>JANXHW010000004.1:21087500-23487500 GCA_026170595.1 Plestiodon gilberti rubricaudatus | reverse complement strand
TGGTTTCATTTCTTTTTCGAAGCAGAAGACTAGAATGTGACCTTCTGCTCTGAAGTTCCTCACTTTATCACTTCCTTCTCCATTGTATCTTGTTTCACTCTGGTAACCCTCTCTGCTCAGTGGGATACCACAGTCAGTCTCTAGTCTGCAGCACTGGTTGTAACAGGCGGGGCCTCTGCTCACAGGCAGCTGTAAGCCAGGGGAATTCTCTTGCAAGCAAGATTAAGCATGACAATATGGGAAGAAGAGTTTGTACATATGTCTGCTCACAGTCAAGCCACGGGTAGGTCATTGTTGGATACCCCTCCAGGGAGGCCTGGAAGAGTATTGCAAGAACAGGACGCTGCCTTATTCTGAGGGACACCGTTGGACAGTCAGGATGGTTCATACCACGGAGTGGCCCAGCTGAGCTCTACAGGGGTTCAGGCAGGGGTCTCTCCAGGTGCTGTCTGGGACAGCCAGGAATTGACCCTGGGACCTTCTGTGTGCATGTGCTCCACTGCAAAGGGTGTGGTCTCAAAGACACTGCTGAATCGTCCCACGAAAGATGACTCTTTCTGCTTGTAAGCTGCTGCTGTTGTGGCCATTGTTCTGTGATAGGTTGCTCACACTGGCAGAAGCATCATCAGGGTAGGGGCGGGGGGGAGGGGCACCCACCAGGCGGCGGGAGCATGGGTGTGTGTGTACCTACATCCTGGATGGTCTCCGCCACCACGTTTGTCCTCTTGTTGGGCCCGCCCGCACACCCTGGTGCTGTTTGGCTCCAAAAAGCCTTTCAAAATGGCGTGTGTGTTTGTTCCAAGCTGCACCGCCACCGTAATTCAGCGGCGGCACACGAAAATGACGTCACGTCCCCAGGGGGCATGGCTTGTGGAGTTACATGGGGGTTGTCGCATCGGCGCCCCCCCCCCAGGGGGTTGTACGCTCGCCACTGCACACTGGGAAGTAGACTGGGAGGCAGTGCATTTCATTAGCCTGTTGTTAGGCAAGGTCAGTGTTCTAGTTATCTTGCTAAGTACAAGTTTCAAACAGGTAGTAAAAAAGCTCCCAGAATTTCCTGTTGCTGAATCCTTTCTCTTCTACCCCACTGAGCAAGCATGTCATTCAAGGATCAATAAACCCTCAAAATTACCCCATGCATTCTCTGGTTTTGTAAAATAGTGCTGATTCTTAAATGAATTATAGGTCTTTGAGGAAAGGGATTGTTCAAAATGTAGAGAACAGCAGGAAGCAAAAGGCAAGCGCCGGACCATTTGTGACGCTGTCAGCACTGGGAATAATGGAAAACAAAGCTACTGTAGCAGGAGCTGTTTTACCTGCAGTGCTTTTCAAAGCACATGTAACATGCAAATACAGGAGGAAAACAATTGTGTGCAGGGATCCTGTGTAATGGCCAATGGCACTGCTGTATAATTTGGCAGGGAAAGGAAGATGGTGGCAAAGGTAAAAGGCGCAAAAAGAATGTTTTTAGTGCATCCTAGGGCAAGGCTGGGAGGGGGGGAAGAGCCTTTGTGCGACTCAGAAGTGGGTCATTAAGTTTCAAGAAGCCTTGCAGAGGCTTGAAAATGGTGCGGTTTGCTTCTAAAAGGTAAAAAAAACCACGTTTTTTACCCTTCCCCCCTTTTTACAGCATTTTTAACATGGATTCCATGGATCCGGGACCGGTGGTAAGTCAAATCCGTGGATCCTGAATCCGTGGATAGAAAGGGTCCACTGTACATAGATGAATAAATAATAAGACATGAAATCTGCTGTACCCAACAGGACTTAAGGCTGGTATAGGCTTCATCTGAATTTTGGAGGTGTGCAAACTCTATTTGAATTTCTGGAGTAAACAAGTCTTCATTCAAATTTGGAGTGTTGGAGTCCATAGATCACTTAAAGAGAGGGTGATTACATGGCTCTTTCCATCAGTCCATCAACTAGCCTCGCATCTAGTTTGGCCCTTAGCTTTAAAGCTATGTTAGCTCTATAGGTGGCATATATGTTTGGGATTATTTTCTGGGTACCCTTCTCTACAGATTAGGGCTGCCTAATGGATATCCATTGGACAGCTTAGAACCAAAACAACCATACTTTCTTCTAGCATTTCAGTTTATCAGTACTGTAGTATGAAAATCATAATCGCCTTTCGTTGGCCCTGTCTCTGTGCCTTTAACAGCACCCTATGCAGAGATATAGCAATGTAAGCCTTCCCTAGCATGGAGGCAAAGTGATGGGAATTGATTTACCCACTCAGTTTTTATATACTTGTCTGGTGTTAAAGGCATAGAAACAAGACTCATGAAAAAGCTGGTACCCCACACAGGAATGCTAGGAAAACTGTAGTTGGTTTTCATTCTGGCCCTAAACGTGCCAAACTTTCTACCTTGAATGACTTCTTTCCACATTGACCTGGCTGTTGGGGAATTCATGCACACTGCAGAGGATTTGGGATGGAGGAATGCTATGTGGAGCATGCTCAGATCATGCTGGGTGTTGGCCAACCCTCTTTGACTATATTGTTGCCTTTGTCTAAACTGAAGCAGAATACGCCCAATGTTCTTCTGCATCTGTATTTTTCATGGGAAGTTCAGTAATAGTGAGCAAGCTGTAAGAACGTTTTCAGGAACGTTTGTCTTCCATTACTTATCTTCTCAACTCCCAATGTGCTAATCACATGCACCCCTCACCCCTCTATCGCCTCCTCCTCTACCTCCTCCACTGCCCACCGCTGTCCAGGCAGAGAAGCTCCTGGGAGCTCCCAGGATCCTCCTTTCACTACCTGCATTGAAGAAGCAGCAACAGAGGAGGACGGGGGGAAGGTAGCAATCAGCAACCCCTCATGTTCAGGAATTGCAGTGGCCCTACCTCCTCCTCCTCAAGCTCTGCAATCCACTCTTAAAGGGTGAGCAAAAAGAGAATGAGGAAGTGGCGGAGTGGGGTAGCTAGTGGGCCAGGGGAGATGGTGGGCAGGTAAATCACTTCCCAGTAGTTCATGGCTTACTCCAGCCACCAGTTGAAGGAACTGCTTCACCCTGCCTCATAGGTGGGCTGGCCCTGTAACCTTCTCTATAGGATCTGGATGCTCTGCTGTGCTTTGTGTGTTGTAATGTACTGTATTCCAGAGACATTGGATGCAAACTGGCAAACTCCTTCAAATGTATGCAGAGCATTCCATACATAACAGAAGGCTTTTGATTTTTTTTATCACAGTAACACATACACACAAACACACACCACCACCACCACCGCAACACAAGCTGCTTTGGAAACGCCCAAGTAGCTTGAAATGTGGCATGACGGGGGCAACAGTTTGAAAGCAGATGACTCCTCTGCACAGACTGCTCTTCCTATGTCATTTTCTGGATTGTGGCCATATGAGAAGGTGGGAAAAGTGCAAAGGATTTGTCTGGGCTTTTTCCAGTCTTTCTGGGACCCTCTATAGGAGAGCCTCCTTTCCTTACTTTCTATAAGAAGGGAAGGGAAAGCAGTTGTGTGTCAATATTCAAATAATTGACTTCAAAATAGCGTTGACATAAATCGGGTTATTTATAGGTTAAAACGTTTCTGAGGTAATGCTTCTTATCCATTTGAAGATACAGTATTTATAGATCCAAAATGAACCTGTGGTAGATCTGAGGCAAGATCAACTAAGGCTGGAACTAGCTCACCAACTTTTAAAATTCATGCATATATATTCACAATTTCACATTTTGATTTACACACACACACACACACACACACACACACACACACACACACACACACACACACACACACACACAAACAAGACAAAGATTCTGGGCCCTGCATCATCTTGGCAAACCTCTTAGAGATGCCACTCATATAGATGCACACAAGATGCCCCAAAGTCTGCACTGAAGGTGTTCCCTGCTGAGCCACTACCCTGCCAGGGTATTACAACATTACAGCGCAAAGGCAATCCAACTTAACTTTTTGTACCGGTTTAACCAGCGGCACAGCGAGAACAGGAGGCCCCAGAACAGAAAAGGGACTCAAATCCCCTCCAAAAGAGGCAGTGGAGTCACTAGGGTGCGCGCCGCCCCAAAGCGGGGGCGCACGCGTCACCCTAATGACTTGGGGCCCCGCAGTTTTTGGGGGGCGACCCGACGGGACACTGCCCCGGGTGCCCCCCCAGCTCTGCCCCCCCGCCCGTTGCAGCCGGCTCCGCTCCAAGGCCTTCTCCCGGCCTCGGAGGCTCCGAGGCCAGGAGAAGGCCTTGGAGCGACCTCCCCGCCCGACGCACCAGGGCCTTCAAGGCCCACTGCGTCACAACGTTATTTATTTATTTATCTATTTATTTATTTCTGTGCATGCGTGAAAAATGTTATAAATAACGTTGTGACGCAGTGGGTCTTTGTCAGAAGGCCCTGGCGCGTCGGCCGAGGACGTCGCTCCAAGGCCTTCTCTCGGCCCGAGGTCCTTCTCCGGAGGTCCACCCACGCGCGTCACCCTTCAGTGGACCGCCCCACGCACTTCGCAACAGCGACACGCCTGAAAAGAGGAATTCAAAGGGGATTTGAATCCCTTTTCTGTTCTGGGACCTCCCGTTATCGCTGCGCCGCTGGTTAAATCGGCACAAAAGTTAAGTCGGATTGTGCTGTCCATTGCAAATATCCTTTCCAGGCTGTGGGGCAGGTTTGGTGCTTTGCAGTGACTCAGCTTGTGGTGGAGCTGAGTGTAAAGCAGATATGTCTCATCAGCCACATACATATACTCATAACACTTAGCAATAATAACAGACCTTAGAGATAGATTTATCTATAGAATGTGAACTATTGTATTTCAACAGATAAATGCAGTGGGATTCTGATTCAAACACAAAATGACCTGGAAATGGTTCTGTTCTCTGTGGACATTCAAGAATTTATTAGCTAAACAAATGAGGGTGTATGGGATTAGTAATAGTGTGTGTGTTCTGTGATTTCATGCAAAATTTGACATGGGGTGTAAAGTCCAACATCCCGAGGGAATCTTAGCTTTTCTTAAAAGAAAAAGAAAAGAAAAAAGAAAAAAACGGATTTCTGACTTTATCTTCAAAGCCAGAGGTGACTTCTATGGGATTTTCAGCAGCCAGGGGATAGGTACAAAGCCAGCTTCAGTATTCAGGGGGTCCTGGACAAACTGCCCTCCATGACTCCCCACTGACCTGTGTGGTCCCTCTCGCCCAAGGTTCATGGTGGGGCTTACCTTGGGGAATGAGATGGGAGGGAGGTGACAATGATAGGGGGACTCTCTTGATTGAGAAATCCACTCTACACAGCTTTAGTGTAGGGGTCAAATGGTCTGGGGCAGGGGTGGCCCACCTTCCAGTATTAGGACCTCTGTGTTCTTAAGAGTTGTGTAGAAGACAGAATCTTGGCACCTGCAACTGCTGATGGTACTGCTAAAGCAGTTGCATCTGCTGAAATGCCCTCACCTATACAACCATTAAAGGGCCAGGAGCACTCATGTTGAAAGATTGGCCACCCTTGGTCTGGGGGATTAGCAGTGGGCCCTTATGAGGGCCATTAGCCCTTGTCAGGTGCCCAATGATGCTGATCTCTGACACTGGCCCTAGTTAGTTATACTACACTCCCTTCCCTATGATTATCAAAACCAGACTAAAGCATGCAAAATAGACAAATATACAGTATGCAAGTGTACCAAATTTACATAATATGCATTGTGAAATTCACTTTTTCTTGGGACAGATTTTAGGCTTCTTTAGTGACAGTTTCGATTTCTTTGAGCATAAGAGGACACATAAATCTGGGTATTAAATATCTTCTTTGGTCCTTAGGATTCTGTACCTGCTTTGCTGTTTCAGATTGGCAGCCCAATCCTGTGTAACTCTTGCAGCAGTGTAACAGTAGATTCACCGGTGTAAGTGCACTTATGTCAGTGTAACTTGCTGTATGCCAACAGATGCAGGACGGATACCTGCGTAACCCGCCTCGGACGCTGCACATACGCAGTTCAGACGCAAGACGGACACCACTGCAACTCCACCGGCACTGGGGGCATTCCAGGGGCGTCCAAATGCCCCCAGAATGCCCCCTGCAATGGCGGAGTTGCGCAGGTGTCCATCCTGCATCCAAACTGTGCATGCGTGGTGTCCAAGGGGGGTTCCGCCAGTGTACATCCTGCGTCCATCAGCATACGGCAAGTTACACTGGCATAAGTGCACTTATACCGGTGGATCTACTGTTACACCAGTGCAAGAGTTACACAGGACTGGGCTGCAAGTAGGTAGTTAACCTTGTTCATTGTGATTGTTCTTTCTGCATCTTCTGCTAAACAATCCCAGTTGTGTGACTCCTGTCCTTTCCATATTGTATAAAAGTTGCTAAATAGACCACAGGACATGTCAACTAGCCCAAGATGTGAATTATCATAACAGGGGCATATTATATGGGATATTTGTTGCAAGCAATATCTTGTTTGCTGTACCTCATCATGGTTATGGATCAATCAAGCTAAAAAACCCCCATCATTTCTTAATTATCCGTAAACTATCTGTGTTAAAGGAATTCTCAATAACGGGCACTATGTTTTTTAAAAAACGAATCTTTGGGAGTAGATATTACCAATACCACTCTAACATCAGTCTACAGAGGACACGCACATGGCTTCCTACTTTTATGATCACATACAGTTCTGTTTAACAGCTTAATATTCACTGCCGTTGCCCAGCAACAACAGAATATTTTTAACACGTACTTTAAAGCATTCTGGCTCCAGCTTGACATGATATCTACAGTAAATGAGCAGGATAGAGAGCACCAACATATCCATTAGTGGGAAAAGGAAAACAAAAATCAAAACCACGAGCGCTTCGCTAGAAGGCATATCAATGCACAAATACAAAAATCTAGCAAAGCAGCTCTTGTCAACTTTGGGATATAAGCAAATGAAGGGAAGGAAGTCTAAATTAAAGGCTCCTGATGTTGGGATGAAGCAACTTTTATGGTGTTGTGGCTGAAGGCCAAGGATTCTCTTGTTAGGGAGATTACTGGTAAACCATAATATTTCGTATTTACTGACTGTGCAAAGCACTTAGCTTGTGTTATTTTGTTATTATTCTTACAGCAACTCTGTAAGTTTATAATAAATATTATTATGCCCATATTGCAGCTGTGGCTGAGAGGCTTGTCTAAGGCCACCTAATGAGCTCATAGCAGATGTGAGATTCAAAGCAGGGAAATCGTGATTCACAGCTCAGTCTCTTCGCTGCTATGCTACACCAGCAGCTTGACAGCTCAGGATGCTGCTGGCCTGATTCATGTTCCTTAATGGGAACTAATGGATGGAAAATATCTGTCTTGAGTATTAGTCATCAGAGCTTGGAGTAGGTGACCCCCTCCCTTCTAAGGGGAGGGGACTGGTGTAAAGTGCATTTTTGAGCATGAAGAATATAGCAGTTTGGCAGAGAAAGACTTCTCTTACAAAGTCGTAGGTTCATGTCCAGGAATAAAAGCCATGTGTAGACAAGTTCCAAAATAATTCTGTTTTTTTTTTAAAAACTGATTAAAACCCAGGTTAAAGTTAAAAACACATTGTTTTAAAAACAAAGTTAAAAACATCCAAAATGGTTAAGAAGTTCAAAAAACATACAACATAAGGACCACAACGTTTCGTCCAATTCTATGGACTTCATCAGGTGGACGACAGGAGAGCCAGCAGGGCTGTCAAGGTGTTACTGAGAGGAGTAAAACCATTGTGGTCGGTTTAAAAAAAAACAAACCATAGAATTATTTTGGAACTTGTCTACACATGGCTTTTATTCCTGGACATGAACCTAAGACTTTGTATGTTATTGCTGGCCATGACAGTTTTAGATTGTTTTTAAAGACTTCTCTTTTTGCCATTTGCATCCTTTGACTTGCTTCTGCAAGTCAGGGGAGGGGCAAGAAGGTATATAGGGCACTAGCGTCTGTCTCCCTCCCCAGCCTCTGTTAATTTTACTCGGAAGCGCCACTGCCACCTGAGGTTTCACCACACCATGGCATAAAGGCTAGAAACCTGTTTTTTTTTAAAAAAAAAAAGCACGACAGCTGAGATTCTTAGGAAACTTCCTCTGGCTAACACCACGTTCAGTTGTTCTTCTCCAGTTCCATGGAAGTGTGGTATATCCAGTCCTGCCATAGCACCAGCACAGGCTTGCAGCTGAGAGTGCGGGGTCCCACAGTGTCATATCCTTCATTTATCGGAGAACAAAGAGATTTATCGCTCAATACATATGTGAAGTATTCCTATTTCACATCCACTTTTCCCTACTATGCCAGCGCAGAATACCCTAACAAAAAGGGAAAACACAGGAATACATAATTAGCTAGGGGAATAATAATTTAGAAGTAGGAGGATTGTGAGGTAATTGTTCCATTCTGGAATGAACTTGCAAGATGTTAACTTTGTTTGAAGAATCATTTGCATTGTCACATTTCAGCAATGGACTTTTAGGTTACACACCAGTTTCACGGGCCCTCAAACAAGAAAGGCAGGTATTTGTATCCCAAACTGCTCTGGTTGCTAAGAAATGGGTCTTTGCAGAATGGAAATCTACACTCCATCAGTTCATGAGTAGCTACTGCAAATAGCTGACTTATCAGAAAAGAAAGAACAGTTTACTGAAAAGAAAAACCTCAATAAGTATGAATACATTTGGCCCTGTTTTCTGGAGTGTTTTGGAATTAGTTTAGGCTTGGTTTTGGTAACCACTTGTTCCACCTCAGAGGACATTGTTTCTGTTTCTTTTTTAGTACAGTATTAAATGATTTTAAGATGATTTGTCTTCCCACATACTCCTGTTGTCTCCTTTCTCCACCCATGAAAATCCCTGTGCATAGCCAGAAAAAATTGCCCCCCCTCAGCAAGCCCCTGATCCAGCAGGGCTCTTCTTATGTAAAGGGGGGGACATGACATGGGCGACAGGCGCCGGGAGGGCGCCCGGGCGTGTGGGGGCGGGGCCAGCGCCCCCCCCGCCCGTTTTGCTCTCATTTCGGAGCCAAACCGGCTCCAGGGAGGGAGGGAGGGCCCAGACACGACGCTGCTCTTCAGGAGAGGGTGAGTTCCCCCGCCCCGCAATCTTGCCGCCCGCCCGCGATCGAGCGCCTGGAGCTCCTGCTCCACACGCTCCACCGTGTTTCCGCCGCTGGCCCATGTGCCCTCCCTCCCCCCACACCCATGGGGCTGTGCGTGTGCAATGGCAGCATTTGGGGGGGGATTGAGGCGGTAAGGGGGCCTCAGGTGCTGGGTGGTCTTGGCTGGCCCTCCAGAGAGGGAAGTAAGTTCTAACAGGGGCCAGAGGCAGAAAGGGACAGTGGAAGGCTATGGAGAGAGAGAGGGAGCTGTGAGACAAGGCCAGGTCCGGAAGAGCAAGCAGCAAAGAAAGAAGGAGCCGAGAGGAAATAAGGCTCCAACCAAGTGGGGCAAGACAGAAGGGGAGTGGAAAGAGAGCCTGGAAAGGAAGGAACTGAACTCACCCTGGGAGGCAGGGGAAGAGAAGGGCCAGGCAAAGTTTAAGTGGACAATGCTAGAAATGGTGGAAATGGTTTAGCAGGGACAGGTAAGAAAACACAAGGACTGACTCTACTAAATAGGGTCAGCTGGCAGTGATGGAGTTCTATACTGTGTAGCTCAGGCTTGCACAGCTTGTAGCCCAGAAAGCCAAATGGGGCCTACTAGTCAGTATAATAGTCTATCAGGGGTGCAATAAAACGCCCAGTTTTTGCTGCCTCTCTGGGTATTGGCAAGTACCTGGCAGGCCACAGAGGTGGCGAGTGCACTGCGTTGACTGCATGACATGAGTCACAAATTGTGCAGGCCTGGAGTATCTCCTGTGAATGTTTATTTGTCTGCAATTTATGTTTTGGGTCCAGTTAATCCTGCCCCTCCTTTGCAAGGCAGGGAGGTCTGCATTCCAGTCCCTCCAGCGCAAAGGATCTCTATGATATCCTATTGGGAAGGTCTTTTTTTATGGTTTTTTTTTTCTGGCTACACTCCATCCCTGCAAGTGCAGATCAAGATCTTATTTCAGCAGTAGTGCTGGAAATAAAATATCTATTTTAACATGTCTCTTCAATGGATAGAATGGAGAGATGGCAGCCAATTTAGCCTGGAGCTGTCTTTCTGAAACATGCTCTGTGTTAGGCAAGGTTAAATCAAGTTTCCTAAAACATTTCATGTGTGTTCCTATGCTAGATGAGATTGTAATCATTTCAGATTATCTTTTCTTTTTTTGTTTTAAATTTTGATTTCATTGGATTTAAATGCTTAAACGTTTATTATATCTTTCATGAGTTTGAGTTTTTAAATGTCCTTTTTGAGTGTAAGTCATCATGAATGCTTGTTTGGATGGTAAAACTATTAACAGTTAAAAATAAATATGTAGATCAATATATCATAGGTAAAGGTGACCCCTGACAATTAAGTCCAGTCGTGTCCGACTCTAGGGTGTGGTGCTCATCCCCATTTCAAAGCCGAAGAGCCAGCGTTGTCCGAAGACGCCTCCGTGGTCATGTGGCCGGCATGACTCTCCTTGCCGCAGCACGTAGCATGCGGCTGGAACACGGAGCGCTGTTTACCTTCCCGCAAGCGGTACCTATTTATCTACTCACATTAACATGCTTTGGAACTGCTAGGTTGGCAGGAGCTGGCCAAGCAACGAGAGCTCACCCCGTCGCGGATTCAAACTGCCGACCTTTCAATTGACAGCTCATGGTTCAGCAGTTTAACCCACTGCGCCACCCGCTGGCCTCCAATATATCATATGTCTGGACAAATTATTTCTGGCAACATAGTGCCATAATTGGGAGGAAAACATGGGAGAGTTAAAATATTTCTTTCAGAGAGCAAGAATAATTCCAGTGTGGAGGGTTGATCCAAGATCTTTTGGCTCCTGAAGCAACATGCCAAATGCAAATGCAAATGTCTTTGACAGGGATAGAGAACTCTTTACGTGACAGCTTCACTCCACATAGTAAGAGCTTGTAACAGATTACAGCATGGGAAATGGAGAATATGCCAAGAACATGATGTTTTGGGAGCATCTTGTGCCTAAAATTAATGTGTGCTCTGGGCCTTGGAAGTGATTTTTTTTGGGGGGGGGGGGGAACGACACTTAAACACCAGGCAAACAGATCCATGCCTGAAAGAATGAACATGTAACAATGCTAGTTTTAAAGTCTTCTTTCCAGTATGATAAGCTCTCGTGTGTGTGTGTGTGTGTGTGTGTGTGTGTGTGTGTGTGTGTGTGTGTGTGTGTGTGTGTGTGTGTTTATCAGCTCCTAAATAAAAGTCTAAAATCAAGCCATTATTGTTTGTTTAAATACAGAGGAGACTCAATGTTGTGTCAAAGCTGAAACAGAGCTGGAACACAGATTTCTTTTCAGACTATTCAGTTGACCCTCTGAATATATAAACAACAGATAAGAACTATTCCATAACATGATAGCTCTTCTATGCTGTTCAGCCAGGATTCTTGCTGGATAAACAAAGTAACACAATTGAAGAACAAATTAAGGGGCCATTAAATAGGTGCCCAATTTCTTGTGCTTGTGTTTCTGATACATGAGGATAGCCCAAAGTTTTCTCATCCGCATGCTCTTATCCAATTATAAAGTGTTCTTGAACGCAATTGACAAAAATCACATGCAGCAATTGAAAGGCCAAGAATAAATTTTCCATAGAGTGAAATGGTTTTCTTAGAGGCACCACAAACGCAGAGGTGAAGAAATAAAACTTACTCCTTTAAGGCTGTGACACACCACATGCGACACAGTGCGAAGCAGTAGAATTGGCAATTTTTTTTCTTGTTTTTGGACCCTTGAAGAACCTCCTACTGAAAAAGCCCCACCCCAAAGGTTCCCTCCATGATCCACTGGTGAATCCCTCCCCAGCATTTAGGAATGAATAATTTGGCAGGCACACTATGTGTATGTATGTGGTGCAGCAGCAGCAGGCTTTCCAGTTTCATGTTCAAGCTTGAAAGGCATGAAGGAGAACTTCTCTTTAAGTGAGAGATCACATTTCCTCCATGTGAACTGACTACATCAGTTGAAGTTGGCTTTGCCAAATGTTTCATGATTACTTTAATCTTAATAATCTACTGCAAAATCAGAGTCTCTCTGACAATGCTATATGTTGCCACTCCATTCAAAGCCAAACTAGATTTCATGCATGCTTTGTGGAAAATGTAGAAGAAGGCAACGTGCCTTAGTTCTGCTCTTGCCAAGCAGCAGAACTTTTGCATATTTTGTTGGCTTTAAACTGATTTTTGGCCAGAACTGATGCCACTGACAGTGACACACAATATCTCCTGTATTTATCAAATACTATATCCTGGGAACTGGGCAGACATCTTGATAATGTCCCAGCAGTTCAGCTTGAATATACATAGAGCTATGCAACACAGAGCTGGTTGTTTCCACAGAACTGGCTTCTTTGTTTGCCACAAAGAACTCCCAAAAGAAAGTCTGCCTGGGCAGATCTGAATCCACATCACTTTGCATCTTTTTCATTCTAATCTAGTCTGTTGTTTAGTTTAAATTGCTAAAGACGTTTCCTCAACAGTGGCATTTCTATGACCGCCCCCCCCCCCGTGCCGGAAGTGACGTAACAGCTGCAGCCGTTATTCAGCATACAGAGGCGCAGGGCGGGCAGGAGGGCCAAACACGCCACCGTGACGATCCATGCCGCCGTGACACCCGCCCACCTGCCGCCTCAGGCCCGATCCTGCCACCCGGGGTCCCATCGCCCGAAGGCCCCCTCCGCTGATGATGCCACTGTGCAATAGCATCGTTCAATGGGGCACCAGGTGCCAATCCCAGGAGGGTGCAATCGCAGCTGTAGGGGGGGCGCAATTGCGAGGGCGACTCACGTGTGCTGGTGGCTCTTCACAGCAGAGACGGCTGCGGTTTGGCCCTTCCGCCCACCCAGGCTGCCGTTTGGCTCCAAAAAGGAAGCCAAACGGTGGGGGTCCGTGTGTGATTGGAGGCGCGCGGTGACGTCATGTGACAATGGCGGCTCCCGTCATGTGGGGGCGGAGTTACGTCACTGCTTGGGGTGCCTCAACTGAGAAAGCCTGATCCTCAGTCAGTCACCACCCAGCTAACCTTAGTCAGTGGGGATACCTTTCTTAAGTAGAACATCCCCAGGTGACTTTAAAGAATGGAGAGGCTCCTATGGGAACAGGCAGCCCTTGAGATACTCTTGCCCGAAGCTATATACCGTAGGAAGTGTTTTGCAAAGGCACAGAGACCTAGTTTGGCAGCTGCAATGTAGCCAATGGAGACAGAAGTCCGATATTTCTGTAGCTGGCGGGGGGGACGGACCCTAAAAGAATGTTGCTTGCTTTGAGGGAACTGATGTGGCTCTACCTGATGTGGCTCTAGATCAGTGCTGTCTTTCTGGGTGCCTGCCTCAACTTCTTTTATATGTAAATGAACAGATGTTACAAAAAACAGTGCTCTCTCCACCCAAGAAGACCAACTCAGTAACAAACAGGCCTTGGAACACCCTACTGCTCAGGAAAGTGGGGAGTTGCAAGAAATATTTGTAGTTTTTTAAACAGTTCCATCCCAAGCTCTGGTTTTTAACCTTTGGGCACACCTGCCCAAGTTAAGAAATACACAATCTGAACTTCCCAAAGAGTGATTGATTGATTGATTGATTGATTGATTGATTGATTGATTGATTGATTGATTGATTGATTGATTGATTGATAGAGAGAGAGAGGGTGGGTGGGTGGAAATACAAATTGGCCAGCATATCACACTTTCATCCCAGGCATAGAGCTTTTCCAATCTGATAGGAAAAGAAACAAGGGCCCTGGGTGCAGAAACTCATCTGGTAAGATGCACTGAGGAGTACATTCATGTTCAGGCCATGACAAAGAGGGAAATAAATGTATGCATGGTGTGAATACAAATACATTTTTCTCCCTTTCTCACAATATTAGGGATCATTGAATGAAACTGAGTGGTGGGAGATTATTTAGTACAGATAAAGGCACAATCTGGATAGAATAAAACATGTTTAAGTCCCACTGATATCAGAGGAAGAGTTAAGCACTTTAAAAGTGCTTAACCATGTTGTTAACCGTCTCAGACAAGTAGGACATTGCTCCGTTGCCCCTCATCGGTCTTTAATAAGATGGCAAAACACATGATACACTACGTGGGATATGGGAGGCAAAGGGGGTAGGTACCATACATGGTCTGTTCTTTCTGGTCAGAATCAAGATATGTACAAAATGGGATACGGGTTTCTGGAATCTCACTTGGCAATTGCTTGTAAAGTTGTAGAGAGGACTGCTTTGAGAACCTTGGACCACCTTGGGCATTTGCCTCAGCATAGGATAAGGTGGGGTATAATTTTTTTAATAAATAAATAAATACCTGAAGACCAGTTTTTTGGAAGAGATGTATGTTGCTGAACTGACTCCAAGTTTCTGGGTCCCAGTCAATGGATCATCCATGGGTGGATCCTCGGCTGTGACATCCCCATATTTTCACCTCTGTCTACTGCACCCTCATTCTTTACACTTCACTTGCATTATTAAGAGGCTCTGGCATTTTTGAATAGCAAAAACTGCTTCCCTGCATCAAGAAACAAGCAATCTGAGCCTTTCCCAAAACAAGCATGACTCAGCGAGTTGAACTTGCTCTTATCTTATCCCAGGCACAGAGCCAGGTGGATCAATGGAAAAGAGAAGGAATTTGGCTGGCTTTTAAAGTCTGTTAAGTGTCAGGGAAGCAAAATACTCTTGCAACTCTTCCTTCCATCTCTTCTTCTGATCTCCAGCACATTAACTCAGTAAGAGGAGAAGCACAATGTGAGTTACACTGATGAGGAAGGGATGGGAGCAGTTCTATTCTGTGGCCCCTTACATGAGTAAAACAGAAACAAACCGAGCAATCCTATGATTGTCTACTCAGAAGTAAGCCCCACTGAGTTCAATGGGCCTTCCAGGAAAGTGTTCTATAATATAATTGCAGCCAAGTGATCCAACTGTTGGGAATTATTTTTCACTTTAGCAAGAATGTAAATGCATGAATGAAGCATACCCTTGGGTCAATGAAACTCTGCATATGATGGAGACTCGTGCAAAATGATCCATGGACATAAACTGGTGGAGGGCATTATGAGAACTTCTGTTACATGGTCTGTGCTTCTTTGGCAACAGTGTGCTGCAAATAGTCCTAATGCCCATGATGGATGACTTCCCATTGGCACAACAGGCTAAGCCTTGGTTCCAACAGCATTGTGTACTGCCCTTTTTGCCCCTTGTGTTTGTGTTGTTTGTCAAGGAGTCATTCCCATGCAGCTGGATTGGATACGGAGGTCCTATGGAATGGTCACCTATCATGTTTCTTGACCTCCTTCTGTAAAAGCATCTTACATCAGTAGTATATCAGCCAACACTAGAGTCCTCCTTTTTCTTCTGCCTGGAAGGAAAGACCTGGAACCTGGACTATGATATCAACTGCAAGGGGTCAGAGAGAGTCTGCAGGTCCATAGAAGGGCGGCTGCTTCTGAGGACTTGTACCTTTGCTATCAGTCAGCCAATAAGTCTGTGTTGCTCTCACAGTTGCTGCCTCTTCCCATATCAGGAACAGAAAAAGTGGCATCAGCCATTAGATTGCAAAAGGCAGGCTGTGATATACAAAGGACAAAAGATGTTGCATAAAACTAATTTCTAGTTTGGCCCAAAATAGAAGGAAATACAAGGATAGTTGGATGGCCTACTTTTCCAATGAAAAACACAGCTTGGTGGTGCAACAGGTCATAACAAAAGCCTGTTCCCTGAAGTCAGATAAATCTTGATTTCTAATTCTAACTGATAATTTCCCACCCTCAGATGTACAGTATCTCCATCTA
Source organism: Plestiodon gilberti rubricaudatus (assembly GCA_026170595.1). Taxonomy (NCBI): domain Eukaryota; kingdom Metazoa; phylum Chordata; class Lepidosauria; order Squamata; family Scincidae; genus Plestiodon; species Plestiodon gilberti. Next base: position 23,471,636 of record JANXHW010000004.1, on the reverse strand, counting down.
GACTCTTTGGTGAATAGGCCAGGTGGTCAAAGGAAATTTGCACTCCATTTGGGTTGCAATTCTGTGCAGACTTACTGAAAATTAAGAGTCAGACTAGACATCAAAGGTATGAGAAGGCATCTCTAACCTCTTTTGTTGTTTTCCTTTTTGTTAAAAACAGCCATGAGAAACCCTAATTTGAATCAGGGACCATAGAAAACTAATCCCCTCCTCCCACATTATGACCCCCCCATCCAACTTGTCCCCCTCAGCTAGCAACTCTGGGGGCAACTTGCACTGGCAATCAGTGGGGAGAGGAGAGCAAGGATTAACGCCTCCTCCACCCATGCTGTGACCCCAATACTAATTGGGTCTATCTCAGCATCTGTGGTATCATCATGTCTAGTTTGGCCATATCCGTAATAAATCCCATGGAACAAAGTGGAGCTTAGTTCTGAGAGGCAGTGTGGCATAGAGTTAGCATACTGAAACAGAAGCAGAGATGCCTGGGTTTGAATTCTTGCTGGGTAAGGATGTTTTCTTTGTTTGGGGGGGGGGGGTTGTGGCACAGAGGCAGTGAACCCGAGCTGGATGGCATCAGACTCTGTTCCAGGTCATGTTGCTCCTGCCTCTCCTTAAAAACATTTACTGGTCCCCAAGGCATTGGTCAACCAAGCATCCTGGCTATTAGCCAGTACTAGTTAATCTGTCTCACAAAAGAAATGGCCAGTCATCACCATTATCATATTTTTCAGAAGGTGTGGTGAAAATCTCTGATTTTTCCATATTATTTACCTGGTTTTGCCCTCCTGTGCCCCAAGGAGCCTTCTGTATTGGATTAGCATCTTGAAGGCTTGCTGAATCATCTTGCAGTGGCAGCCATTTTCATTGTTGACTTTTCCCAACTGGCTGATAAACATTATTATTAAGAACTTTGCTTTCAGCTAGTTCATTGGACCTTGAATTCCACCTGATTCAGCAGAGGGGGGAAGTTAAAGGGCTCAAGTGATGCCAAGTATCCAGTCCCATAGGTAAATCCATGTAACACCAGAGATGATAAACGTGAAGTGAGGAAACCCCTGCCTTGTCCTAGGCAAAGAGTCATGTACCCCCCCAGTTTTGTGTGGGCATAGAACTAATCTCCTGGATTGGAGTAAGTACCGGTATATAGAAAAGGGCAAGGACCAGAAAGATGCATTAGGAGCCCAATCCTATTATTCCACCCCGCCGATGCAGCAACACAAAATGGCTAACGCTGCATCCTGCAGGGGGCAGTTGCAGAGGTAATTGTTTCCTTAAGCATCCATGACGCAAGTTGGGTCTACTCGGACCTAGCTAAACAGCTGGCGCAGGTGCATGTGGACCTGCACTGTGGGATCAGGTCCAGGAAGGAGGTTAGGATTCGATAGCCACAGCTGCCGCCAAACCCACCCCTTCCCAGACCCCATCTGCCTATCCCCGGCCCCGTTGCCACCCTGTTCCTCCCTCTCCCGCCCCCATTGCTGCCTCGTTTCATCCTCCCCCACCCCTCGCCTTCCCTGCCATCTTACTGTGATCAGCAGCGCGCTACTCAGTGCACTGATGGAACGCCTTTTACCCACTGACTGCTTTATGGCAGCTGTCGGCGCCAGTGGAAGAGGCACTCTGATAGTGGCCGGCCCTTTTAGGATTGGGCCATAAATGTTATAATTTGTTTTCAGCTTGCCTCAACCCTTCCAACCTGGTAGTTCTATTGACATTGCTTGAGTCCCAAAAGTGACTTGTTTCCCTGCCTTTATTCTCATCCCCTTGTGTGTGTGTGTGTGTGTGTGTGTGTGTGTGTGTGTGTGTGTGTGTGTGTGTGTGTGTGTGTGTGTGTGTGTGTGATTCTTTTAATAATCAAGTTTAGTTATTTATTTTTCACATTTTATACCACACTTCCTCCAAGGAGCTCAAGGTGGTGTACTGTGAGGTAGATTACACTGAGAGATAGCGACTGGCCCAAGGTCACCCAGGAAGATTCATGGCTGAGTGGGGATTTGAACCTGGATCTTCCAGGTCTAAGTCCAACACCAGAACCACTACACCATCTGGGATCTCCTCAGTTCACTCAGAAGGCAGTTGGCTGTCCCATCTTCCCAGTTCAGCTACCATTACGCTGTTAATGGGACTCCCCTGGGATTTTGGGGCTCTATGCCATTGTAGGAGGAACGTTTCCCCAAGGTAGCCTCCTCTCTAAATAGTCCTTAGCCTTGGACTGTTGCATTCCCTAGGCAACATTAACTACTATCCCAGTTTAACCCCAGTGTAAGGAAGAGATGGGGGCAGGAAGGTAGGTGCCGATTGCCAGGTGCTCTGTCCACAACAGAAGGCTTGTCCTTTTTGAGCCATACAAATGCAAGGTGCAAACAAGTCTGGACCAATTACTAAAAGCAGTCACTGCTCCAACCACAGAAGCTTTGGTTAGAATGCCATTCAAGTTGATTTTGGAGTCTGCTAAAGTCAGATCTAAATTCTGTTTTTCAAAGGAAGCTGACATCTCCCTTGCCCATAAAAAGCACAACTGGTTGGCATGCTTGCATCCAATTGCTGGTCAGTTATGCGCTGAATTTAGTATTTATAATTCATGACTTGTGATCTAGAGCTGTTTATTGGCAAGAAATAAATAGATGTGTGTAACCAGGGAGTTTTATTCATCTCTCTCTCTCTCTCTCTCTCTCTCTCTCTCTCTCCACTGAGGCACTAAACTTACCCTACTCAATGGTTAGCTTCTAAACGGCTTTCATTTCACTGTACCATTGCCAATATTTGGGGGCTCTTTTCAAAAAGTCTCTCTCCGATTGTTAACACTTTATGATGCTACATTGTTTGTACAGTATTGTTAAAAAGAAATAAAACGTATTCAAACTTTCAATGCAAAACTGCCATTACAGAATTCATAGTGGGATTAAGAGCTAGAGCTCAGTCCTATCCATAGCCCCTCCTCCCCCCCGCTGGTGCAGACGTGTCAAAAAGAAACACGATGATGTATCCAGTGGGGGGGAGGGGTAGATCGGGAGGCTTTGGAGGGGAAAGGAGATTTAAATCTCCTTACCCCTTTGTAAGCCTCCCACTCTGCAATGGGTCTCCTTGGATCTGCTCCAGCTCTGTAGCTGGCACAAGTCGGAGGAGAGAAAGGGAGAGGGGAAGCTGCAAAATGAGGGGATAGGATCTGGCGTGCACCATCACCGCCAGATCTATTCCATCCCGCAGCCTCCTCACCCCATTTCTCCCCCTCCCCACCCAGTTTTGCCCCCTTCCTGCCCCTGCCTCTGCCTTGCCTGCTTCGGCGAGCACGATGAGGTCTGGCAATGTACTACGGGGAAAGCTGTCATCTCTTGTGGCAGCTCTCCCAAAATGGCTGCTGACGGAGCGCTGTGCGCTCCATTGGCAGCCATTTTTTGCAACAGTAGAAGTGTCTTACGCTGACACAAAGCACTCCATAGTACATCCCAATCCTGCATAGGATTGGGCTGTTAGTTACATACTTCCATTGTGACAGAAATGTGGACAAAATTAATCAAAAGGGTTAAAGCAAAACTCAGGACACAGAGGTGAAAGGTCTTGGAAAATGTGCTGTAGCTTGTTGATGCAACGTTTGGAGAAGGTCTCACCTCTGCAACTGGTTTCTTTACATTCTGCATAGCAGGCCTTCCTTTTCTTTTCTTTTCTTTTCCGGTTTGGTGTATGGGCTTTGCCACCAGCTGTTCTTGTTTGGGAGGCAATGCTCATGTTTTCTGGTTGCAAGCAATGCTGTAGAGGAGGGGTGGGGGCAGCTTTCATCCTATAAACAAAATAAATCTAGAAATAATGTAATAAATTTGGATAGGATTTAATATGAATACTGTTTATAGAATATTTCCACAAAAATATTTTTTAAAGCATAAAAATCTCAGAACTTAAAAGATTCACCAGAGTAACAATATATTCAGCTGATGATGGAATACTGCCTACTAGGGAACCAACCAACCAAACAAACATCCAGTGGCGTGAAGTTCCACATGCTAGGCATCACCACAGAGAATGCTCTCTCACACATCACCACTGCCAACCTCAGTGAAACAGCAGTTGTAATGTCCTGGATGGCTGCATTGGTGCAACAATAGCCAGGTATTTTGCTGCATAGATTCAGCACCACAGTGCATGACACTGTACAAGCTCAAGGACTCTCACACCTGCCCCTATCCACTTGTTACTTTGCACAACAGACCACTGAATCAGTTCATAAGGTAACTTTCCTGAGTGACCTCACATCTTGACTACTGGACAATCCCAAGTGACCATCCAGCTGAAGGAAAGAGAGAATAGTCCAAAGGATTTCATGGATCAGAAAATAGTGAATGCAGGATTTAAAAATCAGTTACCTCATCGGAATTGGCATGATTTCAAATCAAACATCTTGGGTAGCAGTTCATGTTCCAATAAGTACATTAACATTAAAAATGGAAATGCCATATTGAGATATTATAGATTATTAATATCGTGAACCTATTGTCCTAGCAACAGCTGAGACCTAGAGAACATTTTCCTAGATCTTTGGCTCCCATGTCTGGGTTTGGTTTTGTTGCCCCTTTTGAATTAAAATATCTTTAAATATCTGTCAAAAAAGGAAGCACACAATAGACACAATGCACAGTGGAAGTGGAAGCCTTCCCCCTTCTCTCATCTTACCTTGTTGCATTCCATTGCTTTCAGCAATTTCCCCCCACTTCAGTTCGAATATTGGAAGTCAGCAAAGCAGGAAGAACATTGCTAAAAGCCCTAGAACAGAGGTTCTCAACCTGTGGTACGGGTACCCCTAGGGGTACGCGGACCTCTTGCTGGGGGTACGCCAAGCCCTGCCCCTTATCTGCCCCATCAGCAGCTAATTAAGTGTTAACATGGATTTTAAATTGTAATTATTTTCGGAGCCCTTCTGTCTCTCTGATTTTGGTTTTGGGCTTATTTTGTACTTTAGAAAATGTACTTAGGTGGGGTGGGGAGGGAGGAGCTGATTTAGGGAAGTGTGACTTGGAGAAAAAAAAAAGAGATCCTTCTCTCTCTCTCTCTCTCTCTCTCTCTCTCTCTCTCTGAGAGAGAGAGAGAGAGAGAGAGAGAGAGAGAGAGAGTTAAATAAGGCACTTTTCACATTTAAAATTTTTAGTACTTTTTAACAATTAATTACCTAATTACTTGATTAATCAGCAGTTAATTAGCAGGGGGGTACTTCAGAAAATTGGACCATGATAGGAGATACCCAGGCCTCCAAAGGTTGAGAACCCCTGCCCTAGAACACAGGAGAGTGAGACGGGGAAGGGAGAGGGGGGAGGTTTCACTCACCTCCTCCCCACACCTGTTCATATACAGATAGAACGCCTCACCCCTGCTTTACACTTGTGAATGATAAGACATGGACACGCATGGCTATCTTGTCACATCTGTGTTGGGATCTCCTCAGTTTATTCAGTGCGGCTAGGGAGATTTTTCCAGTGGAGCGTTGGTGCCATCGTAGACTGCAATCCTATGCACACTTTCCTGGGAGTAAGCTCCATTGAACACAATGGGACTTACTCTGCGGCGTCACTAGGGCGCGTGCGGGCCCAGGGCGGGGCGTGCGCGTCACCCAAGTGACCCCCCGACACACCCCCTTCTACTAATCTTCGGTGCCCGACAGGCCACACCTTTAATCGTTGCAGCTGGCTCGGGGACGTCTTTCCCGGCCAGCTGTCCGGGCCTTCTAACAAAGGCCCACTGCGTCGAACGTTATTTATAACGTTTTTCGTGCATGCGCAGACCGTTCCTGAGGGAAAAGGAACGGTCTGAGGGAAAAGGAACGGTCTGCGCGTGTGCGAAAAACGTTATAAATAACGTTCAACGCAGTGGGCCTTCGTCAGAAGGCCCATGAGCGCCGGCCTGGGAGGACAGTCCAAGGCCTTCTCCAGGCCTCGGAGCCTCCGGGCGACGCGCGCAGGGGAGGTGGCGCCCCGCCCTCCCCGCCTCGTGCTAGTGACGTCCGTGGACTTACCTCTGAATGGACGTTCATAGGATTGTGCTGACATCCAATCATTCTCAGGAGGAAGCTGAAGAAGAACTGGAAGGCTTTTAGCTGCTTGGATGTGATCTACAGTTAGTGAGTTACCTCAATCTTACCACAACAGTTCGTTGTAAACGTTGCTAATAGGGGTAAGCTGCTAAGCTGGATAGGGGTAAACAAGCTGAAACTAAATCCTAATAAGACAGAGGTTCTTTTGGTCCAGAAGTCTACGACTCGGGTATTGGACCATCACCCTGCTCTGAATGGGGTTGTACTGCCTCTGAAGGAGCAGGTCTGCAGCTTGGGGGGGGGGGGGTTCTTCTGGATGCACAGCTGCTCTTGGATTCCCAGGTGGCGGCTGTGGCCAGGGAGGCTTTTGCCCAGCTTCGGCTGGTGCACCAGTTACGCCCGTACTTGGATCGTGCAGACCTGGCCACAGTGCCCTAGTGACATCTAGATTAGATTACTGCAATGCGCTTTACGTGGGGCTGCCTTTGAAGACTGTTCGGAAACTGCAACTAGTGCAGAATGCGGCTGCCCGTGTGGTTGCCGGGGCTTGTCAATTTGACTCAGTCGGGCCGTTACTTTGGCGGCTACACTGGCTGCCAGTTCATTTCCGGGCACAATTCAAAGTGCTAGTTTTGACTTTTAAAGCCCTTTACAGCTCGGGACCAGGGTATTTGAGGGACCGCCTCCTTTCTTATAATCCGACCCATACTCTGTCATCAGGGGGATCCCTGTTAACTGTACCTCCATTGACAGAGGTGAGGGGGACGGCGGCAAGGAATAGGGCCTTCTCGGCGGTGGCACCCCAACTATGGAATTCCCTCCCCCTAGAATTAAGAACGGCTCCCTCCTTAGAGACTTTTCGGTGGGGGCTCAAGACGTTTTTATTCAGGTTGGCGTTCGATGGCTGATGCGGTGGGCTGGCTTTTTAGCAAATGCAATCATGACCCACTGGGTTTGTTTGTTTTAATTGTTTTAAATACCTGTTTTAATTGTTTTTATTGTATTGTATTTTATTATGTATTTTAACATGTTTTAATTGTAAGCCGCCTTGATTGCCCTTATCGGGAGAAAGGCGGGGTAAAATTTAAATAAAATAAATAAAGCATGTGAAGAAAACACAGACCACTCAAGCTGCATTTTAAACTTTGTTTTGAATTAACTTGACCCCCTTTGCTGCTGCTATGAATCTCACAACATCTGGGTTACACAGGAGTAACAGTTCCAGTAAGACAATCTTTCAAGGCCAGCATCTGAGAATGAGATTTAGCAAGATCTCAGCTGGCAGTTTCTTGCATTCTTATATGGAACATTTGTGGTTTCTCAGGAAACTATTAGTGCTTGACCTTCCCACACTTCCACTTGTTTAGCAGTATTTCTTCATTCTTTTACCATTATTTAACTATATTCATGTCCATCATTCTATGTATACTACTCTATGAATCATAGCTGAGAGTGTAACTATTTGCGTGAGAAAACACTGTGCAAACAGGGAAAGCGTCGGAGGTGCTGGATGGATCCATGATGGATGGCCATTTCACACATATGCAATTCATCATATGTTGGTGCAGTTTATCAAGCGATGAACTTGCATGTGTGAACTCTACCTTCAAACCTCTCCACAAACCAGAGCTGACTGTGAGGCCAAGTCATTATTTCAGGAGAATCCGTCATATAAACTGGTCCTTTTTTCAGAGAAGCCACTGGGTTGACATGCACGAATGCAAACCAGAAGTAAACGTATTTGAGCATCCCTAAACTAATTTCAAGTCTGCTAATCCCAGCGCTGATTTAATTTCAAGCCAAATAGATTCACCAAGCATGACAACCAGAAGTCAAGTAGCTTAGACACAATTTCTTCCACCTGACCTAACTTCCAAGTTATTTTAATGGACGCAGTTCACACATTCTGCTGAAAGTCCTGCTGTGATGAGACCTCTGCAGGCGTTATCTAACTGGGGAGATTCTCCAAGGTTAAGACATCATGAGCTCACCACGCCAAGCCCTGCCACTGACACACTAATAATTCTGCTCCACCCCCAAGGAAAGCATTTGTCAGAAGAGGCAAATATTCTCCACGTGGGAGAAACATCCGTGCAATTTGGAAAAGTCACATTAATTAGTTAACGAGCCAGTTCAGACAATAGTTTACTTGTCTGAAAGTCCGCAAGAGACACATATAATCATGTCCTGGCCTCTCCTTTTGTGTCTGAGGGAATTAGAGGCATTTCCTTTAAGCGAGGGGTGGGGGCAGCCAGGGGTTGTTTGGTTCAAACTGCCTATGTGTGCTGAATGCTCATAAACCTTTAAGTACAGTACAGTGAATTGCTCCCCCACCATATGATTAAGTGAAATGGCCCAAATTCTCCCAGAGGCAAGGAAAGGTGCCAGGATGTGCACACTCTGTAAGGGGGTGTGTCTTTTATCATGTGGGTAGCTGTATCTTCCAAACCAGGCCAATAGCTGCAAGGGCTAGTGATGTAAACATATGAAGCAGCTCAAAGTGTTAACACTGTAAATTAAGTCTGCAAATTTTTATTAAAATCAAAATGTAAAGTTCATCCTCCCACTGGCTTCTTTGGTTTTATGGTTCAATCTCGCACCAACTAAGGTCCCTGGTTTGTTGCTCCTATCAACAGCCAAAACCCTCCCCCTATTCCCTAGGCCTAGATCCTATGCAAGGTTGCTTTTGCACAAAATGACTTGTTGCTTTCATCAGAGACTATTTTATTTGTTTTGTCAACATTACTGTGGGCACTTTAGCAGTTGAAATGCTTGTTAACATCCCATGGCATCACAACAGTTCAACCAAACAGCTGAGAGGGACTCAGGTGATGGGCAAGCAGCTGTTTTATTATATTCGCTCTGGGATGGCATCAGAAATCAACCAGGTTGGGCACTGGTTCAGACCCATACCTATGGGAGAGCGCACCAGGCCAGGCCAATTCCCACATCCTCAGAGACAGTGTCCAATGCACCATTGGGAAGGGGTGCTCCAGGAGCCCAGTGTAGGGCTTTTCCCCAGGGCCTGCAGCAACCTGATGCCAGCACTGTATTCACTGAAGTATTAAGGTAGTTTTCAAGTTCAAAATAGAATGCTTGAAAAGTCTTGCTTTATTTTCAGCACTATTCTACTGCTAGAATGAGGAGGGGAAATACAGCGACTGCAGCTGTTCCCAGGACATCATTGCAGGAAGATTCCAAAGTTATAATGTGGTGCATGGTTTGGTTCCCAGTCCAGTTAACACTACTGCTAAAAAGGACAGGTTCAAACTATCCCTAATATATCCAAGGTATTTAAAAGAGCAGCATCTACAACAGCCCCATTCTGGTTTGGGCTAGAGAGCAAATAGGCTAAACATACATGATTTAACCAACAGCCAAAGGAATCCCTCCCACCCCAAATGGGGATTCCACTAGAAGCATACAGCTGGTTATATTATGATGAATCTATCACCCAGGTGGTATGAATCCTGGACAGGGTCAGGGACTATGACTGACACTCTTCTGCATTGTACTGTTATTATTACTACCACGACACCTACATCTGCAATGCACAGTTAGCAGTACGTAGGTTTTATGGAATTCACTGGCACAAGATGCAGTGATGACGGCCATTAGCTTAGATGGCTTTAAAAGGGGATTAGATAAATTCATGGAGGAGGATAGGTCTCTCTATGGCTATTAGTTATGATGGTCAAACAGAACCACCACACTCAGAGACAGTATACATCTGACTACTAGTTGCTAGGGGATAGCAGCAGGAAAGGCCTACCGACTTCATGTGGGCTTCTGAGAGAACATAAGAAGAGCCCTGCTGGATCAGGCCAAAGGTCCATCTAGTCCAGCTTCCTGTATCTCACAGTGGCCCCACCAGATGCCTCAGGGAGCACCCAAGACAACAAGATATCTGTATCCCATTGTCACTCCTCTTGCAGAGGCGTATCAGCAGTGAGTGCTGCCTGGAGCACTTGCTGCTGCGCCGCCCAGGGGGGGCGGCACCGCCCAGGGGGCGCCACTCCAGGGGCGGGGGGCGACCCGGCATACGCGGGCTCTCCGAGGCCTTCTCCCCCGGCCTCGGAGCCGGAGAAAGCCCCGGAGCGTCCACCACGACCGGTGGCCAGGGCTTTCTGAAGGCGGCCAACTGCCGTGCCGCGCTATTTATCCTTGTTGTTTTGCACATGCGCAGAACGTTAACGTTAACGTTCTGCGCATGTGCAAAACAACAAGGATAAATAGCGTGGCGCGGCAGTCAGCCGCCTTCAGAAAGCCCTGGCCACCGGTCATGGTGGACGCTCTGGGGCTTTCTCCGGCTCCGAGGCCGGGGGAGAAGGCCTCGGAGCGCCCACCCGCGTCAGCGGGCGGGTGGCACGCTCCGTGGAAAGACTGGAGCGAGTGGAGCAGCGCCGCCCAGGGCCGAGGGGCTGCCCGGAGCCGCTGCTCCGCTCGCTCCAGTCTTTCCACGCCTCTGCTCTCTTGTAACAGGATACCTGGAACCTGGGTGGTCACTGTGGGAAACAGGTTACTAGACTAGATGGAGCTTTTGTCTGATCCAAACGCATCCTAAGTGGCTGTTCGTAATATTTAACCACATACCAAGACACCTGTGATGAGTCAAAATTGCCTCTATGAGTTGTGCTCTGATGTGAGGATAGAGCTGTAGGTCTCTCATTCTAATCCTAGAGTTAATGGATGTTTACCACTGGGAACAAAGAGAGCTTGTGCACAGCCTCCGTAGGCCAGGCCAAGCCGTGCAGGTTGATTACGGAGTTCTCCTTTTGTCATTGCTGCTCCAGAGGAGTCAAGGTGCCTCAATGTAAAGCTTTGCAATTGGCCTGAACAGGATCTCCATGGAGATTGTAGTGGTATGTTTTCCATCTGCCACAATCTTGGACATCATCCCAGTGAAGCAGCAGCTGAATTCGGAGACAGCCTGGTTGAGATCCCTGCTGATGGGAGAGACATGGAAACAAAAATAATGTATTGGCTGGCCTAGTGGTGAGGGTTGGGCTAGGTATGTCTATGGGCAATCATAGCAGGAAACATATGTGCAGGGGAGGTGCCTCCATTGTGGGCAGCAAGCTGCATGCTCCCTGCAACCCTTCCCACAAGTTAAAACAATAAAAAAGAAGGCACACACAGTTAAGGAGACTTCACAGTGCAATCCTGTGTACGATACGGCGGCTGGTCTAAAGGGCCCACCACCGTATCCTATCCAGGTCTTGGGTGGCCCGATGCAGCCTGGATGCACCTCGAGGGAAAGGGACAATCATCCCTTTCCCCGGGTGCAAGGTGGCCCAGGCACAATGGTTGTACTCGGATGTACGCCTGCTCTGGAGCTGGCGTACATCCAAGGCCTCCGTGTAAGGCCATGCCGGGCCTGGAGAGGGCTTTGGATATAGGCGGATCTCGATGCCAATATCCCCGCCCTCTCCTGGCCCAGGGTGGCCAATGGCCAATGGTGCAGGATGTATCTTCGCGGCAGGCGCAGGGATGGTCCGCCAGGGGAGAGAGGGCCACTGGCCTCTGTACCGGCGGCCCTTACTCTCCGGGTGTTGTAAATGCGCTTTATGGTGCATTTACGACACTCAGCACCGGGGGAGCATGCGCTCCCCATGCGCTTCATCATTACACTGGATTGCGCTGCCCGTCTTGCATTAACAGTTCCTGTTAGGTTGTGGTGTTTTACCTATTGCTGTGCTGTCTCTCTTTCAGATTCTAGAAGGGAGGGGGAGGAGATTAAAGAGTACAGAGCAGAAAGCTGGATCTGAGCATTCTCAGTTATGCAAAGCCTGTACTTGATCATAATACTTGATCGTGCTCCTCCTCAGTGGAAGCACCAGGAAAATTGCATTTCGCATTAATTTCTATCCCAACTATATACAGGTGGGCCCCCATATCCACTGATTCGCTATCCACGGTTTCAGTTATCCACGGATCGTGGGGACCCCCCCCCCCCAGGCTTTTACTTTTTTCCCAGTAAGCTTCATTTCTTCCTTAAGGAAACAGGAGAAGCAGCCTCTGGCTGCTTATTACAGGCAAGTAGAACGAGACTAAGTACTAGAGAGGCTCTGCAAGGTTAACAGAAACCTTGCAGAGCCTCCTTAGGACTTAGTCTCGTTCTACTTGCCTGCAATGGAGGCTGCTTCTCTGTTTGTTTTAAGGAAGAAACAAAGCTTGCTGAAAGAAAAATAAGAGCTGGGGGGCAAGCATGCCTGTCCGCAGGGGAGGCAGGGTGGGGGCCCCCTCAGGAAACCATGGAGGGGGTGTTCGCTCTTATCCACGGTTTCAAGTATCCACGGAGGAGCCTGGAACATATCCCCAGCGGATACGGGGGCCCACCGTATTGATAAGCTGTCTTGAGTGGAAGAGTGGAAAGATGGGGTACAAGTGTTTTAAATAAAAATAAAAGCTTACCTGAGTATGTGAAAAGTGCCTTGGCACAGGTGTCCAAAGTGAGGGGGGCACCTCACCTCATGTTTGCATCAAAATCACTAAATTTATCAGTTCATGAACATTGTCTAAGTTATTAGTCACTACAGGATGTGTAACAAACTTAGCATGCGACAAGGCTGTTAGTGGCCACATAAGAAAGAGCCAGTTTAGTGGCAGCAAAAGTGCATGTGCTACATGCCAAACGTCCAGATTTAGGCCCTGGTATCTCAAGGAGAAGGTGCTGGGGACAATCTCTGCCTGACAGCACTGACTAGAGAGACCATTAGTCTGACTCATTGTAGGCTTGTAATGCTGAAAATTATGATCCATTCGCAAGCACTCCAACGGCTTTGAGGATACAAGTCAAAAAATAAAACCCACAGGACTTTGATTAGTAGCCACAATTCCTATTAGCTCAGGAACAGGCTTTCAGTTAAAAAAAAAAAAAACCACTGTTATCCATCTGCTGCTACAAGGATACATACCAAACACCATAAATGGGAAAAGGATTAGGAGTTCTAGGAGCAGTAAGACAGGCGAAAAGGAATCACCCACATAAAAAGCATGCATGGTCAAACTGTGCTTTTCATTGTCCTCTCCAATTCCTGTATAAAGTTTCACTAACCTTTTGCCTGCTCCCAAGCAAGGCAAAACTTTAAAATATGTGTGTGCGTGTGTTCTGAAAACATTTCACAATGAAAACTCAGCAGACAGGTCAGCTGTTAAGAAGTCATTCTGGAGGAAAGTAATCCAGAGATGAACTGTGCAAAAGACATTAACCCTCAGTCTTTGTTTAGCAGCTCAGAAACAACATTTACCAAGCAATATGGTGATGAAGGTGCTTCTGTGATAAGGGCTTCTAACTACCGTAGATTAGAAAAATACCTCCCAAAGAGAAAAGCGATTGAGTCAAAGCAGCAGTTTGTGTGGGAAGGCTGAAACAAAAGATTTTCTCCTTTGTTTCAAAAAAAGAACTAAGGTATGTGGAAGACACAGACATTAGACACCTTTTGCTCTAGCGCTGGCCTGTTTTTGGATAATGTTCTTTATTACAATAGCAACATATAGACGACCTGTATTCTATAGAATGGAAGAAAGATGGAGTTTATATGCAATATAAACAGCAAGGAACAAGACTATTTCCATCATGTTCTGCTTGAGACTTCTCAGGGGATGCCCACTTTTAGAGTGGTTTGGATCTTTGCTGCTCTGATGCAGCAAAATAATATTACTGTATGTGCTTTATGGCATTTCATTTCCTTGTTCAATTCAGAACAAGAGGGAGGAAGCAACATGCAACTCCCCTGTCCATACCTCTTTCGGGAGGCCCCTATCCATTGAGAGCCAACCAGTGTAACGTGTGCAAATGTATTGGTTCGTATGAAAACAAAATGGTGTATGTGAAATGAAATTGTTCCCGTCTCATTCATAAGTATGTATGGTACACATATACTACTACTACACTAGAGAAGGAAGGACCACAGTTTCCTTGGATATTGTGCAACAAACAAGTGATGAATGCAGCTACAAGAATAGTTTCTCACAAATTGGAAAAAGAGACAAACATTACCTCAAATAGCATTTTTTAAAAAGGACAAGGCTGAGCAAGGTTTTCCAGAGCAACAGAAATAGTGTCTTAAGCCCAAGAGCAATTATAAGGGTAGAATCCAAAACCAACAGTTCTTGTTGCTTTCATTCTACGGAACGATTAAAGTCAATATATTACAGTTGCTGAATTCTTAGGTCCAGACCAGAAGTGCAGTTATTGCGTGGGAGATTATATCTATGAACACATCCGTGAGTTTCAACCCACATGGGATTCACAACCTCATGTTCACTCCAATCTGGGGGTTTATTCCATTCATATTCAGTGGAGGCCAATCAAGCACACCTCTGCTTCCCTCCTCCTACTTCCAGTTTTGGGAACTGAAACAAGAGCAAGGACAGGAAACTTCTCAATGGGGAACATGGGCAAAGGGAAGACAGTGAAGATAAAACCGTACATCCCACATGTATTGATTTTCTACGAACTTTTTTTTGTCCAGGCCTCCCCGGGTACATTCAACCTGCATTTTTGGGGCGAGTGTGCTGGGATGCATGAGGGTGGCCCTTCTGAGGGCAGCACACCTCCTGGTCTAGCAACTGTTGGAGTGGGGAGGGTGGAGGAGCTGAATATTACACTGTTGTTATATCATGCTTATGGTATAGAGAACCCCACCCCTTGTCAAATCCTGCAGTTATTATGGGTCAGAACTTTTCACTTCAACTACATCCTCAGCAGGTACAGGATGTTGGTGGAGAGAGCCTTTGGTCAGCTGAAGGGATGCTAGGATTCTCCTGAAACGAGCCGAGAGCAATGAACAGTGATAGTGACAATCTGCTGCACCCTGCATAATTTCTGCCACTCTCGGGCCAAGGTTCTGCTGGACCCCGAGCCATCTGCTGCAGAGGACGACAGATGTTACCCCCCATCCAGAGCCTACTTTAGAGACCGAGTGCATAAAGAGGCTTCCTAAACGATCAGACAAGCTCTGCAGCTACTTCAGCACTGAGGGGCTGGATTAATTAGTGGTTCTGATAAAGATATGTGTGTTTTTTTAAGAACAAACAGGGGTTTATTTTTAAAAATGTTTACTGCCAAGTTACCTGTTAATAAACATTCCAAAATAAATCTGTCTGGTTACTGCGTTCCAATGCGACAACAGCTATTAACACAGACACACAAAACAAGTGCTGCATTCCTATTTAACAGATAATCTACAAATACTATACACACAAAACAAGGGCTAGGAAATGGGTTGGTTAAAATAGAATGATAAAAACTGTTCCTAAACAAAGGCTCACCGAATCATGTTTATAAATCTAAAATGCATGCACAAGGAAAAACATCTAATTTTCTTTATTCAGTGTTAACTAGGTGTACCACTGCTTACATATAGCAAATTACTACTTAAAAACCGATATGAATATCTTCAGCAACCAATAAAATTATGTATGAGCATTTCATAAAATAAAGCTCACTTTGTTCTCCCAGGCTAACTGGGCAAAGACTCACTTTTAAAGTGGTGCTCGGAGTGGTGCTCCTCATATTTAGCAGGGGGAAAGTAACTGTCCCTATTCACCCCAGCATAGCATCTTTTCCAGTGGCTGTTTGCTGGTGTCTCTTTTGCATCTCTTAAAGAGTCTTTTTCAGACAGGGAACCATATTTTTATTTATGTTGCTATGTAAATCACTTTGTGAACTTTTGCTGAAAAGTGGGGTGGGTGGGTGTGTACGTACAGTAAAATTCAATACTCTGGAATCTACATGTTTAAGAAATGGAAACAAACTTTCCAAAAAGTTGCCAAACTTAGAAGTTCCTTACTTTGGAGTTTAATTTTTACAACCTACTTGAATACAAGGTTGGCAGAAAACAAAAGACTTCCCCCACATCCCCCATTCTTCCAAACAGGCATAAAATACTGAAACTGACATAATAGTAAAACAATTCACTTCATCCTTAGGATCTGCCCAGTTTATTTTTCCCCTAGACCAGTGGTGGCCAACCTTTCAACATGAATGGTGGCCCTTTAAATGGTTGCATAGGTGCAGGCATTTCAGCAGGTGCAGCTGCCAAGATTCTGTCTTCTACACAACTCTTAAGAACACAGAGGCCCTAATGGTGGAAGGTTGGCCACTCCTGCCCTAGACTCTTCTTCTCACAGTGTGGTAAGCTTACCAGATCTCCAATGAATGTGGGCAGGTGCAGCTTGTTAAACCTTAGAGCACACTCCTAGGCATGTCTACTCAGAAGCAAGCCCCACTGAACACAATGGGGCTTGCTTCTGAATAGACATGCCTAGAATTGTGCTCTAGGACTTAACAAGCTACACCTGCCCACATTCCTTCTCCTAAAGGTCTAGCACTCTGTCCCGGTTGGAGATCTGGTAAGCCTACAGTGTGGGCCAGCCAGTTTCATTTCAGTAACATTTAATACATACTGAAACTCAGGAAGTGTTATATAGATTCCTCTCCATTGAAAGCTACTACTGTATACTAATTTCTAACTATCACTTTAAACAATAAATCTATAAGAAGCCTCATCAAGAATCCAAAATAACCACATTCCGAGAGGCTGTTACAAAACGTTACAAGTGTTTCAATCGGAGAGGGAAGAGATATTTCCTTCTGACATACATATTTCAAAATAGCCACTGCAAGAAATTACAGAGTCCATAGTTCTTCTGAGCCCCACACACCCACACCCATCTTGTACACTCATTTATTCATGCTTAGAATGCCATTAAAAATAATTACAGAAGCACAAAATAGAAAAGAAAATCCTTAATGAAACAAATATAGATACTTGCTTAAGTGATCAGTGGCGACGGTTTCTTAGTTGCCAACTGCTTCTTGAATTATTTTGTTTTTCAATTTAGAACAGAAACTTACCCAGAGCCACAAAAAAACCTTATCTCCTGATTGCTGTCAAAACAATAAATACAAAGAACCTACTTTTCCACCAACTACAGTATACTCACCAATTTTGCTTCAGTTTTCAAGTAAAAATGCTTAGTTTTACTCATTTGGATTCATGTCTGTTGCAGTTATCAAGGCAGAGAGAGAGAGAGAGAGAGAGAGAGAAGTTCTCTTGCCAGGATTTAGTTTAACAGGGAAGTCAAATGTACAGAAAGAAGCCATTGCCAGACTGATCCTCATGCACCATTAAAACATCTGACCTACCTACATTATACTAATCAGATCCTATAGTGACAGTGAAAATTAAAAGGACTATATAACTGTAGTAATGGTGCTGATTTCAGTTTACATATATACATGCTTCCCAAATTATGGGCAATGAAGTTATGGACAGCAGTATTGGTGCTTCCACACAGGCACAGTACGTCCTTTGCTGGTCTTCTGTGCAGGTGCAGAAGCTACTCCGGTTTCAAGTTACGAATAGACCTCTGAAACCGAACCTCTCCATACGTAGGGGACTTGGCATAAAGTCATCTCATATATTAAAACGGTGGGATGTTCAGTGCATCCTTATGCGAGTGAGAAAGCATCCTATTTCTTTTAAGTGCTATCTGAAGTAGTTGAGAGTCAGAGCAATATATATCTTTTCACCAAACATGCCTTCTAAAGGAACTTCAATGAGATAAATATTATTTACTAGCTCAACACCTTAAAGACGTTTTACAGAGATAAATTTTCAGAACACCTTGCATGAGTTTTTCAAATGGCTTAGACTGCTTTTTGTCAACTTAAGAAAAAGTCCATTTTGCCCAATGGGGGAAAAAAAAGAGCATTTTAAAGTTCACAACACCTTGCATGAGTTTTTCAAATGGCTTAGACTGCTTTTTGTCAACTTAAGAAAAAGTCCATTTTGCCCAATGGGGGGGGGGGGGGGGAAAGAGCATTTTAAAGTTCACAACAGGCGGCATCTTTTCCGTTGTCAGGAGCTCACTGCACCAACAGAAGCTTCCTCCATCAACGGAAGGAATGAGCATTCCACTTGTGCAAGGATTCGTTCCACAAACTCCTTCTACTGACAAAGAAAGCTTCTGTTGGTGTGGTGAGCTTCTGCTGGGGAAAGTACTAGTCGGGATGCCACCCAATGTTTTCTTCCACAAACATTAAAATAAAAGCAATTTCACAGGATTTATTAGTTTTGCCAAGTCAATCTGGATAAAATTATGCAGTTATCTTGAACTAATACACAAAAGACCAACGGTTCAAGTGAAATTTAAAGGAAGTAAAACGTTTATGTAGTGAGGCTTCTTAAAAACATGTACTTTTTAACAACAAAAATGAAACACTGCGTGCCTTTATAGAATTAAACTATTTCATTTCTTGTCTGGAACTTCTCACCATAAGATATCCACAAGGACAGACTGTCCCAGCAATATAGCAATTGGTTTTTAAAGACATTTTGACTACATGGTCCCATATTCAGACACCTTCCTTCTCAAGAACATGGCGGTTCAGGGCCTTTTATATCACAGCAGGTTATTAGTAGAGACTAATAAATTCCGTTTCAAAGCCAAGACTTGTCAGAGGTAGCTTTAAAATTTAGCTCTGTCTAGTTGAAATTAACGCATCTCTCTTTTAAAAGGGCTTCTATACACAGAAATATATATAAAGGAAAACAAACTGAGGAAAACAAATTGAGAAGCTAAAAATAATGGTACATACACTGTTTACACTGCCCTTTAGTGAACCAGTTCAGGCTGGTTTTCTACAAAAGGAAGCACTCCACTAACATAATATGCAATCCCAAGGGAGAGCAAGGCGATGACAAAGATCAAGAGCAACACCCTCCAGAAGCCAAGATCTTCCACAAATTCTTGCCATGTTGTTCGGAAGCTGGAGAGAACTCCTTCGCCTTGTTGGAGGTTTGGATTGAGAAGCGAGTGGCTTTCCATTGCACTAAAAAGAATTAAAAGGTATAAATATATGTTTGGCAACACACACACACACACACACACACACACACACACACACACACACGTGTCAGTAATTGTGCAAACAACGTAAGGAGTCAGAGATTAGGGTTGCATTTGGACATGGAAGAGACAGATTCAAGTTATCAAGCATCTTCACAGTTTATATGGCAATTTAGTATGATCATATCAGTGTTACAATGGTGTTCCCCACAGCAAACATTTCAAAAGAACTCAATACAGTCGGAGGATTTGACTCAACACAGGTTGCAAAACTTTCCCACAGGTTTTTTTTCAGCATTGTCGAGGGCCTGCCAGCTGCCTCCTGTGTGCGTCCAAATGCTTTAAATTTTTTTAAAAAACACAACTGGGAAACTTTTGGGGGCTTGCCAGCCACTTCCTGGAGTGTTTAAACTGTTGAAAAAAGAAAAAAAATGCAGCCAGGAGTCCCTAGCGCCATCTACAGGTTGCTTCCGGTAGCGGTTTTTCTTTTCTTTTTTTCAGTCAGTTTAAACAAATTCAGGAGGAGGGAAGCGGCGAAGACGCTGGAAAAAAGGAAATGTGGCACCGCTCCCCACCCCGGTTTTCCTATAATGCTGTTCTTTGTATCCACTGGGGTTCAGGGAACAGAGACGCAGTGGATACGGAGGATTATATTCTTTAGTCCAGAGGTTCCCTAACTCCTGGGAAGGCCCTCCGCTGCTCTAAGTAGCAGCGGGGCCTTCCCAGGGGTCGCGATGACGTGCCCGGGATCGCGCCGCCGCCGCGCCCGGGATCACCCTTTTTACCTTCATTGGTGGGCAGTGGGTGTCCAGCGGGGGTTGTGGGGAGCCTGCGGACCCCTCCGCAGGCCTCCCCAAGCGTCGGAGCAGTGCTCCGACGTGATTGCAACTCACTTCCGGTTTCGCGTAAAACCGGAAGTGGGTTGCAATCGCGTCGGAGCGCTGCTCCGACGCTTGGGGAGGCCTGCGGAGGGGTCCGCAGGCTCCCCACAACCCCTGCCGGACACCCACTGCCCACCAATGAAGGTAACAAGGATGATCCCGGGCGCTGCCGTGGCGGCGCGATCCTGGGCGCGCCGTCGACGTCACCGCAGGTTGCCATGCCCCTTAAGAGCATAGCAACCCTTTGTTCCCAGCTGGGGCGTCGCGACGCCCCAGTTAGGGAACCACTGCTTTAGTCCAAAAAACATCATTGTAAAAACATTTTTGCAAAACAAAAACAAGAAGTCCCTAACACACTTAGGGAAATGCATCAGGACGTTTTGATGGGCCCACAGCTCCCTGGTACTATACTTGCCTGCCCTTCACATTTAATGGGTTTGCTGCAGGCATCCCAGGTGCAACACCATCGTACATGTGGCCAACACAATTGCTGCATTTATGCTCTCAGTCACAAAGCTTAGTAGGCAAAATCTCTGCCTCTTAATTAACCTACTTCACTGCTCCTTATGATGAAAGTAACTCAAAGTTGAAAAGTACAATTTTTTTAAGTGCCATGTGCTTGTCAATCATCCCAAAGCCTTTGCACCAGGGCTGAGCTGAAATACAAGGGCTGAATTTTTCACAAAAGGGTTTCCCCTTAAGAAAAGCACTCCCTTTCAGTAACGTTTCACAGGGAAAGAAGCTGCAAACGGGCAAAAATGTTTGCTCCATTCAAGAGGAGGATAATGCTTCATGCACTCATTTATAATTGCCTCTGTGATGACGACATTGTAGCCAATCCGATTCATTATGTAGACCTGCGACTTCAAACTTGCTGTGTAATTCGCAATTGGGGAAGATCACATGGTAAAGAGTCACTCAAAAATTACACCAAAGGAACAACAGATGGGGGGGATGGTGGCTGCAAACAGCCATGAACAGGCTGCGTCTCTTGGATGTACACTAAAAATGTTTGGATGAGAATATTTGGCAGAAGCCAATTAAAAACTCACTGACTCGAACACTGGGAGGCAGGAGAATATTCACTTCTTACTGAGCAACTGGATCAGACGTTGCCTGCATGTTTTTCTTTATGACCCTACAAGCAAATGCGCTAGAGGTGTTTTGGGAGGTGGCTATGGTCCCAAATGCTACACTAGTGCTAAATGTAGGTTCAGGCTGTCAGAACAAAAGGAGTAACATGCAAAAAAGGTCTGGTATTTGGAATAAAGAGTCCTTACATTTCAAAACATTTACTTCTTTGAAAATCTGCTTTGTTTATTCATTAGGACAGAATCCCATCATCTCATCCTTCTTATTAATTCCCCAAACACAACTAGGGAGCCTTAAAAAAAAAAAGGTAACTGTTGGTGCACAACAGGAATGTTCACCAATTAAGAAACAGCCGGTTAATCTATAACTGCTATAGAGGTTAAAAAAGGTACAATGTAATCTAAATTGAAAGGTCACATGGTTACTGAAAACAAAACTAGGCTTGTTTCTTTGAAAACAGAAAAAGGCCTCTGAGAAACCACCTGCCTTATTTTCCATTGCAACGAAATTAAGGTCTCAACACTAAAATGGTAGCAAATGCCTGAATACCGGCTATTTTGGATCTGGAGTGACATAAATCCCAGATGTTATTACTGCTGCTAAGAAAAACAGGCTGCATTTTTTTGTGAAATGTTGCTACCAACACAGTGGTTGGCCATCAGTTATAGCTCTCTCCAAGGCTATGTACACAAACATCCTCACAGTTCAAGTGCCTACAATCACATCCCAGACTAGACCCAGCTGTTCCCTTAGAGAAAAGAGCCACATTTGTCCACTTCTTTAGAAACTTTTACTGCTAGAAAAAGCAAGTAGCAATTAATTTGATGGGCAGAGCGGAACAAAATTGGTTAAAATCTTGAGTCTCTGGAAAAAGAACATTACGCAAGATACCAGCCCCTAAAAGCAGTCTTCTGTTATATTACACTAGTAGTCAGTTACAAAGCATACAAAATGCAAGTGTGTGTGTTTGACTGCTAAGTATGTCTGCTCTTGGTCTTGCAAAGCTCTGATCCTTAGAATATTGTTGGCCGGTGCATTGTTTAGGTATCTATACCTGTATAAGGCCAAGTCATGTAGTGAGGATAATGAGGGAAAGCAAGATGTTTTCTTCAGTATTTTTAAGAGCATACAGTATATGCATTACCATGCAATATTGAATTACAAAGTCTCATTCAGATTAAAGATAGTAGGAGCTTACATCTAGGCACACAGAAGACAGGCATGTTAGTGAAAAAGTCAGGCCAGAACCTTTCTTCCCAACACCTAGGTTTCCAAGGATAGGAACCTGGGGGAGTTAAGGGGTATGGATGAAGAAACATTCAATCGTGTGATCCCTCACCTGCAGGCTGAAGTGGTACAGCCCATATAGAGGTTTACAGCTTTAGTAAGAACAAGGTCTACATGATTTTAGGTGACTGTTGTTGACTGTTGATTTTAGGTGACCACACAGCAGCCTAGACATTTTAAAAAATCAAAGACTAAAGCCCAAACATTTCCACCAAACACAAGTTCTGGGAAAACATGTCTGACAAAGAGCCTTGACCTTTTCCATTACAGAACAAATGCGAAATATGACAACTCATTCAGCTATGTTAAACCAGTAAAGTAGTATCAACATAGAGTCTTTGGCAATACCTTTCACTTTCAGCCGTCTGCATTGTTTCCAGCTTTGAGTGAGTTCCTCGGTTGAATCCCTTCACTTCCTGCTCCTCCAAAGATTCCAGCAATCGGATCACATCTTTATTTACTCCTCTTCGTTTCGCCAGGACAAGAGGTGTCGCACCTTGGTGATTGCTGCGTTAAACCCAAAGAGAGTAAAATGAGAGTTCATGGAACTGCATCGACTTGGATCAAGGATAAATGTCCACTGTATGCAAAATTCAGTACATGGGCTGGTTTTCAAAAGGACTACATATTTTCTTGTAGGACTGAAAGTGACCATGTTAATGTAGCTGTATTCACAAAGTGGGCCCAGTATGACTTATGAAACAAAAGACAATCACGTTCAAAGCATGTTAGCTTCATCTATGAAACTGCAGAATTGCTTCTTGAAGTCAAGTGCTTTGGTCCACTAGTGCCAGCCACTAACTAAGGGGCACTATATAAAGGGGGTTGCAACAGCTAAAATAGCTTTCTATGTGGTTCAGTTATAATAATGCAGAGACCCACTACACCAGCACCAGAAGTCAACCAGGACCGCACAGCACTAGTAAGAAAGAGTTTTTGAACTAGTCTGGTGAAGTATGTGGAAAGCAACTTTCCAGTGTTACACCACTCAGAAGAAACGTTTGGAGCTGGCCACAGAGAGACCGTAGCATCTGAATTTACCTTAATTGTATGTGCATCCCATGATTTGGGGCAATAATGAAAATACAAGACGGACAGTTCCTTCATTTTACCATTTATTGAAGAAAAAATCCCCCCCCCCAACTGCTGCATTTTCAAGGTGATATTGTTAATGGAGAACACACACACAACATTTTCCAAACAATTGTTGAGGGGGAGAGAGAGAGAGTAGAGCGATTGCAAGCTGCAATTTAATTAATGTATTTTAAGCTGATGTACAATTACATTTGATCATACTCATGCTTTACTCTGTAGGTTTTCCACTTCCTTTTCTTATCCTCTCTGTCTATTTTGAAACTGGAGGTGCTCAACAAGTTGTGCTTTGTTCATGTACCAGGTAAAGTGATCATATACAGCTGGAACAGTAACAGCAGCACTGCTGCCTTTTCACCATTTTCCTGTTGCATTATCAGGTGATCTCTCCCCAAAGTTAATCATGATGTTCAGTCTAGAATTCGTATGAAGTACAGGTTAACTTCATAAAGCTTACCGGCTCTTGTGTTCCTAGGCCAAGTATTATAACTCAAAAATAAGAACGGTGATAATAAAGATGATAATAACGTTACTTAATAACAAATAGTAAACCCAACCAGTATGGGCTGATTGCAGCCCATTAGGAGACAAGAGCAGATCGCTCAAACAAGAAGCCATTCTGGGAGGATTGTTAATTGTGTTTGTCAAACAGCTATTTATTCAGTACACTAAGTGCTTTTGTCTGGGCACTGACAGATGCTGAGAGCGCTTGGTAGAGTGAATATACAATATTTCGGAGAAAGGTTGAGTCATGAGCTCTGGAAGCAGGTGGGACGAGCACTGGGAAACAGCATTGTTATCCACAGAAATAGAAAGAACTGGTAAATCATTTTTCCTTTGAAACAGAGAACACAGAAATGCATTATGCAAGAATCCTTTAGGGGGAAAAAGGGTATTTTGAGATGTCCTCTTCTATCAACTTCAAATGAGAACAGCAACATCATCATCCATCACCCCAGACACTGCGACGGTGCCAGTCTACACATTATCTCACAAGGAAGAGGCTGGAAACAGTCTGTTCAATGTTTTTTTTCCCATAGCACCAATCACAAAGCGCTTCCGTCTTGCATGGAGAGGATTCATGGCGGTGGTGATAGCCACCAAGAAAAAGAAGCTGACGTGGAAATGGTTCTCATAATCTGGAAGGATCGCATGATTGCTGGTGCTACACATGACAGTGATGGTGTGGGAAAGAAAGGCATCACATGGATATCCGCCTAGCTCTCTCGTTGTGACAAAGGGGAGTGTGTAGGGAAGCCTGTAAAGAGAGCTGCTTCTGATGTGCTAGTCACCAGCTGGCTACAAGTCCAGAACTACACTGAACTCCTCTTGCCCGATTTTAATACCGCGGGAAAAACGGAATTGTCTCAACTATCACACGCTATTTTCTATAAACCTAATTCTTCTATTATAGTGATTCTATTAGGCAACACGTTACCTTGCAAAATGTTGAGAATATATTCAAGACGTTTCAAAACATGCAGCAGTAACAGACTTACCAGATATCTATTTTGAGTCCATTGGAAACAAGGAACTGAATGGTATCCACGTGCCCACACAGGTGAAGGGCTGTGTTGCCTTGATAATCAGTCGCCAGAAGATCGGCACCAAATTTGTGCAGCAGCTGACAGATGTCGACGTTCCCTCTAGCGGCTGCCAGGTGCAGACCTGTTCGGCCACGATTGTCGCGAATGTTTGGGTCAAAGCCACTCTCTAACAGCCTCTTGGAGTAGTTAAAATCTCCATCAATGCAAGCCTGCAGCAGAGGCACGTTTGTCAGTGAGGAATCGTTGACAAAAATATAGGACATGACTGTTCCTATCTGGGAGACGTAGCAAGGCTGCAGCCTGAAACGAAATGAAACAAATGGTGAGCCCCACTCAGTGAACACTTCAAGCAATGATTCCCCCCTCATTTATTTATTTAAAAGATTTATATACCGCCTTTCCTATGGTCAAAGAATTACTGTAGTGCATTATTATTATTATTATTATTATTATTATTATTATTAGAAAGATTTAAGTTAAAGAATACACAGTGTTCTTTATTTCTTCTCTAACCTGGGAACACTTTTAGTTCTGTTTTGCTGGTACAAAGATGTATAAATCTCTCGTTTTGCGGGTTGATTCAGGCCACTGCTATGAATGTCAGACAGTTGGTAAATCCTTCCTAAGAACAGATCACCCTGACCTCTGGAGCTTAATTTCAGAATATAAAGGATGGACAGATTTGAAAAACAAGCAGGAGGGAAGAAAAGATGCTTTTCTCAGATTGAAAACGCGTGCAGGGATATATGCTAGAGCGGTTTCAAGGGAACAGATATAATAATGCAGATCAGACACTCTTATACTTGCTATAAATAACACTATTCTTAATTGGATTTTGTCTCTCATTTATCTGTTCCTTATTTACATTTGAACTTCAGCATGCAAGCCATGGTGTCTAGTCACTGCTGAAAAGATTATTCTTTCTGCACTCCAACAACTCCATCTGATTTTCTACACGTTTTTTACCACCTTCTTTTCTGTAAGTTTTATTTATGCAAAGCATTTCACACAATTCACGCAGGGCAAATGTAGAGACAGGGAAGCAAAACACAAACCACTATGTTAGAACTCTGGCGCCAGACCTTAACATCCTGGCAGCTTGCTGCACAATCACCTGAAGAGGTCCACAGCCTGTGGACAAAAGGTGTGTCTATTTTTGTGTGTTTTGACAATTTTTCTGATTCATTCTTAAAACTGGGGATTTTGACGTGTTTAACTGTTTTAAAAGTGGGATTTTAATGTGTTTCAGGCTGTTTTCATCCATGTTTTCAAGTTGTTTTCAAATTGTTTTTATCCAGTTTTTACCATTAGGATTTTTTTTAATAAACCCCTTTTTTACATGGCTTGCAACCCTGTAAATTGTACCTTAGTATGCACTAACTGGATGGCCAGCGGGTGGCGCAGTGGGTTAAACCGCTGAATCATGAGCTGTCGATCGAAAGGTCGGCAGTTCGAATCCGCGACGGGGTGAGCTCTCGTTGCTTGGCCAGCTCCTGCCAACCTAGCAGTTCCAAAGCATGTTAATGTGAGTAGATAAATAGGTACCGCTTGTGGGAAGGTAAACAGCGCTCCGTGTTCCAGCTGCATGCTACGCGCTGCAGCAAGGAGAGTCATGCCAGCCACATGACCACGGAGGCGTCTTCGGACAACGCTGGCTCTTCGGCTTTGAAATGGGGATGAGCACCACACCCTAGAGTCAGACACGACTGGACTTAATTGTCAGGGGTCACCTTAGGCGTCACTAGGGTTTGCGTCACCTGGAGCGAGAGCTCAGTGTGTCACCCCCATGATGGACCCCAGAGGTGAATAGGGAGAAACAAGGTTGGGCTGAGCTGGGTTCTACAAAAGATGGCCCTCAGGCAGGACTATGCATTTCTACAGTTTACTCCTGGTCAGTAGTGTCATCTGGTCCGGTAACACATGGTGTCAACCCATTAACTTTATTTTAATATATAACAGTACAGGTCACCCAACAAATCAGTAACCAACTCGGCTCTCAGAACAATGAGTCTCACTAGTCTGTTTTGAGTTAAGGAAATCCACCTTCTGTTACATAAGGCAGTTGTGCTTTATGTTTCCAGTTATTTGGCCATAACTTTTAATGGAATACAGATATTTCAAAATGGTTTGTTTCACTGCATTATGCATAAAATTATGCATTGGTATTATTCATAAATACAAAGTTCTCTCAATTTTGGCCACTAGTGGTGTGTGGTCCCATCCCCCCCCCGAGGATGTCACCCAGTGCGGTCCGCACCCCCTAATAACGCCACTGCTTCAACACAACTATTAAAGGTGGAAGGGGCTCCCCTTTGTTTGCTTCTGGTCACTCTGTTTCTCTCTTTTCAAAAAGAAAAATACTCCTTAACAGATCAAAACACTATAGCAATTCAATGGCTGTGACCCACAGTCTTGATCCACCAGTTGAACCAATGTCAGACACCATTGAAAAATTAAGTGCTCTATACTCATAATCAGTTAAGGCTTGCAAGCTGCATCCCCTCTAGACTGCATACTGCGTGTCAAATCTCAGCATGGAACTGACATCTGACACCGTTTCAACAAATTTTAAATACAGCTCTGCATTTCATAATTGGATAAATTTCTGAACTAAAAAAAAATCTTGACAAAGCATTTGTAGATGCTGAATGTTGGAATTGGAAGAGGTGGAAAGCACTGCCTAGAGAGTATTTATTGATATAACATTTATGTCAACTGGATATTTTCATTGTGCAACCAGTACATATGTACAGAAACAGTTTACAGCCTACATGAGATCTCCTTTTTCAACCACCTTTAACAGCAAAAGGGAACTTTTGAGACTAAGATGGGATTTACAAGTCAGCAGTGCCCTCTAGAGCATTAACTCTACATTGGGGACAACAGCTAAAGCAGAGAAACCTTAACCAAAATGCTATAAGCAGCATGCTGCTTATAGCGGCGAGCAGCCTGCATGCTAAAGAGGCTCTGTTAAACAGGAAGCATGCTGCTTATAGCATTTTGGTTAAGGAAGAAGCACACTGACCTGGCACCAGCTCTATGAAGAACAAAGGTAATGGGCACAAGGCGGCCACAGGGGATAGCAGTCTCCTATCCGCAGGTTCCCAGTATCCGCAGTGAGAGGAGAAACCTATCCAGCGCAAATACCAGGGCCTTACTGTATTTTACAATTCGGTACACTAACAACTGTTAATTGGTTATTGACATGGGAGCAATACAAAAGTTGTATAATCTGGGTGGTCCTCAAAATATATGTTCGTTACCATATTATTTTCAAATGGGATATTTCAGCTCTTTAATTATAATGAATCGCAAGCCGGAATCAAGATTGCCGGGAGAAATATCAACAACCTCAGATATGCAGACGATACCACCCTAATGGCAGAAAGTGAAGAAGAACTAAAGAGCCTCGTGATGAGGGTGAAAGAGGAGAGTGCAAAAGTTGGCTTGAAACTCAACATTAATAAAACTAAGATCATGGCATCTGGTCCCATCAATTCCTGGCAAATAGAAAGGGCAGAAATGGAAGCAGTAACAGATTTTACTTTTTTGGGCTCCAAGATCACTGCAGACGGAGACAGCAGCCATGAAACTAAAAGATGCTTACTCCTTGGAAGGAAAGTTATGGCAAACTTAGACAGCATAATAAAAAGCAGAGATATCACCATGCCAACAAAAGTTCGTATAGTCAGGGCGAT
Organism: Plestiodon gilberti rubricaudatus; assembly: GCA_026170595.1. NCBI lineage: Eukaryota > Metazoa > Chordata > Lepidosauria > Squamata > Scincidae > Plestiodon > Plestiodon gilberti. The sequence goes on along the minus strand of JANXHW010000004.1, from coordinate 23,443,159 downwards.
GGTGTTCCCAGTAGCAATGTATGGTTGCGAGAGTTGGACCATAGGGAAGGCTGAGCGCCAAAGAGTAGATGCTTTCGAACTGTGGTGCTAGAGAGGACTCCCTTGGACTGCTAGGAGATCAAATCAGTCAATCCTAAATGAAATCAACCCTGACTGTTCCCTGGAAGGACAGGTACTGAGGCTGAAACTTAAATATTTTGGCCACCTAATGCGAAGAGAGGACTCTCTGGAGAAGACTCTGATGCTGGGAAAGATTGAAGGCAAAAGGAGAAGGGGAAGGCAAAGGTAGGATGAGATGGTTAGACAGCATCACCGATGCAACGAACATGAAAATGAGCGAACTCAGGAAGATAGCGGAGGACAGGAAGGCCTGGCGGGATACTGCTAGCAAGTGTGTACCTGAAGAAATGTAAATGAAAGTTTGCATTTAGAAGAATGCACTCTTACCAGGGAGTATTAAACTGGTGTTTTGATAACACTTTTTTCTGTTTATAAATTTGTTCTGTATTGGATTAGAATGAATTTAACAATCCTTTTAGTATATTGTGCACTTACTGAAGGCAAGATAGCTTCTTACTAAGTGAATATTTATGCTATTATCTTTAGTATACTCAATAGAGATTTTACAGTGATTTGTAATCCTTGCTTACAGCAAATGAGTATGAGCTCTTAAGGGGACAATGTACATATTTTTCAGGTTGGGCCTGTGAATGCGTAGGAAATGAGAACGTGTGATGGAATGCCCTGTCGTCCGCCCCCCCCCCCAATTTTTCCTATTGAATGGGTCAGCTGCTAGTTTGTGATTTCCGACTATGTAACCCTAATTTAAGTTATGTTCTTGGACCTATTTAGTGGGGAGCGTTTCAACAGGCAGGCACAATAGTCAGAGGCTATGGCTCCCATCTTCCCCACTTTTACCAGTTTACTACCCAGGCATAAGAGAGAAGACATTATTGCATAATCCAAGTGTCATACAAAATCGCGGGCACCCCTCCCCCAAGGGCGGGGATAAAATCATCGACATCTTGACTCAATCCCTTTAAACTTCAGCTCTGGAAATAGCTTCTTCTTTAGGCAGCTTCTCCATGCTGGGAAACGCAGTGATGAAAAAGCCCGAAGGGGGCGGGGGGCGGGACGGAAGCTTCACCTGTGGAATTTCCGCTTGTCATGCAGGAGCGGGGGGGGGAAGGGGAGGGGAGGGGGAAAAAAACAGCTCCCCCAGGCGGGTCCCCTCTTAAAGTGGAGCAGCCAGCTCAATTCCCACAACATCCGGCCTCCGGACCGCCTCCCAGAATGCAACCCCTGCCCTCAACACGCATCTATTCCGACAAGCAAGACGTGCATCTCCCCCCATCAACACCTCTCCTCCTGTCTCGCAGTCACCCACTCGTCCGCCCCACTCCTTGCCCCGTACCTTTCGCTCGGCAACAGCAGCCAAACCTCCAGAAACCAGGCCCGGATCTGCCCAAAGAAATGCGAGCGGTCTACGCAGTCCTCACTTCCGGTTCCCGGTCGCAGCTTGTAGAAATGAATCCTCCCGGTGGAAGAGCGGATGAGTGGTGGCAGAACCCCGAGGATGGAAGCCAGTCTTTGAACTGTCTGCAGTCAACCACGCAGGGGTGGTGGAAAGCTCTGCTTCGACAGGGGGCTTTGGGGTACTACTCACTCACGCCCCCGGAATGAGTCTGCGCGCTCCTCGTTGGTGGTTGGAATCATCAAGGGGCGGGAGAAGGTGGGTTGGACCTGCTGCGATGAAAAGAGCCTCCGAGACCCTGCCGGGAAATGACAGCGAAGTCCGTCTCTCCTGGGGCTTTCTTTTGTAGGAGCAGAGCCTGCCGGACAAAAAGGGTCAGCAACCTTGTTTAGCCTACCCTACCTCCTACTTTTGTGGGCAGAGCAGAGAGCATGGTTATTTGCGAAGAACTGCAACGAAAAGGAGCCTGTCCCTGCCCGATGTTGAGTTTTCACATTGGACTCCGCCACTCTTGTTCCGGAGGGAGTGGATTTCAAGGACTTCACTCTGGAGCCTCTCCTATAGCTGCAAAACCATGGAGACTGCGCCCCTTTGAGGTTTCTGCCCCAGCTTGCTGAAGCAACGAGAGAGCCGGGGGGGGGGGAACGAGTATACCCGCGGTGGAGTTTCACGAGGCCAGCGCCGCCCGGAGGATGTTAGAGCAGCAGCAAGCTAGTGTATTCAGAAACGCCCCTTTGCCTTTAAGCAAGGGTCAAACCCTCTTTTGTCCAGCAGGGCTGCTATGCTTTTATAACAGCCTCACAACAGCAACAAGCAGCACCATCTTCTTGAGGGGCACGACGTGACAAAATTATCAGACTTTTTTTTTTTAGGCATTGGCGTTGCTGCTATACCAGGGGTGGCCAAACAGCCAAACTTGCTTAACATAAGAGCCACTGTGACGTGCGACAAACTTCAGATGTTTGAGAGCCACGAGAGGTGTTTGAGATCCGCAATATTTAAGAAGCATTTACATTCTTAAATATATTTACTCACCATGAATATTAAAGTTGTTTTAATCCAGTGGACTCTGTTTATACCCGGTAAATTATAAAGCTGAAATTTTTTTCATTTACCTTTTTATATTAATTGTGATTAATCAACCCTGACTGTTCCCTGGAAGGACAGATACTAAGGCTGAAACTCGAATATTTTGGCCACCTAATGCGAAGAGAGGACTCTCTGGAGAAGACTCTGATGCTGGGAAAAATTGAAGGCAAAAGGAGAAGGGGAAGGCAAAGGATGAGATGGTTAGACAGCATCACCGATGCAATGAACATGAAAATGAGCAAACTCAGGAAGATAGTGGAGGACAGGAAGGCCTGGCGGGATATGGTTCATGGGATCACGAAGGGTCGGACACGACATAACAACAACAAATTAATTGTGATACAAAACAGAACTCAGTCAACATATTTCCAAGAGTATTGACATTGTATGTCAAAAAGCTGCATGTAGCTCAGGAGCCACAGTTTGGCCAGTGTCATTTCATGGATTACACTGGTCTACAAAAATAAATATTTTTTTTTATTAAAAAAATTATATCACATCTCGTTTTTATGCTATCGGCATACCCTATTTTCATTGATTTTACCCAAAATTAACTCTTTGTCACTTATGATTGCAAGTTGTTGTGAGTCAGTGACTGCTTTAGTGTTAAAATATGGTGCTGTATTTTTAGGATAGTGTGTTTATAATATTTTATGTAGATATCCACATTTATTTAATATTTTCCTTCTGCAGGGCATGATCTAACAATGGCTACAACAGGGGTTCTCAACCTGTGGTACGGGTACCCCTAGGGGTATGTGTACGGGTACCCTTGCTGGGGGTATGCCAAGCCCTGCCCCTTATCTGCCCCATCAGCAGCTAATTAAGTGTTAATTAGCATGGATTTTAAGTTGTAATTATTTTCGGAGCCCTTCTGTCTCTCTGATTTTGGGCTTAATTTTGTACTTTGGAAAATGTACTTTGGTGGGGTGGGGGAGGGAAGAGCTGATTTTGGGAAGTGTGACTTGGAGAAAAAGAGATCCTTGCATGTCTGTCTGTCTGTCTCTCTCTCACACACACACACAGTTAAATAAGACATTTTTTCACATTTAAAATTGTGTTAGTACTCTTTTACTTAACGATTAATTACCTAAATGATTAATTACCTAATTAATTAATTGATTAATCCAATTAGCAGTTAATTACCAAGGGGTATTTCAGAAAATTGGACTGTGATAAGGGGGTACCAGGTCAACACACTTTTTCTGGCATAAGGTATTCCAATGGTTTTAAGGTACCGTAATTTTGGGGCGCTGATTCCAAATCTGGCATCAGGTTTGGCATCATGAAAATGGGGTATGCCGATCGCATAAAAACGAGATGTGATAGAGCAAATCTGAGATCAGATTTGGAATCAGCACCCTGAAATTAGTCTAAAACAGCTGCAAAAGTCCAGGCCAGAAAAAAAAATGTAGACCAGTGTAAATTTGCTGTTTTTCGTTGATTTTATCAAATGCAGTATTTGATATCTCAAAAACCTGATGTGATAGACAAAAACTGATGCCAGATTTGGAATCAGCGCCCCAAAATTACCATTGGAATACTTTATGCCAGAAAAAGTGTGTTGACTAGTGTTATTTGTGTGGTTTTTAAAGAAGTTTGTCCAAAGTAAGTTAACACTGGAGAAAAGCAGGATACACATATTGTGTGTGTGCATTCAGTATTGCTTCTATGCTTTACTGATGTACACACGCTCATCTTTTGGGGGCAAATCATAGGAGACAAGCACTGTACATTTTAGGCAGTGAAGGTTCTAAGAGCAAAAATTACCAGATTTCAACATGATCTTCCACCTTTTTTTAAAATCAACTGTTACAGAAAGATTTCATGTCCTCTCTAACTGAACTGTCTACTTTCTCGAGCAACTATATGGGGCACAGCAGGAGCGCTGTGCCTTCTGCCTGCCCAGGTGCTTCGGTCGCCCCTGGAAGGGGCTGAGCATCTCTCCCACCTGAGTTTTCCTTGCAGAGCCAGGGCCTTCAAAATGTTTATCGCAAACACTGGTTTATCGCAAACACTGGTGTACATATACATTGCCTAGCCCTGGGAACGTCGGGCTTCTCCATAGTCTTTTCCTTTGCATGTTTACCAGCAGCCAAACATCTCATCTGTACTTGTTTGTTGTGTTAAAGCCAGAATTAATGTCAACAGTCAATGAAGGCATAGGTTCACCAAGCCAATATGATGTAATGGTCAATGTGTTGCTTTAACTGGAGAGGCTTCTGTTAAAGGGTTGCTGTTGTGAGTATAAAGAAGGGGGGGGGGGAGGAGTAGCACCTCAAGCCTGTCATTCTTCACATACATCCCTGCCAGTGAGTGTTAAGACAAGGAGAGTGGGTATACAGAATTCAGAAGTGCTGCAATTGAAAGGGGCAGCTGCTAACTCTACCTGCTTTGGGTTTTAACATTTGACTCCCAGGACAGACAATGGCAGCTCTTCTCATTCGTGCCAGAACACTGCTGCTACCACCATCCCCACTTGTAAACAGGCAGAGGATTGCTAACCAGCTAGGCTGGTTGGGTTTTTTTTTTTTTTAACTTGGCCAGTTGCCAGAATGTATGCTTGTGTAAAGACCTCATACTTGCATCTGGGTAGGCAGAATTTTGTTTAAGATCAGCATCATCATTTTCACTTTATAAAACTTATATGTTTTTGTGGCTTATAAACCCAGTGATTCTATTCATTTTATGGATAATTCTGGCCACGAAAGCCTGAGTATGTATATTATTTTTGTTATGCCAATAAAGGTGTGTGTGTGTGTGTGTGTGTGTGTGTGTGTGTGTATAGCCAGAAGGTCAAGCAGATAAACAGTTTTTTAAAAACTGAAGCTCAGACCATGAGGGCAGGATGGAGGTATTTTGAAAACATTGCTATCAGTTTTGTTTTTCACAGTGCTTATATTTAGCAGATTCTCACTCACTCACACCCTACAGAAAAGTCCTTTTTAACTTCATATGTTTTTTTGTTTTAATATAACCCTTATACAAAAGAGACACATCAAGGTTTTAGAGCTAAAACTTGCAAAACATTCCAACAGCCCTGAGGGTAATCTGTTACAGTAACTACTGCAAAGATAGGTAAAGGGGAAAACAGACAGATGCCCAAAAAGTAGGATGCAGGTTTTCATCAAACAACAAGGTCTAGAGGGAGCCACAGAACTGTACAAAAGAGTCCAATATAAAAAAAAACCCTCCATTGTTTGAGTTATGATTGAAATCGGACAACACTTTTTCCAGGTAGAACTCAAATGCATAATGCTAAGATTTTAAGGATTTTTTGTCCATACTGTATGTAGGAAGACCTGCAAGGATTTGGTGCAGTATGCAATTTGTCATCTGGTTGAAGAGTGGTAGCTTTCAGATTTCTATACCCCCAGAATGGAACAGTGGTAAGCTTTTCAGGGGCAAAGAGGAACTCAATAGTGCCATATTTCTTCCAACACTTTCAGTTAAAAGATGACACACCTTTTTCAGTTAAAGTCACACACCTTTCACTTTCAGTTAAAAAGGTGACACATCTTGGACACATCAATGAAAAAGTAACATTGTGTGGGCTCTCATTTTCAAAATTCTGTACAATTTTTTTTTAAATAAAAAAGTCTATACAAAACATTTACACATTTCCTTCAAGTTGTAGCCAGTTATGGCTCCCTGATGCTTCAGAACATCAAAATGTTTTATAGGTCAAGAAAATGTCAAGTGCCGTTCATCCAAGAACTACCAAAAGGATACTTCTTAAACACATTTTTTACAGGCTGCTCCTTACTGAAAAATTCAAAAGCAGCTGCAGCTAAAGCATGGATCACAAATCTTCTTCTTTTATCTTCTCAAACACACAGCCATCCTCGTTTGATCTACTTGAAACACTTTTTCTTGACTTAAAATTAGAATGAAATATCTGCACAGAATCAAACATATTAGAAAGATACATATTAACCAAATGAGGAAAAATGCTATCCTTGAATACTGTAACTGAAAAGCACACTATTAAGAGTGCATCAAATTTACAAAGCCAACAGCTTAATCAGAAAGATTAATGCACAATAACATCACTGTTTAACTGTGTTGGAGCATACCTGAATTGCTGGGAAAGCTATTGCCTCAGAGTTCACAAGCCAGGCATGAAAGCATATGACCAGACACTGTGGGAAACAGGTCACTGGAACAGATAGCGCTTTGGTAGAATTGCCAACTCTTGACTGAAGCTATTCCTGGAGATTTCCACCCACCATAATTAGCCTTACCATAGTCCTGGTTCTGACCGGGACAATCCCGGTTCGGGAGCCCAATCCCGGGCTCCCAGCCAGTCTCCTCATTGTCTCGGCCAGCTGGGACTTTTTTAGGTGCTCTCTGGCCTCGTCGCATATTTGTGCGAGACTAGGAGCTCTCCAAAACGGCCCGAGTGAACTCGGGCCGTTCCGGAGCGCTCCCAGCCTTGCGCAAATACGCGACGAGGCTGGGAGCTCTCCGAAACAGCCCGAGTTTACTTGGGCTGTTCCAGAGAGCTCCCAGCCTCGAGGGAGGAAGTCCCCGCCCCTGGCCACGCCCCCAGTCCCGGCCGTGTCCCGGCCAATATCGCTTCTGCCCCCCCCTGCATTGGGGGGGGGGGATCTGGTAAGGCTAACCATAATGTAATGTTGGAAATTCCTGGAGGCCCTGTTAAAATCTCCAGGATTGCTTTTAAGTAGTCACCTGGAGATTGATGCCGATTCCTGGAGATTCTAGGCCAATCCTGGAGTGCTGGCAACCCTAGCCTTTGATCTTATCCAGCAAGGCTCTAATATTCACACTGTGTATGAGGAGCTATGGGCTGAGAGAACAGGAGCTTGCTTAATGTCCCTTTGTGAGTTTATGAGAGGGGCAAAATTTGAACCTGCAACTTCCTGGTTTACAGCTCAGCCACTCCACTAGCATTCAAGTGATTTTGGTTATGTTGCCTTTCTGTAAGATTCTGGTACAATTTCATTATAACAATCCTCCTGTATCAGGCATGTAGGATTACAATGAATGGCTCTGGTCTGAATAAAGGACCTTTAAGAATAGCCCACCCATTCATCCCCTTCCTATCCCATCCCACTCCCTCTCATCTCCACCCAATTTATGTAATTTAATTCACAGACCTGACTTGAACAAACGCTTGGTTTCTTTGCTTTACCCAACTCTGGTAGCTCAATCTGCTAAAATTAAAAAATTGGTTGGTTAAATGTACAAATCACTCTACAGAAAGATCCAAAGAAAAACACACAGGTAACTGGCACATAACTAACGTTTATTCCCAATGAAGGCGATGGGAAACTATAGGATTACACAACCCAACAGACATTTTGGTGCCTTAAAAGTTAGACCTATTATTGGTTATATTTAGGGCGTTGATTCCAAAAATGGCATCAGTTTTGCCCTATCAGCTCTAGTTTTGGAGATACGGCATAGCCGACAGGCTTCCTCATGAGGAAGCTGCTTGAATCAGCATATAAGGTGGCTATGCTGTATCTCCAAAACTAGTGATGATAGGGCAAAACTGATGCCATTTTTTGGAATCAGCGCCCCAAATATATCCAAGAATAGGTTTAACTTCCAAAGCACCAGGCAAACTTTTTTTTGTTGGGCTGTGTTATCAATCTTGCCCACATTGATGAGCATGTGTGTGGATGTAAATAAGCACAAACGGAAGTAGACATTTGTGCAGCAGGATTTTCTTACCCTCCCCTCTTCATTGCAGCCCCCTGTATCCTCTGAAAACCACTCTTGAGGAACAGGGCCACTCAGAATGGCATGGGATATGATGCAGAGGGCCGTAAGAGGAGTGGGCAATTGACAGAAATGCAGGTAGGTGACCATACATAATCGGAAATGTCCTTCTGCATGCACAAGGCACCTTTGAATCTAACCTATGGTCTTCATCAATACAATCACCTTTGGTACTAATGGCATTTATATATTTGAAAGGGTGAAGTAGGTGGGAGAATGCAAGTTTTTGTCCTGTAATGAGCTCCAAATCTTTCGATAGCAGTCAATACTACTGGGGGGGGGGGAGTGATTAAGGTTACTCTCAATTAGTTTTATGAAATTAAGTAAGAGGATGTGGCATTCTAGAAAGCCAGTATGAATTTAGGGCAATCCAGAAGATTAGTTTTGAATCTAGGTGACAACCTTGAAGAACTCTATCCTAACACCTTAATAAAATGAGAGGACTATATCACCAGATCCTACACATATCTACTTGAAGTATGGCCCACTGAGCTCAATGTAACTAGTTCCTAGGTGTTCCTAAGATTCATATGCGAGAACATATGAAAAGAAAACCTTATCTGTCCCAGCTCTTAGAAATGAAGTGGGCTACTCAAGCCAAAGTAACAATGGAATCCAATTGTATGCACAAGACGAAGCAACTCCCGAGGGCTGAGGTAACAGTTAACAGCTCCAAGTCAATCTTAGGCTCACCATTTCTCGATCACCTTTGCTTGTCGTCGTCATCAGCTGCTCCGATATTATCTTTTTTAAGCAACTGCTTAGGAGGAATGCCTAGAAACAGAACGTTGTATTTTATTTTATTTTTATAAAAAAGGAATTCCCTGAATTCCTACTTTTTGACCATGTTAGCATTCATGTAGGACTCCTATACCTTTTAATTCCACTTAAACTTGATCAACTTGGATGCAGTCAGTCAGGCAATCTGTTCATTGAATGACTTCATGCTGAACAGGAAACCTACTTAAGCCTGTCCTGAAATGAACAGAGATGCGATATTGCTTAGGATTCATTTGGGGAGGGGTGACAGCTCAGTAATAGAGCATTGTTTCACACGCAGACATCCCTGGTTCAATCCCTGCAATCTTCAGGTAGGGCTTGGAAAGACTGTTGTCTGAAGCCCTAGCAAGCCACTGCCAGTCAGCGCAGACAATACTGAAATCAGGGATGGGGACTCGAGTCAAATGACTCGACTCGCAAGTGTGACTTAGCCACTTTTTCCCTGACTCGTACTTGTACTCGCACTCGTGACCCACGGGACTCGCACTTGACTTGCATTCGTGGGGGTAACAACTTGCCATTTCCAAGTCATTTTCCTTTAATGGCTGGCATCAACACAGGCAGGAAGGCAGGCGCAGTGGAGACCTCGGAGGAGGAGGGCAGCAGGGAGGAAGGGTTTTCAAGGGGGTGGGAAAGCAAGCCTGGCTCTATCTCCCCCCCCTTTTTGTTGCCGTCTGTTTGGCATTGGCCACAATTCCGAGCGCGAGGGGTGGAGAGGAGTGAGGGAAGGTGAAGCTACCCCAGCAGTTCCTCCTCATTGACCAAAACTCCGAGCCCAAGGGATGCTTGGCTCAGCAAGGGGAAGGTGCAGGGAGGGAATAATAAATGGTTTGAATGTAGACACGCTTGTTTTTCCCAAACCAGATGGGTGGTGACAAGACTGAGAGGTGAGGGAAAGGGCATAGGGGGAGCCAAGTGGGTGCTTTAAAAGTCGCAGAGGTCCACACACAAACCCCACACACAGACACCCACCCACCCCATTTTCAGGGGAAAAAGCCATTTTTCCCCAAGTGACTCGACTCGTGACTTGTGGTTTTTGGCCTTACTCGTACTCAACTTGCACTCGTGCAAAAATGACTCGCACTTGACTCGTACTTGCCCCAAAATTGACACTGACTCGTACTCGGACTCGCACTCGTGCAAAAATGACTCTTACTCGCACTCGTGACCTAGTTACTTAGATACATCCCTGACTGAAATAGACTGGTCTGACTCAGTGGCAAGTAGTACTTTAAATGCAAGATGCCAGGATGGTGTAGTGGTTTGGGAGTCGGACTTAGACCTGGAAGATCCAGGTTCAAATCCCCGCTCAGCCATGAAGCTTCCTGGGTGACCTTGGGCCAGTCACTATCTCTCAGCCCCACCTACCTCACAGGGTTGTTGTGAGGACAAAAAAGAGGGGAGGAAATATGTACACCACTCTGAGCTCCTTGGAGGAAGGGTGGTATAAAAATGTGAAAAATAAAAATAAAATAAAATGTCCCAGACGGAATCCTGGCATCTTTAGTTAAAAGGCAGATAGCAGAATTGGGAAAGATGGCTGGTAGGTTACTCTTGACCTACTGCTGGTACTGGGCTTGATGGATTCAATGAAAAGCAGCTTTATATGTTTCAACAAGTGTCTTACATACCAATTTTCATTGACTGGAAAACTATATATAAAATATGCCTTCTCCAGACATGTCCTGATGAGAGATGTGCATATGATTTATGTCAGTCACAAAGCCACCTCCCCCTCTTTCCTAGAGCAATTTCCAATGTCTGTCTGTCTGTCTGTCTGTCTGTCTGTCTGTCTGTCTGTCTGTCTGACACACACACACACACAGTGGAGATTTTTTTTAATTAAAAAATGCAGCATGAAGATAAAAATCCCCAAGTCAAAAGCAGACATCTCACTTGAAGTACAAGGGGCAAAGGTTGTGTGCATGATAATACAGGAATGAAGGTGAGGGAAGCAGAGGTCACTCCACACACTCATTCCACTTCAGTTTCCAGGTGCATCTATATACTGTCTGTTTTGTTATGAATGAAGGCATTTCTCCCCTCAAACGAATACCATATACTTCAGTACATACAGGCGTGTCACTAGAGTTGGTGACACTCAGGGCAGGATCTCATGGTGTCACCCCCATGGACCTCCTCCCATACCAGACTACAAAGTGTGAAGGCTCCTGGGAAATGCGATCCCCTCGTGAGTCGCAGTGGGGATCGGGAAAAAATTAAAAAACCATTTTTCTACCAGAGTGCGTTTTCACACCACCAGTAACAAATAGAATAGAAAGTCATTTTGTTGTCAACCTTCCCTGGGGTAACCCCCCCCCCCGTGACACCCGACTACATACATTTCTGCTGTGGCAGTAGGTGCCAGTCAGATGGAGGGAGGGAGCACATGCTCGTTTTGAGGAGGTAATTGAAGCAGATGACGGACTGGCATCCTTTATTTCAATGGAAGGGTTAACAAATGTTACATACCAATAGAAAACTGGCTTCAGGGAGGCAGGGGAAAGTGTGGAGCAGAGAAGCAGAAGTGGGTCCTTAACCCCACCCACAGCTTCTCCATTCCAAATCTTTCTCCATGCTGCTTTCTCCTCCAGGGGAAAAACCTGCAAGCGAAACTCATGAACCCTACAGTAGGGAAAAAACACCTTGAGAGGATGCAGAGAAACTGCAGGTGAGGAAGAGGCAAGCACCCCTCCTCTCCTCCTCTGTTCTGAACTCTCCCAAAACAAACCAGGCCAAGCACTAGGCCAGGGGTGGCCAAACTGTGGCTCCTCTGCCACCTGCGGCTCTTTGACGTATAATGTGTGGCTCTCGGAAATATGTTGGCTGAGCTCCTTTTTGTATCACAATGAATATCAAAAGGTAAATAAAGTTTCAAGTTTTATAATTATTGACCAGGTATAAACTGAGAGTCCACTGAATTAAAACATAAGTTTAATGTATTTACACTGGTGAGTAAATACCGTATTGTCCCGAGTATAAGACGCACCTGATTATAAGACACACACTTAAAGTTTGGTGCTATTAAAAAAATTTAATTAAATCACTGGCATTAAATTGCAACAGCCTGATTATAAGACGCACCCCTAGTTTAAAAACTTAAATCAGGAGAAAAAAGTGAGTCTTGTACTCAGACCAATACGGTATATTTAAGAATTTAAATGCTTCTTAAATATTGTGGCTCTCAAACATCTGAAGTTTACCGTATGCGGCTCTTACATGAAGCAGGTTTGGCCACCCCTGCACTAGGCTGTGGTTAGCAGCTCAGGCATTTTTTTTTTAAACACACCCAGACCAACCTGTTTTGTGTTAAAGACAATCCACCTCCATGTGTCCGATTCATTGTACTCAAACCTGAGCTCCAAGAACTGGTCAAGCCCTTGGCCTGTAGCAGATCCCTGAGTGGTTTAAACACAGAAAAAGAAAGAAAGGAAATGATAAGATTATGACAGAGTGCTTTAGCATTATTTAGAACCCGGGAATCAAACTTTGTGTCTGTATTACGTTGCACGAAACTAAGCGGTTTAGCATAGAATGTGGCTGCATAAAACAAATCTCCAAAAGAAATGTATAAAAAAGGAACCTGCCATTCCAAGAAACAAGCATGTTACTGCATACAACAATCACAGTGAAGAGTTTGAAGGCACTTTTAACAGTATCTGTTTTCCAATGGTCAGAACTTGTTCACTCACAGCTGAGCAGTTGTGCACTTTTTGATACATGCACCAAAAATTACAACATGTATGAAGACATAACGAACACTTACAGATATTGAGGCATGCAACATCACACATGTATCTGCAGCCAATTCAAAAACAGTGTTTGAGCACATGAATCACATGTGGTGACTCGTATGTGAAATAAGAGTATATGATCACAGTTAAACTTTAAACAACTATAATTTTTAGAAAGACATGTGCACAGAAGCACAAACACCTGAAATATATCAACTTAAAACATATCAGAATGCTAGAAGTAGTAATATAGACATTTTGATGGGTATCATGAAGGAGTGATATTAGTTTCTAACATAACATCCAAGATTGTTTTATCAAATTGAATCGCTGACACAGTCATCCTAGCAAGAGCACAGAGCAGTGCATCAAAGGTAATCTTTTTGCACTGACAGCACTTCCAACATTCTTTCATGCAGCCAGAAGAGAGCAGCTCATAGCAACTCTGGGAAGCCTCAAGGGCTCATATAGTTCATCATCCATTTGAATCCAGCCCCAGTTTGTCACAGAAGGAAGGGCAGGCCTTGAAAACAATCTCTCTCATAACCAACCAGGTAGACTGCCTTCTTGACATGCTGCTCAAGAGCACCTTGCTGGAATTCTACAGAGTTCCTCTGCACGAACAGCTTCTTTTTGACCTTGTCCAGTCATACAACAATAGGACAAACTTGTCAATAGTATGCAGAATTTCTTCAGGGATGTTTTCAAGGGGTACATGCCAAGATTTAGCAGTGTATCAGGAAGCTCTAGCACAGTCTCCCATGAAGATCAGGCTATTAGTTTTCCATGCCCAGCAAATGCTGTTACAGTGTCACACATTGTAAGTTTTCTAAACATTGGAAGAACACACAACTTCTCAGGCTCAAAGCAAGTGGACATTTCACAAGCTACTTGGTAATGGTTCCTTGATCAACGCAAGCCATAAGCCAGCATCAAGTGGAAGTGTCTGCACCACCATCACAGACAACACCACGACATCAGTGACAAGAGTACATACGAGTATTCTGTGATGAACATGTTCTGCGGCATGTTCTATATTCAGGTTTCTGCATCTTCACGACTGCATGGGACAAGTCTGAACATTCAGTTTGAGATGGTGTACTATGAACATGTTCTGTGACAACAAGCAAGGCTGTACACCTTACTGAGATTCTGCTAGCTGGAGGTCTCATTCCAGATCCAGGCATCATACATTAACTATTTTGGCAGTACCAGTAGTCAGCATATGAATGATGGAAGCTTCATCAACACAGACATGCGTTATGGTGAGTGGTTCACTCCAAGTCTCCAAAAGGTCTTCCAAGCATTTCATCAGGTTACTCTTGGTGCCTAGGTGCAGGGAGTGCACCTAGGTGCAGGGCGGATCGCCACTGGTGTCACCCCAGGGAGGGGCAACACCAAAATGACTATTTGTTACTTAACAGTGGTGCGAACACGCACCACAGGTAGAAAATGGGTCTTTCCCAATCCCCAATGCAATTTTTGAAGTTTCAAAAATATTTGTATTACTCTGGCACTGAAAGATATCATGGTTTTCTGTGGGGCAAGCTGTGTCTCCATCATCTTTTATTAATGCATTGTTGTGCTCATGAGTTTGATCAATAGGGATTACAGTGAACACACTGTGATGAACTGTGAAGTGGCTGGCATTATATTCTTTGGTTACTTGTGGATGTTTTTCTTGATAACTCAGCCATATCTCTCAGATGAATTGGGATCCAGTGAGCATAATTTGGACAGTCAAATGCAGAGGAAAAGTGAACTCTGTCAAAGCAGCCAGACATAAGCAGAAGCCTGTTGTGAGTGTACAAAGACTAGTATGCACAATCCCATTGCCATCACTGTTGCGCAGTACCAAAATGGACAGCAACTGCATCTTTCTTCTTTGTACCATGAGGCAAATCCTAAACCTTTCCCGTGTCTGCAAGAGAGTAACTACAATGGCATAGTGCTGTAGAAAGTATAAGGCTGCTGCATTTGGCGTGCTTGTCTTGTACGTACTACATGTAACTACAGTAAAATTGTGGCCATACATTCTAAAGTGCCCATAGCAATGGCTGAACAATAATAATAGTGAACTATGACTAGGCAATTTCTTCACTATCATCAGCTTTCATACCCAGTAAATGTATATAAACAAACACTGCTGCACATGCATACAAAAGGTTAATTTCAAATGCCTCAGTATTGGAAATGACCCTTTGGTATTTGTGCAAATGTTAGTGCTTGTATCAAAATATGCAACTGACCTAATAATTGGATCTATGCCACTGCATTTACTCTGCTCAGTTCATCCATCTTCCATTAATCTAGCTAATATGTGTTGTCTCACAATGATCCACTTGATCTATCAAGAGGGCAGGCACTACACATGTTAAATTAGATCAGTGGCGACCAGACTTTGTGTCAGAGTCACAAGTGACGGCCAGTGTAGGAGATAGTGCTACTCTGCTGCATGCTACAGAACATAATCATGTCCACACATCGGCCAGAAGTGTAGGTCTCTAAGTATTTGGAAGATGAGAAATTTCTCACAAGTTACTTACCAAGAATGTGACTTGCCAGCACCTCACCCTGTTGATCTTGAAGCTGACCTCTTTGATCTGGTTACTAGGCAACTTTATGCAGCAGCTCATCTCATTATTTCCCACATGAATAGCAGCAGTGCAGCCCACTTCTGGATAGTCACAGGAGCAAGGATCGAGCTGTGTGTATCCATAGTGCTGCACCTCCCGAACCAGCTCTAAAAACTGTTGGAGAAATGGAAAGTGAAAGATAACAGCATGTTTATATATGACAACCTGATGAAATGAGGTGGTGAGGGCCAAGAACTTCAGCAAAGGACTAGAAGCCAAGGACGCCATACTTATTACGGCAAGCCGACCAAATTCAGGTTACTAAAGGACCACACCCCACATTTAAAATGTAAGCAATACAGACAGTCTCCCACCCATCACTTATATTGTCCATGTCTAGTGGGAATGATTAATAAGTTGAAAAAAATGCACATGGCAAGACTCCAGAATCAGCTCAGCAGTGTACATTTCATTTGCTAAGTTTCATTTACTAACTTATATCAATCATTCCCACCCAAAGCCTTCAGAAGCAGGAGCTACTGCAATGAGTATTGTATTTCCATGCTAAATGATAACACAAAAAACCACCCCGCCTCTCAAATTCATCTTTTTCTGAATAGGCTAAAAGGAGTCATTGATCTATTCTTGTAGGAAGTGATTTGTAAATTATAGTCTTGCTTGCTTGCAGGTGGTCCTTCAGTGTAAGAGTACTTCAGGCAGTACTGTAAAAATTAACAAATCTTTCTGTTACCTGTCTTTTCTGCTTACACCAAGTTATATCTTCTAACCATCAAGCAATTAAGTACCATATCATACAGGAGTACTGTTAAAGGAATGCCATTATTCCAATGGGGGGAAAACCCACACATCCATTTACAAGAACATCGGTACTAAAGCAACAATAGTTCCAATGAACCTGGATCTGCTGCCATCTTTGCCTACACGTTCAATTACCATTTCAAGCTGTGTTTCAACCACAATTGCACTGCACAGATATTTTTAAAATAGAGGAGGGTTTGATATAGTTTATGTTGAGTCAGGACAAATTTTTGATATACTGCCGACGTTGGTGGTATAGTGGTGGCCGTGATATACTGCCATTTTGCTGCTGTTTTCTCAAAAAATCTTCATCATTACTGTAAAGAAGGGGATCAAAACAGCTTATTGCAAGTAAAAACCTAAATGCCTCTGGTCAGAATGAAGCATGATCAAAAGGCAGTATTTTGCAGTCAGATCTAGGAAGGAACAATTCTTCAGGTCTATTTCTGCCGTTTCTTCCTCATTCTTTTGCAACCAGATGGGTCTTTGTAGCACCATATTTCTTTCACAAGGCAGTACATCTAGCATGTTCCTGCGACATAGAACGACTATCCCCCTTTGATCTTTCCAATTATTCGGACATGTGCCTCTCAAAAAACTATGGAAGAGAAGTGCCATTCACACATGCAGTTATTGTGCTGCTGTACCACTTTTTTCCACACTAGATTTTCCCCAAATAGGACAATTCAAGCAAGAAGAAAAGACAGGTGGACAACAATATCATGTGAACTCCTCATAAAAAGAGTGTGAACGCAAGAGCCGATGTAGCATAATGCCCAAGAGCAGGGCCATTCAGAGGAATTTTATCAGGGGGTACAAAGTGTCTTTTGGGCCCTTTCCCTACATATGAATTTGGCTCCAGGGCCCCCTTTTGACCCATTTTTCATCCTGGGCCCGGGGAACAAATTACCCCCTTAACCCCCCTCTCAAGAGGCCCTGCCCAAGAGACCAAGCTGCAAACCAGGACTTTCCCAGTGGCCTTACGCAAGCCACTCCCCTCTCAGCCTCAGTTCCCTAGCTGCAACATGGGGATAGTAAGATTTACCTTACTGGACTGTTATAAGGACAGCATCAAGAATAATGCTATTAAAAAGGCAGGAGGTGTGGCCTGGAGGTGGAGCTGGTGCCCTGCCTGAAGAAGCTAAGCAGGGTCGACCCGCTTGGAGGCAGCTGGTGCCTGACGGACCTCGTAAAGACACTGAGAATGTCTGGAATGCAGAGGAGTTTGTTAGAGCTGGATAACATCTTGACAACCATCCATCCAAGGGTGAACTGCGGCTACTGTGAAGCTTGGAAGTGCAGAGCACAAGCCAGGATGATGGCTGCACTCGGAAGGGAAACATCTGGAGCATGGAAGGTTCTATATATGAATAGAACAATATTGTAAAGACCCTTATCAGGTCTAGGATAGCCTGCCTATGTAAACCACCTTGAACTACCGTAATCGGATGAGAAAGGTGGTATATAAATACAGAAATAAGTAAATAATAAAAGCACTGGCATTATTAACCTAGTGTGCCAATCCCAGACTAAACACCATGTTTGGAAGTGCCCGCAGAATTGGAAGCACTGATTCAAAGTCTGCTGGAAGGAACTGCATGAACAAAAGGGAAGAAACACATAGGTGTGGGTTCAGTTCTCTGGATTTGCCCTTACCTCTCTACAAGTCAACCACAGCTTTCTCCTCTTACTCCTACCTCCTCTACTTCAGAATGAAAGACATAAAGGAGCATTCCTGGGGATGGGTAGAAGTGCATCTAGTTTTGCAACAGACAATGCAGAGGAAGAAAAGGAAGACGTATTTTCTCCCCTCTTATACTATGCCTAGTAGTTGGGGAGGGGTGAAAAAAAGGAAAGAGGAAATGTTCATCCAAACATTGGATGGGGATCAGCTAGTTATTTTATGCAAGGCATCATGATGCATCTCCATTTGCCATGAAGACAACTATATTTCCTCAATATCATTTTGGTCTGTTTAAGCCCATAACCAGACCATGTTGTTGTTGTTGTTCAGTCGTTAAGTCGTGTCCGACCCTTCGTGATCCCATGAACCATATCCCGCCAGGCCTTCCTGTCCTCCACTATCTTCCTGAGTTCGCTCATTTTCATGTTCGTTGCATTAATTATTTTGTAGATAAAATTTAAGTTGCAAGCCACACTCCAAAGAATGTACCTGATTACACCCAATATAGAACGGAGTATTGGGTCGCTCTAGACTTCTAGAGAGTAGAATTCTACTTTAGGAGTGCCTCTTTTCAGCTCCTAAATCACTTGTAATCTGAAAAAGAGCACCTTAGAAAAAGTACTTGTATGCTGAATAAGTTTCATTGTTTTTCATGCAAATGTTACTCAAGAAAGTCTTAAAAACAGTTATTTTTACAGAAAGGTCTATATACTTATCCCTATTTATTTAGATAAAACTTTATACCTTATCTTTCCAATATCTTGCAAGATTCTTACTGAGGGATTGATGTATACCTCAATAACAGGCTTTATTATTCACATATAGAGCAATTTTATTAATTGTGTCATTTATCTTTATACCTTCCATACTCGTTTCCTTTCCATTGCCAATCCCCTGTAGGGAAGTGATTACAAGAGACATTTTTGAAAGCTAGTTTGAAGGATATAGTCAGTATTTATGTATATAAGTACCGTATTGTCCAGAGTATAGGTCACACTTTTCCCCCCTAATGCAAAACTAGGGGTGCGACCTATAATCGCGATGTTGCAAAAAAAGCTCTCTTCTGTCTTCCTGAACCTCTTCCTGATTGCCCCAGCAGAGGAGAGTTCCTGGGTTGAAGTGGGCCCCGCCCACGCTCCAGCTGAGGATCCTCTTGCTTTAAAGAAGCTAGTCTTAAAGAGATGTTAAGTCGTTGACTCCGATTGTTTACTCTTGCTTTAAAGACCCTCTCTTTTGCTTATCTTTCTGTCAGCTGAGCACTGACTATCACACTTGGGAGCTTAAAATGTGTCAGTCTGCAAACTGGATTGAAGAACATGAAGGCACCATTAAAGGCACAGAGGTGCTGCTAGAAAAACAGCTGGCAACTCTAAAACCTCTTTCCTGTTGTTTTAGAGATCTTTGGAGAGCGATTAAGAGCATGGGAAGTAGATATCAGGACAAGGTGCTATTGCTATCTGCTTTTCATAGCATCAAGGCAAACATTATCACCTGCTAAGGTCTACAAAAACAAATCAAGCTGTTCTTAAAGTCATAGGAACCAGTAAGAAAGTTGGTAATCCCAATTGGGTGTACAGTATTTACCGGTACATTTGCAATGCTGTACCCCTGTACATGCTTGTATAATGGGACCCATAATACATTTTTGCATGCAGCACACACATTTAACAGACAAATCTCATCTTGTAAACTTGTACTTTTATTGTCAAACCAATATCAACAGGCTCTCTTCCAAATGCCTTTTTAAAGGAAATGAAATACTTCTAAAATCATCAACATCCCTTCATTATTTACATGCACAGCATGGGAACCTTGTGTGGATTAGACATACAACACTCATGCATGCAGCAGACTCATAGGTATTTCAATTCACATTTAACCAAGGATGGGCACTGAGTGGAGTAATGTGAAAACTGCCATTTGTTCTTTCACTTGAAAGCAACAGAAACATATTTATATTCCATAACCATAACAGACTTAGAATAAGTGACTAGTGATCTGAAGTTTGATGTGGGAGACAAGGGGTTCCTACCCCAGTCTGCCTTTTGCGACCATTTGCAAGTCATTCTCTTTTGCCCTCATTTTCCCATCTGTAAAATGGGAGCACTGAACTACACTTTGGCAGGAGCAAGTGCTATAAATAGTCTGTACATATAAAACACAGCAACACATTTCTATTCATTAAATAAAATACTGTTTTACTGTTCTACTAATGTGTATATTTTCTTTAAGTTAAAAATTTATTTTTTAAAAAATAGCACCAAACTTTAAGGGTGCGGCTTATAATCAGGAGCGTCCTATACTCGGAACAATACGGTAGGTGCACTCTCAGAAATCTTCACAGAGTAGCACACACCCCGAACAGAGTGACATAGGATTTTAATTATGTACCTTCATTTTGTTTGGTGCTTTTTGTAGCATTTGAAGTTTCTGCATCTGTACATCATTGGGTTTAATCCAATTCTTCTCCATTTCCTGTACAACCTTTAAATAAAAAGAAAAAATCCACAGCCAACAACTACTATACCATCATTGTCACTCTATGAAAATCCTCAAATTTGATATTATCTTTAAATAAGTATAAAAAAAATCATGTTCCAAGATTTTGTGGACTATGACCAATGAACCTTTCCAACTTCTAGTCTTGTTATCCCATAAGGGGTCCTGGCTTTTATGTGGAATAAGTTTCCTTGTTTTTGTAGGCACAACACATTAACCATCATGCTTAATAATAGTCATGACAACAGGAGTCCTATCCCTGAAATTACACTATGGCCCCAAAGCAATCCTAAATCAGAAAGCTGTCCAGCTTATACACAGAAATCTGCCACCATTAACCCTAGTGAGGCCCTTCCACTCCCTGGGCGCACCTGTTCAACTTCCATACCACAGGCGTAGCAGGATGGAGTTGAGGAGTTGTTTTAAGTATTTCATGAAAAAGCACATTGTTTTAAGTGACTGAAAAGGTCAGGTTCATATGTTTTAGAAGAAAAAATACATTTGCTTTTAGAACCTACCTGCATATAAAGTAAGTTCACTGAAGTTCTATAATCCAGAAGCACTTTATCAAGGGAAGGGTCCATGTACCTGCCCAATGTGGAGGAGAAAATTGAAAATGCACACAAAACAAAACCACTGATCCAGTGGCAAATATGCAGACAGAAACTCAACTGAATTACAGTGGACCCTTTTTATTTGCGGATTTGGGACCCGTGGATTTGACTCAACGCAGGTCCCGCAAGGGTCCACTGTTTCTATGCTAAAAAAGATAAAAAACGCTTAAAAAGCCTTTTAAATCCAAACCACTGTGTGTTCTTGCTGTATACATGCTTAAATCACGCTCTGGAAGGCTCTTCCGGGTCGCACGACTTCCCCCTCCCTCTCCCAAGGTCGCACCAGAATGTGTTGCAAAACCACAAAAATGGGAAGTGGTCTAAAATCACCATTTTCCAGCGATCTAAACATCGGGGAGGCCTGAGGAGGGTCGCACAGGCCTCCCTGCACCCCCCCCAAAGCTGTAGTCAGTCAAAACCACCGTTTTGGGGAGTCTTTTTCCCGCCGGTGGTGGCGATCCTTGGGATTGCTGCTGCTGCTGGCCCCACCCCCACACTCAAAGTTCTCCCCATTTTGCGGGGAGAATTTTGAGAAACGCTGTTCTAAAGCAGGGGTTCTTAACCTTTGGAATCCCAGGTACCCCCTATCACAGTCCAATTTTTGAAGTACCCCCTGCTAATTAACTGCTAATTCATTGGATTAATCAATTAGATAATTAATCGTTAAAGTAATAAAAATTTTAAATGTGAAAAAATGTCTTATTTAACTCTCTCTCTGTGTGTGTGTGTGTGTGTGTGTGTGTGTATGTATGTATACACATACACAGACACACGCGGATCTCTTTTTTGTTCAAGTCACACTTCCCAAAATCAGCTCCTCCATCCCCCACCTCACCAAATTACATTTTCCGAAGTACAAAAATAAGCCTAAGACCAAAATCAGAGAGACAGAAGGGCTCCAAAAATAATTACAATTTAAAATCCATGTTAATTAACACTTAATTAGCTGCTGATGGGGCAGATAAGGGGCAGGGCTTGGCATACCCCCAGCAAGAGGTCCGCGTACCCCTAGGGTTACCCGTACCACAGGTTGAGAACCCCTGTTCTAAAGTATTTGATAGTTTCTCTATAAATGGGCAATCTATTAGCAGTTCATGAAAATGGCACAAGTTCATTTGGCAACAGAATAAATACAGGTTCTGAGTTTGCACAAATGGCTCAAAAAGATGTACATTAAATAACCACTATAGTCTAAAAAATAATAAATTCTGACAGTGCTCAACCTATTTAAGAACAGACATTGTAAAGGGACTCCCCCCACTCATCAGCATATTAATGGTTTTCAATACATCTTGCTAATTTCACTTCATCTTCCTGCTCACCACTTTCTGATCTCAATCTTGCAAGGTGATTCTTTCATACTTTGAAGACTCACATAGGGAAGTTCAAATTCTGTTAGTTTTTTCAATACTACAGAAGGAAAAAGGAGTGATTGTTAAACAATTCAAGGAGGCCATTTTAAAAATATATCAAATTATTCACGTTGTGTACAGGACTATGCACACGCCGAACAAAAATTTGTGCAGCAATCCGAATTTAGATTTTTCAAAATTTGTGCAGCAATCCGAATTTAGATTTTTCAAAAGTGAAAATTTAGATCCTCAGGAGGCCAAATTTCCAATCTTTGTTTGCAGGGCAAGTACAAATCCAAGCCTGTCAGAAATCAGAATGAATGATTTCCCTCAAAGCAGAAAAGGTGAATCTGCCACACGCAAGGCGAGGAGGGAGAGCACTGGTTCCTTGGAAGACTCATTCTGATAGAGCCAAACCATTGTTAAATAAACTTTACTTCTGAATTGCCCCTTCTGTGATTTCATGGAACTATTGTATACAAAGAGCTTCAGTTATACACTCACACTGGAATCCTAAACAGACTTTCCAAAAGTCACGGAAGAGGTACATTAATCTCAAATGGTGGGAAACGGCTGGGGAATCATCCAAGCAGTTGTGTCACAAAAACTCAAGGAGGTTACGTGGCTGGACTGAACTCCTCCAGTGTCCCATGACAAAAGGCCATAGCATGTTTTTTTGAGGATGTGCATACCATGCAGGAGGATGCCCAAACCAATCCTGGTGCCCCAGCGTTTGTGTTTATACACATTCTGAAACAGGCACTTGTCTCTCTCAAAACACAACATGGGAAGTGACTCTTTGAATATCGGTGAAAGAACATGAAAATACCGTATTGGCCCGAGTATAAGACTCACTTTTTTCCCCTAAGGCAAGTCTTTAAAGTAGGGGTGCAGCCTACAATCAAAGCCTAGCGTTTTCTGCCTAGTGTTTTCTACTAAGAGCTTTCAAGCCAAGCCTCTCCGAATCTCTTTCAAAGGCATTTTCACAAGCCTCTCCCAGTCTCTTTTCAAAAGGTAAAATGGGGCTTCCCCCCCTTCTCTTTTTAAACTGCAAAGGCTGTGTTTTCAAGCAGCTCTTAATCACTTGCTAAATGGCCGCATACAATGTTCTCTCAGTAGCCTCTAGCCTCTGGAAGCATTTGAAAAAATTAACCCTTAAGTTCCAACCCCAGGACTCTGGAAACTAAGATATTTATTGATCTTGCAGTTTAAAAGTTGAGAGTGCAGTTTGAAAGTTGAGAGTAAGAGCTCCTGCATAGGCTTACCATATCCAAAGGGGGACAGAATGCCTACCTTTAGGCTGCAATTCTATGCACACTTTCCTGGGAGTAAGCCCCATTGAATGCAATGGGACTTACTTCTGAGTAGACATGCATAGGATTGTGCTGTTCATTGAAATTTGGGCAGGTGCAGCTCATCATCATGGAAGGGTGCAACAAGCTGCACCTGCCCAAATTCCAAAGGTTAAAGGTAGGCACTCTGTCCCCCTTTGGATCTGGGAAGGCTACTAATACTAGGGTGCCCAGATTCAATAAGGGACAGGGTGCCTATGTCTTAACTGTACTAAAGCTGTACTGTTCTATTAATGTGTATATTTAAGTTAAGTTAAAAAAAATAGCACCAAACTTTAAGAGTGTGGCTTATAATCAGGAGTGTCCAATACTCGGGACAATACGGTATACGGTATTTTATAGGACATGATTAAAGATCTCTCTCCCTCCTCCCCCTCTCTGAAATTGTAAGATACGTTTTGCTTTAAAACTGAGAGACAGTCACATCTGAAGAGAAAACCCAGAACCTAGACAAAAAGTTACTCCCCCACACACCACCAGTCATGCAGCAGACGCTTACCACCTTGTACAAACTGCAAAGCAGTGTGAATGCACCCTCTACAGGATATGCTTCTTACCAGAGAGCTTTCCATTGTCGTCATCTTGAATAAGAAATAAGCTGAAATATCTTATTAGTTCTCTTGCAAGTCCAATCTTGTACGACACAACCTGGGGTGGGTGGGGGGAATAAAGAAAAACTTTCACCTTAGATTGTGAACCGGTAAGTAGTCTAGAGACATTTAACCCGCTTCTGGGGTGTGTCTGAGCTGGCCCTTTTCCCCTAGCAATCACAGGTGTAATCCAAGTTGTATGTTGGACACAGTCACCAGTTAGGGCTCCAGGTTTTATCACCAATACCTTAATAAGCAGGTACTTACTTCCCCACCATCTCTCCACCAGAAGTCCTTATGTTATTTGGACAGACATAATCACCAACACTGTCCCCAGCACTGCTTAATATGTTTATGAACATTTCGCATGGGAAAAGTTTGCAAAACCACTTACTTCTAGCACTCTTTCAGCTGTATCAGAGGTCTGAATATCAATTCTCAAATACCTCCCATCAGGAAGGTAAACATCCAAAAAAGCTTGTTGGGTCTGGACTTTAAACGTATCCTGTAAGACATGGGATCGGAACACATTCATTTGCTACCCTTACTGCTGAAGGCAATGGCCTTGGGAAGTAAAGAGACCTTGGCCTCTTTACTTCTCAAATAAATGGTGACCGAGGAGCAAACCAGGACAGACGTGGAAATTCTAAGTGAAAAGTAATATACTGGCTGTATGGTCAATTCAAGAATATTGCAAAATGGAAAAAGAGACCTTGATCAAATTCGATAAATAATGGCAACTCAATAGGGCTGCAACATTTAAGCTGCAATCCTACACACACTTACCTTGGAGTAACTCCCATTTAACTCAATAGAACTTACTTCTGAGTAGACATGCATAAGCTCATGCTCTTAGACTGAATTAAGAGTCTTTTGATCCACAATGAATGAACCATCTTCACCAGGATTTGAGCCATAAAAATAGAAAAGAGTTAAAATGTACCGGTAATTAAAACTTTAAAATTACTTTATGAGTCTCTTTAAAATGCAACAAAGTGACTTAGAGAGACTTATAAAGTCATTTATAAAGTTTTAATTACATTTTAACTCGTTTGTATTTTTATGGCTCAAATCCCGGTGAAGATGGTTCATTCGTTGTGCATCATTTTGGGTCATAACAGTTTTCGCTCAATCTTAGTCTTTTGATCAATTATAAGGTGGCCCTAATTAATATAAAAAACATTAACAATGTTCTGACACATCCTTACAAAACCATGGGTGGCAGATATCTTCTTAGAAGAGGCATTCCCCTTCTCTCACATAGGTGGGAATGCCTCTTCTGAGATGGTGCCTGCTGTGGCACGTAGATTTATAATCTAAATATGAATACTTTTTTATTCAGAAGCATCGATCTATTACGGCGGTTCTCAAATTGTGGGTTGCGACCCACCATTGAGAACCGCTGCTGCCCCCTTAAGGGGCGGGGACAGCATGGTGGCGGAAGCGGTGATCTGGGGGATCGCCGCCGCCACAAAAGTGCCCGAAACCACCAGGGCTTGGGGGGGCTTTGGGGAGGCCTGCACGACCTTCTGCAGGCCTCCCCTATCTGCCACATGATGCTTTACATTCCCTTTACCATGTGAGAGAATGGAGGGAGGGAAGGGGATGATCCCAACTCCCACTTGCATTTCGTAAGTGGCACTGCATGCCACATGCCAACAAAAATTTTTCCAATCTTGGGCACAAGTGCCATAGGCCCGCCATCCCCGATACAAAGAATCTAATTGAATACCAACACAATACATTTCTCCAGGTTGTGCAGGTGTATCAGTTATAAATGAAACTGATTTTGAATCTGCAAGGGCAATATTTAGCATTTCTTGCAAGAAGTGCAAGCAACACCAACGTTTAGAATGATGAATGAAAAGGCACAATATGGCACCTCAATAAGGCACCTCAATAACACAATAAGGCACCTCAAGAGCAAAAAATTAAAGGCAAATGGTTTTTCAAAATAGCTTGCTGCTGTGAAACAATCAAACTTACCTGCTGTAATTTCCTGAAGAAACTAATAAAGACATCACTGTTTGTAATATTTGGATCACTTGACACTGAAAAGCAAAGGCACAAAAATCAAGTTTATTAATTAAAGGCAGGGAGAAATCTATGTCTAAAAATGAAAATATGCTATTATCTGACCATTTTAAGATTGATAGTGAGCATGACAAAGGTTTCTTTTCCTTTTTTTGCAAAGAGAAAAATCTACTTATCTGCAATGTGGTTGAGAATAAAATATGTGCATACGGTACATTAATTTACTGCAGTCATATGGCACACTGAAGAATCCAGAAAGGACTGTATAGAATGATATTCAGGAGTGATGTTCACTACATCACATACAAATCTGCCTGCCCTTGGAAATCACTGGGAAGGTCTTCTATCTGAGGCGCATTTGGTGTGAACCCAAGAGAGGGCCATCCCTGTTGCAGCACTTAGATTGTGAAATGCCAGCGTCCAAGAAATTCACCTAGCTCTCTTCCTATTGCCTTTCATGTAAGCAGATTGGGAAGGAATGTAATTGTTTTCTCCGTTTTGCATTTGTGTTATGTTCTGCATTGTGTTGAGAAGAGGTTGCCTGAAGGAAAAAAATGTTCTTGCTAGCTTCAGTTTAGGTCAAGGCAGAGGGGTTAAAAAGGTCAGTCTAGGCAACTGAAAGCATAAATATTGGTCAGAGAATTGAAAAGAGGCATGGGGAAAACGGTAAGCTAAACACACTAGAGAAATAAAACTTAAAATGGTGATCTGAATAAATAAAATCTTGCAGAAAGGGACAGTGGAAAAAGGAGAGCCAGCACAAAGAGCTGTCACAGAGGACTAATGGCAATTGATTGACAAGAATTTGAACTGAAAGCTGAATCATGTATGAACATTGCTTTACAGCCCAATCGTAACTAACTATATGGCCACCCGCCAGATCCTATCCCCGTTTGTGGCCGCTCTGGAGCAGCCCGGAGGTCTACTCTGGGAAAGGGGCGTTTGTCCCCTTCCCCCAGTGTTGAACGGGGAAGGCGCGATGGGCCTTCTCAGATTTCTGCCAGCTATTTAGCTGGCGGAAGTAAGAGGAGGCTGTGTAACAGCCGTGCCGGCCGGGGAGATGGCAGACGCCATACCGCCCCCTCCCTCACCGCCCCAGCCAATGGCCCCCCTCCCTCACCGCCTAGACCGCCCCCGCTGGGGGATTACTTACCTCCTCCAGTGGGCCGCAGGGGCGATCCGGCGGCGAAGTGAGGGCTGCAGGCCTCCGCGCCAGCCACCCTTACTCCTGAGTCGTCGTGAATGTGCTTTACGGCACATTCGCGACAGCTTCTGGTGACGGAGCGCTTGCTCCGCCGCCAGCTATTCCAGAGGATTACGCCGTTACTCTGGAATCCAGCTTCAATAGGGAACAAGTTAGCTGAATGCACTTATTCCTTATTCTCCCCACTCCCCACTTATTTTCCCTTTTGGTATTTTATATTTTTTAACGGCTTTAAAACAGGTTTTTCTTGTACTGCATATGTTTACTTATTGAAACTGTTTAAAAAAAAACTCTAGTAAATATTACTGCTGTTAATCTACCTCAATTCCTGGGTTTTCCCACTCTACCCAGTTTGATGCAGTGGCTGTGGCTGGATTATAAGCAACGAGCTTCCCAAGGTAGAGGGCTGTTTTAGTAGACACATATTTTAAAGAATATTCACTTGGTGGCAGCAGGCATGTCTAAAGGAGGGAAGGGGCAAAAAGGGGGCTAAGCAAGCTGATTTTACTCATCTTACTTCCCACTCACAGCACAGGTTCTACTGGGTCATGTCAGAGGCATTTAATTTGGTTTGTTTATTCTGCTTGTTTGGAATTATTTTACCAGCTGTCTGTTTTGATTGTGTAGTATTTTATCGAGTTGTTTCCGATTACTTTTAATTTTTTTTAACCTTATTGCTAGCTGCTTTGGGCACTTTTATAAGCAGAAAGGTGGAGGTGGGACATAAATTATCTCATAAACAAATAGATAAATAAGAAAATAAACCCGATGGAGAGGCTTACAGGTAACACTACAAGAATATAAATTATCTACCCCCACCACCCTTGGCTGTCCACAGATTTTCCTCAAATGCCTCCGATTGTTGTTATTCCCTTGTTATGCCTAGAACCACTTCTCACAATGTCTCTGTAATGCTACCTCCCTTATTCCCTAAAAATCACTCCTCAAAACCTGCCATTTCTTTGAAGCCTGCAGCCCAACTGCAGTAGTACCCATACAGTAGTAAGCCTGTAGTACCCAGCGCTACACAGTACTACGCAGCAACTAAGCCTAAGTGTTCACGATAAATAATTGTATTTTTTCCACAGTCTTTCCCTGCAGCCACTTCCTTCCCTTCTCCCTTTTAGTTTGTGAGCCTTTGGGACAGGGATATGCTTTTTTCACTCTATGTAAAGCACCATGTACATGGATGGTGCTATAGACATTGATAATTAAAACAGGAAAGCAGATTTACAGCTCACTCCTATGCTGGTGCTGTGGCCTTGGCGCCAACTTAGGGTGTCACAAAATTGCCATAAAGCACATTTGTGGCACCCAGTGAGTAGGTGACCCAGTGACGCCAGCGCCATGGAGTGGGTACGTCCTGCTCCGAGCAGCACTGGGGGAGGGGGGAGGGGCACAATGGGGTGGGGACGGGCAGAGAGGGGGCGGATCGGGCCTGGGATTGGCATCCTCATCGGACACCATATCCTATCCACCCTCCCAGGCCTCCAGACCCGACACAGGGCTTCTCAGATCAGTGCCGCCAAATTAGGTGGTGCTGACTCGAGTAGCCCCATAGCAGAGGCTGGGGCATTATTTGAAGGGGAAATGTCCCCTTACTCCGAGGAGATCCCAGCCTGCTCCTCTCCAGCACAGAATACAGCATGGGCCTGGCGCCTATGCTGCACCAGTCCTGGATAGGATTGTGCTGCCTGTTTAGATACTGTATGTATAGAAGTCATTGTAATCTTAAGTGCTGCTGTGGATTTTTGGAAAGCTGCTTTGAGGACTATTGGCCACCAGAAGAACGAATAGTATGTGGAGACTCATTCACTGGTGGTTTCTCAAGAACAAGCAAGACCAACATATCTATTAGAAATAATCTGGGAGCCAATTAATTCTGCTCTGCTTAAGGGTATGGATGAGATACGTCTAGCAGTTGACAGTTCTGTGAAATCATAGCATCAACTTAACATTTACATCATATCATTAAAAACCATTGTCTGATGGTGTTGTTTTTTAGTTTTTCTTAAAGACAAAAGAAAGACACACACTATACCATTCTGTAGATATTGTTCTAGCTGAGCCCTCCTTTCATCAGCCATTGACTTGGTCATTGCAAGGTAGAACTTTGGAGGAAATGAAGGCAGACTTCGCCCAAAGACCCGTCTTAACTGAAAAGATAGTTAAATAACTAGAACGGTGCCAATTAGTCCTGGTATTTTTATAGGCCAGCAATGTGACAAGATGTCTGATAACAATATTCTAATACTAAGAAGACACTCATCTGTAAATCCCGGAAGAAAACGATCTCTGTCAGTAGAGGCTTTGGTTCATTAATTCTGTGCAAGTTTAGTAGTCAGGTCTCTGTGTTCTCATATATCGAACAGCATAAATCAATATAAACTGTGGTGGCTAAAGTTACCAGGTGTGATTTTAAAAACATGTTAACATGTTGTACACCAACACTGCACCACCTGAATTAAGAGCCATTTCAGCTGGTAAATATTAGTTCATCCAACTGGAATTGGTGGAAACTGATGCTGAATAATGTACGAGAAAATGGTTTTATTTTAGAATCAATTAGCATAAGGTAAAAAGCAAGAGATCCCACCATACACTTGCTTGTGAGCTTCCTATGGACAACACTCAGAGACATGTATGTGGAACTAGCTGCTCTCACACAGCAAGGCAATCCTTGCTGTGTGAGATATAGCAGGATATATTTATAGCAGTAAATATAGCAGGAGAGATCAATCCTCCCCCTCTCTAGGGCATGAAAAGAAGGGGAATCAGCTCGTGATGGGGGCAGGGGAATCCTTCTGACAGCATCACCTTTTATTTTATGGGGTGCCGTCCAGAAGGTGACAGAGCCTTGGAAGAAGACTTTTCTGGTGACGCCTGAAGGTGACGCCTGAAGCTTAAGAACTCCTGTGCATGAGCAGAGGAGCCATTGACACTTGTCTATCTAGACCCCAGCCAGTATCACCAGTATGCAATACGCTTGGCATGCCAGGACATAATATGAAGCACAAAGATCATGACCATTATACCACTGTCTACTATGGCATTGCTGTACACCAATAGAATGTTATGGTGGTGCAGCAGGTGGGTTGACAATACACAACAGACATGGGCAGAAACAACATTTTAGGAACCATGGTTGGAGGAGCAATTCAACAACGGTGTGGGACAATTAAATGGAGCACAATTTTTCTTTTTAAACATACAATTTACAATAGGGACGGGACTGTAGCTCAGTGGCAGAGCACCTCATTTGCATGCACTTGGGTTCAATCCCCAGCATCTGCATGTAGGGCCAGAGCCAGTCTACTCATAAGATGGAGAGGCTGTCTCAGATGATGGACTGGTGAGGCACCCCACAACTGCCCATTGCCCATACTAGCTGCCTCTACCAAGCCGCTCTCTCTCTCTCTCTCTCTCGGTTGGCTCAGCCAAGAGAACAAGCAAACAGACAGTGGAGAGCATTCTCAACTAGGCTGGTCACTCTCTCCTGGTTCAGCTGTCCCCTCTTAGCCAAACTGCCTCTGCAATCCACTTCCTAAAAAGGAAGTGGGGAGGAGTAGAGAGCTAACTACTCTAGCTAGAATATTCAGTCTCTTTTTAGACTTACACAGAAACTACCTTTCAAGTGACAGTAAATGACTAGCATGTAGTTAATCTTATACTGTATACAGATTTAGAAGGACAAAAATGTATACAGTTATCTACTCAAACTGGGGAGGTGTACTTACATTTGTGGTTAAAATATTGAAGTGACCCTCCCCTCTCTCCCTCACCCACCCAGTGTATGTTTGGGAATGTTCCATTTCCACACGAAACAAATCCTCTGGAAGGTCTTCTGGAAGAATATGAAGGGGCACAATAGTGGAAAGAGACAATAGTGTACCGGGGAGGGGGGTACCAGCCATAAAAGGGGTGCCCGCGTTGCATGCCTGTCACGTGTGTCGTTGGCTGGCACGAAAATCTTAGCACCTCATTGGTGCTTTGAGGTGTTGGCAATAAGGGGTGTGTGTGCCCACCTCACTTGCCTTTAAAATTGAACCTCCTATAAGCCTGATACTGCTGCCCCCCCCCCCCTTTCCGGCCACAACATGCTCAGGAGTAGAAGTCTCCTGGCTGGGTAGGTATTCAAATGCTGGGTAGATTTGGCCTCCACTCGGGGGGGGGGGGGGTCGTCTCAAAGTAGAAGCCAGGTCTACCCACCACTTCAAATGCTGGGTAGACCTGGCCTCCCCGGTGAGGATCTGGAGGTGGAGACCAGGTTTACTCATGTCTTCCAGCAACTGCCCCAAGTACCAGTGGCACTAGGTACATGAGGGATTATGAAATGTAACATCTTACCTGCTCATTCCAGTGATGCAACTGACTGTAACGCACCTTGCAGAAAAGGAAGCCTTCCAAATACACAGAATACAGCTGAAAATACATGCAATCTTCAAATAAATCTTCTTTGGAGGACTTGGGGAACACACTTCACATAGCCTTCATTCATACCTCCCCCTTGTGTAGTTTCATCATTCTTCTGACTCATGTAGAGTCAACAACTTCTCCAGACCAAAACACCCTCCTGTACCCATGTTTTACAGTCTCTCATGTCTCATCCTCTTTGTTCACAGATTATCTGTCAACCCTCATTCTCTGGCACAAAAATGTGTGTGTTCTCAATGTGTGCACACACCCTCTGCGTACGTAGCCAGACATGCCAGAAAAAATCCTTTAAAGGAGTGCCCCTTATTCCAGATCAGTATAGTGCCAAAACTGGTGCAATAAATCATTGTAACATGTACCTTATTTTTCTTTCACGTCACTTTTTTTTTGGGGGGGGGGGAAATAGCCTGTGAATTTCCACCAGCCACTTGAGAGGGCTCTCAGAACAACATTTGGTCCTTCTCTCTTCTTTCTGGGAGCTACTCTCAGGGCACTTAAAACATCACATTTTTTAATATGGAAAAATGAGACTTTCTTTTAAAGAATAGAGGTGTGTGGACTGTTCTTATTCTGAGAGGCACATGCCCAGATACAAAGGAAATGGGGGTGGGGGCGTCAGCCTACTACCGGTATGTCCCAGAAACACTCTCAACCACCACAGCGTGGAAGGAACGTCACAAGACCACACGCAAATTCAAGTGGGAAAGTAATGCTGTGTGTGGGGGAGGGGGAAGAGGGGATTACAAGGGGCTTATTTGGAAGTGCCCCCAATGACGGACACACCTTCCCCCCCTCCGAAGCCGACTCCTACATGCACCCATTCGGAGATCCCTCCGTCCTAAGCGTTACTACAGCCAAGCCCACAGACACCCTGCAAGTCTTTCCCTATGGCAGCCCCCTCCCTCCCCTCCATGCTCCACCCCAGCATACGCTATCTGCGCGCCCTACCCCCCTCTTCACATGCCACACAGCCGTAGAGCCCCCATCTTACCTTGGCTCACACACTTCCTGCCCCCCAACTCGCCCTTTCAAGCCTCCCCTTCCTGTCGGGACATGTGGATGGAACCCCCAAAAGATTGTCAGCTGCCAGCCAAAGCCACGCGCGCGAGCTGCCAGCCAGGCACCCGCGGGAAGCCCCCCTCCCCGCCTTCTGAAGGCGGATGCAATTCGCTTCTGAACACGGATCGAGGCACGTGGGAGCCATCAGCCATCCTTTTGTACTTGGGACGACGTTCCGACAGGGAACGCGGAGAGCCCAACTTGAGCGGTCGCGCCCCTCAAAGCCTGGTTGCCTGGTCTCCCTTGCTCGCCACCTACCGTCAGCCGAGCCCGGCCACAGTAGTCCCCCTCCACCCCTAGCTCAAAAAAGCTATTTTACCACGTAACGGCCACCAAACTTCTCCAGCAGCTCCTCCGAGAGAGGAATGCTGAAATGCATCTTCATTGTGCCGAAGAAGAGCAGAAAAACCGCCGCCCGCTCGTCTGGGCTGTGCAAGTGGGGCAGGGCGCCCGCGGGAGCATTTGTTTTCCCCACGTGATGAGGAGACGGGAGGCGGCGGCTGCCTCCTCCCTACCGGGGGAGGGAACTCCGAGACGCTGGAGGCGGCAGCAGGTGGAGGTAGGCTGCGCCTGGGAAATCGCGGGCTGGCTCGATTTCTCTGAGGTGGCGCCGGTGGCCCGTCCAGTCTGCACGGCCTCTAACATTTGTCAGATAGAGCAAAGCGAAAAGTTAGCTTCTCCCTAGGAGGAAGGCGCTTAGTACGAACAAGCGCCCTTCCGCAGTGGCGGCACCTCCAGGAAAGCTTAAACAACGAGATATACGCTAGTTTTTCAGGTACCACTCTCACACATACAAAAATCTTTGGTG
Organism: Plestiodon gilberti rubricaudatus; assembly: GCA_026170595.1. Lineage (NCBI taxonomy): Eukaryota > Metazoa > Chordata > Lepidosauria > Squamata > Scincidae > Plestiodon > Plestiodon gilberti. The sequence continues at coordinate 23,409,309 of JANXHW010000004.1, read as the reverse complement.
CTTTTTTTACGGAACTTCCTAATGCACCTTTTCCTACTCTCCTAAACCCGCGTGCTGCTTCTTTTTTTTTTTTTAAGACTAAGCCTGCGGGTGGGGATTTATTGTTTTATGTTACTAGGTGCTGTAAGTCTATTATTACATTTTAGGCTAATAATGTTTCATTCAGGTGGAACTTTCAGGGGCCACCACCACCAGGCACTGTTTCATCATTTCCAATCCCTGCAATCCAGACATAGAGTCTTGTAGACTCTACATAGTAGAGCGGGGGTGGCCAACCGTTCAACATGAATGCTCTTGGACTTTTAATGGTTATATAGGTGAGGGTATTTCAGCAGGTGCAGCTACTTTAGCAGCACTATCAGCAAGTGCAGCTGCCAAGATGCTGTCTTCTACACAACTCTTAAGAGCACAGAGACCCTAATGGTGGAAGGTTGGCCACCCACCCCTGTAGAGTCTAGTCACCCTTTGTTCTTCTTCAGGATCCTGCTGTACCTTTAATAGCTGTATGACAGAAATTCAGTAGGTGCACCTTTTGTTATCCTGAATTCTTTGGGTGAAATTACTCAGACAATTTGCAGAGATTAGCTAAATGGAGAAACTAGGGTCTCCTCCTGGCTGGTTATTATGAACCTTATCAGTAGGTTCTGCCTTATCAATAGGGGGCTTTGCCATCTGGTCACCCTGCATTGTAAGCCACCCTGAAGGCTTTTATAAGTGAAAAGGGGGCTAATAATGAATAGTAGCTGACTCTACCCTAGTTTCATTTCTCTGACAATAGCCTCCAGATAACGTAGGAACACTCTGAGGTGGACACACCTGTACAAGGCAAATGTGTATCACTCTGTAGGCTTTGCTGACTCAAATTCCAGTATTGCCCTTACTTGACCTTCACTACACCGGACTCCTGAGATATGTAAAAAAAAAGGATAATTTTATTAAGGAAGGTTTCTTACAAGTTGAATAAACCTTTAAAAAAATCCTAACCATGTAACGTATGCTTACTGCTCAGTTGATAGTCATCTTTTCTTACAAATGAAATTAAAAAATCATGTCAAGGTCTTGTAATGGGCTTGTTTTTGGCTCCTTCCTCCAAGCAGCAGTCTCTATCCTATACTTAACTAGTGTATTTATTTTAAAAAAATGTCCCATCTTTTCCCTCTAAAAAGGGGCCATCAAGAAGGCTAACAACAAATTATTAAAACAATATATACAGAATAAATTAAAACAAAACTGGAAAACTCAGCAGCAAATTGAATAAAATCTGGAGAGAATTCTGCTATGCCTCCATGGAGGAGACCCTCCCCTGTGTCACGGCCAATCGAGCTCCAAACAGTTGGTCACAGCGGTTGCAGGAAGGCTGCTCTGGCAGATCATAACGGATGGGCCATTTCATATGGAAGGAGGCAAGCCTTCAGCTACCCTGGTCTTAAGCTGTGTAGGGCTTTTAAGGTCATCACCAGCAGCAATCTGACAGAGTCCAACCACTTGGCTCCTCTCACCAAATGTGCATGTTGCATTAACTGTAGTTTCCAGGTGGTCTTCAAGGGTAATCCCATAGAGCAGAGGTTCTCAACCTGTGGTACGAGTACCCCTAGGGGTACGCGGACCTCTTGCTGGGGGTATGCCACGCCCTACCCCTTATCTGCCCCATCAGCAGCTAATTAAGTGTTAATTAACATGGATTTTAAATTGTAATTATTTTTGGAGCCCTTCTGTCTCTCTGATTTTGGGCTTATTTTTGTACTTTGGAAAATGTACTTTGGTGGGGTGGGGGAGGGAGGAGCTGATTTTGGGAAGTGTGACTTGGAGAAAAAAAGTGATCCTTGCATGTCTGTCTGTCTCTCACACTCACAGAGTTAAGACATTTTTCACATTTAAAATTGTTTTAGTACTTTTTAATTTAATGATTAATTACCTAATTAATTGATTAATCCAATTAATTAGCAGTTAATTAGCAGGGGGTACTTCAGAAAATTGGACCATGATAGGGGGTACCCAGGCCTCCAAAGGTTGAGAACCCCTGCCATAGAGTGCATTCCAGATTGTATTATGTATGTCATCAATGCATGGGTTTTCATAATCAGGTTGGAGTGACTCAAGTATGGACAGGGTTGGTGCCTAAGCCCACACTAGAGAAAGCAATGTGTCTCAGCCAAGACAGTCACAGCCTTTATAATTGCAGGACAGATTATGGGTGCATGAGTATTATGGGCACAAATATGTATTATGTTTAGGTAAAGAGTGTCAGAACTCTTCTTTCTTGCCCAACCACATTCCACTGCTTGCTCAAACTCGCTATGCCATTTTCTGAAGTATTTTAGTTAAGTGGTTTGGAAGTTGTACACTCCCCAATTCCCTAGTAGTCCAAAGTGTGATCTCAAGGTGTTATGGAAGATTTTGTGCTTGAGTACACAAGCATCCTAACCTTATTACAGGGCATGCTTTTGTGATCTCTCAATTCCTTATTTCTTTCTGAATTTTGTTGGCTTTTTAAACATTTTGTTTATTCATCAGATTAGGGCTATGCATATTCTACAATTCCATGGAATCACATGAAAAACACATAATGTTATAGCTGTTGCTGATGTCAGCATGTTAACTCCTTTTCAGCCTCTATTGTTACAATGCAAGCTTTTTATGGCTTGTACCTTGAAATCATGTGGGCAATGTCTGAGTTTCCAAGAGACTGAGTAAGACTTGTGCTGGTCTGGGTTCCACTCCCTGTTCTGAAACTGAATTTTGAAGGTGATTAGTCAATTTAGCTTTAGTTGGATGATGCAAACTGAAAATGATTATTAACCATGTGATGCAATAAAGATACCCTTTGAGCATATACAGATCTCTTCGCTGAATAACATCAACTATCTCAAACCATCTGGAATTAGGAAGAAGAATGGGGGGGGGAGGCAGATACAGGGGGTGAGTTTCAGGCATGCTTTAGCTCCAGTACCTCTCAGTGATGTAGATTCAAACTCAAGTCGGACTCAAGTCGCGTCAATAACTTGATTCAGTGATTGTAAAAGACTCGAGAGACTCGACTCGAGATTTGGGAGTCTTTTACGACAACAAATTTTATTCAGGTTTAAACCCGGTTTCCCCATTAAATAGATTGGGACTTGCAACCAAAGACTCGGGACTTGGGGGCAAAGACTTGGGACTATTTATTTTATTTTTATTTTTCACATTTTTATACCGCCCTTCCTCCAAGGAGCTCAGAGTGGTGTACATATTTCCTCCCCTCCTTTTTTTGTCCTCACAACAACCCTGTGAGGTAGGTGGGGCTGAGAGATAGTGACTGGCCCAAGGTCACCCAGGAAGCTTCGTGGCTGAGCGGGGATTTGAACCTGGATCTTCCAGGTCTAAGTTTGACTCCCAAACCACTACACCATCCTGACTAGACTTGAGACTTGGACCCAGAGACCTGAGACTTGATCCACATCCCTGGTACCTCTGCATAAGCCAAAGAAATGAACATCTAGATGATTCAGGAAAATAGTCACCTGCTAGTTCATGGGACTGTGATGAGTGTTTCCCTGTTTTCTGTTCAGGCGCAGCAGGGCTACCACAAGCTTCAGAAACGTAACATATGTGAGGTATAAAAGGAACAACTGCTGAATAAGCAGGTTAATAACCAGAAAAAGAATATGCTGACTACTGAATGCACAAACAGTACTGGGGGCAGGAGGCTGTAGCAGAGATTTGTCTGCAGAGTGATGCGTAGAAGTTAATAGAGATTTCTGGAGACAAAGTAAAAAAATCCTGGTAGAAGGAATTGGATTTTTCTCACAGCGAGTCCCACAACATAATTCTCCCTATTTTTAAAACTGGATGTCCTGCCTAGAGATGTTTAACCTAGATAAGACTAAGGAGATATGATAGTTGTCTTTCAGTATCTGAAGGGCTGTCACATAGAAGAAGGGGAGGACTTGCTTTCGGGGGCTCCTGAGGGCAGGACTAGAACCAATAGGTTGAAACTACAGGGAAGTATTTTTAGATTAAACACAAGGAAGAATGTCCCAACAGTAAAAGCTGTCTGGCACTGGAGCAACTTGCCTCATGCAGTTGTGGGCTCTCCCTCATTGGAAGTTTTCAAGCAGAAAGTGGATGGCCATTTGTCAGGGATGATGTAGTTGCCTGTACTGAGCAGGGGGTTGACTAGATGACCTCCAAGATCCCTTACAACTCTAGTACTGTATTCTATGATTCTATATAACAGGTAGCAACAGAGAATGGTAGCAACATGCAGGCAATCACACTCAAGTTAGGATGGAGTTCAGGAGATTGTGCTTGGAGAATCTATGCGTTCAAGTGAACATTCTCTGAATACAACTGCATACCCCTTTAGACCATGACGAGATGTCCTGCTGAAGTCTGAGGGACTGCAGGGTTAACAGCTGTATGCAAGAGCAGGTGTGTACAAATATGCATTCTATTAAACACAATGCAAATCACATGTGCACTCATTCCAATTTAGGCTTGCAGTTCGTGATCCAGCAAGTGAAACAGATACGGAGGGCTGCTTCTGCCCACAGATCTCCAGAAAATCATGTGAGGAAAAGCATGGTGGGGTGTTGAGAGGGTAGGAGGACAAAATCCCTTTGCCATGCCCTCGTTTTCTCTCTTCCATGAAATTTTTAACTCAAGCAAAACTGAAAAGTTGATTTTTTTAAACCTCGCTTTTCACCAAACTAAAAGCAACTATATGAACACAACCATGCAAATCTTTGTTTGCCTCTGGATAGAACTCAAATTATTCCAATTCTTTCCAAAGGTGAGCTTGTCTTTTAAATTGTTGACAGGATTTATGTACTGAACATATAAAATCACTGTGGGTGATTAATTGTGTGAGGAAAGTGAAACTAAATCCCAACAAATGTGCTTCCATTTACACAAGAGCCTGATGGAAGTGAAGGAATGCAAACCACTACAGGACCTATTAGCACTGCTATTCCACTATCTCTTGTACAAGCATTTGTGGAACAGTACTAGTTCCTGTTTCTCTTTTGCTTACAGTTCTTTGGCTCCAGTTCTCGCCTTGCAAGCCATGCATGGCTCCCAGCCAGCTCTTGGCACAAACCACTTACTTGAATTTTTTCTGCCAAACCAGATCAGCAGGCTGGGAAGAGAGAGCTGTGCTTGGAACAAGTGTACATCATTCTTCAGTTCACTCACAAAGAGGAGAAAGGGACAAAGGATATCCACGGCACAGTGCAATCACCCCCTTTGCAACTGTGCAGAAACAGGACACTAATTTATAGGGCACATGTACATATATGTGTGCTTGACACAAAGACCATCTTGTCAAGAGGTGCCAACGTTTTGCTTGTAGGATTCCTGTGTAGCTAACAGGGCATTCTCTTGCCCACCTGCTCCTGCATTTTGCTGCTGAGTAACTGCAGTGGAGCAGATGGGAAAGGAAAGGAACTGTGGAACTACACACAGAAAATCCTCTCTCCTCCAATGAGTAAAGGTCATGCTCAGTGCAGAGGACAAGTAAAAAAAACAAACCCAAAACATACAAATCGTATCATATTCTTCCTTAAAAGCTTTGCTGCTGCTTGTCTACAACTCATTAGCACCAACATGCAAACCCCGAGTGTGGAATGGTACAGAAGTCACACAGTAGCAGCTATATTTACCAAAAACTGGGAAGAAAGGGCGTCTCACTGGTATTTTAAAAAGATTACATGTCAATCTGGACACTACTTCTGGGATTACAGCACCACCCAGTGGCATATACACCCCTGACAATTAAGTCCAGTCGTGTCCGACTTACCTTCATATGCTGTACTTGCATGAGATAAGGGTGTGTATCAAGTATCAACCTTTGAACCTCAAACTCAACTGAACAGAACCACAAAGATTTTGCACAACTTTAAAGACTTGTCAATTTAGTTCTGCATAAACCTTTGAGCACTACAATCTACTTCAGATGCAGTGTTCTCCAACTGAAAAAAAAACATAGCTTCTCCTGTGTTCCTCAGTTACATCTACATTAAATTCTCAAAGAATACATTTCAGACGATTCCAGAAGTAGTACTAACCATGTTATGTACTCCGGTTATATCCTAAGGGGCATGCATGGATGCAACTTCCCTTCCTCCTTGGCCCAATGGTCCTCTGCACCTTCCAAAAAACCACTTGGAGAGCCATCGTTCTTCACTTACCGCAATGCTCTTGTATCTTGATTCGGTAAAGGAAACGAAGACGAGAAAGGGACAAAGACACAGCACAGTGCAATCTCCCCGTTTGCAACAGTGCAGAAACAGGACATATATCAGGCACATGTCCATATGAGTATGTGTGCTTGACACAAAGACCATCTTGTCAAGAGGTGTCAATATTTTGCTTGGAGGATTCCTACAAGCTTATATGAATCCTAAAAGCAGAATTCCTGATTGTAGGGGGAGGTGTGATACCCGGGAGGACCAGAGGCTCACCCCTGAACCCCACTCGGGTAACGTCGGCCAAACGCCCCCCTGGTCAACTTAGCCCACCAGAGCACCAAGGCGGCGTCAGCCCTCTGATTGCCACACAGTCCCTCCTGTTAAGATGTTGTTACATTCAGAACAGGTAGGCCTGTAGTTCTTAAATGTGTTTTACTAAGGGGAGCTTCGTCCAGGCTGGCTTCAGCTCAAGCATGAACGAAAGGCCCCACTGCTACTGTCAGGGGATCCGGATTCTCAGGGCAAACAACTCCAAAGAATCAGATCCCTCGATCTTAACCGAATCAAACCAAATCGACAAGTACAAGTTTACCTACTCAGTTCCACCTGACTTAGCTCCAGCAAGAATGACTAAATCAGAGAAACCAAATATCCTTAGCTTGGGCAACAACCCAAGGGTAGATCAGCTGCCACCACCCTGGTACGCCAGGCCCACAGCTCCAGGGAAAGCTGGGGTCTCTAGGCTAAAATATCAGTGCTTGCAAGGCTGGCCCCTCCGTCCAACAGGAGAACCAGACTCAAGCCTCAGAGTCTTAAAGAGGTAAGTACTGGTAGCACTGGTAGTAGTGAACCAAGCAGCTAGGCAGGCAGGGTAGAATTCCGTTTTCCCTTGTACTCAACACAGACACACAAGCCTGTAAAATATATTTTTGGTTTTATTAAAGTAAATTAAAGTTACATATTAGAAGGCATTCAATTCTTTGTAAGGCTTTAAAGGCATAGTATACAAGACAAACAGACATAAAACAAATAAAGCTATCTCCTAAAACTTACTGGCCCTAACACTCACCAATAGGCTCTCATAGCACGGATAAGGTGGAGATGTTAAGCTATCCGTCCCAATAAGCGTGAATAGGACATGGCTCCATATTGGAGATGTTCAACGGTCCACAGCACAACTGCTCTGCCGTTCCGATCCGTTCTGCTCTTAGGACAAAGGGTGGCATCCCTTAAGTAAACTTTGGTTCTCTTCTGCCCAGTAACTGGGGAATAGCCAATCAGAGGCTTCCTCGGACCGAAGTTTCTAGGCCCTGACATCATGGTGCTCCAAAGTCACCCTCCCAACCGTAAATCTCAGGTGCACATAGTTTGCAATTAAGATGTCCTTGACGAGTACCAAGATCCACCAAGATCCACCAGCTCGGAATGACAAACTGGCCATATTTATCAGTCTGAGATAACGGGTCCCGTTCTCAGGCTTGCACTAATTAGCTAGCTTACCAGCAGCTGTCTAACTGCTCAAGTGATTCAAGACATCAGAGCTGTAAATTTTCTACTCAGGCCTGCAAGATGGAGTCAGGCAACTAAAATGGAGTCAGGGAAAAAAGCCTTGTCTTTCACAGGAGGGTTCCCTCCCGAGTCACAATACAGGACTATGGGGCACAGAGGGTTCTGAGGTTATACGCAGATTGGCAACGTTCACCCCTTTGCACAAATGAAAGTCCCTTCCAATCACACAAGACGATTAGAATAAATCGTCCTAGAAAAGCTATTCACTGCATTGCGTGCAACACTCCTCCTTAAAGCTCTGTAGTGGCTGCCTGTTTGCTCCTAAATCTGACATAAATGTCTACTTGCTTTCAAAACTCTTAATGACCTTACCCCTCCATCACTTATGCCCCTTCCTGTGACCTTTGCTCACCCCATTCACTCTGCCCTCAGCCACTTGGTGTCTTGCTTGCTCCCTCAAATCACTTTGTCCCTTATGCTTCTCCTACAATGCTTTTATTATGCCACCTCTCCCTTCCTTGGTCCCTCAAAACTCACCTTTGTCCTGAACCATAAGCTGTCAATCGAAAGGTCGGCAGTTCGATTCCCGCGACGGGGTGAGCGCTCGTTGCTTGGCCAGCTCCTGCCAACCTAGCAGTTCCAAAGCATGTCAATGCGAGTAGATAAATAGGTATCGCTTGCGGGAAGGTAAACAGCGCTCCGTGTTCCAGCTGCATGCTACGCGCTGCGGCAAGGAGAGTCATGCCAGCCACATGACCACGGAGGCGTCTTCGGACAACGCTGGCTCTTCAGCTTTGAAATGGAGATGAGCACCATACCCTAGAGTCGGACACGACTGGACTTAATTGTCAGGGGGATACCTTTACCTTTTTATACTATAATTAAGCCTAAATGCATGTCCATGAAATATGCTTCCCCTATTGTGTCTGCTGCTGTACCCTACCTTAACTGTTCTCTCGTGAACTGTTTTTAGTTTTCCAATTATTTGTAAAGTACCATGCACACAGATGGCACTAAGATACGGTAATACCATATTGGTCTGAGTACAAGACTCACTTTTTTCTCCTAATTTAAGTTTTTAAACTAGGGGTGCGTCTTATAATCAGGCTGTTGCAATTTAATGCCAGTGATTTAATTAATTTTTTTTAATAGCACCAAACTTTAAGGGTGCGTCTTATAATCAGGTGCGTCTTATACTCCAGACAATACGGTAAGTGCCTTGCATGAATGGAAGTTCTGATTAGAAGACAATGCTTCTGTTCAGGGAAGGAGCTTCTCCCAGCAGCACACCATTGTGCTGAAGTTATAGATGCCGCACCATTATGTGCATTTGACAAAGGCTTGTTCAATTGTTTTTATAAGTGTTGTATATTACAGAGCCTGAACCCTACAATGTAGGTAATTGCTATTCCAAAGGGGAATAAATGGTCGAATAGTGTACTAACTAAAAGGATATTCACATACTATTGTGTCTAAACATACGCCACAGGAGTATTTCCTGTTTCCTCATTTGGCTGCTTCCGAGGATTGAATGAATATGCCATTCTTGGAAATGGACACATTTGTGCTGTGCTGAAGATATGATTTACAGAAGCAGTCATATGACTCAACCACTGTAACATCGGAAGAGCCTCATGGTTTAGCTCAGTGGCAACCCACCATTGGAACCACAATCTGTCCCACCCCCCAGGTGGGGACAGCATGGCAGCGGCAATCCCGGGGGTCACCGCAGGGGGAAAAATGGACCAAAACCAGGGATTTTTTTTTACTTACTGTGGCCTCCGGGGGGGGGGGGGGGAAGGATGCAGGGAGGTCTGCAGAACCCTGTAGGCCTCCCTACACACCCGGGAGGCAGTTCCATGGTGGTTTACAACCACTTCTGGCTTTCGGGAAGCCGCTATGCGACAATCTGAAAATTGGGGAGGCCTGCAGAGGGGTCCACAGACCTCCCCACCCCCCAGAGGCTGCGGTAAGTAAAACACCCATTTTCGGGTGCTTCTTCCCCAGTGGCAGAGATTTCCAGGATTGCTGCCGCAGCTGCTGGCTCCACCCCCACAAGCATTCAAAGTTCTCCTCGCTTTGCAGGGAGAACTTGTGAGAACTACTAGTTTAGTTGGAATCAAACTACTGGTTTAGTTGGAATCAAGTCAAGGAGGCAAGACACCTGGAATGATACACTTGCACCCAAACTTTCAGCTGACTTTTTTGACGTTACTGCTCTACATCCTTCAGAACTCAGGAATGTGAAATCTGGTAATCACAATACAGTAATTCTCTAATGGTAAGGGTAAACAGCTAGGTATTTGGATGCAGACTGAGAATAGGATCTTGATCAAACAGCTAGAACAAGGAGATCTGCTGCAAATCCAATTGCAATGCTCTACTGTAGTGAGAGAAGCAAGAACCTACTTAGAAATGAATGGACGCACAGTGAAGTACAAGAACCCACAGAAAAAAAATGAATTTCAAACTGTGTCCTGAACAATTTTGTAGCTAAAAGGCATTGCAAAACCTATTAAAGGTCAAACTACATGTTATATACACATTTGTGGAAAAAGCCCTGGCATTTTGTTGTGTATTAAACTCACACGTGGGTCAACAAGGAAGCTACTCCAGCTCCTAACTGTACAAGACAAAGTGTGGACACCTGGAGCCTTCATTCTTCGTGCAGCCAATCAGCAAAACAGGATGTTAGTATAGCCTGATTCCCCCCCCCCCCCATAAACAATCAGCTACTGAGAATGGAGGAGAGCCATATGACAGCTGGAACATGTAAACGAAGAACCGTTCTGTTCACTCTGTTATTGATCACTGTTAACATGTCTGGTCTGGTGCCCCGTCTACTATACACTCCCATTTGTGAGACCAGATGCAGTTATGAAAAATCTATTTGGAGTTTCAAGTTTAGTAGCCTTTTAAAGTGGTCTTTTGGGGCAAGGACAGAAGTGTACAACTAGGATGAATTCAAACCTATACTGTAAACTTCCAGTGAGTCCTCACAGCAAGGTATATTGCAATGCAACTACAGTTGGACCTCGCTATCTACGGGGATCCATTCCAGACCCTCCTCCCGCGCAGATAGCAAAGATTCGCGGATAGCGGGGTCCACTGAAAAACATGTGAAAAAAGCCCCCAAAGCCCCATTTTACCTTTTAAAAGCCAAACTGCTACGTTTCCAAGTGGCTTCTGCAGCCTTCCCGACTCTCGGGACTCACTTTCGGGTCATGCGAAGGCTCTTCCCCCTCCCAGCCTTGTCCCAGAAGCTTGGGGGGGGGGGGGATGTTTAAATTTGTGAGTCCGGGACCCGTGTTGTAACAAATCCGTGGGTCCCAAACCCACAATACAAAGGGGTCCACTAGTATTCATATTTACACTTCACTCATTAAATGCCAGTTCACTTAGAAATCAACTGTGTGCAATTTCAGCTCTAGAAAACATAGCTGAGAAATTTAAGCCCAAAGACAAATCCAGCTATTCAATTCATTTTAGTGTTTACACAGATACACCATTAGCAGGTGGCTAAATGTAGGTTAATCTCATCTGAAACTGAATTTACAGTACATGGCATTCTAGCACCACACTTTAAACGGACACAATCTCACTGAACGCATACAGACACAATACAAATAGATCAGTGTTTAAGGAATTTTTATTAAAGCAAGAATTTTATAATCCAAATTATGGTTCTTTGCTCAGCTATCATTCTTACTGTTAACTATAACAGTAGCAATATTCTGAGCTTTTCCACAGTAAATTACAAAATTAAAGAAAGGAATGCTTTAAATTTTTTGTACTGTGCTGAAAATTATTTTCCCCGGGTTTTATAAAACATTAATTTGTGTTTTTTCCTTTTGCTATTTTTTTGTATTTTAAATCAATAGGTAATCTAGGACTAACAGTGCTGCTAGTCCTGGCATTTGTTGTGTACATAAGCTTCAAAGTTTCCTTTCCTTTTTTTATTTATTTTATATTTTGCAATGTTTTTCTCAATTTAGTAGTTTTTCCATGTTTAGATTTTTTTCTTCGGTGAAGCGAAGTTCTAATGCGTAGTCCCGGATCTTCTGCAACCAAGAGAATAGAGGCATTAATATGGAAATATAACTTGCTAAAACTATATTATATTCTATAGCTCTTCAACACACTATAGCCGGATACAATGTCTGTTGTTCTAACAATGCTAAGATATTGGGAATATGTTATGGGTTTGCTGGGTGTCTATCAGAAAGAACCAAAAATCCGTCTGCACCAGGCCACAGAAATAATTTATCAGAAAGTTGTGCAGAGAAAGATACAAAAACTAAAAATAGCTGAAGAGCTATGCTGTATTTATATCATAAATAGGTAACAAATTGGGTGTTTTCACATTTCAAGCTTGTTAGAATTCTGAAAATGTCAATCTTTAGTTTATCACCAGAACAGTTGTCAGGTACATTCTATGATTCTAACAATAGCAACGCACTGCATGTAGAAAATCAGAATGCAGCTTTAAAACAGTTCTAGTACTCACAGCTACTACTGGTTTTAGTTCAACAATGTAGGTTTGAACCAAACCACCCTAACAAGCAGTGATGTTTCCCTACACTTTAAATTAAAATCATCTGATTCTGGGGGATTCAAACAGGGAGACACAACAGTAGTGCACTGAATGACACATGGCAACCACATTGGAATCCATGCAGAAATGTTACTCATACAATCCCACACATGCCTAACAATACCAGCAATGTTAGGTGCACCACAGCAAGACAGGCCAGTTACCTGCAACCTGCAAGGCCATACTAACCCTATCTAAAAGATTTGACACCACATATATGCACATTTGACATCTATTCTCAGAACACTTACATTAGACACTTGGAACACCTGCAGGGTTGTTAACTGCTTTTTGAGCAGCTTCTTTAGCTTGGTGGGCTTGCAGTACGGCTACAGCTTCATCAACCTAATTAAGATGAACAAGTTTATTCACGTTTCCGTGTAGGCAAGCTACTTCAACAGCTAAACTGCACTTAAACCATGCACTTAAGAACCACAGACAAAATCCACCTACCTTCGAACGAAGAGATTCAGGAGACTCAAGCATATGGAGGAGTTCAGAGTTGTCAATCTCTAGCAACATACCAGTGATTTTACCTGCCAGAGTAGGGTGCATGGCTTGAATAAGAGGGAACAGCCGTTCTCCTAGAAAACAATTGTATAAAACAAGATTTATACATACCTCTTGAAAGTTTTATTGAACTATTCTGAGTACCACTGAGTAGTAACACAACACATTGGCTACTGCATACTACAAGTTGATTTAAGAGTATCAACTCAAGTTACAGTTACTAAAACTGGAACACTATTATAATCAGCCTGAAGTGTTTATTTAATGGCTGTACTGTACAGCTGAAACAATAACCTGCAGCTTTTTTAAACAATGGCTGATGCAATCATCAATATAATGATTTGGACTATGAAATCACATTCTCTTTACGCGACTTAAATACCCTCCTCCCCATCTTCCAACATAAAATGCCTCATGGGCTCACCCACCCAGTTCCTATACACCTAACTCCTACACTGATTTCCTTTTTAGGAATCCAAGTGGGAGTCGCAAGCTACATTTTCAGAAATCCTGACTCAGAGGTTGGATTCAAAGGTTTTTAGCTTTTTGTATGCACCATTCAGACACATTAAACTGTGTGCTCCCCCATTCCCAGGGTACTGCTATCCCATTCTCCCCAAGCGAGTCCCACCCACAGTAAAATACCGGCTTACCCAACATCTGCTTTTGTTCTTGTGGAGGGGCAGAAGCCAACATGGAAGCAGTCAAAGGTTCCTGACCTTGCACATGGACAGCAGGCTAAAATTTGAAACATTTTCCAAGGTTAAGTTATGGGATAGTTTCTCATCAGAATTTGGTACAGTCCATTATATTTGCATTACTGACACTCAGAACTGATTTTAACCCTGACAAGTGAGGACTGAATACATACATATGCATAACAATCTGTACTTTTCCTGGATATTTTAATTTAAAAATATTCTGAAAGCCACTCCTTGGCGGCCCCTTTAATAGGGCAGAAATGCAACAAAATAAGTATTTTAAATAAAATAAAACCACTACAATTTTAGTTTCTAACCTTGGGACAAAGACCTACCCATAGACAAGAGAACCAACTTGTCAAAAGTCAGTAAGATTAACTTTTATTTTCTGTATTCTAAACCCAACGCTGAGCAAGAATTTTAACTCCCATAATCTCAGTTCAGTAAAAATGGACTTGCAGCCAGGTCCTACAAAGAGTTATGCATGCCTATGCCCACTGATTTCAATGGGCTTAGATGAGCTGTAATTTTTCATAGGATCATGCTAATAGCTTTGAATTGCTTAAAAATGCTGCTGCAACGGTCACACTTACCTGCTGCATAGCAACCTGTGGTTGTGTATTAAGATGCTGCTGAGGATTACGAACACCCGCAGCATATTTGTATTGTGGAACTGTGCGCACAGCTGGAGTAGCTGCAGCAGCAGCAGCAGCTGGACGCGGACCCATAGTTTGTGTTGATGTGTTTGCTGAAAAAAAGGAGTGATTGTGAATTAAATGGGAAGTTCTTTTGAAACTACAGTTCAATTGCCCTCTAATTCTTGTGGGAATGCATTTGATTCAACTTTGTATACACAGTTGAATTGCATGCACTAACCTGAACTAAGCTACTGCAATTAACTCTAAACTCACCAACACGCTGTGTTGACATTACTCGTGGAACCTGTGATGAAGTTGGCCTCATAGTACTGAACGGTGGTCTGGGAGCTGCAGGGCGGATGGCACCTGGCATGTTCTGGAAAGCTGCATTTAAGAGAATTTCCCGTAAACACTCATTCTGGAACTAAATCGAACATTCACTATATAAACAAACTGTGTCAAATTCCAACTCCTTAAAAAGGAAGCAACTTACGATGAGGTCTGGCACCCTGAGCTGTCCAGCGAGGACTTGGTCTGAGTTGAGCAAGTTGGCTTGTAGGATAGTATGCAGCACGGTTTTGTGTCTGTCAAACAAAAACATTTCATCAGTACAATATTTAGCACTTTGCCATAGCAGAAAAATGTTTGCTTTATAAAATGAACACACTATTCCATTCATACTCAAATACTCTGATATCAACGTTTTTGGATTTTCTGAAGCACTACATTCAAATAACTTTAAAATATAACACTTGTATCTATTAGTCTAGTAGTGCAACTGTGTTATTAAAAAATACAAACTCCTTTTCATCAAATAGTATATAGAGTAGTTTACGTAACAAGTAAATGAAATGATGGTTCTGTGTCCCAAAAGGGCTCACAGTCATAGAAAGATACGAAAGAGACACCAGCAGACAGCTACTGAAGAAGACAGTATGTTGGAGTGAATAGGGACAGTTGCTGTCCCCCACCACTGACAAATGTAAGAGAACCAACACTTAAAAAGGTGCCTCTTAGCCCAGTTAATAGTGCTATACACATTACAAGTAACAAGAAACTTCGTGAAACTCTTACCTGTGGGATAGCTGCCATGAAGTAACCTGAAGGAGGTGCTGGCTGGTAAGGGTTGATGACTGGATTGGGTACTGCTCTCACACTTGCCATTCTCTGCATGTACTGGTTGGTGAGGTGAGCTTGGCGTTCTTCCTTACGCTGAGCTAAGGCTACATATAATGGCTTGGTGGCCACAATTCTACCATTCATTTCTGTAACTGCTTTGGTTGCTTCTTCTGGTGAAGAAAAGCAGACGAACCCAAACCCTTTACTGCGACCTCCTTCCATCATGACCTGTCAAAATAAAAATGCAGTCTTAAGAATGTAGCAGAGAACATGACAGTAAGTAAATCAAATATACTTTGTGATTCTAGGGAATGTCTAATATACCTTTGTGTACTTAGTTAATAAACTTCCAGTTTCTATGTATACAAATCCTACTCCTGCTGGTGACTAACCAGCCCCTAACATCGGGGTAAAATTGGAATTCATCAAATGACTGACTACCCAGATAGGCAGGCTGACTGAAAGGTTTCATATGTAGCAGCAGCTAAGGTAATATTGCATCAAACATAATATCCATAAACCAGTACAGTACACTAATTTCCCTAAGATTTTAAAGAATCGCTCAGCTTTTAAAAATATAACAATCCAATCAAACACAAATATATGGTATTGTAAAGCTAAAGTACTTTATTCAAAACTTAGCTATTTTTGGACACTCACGTCCGCTTGCATAACTACCTAGAAGTTTTTAGCCGAAAACTGCTCTCCCTCCGAAGTCCTATAAAGCTACAAGACCTGTTTAGAATGTGATTGTTACCTTTGCGCTAGTAATTGTGCCAAATGGTGAAAATTCTTTGCGTAAGCGCTCATCATCAATTCCATCATCTAGATTTTTCACATAAAGGTTTACACCCTGAAAAATTAAATAAGAGTCTATGACATGATCGGCTTATACAACATAACCCAGTAAAATTTCTTAGTTCATTAAAAAAGTTCTACCTGGTATCTGGTAATCCTGTCTTGCTTCATTTGTTCAAATTTGCGTTTGAGTTCTGTTTGTCTTTCTACTTTTTTCTGAGCTCGGCCAACATATATTTGTTTTCCATTGAGTTCCTTTCCATTCATCTCATCTACAGCCTTCACAAACAAAAAGATACATTTGTTATAGTTAATTCCACATGGTTTTAGTCAAGTCCAACAAGGAAAAAGTGAGAGTCAGCTGAAACACTAAGGAAGGAAACCTAAGCACACACAGGACAGTATGCTTCCATCCTCCAGGTACAAGGGAAGGAGCCCATGCAAAGCATGAACTTCTGAACAAGAAGTGGAGACTTTCCATCAAAAATGCAGATCAACATGTTGATTTATTTTTTTTACACACAGACACAGACACAGACACACACACACACAAAATAAAAGGATCCAGAAACACAAGCTTAATTTGTAATCAGCCCATTGTTTCACAAATGTAATAGAAAATTTGCGTAGACTTACTTTCTGAGCATCTTCATGTCTTTCAAAACTGACAAAGCCAAAGCCTTTGGATTTCCCACTCTCATCCGTCATAACTTTCACACTTAAGGCAGGCCCTAAAACGTGCACAAAATTTGTTACGTACACTCTCACAAAATTAATTTGTAAAGTTGTAAGATGTTTAATTTTCAATAAACAAAATGCAAAGCTTTGTTACATTGTCCATTTCCCTGTGTTTAGAGATGTACTCTGTATAGCACACAGCAGTCAGCACTCAGACGTTCTAACTAGCTAAAAAATAGAACATGATAATTTTTACATACTAATCTGGTTTGCCTTGCTGGAATCCTCTTATGGGAAATTCCTGGACTTCTAGGGCACACTTACAGTATTAATTCACACTATAAAATGAATACAGAAGGTCTCTGGACTTACAGGCATTTGAGTTACAAACAGCCTTGGTCAGGGCTTTGAAGCAGGTGTAGTTGTGAAGACATCAGCAAAACACCACAAGCTGCTTGGTGACAACTAGAGCAGCTCAGTAACTTTGAAAATAGTAGCCCCATGCTGTGGGGAAAAGCAGCTCAATAACATTGAAAAACTGGGGATTCCTGGGGGCAGAAGGGAGGGAGAGGATGAAGGAAGCAGTCAGCATGGCTGAGGCCGATTGGGCACAGGGGGAGCTGAGATATTGTGAGGCGCAGGGGAGGATTAATACTGTAGGAGGGAAAAGTGAGCACTGAATGAAGGAGACTCCAACAGAACAACAAAACACAGCCACCTTTTACCATTACCAAGTAGGAAAGGTGAAGGTTAAAGCAGAGTTTGATCAATGCCCCTACAACTGCCATTTACTCTCTTTAAAAAGCAAGCAGAGAAAATCTTACAGTCTAAATCTTATAACGTAATTATGAATGTGACTAAAAATTAAGACCAAAGGAACGTTCTTATGATAGCACCCATCTGTGTTGAAATTGCTTCGGCCCAGTGAAAAGAGTTGTACTTTTGCTCACAAACCTTTGGAATTGTACTAGCTCCCCAAGATACAGACATTCAGCTTTACAGGTGGTTGTGCTGGTGCTTTTGCACAGGTGTTTTCATGCAGGCGCGATAGCACTGGGCCAGCAAGAACCAGGTGTTTCAACTTACAGGCCCCTAGAATCTAAACTGTACTTAAATAGGGGACTTAGCGTGTTACGATCATGGATTGAAGAGGTTATAATTTGAATTAATGCTATCTAACAAAAGTTACTTTAGGTGTTATGCTTGTTATACTATACTGCTTCTTATAGTACATGGATTTTATTCTGCCCTACATTAAGCCACTTGACTATTTCAGTGTAGCAGACCTGAATGCTTAAAGCCAAGCTGCTACCTTGAACTGTAAAATGACATGAACTGCTTTTAACTTAACACTTAGTAATGCTCATTTATTCATAATAGCTAAGTAACTGAAAGGAGGCTGAAGGATCATACTCATCACCTTCTGGAGTACGAATTCCTGTCACTGGCCTTAACCAGAGTTACGCGTTGCATCGGCAGAAATATTAACATATTTAAGGCTAACGAAAATCTCAAACTAGCTTGGAACCATTGTTTCAAGCCCTTTGTAAGTAATGGGTGTTATTCTTAATGGCACTAAATTGTTATGGTCTGTGGTGTGAATCTGTGCTCCAAAAGAAAGGGGCCACAGCTCAGTGGTACTGCACAACCTTTCTATGTTGACGGTCCCAGGTTAAATTCTTGGCATTCCAGCTTCCTGTGATGATGCTAGAAAACTAGTCAGCACAGTATAATCTTCATATATATGGAAAGGAGGATGTTAACATTACCAAACTTGCCAAAGAGTTCCTTAAGTCTCTCATCATCCATGTCTTCTCCAAAATTCTTGATGTAAACATTTGTGAACTCCTTAGCACGGGCTCCAAGTTCTGCTTCACGTTCTTTACGAGATTTAAACCTTCCAACAAATCTAGTTAAAAGGTGAACAAATACTTAGATGTCTTGACAAAACCATCAAGCTATCTGCAGTAAAAAAACATGACCATGCTCACTCACCCATACGCTGCTTCTGTTGCTTGCCTGTGAGTGGCTGCCATAGCATACTGCAATACTCCTCTACTCAGGGAAACACAGCAGAGTGCTAAGCTGCCAGACAGAATACCTGTCTGCCTTGAGACAGATTGTTCAGAATGAAGCTGTCGTATTACTCTGCTCTGCTTCCCTAACCAGGGAAACACTGCAGTGTGCTATGATTGCTCCCAATTGTGACACATTGTTTATCTCACAATTGCTGTAAAATGAATGAGATCAACCCCCCTCCCATTTCATGCCCATACATTTCCAATGATTTATACCGTCTGCAATTTAAAGCCCCCCAACTACAGATCGATAGAAGCATTTTAACTGTGAGTTTTAAAAACTCAAAACACACATTTGTGTACTCACACTTTGCGATCGTTAAGCAGCATTCCATTCATTTTTTCAATAGCTCTTTCTGCAGCTTCTTGTGTCTCAAAGTGTACAAACCCATAGCCTTTGGATCCATTTTCATCACATACAACCTATGAAAAGCACAGAACATAGTAAGAACACCTGAACACCATTAAGTTAAAGCTAAATCATTGTTTTAAGTTAGTCTTCCTTTCAACTCACCTTACAAGAGAGGATGTTTCCAAAAGCAGAAAATGTGTCATACAAAGCTTTATTATCGATTGATTTATCCAAGTTTTTAATAAAGATGTTTCCAACACCACTTTTACGTAGAGATGGATCACGCTGAGACCACATGATACGCACTGGTTTTCCTTTAATGACATCAAAATTCATGGTATCTAACGCTCGCTCAGCTACAAAATAAGTTAATTAGTGTTAAATTATTTTCATCTTTAAATTAAGGCAATGCAAATATTAACATTTTACCTGAGGAAAATTAACTAGTCTTGTCTTTGTCATTACAATCTACAAAAGTAAAAAAAAACTTTTCCTTGTGATCAACACCTAGGTAAAAAATTGACACAGAGTTTACTGGATCAAGGGTAAGTATTCAAATGACAACTTTAATGGGCCTCATGGGTATTTTGTACTAATTAAATTCAATGAATCAAATTCTTATAAGGCAGTAAAAAAGCCATACAGTTTTTGCAAATCTTCCATTTCTTTCCCATCCTTTTAAAAAACTGTAAGAATCCATGACTATGAGATGCAAGTCAGCAAGAACATTGGAAAACAGAAACTGGTAAGAGTATTTAAACAATAGTAATGCTACAAAATTATGGCAGATATAAAATTGTATCTTCAACAATCTCCCTTGCAATTTCAGTACACACCTCAAGAATATTAAATTGTTCATTAAAAGGGGCCACAATTTATTGAATTGGTACAGTGTGAAAAAGGTAATTCAAAGTCTTAAGTCACACAAGTTGAAAGTTGTCTCTCAAAGCCTAAAAGGTTACCCTTCCCCCCATGCAATTTCTTTTACCAATACTCTAACTCAAAAAACACCACATATCAAAGCATTCCTTTCTACACTGTCGAACCATAAAGAGGAACAGACTGAAACTGGCAAATAAGAGAGAACTGTAAAACTATAACTTCCTAATATTTCAAATAAATGTGAATTCTAGCCCTACCTATCATTTTAGCACAATCCCATACCAAGAGTTCACTAAATCTTCCTTCTCCCTGCCCTTGTCAAGGCCCTCTGCAATTTTTTTTCACAAGCACAGTCCCTGAATACTTCAGGTGCTGTGAAATACTTCCCACAATCCTAAATGATGCTGCATGTTTCCTTGACTGATCTGAGTGAATGTTTATGAAAATCCTGTGACATCATAGTACCTTGGCCAATGGTGAGAGGGCAGCTGACATGCAATGCCATGTCATACAAGAGGCACAAAGTAGACGATAATGGTAATAACATTAGATGCATGTTCCCCCCTTCAGACCAAATATTCTTTGGGGAAAAGGGCAACACTGTTCAAGGGGCAAGAAAGCAACAGATGGAAGGGCTTTTCCCGCCAGGCTGCACCCTTTATTGTTACTAGAATGATGCCTCTGCATCTACCCAATGCTCCACTCAGAGCAGTGTTTCAAGTCAAGCTGGAAAAAGCACACTATTCTTCCTTAATCTGAAGATACAAAGTCAGTCAAAGCTCTGCCTCAGTTCTGTACTATTATTGCACAATGCAATACTGAGACAACAGCTCTGCCTGGCTCTTTCCAGTTACAGTTCACACTGCAGAAGCTGTCATCAGCATAACACTGCTGCAGTCCAGCCTCCTTCCATCCCTACAAAATCTGCACATAGAGTGGTCACAGAATGGAGAAGGATAGGAGCAGGGCTTAGTCAGGAAAAGTAAGCATGGTCATCAACCTGCATGTTCCTACTGTGACAATAACGTATATGTA
Source organism: Plestiodon gilberti rubricaudatus (assembly GCA_026170595.1). Classification (NCBI taxonomy): domain Eukaryota; kingdom Metazoa; phylum Chordata; class Lepidosauria; order Squamata; family Scincidae; genus Plestiodon; species Plestiodon gilberti. Next base: position 23,388,248 of record JANXHW010000004.1, on the reverse strand, counting down.
GGTTCTCCAGCAAAAGCTAAAGCAATGTTTGCATTGCAATGCTTACTCAAGGGATTCAGCACTAATAAAATGACGCAAAATGTTGTGTTCTTTTGGTAGCAAGTTAAAAGTGGCTAAATGAAGTTGAAGAGCTCTTCCCTCCAAATAAGGTCATGTATCACTTACACAAAAAGTTTTCTATGAACTGCGAAGCATTGGTTATCATGGAGACAGTCCTTCAAATTGTATGAACTGCTGCCAAATAATTGTTTTCATTAATGTGTGCCAGGTTCTGTACAAAGACATGACAACACCCCTCCACCTCTATGGATAATGCCCTAGGTACAAAAGTACAAAAGCTAGCCACATGTCCTCAACCTTCAAGGTTTCAACTAAAAAAAATTAATTCCTTCACTTTAGTTAACTAACTCAGGGCGCAATCCTGTGCAACTCTTGCACTGGTTTAACAGTAGATCCCCTGGTATAAGTGCACTTATGCCAGTGTAACTTGCTGTACGCCAATGGACGTGTAACCACCCTTGGATGCCTCACATGAGCAGTTTGGGTCACGGAACGGACACCAGCACAACTCTGCCAGCGTAGAGGGCATTCTGGGGGCGGCCGAATGCCCCCATCACCAGCGGAGTTGTGCCGACATCCGTACTGTGCATGTGAGGTGTTCAAGGGGAGTTACGCCGGTGTCCGTCAAGTTATACTGGCGTAAGTCACCGGGGGATCTACTGTTACACTGGTGCAAGAGTTACATAGGATTGGGCTGTCAGTGACTGGTCTTTCTGAGATGGTAATTAAATTAACCACTATCTAGTGCTTCCTATACAGAGTTTACAAGAGCTCCAGTTGAATGAATCATCAGCTGAAGGACAAATTTATCTGACTAAAAGAGAATTAAGTTGGTAGAAGGAAAATAGTAGAATACTTGAGACAAAAGCCCAAGTTCCTGCCCATAATTCAGGGGCATGTATTTGAGTGGGTTTATTCTTGCTAAGTACACAGACTACAACCAAAGCACCCATGTTCTTCAGTCTTCCTCCCCTAATATCTGGGTGGAAGGGAAGAGTTGTGTACAAGTTAAATGATGCTGTCAATGTTTTAAAACCAAATAAAGCTTTTGCCTCATTTGTTATGTGACGGCCTAATCTGTGGAATCAATATGACTACTGAAACTTATAAAAATTGAGTAACATTTAATAAGAACCAGAATGTTAAAATAATTGTCAGGGAACTGGTCTGCTCTCTCCTCCTTGCAGATCAACTGCCCTCAAAGTGCCAGGTGAGTCTCCTCAAGGATTGGCAGCTGGGTCAGGGAGGAGCTTTGCCCTTCCCCTCTCCTGTTTCTAGAGTGTAGAGTGGTGTTCACCCACCTATTATTAATCAGTACTGCAGGTCAGCAATGTGTCCAGCCATGTTTCCCCTTAAATGCTCTTCCAAGAAAACAGATAGTTTTTGCCACTTCTTGCTCTCCAGTTTGAACTATGGGTCATCTGCTACTACCCAGACAAACGTGGTGCTATAACTAAGGGTCGTATTGAGCTATCGTAGGTAGGCTCACGCCATAGGATAGCTGAAAGCAGACCCCACCCCTCTAAAAAAATGTTTTTCAAAGGACACAAGCATTGCAAATTGCAACCAACACCCTTCCTCTCAACAGCCAAGGGACAAAAGTAATCCACTTTAGAGGTAGACCTGATTTAAGCACTATATCTTCCGAGGGCACACGACTCACTCGCGTCCAGCATCATTTAAGGTACTCATTATTCTGGCATTTCCTCCCAGACGCGTTTCATTTCACCTCGCCTTTGCTCGGCGCATTCGCCCGGGCGGGGGAAGGGAGCGCGCTCGACACGCCCTTGCCAGGGAGTTTTCAGGGCCCTCCCTCTCGAGCGGGCCGGTTCGGAGAAGCCAACGCAGCCCTTACGAGAAGGAAATGTCGGCAAAGCAGGCCTTTCGGTGACGAGGCCTTCCTCCTTCCCTACAGTTTCGGTCGGGGTGGAGGCACCTCCCCGCCATGAGGCCTCGCGTCCCCGCGTGTGGCACTTCCCCCTCCCATGACAGCATGGTGTGTCGAGAAGCGGTCCGTCCAGCTCTACCAAGCAGGGCCCAAAACTCGGTCCGGCTGCTCTCTCGCCTGCCTCCCAATTTCGCAAACAGGAGGAGCAGCTGGGGGAGTTCAGGAAGAAGCATGGCCGCGAGGCCAACACGGGACTCCAGCGGGCTTGAGTTTGCTCTGTAAAATGGATGCTCAGGGGATGACTTGCCGGGGGCGAATGGGAGGAAAATTGCGGCAGCCCTCGTGGGGGCGAGAAGGGAACAGGAAGCTGCTGAAGGGGGCCGGACGGGGAGGGACTCCTCCGCCTGCCTCCCCTCCCCCATTCGGTCAGAGATGCCCACCCGCCCGGCCCCCACCTCGCCCCTCTGCTTCCACGTGCTCCCCCCGCGCCGCCTTTTCCCGTCCCCTCCATGTGCCCGCTCGTCAAGGTGGCCGGCGCGTGGCGACAGTAGGCCAAGGAGTGAAACTAAGACCGCCACCCCCCCAGCCAACTACCCCCCCTCCCGGTTCTCACCATCGGCGGGCTGCTGGAAGTTGACATAGGCGTAGCCCAGTGAGCGTCGGGTGATCATGTCCCTGCAGACGCGGATGGAAAGGATGGGCCCGGCAGGGCTGAACTTCTCGTAGAGCATGGCCTCGGTGACATCGGGGTGCAGGTCCCCCACGTAAAGCGAGGCCATCGGGTAGCTAGGGGCGCTGGGGTTCATGCTGCCGGCGGGGGGACGGGGAGGGGGGACGAGGAAACAGGGCAGACTCGCGAGCGCCGAGAAGGCCGCGACGGGCCGGCGGGTTCCAAACTTAACGGCTGCGCGGAGGCGGTTGGCGGCGGTTGACGGCTTCGGATCGCTCGAACGCTCGCTGCTGCTGCTGCTGCTGCCGCCGGCGGGAGGTGGTGAAGGAGGAAAGGGCTGCTCCTACTGCTGGCTCCTCTGCCGCTGCTTCTTTTTCCTGCTGTTGGTTTGGGCGGGTCTCCTCTCGGCTGTGCCGGGTCCGGGACTTCGCTTCGCTTCACCGGGTTATTTTATACCAAACCGGCCGGTTTCAGATGGGGGCAGAGTGGTAGATGAGGGATTTTTTTAAATGTTTTTTTCGGGTTTTAAGATTTTTTTTGGATTTTTAAAGGTTTTTTTTTCTTTTAGTAATAAATGGTGCGGCGGAGCTGGTGTGTCCGGGGAAGGCCGGAGCACACACACTGCGCACACAGCACCGTCAGCGGCCGGGGGACAAGGGGGAGGCCGCCGCCCCGGCCGCGCACTATATATAGCCGCCCCGCCCCCAACCGCCTCCACCGTAATGCACGCCACGCACTGAAAGTCTCCAATGCGCACGCGCCGCTTCAGAAAATGGGCGATGAGGAGGGGCAGCGAAGGGGCGGGGCTGATTCAGCCCGGCTGAATTGTGTGAAGTTTTGCGTCTGACGCCATGCTTTACGAAAAGACGCAAATGTTCTGGCTTGGGCAATACGTTAAACATGGATAAACGCAAGGGAGAAATGGTGAGCTAGATTATAGGCCGACCTTGGGGGGAAGAAGGTTTGCTATTAGCGGAAAGAAAGGTGCATGCGCTCTTGACTTGCGGTTTTTTTAAAAAAGGGTTCTCTGTAGAAGACGCATGCGCAAGGTTAGCATTAAGCGTCAGCAAAGGAGCACGGTTTTTTGATAGGAATTTGTTGGGAGGCCGCAAGGATGGGACTATGTTAGACTATGTTTTTTGAAGGGCTGCTACTCAGGCAGCTATAGAGGAAGTCTTTGGAATTAGAGGGAAAGAGAAGAAAAGGCGCTAGTCTAACGTACTGCCATTATAAAAAGGATCTCGTGATTATGACTTGCCCTAGAGATACTTCACGACACAACTTCAGGATTTGGTAAAAAACGGCCTCTTTCAAATATATTATTTTATTAAGAATATAATCTGTACACATATCCACTATCTACTTTTCAGCCAAGACAACATTCGGCCTCCGAAACTAGAAAGAATCCAATTCACATTCACTCTTAGGAGAAAGCCTCACTGAACTCTGTGAGACTTACTTCTGAGTAAGCATCCATTTGTTTACTTTGAGCTGTTGGGGCAACTTGTTGTCTAATTTGATTTGTAGGTCCAGGGACCTGGTTTCGTTCCTGCCCTTGTTAATTTTATTTTATTCTGTTCTGTTTAAATTACACAAACTGTTTTTGGAAATATTATAAAAATGCTAAAACCCCTGAAGACTGCAGGTTTATCAGATCCAACCTTTCTCCTTGGATCCTGTGCTTATGGTGAGCTCCTGACCTTGTGGCTGGGTGACACATTGGGATGAATAGTCATTGTGAACTTAAAAACATAAGAAGAGCCCTGCTGGATCAGGCCAAAAGCCCATCTAGTCCAGCTTCCTGTATCACACAGTGGCCCCACCAGATGCCTCAGTGTGTATCACACAGTGGCCTCACCAGATGTGCTCATATCCTCCATTCTTCAAGAAAGCTTAAGGTGGCAAATGTGGAGTTCCTAGGCAGACTTTCAGCGAGGCACTGACCAGGTCCAGATCTGCTTAGTTTCAGTATGGTTACTGTGTCATAGGCCTTCAGCTCCTGCCATGTATGCTTTCTGAAAATATATTAGCTACTCTGTAAGACCCTCCAACCAGTCCGGTAAAGAGCAGCAAAATTTTGTTCTCGCTGTTAATGCATGCTTATGGGCAAAGTGGAGCTTTATCATTCCTCCTCTGGAAAACGTCAAGGGGTCAGAGATCATTGGTAGAGCATGTTCTTTGCTTCCCCAGGTTCAGTCCCTGGTATCTCCAGCTAGCACTGGCAAAGACTCCTGCCTGCAACCTGGGAGAGCAAATGCCAGTCAGAGGAGTAGACAATACTGAGCTAAGATGGAGCAATGGTCTCAGTCAGAATCAGGCTATATGCTCATAAATAGATATGCTGTGTTCAAGTGTGTTGGGTGCAGAAACCAGTAGACCAGTGAAATGAGAGGGCAGGAAGGGATTGATATAGTTGGGGTGTGCAGGACAATTCTATGTTTTGGCCAGTCCCTGTCCTCCTCCCTCAACACCCCCCCTTTAATGGGTGTTTTTTTTAACACCTATTAAATAAAATAATGGGGACTGAGGGCTGCACATGTGTTTCTGCATCTCTTCTTGATGTGAAGTCTCACTTGTCTGAAGGTACGGTAGTTGTCTCCAACTTTCCTGTAGTTGTAGCTGTCGGAATCTCTGCCATTCGTTGTCTTCTAATTTACCTCTGGGTTGAGCTTTGCCTTGTGCTTCTAACTATTTCAGCTTGGGACCACTGCTCTTGGAGAGACTGCTAAGACTCTTAGGGCCCACTCCTATCCAACTCCAGCGCCGATGCAGCCATACCAATTCTGTGGTGGGGAGGCAGTCACGGAGGCCTCCTCAAGGTAAGGGAACAAATGTTTTCTTACCTCGGGGCTGTATTGCGTGCATCGGTGCTGGAAAGTTGGATAGGATTGGGCCCTCAGTCCAGTTTGTTCTGTGCTTAAGCTCGTTCTTCCCGGTAGTTTGTGTGTCACTGTTTTGGAAGTTGACTTGGGCTTCTGCACATCTCTGGATTTGATTGCTTCCTTCATTGCTTAAGGGTAATTTAGCCCAAATGTAATTAACAGTCACTACCAGGAGGATAAGCCATTAAAATGGCATTCCAGTGTAAACAAAGAAATAACTGGTTCCTCTGGTAAAGCGGCTGGATCAAGCTCCTGAATTATGGAGTTTGGGGGAACTGGCATCCTGGAATGTATTAATGTCTGATAGCCATCCTTTGTCTTGCTTGGATTATTTCAGTTGCATATTTTGATATCTATTTCTTTACCTTTCTGTCATGCCTAAACATTTACGACTTGATGTCAGGGTTCTATTTATTTGATAGCTTTATATTCCACCATTCCCCAATAGGCAGGATATAGGTACATGTTTTTACATACTTGTCTTTTCTCATTGCTCCATTATGATTTTTGTTGTTGCTCCTATCCTTCTGAGAATAATTCTGTAAACTTCCTTATTTCTGTGATACTTATGTAGCAAGTTCCTCTTCGTAACAGTAGTTGCGCAATTGCAGTTCTTGCTGAATATTTGTGTGCACCTTTTTCTACAATACGAACTGCCTGCCAGCAACTTCACTACTATATTAAAAAAATGTACGGTATATCTTGTTTTCCCACAACAATCTGGAGCTATCCAAGGCAGCAAACATATAAATAACAGTGTTTACACCAGAAAGTTTAACTGTTGGAAGTAAAAGAAAACATGTTATCAAACTTGGGGTTGTACTAAGAGCCAGTTCCCAGGAAGAATATCCATGTTAAAAATGTGGAATCAGAATGAAGAATAAGGTGGATTTTTTTCTGGAAATATCTGAGAGGTAGTACAGGCATGAAACTAATCTGTTCACAGGGCTTTCCTGCAAAATCTATGCAGAATCTTTATTTCAGGGTCATGTTTTTCACAAGGATTCTTTTGTGGGTATCTTTCAATGAAGGAAAAATATTCCATTATAATTGACTTTTAGATTACACTGCAACATCTTTAGGTACCTTGCTAGGATAACTTTTAGATGATGCTGTATTACTGATATAGTTCAGTAAAATCTTTGACCTGATAACACTTGTTAGCAGATTGGGATCCCTTCTTCCCACCTTAAGGCTGATCTACACCGCACGAATCCTGGCACATTCTGGGCGCGTGTGGCATGTGCAGAGCGGTGTGGCTTCCTTTTTAACCGATGACCACAGAATGCTGGAGAGCTGCACTCTCCCGAGTTCCGTTGCGATCGGTTGTGGACCATGCTCACGTTTGGCCGTTTTCAGCCAATCAAAAGAAAGTGAGGGCGGGACGTGGAGCGAACCGATCACGAGGGGCAGCTGGCAACCAATCAGGAGGGACAAGCAGGTAAACAACGCGTGGAAGAAACTTGTGGAGCCCATGGCAGCATCTTGGGGCAGGGCATCCTGTCCCCTATGCTCGCAAGCCTCCAAACGCAAAAGGAGTTGGTATAGATCAGCCTTAAGTTGTTTCTTACCTCAGGTGGCCTCAATGTGGGGCTCTAGGGGAGGGGGGTAAGGAGCATTTCTGCTCTCAGGGTGTGCAGCATCCTCGCTCTGGGACTCCTTGGGCTTCAGTGGTGGAGCATGGAGGAATACTTATCTGCTGCCAATGAGGCAGACAGTTGCAGGGGCATGGGGAAGACAGGATACTGACAGCCACATCAGCAGGTGCCAGCAAAGATGCAAAGGGTATGGGTGGGTCACTGCAATAGGTGCCCTGTATCATATGCCTGCCCAGTGATTGGCCTGTGTGGTGGTCCCACATATGTCTATGTGCTACAGGCTCCCAGCCAGGTTTGCCTGTCTGTGGTGATGCAAGATGTTAAATACCCCATGGGATGGTTTTTGCCTGTTTTCTGCTATGGCTGGCTGGTTAGACAGCAGCTGTGTGGAGGGGCCAGTGTGGGTTCTGGACCTGCTTCCCCTTCTTCTTCAGTCCCTGCCATGGGTGTTTCTGGCCAGAGGTGCAAAAGCAGAGTGCTTTGCTGGGTGAGGGTCTTGCTGGGTGAGTGCTGGGCTCGCACTTGTCTTGCTGGCTCCCAGCCTGCATCTTTGTGCAGTGATGTACCAGCACCCTGCTTGCCTGAGTGCTGTTGCGACTGTGACTCGTCCCAGCCCTCCTTTGGCAAAAGGGTTCCTTCCAGCTGGTGAACTCCCCCACAGGGACTCAAGCCTTAGTCATGGAGAGACTTGTATGTTTGTTTCACTTGGCTGCCCTCTTCCAAGGGAGCTCTCTTTCTACCCTTCCTTTGCTGTAATCAAAAAGGTATTTCTTGCATGTGTGTGTTTGTGTGAGTGGCATAGGGAGATTGGTGCTGAGTGCTGGAATTCCTAGCCTTCTTAGTTTTTGCCCCTTTGGTGCTTCTACTTCGTGGATAATGGGCTTCCATGGGTTTCCATGGACGCTGGGGGCTGCTTTATTATTTATTTATTTATTTTTATTTTATTTTTCACATTTTTATACTGCCCTTCCTCCAAGGAGCTCAGGGTGGTGTACATAGTTCCTTCCCTCCTTTTGTCATTGCAACAACTCTGTGAGGTAGGTGAGGCTGAGAGATAGTGACTGGCCCAAGGTCACCCAGGAAGCTTCATGGCTGAGCAGGGATTTGAACTGGGATCTTCCAGGTCTAAGTTCATCTCCCAAACCACTACACCATCCTGGCTCTCTTTACTGGGAAGAGCTGCACCAGGGTAACTGGGAGGTTTGCACCAGCATGACTTTACCGGGACGGGCTTAGGATTTAGTGATCATTGCCCAATGTCAGTGCGCTGTTGGTGCAGTGTCCAAATAGGATTGTGCTGTAGAAGTGTGTCAGCTTACATCTCTAAAGGCCTAGCTACACCGCACGCGTCTCGGCGCGTCAAACCAGCGGTGTCCCGGTGTGTCATCTCTGCGCCAGACAGTGTTGGCCCGCTGGAGAGTCGCGTTCCGTCCTGCGCCGAGTGGGGACACGCTCCATCTTTGCCCGTTCCAGCACATCGGCTGCTCTTGGAACGTGCTGGAATGCAAACGCGTGCGGTGTAGCTCAGCCTTTTGGCACTACTGCATGCTCAGGTCAGTGCTTTCCCTTTCATTTGCATTTTTCAAATATAATAACCAGCAATGGGTTTTTTAAATTGTTTGTATAGATCCTGTTCAGCAAAGCAGCAGAACTCCCAAGTTTTTCACATCTTAGCAAACCCCAGATCACACTGTCTCTGCTAATGATGATATGACTTCTCCATGGCAACTAGCAATTCATGCTCCAGAAAATTAACAGAAGGAAAATTATAAGCTTGTAGCTGTTTTTAGTGGGATTTATAAGTAGAAACAATAAAAGTGGTAAGTACTGGCTCTGTGGATAGTGTTTTACAGACCTTGGTTTGTCAGGAAGTCCAAACTACAGAATCTGAATTGCAGAGTAAGTGGAGTGCAGTGCAATCCTAAATCATGGATAGCAGGAGATCTGTCTAATTAAAGAAGAATGAAGCCAGTCCTGGAATACGATAGACCTTGGATAACAAAGACGTTGTTTCTGTAGATAGTCTGTTAGAATTCTCTAGAAGTATTCATAATTCAAATATTAATTACACTGGTCTACAAAAAAATTACACTGGCCAGAAAAAAAATTTTTTTTGTAGACCAGTGTAAATTTGCTGTTTTTCATTGATTTTATCAAATGCAATATTTGAGATCTCAAAAACCTGATGTGATAGACAAAAACTGATGCCAGATTTGGAATCAGCACCCCAAAATTACCTTAAAACTATTGGAATACCTTTATGCCAGAAAAAGAGTGTTGACCAGTGTTATAGAGCCTCTGCAATAATTAGACACTGCATAGAACAAAATAAAAGACAGAGGTTTGCAAATTAAGAGATTAGACATAGAAGCAAAGAGTATTGGATCAAAAAGTTAGGGTTGGGGGAGATCAGCTGGAGAATGGAGATGAGGTGAGTTTTTAATAGGAATTTGAATACACTAATGGAAGGAGTCAAATGGCTATGTGGGGAATGTCACACCCCGCCAGTTGGCACAAAGACGTGTGAAGGTGCCATAGCTCAGTGGTAGAGCACATGGCATCCATCAGGGCTCAGATTCACTCCTGGCATCTCTTTTTAAAGGATTGCCTCTAGCAGGGCTGGGAAAGACCTGGTATTTCCTTGAGATTTTGGAGAGCACTGCCTGTCAGAAGGGGCAATAGCTCTGGCCTAACTGGCCCAATAGACTGAGTCAGTATAAAGCAACTTCACACATTCAGGGCTGTGGAGAAGAGGCTTCACTTGATCATCAAATGGGGAAAGTCCCATTTAGGTCACACTAAGAGTCTCCGATAGACGTTTGCAGTGTGGCTAGCCAGAGCATCATAGTTGCGGAAAAATTACTGTACAGTACTTTACTAAGCAATCTAGTCTAGGGGTTCTCAACCTTTGGAGGCCCAGGTACCCCCTATCATGGTCCAATTTTCTGAAGTACCCCCTGCCAATTAATTGCTAATTAATTGGATTAATCAAATCATTAGCTAATTAATCATTTTGAAATAAAAAGTATTAAAGCAATTTTAAATATGAAAAAGTCTTATTTAACTCTGTGTGTGGGGGGGGAGGGAGGGAGGCCCAACACAAAATCAGAGAGACAGAGGGGGGAATTGCATTTTATCAACTACAAAAAATACACTGCACAGATTGGAGAGAAGGAAAAAACAAACAAACAGCGAGCTTGATCTCATGTTAGTGCAAAAAGACGCATGCCAGGATCTCTTTTTTTTTCCCCTCCAAGCCATCTTTTCCCTCTCCCACTTCCCAAAATCAGCTCCTCCCACCCCACCCCACCCAATCTCTTATCTGTTAGTATCTGAGAGAAGCAGACACTCCAGAAGCAGGCAATCCTCATCATGTTGCAAGGCTCGAGTTCTGCTGCTCTGAAGTGAAAATGAAAGTGAAACTTGAGAGCAGTTTGAATTTAAAAATACTTGGTTTGCAGACACTCAGCCTCTTGCATACCCCCGCCAGTGGGAGGCCGAGCTGGGAGCTTGGGGGCGGGGTAAATTTATAAATAAATAAATAAATAACCCTCTGGTTGCTGATCTCAGCTGATAAGGGGAAGCCTCTCGCATACCCCTGCCTGATGGTCTGCGTACCTGATCTAGTCATCATGCTGCACTATATCCTAGTTAGTTTCAGTGCTGAATTAAGTTTGAGATTAAAATATAGAATGGACTACAGCCCTTGATAGAGTTTAAGTGAATTTGCAAGTGAACTTGTCCTCTTACAAATGAAGCATTGCATAATGGCTGGCTGTGGCTAAAGCAGATTGTTAGGGTAGTGGCTCTTTTCCACCCAGAGTTTCATTGCTGCTTTCCCCCCTCCCCCCCCCCACACAGGGAGAGGGAGAGGGATGCTGTATTGACCTCCCTGAAGGACATGTGGGTGGCATAAAAATGTAATAGAAGCTCAAAGCAGCACAAATTGTTCTCCTCCAATTATCCTCACAAACTCCCTGTGAAGTAAAGTCCGCTGAGAATAGGTAACTGATCCACCCAAGGTAACTCTGAGTTTCATGGTTGAGGGGAGATTTTACCCTGGATTTCCCTAGTCCAGTGTCCTGACTACTAGACCACACAGACTCTGTCTTATGTTCTTCCTTTATGCCTTTTCTATAAGGCGTGCCAGTCTGGTCAGTTATGTCGGCAGCTCTTCCCTCCCCAGGCCCTGGTGTGGTTTTGTGTGTGAGCTGGGTTACAGGTAGCAATGTGGGGAAGGCAAGCAGGAGTGCAGGCCAGCCTGTAGGCCACAGACAGCCAGGGGCCTTTCTGCTCTTGTCCAGGCATACCACGAATTCCTCCTGCTGGGGCTGTTTCAGGCCCCCTTTCTGCAGATTGGCCACCCATGCACTGAATGCTGCACAGAAAAATAATCATGTTGCATTAACGTCTGCAAATCAAGTTGACTCATGAAAGGGAAGTGCTGTTTCAGAATGGATGCAGGAAAAGAACAATTAACTTGGCAGCTCTAATTGAATATGATCTGCAAACCAGTTTAACTTATGTACATGAGTTTAGAACTATCAATTCCATTTAAATCGACAGGCGTGGAGCCCAGAACATCAGCCGAACTGAGCAGTGGTCTGCATGACTCTAGTTTCTTTTAAGCTGTCAAATATATCTACATTTTGAGATCAAAAACATTGCAGTGACAGTGTCTATAAAATGGTACATTTCGATGGCCTATTTTTGAGAGACACTGAAGATCTCCAATTCCCAGCCCCTCTGAAAAATAGGCCATTTATTTAGGTTCCTAACTTACCTGGCCTAACAGTTTTGGCCTTGGAACTTCTGTCTTTCTCTCTCATCGGATCCAAAGTGTTGCAGCACACCCAGGCTTCCTGCTGTTTCTGAGTGATTGCAGAAGGGAGGAGTTCTATCACTTTCCAGTGGGCCACAGAACTTATGCGAGATCATGACTGTCCTCTGGATAAGACAACCTTTGTTGTCTTGCTATCTATAGATTGCATACCGTCAGTGTTTGCTAGGTGCCAGAAAGCACATACTAACCCCACAATTCAAGAATGGCTAGAGAAAGGAAACTCTTGACTTAATTAAATTGACAGTCTATGATAAATCTCAGAGGATGGCGATGACACGTGACACGGTTCTTTGATCTGACAGCCAGCCTCGGTAGGGACCTGAAGATGACTCAGAAGCCTCTGGAAGGCAGGGTGAGTGGTAGGCATGTCACAGCCTGTGGCACTATAGCATCTGCCAGGACAGAGCCTACAATGACGCACTCTGCGACCCTGTTCTAGCCCACTTGCCCCTCTGAGCATACTTGTAACACTGGTAAAGCCTCGTAAAAGCACAAACCGTTGGGTAGCAATAGTCTGAGGGAAGTCAGCAACCTGTTCACCAGTACCATGTAGGTGATAAAATTAGACTTGAATATTTATTGACCTGGCCTGGCGCCCATATTCAATGAAGCTGTTCAAAATAAAGGCAGTTACTTTGGCTAATTATGGGCTATAACAGGGGTGGGGAACCTCTGGCCCGCACTGGACCAGCCCGATCCGGCCTGCAACTGGAGGCTCCGCCCGCCGCTACCGCCGCCTTCCCACACCACTTCCTTTTAAAATCGGCCTTCCTGGACCTGCGCAGAACGCGATGCCGACCAAGAGGGCAATCTTGGCCTCAGCTGCGCTCTGCGCAGGTCCAGGAAGGCCGATTTTAAAAGGAGGAGGCGCCGAGGTGACGCGTCACCTCGGTGCCTACTCCTTCTGAAAGCAGCCTTTCTGTACCTGCGCAGATTGCTGCTGAGCCCAGCGGCGATCTGCGCATGTACAGAAAGGCCGTTTTGAAAAGGAGGCGGCGTGGGAAGGCGGCGGTGGCGGCGGCCCGGAGCCTGGTAAGTTGGAGAGTGGAGGGAGGGGGCTCGGAGAGGAGGGGGAGGGAGCTGAGCTGAGCTGAGCGAGCGGTGGGTGGGTGGGAGGGAGCTGAGCGAGCGGTGGGTGGGCGGGTGAGTGAGCGGTGGGTGGGTGGGTCCTGTAAATTCGCCGGCCTGCAGCCAATTTTCCCCATGGGAAAATGGCCCCCCACCCCAAATAGGTTCCCCACCCCTGGGCTATAGGTTTTTCTTTTTGAGCCCATTTTCTTCTCTGAACATTCTCTAAAATTGAAGTCATTTGGCAACAGTTCCATTTTATTTTTCAGAAACCTTAAAAGAAGAATAAGAAATAAATTTGTCAAAACATGTAGATTTTTATTCCATCGTCAATGATTCTGCTGATTCTGCTGTATCATATTCATTTTTTGAACATACTGTTCAGTCTACTCAGCTAATTGACCCAGTTGTGACCTGGTCAATATTGTGACCAGAGAACAGAATTCTCATTATCACCATTTACTGTGATTCTGAAAGAGGTACAGTACTGAAGATGTGGGTTTGAGACTTTGTCATGTTCAAAAGTCCAGCTACCTCCTTAGTTTTGTATTCCACCACGGTACTATGGCAAATAAAGAACAAATTAGTCTTGGGGCAGGTGGGGAAGGAATAATTGATTTGAACATCTTGCACAGAATAGATCATGCTGTAGGCAATATAACAGTGTTGCTTGTACTTGTTATCTCACTTCTGCACCTAAAATGAGGATATTTAAAAGGTAGGAGTTAATTCCTTTCCTTTTCTTTTTCAAATGTATAAGTGTGTCGTGGGTAGCAATTGAACAGAATAACATTTCAGAGCATTTTTACTGAAATTAAGTTAAATGTTGTGTTCGTCACACAAATAATACCATTTTGAGACTTGGGTAAAAAGCTACGGAAACTAGGGGGAAAAGCTGGGAAAAGGCTAGGGAAAGTTCAGATACTCTGTCCTGAAGTTTTTACAAATGGGCTTTCCAGTCATTTCTTGCTTTTTTATTCCAGGAGTGTATCTACCGTATATTTTTGAAAACGTATTTCAAAGCAGAGCTCCTCCCTTCTGTCTCCAAGTGCCACAGACTGCAATTATCCCTGAATTATCTTGGAACTTGCTGAGGCAAGATGCAGTCTTATTCACAATGGTAACGGAGGGTACTTATCTCTTTTCTGTCATGGGTAAAAATGTTTGTTCCAACTGTGATTTCTTTCTCCAGGGGTGGACCACATTGCCAGCTGCATCCACCCCCCACTGGCACACATGTACAAGTTTACAGATACATAAATGGGTCCTCGGGCATGCACTCCCACACAGGCTCACATTGCTTTCTCTCGCATGGTCCTCTGCCACCCGCTTCCCTCCGGTTGTCCTTCTCTCTTGCCACTAGGTTAGAATGACCTTGTGCAAAGCAACTCCAAGATTTACAGATTGATGCTGGGATAACAGTGCTAAACTCCCTCTGATTTGGCTACATGTTCAGTAGGTAAGACCTAAGTTGAAAGGTGACAAGATTCAGCTCTTTGTTTTCTGCGAGTTTTAATAAATGCTGATGAAGCACAAATTCTTCATGACAAGTCTTGATATGCAATCATATACACACTTACCTGGAAGCAGTGCCGTAGTAATGGGGGTGCGGGGGTGGTATGCCCCTGAGCAGCACATCCGGGGAGGCAGCATTCACCCTGGCGGGGGTATTTTGGCAGCGGCTCCATTAGTGCAAAGCATGCTGCTTTTTTCTTTTTCTGGCCTCCGAAGGCCTCCGGAGGGTGGGGAAGGTGTTTCCCGCCCACCCACTGGGGTTGATTTTCGGCCTCTTGGAGGCTGCTGACGTCACCCCTGGGGCGTGGCTTCCGGCTGACATCACCCCTGGGGCTGGGGCTTCTGCCGGGGGGCATCAGCACAGCCTGCGGCCCCCAGCAAGGGGCTGCATTGCTATGGCTCTGCCTGGGAGTAAGCCGCACTGAACAGAATGAGATGTATTTCTGAGTAAATGTGCATAGGCTTGCACTATTAGAGTATTTGGGGTGTATGATATTGTTTGGCATCACTAATGGAGGAAAAGGCCACTCAGCAGTGGCCAAAGGATTGGAAAAGGTCAGTTTACGTTCCAATTCCAAAGAAGGGCAGTGCCAAAGAGTGTTCAAACTACCGTACAATTGCACTCATTTCACATGCTAGCAAGGTTATGCTCAAAATCCTACAAGCTAGGCTTCAGCAGTACGTGGACCGAGAACTACCGGACGTACAAGCTGGGTTTCGAAGAGGCAGAGGAACTAGAGATCAAATTGCCAACATGCGCTGGATCATGGAGAAAGCACGAGAGTTCCAAAAAACCACCTACTTCTGCTTCATTGACTACGCAAAAGCCTTTGATTGTGTGGATCACAACAAACTGTGGCAAATTCTTAAAGAGATGGGGGTACAGACCACCTTACCTGTCTCCTGAGAAACCTGTCTCCTGAGAAACCTATATGCGGGTCAAGAAGCAACAGTTCGAACCGGCCATGGAACAACTGATTGGTTCAAAATTGGGAAGGGAGTACGGCAAGGCTGTATATTGTCACCCTGCTTATTTAACTTATATGCAGAGTACATTATGAGAAATGCAGGGCTGAATGAATCACAAGCCGGAATCAAGATTGCCGGGAGAAATATCAACAACCTCAGATATGCAGACGATACCACCCTAATGGCAGAAAGTGAAGAAGAACTAAAGAGCCTCTTGATGAGAGTGAAAGAGGAGAGTGCAAAAGTTGGCTTGAAACTCAACATTAATAAAACTAAAATCATGGCATCGGGTCCCATCAATTCTTGGCAAATAGAAGGGGCAGAAATGGAAGCAGTAACAGATTTTACTTTTCTGGGTTCCAAGATCACTGCAGATGGAGACAGCAGCCATGAAATTAAAAGACGCTTACTCCTTGGAAGGAAAGCTATGGCAAACTTAGCATAATAAAAAGCAGAGATATCACCATGCCAACAAAAGTTCGTATAGTCAGGGCGATGGTGTTCCCAGTAGCAATGTATGGTTGCGAGAGTTGGACCATAAGGAAGGCTGAGCGCCGAAGAATAGATGCTTTTGAACTGTGGTGCTGGAGAAGACTCCTGAGAGTCCCTTGGACTGCTAGGAGATCAAATCAGTCAATTCTAAATGAAATCAAGCCTGACTGTTCCCTGGAAGGACAGGTACTAAGGCTGAAACTCAAATATTTTGGCCACCTAATGCGAAGAGAGGAGTCTCTGGAGAAGACTCTGATGCTGGGAAAGATTGAAGGCAAAAGGAGAAGGGGAAGGCCAAGGATGAGATGGTTAGACAGCATCACCGATGCAACAAACATGAAAATGAGCGAACTCAGGAAGATAGTGGAGGACAGGAAGGCCTGGCAGGATATGGTTCATGGGATCACGAAGGGTCGGACACGACTTAACGACTGAACAACAAAAAATGGAGGAAAAAGTAAAGACCCTGGAAGTCCAAGACTACATTGTTAATGTAAAAAATAAATAAGAAGGAATCCCAGATGTATGCTTAACAAGCTCCATAATCGAAGTCATGTTTCAGATATTCGTCTGAACTGGGCCCTGTGACTCAACATGTGATCGTTGTATTGACCAACTGATGGATAAGAGGAAATGTTATCAATCAGTTGGCCAATATCTCATGTTGAGTCATAGGACCCAGTTCAGACAAACATCTGAAACGTGGCTTAGATTATAATGAACATACTAGAACAAGTTTATTCTAATTAACCACAATCGGAAAACTATTATTATTTAGAATGTTTTTATAACACTTTTCAACAACAATAAAAGTTCACAGAATGGTTTAAATAGCAAAATAAATGAAAAAAAATGCCACCTTGTCCTAAAAGAGCTCGAACAGTCTTGAAAAACGCAAAAGAGAGACACCAGAAAAATGCCACTGGAAAAGATACTATATGTTTTTCTCTCCCTGCTAAATATGAGAGAACCATAACTTAAAAGATACCTCTTAGTCAGGTTAGCAGAGGTACTGTAAGTTGTGGTTAGTTGAAATAAATCAGGATCAAATCATGGTTTGATATCCTGGCTTGTTAATTAATCACATGTAGAAATACATTATAGTTTACTGCAGTGGTTCTCAAACCTTTTAGCACTGGGACCCACTTTTTAAAATGACACACTATCGGGACCCACCTAGCTTTACGAGAGGCTCAAACATTTATCTCCCTATATTTACACAAGATTGCAAACTGCAGGAGTTCAGCTCTTAGGTGCTAATTGCCCTTCAATCTGATTTTTGAATAGCTTCAGGGCTTGTGGCAATTGCTTTGCTGATCTTTCCATCACCTGGGACCCACCAGAAATCAGGTCACAACCCACTAAGTGGGTCCCGACCCACAGTTTGAGAAACACTGGTTTACTGAATTTGGGCGTAATGGGAAACTGCAGTTTATGCTAAAATGAAAGGGGAACTTGTCCCTCTCTTTCCTTTAAGTGCAAAGGAGGGGGAGCACAGGTGCCCAAGGCTTGACCTTGCTCACTCATAATCATCTAATCTAAACGGTGATGTAGTGGTAGATTTTAAAATATAGGAGCTCAATATGACAACACACACAAAGGAGAAGACGATAACCTAGACATTAATGTACACTTCTAAGGACATGTCTGTTTGCCTCCTGCGAAGCCTGATGCTTCTTTTCGGCTAAGGTCCTTTCAAAAACATTTCAAAGCCAGCACCTGAGCACTCCTTCTGATGACATCACTATTCCTGTGGTAGGAGAAGTTCCAGAACTTTGCCCCCCCCCTCAGCTGCACCCCTGCTTCTAAACCTCAGTTTAGCTTTGCTTATTTATTTTTCACGTTTTTATACCGCCCTTCCTCCAAGGAATTCGGGATGATGTGCATGGTTCCTTCCCTCCTTTTGTCCTCACAACAACCCTGTGAGGTAGGTTAGGCTGAGAGTGATGGGGTAATTAGATGCTCTCTGGCATATATTGGGAGGTGCGTTCCCACTAGCAGAGTTCCCTCCTCCACCCAGGCAGACTGCTTTGCTTAGCTAAATGAATACACACGAGGCATTGCTTTGTAGTTGTAAAAAGAAGAGTTTACTCACAGTTCAGTTTGCATATATACATAGCGTCTGACCATCAATCAGAGGTACATCCTAGACTTAAGATAGAACCCCCCTAGAGCTGGGGCTCCCTGCATGGGGTTAGGCTGCAAGATGGCTGCTGGGCTGCAGGAGCAGCGATGGCATCATCTTGCTCGGTGGGCATCAAGACAAGAAGAGACTGAGTGAGGGGCAAGAAGGAGGAAATAAAGGTCAGGGGCCACACCCCTTCCTGGAACACAGAGGGATTAGAGTAGGAGGTCTTTACATGTGACCAGGCAGTACACCACACACCCCAGTATCCAGCAGCTAAACGCTGCCCATCCTCCAACAGAGAGACTGGCCCAAGGTCACCCAGGAAGCAGCATGGCTGAAACTGGATCTTCCAGGTCTAAGTCCAACACCAGAACCACTACACCATCCCATCCTTCAGTCAAGATTCTCAGATGGATTTCATACATTAAAATGATAAAATATATACTCGGACAAATAAAAGCAACATTACAAGATGGGTGTACATCACAAGAGAGAGTTCCATAGATGGAATGCTGTAACAAAAATGGTGGTTTCTCCTGCAGGGCCACTTGAAGGGCCTCACTCTGATGATGAGCAGAGTGACTGGACAGGTTGATCTGGGGGAATGACTTCCTTCTGGTGCCCAGGCCCTAGGCTACATAGGACTTGAAAGGTAAGCACTGAGTTGTGCTCAGAAATGGACCAGGAGTCAGTAAGGGCTTCAAGCACTTGCAAGATGTGATCCCGATGCCTAGTGACCATCTGAACCAGGCCACTGTTTGATGAAAGCTTCATACAGCCAGGCTATCATGTGAATAACATGGTCATTGGCCACCTACTTCCAGGGAGAATAATGCTGATATAGAGTAATGAATCATATTGGATTGTGATTTTAGCCCCTGAATGAACACAGCAATAATGTCTCCTGTGTACTCCAAGAGTGATCGATCTATTTGTGCAGTACTACACCATTCTATACATTTGGCTTCATTTAGCAATGTATCCTGAAATCATATTCCCTTGTTTCTAAAATGTTACAGTCAGTGGTAATTTCAGGTTGACAATTCACTTTCATTTAAAAAAAAATTCTGAATGCATTCAGATTTATGTGTTGAATCTTCTTAAACTTTATTTTGAAATTTAAAAAGATAAACGTAGATCAGACATTGCAATAATCTGTTTTTGGCAATCTCCTAAGGATATACACAAGGTATAGTTGTGGAGGTATAAAAAATAAGAGCACTAGTACAGGATGGGGGAGACCTGGCATGGCACATATGAAAAGGATGTGGGTACCTTAGTGGGCCACAAGCTGAACTTGAACCAGCAATGTAATGCAGCTGCAAAAAACAAAACAAAAAACTAATGGAATACTGGGCTACACTAAAAGAGCATAGAGTCCAGATCACAAGAAGTAATAACTCCATTCTATTCTACATTGGTCAGTCCTCCCTTGGAATACTGCATCTGGTTCTGGGCAGCACATTTTAAGATGGACATTGAAAAGCTGGAGTAGGTTCAGAGGAGGGCAACAGAGAAGTTGAGGGGTCTGAAAACTAACAGCACAATCCTATGCATGTCAGCTCAGAAGTAAATCCCATTATATTCAGTTTGGCTTACTTCCAGGAAAGACTGTATAGGATTGCAGCCTATGAGGAACAATTAAAAGAGCTTGGCATGTTTAGCCTGGATAAGAGGGCTAAGGGACGATACAGTTGCCATCATCAAATGTCTGAAGAAGGGGAGGACTTGCTCCCTGTGGCCCCTCAGGTCAGCACTAGAACCAATGGGTTGAAACTACAGGACAGTAGATTTAGCCTAGACATGAGGAAGAATTTCCTAACTGTAAGAGTTGTATTTGACTGCGCTTCAATGTAAGTAAGTGCAAAGTGGTGCACATTGGGGCAAGAAACCAAAATTTCACATATACGCTAATGGGTTCTGAGTTGTCTGTGACGGATCAAGAGAGAGATCTTGGGGTGCTGGTGGACAGGTCGATGAAAGTGTCGACCCAGTGTGCGGCGGCTGTGAAGAAGGCCAATTCCATGCTCGGGATCGTTAAAAAAGGGATTGAGAATAAAACAGCCAATATCATTATGCCTTTGTACAAATCGATGGTAAGGCCACATCTGGAGTATTGTGTCCAGTTCTGGTCACCACACCTCAAAAAGGATATAGTTGAATTGGAAAAGGTGCAGAAAAGAGCGACCAGAATGATTCGTGGGCTGGAGCACCTCCCTTATGAGGAAAGGCTACAGCGTCTGGGGCTTTTCAGCCTAGAAAAAAGGCGCTTGAGGGGGGACATGATTGAGACTTATAAAATTATGCATGGGATGGAGAGAGTGGATAGAGAGAAATTCTTCTCCCTCTCGCACAACACCAGAACCAGGGGACATGCACTAAAATTGAGTGGAGGGAGAGTTAGAACAGACAAAATAAAATATTTCTTTACCCAGCGTTTAATTCATCTGTGGAACTCCTTGCCACAGGATGTGGTGATGGCACCTGACCTAGTTGCCTTTAAAAGGGGTTTGGACAGATTCATGGAGGAAAAGACCATCACAGGTTACAAGCCATAAGCAACCTCCTGGTTTTAGAAGTGGGTTTTCCCTTGCCAGGTGCAAGGGAGTGTGAACGGGAAACAGGTTATCTTGTTGTCTTGTGTGCTCCCTGAGGCATCTGGTGGGGCCACTGTGTGATACAGGAAGCTGGACTAGATGGGCTTTTGGCCTGATCCAGCAGGGCTCTTCTTATGTTCTTATTGACTGGAACTGTCTGTCTCATGCAGTAGTGGGATTTCTCTCGGGGGGGGGGGGGTCCCAAACAGAGACTGCACGGCCACCTGTCAGTTGTCTGCACTGAGCAGGAGCTTGGACTCCAAGGGGCCTTCTATGATTGTGTTTCTAGCTAAGGAACGTTTCCCCCCTGTGCTGCCCATATATCTGGTAAGTAGCTTTCAGCAAAATTGCTGTGTTCATAGCTCCAGTGCTGCACAATTCTTCATCCTCTGTCTCCCCCCCCCCCTGCTTTTTAAATTATCCTCTGCACTCTGCCATACACTCAAATGCTATTGTGGAAGTTAAAAGGCCAGAGATCTGTGCCAACGAGATAAGGAAGGCACATGTCACTTTCCTAAGGGAGTGCCAGCATCTTTCCACTGATACGGACACACTGTTCCGTGGTGATCTCTTAGGCACTGCCAATTCCAAGTAAATTTTTAAAGGATGAAATTCTAAAGCTGTGTGAATTATCTCGCTTTTGTAAATGGCCAGGAGTGAACATACTGTGTGCAATTGTGATGAGATATGTGGACACGTGTATTTCCAGTTCTTCGGCAGAGCTGAAGAAAGCTACAAGGAAGCCCTTTTCCATAAATACACAATGGGCAAATTCCCATCTTGCTCCCTTGAGTAAATGTTATGTAAAGTAGTTGATTTGTAATGCTGTGTAAAACAAAAAGAATATCATCATTCAGCTACAGAGACTGGGCAGAGGGGGGCTGTCTGGGGAAAAAAACCCTCCCAGGAGAGCGCAAACCCAGGGGTTCTTATTAAGAATGCAGCCCACAGTAGCGTCTGCAGGGTGAAGAGACATGACAACCCTATTATTATTATTATTAACAATATTATTAACAGTATTTATATACCGCTTTTCAACAAAAAGTTCACAAAGCGGTTTACAGACAAAATCAAATGATTAATTACCCATGAACATGGAATAGGCAGGCAAAGAGTCAAACTTCAACTAGTTTATTAAAAGTCTAAAAGGAATTAAACAAAATGTGTGGGGGGTGTAGTAAAAGTACAAGCACACTGATGGAAAATGCATGAACTTGTCTGGAAAGCACACAGCAGACACTAGTTCAAATGGATGCAGTAACCAATAATGCCCAGCAGATGGAGCTGGGATGCTCCTTAAAAAGGCAGCCCACAACCCCCGGGGTGCATACCGGTAATAACTCCTTTAAATTGGTGAAGTTGGCAGGCTAAAATATCAAACAAAGCAAAATAAATTCCCTGATCACTTCTAGCTGTAAAGGAACCCTAGCACTTGCGACTTACATTTGTCCCAAGAATCCTCTGTCCCTGCACTTACTCTCCAGTAAGTGGGTGTCTTCTGGGTGCCAGCATTTGGCTCCCCCACAGCAGACACGCAGACGGGCACATAGAGCTTCCTGGTGCTTCGACCTAAATAACTTTGGTTTGATGATGCCATCAAGTTACCTGATTGGAGGAGAGGAACCCACCTGGCCTCACCATCCCACCCCTTTGCCTAGATAAACAGGTTTGACCGCCCAGTGCCAAGGCAACTCTTATCTCTAAGCAGAATAGCTTTTGCAGACACATCCACACTAGGAGATAATGGAGTTTCAAACAAGGGTCAAAGGACAAAGGTTGCTTGCTGGCAGCTTTTTAGGCTGCTGAATCTGCACAGGAGCTGCCTTCTGGGGAGTTAAAAGTCTCTAAAGTACAGAGAAATAGGCAAAAAGTGGGGGACGGGACAGCAGCACACTTATCACACCACCTGAAAAAGGATATTGCAGAGCTGGAAGCGGCACAGTGAAAGGCAACCAAAACTATGAAGAGGTTGAACCACCTACAGTTAGGCAATTTTTTTTTAGTACTGTATAGAAAAATCATGCAACTTGGAGGCGCTTGATAAGTTTTATAAAATTGTGCATAGCATGAAGCAAGTGAATCAATTTTTTTTTCTTCCTTGTAAGTCTAGATTGTGGAGCCACCTATGAAACCGATGGGCAGCAGTAGCTTCAGGAGAGACAAAATAAAGTACTGTGAACACAATGCAGCACATCTGGTGGAATTTACTGCCATGAGATATACCAGCCACTGGTTAATATGGATTGAAAAATAGGGTTGGGCACGTTTTTGTATGAGAGGCTTTTGATGTCTATGAGCCATGACAGCTACATCGAACCTCCATGTATAGAAACTGTGTGTCCACTGTATGAGGGGGGCAAACGGGAGGGGTGTTGCATGTGCCCTGCTTGCTTGTGGGCTTCCTGAAAGCATCTTGCTGGGCGGCACTCTTAGGATGCTGGAGGAGATGGGCTCTTGGGCTGATCCAACAGTCTTCTTATGCTCCTACATTATGGATTGCGCAGCACTGTGGCTCCTGGAAGGATGAAACCCTCTGCTTTGCTGTCAGAGTAGCTAATAAAGCCTCAACCACTGCAGGATCAGTGCTGTATAGGCCTATCTATCTCTTATCATCCATTATTGACTGGCAGATAAAGCCAGAGGAAGAGAGAGTTTACCTACTGCAACCTCAGGCCGAGGCACAGAAGGAGGAGAGGCCTCAATTCAGTGAATATAGTAAACCATTTCTAATTCTAACAGATCTTTCCTCAACAACAGCTCTGGAATGTGCTGCACAAAGTACATGGCAGTGAAATCCTCTCCTGCAAAGAACAATTACACTGGGTGAACTCTACCGATATCGTGACCCTCTTGAAATTGCAAACAGGCTGTTGAGGATGAAACGTTTGATCATTTTTTTGTCTCTCTTCATTTTGTACGTTTCTGTTGAAAATAAATCGCCCTTGAAGTGTTTTTGAGAGTACTTCACAGCCATTCGTTGTTCAGTGAGCCTGCAAGCAATGATATTTGTTGAAATGTCCAAGCATCTTAATTTTATTAGAAAGGCTAGTGTTCCTATTATGTTGGAGTAGGGTTTTGCTGCACATTGTATCTGCATTTACAGGGGAAACATTACATTTTGGAATGTGGGAGATCATGGGTGCGCCATGGCAGAGGTCTGAGGTATAATGATGTTCACATATTGCTGTGGGCAGTAGCATAGCCAGAGGGGGGGTGGCACGATAAGTGCAGCATGGTGTTACATGGAGGTGCAAAGTGGCCCCTCCCACTCGCCGTCGGAGCCAGTCCGGCAGCGAAGGCGAAGCTGCCTTCGCTGCCAGACTGGCTCCGACGGCGAGTGGGAGGGGCCACCTTGCTCCTCCGTGTAATGCTGTGCTGCACGTACCGTGCCGTGCCCCCCTCCCCGCTCTGGCTACGCTACTGGCTGCGGGAACCCTGGCTCCTGCAGGTGATGCCATCACACTTGCTCATTCTTGCTGGCCATTCAGTAGCCTTTGTAGTTAAACCTTTCACCGCTCTGCTGCTTCTGTGGAAGCCCTGGCGGCATGGGCTGTTGTATGGGCCACTGCCTGGCCTCTCGCTCTTGCTGCTTCTGCCAACTGGAACGAAGGGGGTGACAAGGCAAATACATCTTCCCTTCCTTCCTTTCCAGTCACCAACATGGCAATCCTCAGCCGCAGCCTGCTTGATGCTGCCCCTTGGCCCATGGCAAAGGTCTCATGTTTGCATGAGTGAAGACTAACACAGTCATTCTTAGCAGAGGCAGATTAAACAGGCACTCGCTGCCCAGACAGCACTTGGAAGGCAGCGAAGGTGTCAGTCAGTGGCACTGTTACTCCACTTTGGAACGTATGTCTGGCTAAGTCTCCGCCTGCCACAGAACAAGGTACGGTAGCAGAATGCTGAGGCGGTGAAAAAGCCATGTCATGTTTTAAGGTTTTGCTCTAGCGAAAACTCCCTGCCCCTGCGTATCGAAAACCAGCAGTGCTGGCCAAGGGTGGGGAGGGAACCTTTTTAAAATGTTTATGCGCAGGGTTAATGGGGGAGTGTTCAAAGGTGGTTCCCCCCCCCACTTGTCGTCTGAAGTGATACAGGCCATTCCACTGTCTCATTCCCACCCCATTCTGCTTTATGCATGGACCCAGCCTCAGCCTCTAAGATCTCCTGCCCAGCGAGAACATTGCTACTGTCATGTACCATGTGGGAGGAGGAAAAAGTTGGCGAGGGAATAGCTGCCAGGCTGTATAGACCATTTACTGCGCCACATATTCAGACAGTCACAGGTACAGTCCAAAACAGCTGAAAAAGCACCCTGCTACCAACAATCTTTTCATTCACAACTGCTTGAGGGCCGGGTCCACTGCCGTCCTGGCGCGCGCGCGCGCGCGCGCGCGCACACACACACACACACACACACACACCCATCCCAAGAAAAAGCTCCTTACCTCCTCACTGAACTCCCATCCTCACGTAAGTATTAACATTTAAAGGGATGCATTCTCCTTAAACTTTAAACCCCATGAGAGGAGGGGGCTCAGGGAGGGAAGCAGATGATCTGATTCTCGATCACTTTTAACAAGTGGGGAGTGGATCAGTGTGGCTTGCAGCCATGGCAGGCTGGAGGGTGGCGGAGGTGGCTTCAGACTTGGGGTGAAGGGCACCCTGAATCCATTGCCCCCCTCGCTCCATCTGCCACGGATGTTGCTTCATAGCTGGGCTGGCCATGTCCTGGTTTATGAGTGACGGTGGTAACTCCGCCTACTTGAATAAACTTGGTAGAGGGGGCATAGTTCTTTGGTACAGAAGGACTGCCTCCCCCCCCCATATGAAATGGTCCGTCCACCCCTTCAGGTGAACTGGAGAGACCCTCCTATGTGTGCCAATGTAGACAGAGGCTAGGCTGGCGGCAATGCGGCGTGGGGGGGGGGCCTTCCTCTACAGTGCTGCCCTTTATGTGGAATTCCCTCCCCCTTGATCACAGGTTAGTTAGCCCTTCCCTTGCAGGTATTTGGATAGCACTTTCAAAGTTCTTTCCCACTGATTTGAGGTGATTTGTTTCCCCCCATTCCCTCCTGGGTTGTTGGGTTTTTGTTTGGGGTTTTTTTTTCTGGCTGCTGGTTGCTCTTGGTGTGATTACTTTTGATGGATGGTTCCTTTTGTATTTTAAACTCTTTGTATTCATTGTTGTGAGCTGCCTTGGCTGCCTCCATGGGATGGGGAAAAAATAGGATATACTGTAAATATTTTAGATAAATGAAGTCCCAGAACCAGTCCCTATTATGAGCAGTTAAAAGATCTTGGGTGTCAGGACTGGGAAAGACCCTGGGGAACCCTGTATGCGGGGAGCTGCCAATATTTATTTATTTATTTATTTACAGTATTTTTACCCCACCTTTCTCCCCGAAGGGACCCAAGGCGGCTGAGCTAGATGAAGCAAGAGCCAGAACTGATATGAGGCGGCAGCTTCATGTGTTCACCTGGGTGTGGACAAATCCTAACGATCATGTCTATGCCATCTATAACATTGCATCAGTATCTGAATTTTTATGACAGTGACGTAATATTACAGATCCCGCAGCTATTGCAGAACCCTGCTGGTTCTGCCTCCAGTTACTAATCTGGTAACGCCTTAAGTTACACAGCTTAACATCCTTTGGAGCAGTGAAAGACCACTCTCCTGACTCCCCCAAGCACTCCCACATCCCATTTCCCTGCTATGTCTTTAATTGGAGCATTCCTTGCAATAGAGGTTTTTTTAAAAGCAATGACTCTGCTGGTTGGAAAGGAACATCAAAGAATAAGAGCCCAGTTGGATCAACCCAAAGGTCCACCATACCCAGCTTCTACGGTGGCCGCCAACCAGATGCCTCCAGGAAGCCCAGAAGTGGACATGTCGGCAGATGGCCTTCTCCGACTGGTGCTCCGTCCTCAGCAATTAGGTAGTTCAGAGGCTACCTGGAGGTTTTATACAGCAGCCATCCTAACTAACTAACTAACTAACTAGTACCTGTTGATAGACGTTTCCTCCATAGATTTGTCTAATCCCCTTTTGCAGGGCCGATGAGGCCGCCTGAAGTGTTCATGTGGAGCAGCACCCATAAGAACATCAGAAGAGCCCTGCTGGATCAGGCCAAAGGCCCATCTAGTCCAGCTTCCTGTATCACACAGTGGCCCACTTGTCCACCACCCACTTGTCTGCTGCCCTCTCCAGCCAACTGCTCCACTGGGCACTCCGATCTTCTTCTGAATTGCTGGGAGCAACTTGGCAGAGGGTTGCAGCAGCGGCAGCAGACTCCTTCTCCCTCCAGCACTGCCAGAGGAGGAAGTAAGATAAAAAAGATGCTGGGGCTCCAAATAATGTCTCCCCGTCTACTTCGTGCTTTGCACCAAGTAGGCAGGGAAAGGCGATTTGGAGCCTGCCCGCCCCTTCCCTGCACTTATGAAGATTGCTGCATGCAGCCTCCCTGCTGCTCTGCCACTCTTTTGTTTGCAACAAGCACAAGCTGGGTATACTGGGCTCCCAGAATCCCCTGCGCTGGTTCATTTCAAACAGAAGAAGCACAGAACAAGGAGGCTGCATGGCGCACACTTTGCAAGAAAAGGGAAGGAGGTGGAAATGCGCCCGCTTGCTCACCTGCCTGCCCTCCGTAGGAAGGGTGTGCACGGGCACATGCAAGAAGACGCAGCAGTGGGCGGCAGATTCAGGTGGCACCAAGGCATGCGCTCTTTTGCAGTCATGGGAACATAGGGAGATGGCTTATGCTTCCTATTGGACCATCCAGCTCAGTATTGTAAACATTGGCTGGCAGCAGCTCTCCAGGGTTTCAGACAGGATTTTTCGCTGTCCTACTGGAGATGTCAGGGATTGAAACTAGGTCCTTGTGCATGCGCTCTATCACTGAGTTCCAGTCCCTCCCCTCATCTAAACTAGTGGCCATCATAGCATCTTCTACTATTAGGAGAAAGAACAACGTCTCTCTATTCATTTTCTCTGTGCTATTGATGCTATTTTTTTGTATGAAAAGAAAAAAACCAATCACGCAACTCACCTTTGTACTATGCAGTAAACTCTGCTCCACTTTGCCAGGGTGATATGTGAACAGCTTGGGCGTGTGCGGGTGTGTGCCGCTCACAAATGGGCCTTGCTTGCTTACTGCTTGCAGGTCTTGTAGAAGGAAAGAAAGAAGAGCCAAAATGCTTGCTTTAATTTATTTATTTTATTTTTCACATTTTTATACTGCCCTTCCTCCAAGGAGCTCAGAGTGGTGTACATATTTCCTCCCCTCCTTTTTTTTGTCCTCACAACAACCCTGTGAGGTAGGTGGGGCTGAGAGATAGTGACTGGCCCAAGATCACCCAGGAAGCTTCGTGGCTGAGCGGGGATTTGAACCTGGATCTTCCAGGTCTAAGTCCGACTCCCAAACCACTACACCATCCTGGTGTATGTGAATACTTTTTCCATTACGTATCTTTGAACTGCATTAGGAGTAGAAAAGGATTAGTATACCTCTCACTCCTGAAATTATTCCTGCCTTTGGCTTTTGTAAGGCCAGAATTTCAACTTCTGTTCTAGGGATTATGAATGGAACAGATAATCATTCGGAAGCATAAATATTGATAAGAAGTCAGTTGAAGTCATTTAGATCTTTCCGCCATATTTTGTAGATCTCCATGATTTGGGGGTTGTGTGAGACAAATTTAAAGGGTTATTATGATGACTATGAGGGTCTGAGGAATACAAAGAGCCCATAAGAGAATATGGAACAACTGGTAAAAATGGGATGCCCTGAGAGTCATGTCAGCTACTCCATAAACCTTTCCAAGCGTTGCCACTTAAAGGTATCTCCATCCATGTATATGTAGCCCACCACTCCGTTCCGCTGCCAAAATCATTCACCTCTCTCATAATTCATATCACGCCTCTGCTTAAATTGCTACCCTGGCTTCCTGTCTGCTTCCAAATTCTGCACGGACTTCTCATCCTTACCTTCAGCTTTCCTTGGCCTTGTCCCTCCTTACGTCTCCACTCTCATTCCTGCCGCCAGTGACCTTCATTCTGCCAGCGCCACTACCCTCAAGAGTCCAAAAGTCTCTTGCTTCCTCATATGACTCCAGCCTTTCTCCCTTTTGCGCTTTAAGCAGCTTCCCAGAACAGCTGCTCAACTCGTCCTTTCTTACTTTCCTGAAATCCCTCCTCAAAACCACTTGTTTTTCATGAAGTATTTGGCACAACCCCCTTGTCCCTGTACCCTACAGTAACCAATCCATAGCATATGAAACGGAAATAATGACATACTTGTCTGCTGCTTACCCCTGCTTCTACTTCCTTTGTTGTCTGCCCCTGTCTAATGTTAGATTGCAAGCTCCTTGAGGCAGAGACTTGCCTTCATACTTTGTAAAGGTCCATGCACATTTATGGTGCTACGTTCATAATACTAATACTTGTCATTGTCCAGAAATTTGTTCTGCGCTCTTACCTGATAGATAAGCTCTCCTGAACACAATTGGACTTTGAAGAAAAGATACGTAGACCAGGGCTGGAAAGGTGCCGTATCAATGATGAATAATATACGTATAAAAGTCGGTCCCGCCTGTTCTTCGGATGGTGAGATGGCTAGAAGCAGGAGCAGGCACTAAGCAAGCAAATAAGAACTAGCAGGATTTAGCTGAAAGGACAAAAACAAAACTGGAATGGTTCTAACAACGATGGATGCCTGAGAGATCAGTCCCCTTGGGACCGACTACTTACTTTTGATAAAACTAAAATGTGTTTCATTGTGGGAGCACCAAACTTTTGGAGATGCTTTCTGTTCATCCAGCCACCCACTGGGGTGAAATACACTGTTCCATATTAGCATTCAGGGGTTTTGCTGTGGTTGTGTCATTTAAGGAATTGTGAATCCAACAGCAATTGGCTGAGCTGTCCTGATATTACAGCACAGAGGGCCACGGGAAAGTGGTACAGAAGACGTGGCAGTTAGGAAAGGAGGAAGAAAAGAAGGCAGCAGGGAAAGGGATGCAGGAAAGGAAGAGGAACGAGAAAACAACAAGGTCAACAGGAAGAGTCTCAGGGAAGAGAAAGACACGTTGTCAGGATCTGCAAAGGGAATTTGGTTCATATATTTATTTGAAGTCACCAACTCAGAGTTTGGGTGCAGGGTGCGAGGTTTGTGTGGTGTTGCAACTGGGAAGGGAAGGAAGAAGTGAGAAACAAAACAACAACCCCCCTGATGATGAGGACTCTCCAAGTGCGCAGCTGGCACTATTT
Organism: Plestiodon gilberti rubricaudatus; assembly: GCA_026170595.1. Lineage (NCBI taxonomy): Eukaryota > Metazoa > Chordata > Lepidosauria > Squamata > Scincidae > Plestiodon > Plestiodon gilberti. The sequence continues at coordinate 23,358,270 of JANXHW010000004.1, read as the reverse complement.
TTGTTGCATCGTTCTCGCTCCACCACCGGAGGGCAGTCCTTCAATTCAGAGCTGGTGAACACAAAGAAGAAAATCAGCAAAATAAAATGTCATTCCTAGAATTTTTAGACTGTGTTCTTGTTCCCAGTCCCATTGAAGGGGAGAGGGGGGAGGCAGGGACTGTGTAATTCACTGGGTAATAAATATAAATTCACTGGTATAAATGCTGCCTATCACATTTCACCTCTATTGGGCTCTAGAGGTGAACAAGCCTCTGGACTTGCTCTTTCCAGAACAGAAGAATATCACTTGCACCTTTTTATTGTATTAACTGAGCATTGTTTCCATAGTCTATTACCATCTCTGCAAAGCACACTCACGCCTTTTCTCCTCGTGATGTTAAAAGGTCAAGAGCTTTCTGGTTGCATTTTTGAAACACAGTCTCTAGATGGACTGTAAAATATTCTTTCTATTGGGCTCTGTTTTTCTTGACTACCTGCCAAAGTTAACTGCTGCATTTCAAGCCAAGGGCTATTTTTGGAGTCATTGATTCACTGGGGTGGCTTCGTTTTGACGCTGGTTTCAAGCAATACTTCAGGAGTACACAGCTTGCAGACCACAACAACATCGGGGCAGCATTCCTCTCACTTCTGATAGCTGAGGAGGCACACTTTTTCCTGAATTAAGATGGAAGATGATCCTTACTCTTACAACCGCCAAAATGCATATCCAGTGCAAAAGCAACACAGAATTACCTACTCCCAAAGGAGACTGACTGCAAGACTAGGGAACTGAGCCATGCTGCAGGCAGTCTCTTCTATGGGTTGTTGTTTTGGACTTAGAGGAGTTTTAAATTGCAGAATGTATTTATTTCCAGGAAAACACTTGGAATTTCTTTGTGGCACGCAGAAATGATTGCATTGGGGCACTAGATAAAATAATACAGGTGTCCCCCGCATAATGACGGGGATACGTTCTGAAATCCCTGTCGTAAAGTGAAGCCATCCTTAAGCGGGACTTGCTGTGCTTTGAAGTTTAGCACTGTGCTTAAAGCCCCAGCATTAAACATTCAAGCTCTTATCTTGCCCATTAGTTGTTTGGCTTTAGATAAGGGCTTTGGAGTTCAGCACTGGGACTTTAAGCACAGCGCTGAACTTCAAAGCCCTTATCTAGCACGAAATAGCTGAAGACCTCCTAGGGCAGGGGAGGGGAACCTCCGGCCCGCGGGGCCATCGGCTCCGGTCCCCGGGGAGATTGCCGGGAGGCTGCCCAACCGACCCCCAGAGGCTCCGCCGGGTCCGCGCGGAGCCTCCGGAGGCCGGGAGAGGGCCTCCGCAAGTCCTCTCGGGCCGCCGGCTCAGCCCGTTCTGAGCAGGCCCTCGTCGGCGATTTTGCACATGCGTACAAGGCTGATGAGGGCAGCTTGCCCTCATCGGCCTTGTACGCATGTGCAAAATCGCCGACGAGGGCCTGCTCAGAACGGGCCGAGTCGGCGAGCGGGGAGGACGTGCAAAGGCCCTCTCCCGGCCTCCGGAGGCTTCGCGGAGCCTCCGGAGGCCAGGAGAGGGCCTTTGCACATCCTCCCGGGCTGCTGGCTCGGCCCGTTCTGATCAGGGCCTTGTCAGCGATTTTGCACATGCGTACAAGGCTGATGAGGGCTGTACGCATGTGCAAAATCGCCAACGAGGGCCTGGTCAGAACGGGCCAACCGGCGAGCGAGGAGGACGTGCAGGGGCCCTCTCCCGGCCTCCGGAGGCTTCGGACGGTGAGCGTAGAGCCTCCGGAGGCCGATGGGGGGGGCCTAAATTAAATAATTAATTTAAAAATGGTGGCTCTCAAAATTTAAACAAAATTTAAACAAAATTTAAATATTTAAATGGCCCTCAGCGGGGAAAAGGTTCCCGACCCCTGTCCTAGGGATTTAAAAAGATGCGTCTTTTAAAATCATGTGCTCTTTTTTTACTGGGGACCTACATCATATATCCAGGTCATCGTTAAGCGATCCGTCATTAAGCAGGGGACACCTGTGCAAACATTCTAATATCTGTCTTCTAGAAAAAAGCTTTGTTGCATGGTCAATATTTTATCTGATTTTATTTCCTTCTAATTCAACACATGTATTTGAGCATGTGTACTTGGTGCTGAGTGCCTTACTGGAGAATAAGGACCAGGCCAGTAATGTGGCTATTATTTGCAGAACTGATGGCAAGAGGTCACAGAATCACAGGCCAAGAACTTTTGCTTGAACCATGTACTCACCCCTGCTAAGAGTGCAATCCTATTCTAAACTAGGGTAAATATGGTAATCCTATTCTAAACTCCCTAAGCCGTTGCGAAAGTGCCATAAAGCACTTTCGCGATGACTTGTGAGCAGGGAAGGCCGGCGCAAGGCTGGTCTGCCCTGCTCCACCACCTGGACCATCTCCCGCCTGCCGCCAGACCCAGGTAAGGATCCAGCGGAAGGGGAGTTCGGGAGCAAACGGCAGGGGCCAATAGGTCCAGCTGATCAGGGAGGGGGGCGGGGATTGGCCTCGGCCAAATCCTGACACCCGGTGATCGGCTGAGCCGTTACATGGCCTCTTCCGACTTCCGCCAGCAAAATGGCTGGCGGAATTCTGAGGAGGCCAATCGGCCCCAGCCGCAGTTACACTCGGGGAAGGGAAAGAGCGTCCCTTTTCCCGAGTAGACTTTCCGCTGTGGGGGGCCTGCTGCCTTGGCCGCCCGGCGGATCTTTACAACAGGATTGGGCTATAATTGATATATGGAGTTCAGTGCTCTGAATTTGAATGGAGACTTATTTATTCCTTACATGCAAATAGAGTTTTCACACATACAAAATTCAGGAGAAACCTTCCAGCTCCAAATCAATCAATTAATTAATTATTCACAGAGTGTCCTGGTTTGGAAAGGGGAAAATATGGTAACCCTAGTTTAGCTAGGCCTCAGTTTTTGGTTTGGGGCACTAACATAAATGTCTTTTGCACCTTTCACCCTCACCTACGTTTTTCTTTCTCTGCTGAAATATACAGCTGTGCTGTTAGCCACTACACAGGATTGTTTTCACCTGTGTGTGCATGTTACATGTGTTTTGAAAAAGCACTGCTAGTAATAGCTTCTAGCCCTCTTGTCATGAATCCTCATAGTTGCTGAGATTTTTTCAAATGGGACTGTAGCATGTGGTTTGAAGCCTTAACAGGTAAGGATCACCTCCTGACATTTCAGTTCTCCATTTGCCTTTTATAATTAGGCTTGCCATATTTTCCTGACTTTCAACCGGAACACCCCCCCCACCAATTAAATAAATAAATAAATAAATAAATAAATAATACATAGAAAAATACAAGCACGTCCACAATTTCTATTTATTTATTTATTTTAAAATATAGGGGGCGCGAAGTGCTCCCTATTGCCGCGCGAAGCGCACCCACATTTTTTATTTATTTATCTAGCCTACAAACTAAATAAGTAAATAGAAAGGAATTTAATGTCCAAAAACAAAGGGGGCGCAAAGCGCCCCCTATTGCCGCACGAAGCGCGCCCAAAATTTTTATTTATTTATTTATTTATTTATTTAGCCTGCAAACTAAATAAGTAAATAATTAAAGAAAGGAATTTAATGTTCAAAAATAAAGGGGGTGCAAAGCGCCCCCTATTGCCGTGCGAAGCGCGCTCACAATTTCAATTATTTATTTATTTAAGTTAAATAATTAATTAAATTTACTTACTCCAGCATCCTCGGCAGTGCTGATCCAGCAGTCGTGCGGCTGAGATCCGTGCTGCTGTTGCATCCTCGTCGCGCTGCTGATCCGGAGAGAGAGTGACCGGGGCCGGCTCGCGTGGGCACGGGCAGTCTCTGGATTGCTCACTATTTCACTGGCTCAGAGCTGGTGAGACAGCGAGCGATCCGGAGACTGCACGGGCCCGCGCGAGCCGGCCCCGGGCAGTCTGTCTCTGGAGATCGCTGTCGCTCCGAGCCAGTGAGACAGCGGGCGAACGGCCTACTCACCCGCTTGCTTGCCGCCGCTGCCACCGCCATGTTTAAAATAAGTTACTTACCCGGGCGCCGACATCTTTGCTCTCGCGTGATTTTGCGAGCCAACATGCCGGCACCCGGGTAAGTAACTCTATTTTAAACATGGCAGCGGCGGCGATCCGGGATCGCGCCCATACCTCCTGGGAATCGGATGCCGGGATCTGAGCCCGAAGTTCGGGATCGTCTCGGGTGTTCCGGGACGTATGGCAAGCATATTTATAATACATGCAGGGAAGTGACCAGGAAATGTCCAAAGATGTGCATCTTTGGGTTGTATCAGAAAGCTCAAATGTGAACATGGAACCCAAAGGCAGCTCCCAGGCCCTCTTTTGGCGTTTCAAAGTCAGATGGTATTTTCATACACACCACTCAAAGCACCTGTGAGTCTTTCTCCTGTAATTTGTATGCAGAGGTGGCATCAAAGGCCGACCAGGTTGGACACTGTCCAAGGGCCTATGGCCATCAGAGGGCCAGGCTAACCCTGCATTTTTGCATACAAGTGTGAATTTGCTAACACTGGGATAAAAAGTGGGAGGCCCTCCATTTCTAACAGTAATAAAATCCTAGAGTTGGAGGGTGTTGTATAGGCCAGGGGTTCTCAACCTGTGGTACGGTTACCCCTAGGGGTATGCGGACCTCTTGCTGGGGGTATGCCAAGCCCTGCCCCTTATCTGCCCCACCAGCAGCTAATTAAGTGTTAATTAACATGGATTTTAAGTTTTAATTATTTCCGGAGCCCTTCTGTCTCTCAGATTTTGGTTTTGGGCTTATTTTTGTACCTTGGAAAATGTACTTTGGTGGGGTGGGGGAGGGAAAAACTGATTTTGGGAAATGTGACTTAGAGAAAAAAAAGATCCTTGCACGCGTGCGTGTCTCACACACACACAGAGTTAAATAAGACATTTTTTCACATTTAAAATTGTTTTAGCACCTTTGTATTTAACAATTAATTACCTAATTGATTGATTGATTAATCCAATTAATTAGCAGTTAATTAGCAGGGGGTACTTCAGAAAATTGGACCGTGATAGGGGGTACCCGGGCCTCCAAAGGTTGAGAACCCCTGGTATAGGCCATCCAATTAAACCTCTTGCTCAATACAGGAAATCAAGACATGTGTTCAGACCAGTGTAGGATTTACAGAATAAGGATATGCAAAAGAAGCTCCAGTAGCATTTGTGAAAACGCTGCATACCAGCCTCTGTCTGGCCTTGTTGACGCTGCAGAGAGATGTGTCTGTGTGCCATGAATACAGCGATGAAACATCAGAGAGTAATAATGTGTAAAAAAATTGTCACCATTTTGGACATATTTATCTAGGGGGGTCATGGCCAATGATTTGAGCAATACTAACATTATGTCATCCTAGTGGAGGTGCTTGTTTATTATGCTGCCTCTCCCACTGTGCTTTCAAAACAAGTACAGAGCTACATGCTGGTCCATCTAATGGCCCCATTAACCACCGTGATGGTGAGTACTGTGTCTGTATCTGAAACGTGCTAAGAGGTCACTAATCTGTATGAAATGAACATCTAACCTGAACCACTGTGTCAGTCTCACAGTTTCTTAGGGCTAACACGTTTTTTAATACTATAGTAGAAGCAAGCTTTTGAGTTCTTTTTCAGGCTAGATGTTCAGAACACAAGAAGACAGAGAGAACGTGAAAGACGGTACATTGTTGTGGCTGAGGGCTGAGGTCCAGCTCTGCCTGCTTTGTTTCAAAGCAAAGAAACAGGAAACATAAAGCACTTTGCCCATTAGAAGCAATATAGAGATGAATAAATAGTAATGATAAATAATGGGTGAACAAGATCAACTGTGTCCTTTGGCTTTACCTTTTTCTGCACAATTGCAATCTGGTGCTTGTTTCCTTAGTTTCACCGATGGCAATGGAGCTTACTCTCAGGTCAGTTTTCATAGGAACTGAGCCTTAGGGCCCACTCCTATGCCCCGCCAGCCCATTGCACTCAGCACTGCTGACAGAGCGCATGCTGCACGCTATGGAGGCGGCGACGAGAAAGCCCAGGAGCGGTAAGTAAAACAATATTACATCCCCGAAGGCCGCCTGGACTCCAATGGGTCTCCTTCTTGGACCTATATCAACTATTTTGCTGGCATAAGTCTGAGGACACTTGGGGCATTTCAGGGTGGGGAAAGGCGGATAGGATCTTGGTGTGCCCAGCTGCCACCGAGATCATCCTCCTCCTACCCCCTGCCCGGCCCGCTCCCTGCCCCAAACCGCCCATGATCCTCCCCTGAACCACCCATCCACTGCCAATCTACCTGCTTTGGCAGGGCATCTGGGAGCTGCTGTCTCATGTGCGGTGCCTCTGGCTGTTTGTGCCAGTAACCCTGAAGTGGACAATGGCAGCAGGGCTTCTGTGCTGCCAGTCCAGGGCTTACGGTGGCAAGCGTGAGATCCACCACCATAAGCCCTAGATAGGACTGAGCTGCCAATCATATAGTTATAATGACTGAGACCAATTTTGTTTGTGATAATTGGGTTGGGGGGGTTAGTGAGTGGTTGGTTTGAAGATGATATAAATCTCATCTTTGGGGTAAAAAAGGTAAAGGTATCCCCTGACAATTAAGTCCAGTCGTGTCTGACTCTAGGGTGTGGTGCTCATCTCCATTTCAAAGCCGAAGAGCCAGCGTTGTCCGAAGACGCCTCCGTGGTCACGTGGCCGGCATGACTCTCCTTGCCGCAGCGCGTAGCATGCAGCTGGAACACGGAGCGCTGTTTACCTTCCCGCAAGCGATACCTATTTATCTACTCGCATTGACGTGCTTTGGAACTGCTAGGTTGGCAGGAGCTGGCCAAGCAACGAGCGCTCACCCCGTCGCGGGAATCGAACTGCCGACCTTTCGATCAACAGCTTATGGTTCAGCGGTTTAACCCACTGCGCCACCCGCTTTAACCCGCTTTGGGGAGAGTATTAAGAATACTCATAGAATTGGAAGGGACTTATAAGATCATTGAATCCAACCCCCTGGCAATGCAGGCTATTCATAGCTATACTACATAATATAGCTTCTTAGTTATTTATTTTCTTTATTCCCAGCTTTTGTTCATTTGTTTGTTCAAGGATTTATACAGTGTCCTGCTTTTCTTGGGGTCTATAGCCCAAAGTGACGAACAATGTAAAAACATAACACTTCAAAATGAAAATACTGTAATGAAAAACATTTTTTGTGGTAAAAACAACAGCTTAAAAATAGCATGCAGAAACTGATTAAAACGTGGCATAATTGACCGTGTCGGCTCAGTTTGGCTCTCTGAGCAGCTTTACAACAATTAAAATTCAGTGAAAAGGCACAATATATTAAGTGTGTGTTGTACTTCTTTTGTCAAATTTTAAACCCACAGAAGCAGCCTTTCCTCTTGCCCTTGGCAGTTGATGTGCTTTAGCCTGGTTTTAACCATGCATTTAAAAAGCAAATAATGATACTGATCGTAATGATATTAATAGGATGGTTGATTCTAAGAATGCTGCTCTGGGGCCTGCATTCCACCCCTGCAGGAGTAGAGAATCAGTGAGCTGATGGGTCTTTTCCGCTGCTGGCTGCTGCGATCCCAGCTCTTTTCATAGCTACTTGAGTCGGAGCCAGAAAGAAGTGGCCGGCTCCAGCATTGCCAAGATGCAACTCCCAGGCATTACTGTGGCTGCTATTTATAATTCTGCCTCAGCCTGTGCCATGCTGATGAGATAATAGTGTCAGTGTTTGGCTATGCAAACCTAATATTCCTCTTCCCCCCCCCCCACCAATCGACTGCTTTGCAATTGTTTCCCAGTCTGTAATAAATGCTGATCTTAATTTATATGAAATAAGTGGGAAGGGGAGAGAGGGTCTACTGTGACCAAATGTTTAGTGTGCACTTAGTAAGTGAACTACGGAGCAAGTACTGGTCCCAAATGCACCTTGGCAGTCCTAACATCACAACATTTCCAGTGATCCTGTGGCTGTCGCACAGCAGGGTTGGTTCTGTGCTAAATGCAGAACATGCTGGCTCCAAATGAGGCATCACGACACACTTAGGGCTAGTACATATCTATGGGCAGTGTTTACGTTCACAGCAGTTGATGATTTGCAGCCAAATGCGTGAACTGAAAATACTCCTTTGACAAGTGAAGTGAAGGTTGTGTCTGTGGTATTGTGATGGCCAGACAGACGCGGTGGTCAAGTGATGAAGAGGCATCTGCATGAACCCGTCCTAAGAGAAGTGCATACGTCAGAGTTTTGTTTTTATACCAGGGTTTTGTTTTTTGCATGACACAAGAGTAGTTCGCATCCCGAATATTCTCTTTCAAACAACTCCTTGCCAGGCACCAGAAGACACTGCAGAGCAACAGAGGGGCTTCATCTGAGAGTTGACATATCAGCCAGCCCCTTGCAGCGTGATTTCCATGAAGACCTGACCTAAATATTGTATTGTTTAAATTATAAGCCGCTTTGCAAGCCTATCTAGGTTGAAAAGCAGGGTTCAAATATACAAAAGCACTCTGGAAAATTTCTTTTTGTGGCAGGAGAGGCACTCTGATGTTCTGGGATGATGTACTGGATTGAGTGCTGCACTTGAAGGCAGGGACATGTGGGTTCAAATTCCCATTCAACTAGGATGCCAGCTAGATTACCTTGAGCAAGTCATTCTACCTCAGAATATCGTACCTTACAGGGTTGTTGTGAGGCTAAGATAGGATCGGTCCACTTATTGCCTGTGGGTTCTTTGAAGGAGGGTTTGGAAACAAATCTGAGAGATACATGCATACACTCCGGGGGGCTTTAAGAGCAGTTTGGGGGGGGGGTCCTACAGATTTAGCTGCCAAGAGGGAAATGCTCACAAGAATTCTGGTAAACATGCAAGTTGTATTGATGCAACATGTGACTCTCAAGCCAAATGTATCCTATCAGCCATACACTGAGGCCCGTTAGGTGCTGGACAACATCCAGTTTTGCAGCCCTGGGAAGAAACCCGCCAGAAGGCCACCCTGCATGGATGCTAGGCTGCATTTCGCTTGATGGGTTGCAGGTTGTGCAAACCTATCCTAGAGGGGTCTGCTGTCCCACAGTATGAAGGGGCCAGCTTCATTGTTTCCTAGTACAGTAGGGCCCCAGTATCCACAGGGATTGGTTCCTCCCTGCCACGGATCCCAGGATCCCACGGATGGTGGCAAACGCTATCCTCTGCGCCCCCTGCAGCCCCTCTGTGCGCATTACCTTATTTACATTGTTCTCGCTGGTGCCAAGCGAGCGTGGGTCTTGTAAGTAGCAGCCTGCTGCTTATAGCACAGCTTGTGACTCAGTAGAGTCGGCAGCCTCAGTGCTAGAGAAGCTCCGATGTTAACAGGAAGTTCCTGTTAATGTCGGAGCCTCTCTAGCACTGGGACTGCCAGCTCTACTGAGTCATAAGCTGTGCTATAAGCAGCAGGCTGCTGATTATAGCGCTTGGTTTAAACAAGACCTGCGCTTGCTTGGCACCAGCAATGTAAATAAGGTAATGGGCATGGGGGGGGGGATTCGGCATGCCCAAGAGAATCTGCGGATGCTGAATCAGCAGATACAGGGGGCCCCTTGTAGTGTGTGTATATCTGTCCCCATATATTGTAATGGATTTGCTCCTGTCTGGTCATTGTGGATAAGCCTCTCAAATGGTTCTGCCTGGGGGGGGGGGAAAGGAAGAGAGAGAGAGGACATGATGTGAGGTGGCATCTGCTGCCAGGTGGAGAACACATGCTGCTTGCTTCCACCTGTTGCTCCACTTGTAAAAAGCCAAATATTACAGAGACACCATAAACCTCTCTCTTTCTCTCATATAATATATATATATATATATATATATATATATATATATATATATATATATATATATATAGAGAGAGAGAGAGAGAGAGAGAGAGAGAGAGAGAGTTATTTATTTGTTTATTTAAGTTCTATCCCATTCTTCATGCAAGCAGCTCAGAGTGGCGTATATCGTTCTCCCCCCTCCTTCTTTTGTCTTCACAACAACCCTGTGAGGTAGGTTAGGCTGAGAGACAGTGATTGGCCCGAAGTCACTCAGTAATCTTATCTACTGTGCTCCTCCCACCCTCTGGAAGTAATATCCAGGTAGTGTTGCTGGTGGAAGTTCACAGTGCTTGGGCAAGTGGAGTGCGCATAACCATCTACATGAGTGATGGAAGGTAGTATCTGCACAGTGACTGAGGCTGAAGGTAATGGCAGCTGCTTTCAGTGAAGTGAATGCTGAGGTTTCTGGAGGAAAAGAATTCTGATGTGAAAACAGGACTATGTAGCTGACAGGAAGTTCACCAGCCATCACATCCTTCCTGAGACACTGGTCACTGGAGACACTGGTTAGCTGGATGTGTTTGTGGGGGGGGGGGGAAGAGGAGGAAGGTGCTGATTGGAGCATAAAGGGTGTGGTGAAACAGGAGAGCAGAAGGGAGGGTCACCTCCCCAACCCACAAGCTTGTTTATGAAAAAGAGCCTGTTGTTCTAGGCTATAGTATAGCAAAGGCTGAATTGGCAGGGCCTGAGCAGTGAGGTAAGCAAGCTAGGAAGGGGCGGTCGGTCAGTGGCAGCATCCCTGCTTTGCTTTGCGTGCAGAAGGTCCCAGGGTCCGTCTCTAGTCAGCCTGCCGAAAGACCCCGTGCGCTGGAGAGCTGCTGCCGACAATGCTGAGCTTGGTGGACCGATGGGCTGACTCAGGACAAGGATGCTCAATGTGGTCCTGAAAGCACTTCTTGCTGCTTTGGCTGGTTTTGGACTTGTCTCCCCATCATGCTCAGTTAGCATCACCTGGCCTCCTCCATTCTCTGGCTATGCCTTTTCTTGTCAAGAGATAAATAATCAAATAGTGAGCATGTACAGAGCGCTTCCGCCCCTACTACCCCCCCCCCCCCGCTTCATGGATATGGAACCATTGATCCTATAGGATCAACGGGGTTGGGGGGGTGCCTTACCTGCTGCCTCTGGAGGGTCCCTCTGCAGCATTCAGGAAGGTCCTGAATGCTGCAGGGACATTCAAAATGGTGCCTGTAATTAGCGCAGAGCGCTTTGAAGTGGTTGGGGGAAGCCTCGGGTGGTTGGGGGAAGCCTCGGGTGCTTTTCCCGGCCATTTCAAAGCGCTCTGTGCTGATCACAGGCGCCATTTTGACAATCCCTGCTGCCCTAAAGAAAGTCTCAGCAGGCTTCCTTTAGACAGCAGGGATCACGGAAAGCAAGACACACCTCGCGAATGGTTCGAGGTGGTCTCACTTCTGCTACTCGTGGATACGCGAATGTGCAACATGTGAATCCGGCAAGAACTGACTGTACTTACATGTATCCATTCATTTTACCTCTATTTTAACTAATGAAATTCTCACAAGTTGGCCAGGGCCTGTAATTTGGTGGTGAGAGAGGAAGATATTTTAAAACTAGAGAGGAAGATATTTTAAAACTAGAAGCAAAATGAGCAAGCCAAACACATGCAGCAGAATGAGATGGTAGTGTGGACTGTATCACCTTTTGAAGATGGGGGGGGGGCATTTTTGAATGCTTTCCTATACTAAAAAACAAAACACAACCCAGCTGTGGCAGGGTGCAGGTAAAAACAAAAACAAAGCATACCTGGGAGAAAGCTGGGCTAGAACTTTCTTCCTTGAGATATTAGGTTTTTACTTGCAGAGAGTTCGTTTCAATGTTGGAGAGTGTTATAAATGTGATCCCTCCCACTTGAAGCGGTACAGTCCATCCTACTACTGCAGGACTTACCACCTCACCTACTGCATGCCCACCTTGTAAAAGGGAGAAATGAGGTCCAGTTGGAGAACAGGTATCCCCGGAATGTTTGGTTAAAAACTGATCTGATAAGGTTATATTATTGATCTTTGTAGTGTACTATTATTTCCTTCCAAATGTATAGCCCTGCTTTTTGATGCTGAAGTTAGCCTGCTTCTGTTTTTGGTTGTACCTTTATAAACGTTGGGGGTATGCTTTTTTTTTGGTATTCTCATTTGTTTGAGATTCTCCTTTCCATCGTCACAACAACACAGTCCTGTGAGAACGTGACTGGATCAGAGGGTGGAGTCGAGCAGGGCTTTGGATAGACGTGGTCAGACATGACTGGTGTTCCAGCGCTGCTTGAGGAAGCCCAGAATTGCTGCCCTGCTTCCCACAAAAAAGAAAGAAAAACCTTGCTTGCACCCTCACCCCCTCCCCTGCGGGGTCAACGAGAGGAGCGGGAGCCCTCTCCCTCCTTCCCTTCAGCTCCCCTCTGTACAATCTCACCCCCCCCACACACACCAGCCCTGTTTCAAATCAAGAGTTTGAAACAGGAACTGCCCAGAGGAAGGAGGTGCTGCAGAGAGGAGGCAAAAGCTCCTCCCTCCCTTCTCCTGGCCTACGGTGGCAGCTTTCATAAGCATCCAGGTGGGCAGGGGAGGGAAGGGCTGCCTCTGCTCAGATCATCTTCCTGCTTATTTCTAGGAAGTGGGAAGTAGATCAGAGCACCTCCATCAGTAGTGAGCTGGATTGGGCAGTGGACAGATGTGCAGACAGATGCCCTCACCCATTTGCTCCCTCCCCAACTCACCACTCAATGCAAGGCTTTCAGTCAGCTTAATGGGAAGCTTGGCCTGGTGTCTGGTGCACCATCACCTGAACATCTGTTGGTGGTCAGATCAGAAAATGGCAAGGAAGCGATTGTGGGGGTGGGGGAAGCACAATGATGTATTGGAGCTAGCAATGAAAGGGTGAGACTGTTAGGGCAACCAGTGCTGTTTTTGGTGGGGAATGGAGAATTTCTTGTTACCTCCCTGTGGGCTTCCCTTAGCCAAGGAGGGGTGGAGGAGTTGGAATTTTATTTTTCTGGCTCCCGTTGATTCTCTTTAATGGGAGCCATGTGCCTAAAACTGTGCAGAGCTTTGAAAATCTGGGAGTGGGGAGGTTGCAGACGGTAGAATCACACACGTCAGTGGACAGAAATGGAAATGTTCATAGTTCAGTCACAGTATGGAGTCAAGACTGAATAACACTGTTAGATGCCTTTCAAGAGCTGTAATTTCGCAGTGGATTTGGGGTAGGAAATACTCAGGAGGACCAAAAAGGTTTTTTCCATTTTGCAGGGAAGAAAGGGGGTGAATAAAATAAATAAATAATAATAAAGTTTATAATAATTTGAAAGCTTTCTTACCTAGATGGGCACTCAATTCTTTTTTTAAAAAAATTAACTACCTTTACTTGTCAAAATAGCATGCAGCGGAAACTGTAATGAGGCATGCAGGTTGTAGAATAAAGGAACCAAAAAGCAATTTGCTTAACAAATCTGAAAGCTCTCCTAGTATCAGGAGCATGCAGAGTGATCTTAATCATATTAACTCTTGGGAGCTTGCCAGAAGTTGAGGGAAAATTATTCATAATGTTCTCAATTACCCATAACTGTCAAGAACCTATCAAGTTCCTATCTTGTTTCTTTCCAAGGCATATAACTGATTTCACAGCATATCCATACCATTTTGGATTTAGTTTAAATGTGACTCATTGGGCTGATTTTGTTCAGAAAGGAAAATAAAAGGCTGAACCAAATTTGCAGTTGCTCTCCACCAATATATCAGATTCAGAGAGTTGGGGAGAGTGGGATAAGGAGCAGGAGGTGTAGTCTGATGGTTGAGCTGCCATACTGCCTGAAGAGCTAAGCAGGAATCCATGCCCTGGATGGGTGACAAGAATGCTGGACTGACAAGCTGCAGTTACGTGTTGTGGCAGAACAGAGTCACTGCTGAGTTGATGAGCCTCACAGTGAGAGAACGTTGGGAGTGTATGAGAAGGTCGGCTGGCAAGAATAGTGAACAGCTTGAGAATCCTGCCTGGGCTGATTTACGGTTGCTGCAGAATCTCAAAAGGCATGCAGCCAGAAGTGATAACCACACTGTGAAGGAAAACACCTGGTGAAACTGAGGGTTCTGCGAGTTCCACAGAATATTGTAAAACACAAAAAAACAAAAAACCATTGAAAAATGGCCTGCCTGTGTAAACCGCCTTGAATGCTGTGTAAAAAGGGAAAAAGGCGGTATATAAATAAAACAGAAAAGAATTGCACAAGAGAAAAAGCGGATTGTCTTGTGTCCCTTGGTTTAGAAGAGCATGCTGGAATGTCACAAGTTCTATTGCAACCCCATTTCTATATGAAGCCGCTGGGAGAAGTCATCCGGGGGTTTGGGGTAGGGAGTCATCAATATGCTGATGACACCCAGCTCTTTCTCTCCTTTCCACCCCACTCCAAGGGGGCGGTCAATGTCCTGAATCGTTTGGAGGCAGTTGGGAGCTGGATGGGGGCAAACAAGCTGAAATTAAATCCTGGTAAGACAAGAGGTTCTTCTGGTCCAGAAGTCTACGACTCAGGTATTGGACCATCCTTTGTACTTTGTACTCCTTTGTACTCCCTCCAAAAGGAGCAGGTCTGCAGCTTGGGGGTTCTCCTAGATGCGCAGTTGCTCCTGAATTCCCAGGTGGCGGCTGTGGCCAGGGGGGCTTTTGCACAGCTTTGGCTGGTGCGCCAGCCACAATCGTACTTGGATTGTGCAGACCTGGCCACAGTGACCCATGCTGTAGTGAAATCTAGATTAGATTACTGCAATGCACTCTTATGTGGTGCTGCCTTTGAAGACTGATAGGAAACTGCAACTAGTGCAGAATGCGGCTGCCCGGGTGGTTGCCAGGGCTTGTCGGTTCCACTCAGTCGGGCAGTTAATTCAGCGGCTACACTGGCTGCCAGTTCGTTTCCAGGCACAATTCAAAGTGCTAGTTTTGACTTTGTTAATTTTCATGAACGTTAATCACTGATGGCTCAGTCACAATAACTGGTTCACTTTGAGCTGCAGATACAAGCAAAAGTGGTTTGTTTGTACAGTATTCCTTTCTCAGCATAGAGTGGAGCTAGTGTGGAGTGGGGCATATCCTTTCCCCAAAACTCATGAGAGCTGGTGTAATATAGTGGCTAAGAGACTGAACAATGAATCACAATGTCCCCAGTTTGACCTTTGCCAAATTTGAGAATCACAATGTCTCAAATGTGACCATTGCCATTGACGTATTAGGTGGTCTTAGAAAAGCCACTCCCTTGCAGCATCAGCTGCAATATGGGATAATACTTGGGCTGTAATCCTATACTGTACAGTACTTGCTTACATGGGTGTAAACCCAATTGAGTTCAGTAAGGCTTACTTATGAGTAGGATCACACATAGGATTGGGCTGCTGCTTGTCTTACAGGCAAAGCCCTGCACTGTGAAACTTGTCTGCCCGATAGCATATTGGGTGCTGCCACCATTACTGAGGGTTGAGGTGTCAGCTCTCAAGGGCTGACCTCTGATGCCAGCCCTGCAGAAATTGCTATGCAAATGCAAAGTATTATTAACTGTACCATTTCAGCCTTGCTTATTTGAATGCTCTTCCACACAGTAAACACTCCCTACCCATACATAACCATCATGTGATTCCCCCTGCCTCTTCCGGGTCATGCAACTCCCCCTCCCTTCCCCCCACCTGCAACCTGAAGAAATACAGTAGGAATAGTTTTACCATGTGATCTGATTCTTAGAATGAAACCCATTAGATGTACATACTTCTCAGCTTTTGCAGTCAAAAGATGGTTGCATTTCAGCCCTTCTAACACTGGAATTCACAGTGGCCGACGACCATGCACACATCGCTCCCCTCCAACTTCACTTATAGCTAATAGTTTCCAAAGCACATGTAGGGATTGGACAAGCCTTGTCAAATTACCTAACAGAATATCTGTGAAGCTTAATGGAAAGACCACAACATGCAATTGCTCAGAGGAACAATAGCTGAGGAACAATTATGTAACTCTGATTGCTGGAAGGCACTGAACACCAGCTACTATTTTCAGTACAAGTATAGCAGTGAACATTTGTTCAGCTTTTTAAACAAAGACATTTCGTTGGTTTTTTTTTTTTTTAGTAATTAGTAGTCCTAAATATTAGCTTTGGGGAATGGCAGAGCATCTGCTTTGCCTGCAGAAGGTCCTAGGGTCAGTCCCTGGTATCTCCAGGCAGGGCTGGGAAAGACCCGTCTGAATCCCTGGAGAGCCACTGTGAGTTCGTGCAAACAGTACTGACCTAGCTGGACCAATGGTCAGTATAAAGGTAGCCTTGTATGTTCAAGCAGCTCTGGCTCCAACCACAGTACAAGCTCATGCATTCAAATAGTCTGGGAATGCATAGACAAAGATATAAATAATATAAATAAACTTAAGAGTTTCAGAGATAGAGATGGGAAATATCAAGTGAATTTAGATACATTTTCTTATTTACAACCCGGTCAGCTAATAATTGCTTCAAAAACAAATGAGCCAAAAAAACCAAGAAAAGATAGCCAAGGGAAAAAATCAAGATCCAAACAGATCAAAATACATGAACATTTCCAAACTCTAGTCTAACTGAAACTTCTCCCCATATTCAGCCAAAATGCATTTTATAATACTTGTGAAGAATGCATAGAATTCAGAAACATGGGGCGTTGCCTTTTCTTCCCTGTGCTACTTCAGCCTGTTTGTGGGAAATCACAAGTTTAAACAGCCCTTCTTAAGAGAAACTGCACATTTGCAGGTGGCCTGTTTACTACATTGATGCTATAGGACCTGAAAATGGTGACTTGGCAGAGTGGTTGTGTGAACTGATGCAAGGCGAAAAAGGAATGAGGACTGCATTTCTCATCTCTTTTTAAATACATGGGTACACTTTTGGGACCTGTTCCTGTGTCTGAATTTTTCAAAGTGTAACAGCAAAGATGAATTGTGTAGAGATCAGAGAGGATACATACAGGGAAACCCTCTGAAGAGCCTGCATCTTAGTCTTCTTGAAAGATGAGTCAGGTGTGATTCTGAAATAGGCACATGTCTTTAAGAGGAAAATAGAAGCAGCTCTTAAATGTTTGGACTGGACAGATTACCATTATTTTTGATGTACAGTAGAAGAAAATTAGCAGGTGAAACTTCCCCATCACTGTAGCATTGTAATGGTACATTGAAATGGAAGAAGCCCCAATAGCAGAACCAGTAGCTACTTCAAAGCCTTTTCAGAGGCTATTTCCCAACACTATTCCTTGCATGCTCCCTTTGCTAGCCCCAATATTGTTTTGATGGCACAGTTTGCCAAAATCCATGGCCATTTGAGTCAACAGCGATCCGTCCCCTCTCACCCCATATTGTTGTTGTTGTTGTTCAGTCGTTAAGTCGTGTCCGACCCTTCGTGATCCCATGAACCATATCCCGCCAGGCCTTCCTGTCCTCCACTATCTTCCTGAGTTCGCTCATTTTCATGTTTGTTGCATCGGTGATGCTGTCTAACCATCTCATCCTTGCCTTCCCCTTCTCCTTTTGCCTTCAATCTTTCCCAGCATCAGAGTCTTCTCCAGAGACTCCTCTCTTCGCATTAGGTGGCCAAAATATTTGAGTTTCAGCCTTAGTACCTGTCCTTCCAGGGAACAGTCAGGCTTGATTTCATTTAGAATTGACTGATTTGATCTCCTAGCAGTCCAAGGGACTCTCAGGAGTCTTCTCCAGCACCACAGTTCAAAAGCATCTATTCTTCGGCGCTCAGCCTTCCTTATGTTCCAACTCTCGCAACCATACATTGCTACTGGGAACACCATCGCCCTGACTATACGAACTTTTGTTGGCATGGTGATATCTCTGCTTTTTATTATGCTAAGTTTGCCATAGCTTTCCTTCCAAGGAGTAAGCGTCTTTTAATTTCATGGCTGCTGTCTCCGTCTGCAGTGATCTTGGAACCCAGAAAAGTAAAATCTGTTACTGCTTCCATTTCTGCCCCTTCTATTTGCCAGGAATTGATGGGACCCGATGCCATGATCTTAGTTTTATTAATGTTGAGTTTCAAGCCAACTTTTGCACTCTCCTCTTTCACTCTCATCAAGAGGCTCTTTAGTTCTTCTTCACTTTCTGCCATTAGGGTGGTATCGTCTGCATATCTGAGGTTGTTGATATTTCTCCCGGCAATCTTGATTCCGGCTTGTGATTCATTCAGCCCTGCATTTCTCATAATGTACTCTGCATATAAGTTAAATAAGCAGGGTGACAATATACAGCCTTGCCGTACTCCCTTCCCAATTTTGAACCAATCAGTTGTTCCATGGCCGGTTCGAACTGTTGCTTCTTGACCCGCATACAGGTTTCTCAGGAGACAGGTAAGGTGGTCTGGTACCCCCCATCTCTTTAAGAATTTGCCACAGTTTGTTGTGATCCACACAATCAAAGGCTTTTGCGTAGTCAATGAAGCAGAAGTAGGTGTTTTTTTGGAACTCTCGTGCTTTCTCCATGATCCAGCGCATGTTGGCAATTTGATCTCTAGTTCCTCTGCCTCTTCGAAACCCAGCTTGTACGTCCGGTAGTTCTCGGTCCACGTACTGCTGAAGCCTAGCTTGTAGGATTTTGAGCATAACCTTGCTAGCATGTGAAATGAGTGCAATTGTACGGTAGTTTGAACACTCTTTGGCACTGCCCTTCTTTGGAATTGGAACATAAACTGACCTTTTCCAATCCTTTGGCCACTGCTGAGTTTTCCAAATTTGTTGGCATATTGAGTGCAGCACTTTCACAGCATCATCATTTAGGATTTTAAGTAGCTCAGCTGGGATATTATCATCTCCACTAGCTTTGTTGTTAGTAATGCTACCTAAGGCCCACTTGACTTCACTCTCTAGGATGTCCGGCTCTGGGTCAGTGACCACACCAGCGTGGTCATCAGGAACATTCAGATCTTTCTTGTATAGTTCTTCTGTGTATTCTTGCCATCTCTTCTTAATCTCTTCTGCTTCTGTTAGGTCCTTGCCTTTTTTGTCCTTTATCATGCCCATCTTTGCACAAAACGTTCCCTTGATATCTCCAATTTTCTTGAAGAGATCTCTAGTCCTCCCCATTCTGTTGTTTTCCTCGATTTCCTTGCATTGTTCATTTAAGAAGGCCTTCTTATCTCTCCTTGCTATTCTCTGGAAATCTGCATTCAGTTGTTTATATCTTTCCCATTCACCCTTGCTTTTTGCATTCCTTCTTTCCACAGCTATTTGTAAAGCCTCATCTGACAGCCACTTTGCTTTCTTGCATTTCTTTTTCTTTGGGATGGTTTTCGTTGCTGCCTCCTGTACAATGTTACGAACTTCCGTCCATAGTTCTTCAGGCACTCTGTCTACCAGGTCTAATGCCCTAAATCTATTCTTCACCTCCACTGTATACTCATAAGGGATATGGTTTAGGTCATATCTGACTGGTCTAGTGGTGTTCCCTACATTCTTCAGTTTAAGCCTGAATTTTGCAATAAGAAGCTCATGATCTGAGCCACAGTCAGCTCCAGGTCTTGTTTTTACTGACTGTATAGAGCTTCTCCATCTTAGGTTGCAAAGCACATAATCTATCTGGTTTCGGTATTGACCATCTGGTGATGTCCATGTGTAGAGTCGCCTCTTGTGTTGTTGGAAAAGAGTGTTTGCTATGACCAGCGTGTTCTCTTGACAGAACTCCGTTAGCCTTTGCCCTGCTTCATTTTGCGCTCCAAGGCCAAACTTGCCTGTTGTTCCGTTTATTTCTTGATTTCCTACTTTAGCATTCCAGTCTCCTATGATGTAAAGGACATCTTTTTTGGGTGCTAGTTCTAGAAGGTGTTGTAGGTCTTCATAGAACCGGTCAACTTCATCTTCTTCGGCATCAGTGGTTGGGGCATACACTTGGATTACTGTAATGTTGAATGGTTTGCCTTGGATTCGAACTGAAATCATTCTGTCGTTTTTGAGGTTGCACCCCAGTACTGCCTTTCCCACTCTTTTATTGACTATGAGGGCTACTCCATTTCTTCTAAGGGATTCATGCCCACAGTAGTAGATATGATGGTCACCTGACTTAAATTCGCCCATGCCCGTCCATTTTAGTTTGCTGATTCCCAAGATGTCAATGTTCAATCTTATCATCTCATTTTTGACCACATCCAGCTTGCCTTGATTCATAGACCTCACATTCCATGTTCCTAAGCAGTATTGCTCCTTGCAGCATTGGATTTTCCTTTCAACCTCAGACACATCCACAGCTGGACGTCCTATTGGCTTTGGCCCAGCCGCTTCACTCTTTCTGGGTCTACTTGGAATAGTCCTCCGCTCTTCCTCAGTAGTATATTGGACACCTTCCGACCTGAGGGGCTCATCTTCCGGCGTCATATCACACCCATATTACAGTTGGGGATTGGGCTGTAGCTCAATGGTGCAGTGACTGTTCTGCAGGCAGAAGGTCCCAGATGTATTTCCTGCCACGTCCAGATAGGACTGGGAAACTCATCTGAAAGGAGCTACACACAGCTTTCGGGCAACTAAATGAAGATTCCTGCTCATGTCACCCATGTTCTCAGTCAAAAAATTGTTGGGGGGGAGGGGGAAGAGGTAACTATGCTTTAAAAAAAAAGATAAATGGCTATCTGAATGTTCCCTTCCTTCAAGTAGACAAGAAGATTAAGGGCGCAATCCTACGTAAATTCTGGGCGGCGGATGTAGCGTCTGCTGCCCAGAATTGTTGCGAACGTGCCGTAAGGCATGTCTGACGATGACTTTAGAGCCAGGAAGGTTGGTGCAAGGCCGGCCTTCCCAGCTTTGCCGGCCAAGGACTCGGGCGGCCACCAGACCCAGCAAAGGTAGGATCCGGCAGATGCCTCAGGCGGTTGGCGAACGGGGGGAGGAGGGACGGCGGAGCCAGGAGGGCGGCCATAAGCCCAGCCGTCCCGGGAGGGGGCAGGGACATGGTGTCCACCATATCCCAGTCCCCGCAGGGCGAACGGGGGGCAGCTGGGCCATTACACGGCCTCTTCCAACTTCCACCAGCAAAATAGCTGGTGGAAATCCAAGGAGGCGGGGAGAAGCAGCACAGAGAAATGTGTTGATCCTTTCCCTTCTGACTTGTTGCATACTCTCTGCAACCTCCCCCACTTGCCACTGTTCAAATGCTTTTCCATGCAACATCACAGGAGAGGCATTACACATGGGGAATTTTAGACGTTTTCCTGCTAAAGCATGTGGAATACTTTGCAGGAAAGAAACCTGGAGTTCACAGATTAGGAAAAGCTGAATACAAAGCTAGCAGTGTCTAGACCATTGCAAATAGGGAAATCGCAACCAAGCCAAGGGAGGTTGGACTCCTGCTCTATTTGGCATTGGTGAAGATGACTGGTGGAGTATTAGGTTCACTTCTGGGTCACTACAGGACAGGCGCTGGGAAGAATCCAAAGAGCAACAACAAGAGTTATTTGAGGCGTCATGAGACGGAAAACTAAAAATGCAATTTAACAGGTTTAAACTGGAGATTAGCAAGTTCTTCCAACATGCAGAACCCATGCAGAACAGCAGAACCCTGTGCCCAGCAGTTTTATGGCAACTTTGATCACTACTAGTTATGCTAAACTTCTAAAAAAATGTTGACAAACCTGAATGTACAGAAATTCAATGCCACCTCCTCATTTGACATCACTGCCAAAGCAATATTTTATCGCTCAAGTACAAAGCAAGGCATTCTTGTTTGACTGGTTTCCATAAGTGATGTATGCAGCTCAATTATTCAGGAGACACACTCCAACATGATTACGAATGCAGCAAGTAAGACTGCACATGCCATTTGTCCTACTCCCAACCACCAACTTCTTCCAAGAGTTATGTGCAAGGTGCTGCTGACAGACATGCTTACATGCTGCTTTTGGCCTGACAAGCACTGCTCCCCAGGCAAGTTCGCTCAGAAGACCACGCCAACATAATCCTACTCCCCAAAAAGTTGCCAACATCATCAGAATGGGGAGCCCAACATTCCCTACTCCATTTTGTTTGTAAGAATCCAGCCCCAACCAGGCCAGCCACCACTACCGTAATGGATTATATTTACATATCTGTTTATGAGGGGACTGTTCATGACGAGAGCACCGAAATGTGGAGGACAAAAAAATAATAATGGCTATTTCATTTGGCTGTCAGGTGAATAATTTATACTTGTCAACTTTCCAAAAGCCTCCTAAATAGTACGTACAAGGAACACACCAAGTGCAGCACTTTCTTTTAAAGACAGACACATAAGAACATAAGAAGAGCCCTGCTGGATCAGGCCAAAAGCCCATCTAGTCCAGCTTCCTGTATCACACAGTGGCCCCACCAGATGCCTCAGGGAGCACAAGACAACAAGATAACCTGTTTCCCTTTGACACTCCCCTGCACCTGGCACAGAGAAAACCCACTTCTAAAACCAGGAGGTTGCTTATGGCTTGTAACCTGTGATGGTCTTTTCCTCCATGAATCTGTCCAAACCCCTTTTAAAGGCATCTAGGCCAGGTACTATCACCACATCCTGTGGCAAGGAGTTCCACAGATGAATTACGCACATTAATTACCATCACACTGCTCTAATCCATTCCATTGTAATGGACTTTTCCTCCATGAATCTATCCAAATCCCTTTTAAAAGCATCCACGCCAGGTGCCATCACCACATCCTGTAGCAAGGAGTTCCACAGATGAATTACACGCTGGGTAAAGAAATATTTTCTTTTGTCCGTTCTAACTCTCCCTCCACTCAATTTTAGTGCATGTCCCCTGGTTCTGGTGTTGTGTGAGAGGGAGAAGAATTTCCCTCTATCCACTCTCTCCATCCCATGCATAATTTTATAAGTCTCAATCATGTCCCCCCTCAGACGCCTTTTTTTCTAGGCTGAAAAGCCCCAGACGCTGTAGCCTTTCCTCATAAGGGAGGTGCTCCAGCCCACGAATCATTCTGGTCGCTCTTTTCTGCACCTTTTCCAATTCAACTATATCCTTTTTGAGGTGTGGTGACCAGAACTGGACACAATACTCCAGATGTGGCCTTACCATCGATTTGTACAAAGGCAGAATGATATTGGCCGTTTTATTCTCAATCCCTTTTTAATGATCCCGAGCATGGAATTGGCCTTCTTCACAGCCGCCGCACACTGGGTCGACACTTTCATCAACCTGTCCACCAGCACCCCAAGATCTCTCTCTTGATTCGTCACAGACAACTCAGAACCCATTAGCATATATGTGAAATTTTGGTTTCTTGCCCCAATGTGCATCACTTTGCACTTACTTACATTGAAGCGCATCTGCCATTTTGCTGCCCATTCTCCCAGTTTGGAGAGATCCTTCTGGAGCTCTTCACAATCCCTGCTGGTCTTCACCACCCGGAAACGTTTAGTGTCATCTGCAAACTTGGCCACCTCACTGCCTATCCCCGACTCCAGGTCATTTATGAATAAGTTGGAAAGCACCTGTCCCAAGACCGATCCTTGGGGCACACCGCTTTTCACCTCTCGCCATTGTGAAAATTGCCCATTGATTCCCACTCGCTGTTTCCTGGTCTTCAACCAGTTCCTAATCCACAAGAGGACCTGCCCTCTTATTCCCTGACTGTGGAGTTTTCTCAGGAGCCTTTCATGAGGGACTGTGTCAAACGCCTTCTGAAAATCTAGATATATAATATCCACGGGTTCGCTCGCATCCACATGCCTGTTGACCTTTTCAAAAAAATTTAACAGGTTTGTGAGGCAAGACTTCCCCTTGCAGAAGCCATGCTGACTCTCCCTCAGCAGAGCTTGTTCTTCTATGTATTTTAAGATTTTATCCTTAATGAGACTTTCCACCATCTTCCCTGGAACAGATGTTAGGCTGACCGGCCTGTAGTTTCCTGGGTCCCCCCTCCTTCCTTTTTTAAAGATCGGCGTGACATTAGCTATCCTCCAATCCTCTGACACAGTGGCCGTTTTAAGGGACAAGTTGCATATTTTGGTCAAGAGGTCAGCAACTTCATTCTTGAGTTCCTTCAGAACTCTTGGGTGGATGCCATCCGGGCCTGGTGATTTATTGATCTTTATTTTGTCAATTAAGTCTGAGATGTCTTCTCTTTTAACCTCTATTTGACTTAATTCTTTAGTCAGGGGAGACCGTTCCGGCAGTGGTATTTGCCCGAGGTCTTCTGCCGTGAAGGCAGATGCAAAGAACTCATTTAATTTCTCTGCAGTCTCCAAGTCCCCTTTTATCACCCCTTTCTCTCCCTCACCATCCAGCGGACCAACCGTTTCCCTGGCAGGTTTCCTGCTTCTAACATATTTGAAGAAGCTTTTATTATTCCCTTTTATGTTGCCTGCCATATGTTCCTCAAAGTCTTTCTTGGCCTCCCGTATCATCTTTTTACATTTCTTTTGCCACAGTTTGTGCTCCTGTTTATTTTCCTCACTAGGGCAAGACTTCCATTTACGGAAGGAAGCTTCCTTGCCTTTTATAGCCTCCTTAACTGTGCTTGTTAGCCATGCCGGCACCCTCCTGGACTTGGTCGAGCCCTTCCTCCTTTGTGGGATACACTCCCGCTGGGCCTCTATGACTGTTGTTTTAAACAGCCTCCATGCACTCTGGAGCGATTGGACTCTTTTTACCTTCCCTTTCAGCTTTTTTTTTAACTAGTCTCCTCATTTTGGGGAAGTCTGCCCTTCGGAAGTCAAGGGTTTTCGTGTCAGCTTTGCTCGGCACTCTCCCTCCAACATGCATGGCGAAACAGATAGCAGCATGGTCACTGTTCCCCAATGGTTCGGTAACATTTACCTCCCTGACCAGATCTTGAGTGCCACACAATATCAAATCCAGAGTCACCTGTCCTCTGGTCGGTTCCATGACAAGCTGCTCTAAGGCACAGTCATTTAACATATCCAGAAATCCAGTCTCTCTTTCATGACCTGAGCATGAATTGACCTAGTCGATGTGAGGATAATTGAAGTCCCCCATGACTACAACCCTGTCTCTCGTTGACACCTCCCTGATTTGCTTCCTCATTTCAAGATCCCCTTCAGGTTTTTGATCTGGAGGACGGTAGCATGCCCCTACTATTACATCACTCTTTGAGCCTGGTAATCTAACCCACAGTGATTCTACGGAGGAGTCAGAGCCCCCCTCCAGCTCTACTCTGGTGGATTCTACCCCCTCTTTGACATAGATGGCCACCCCACCTCCAACACGCCCCTCTCTGTCCCTCCTATAGAGTTTATATCCTGGAATTGCAGCATCCCACTGGTTCTCCGCATTCCACCAGGTTTCTGTTATACCTACTATGTCAATGTTTTCCCTAGCCACCAAACATTCCAGTTCTCCCATCTTTGCCCGTAGACTTCGGGCATTTGCATAAAAGCACTTATATACCTGGTCCCCCAAGAAGGGCTGCATGTTTGCACCTTTATTCCTGCAGCCTTCTGTCCTGCTAGACTGGCTATCATGTCCCATCACGCTACCACTCCCAATTCTTACTCTATTACTTGACTGTTACTCTATTACTCTGCACCCTCATTCCCTAGGGATGAGGAGTCCCGAACCGGATGCCCCTCGGCTCCTGTCGGCTTTCCCCCAGGAGTCAGTTTAAAAGCTGCTCTGCCACCTTCTTAATGTTACGCGCCAGCAGTCTGGTTCCGTTTTGGTTCAAGTGAAGCCCGTCCCTCTTGTACAGGCCCGGCTTGTCCCAAAATGTTCCCCAGTGCCTAACAAACCTAAACCCCTCCTCCTGACACCAGTGTCTCATCCACGCATTGAGACCCCTGAGCTCTGCCTGCCTAGCTGGCCCTGCGCGTGGAACAGGTAGCACTTCTGAGAACGCTACCTTTGGGGTCCTGGATTTGAGCTTCCTACCTAGCAACCTAAATTTGGCCTCCAGGACCACCCGGCTACATTTCCCCACGTCGTTGGTGCCAACATGCACCACAACCGCTACCTCCTCCCCAGCACTCTCTACCAGCCTATCTAGACGAGAGGTGATGTCCGCAACCTTCGCACCAGGTAGGCAAGTCACCGTGCGGTCCTCGCATCCGTCACAGACCTCCCTCTCTATGTTCCTGACTATAGAGTCACCCACGACAAGAAGCCCCCTTCGCCCCCTCCCCAGAGGAGTATCCATAGTGCGACTGGATACGGGCCCATCACCTGAAGAAGGGGTCCCCACTGTGGGATTGTTTCCCTCTTTTCCAGAGCAATGTCCTCCAGCCCCGAGACTCCCTTTCCTGGCAGCTGAGGAGCTGGCCAACTGAGGGTGGGATGATGCCTCCACGTCCCTAGAAGTCTCACCCTGGTTCCTCTCTACCTGTCTCTGCTTCTCCAGGTCAGCAACCGTGGCTTCAAGGGAGCGAACCTGTTCCCTGAGAGCCTGGAGCTCTTTGCACCGAGCACACACCCATGACTTGTGCCCAAGAGGCAGATAGTCATACATGTGACACTCAGTGCAAAACACTGGATAGCCCCCACCCCTCTGCTGCCTGTCTGACTGCATAGCTTTTGAGTGTAAGTTATGGATTTATCAAAGTTTGGGTACCTTAATGTTGTTGGAGCTCTCCTCTCTTCAAGGTTGTTGGAGCTCTCCTCTCTCCTCTCTTCAAGGGAAGTGCCGGGCAGTGTGTGGGGCCTGGCTTCCTCGCCCCGCTGCTTAACTCGCTGTGTCTTTTTTACCTTGACACTTTGTCCCAGTGAGCCACTGCATCCCAGTGAGGCCACTCGCTGCTCCTGAAAGGGCTCACTCCTAATTAGCAATGATTAGAACAATGCAAACTTAAGTGATGGGAATGTGAATGGAGCAGCTGAATTGGTTGTAGAACCTCAGACATCAGAACTCACGGAATTAAACACAAACGCGAACACTGACTCTAAACAGCAAGATATCCTGAAAAGGAGCTCAGGTGTACATGAAAGCTACAGAGAAGGTAGTTGAAAAGTCCATTCATAAAACTTTTATTCCACTTACATCAACTTAATACACATGTTCTTAACAGTTATGCTTAGATTGTTCATGAAAATTTTTTCAGGAGACATTAAACAAAGCTAGCCATCATCTCAAGTTATTTCCCTGTTAACTATTTTTACAGCACATGCATGTTAGGCAAAGTATCAAAAAAAAATCACAAAAGCAAAACCCTAAAAAAGTTAAATACATGGGTTTTTGTTTTACTGCTGTGCTCGATATACAGTGTAATTATGGATATCAAGCATTTCATTTTTACTGCATCTTTACTTGTACATTTGTTCTTAGGTTGCCTAAACCATTTAAATACAAATAAATTGTGTAGCAAAAATAATGAAAGCAACAGCAGGTAACTTTACAAGTAATGGAATGTGAACCGTTTCTGCCCTTTCCTAGAGAAAGTTCATTGGGTTAGCAAACCACCTTAAGGAACACTTTTCTGCTGCAATCAGAGATGTATACTTGGACTGTAGATTCCACAGATTTTACATGATTGACATGCAACATCCATGGGACATTATTCTCTTCAGCTATGTGTTCCACTTTTGAAGTACCCACATTTACTACACCTGTGTGGTTGCAACCAATCATCCCTTTTTTACCACTGTGACAGACCAATTTGCAAGCAGTTTTCTCTTTGCTCAACATAGGAAGCTGTTTAACATTGGCTTTTGTGGGAAACCACAAAGTACCAAGAGTACTATGCCAAACATGTAAAACTTTTATAAAAATTCCACATCCCTATATTGGCCACCTTGGATGAACAAAAATTCCCCGAATGTTAACTGGCTCTATTCCCCTAATATTAAACATAAAACCACATGGGAAATATAGAAATCCAAATAGAAGTAACATAAACCTGTCATAAATCGTAAACAAAACTATTTGTGGGACAGCATGGATGACAAATGGTCTACTGTGTAAATTTTAGAATGAGGCAGACAAAATTGGAAGGCTGGTTAATTCTCCCCTCCTTCTCCTGCTTCAGCTTCATCTCCTTGGGTATCCGATGTCCACAACTGTTTAAGAAAAATGCAGTCGTGTGTTACTGATTAAACTTTTAGTTTTAGGAACATGTGTGAATAAGCAAGCAGTCATCACCATAATCTCCAAGACAGCTATTCCTCATTTCAAAAGAGGCTTTTATTAAAGGACTACACAACTGAGGGAAGCAAACACACCATGTACTTTATCCCATGGACAGAATTTACAAATTGTTTTTATTTTAACCCCTGGCTGCCCATTAGTCTAGTTATAGAGTAGTCAATACCAAATACTTGGAATCAAACTTTTGAAAACTACCTTCCTCTTTGCTTGTATAAAGTGCTTTGCTTAGTACAAACTGTCCAAGTACTTACTGTCAAATTGTCTCTCAGTAACTGCATTATTAGCGTGCTGTCTTTGTATGACTCTTCGCTTAACGTATCAAGTTCAGCAATGGCTTCATCAAAAGCCTATGATTTGAAAAAAAGAGTACATTTGTACATGTAAAACTTAATACACACTTTATATTTAGTGTAATAACCTGATTATTAACTCACAGTCTTTGCAAGGGAACAGGCTTTCTCTGGAGAATTCAGGATCTCATAGTAGAACACGGAGAAGTTTAGAGCCAGACCTAATCTGATCGGATGTGTTGGCTGCATCTCTTTTTTGCTGATTTCAAAAGCTTCCTGATATGCCTGTTGTGACTGCTCCACTATCCCTTTAAAAAAACACACAAAGAGAACACCACCAAAGTTAGCAGTTGCATTTGGGATTATGTCAAGACACAAACACCACTTTACTCCTTAGAGTTTATAGAAGTAAACTATATAGTTTGAGAAAGTGTTTTAGAAGCTATGATATTTACCAAACTTATACCAATGTTGATAAATAAGGTTCAATATACATGTGTGTATGCATCTGCAAACTATTCTATTCAGGCAGAAAGGCACCAATCTAAAAATGTTGAGAAATTAAACAGTTCTGTTTGATGTTTGAGAAATTAGATAGTGAAATCATATGTCATAAGCCAATTATACGGAATCTTAAAAATCTGACCAGCTTTACTATTATCATAAACTAGAGAATTTCTAGCACATTAAACAGATTTTCAGGCTCAAACCTAGGAATAGGAGAAAGAAAACATCCTAATTTCAAAGTCTGGCAGTTTGACATATTCTCATACACTCATTAGAAAAACGTGGACCTAGAGAACCACTGGCTAGCTACTCCTTGAAGCCATTTGGGTAGCAATGTTAAGGCAGAGTTCAAGTGTGCCAGAAATCCTGCTCTCTCACAAATTCTGAGCAACAGCAAGTAGGTTACCCTTGCAGTTAGCCCTCCTTGCCTTCAAACATTTGCTTCTAAAAGGCATAGAAGAAAAGATATGCATTTAAGAGTTAGAGCACTTAAATCTACATGTTTAAGAAATTGTTGTAACACAAAATGCAGCAAGAAGAATGCAACACAGGAAAAAATACCAAAGTACAAAAAGGTGATTTTCTGACCACCATCAAAACTGTTGAAAAGGTATTGGTGTCCACTCCCTGTCTTCCTCCCAAAGGGGCAGCTCCACCTCCAGGGGGTCTTGAACAACCATAGGGGTAACAGGAAATCAGACAAGCTCCTGGCCAAATCAGTTTAGAATTTATTGAACAAGGTACAATGGAAAAAGGCAGGGCTTCCTGATCTCTCCAATTCACCTTCTTTTACTATAGCCTTGAAGCCAGGAGTCAGGTAGAGACTCTGCTTTGGGAACAGAGTCCAGGATAAAACACTTGCTTGGCACACAGTCTCCCACTTGGCAAGGCTGGCTGCAGGTTTTGAGACTGCCCTCTGGCCTGCCCAAAACTATGATGTGGCTCAGGTGAGCAGCTCTAGCCAACACCCCTGGCCATGCCTTTGCCTGTTCCCCCCCCCCCCCCCCGCCAGGTCTTAGGCCAGTACTGGGTCCTCCCAGTAGTCTCTGCACTCCAGGCCCTCCAATCCTCCTTGCTTTTTCCAGCTTCCTGTTAGTCCCTTCAGTTCATCTTCCACCCTCCTGCCCAGTCATCCAACTGCTGCAAACAAGTGAAACACTATACTGTAATTCATTAACAGGAAGATCGCACCCAAACCATATACCGTCTAACCATGACTGGAGTAAGACCCCAGTTTTGGCCACTGTTATAAGAACTTTCAGGCACCTGTACAAGTTTAGTAAAGGGTTTCAGAACACATATTTTGAGGAAACAGGCATGACTAGCACAACTAGTAAGACAGAAAGGAAGAGCTGGTAACAATCCAATATTTGAAAGAATGGCACAATGGGGAAAAGAAAAAAGGGGAGGGGGCTTGTTGAGCAATATACAAAGAACACCAAAACTTGGAACAAAGACCAAAACCATGAATATTTTCAGTACCTGAAAGAAAATGCACTCCAATATCAACAGATATTAGCAGCTAGTAGCAAGGTTTAGTTTGGGAACAGCCGTTTAAATGCTCTTCTCTAGGTTTGAGCAGTTGTGAAGGATGAACTAGATCTCATGAACTGGAATAATAAAATGAAGTTGTATAGCAGTAACAGCATGCATTTGGATTACTCTTTAGCAGCTCATATACATTCCTTTATCTTTTATAAAGGTTTATGGCACAAAATGTATTTTTGTGGTTAACAATTAACCATTTGTTGTTAACCTGGAAGGTGAAAATGATCTGGGAAAGCTAGCTAACCACAGGACAATTTGACTGTAACAAGAATAAACCTAATTTCAAGATTAAGCAAGACATTTCAAGTAGTGTTAAGGGAAACACTGGCAAACTATACAAAGCACAGCTGAGGACATCTCAAATAGCGTGCTTAATATGTCACCATATTATAAAATGAATTAGAAACTAAACAGAAGATCCAAGATCTTCACAGAATAGAAAGTTAACAAAGTTTAGGAGATTCTCAGCCTGTTAAGATTAGAAAAAGGCATCTGAACGAATGCAACAGCCATCTTTGAAGGGATAACAAAAGAAAGCAATTAAGGTGGCTGGAAGTATAAAAGCCAACTATAAAAATCTGCTAAAGCCTAATTTTGGTGACTTATCCATGAATTATGCCAATGGATATTTCCTAAATTCTTTATACAGTACTAGTCTAGTTTAGCTTTATCCTAACAATTATGCTCTGCTGTAACCTTGTCAGTGCAGCAGTCCCCACCTGTGAAAGCATAAAGTGAAAAAATGGAAGAAACAGATACGTCTAGCTTAGTCAGAATCCTTACCCAGACAAAGCTGAGCCTCCCCTGCCAGCCCAAGGTTGACAGCAAAAGTGAATATACAAGGGTCAGTAGAGAACCCAGGACAATTGCTCTCCATCCCACATCCTAACCATAAAAGAAGATTCCAGCTTAACAGCAAATCATGGCACAATACCAGTAATACAATAATGGACACAGTAATGGACACAGTACCAGTCCAAAGCAAAGGAACACAAGACACATGCCATGGGGCCACATTACATGCCTCTAGCTCTAAACGTGGGAGCAAAGTGAAGGGAGACTTTGCACGAAAGTGTGTGCTCCTAGCTCTAGACATGGGAGCAAAGTTCCCTACTGTCAGACAGCCAAGGAGAACAACAAATTTGGGAAGGTTGGGTAAATTCCACTAGTTAGCCTTACCATAGTCCCAGTTCTGACCGGGACAATCCCGGTTCAGGAGCCCAATCCCGGGCTCCTGGCCGGTCTCCCCATTGTCCCGGTCAGCTGGGACTAGCCCCAGACGCAGCACTAATGCGCTGCGTCTTTCAGCCTCGTCGCATACTCGCGCGAGGCTGGGTGCTCTCCGAAATGGCCCGCGTTTACTTGGGCTGTTCCGGAGAGCTCCCAGCCTCGTCGCGTATTTGCGCGAGACTAGGAGCTCTCCGAAATGGCCCGCGTTTACTTGGGCTGTTCCGAAGAGCTCCCAGTCTCGTTGCGTATTCGCGGGGGACTGGGAGCTCTCCGAAACAGCCCGAGTGAACTCAGGTTGTTTCAGAGAGCTTCCGGCTTCGCGCAACTATGCAGCGGGGACTATGCAACTGCCTCGCTGGGAGGAAGTCCCCACCCCTGGCCACGCCCCCAATCCCAGCCGTGTCCCGGCCACTATTGCTTCTGCCCCCCCTGCATGGGGGGGGGATCTGGTAAGGCTACCACTAGTTACACAGAATTCTCATAGATGCTCTTTCTTAAGGTTTGTACACAAACACCCACCATGAACCTCAACTATACTGCAGCAACTGGTGCTATAGTAACAAAGTACCCTACATAGGTAGGCAAAGGAGATGGGAGCCATTAAGAGGGAGGAAGGCCACGAAAATGAATGAGTGGTTATGCAGAGTACGCAAATCTGTATAATGACTTAATCCTTTCTTACTCAAAGTTAGTTCCAGTGTTGTGGAGGGCCACTTAAATACATTGCTTGCATAAAGGAAGCTGGGGTCTCTGTTGGAGAGGTTGTATAAGTTGAGAAGCATTCAGTTTGGTGGGGGTCCACCACCTGCAACCTGAAGTGACACAGCCCAGACACAGGTTTATTACATTGAAGAGGTGATAAACCTGCAGGACAAGAGCCAGGAGGTATCTAATGAATCAAGCAGACACTGCAGATGCTGCTACATGCATACTGTCCAATGGATGGAGAAGTATTGTCCTAACACATGAATCCTTCCTCATAACCAGATTTCTCCAGACACTCAAAACATGCATAGAAGACAAGACTCCTTCACGCCACACAGACCAGTAGAAAATCCAATTGCTCCTATGCAGCCCCTAAAAACTGCTAAACAGTTAATGCAACAAGTACAGTGGACCCTTTTTTTCCTGTGGATCTGGGATCCGTGGATTTGATTTACCGCGGATCCCAGATCCATGAGGTCCAATAAAAATGCTGTTAAGGAAGAAAAGCAGGGTTCTAAAAATGTGAAGCCGCTGTGTGTTCTTGCTTTAAACATACTTAAATTGTGCTCCGGAATGCATTCGGGGCAACCTAGGGAGGGAGGGGGGGAGTAGCATGATCCAGAAGAGGCTTCTGGAGCACAATTTAAGCATGTTTAAAGCAAGAACAGTGGTTTCACTCTAAAAAGGTTAAAAAAAACCCTGCTTTTTCTCCATTTTTTCCCCACAGGTTTTTAATTGGACTCCAGTATACGTGAACCTCGTTATCTGTGTGTGTGTGTGTGGGGGTTCCGGAATGGAACCCCCGCAGATAGCAAAGGCCAACTGTACAATCATACCTAGAACAGAGATGCAGGAAGAAGCTGCACCTATTTTTATACCACCTGTTACAGTTTTCAGAGATGCATAAACCTTGCTGGAACAAGGTTGGTTTCTTCATTCCTCCATGCTGCTTTCAAAACTCACTCTACTACTGATGATGCTCAGTAAGAGCTTTGACAGCTTCAGTAGGGTCTGTACTAATGAGGCTTAGGAGACTGAACCCTATCCCAACCATACTTGTCACTCACTTTAGGAGTCTTCAAGATGAGACAAAGGGAGGAGAAAATCCAGGGTGCCCTCTCTCATTATACTCTAAGGCAGTGGTTCCCAAACTGGGAGGTGTGGTTACTAGGGAAGCTGTGGAGTGCCATGGAATCCTTTTGGAAACAGTGCAATGCCAATTGGCAGGCATTAACATAATGTAATGGGGAGCAGCAGCCAATGATCATGAATGGTCAAGGGAGTCGCAGGTTGAAAAGGTTTGGGAAACACTGCTCTAAGGTTTAGTGCAGGAGGTTCCCAACCTGTGGTATGCGTACCAGTAGTGGTACGCGGACCACAGGCTGGTGGTATGTGGGCTGCCGGCGACCAAGATGGTAGCCGCTATCTTGGCCGTGTGGTGCCATGTTGGAACCGGAAAAGCAGCAGCTCAATCTGTCGTTTAAAATTGTTCAGTACCATCTAAGGTACTAAACAGGCTGTATGTATATCGAATGGTCTCTCAGCGGGACAGCACAGGCTCAGCAACAAAGTCGATATTCAAACAGCAACATATGATCAGGAAGGATGACTGAAAAACCTTGTGTACAGTTGGACCTCCGTATCTCTGGGGGTTCTGTTCTGGACACCCCCTGCAAGACCCCTTCCGGACCTGGAAGAGGTTGTAGGAGTGTGATTTCGCTCTCTACAGCCCTGCAAACAGAGCGGTTTGTCAGCAAAAGGTAAGTAATGCTAGTTTTAACTATTTTCTTTTTTTCAAGTTTATTCAGTGATCCCCATATCTGCACCAAAGCGATTTCATTTTACGGGATTTCAGTATGCATGTGTGTGTGTGTGTGTGTGTGTGTGTGTGTGTGTGTGTGTGTGTGTGTGTGTGCGCGTGTGTTCGTGTTCCAGAACGGAACCACCGCGGATACAGAGGTCCAACTGTACACAAGGTTTTTCAGTCGTACTTCCTGATCATACGTTGCTGTTTGAATGAGTTACTTGTTGCTGAGCCTGTTCCATCCCACTGAGAGACCATTCGATATATAGCCTGTTTAGTACCTCAGATGGTACTGAACAATTTAAACGACACCCATGGTGATAAAAACATCACGTACTAATTAACCATACATGGAAGGCACCAATATGGGGTAATCACATTGCTAGGGCCTCTTGTGGAAGCGGCTGTCATTGTCAGGTTGCTCCCCCCTCTGCTATTCTTGTGCTTTTGACATTGTTGCTGAAGAGCACAGAATCACAACTAGTTACAGTGGTATAAACTTCAGTGTAGCTGTAGACATCTTAGATGGACCACAGGATTGGTCTGCCTACCTTGAATTAGGCGAGTGTCAACGGCAGTTGAAGCAAATAACCACCCTGGTTTGATTCTAGTGACACAAGAGTTAGGGACGCATAAATGAGAAACTACTAGAGGGTCTACTATGTAAGCACCTAGAAGAAAAGGTCCCCACAGTTCTAAACATAAGAAGTCATAACAGACTAACTCATTACCTTCTTCTGAAGCAAGCTCATCTAAAGGGAGCTTTTTTACTGTAACATGAAATCCTTAAACAAAGCTAGTAACATACGAAGTTATTGGAAATTAACATAATCTGGGTATACAATATGCTAAATATCTATTATCATCCTTTTGAGATGGTCACTTAGAAAGCATGGTGTTTTAAAGGGACATAATTAAGAGATTCATAGCCTGACAATGTGACATACAAGGCCAGTGATACTTTTTCTCAAGAGCATGGTTTCAAGACTTGAAAGCAACTGCTGTCCTACTCAACACCATGTATACAGGTTTGAAAGGATTCAGAGGAGAACTATAGCAATGATGCAAAAACCTAGAAGAAATCCCAAGAATGCTGAACTTTTTGATATTTTTATTTTAGGAAGACACCTGGGGCAGAAGAGTAAAGGAGAGGGGACCTGTAGTTTCAAAATATTTAGAAGAGGGGGAAATTATTCTCTGCTGTGTTTGCCAATGATAGAAAACAAAAGGTGGTAATAAAAGCAGGCATTAAAAAAAATGATTCAAATCCTATTCAACTCCTTATATATTTTGTCTCCAAATGATCTCCATGGATTCTGAAGAAGCGGCCAATAGCCAGAAGTAGATGGTGTAGTAAATTCCTTGGGACGAAGAACCTTGTCCATTGTTTTGTGGCTGCCTTTTTATTGTATAGAATTCTTGGTAACAGCCAAGGATGTCGTGCAATGTACGCTTGAAATGAAAGCTTTGAGTCATGTCTGGATCATTATTGTCCACTATCTCACACATCTGATTAGCAGTTTTAATGTTTTTATTCTTCCACAAGTTCTCGATTGTTGCATTTTCATAGTTCTCCAACCCTGTGAATGTACTGCATCACTTGCTGCGTGTAAGACCTTGAAAGTAGTGACAAGACACTGATCCATGGGTTGGAGGTGGTATTAGGAGGTAAAAAAATTCTTATGTTTGATGCTACATCTTCAGTAGTCCTAGGAAATGCAGGTTATCTATCCAAAACCAAAACTGCCTTAATAGAGATTATTCTCGGCAAAATGTCCAGTGCCACCACCTTCAAATCTTGAAGTTATGGGTTCAAATCTGTGCTTGAAGTTGAGTTCAAATCTTGAACTCAAAATCTTCTTTTCTTAATGTTAAAATAGAAGCATGAGCGATGATTAATCGTGTCGCTATCTATTCAAATGTAAGAACTCTCCCCATCTGCTCTAACATTGATTCTCATTTGTGCTACATTTGCTCCAAATGTACACCTCCAACACTCGATTGTGCAACCTGCTTTAGTTTTTCATTGCATAAAGAGTGTTCTGACTGTTGACAAAGACAAATTCATGTCGCGAGATATCCTTTGGTGACCCTGATCCAGTCTTTATGATATCCCTCTTCATTCACCAGCTATGCATGCTTACCCTCACATGCATAGATGTGCATGTGGGCAGTTGTACCACTCCAAGGACGGAGAGGCGGTGGCTGTACATTCTGAACAAGGGAGGCAGCAAGTATGTGCTGCGAGATAGCAGCAACTCAGGCAAGGTGCTTGAACTGTATAAACTGCCTGCTCATGATCAAAAATTGCCCTTTCCCTTCTCGTATCTTTTCCAGTGCAAGTTTCTGGCAGAGCTTTACAAGCAGAAATCTCATATAAGTGAAAAATATGTTTGTATACTGAATTTAAAGGTATGAATGTACAACTTGTTAAAGCAAAATCTCAAAGCAATTGCTTGAGTAAAGGGGATAATTGTGTAATTGAAATTGTACAATTTTATATGCCAAGTTTTGTAAAGTAAATTTAGGCTTGATATGAAAACTGCATACATTCCAATTTCCCCCAAAATTTATATTTCCTCCCCCCAATCCAGAAAACTCAGTATTTCTGTGGCCCAATGTATATATTGAAATGTTCATTCAAACTCTTTGACTTTACTTCCAGTGTGCAGAGAATAGCAATTTCCATAACTCAAAATTTGGATTTGACACAAACAGCCCGACTTTCCTACACAGCAAGTAACAACTTTATGTCATAATAGGCCAGGGATGGCCAAACTGTGGCTCCTGAGTCATATGCAGCTCTTTGACCTATAATGTGTGGCTCTCTGAAATACGTTGGCTGAGCTCCTTTTGGCATCACAATTAACATAAAAGGTAAATAAGACATTTTCTTAATTTTTTAGCAGGTATAAACTGAGAGTTTACTGGATTGAAACATAAGTTTAATGTTCATGGTGAGTAAATATATTTAAGAATTTAAATGCTTCTTAAATATTGTGGCTCTCAAACATCTGAAGTTTATCGTACGTGGTTCTTACATGAAGCAAGCTTGGCCACCCCTGTAATAGGCTTTCAAACAAAGCAGCTAAAGCCAAGCTCAGGTGATTTTCTTAACAAGTATCATAGTGAGTCTCAGCATGCTCTGCTGTATCATGAAACACTTAAAAGATCAGGCATAACTCTTGCACAGACTAAATGACATTCTGTTTTTCAACTGAATTTTAGATGCTACTTGTTCAAAGCCATATTTATCAGTTTGAGATCAGAAGCTGCCATAGTTTTAAGTAAAGAATTAACAGCTATCTTGATTGAAGGGAAAACTAGAGACATTATACAAGCACTAAGAGCCTCAATTCCATCACCATACAAAGCCTTTAATCGCTATACGATTTGTATTCTCTGTCCAAATGTCTCCAGTAAATCAAAGCAATGCTACAGACTATAGTAAAAAAGACCTATGTAACATATTCCAAGAGCTTGTTGCCCAATAGTACAGTTTATAAAACATCCAAGAAAGCTTTAAACAGCAAATGTTTATTCACGTGTCAATATGAAAATCTAATCCTTAGATCAATGCTCCTATGCAGTTGAAAATAATCACTGCTTTAAAACTTAAGTGCTTTTAATTGAGCTGAAGCTTAGCGCATACCTACAGCCTCCTGCGAAATTCTCACTCCAACACAAGTTCATTAGAAGAATGTAAAATACTAAAAATCAAATCAAATCAAACACTGTACCTTTCTTGTCGTCACCAGCAGCAACCTCGGCCAAATAACGGTAGTAATCGCCTTTCATTTTCAAATAGAAAACTTTGCTTTCTGCTTGCGAAGCATTAGGAATCAAGAATTTTTCCAACAGAGACTAAAATTGAAAAAAGGCATAAATCAGTAGGCTATACACACTAACACTACCAGAGCATTTCATACATTTGTTAGTGTATAGGCAGCATAGCTTGTTCTCCTCAAGGAATTCCCCCCCCATCAGCAGTACCCTCAGAAGTCAAGTTACTATAACAACGTAGAAGCAAAGACTTGCTACATTATCCTGGTCTTGTAAATACACCTACAAGAATACCTAATTTTGTTAAACTAGATCTTCTGTCCATGCATATCGAAGTTACAGTCAATGTCTATAAAAGCTTCCCTTTGGTCACCCAGATGCAATTCTTACTATCCACAAATACACGTGCGCGTCGCTTACCGACCTACAGGGTAACGATGGACTGCATATACGACGGCCTTCCTGGCACCCCAGAATGCCTTTCATTAGAATTTTATGCAAATAAACTTTAGTCATTATGCAAATACAGCCTCCAGAGGCCGCTGCCACATAGCGCTGGGCCCGCTACTCCTCTATAGGTCTCAGAACACTTCTCCAAAGTGACAGGAAGTGGCAGGCGTGAACTTGGAACTAAACCGGAATTCATGTCCTGTCACTTTGGAGAAATGTTCTGAGGCCCACAGAGGTCTATGAAGGGGGTTGCAGGCCCTGCACAATGCAACAGCTACTGCCAGAGGCTGAATTCGGACAACGACATTGCTTAATGATGGGGGTTTCAGGGAATGTATTCCCGTCAAGTGACACATACGTGTAAACAGGCTAGGGGGTATTTACACACTTGATTACATAGCCAAAGTACCCTACCAAAACTAAACACCCCCCAACTCCTTATACAATGAAGACAATGAAGACAAAACAAGGCAGCAATACTTATACAGGTTGATTACCCCTTATCCGGGCATCTGAAATCCAGACTATTCCAAAATCCGGACATTTGGGGGGCCATGACTTAAAAAAATATAGTGCCGCTACTCACCAGATGAAGTTTTTATTTACATTTTTTGTGCTCTCAGCGCGACTCAGCAGCGTCTCTGCTTGCAGCCTGCTGGTGAGTTCCTGCTTGCTGGAACTAAAAGGTGGGCAGGACTCTGGAGGAGGTGGCGGCGGCGGCGGCAAGTGAGGTATCCTCTACAGATTGCAACCACCGCTGTTAAGGACAAAACTCGGGGAGGGGGGAATCAGCTGGGGGAGGGCAAGCAGGACAGAGGGCGGGCTTCCTCTCCCTCAGAACTGCTAGGGACTCCGCCGGCCCTTGAGGGCTGCCACCATGCAGGAGAGCACCTCTTGTAGCAAGCCTTCTCAAGAGAAATTGGACACAGATGAGAGGGGCTGGGTAGAGGAGCAGCTTCCCCCCTCCCAATTTTTTTTTTTTTTTGCAGATTTACCATTGTTCTTGTTTTTGGAACGAGGTTGCTTTGCCTTGGCTTTTTCTTTGCTCCCCCCACCCCTCACTGCAGAGCATTTCGGCTGCAAATAAGAACGAGCAGCAAGAGCAGCAATTCTAAGGAGAGGTGGGTGAAATGCCTAGACTTGGCAAACTCTTCCAAAGATACGCACCCCCAGCTTCCCCATCCCCAGATCAGGTGCATTTAATGCACGCTATTTATATTTAATATGGAAATATTCCAAAAACTGGAACACTTCCGGTCCCAAGTGTTCCGAATAAGGGATACTCAACCTGTACCAGTCTGGCAAGCTGATAGTATGATCCTACAGCTGTAGCTGTTGCAGGGTGGGGAGATTTGCAAGGCAAGGGATCAAAGTCATGAATTTTGATTCAATTTGCTGAAGATTTACTACAGGGT
This sequence comes from Plestiodon gilberti rubricaudatus, assembly GCA_026170595.1. NCBI lineage: Eukaryota > Metazoa > Chordata > Lepidosauria > Squamata > Scincidae > Plestiodon > Plestiodon gilberti. The sequence goes on along the minus strand of JANXHW010000004.1, from coordinate 23,318,608 downwards.
TCGATAGTTCAGTGCTGAGCTGGCACTAGAACAGGTCTAAATACAAACAGAAGTAAAATTTACAGGTTTAAAAAGCCATGTTAAAAACTAGTTTATTAAAATTTCGAGACTAAAACTGAATCACACTGTCAGAAGACTGCATAAACAGGAGTCAAAGCACTTTCAAATCTCCAGTTCTAGAATCAAGGAAATTGTCAAAACACGTAAAATCGGCACTACGTTCCATCCATAAGCTATAGACCTCCTCAGGTGCAAGTGCAGTGGGCTGCAATGACGTTACCAGGTGAGTGCCCGTCCGCTGTATTGTGAAGATTTGGCGCCAAGATACTGAGCAAAGGCGCGCGAAGAACAGGTCTGCTGCAATCTTTTTAGAACAGGTCTGCTGCAATCAGGCTTAGGCTGCTGCAACGCACCAGTCCCACACTAAAAAGCCAAAGTCACTCAGATTTGGTATGTGCCTCTAAGACGGGTTCTCCCTACTATTCTTAGTTCATTCAATTCCTTCCTCGCCTTCCCACTTCAGTAAGTTTTCAACCCCTCTCTTCAACAGTTGGCAAGCCCTCTAATGTCAGTACTATATACTCTTAAGTAACAAGGTCTTTGATGCTGTTCTTCTCATCCCCCACATTTAAGTGACTGAGACCACGGTCTCACTCTCCAGACATCCACTCAGTCCTATTGTTCAGACTAAGCAAACGTATCTGTCTCAAAAGGAAGCCAGTCAACAGTCCTTTGAACATTACCAACATCACGCAAGAGCTACTTTTCCATGAATGACCCCTTCAAGGCTGGAGCAATGTTTAAGTAAGCCAATCAGGACACAGGTGGGTCATGGCTACACAGATAGCCATCATGAAATGGGCTTCCTCTTGTTGGATGCCAGTTCCACCCATATAATTGGGTCATTAAGTATTAACCCAATTGTGCAGAAGTAACTCATGGAAACTCCCCACACAGCTAGGCTAACATTTAAAGGACATCTTTAAAGGAAGTTTCACCTTAAATAGAGCAGAATCAAGATGTCATGGCTGGCTATTCCAATCAAAATCAGTATGCATTTCCCAGCTTTTTAATGTTTGAATCTGGAAGTACTTTTGCATTTAGTAGGGCAATACATCTGTCATGGATTCAATCTGAGCAAAGTATGTTTGAGCACCACTACATTTTTCTGACTTAGGCATTCAATCAATTTCAGCAATGTTCCTGCCCCCCTTCCCCCAGACTGCAGCCCAGTGGAACACCCAATCTGCATATTCATTGGCACCAGAGTTTTCCTCACAGCAGGCACCCCAAGAACCTACAAATTAAAAGTTTAAAAAGCAATTTGAGGGTCTGGAACAAGAGGTGCTACAAAAGGAAAACTGCTGATGCATGGAAAATAGTCAAACCATTTCTCTACATGAAATCTGATGCTAGTTAACACATCACCAAACCATTTAATATGATCACCTTCCACTCAGCACAATTTAGAGATAATTCTAATCCTATTCAAGTTATATTCTTATCTAATGCAGGTTATAGCAGCCTTTATTCTTAGAAAGAAGCAGCTATGTTTGCTAGAATGAACATGGACCACAGAATGTTATTAGTTAAAAACTCTCCCAATTAGGACCTATTCAGATGATATCCCAATACAGGTGGCCCCCCATATCCATGTATTCGCTATCCATGGTTTCAGTTATCCACGGATTGTGGGGACCCTCCCCAGGTTTTTACTTTTTTCCCAGTAAGCTGTGTTTCTTCCTTAAACAGGAGAAGCAAGAAGCAGCCTCTGGCTGCTTATTGCAGGCAAGTAGAATGAGACTAAGTCCTAGAGAGGCTCTGCAAGGTTAACAGAAACCTTGCAGAGCCTCTCTAGGACTTAGTCTTGTTCTACTTGGCTGCAATGGAGGCTGCTTCTCTGTTTTAAGGAAGAAACAAAGCTTGCTGAAAGAAAAATAAGAACTGGGGGGCGCACATGCCTGCCCGCAGGGAGGCAGGGTGGGGGGCCCTCAGGAAACCATGGAGGGGGTGCTCACTCCTATTCACGGTTTCAAGTATCCACGGAGTGGCCTGGAACATATCCCCAGTGGATATGGGGGGGGGGAGTACTGTACTAATAGGAGAGGAAATTAGTGGGCTACTCTTTTGCCAAAAAGTAGATGAGGTGACAGTTTAAAATGGTGAAGACATTTATATCTGGCCTCAAAGTCCCTTCAGGTACGTGAAGAGCAAATTACGGTACATTCAGGGAAAACATTTAACATTCTTATTCAAGTATAACATAATTTGAAAGCACATGAAACAAGCTACATTTCAAAGTGTATGCAGTACTGTTTTGAAAGCTTCTGCCAAATCCCCAAGTAGGCGCTAACAGTAAGAACTGAGACAGTTGTTCAGTTAGTAAAAGCTGTGGATAGCACTAAACATAGAACAGTATCTTTGATACTTAAAAATGCTCATTGTGTTATACTTTTTCTCATTATGTTATACTTGTTTCAGAAGGTAACTACGCCCTGTCAATCAAATTTAGGTACAAATGCAAGCTCATGCAATTTTTACTACATAATGTTTGACACTTGGGCCCAGTAGAGTAACAAGAAGTCACTCTGGTAGAACAGAGTTTGCACCACAACAAGTTACAAGGGACAAAAATGGTATGTGCGAGTGAGAAAGGAGCTGACAGAATCTGTAGTATGAAACTTCTCCAACCATGTGTCAGTATCACACGAAACAGCAGAAAGAGGCATTTATATAGGAAAGTAACAGGCGTGAGTGCTTAACCCTTGCCCCTACTTACCACCTTTCCTCTGCAACCTGCTTCACCCCACTGACACACATCTCTGAACTGCTGGATGTGAAAAAGCAGCCAGTAAGAAGAGCTGCACAAGGAAAGTGGTGAGAGAAGAATAAATCATCCCTCTTTTCCCTCATATTGGAAATCTCATTTGCCACCACCAAATGTGTAATTCTGTCCTAGGTTACCCTCTTATGAGTCAAGGCAAAACAAATGTAACTCTTAATGTGGCTTTAGGTCACTTTCCCATGAACAAACTGAACAGTGAGCAGCATGGCCTGTTCATGGTCGCCAAATTAAGTTAGATCACTGTCACCTGTGACTGAAACACAAGAGTCTTCTATACAGGATTCTGTAACTGAGGGATCCTAACGTTGAGAACATAAGGACCCAAACTTCATTTTACTTCTGTGTTGCAGACACATGCCATTTAAAATCCCCTTCTACTCCTTGTGCACAAATAAAAAGGTTTCTTCAAGTATGCTTTTTTTCTGCAATGACATCACATTACTATTAAACAAAAAACTGATGCACTGCATGTACATTTGGTATGAAGAATTACAGACCAGCTTATCACTATATCAAAATCATGTGAATGTTGTAACTACAGAATAAGCCACTTGCCTTTCATATTTGTTAACAAAGGAGTACATAATCTCCAGTATAATAGAGAGGTGGGGATCATTTTATCTCTTTCATTTGAACTGATATTTAAGAACAGTCAACATCTCTTGAGTTTTCACTTCCTAGTCTCTATGCAGTATTATAGCTAGTGCTGACTTGAGTTCAGTTTTAATCCACATGTCAACTCACCCCAAAGACCTTCTAGGTCAGAAATTTGCTTACTGCTGCCACTACTTCATTTTTTCCCTTCTACCATCATTAATGCCACTCCCCCCCCGCAACTGATCAAGACTCCAGATACAGGCAGAAAACCGCTGCCTAATTACAGAGGTTCTCAATTTAGAAAGTAATCAAAATTACCAAGTTGTGTCCTTACTCTAGATACGTTATTCAATTTTTTAAAAAACTGAAATCCTACAAATACGTTTCAGTGGTTATAGGAATACAGGTGTCCCCTCCCATACCCGCAGGGATACGTTCCTGCTGTTGCCGCGTTTACCAGAAACTGTGGATAATAGTGAACCCTACTCAACACCCCCCATCACACTCCTGACTCACCTCTCTTCGTTTGCAAATGGAAAGCAGGCAGCTGAGCAGACAGCTGAATGCTAGACTTGTATCTGGGATACTAGAGGCAGCAACAATGAAAACGCCAACAGGAAGTGGACAGCAAAAGAAGCAGACAGACAATGAGAACATTCCAACTCCACTTCCTGTTAGCATTCTCACTGTTACCTCCTCTAGCAGCTACAAGTCTAGGATTCAGCAGCCTGCGTCCCATCTGCTTAGATGTTGGCTTTTCCAAAAAACTTCCATTTGCAAAAGAAGAGCGGTGAGTCAGGAGCGTGATGAGGGCGGGGGGGGGGGGAAGAGAAGGATTTCTGAACCACAGAAAACTAGATACGTGGGCACCTATACTTCACAACTGTACCGAGTTTTTCTACTTTGAGGCACATACTATAGTGAAGAATTGACTTTTTCTAATAAGCTGCCTAAAGTTTATTCGCAATGTTTTAAACAATTAGAATGAAGGGACCTATATGAAAAACGAACTAGTCCTTTAAACATTCATTTTCCCATACATAGGTGCTGATAATGTATTAAGTGAAATTATCAGGGGATTTCAGTAATTATTCTATGGTAAACACCAATATTAGTGTTCCATTTCCATTCTGACAAACTAACAGCTCCCTTGTCCCAAAGAGATCAGATGCTCATTAACTGCAATCCAATCATGTATAAAAATATAAAGGATCGTCGGTCTTGGGACCAGTGCTTTTCAACTTGTTCATAAATGACCTGGAGTTGGGGATAAACAGCGAGGTGGCCAAGTTTGCGGATGACACTAAACTTTTCCGGGTGGTGAAGACCAGCAGGGATTGTGAAGAGCTCCAGAAGGATCTCTCCAAACTAGGAGAATGGGCAGCAAAATGGCAGATGCGCTTCAATGTAAGTAAGTGCAAAGTGATGCACATTGGAGCAAGAAATCAAAACTTCACATATACGCTGATGGGTTCTGAGCTGTCTGCAACGGATCAGGAGAGAGATCTTGGGGTGCTGATGGACAGGTCGATGAACGTGTCAACCCAGTGTGCGGAAGCTGTGAAGAAGGCCAATTCCATGCTCGGGATCATTAAAAAAGGGACTGAAAATAAAGCGGCCAATATCATTATGCCCTTGTACAAATCGATGGTAAGGCCACATCTGGAGTATTGTGTCCAGTTCTGGTCACCACACCTCAAAAAGGATATAGTTGAATTGGAAAAGGTGCAGAAAAGAGTGACCAGAATGATTCGTGGGCTGGAGAACCACCCTTATGGGCTTTTCAGTCTAGAAAAAAGGTGCCTCAGGGGGGGACATGATTGAGACGTATAAAATTATGCATGGGATGGAGAGAGTGGATAGAGGGAAATTCTTCTCCCTCTCACACAACACCAGAACCAGGGGAGATGCACTAAAATTGAGTGGAGGGAGAGTTAGAACGGATAAAAGAAAATATTTACCCAGCGTGTAATTCATCTGTGGAACTCCTTGCTACAGGATGTGGTGATGGTACCTGGCCTAGATGCCTTTAAAAGTGGTTTGGATAGATTCATGGAGGAAAAGACCATCACAGGTTACAAGCCATAAGCAACCTCCTGCCTTTAGAAGTAGGTTCTCTCTGTGTCAGGTGCAAGGGAGTGACAACAGGAAACAGGTTATCTTGTTAGCTGTGTGCTCTCGGAGGCATCTGGTAGAGCCACTGTGAGATACAGGAAGCTGGACTAGATGGGCCTTCCTGAGATACAGGAAGCTGAACTAGAGCCAGCGGGGCTCTTCTTATGTTCTTATTCTCATTTCAGTCAGCTGCAGACCAAACCTCAGGTGTTGACAATTGGGAGGTTTCCGCTTCCCAAGACAGATTCCAGACAGAAGTAAATGGCAGAGAGTGAGAGCATGGCTTTTTTTTTTTGCTGGCTGCAAAGCAGCTGCCCACCCGCGAAACAGGCTTTTTTCTTTTTCTTCTCCAGCGGCTGGCTGAAATGCTGATGCCACTAATGTGATGCCGCTGCCTCCTCTTCGTCCCGGCCTGCCGGCTGTGTCCTCTGCGGCCGGCCAAGACTGATAATACTGGCTCACGCCGCACGCAGGCGCACACAACAAGCCTCGGGAGAGCTCCCAGGTGTTGTGCGTCTGTGCAAGGCTCGTGCAGGTGCGCAAACCAGTATGCAGTTCCAGCCAGTTGCAGAGGACAAAGTCGGCCTACTGGGAAAAGCCGGGACAGTGCGGGGCTGCTGAGATGCCGGGGACAGCAGCTGGGATGGACCCCGGAGACCAGGGCTGTTCCAGCTAGGGCCGGGACCATGGTAAGCCGAGCCCTTGGCCTGATCCAGCAGGGCTCTTCTTATGTTCTTATGAGCCTCAAATTGGTCTATATGCAAATATAAAACCTACCTTTGCTGGTGTAATTTTTCTTTCTGCATTGATTCTGTTCCTCACCCACATTAGAAACAAGGAGAGGAGGAGAAGGAGAGCCAGTTGTATAGCATCATGTGTGAAAATGGTCTGAGCAACACAGAGCAGTTAAGTGTACAGTAAGTGTACCATATGCTGTAAGTGCAAGTTAAGTAAAACTTAATTTGTTTGAAAGCAAATGGGATTCACCAGTGCCAAGCTCTGAATTCCACCTATATTCCATACACATTCACAACTGAAGCTATACAGCATGCCACAGCTTCTAACTACAGTGCGACAAAAGGACATCTACCCAGGTGATGTGGTATGTAACACAGTCTAAATTCAGGTGGTGCTTCAGCCATCACTAAACTCTGGAGAGAAAGCAGCAGAGCAGATAGCAGTCCTCCATGGGCATTTTCAGAGAAGCAATATGAAATAATTCTGTGTATTTTTGAAGCTAGAAGGATAATTAATCAGCTGAAAATTAGTCAGGACACCAACATCCCTATTCTTGGAAAATGTGTCAGAACACGTTTACACTTCTTATAGGACAATTCTTATAGGAGAGAACTGAACGAAGGTGAAATCCATCGCTGTCTTGAGGTTTCAAAAGGGAACCAAGACTTTCACAGAACAGAACATCTCTGCCATAAACTAACTGAGCTAGCCTTATAGGACACTGTGTGAACTGTCATTGTTTACAAAGGGATCTTTACATCCCACAAGACATGAGCAGAAAAATGTGTGGTAATTCAGAATATTCAAGAGATGGCCATGGAAAGAACCAGAAAGGAAATGACAGCATGAAAAATAGGGCAAGGGCATTTGCTGGTTATGTCTGAAACCAGGTCAAATGTCCACATTTTGGGAACTTAAAGAAGTTGCTCATGTTATGCTTGGGAGATGTGCAGATTCTGTTTGGGAAATGGCACATGCGCTTCAATGTAAGTAAGTGCAAAGTGATGCAAATTGGAGCAAGAAATCAAAATTTCACATATACGCTGACAGGTTCTGAGCTGTCTGTGACGGATTAGGAGAGAGATCTTGGGGTGCTGGTGGACAGGTTGATGAAAGTGTCGACCCAGTGTGTGGCGGCTGTGAAGGCCAATTCCATGCTCGGGATCATTAAAAAAGGGATTGAAAATAAAACGGCCAATATCATTATGCCCTTGTACAAATCGATGGTAAGGCCACATCTGGAGTACTGTGTCCAGTTCTGGTCACCACACCTCAAAAAGGATATAGTTGAATTGGAAAAGGTGCAGAAAAGAGCGACCAGAATGATTCGTGGGCTGGAGAACCTCCCTTATGAGGAAAGGCTACAGCGTTTGGTGCTTTTTAGTCTAGAAAAAAGGCGCCTGAAGGGGGGGACATGATTGAGAAGTATAAAATTATGCATGGGATGGAGAAAGTGGATAGAGGGAAATTCTTCTCCCTCTCACACAACACCAGAACCAGGGGACATACACTAAGAGTGGAGGGAGAGTTAGAACAGACAAAAGAAAATATTTCTTCACCCAGCGTGTAATTCATCTGTGGAACTCCCTGCCACAGGATGTGGTGATGGCACCTGCCTCGATGCCTTTAAAAGGGGTTTGGATAGATTCATGGAGGAAAAGACCATCACAGGGTACAAGCCATAAGCAACCTCCTGGCTTTAGAAGTAAGTTCTCTCTGTGCCAGGTGCAAAGGAGTAACAGCAGGAAACAGGTTATCTTGTTGTCTGTGTGCTCTCGGAGGCATCTGGTGGGGCCACTGTGAGCTGGACTAGATGGGCCTTTGGCCTGATCCAGCAAGGCTCTTATGTTCTTTAAAGGTTGCTTTTTACACCAAAACAACCATTTGTTAATATTTAAAGCAAAGTTGGAACATTCTCCATTCTTTAAACACTGGGAAAATACACGCATGGACTCCATGGAGCCTAAATTGTTTGTAAAAAGATTGGCATAGCCATCTTAAGTCCCATTTGGCAAAAAAGCTAGATGTGTATGTGGTTGAGGTACCAAGGACGTTGAAGTCAGGAGTTCACAAACTTGCCTGTCAGTGAGCAGACATCCCACTGCTTCCCAAGCTGCCCCCTACAACCTGGATTTTGGAGGATGGGGGCTTGCTCCCTTACATTGAACCTTAACAGCCCAGTTCTATCCTACCTCCACCAGGCTGGTGCAGTGGGGCCCGTGCTGCATCCTTGGCCCTCCTGCAGCCTATGTACAGACTGTCCATGTCAGGGTACACCCCAGCATGAGCAATGGGGCATCTCGGATCTGCGCCTGCTAAATCACTGGTGCAAGTTCGTGTTGCCTCGTGCCAGCAGATTGGGCCCGGGAAGGGGGATAGTATCCAGCGTGCATGATTGCCACAGATCCCATCCCCCTCACAGGCTTGATCCGCCCACCCCCCTCCCCGCACAGAACTTACTGTGTTCAGCATGCACTGGGTCTTCTGCCAGCATGCCGAGACCAGCGTAGGCCTTGGCAACTCCTAGGCTGTCGCAAAGTGCTTTATGGCACTTTTGCAACGGCTTGAACCTTCACAGCATGTGCTGTGTCGGTGCTTCTTCTCTTCAGGATGTCTTCAGCTGTAAATGTCAGTTGGGTCAAGCACATGTTTTGAGTAGCTACTAAGACAGTCTCTATGCAGTATTATATATAGTTAGTGTTGACTCGAGTTCTGTTTTAATCCACATGTAAACTCGCCCCAAAGACCTTCTAGGTTAGAGATTTGTTTACTGCTGCCACTACTTCATTTTTCCCTTCTACCGCCACTATACCACCACCACCCCACACACACCCAACTGATCAAGACTCCAGAACAAAACTTGCTTAGTGGCTACTAAGACAAGTAAAAAAAAATTCTGCATCTGTGTCTTAAGCACTACTTCTGTATAGTGCTGGGAAAAATGCTTAAACTCAAGTCAGTGGCTGCTACATAGCCTGTAGCCACATCCTGCCACAGCTAACCAAGTTCCTTGCATTTCATTCCATAGCAGAATGCAGTTTTGGTATTGTAAAAACCACCACAAACACAACATTTTAACAATACAGAATTTTAATAGCTATGGCAATGTTTTGCAGCTGGAAATTTGGAAAGCATCTATTTTAAGAGAAGCTGTACAGTATATGGAACCTTTTCATCAGGTTTGAGTACAATGGTGAAGTCACTTTGGTTTATGGAAGCATCAAGGAATATTCTGCCATGCACCTTTCTTACATTAGTTTGCCTTCAACAAAAATCCTCTTGTATTTTTGATACCCAAGATTATCTGTTTTATCTCACAATGTGAGGCCAAATATTGGAAAGGAGCAACTTTAAGACAGTAAGAATTAAACATATAGCTTAGGAAATGGAACTCACTAGCTCAGAAGGCCTGCAATTTTATATATGAAAAAAGGTATCTTGTGGGCTGACTGTTTAGTTGTTCAAATAAAAAGTATCTGCCTGAAGGCAATACTATGGGTCTGGCAAACCAATGCACAGATTTGAATTCTGAAAACCACTTCAGCAGAGCACTCTTTCCTTCCAATTTAATTTTCCTGTTATGCTCTAGTTTTTATTAGACAATAGTTTTCTTGAAAAACTAAACTACCGGTACTTTCACCACACAGCACAATCCACATGGTTAACTCGGAGAGTTAAAGCTAAAAACACCAGCATGTTTAAAATGCAAGTACACTGATGCTTTAAAATTTCAACCACATCAGTTCCTCTGCCACAAGGAATCTACAAATGACAGCCACTACACACAATTACAAGTATCTGATTCAGGATAGATCTAAAAATCAAAACTGGTTTCATGTACAAAGCTTAAACTAATCTAATCATTTTCAGATGTTATTATTGTCAAGGGAAAGATGAGCCTGCCTCACAATGGTTAACAGGCTTGAAAACAACATAGTTAGCCCTGAATTCTTCCCAATAAAGATTGATTCATGCACATCTGATGAAATGGACTGTAGTACACAAAAGCATATGTAGAAATAGATGCGTTAAATCTTAGAGAGGTACTATAAGACTGTTTATACTAACCAACACAGGTACCCCACTGGTATTCAAAGACTGCTCATCTAATCCACATTAAGAGCGCAATCCTGCACAAATAACCTATGGCGGAACAAGTGTTCTGCCACCAGAAGCCATCACGAACGTGACGTAAAGCACGTTCATGACGACTCATGAATAAGGCTGGCCGGCCGCCATCACTCCGCTGCTGGGATGTCCCCACAGCTGACTGAAGAAGGTAAGGCTCCTGCTGGTGGGCATGGGGGCGGTCTGGGCGGCAAGGGAGGATGGCCATTGGCCGAGCCGGCCCGGGGTCCACCATATCCCCGTCTCTCTTCTGCCCGGTTTGGCCGTTACATGGCCTCCTCCTACTTCGAAAACGTGGTTTACACCGTGGGAAGGGGACGAATTTTCCCGAAGTAGATCTCCGGGCTGGATAGAATCTCTCTCTCCTTCTCCTTTGTGTGTGGGGGGGAAGCCTTAGGTTTCAATTCTCATCTGAAGAAAATATTAGGAAGTTGCCTAGTAAGGCTGTAGGTTGATTGCAACAGGTTTCATTTGCTTAACAGTGATTACTGCAACATATGGGCAACTTTTAAAATGCTTACATACCACAAGCTGCATTTCATGTTATATCCAAGTGGTATTCAAACCAAATTCCAACATACTTCTAAAAATTAAACATGTTAAAGAAACCTTGGTAGACTTTACACTTCCCCAGTTTGATCACCGGCTTGTTTTCACAACACACACGATATCATCAGTGTGGATAAAAAAACTATTCTTAAATGTTTTAAAAATTGTAGTTACATTCTCTCTTCAAACACAAGTTAAAATGAAACCTAAATATAGACATGTTAATATATATTAGGACCCACTACCTTCCAACAAAGAGTTTAAGCTTATTTTTTCTCAAGAAAAAAAGCATGCCTTTTGGTGTGAAGCAGTACAAATATGGCATAATAGGTCATGTTTGGTTATGGCAAATCATGAATATTTACGACTTCTGATCCAAACAGCATGAACGTATCCACAGTAGATACAAAGAAACAGTGTTATGGACACTTAAGACGCTCTGCCGCATTGTGGCCAAGTCAACTGATTTCAATGGTCTGAGGGCACACACATTTCAGCAAAGAGTTGATCCTTCAAGAACGTGAACTTGCTTAAAAAACTTTCCAAGTGCAAAGACAGAGCCAAACAAAAGCCCCAAGATTCTCCAATGTATAAGCAGATATAGTTCTATAGATCAAAAGGATGTTGCCTATATGATCAAAGGTTCTGGATTATGCTCCAAGATAAAGACTATTTAGTTGCAAACTGATTGATTGTTGCTACAGCAACTGTTACATGTGCTTGTTCAGAAATATGAATCACAACATGGAAATCTGATTTTAAATCACACAGGGGGAGACCGTAGGGCTTGCAGGACCGTAGGGCTTTCTACTTACATACAGGGCAGGTTTGGATTCCTGCCACTGTGAACAGGGATACAATCTGGGATACAGTTGAGGGGGCAAAACCTGCTTTTTGCTCACGACACTGGCCCAAGGAACAGTCCAAATACATAAAAAATATTATTCAACTGTGAAACTAAGGCACATAAGCCTGGTCACTGCATGGGAACCAAGCGCAAGTTGGTCCAGGCTCCATGGAGGAACAACAGGGTATAAATGTAACAAATAAGGCTCCAGAGGCAGGTGTCTCCTCACCACAACCATGTCTTTGATGGCACAGGTTTACTTTCTCCAAGACAAATGCATGGCTGACATTTTCCAATGGGGAGTAGTAACATGCTACACTAAACGATAATGCTACAAGGAAGAGAGTTTGCCTACCCCTCGGCCATAAGGGACTCCCCCATCCTGTAAGAAATCACAAATATCACCTGAAGGAGGGACTATGTCCTATACCCTCCCTACCAAATACATTCCAATTATAGTAGCAAAGAAACCTTCCTTATCTCATTCATGGTCATTTTATTATTAAATTATTAAAATAAGTTATTTTGGTTTGTGAGAACAGGATGCAGATATATGTTTAGGAAAGGCAACATTGGTCTCAAGAGATGGATGGGTAGACAGTATGTGACAAAAAAAATTTTTTTTCACACTTTCCCCACCCAAAGTTAACAGGCTTTTAGCTAATGTTCTATCTAAAAGCCAGTTGATGGGTTTTCTAGAATGTCCAACAAAAGAAACCAAGAGGGGTTAAGCACATAGGTTGACCCATTTGGTAGTAAGACAAAGAACACTGACTGCAATGACAAGACTGTAAAGGGAGGCATCCAGGAACTAAATTTAGCTTTCTAGCCCAATAGTGTCCCAGAATATCCATTTATTCTCTCCTCCCCCCAGACAAGTGACAGTTGTTTTTCGCTCATACAGGATATTAATTCTAACATGGAGATGCCATGGGAAGGGGACGAAGCCTGGTCCAACACTTGGAAGGGCAGATTGCCATTGATAGGGACACTAGTACAAAGAGACGGGCTATCCCATCAACAAATAGGCTATCCACTGGCTGTGTTCTATAGCATGAGATTTCAGAGGGAAAAATACAGATGTTTTTGGCTTAGAAGTAACTTTTCCAGGCTTATTGGCGTTGCAGACCAAGTATTCATGACATTAATTTAAAAAGCCCCCAAAATGAACACTTTTCTTCAATATTTACAATTTTGAAATTCATAGACATTTAACAATCACTAAGGCATCAAAAATGACAATGTAAACCAAAAGGGTCTCTCTTAAAATCTAATGCATACATAATTCTGATGGAAACCAAAACAAAGGCATAGATGTGCATTAGACTATGGTTTTAGGAAGAAATGTTTATAAATACTTCAACAATAAGAATTTATAATAGGTGCATGCAACCCTAACTGACTTATGCATGTGACTTCAGGACCTTTTCATATTTGGCAGAATTCTGTAAGTTGTACAGAGTTCCTGTAAAAATATTTTGTTTTACATCCAGTATAAATTTTGATTCAATATCCCCACTGAATCTTGCAAATGTTTGCTTAAGATATGCCAAAACTGAGTATAGACTTGTGGCAAGTGTGTTAACTACAAGCAGGATTCTTTTGGCAAGATACTGGAAGCAAAATCTGCCATAACTTTAGAAACTTAAAACCTGGAATACTATGACAGACAGGCTTATTTAAAAAAACCCTATTGGGAATGGAAAATTAAGGTAAATAGGGATACTATGGAATCTATTCAAAACTGGACTAGAACAATGCCAGATGAGAATATCAGACAAATATTGACTCTAATCAGATTCATTGAAATTGACTGAACTTTTTTTAAAGAAGAAATTAACGAACAATTAAAAATATCAACCCCTCTATAACATGTCAGAATCATAATAGTGGTGTTTGTCTAGTTTGAAATCAAGGTTGGCCAACTAAGCAAGGTTTCAAATTCTTGTGCATTCTACATTCCTTCTAAGTGACTATTAACTCCAGTTTTCCAAATGGCTCTTATATGGAGTATCCAAGCTAAAACTAATGACCTTCAAATGAATGTTTTTAAAGTTTGGCCTCAACTCTGCTAACCTTTGAAAATACTTAACCAGGTATTTGCATAGTTATTTTCATAAAATGCATGGTTATTATGTAATGACTTTACTGAGTGCACCTTGAAGAATCTGTATCTAACATTAATGCTGGAACACAGCTATTTCTAATACTTTTCATCATCCAGCAAAACTGAACACTAACAAAGAACAGCCTAGTGCATCAATAGTAAACTACTAAAGCCACACAAACTAATTTACTAGGGTTTCCTTGTTTTAAGAAAAAAATTACAAGCTAAAAATCATACTGAAAGCCATGAGCAATACAACTAGAGATTGCTCATTTTAGCAGTTTTAAACCATAGCAACTTCAATATAAGGTAGGCCCCTAGCAGTGTTGCTACTTCCTCCTCCCTCTTGCAGAGTGCTCTGCATGGGTGAGTCATAGCTAACATTACATCATCTTATCCAGGGAGGGGCCTGATTTCTATAGTGAGAGTTACAACCTCTCAGAGAAAGCACATATAGCACCCTCTAGGCTATGCAGATAGCACAATTCTTGCAAGAAAACTAGACTGAAAATTCATTACTTCTTCCAACTGCGACCTCCTTTAAACAAGCTAATAGAACATACACATACTTCACTGTAGAAAAAAATGTCAACTGAAACAAGGTGTAACCAAAGTACCAGATGAAAGTTTTTCAAAAGAAAAAAAGGTCACCCCACTGTATCATTTCCCAAAGCTGGAGGAGCAACTAGTTTAGATGCTTTGTATGAACAGTCTCATGCTTTCACTAAACGTAAGACACAGTATGTAGTATAGCAGTGGTTCTCAAACCTTTTAGCACTGGGACCCACTTTTTAAAATGACACTATTGGGACCCACCTAGCTTTACGAGAAGCTCAAACATTTATCTCCCTATATTTACACAAGCTTGCAAACTGCAGGTGCTCAGCTCTTTGCAAACTGCAGGAGCTCAGCTCTTTGCAGAACATTTAGCAGCTATCTGATTTTTGAATAGCCTCAGGGCTTGTGGCAATTAACTTATCTGATCTTTCCATCACCTGGGACCCATCAGAAATCAGGTCGCAACCCACCAAGTGGGTCCTAACCCAGTTTGAGAAACACTGTAGAATAGACTTATCTATCCTTCAACCTTAAAAAAATTAGAAAGACTTAATTCTCACCAGCACATCATTGCAGATGTCCCGTAGTTCAGTTTCAATTTTCTCTCTGTATTCTCGGGCCATTTGCTGCTTTTTCTCAGCACCTTCCGTCTTTTGTTCAATACTTGAGACAACCCTCCAAGATGACCTACGTGCTCCTACAACATTTTTGTAAGCGACGGAGAGGAGATTCCTCTCCTCATTGGACAATTCTGCTCCTTGCTCAGTCACAGACTTCATACAGGCCGCCATGTCATCATATCTCTCAGCCTGCTCAGCCAGTTTGGCCTTCTGCACCAGCTCGTTTTTATCCATGCTGATTTCTCTGAAGAATGAAAAATATCCAAATATTATTTGAGCATCTAACAGGCAAACACATTTAACTCAGCTGCCTCTTAACATCATTTGGAGGTACTCTCAAACTGCAATCCTGCATGCATTTACTTAGGTGGAAACATCACATATTTTAATAAACAAATCACACATTTTATTGGCTCTTATTCCAAAGCAGATGGCAGGACTGTAACCGGCTTGTGTTCAATTGTATTAAAATTCATATCTCAAAAATAATGCTTGAGATCTCTGCAATCCCCCTGCCCTACAAAAAAACTTGTCCAACATGAACAATTTCAGATGTCTTGGGCATCTATTCTCTATCTAGATACTCCTAGCCCTTCATTTCAAACGTCTAGTGTTGTACATTTCTATTTTGAGAAAAACAGAAAGCCGATTTGGAAGTTTCACAATCTTAAAATTTTCACCCTAAAGTGTGCTATTACCACATTACTTTTTCTTTCAAAAGCTACTCAAGTTTACCACTACCGTCTTCTGTACTGTTATATAATTAAGAGAAACTGATCAGTTTCAAAGTCCTTTGGTTTGAAAGTAGATTTAAGAGTTACCTAGCTGGAGCAACAAGATTTACTCTTAAGGTACATTTCCTAGGATCATGTAAGTCACTGACTCCAATGGAACTCGTATCCATGAATTAAGTTTAGAATCAGATGTGTCAGCTGCAACCTTCAAGCCACTCATATGGAAGCAGCTTCATCACCTTTGCCTTGAACTACCAAAGAGAGGATGATTTTGAATTCTAGTCTACAATCAAGACCTTCACCACACAAGATCAAGAAACATTTTCAATTGTTCTGGCTTCTACAGTTACTCATCCATTCAAAGTTTGTACGTTTAACATGAGAAAATGAAGCTAAAGAAATAATTGCTTTTTTGGTGACCAAATGCCACCAGATTTGCACATGCAGACATCTGTAGGTTGGGGAGGAGAGTCTCTGCATTTTTGCTGAGAGGAAGCAAGCTGTGTGTGTGTGTGAGTGAAATAGTTGAAGAATTTCCTGCACCAGCAGAATCTGCGACTTGATTGTATAAAATGGTGCTGGTGGTGGACTCCCTGGCACGAACGGCCACGGGTGTGTTGCCGCAGCTGGCACAGCTATAAACATGGCTGGGGCTGTGGGTACAAAAATGAAGGCGATAAGGTGTGGGCGAAGGCGAGGGTGGGGGAAGAAGAGAAAGAGAAGGAAGCCAGGCCAGACTCTCGCCCGTTGCCCCTCCCAGCGCCGCAACCGCCCGCCCGGCTCCGAGACATGAAGCGCCTTGTCTGGGCTCTTTGTCATGGCGGATTCGTGTCAGAGCCCAGCCCACTTCTGTGCGCGTTAATCTCCCTCACCTCCGCCCCGCGCCGGGAGGGGGATGCAGCATCCCCGCCCCGACACAGACCGAAGAAAAGGGGAAGCCCAGGCGGCGCCTCGCAGCGGCAAGACAAGGGGACGGGCTGATGGACACGCCCGCCCACCTGCCCGCTCACTCCTCGCCCTGCGGCTGCGGCGCCGTCGCCCCAAGGGAGCCCCCCGCTTCTGCCGTAATCGCGGCGCCTCCAACCCACAGCTTTATGCCCGCCCCGCTCGCTTCCCCCGCCCACCCGCCCTCACGGGGAGGCTGCTCTGCCTCCAAGGCGGCCCCTCGGATCTCTAATGCGGCGGTGGCGGCAGCTCGCACCGGTTCGCTGCGCCGCTCCCGGCGGGAAGCCACACCCTAAAGCCGTCCCGCAGTGAGCCCAGCCTGGCGAGCCCAAGAAAACCTGGAAGGCGGGCGGGCAGGCAGGCAACCGCCCCGGGCGAGGAAAGCGAGAAAGAAAGAGGGAAGAATAAAAGAGGCGAGAAGCCATCCTACTCCCCAACATGGCGCCCCTCCTTCGGCACCCCTTATTTTAAGCCTTCCGCCACCTCACAGTAGCCTCCTACTCGACGAGATAGAATTTCTCCCCGCCTTACTAGGGGTGATGGAAAAATGGGGCAGAGGGAAGAGGCGCGAGAAGACGAGCGGGAGCTGGAGGTCGGCGGTCCCCTTCCCTTCATCATGTCCGCCTCACAGGTAGAGTCGCCTCTCTAGCGGAACCGCCTCCTCCCTCCCTCGCCTGCCACGAGAAGGCGAGCATCAGCCCAGCGGCTATCCGGACACGGTCAAGGGGCACCGCCCTGAGCTTCACCTGCCGTAGCCCAGACCTAGGCAGAGAAGCGCCTCCGCCGCCTCGCCCCATCGAGTCCCACTCACTTCCTCCTCCGCTGACTGAGGCTCGAGTCGAGCTGCCTGGGCAGGTGGGGCCGGCCGCACCTGTGTGGGGGCTGGAGCGCTCGCCGCAGCAAAGAGGGAATGAATGGCTCTTGCCACCAGGCCGCTACCGCGACGCTCGCCCAGCACGGCGCTGGGAGCCGCCCTTCTGCTGCCCTAGGAAGAAAGAGTTGGAGGGGGCCGGCAAGCAACCGCCGAAGAGCCTCTTCCCCTTTCAATCGCGCTCTACTGCCACCCCCTCTCTCCGCTGAAGGGGCTCCTGCTGCCCCCAGCGGACCCGCCCCCAGAAAGAAGAAACACAAAAAGAGGGAAAACGCACCGAGGCCGTTACCTGCGAGGTTGGCAGCACGACTGTCTCTAGGCGGGTGACCAACGCGGACTGTGTCTATATCTCGGCTCGCTCGGCTGCAGCCTCGCTCTCGCTCTCCCAGCGCCACACACGGGGTCTCCGCCAATCACCGCGTCGCAACGCACGGGCAACAGAGAGCCCGTGACGTCAAACGGCGCCATGGCAACCGTGCGCGAGCACGCGCTTGCGCCTACACTTTTTCTCCCATCCCCCCTTTTCCTCGCCGTCTTTGCCTCACCAACGCGAAGGCTGCACCAACCGCCGCAGGCGCGCACGCTCGCTCGCGAGGTGTCGCGCGCCTGCGGCCTTGGACACGCCTAGTCCCACAACTCCCTCCCTTCCTCCCTTTCGCTCGCTTCCGACGACGGGCGCGCGCATATCCTTGCCACCCTCCCGCTACTGCAGAGCGTGTTCGCTCGCGCATGCGGGAGAGCCGCGCCTCTTCACAGCCCCACCGGCAGCGCGACTATTCGGAGCAGGGCAGGGCGAGACTGCGCACACCCTGGTGCTTCCGTTCATCTGCCCCAGCTCCTCAGGGCGGGAGGAGAGTACATCATGCCGTACGCCTTCCCTCCACACATCCCTGTACTGTCTACCACCATCCATAACAAACATGGTAGCTCGCTGCTTCCGTTCCACAACGCTGGAGTAGGAAAGAACAAGGCCGAATTACAATTACCCCGCCTCTCACACAAGACCACAATTCAAATCTCTTTTCCGGCTTCCAGCCTTTGGAGGCCCTGAGCCAAGTCTCAGTCATTCAAGGCCACGGAGGAAGTTCTGAGGCAGCCTGGTGCCAAATCCTTTCAGCTGAGGCTCTTTTTTAAATAGTGTTTTTCGAATAATAAGGGCCCTTGTTTTACTGTCAATTTCAGATGTGGAGCCTTCCTGGAAAATTCCCTGATTCCAAAGTCACCCACATTAAAAAGGTGATGTTTTATTGGTTTTCATATGTAAATGTGAGAATGCAGATGAGGTGGTGTCACTTCTGTGGTATTTAGAAGAATGCTGCAATGGGCAGCCCAATCCAGTGTAAACATAGAATGGTGGAGCACACGCTCTACTGCTCTATGCCATGCAAATGCGCTGTAAAGTGTGTTTGTGACGACCTCAAAGTAATGGCCAGCAGCCCTTCTCTTGCGGACTATCCCTGCGCCCGCCAGTGAAAGTAAGCCCTGCAGGCAGGGG
Source organism: Plestiodon gilberti rubricaudatus (assembly GCA_026170595.1). Taxonomy (NCBI): domain Eukaryota; kingdom Metazoa; phylum Chordata; class Lepidosauria; order Squamata; family Scincidae; genus Plestiodon; species Plestiodon gilberti. Next base: position 23,299,459 of record JANXHW010000004.1, on the reverse strand, counting down.
TGGGGGGAGGGTGGATTGGGCAGCGAGGGAGGGGGGTGGGGATATCAGTGGCACGCTCTGCCAATGTCCTAGGCCCCCCCTTTTCCCAGGCCTGCCCAGCCTTACTTCCCTGGCTTGGATGTATGCCAGCTTCAGAGCTGGTGTACATCTGAGGAGGCCCATAGGGCCCTGTCCGGCTCCTGAGATGCTCCCAGGCTGCCCCGGGGCAGCCCGGGAATGGGCTAGGATGCAGAGGCTGGCCGCCGCATGTTACACAGGATTGCAGACGGCGCCATGCAATCCTATATTCGTTTACCTAGGAATAAGTCCCATTTAAACTCAATGAGGCTTATTTCTGAGTACATTTATTTATTTATTTTTCACATTTTTATACCGCCCTTCCTCCAAGGAGCTCAGAGTGGTGTACATATTTCCTCCCCTCCTTTTTGTCCTCACAACAACCCTGTGAGGTAGGTGGGGCTGAGAGATAGTGACATGTGCATAGGGTTGCACTGTAAGTCTAAGTATCTATATATACTGTATACAGTACATAATATATTCCCCTGCCTCCACTTCCCTGGTCTTCCTCTGTCTCTTTTTAGATTATGAGCCCCTTTGGGACAGGGAACGATCTTCTGAATATGTGGTTATGGCACATGGCCTAGATGAAAAGGGGATTGGATAGATTCATGGCAGAAAAGTCCATCACAGGTTACAAGCCATAAGCAACCTCCTGGCTTTAGAAGTAGGTTTTCTCTGCGCCAGGTGCAAGAGAGTGGCAACAGGATTAGGATACAGGTATCTTGTTGTCTCGTGTGCTCCCTGGGGCATCTGGTGGGGCCCACTGTGAGATACAGGAAGCTGGACTAGATGGGCCTTTGACCTGATCCAACACGGCTCTTCTTAAGGCACTACATAAATAATAACAGTTGAGAAGTATGTGAACATTAAAATATGTTTTGATACATTTTAATATAATAATGTTTAATTAAAGTTCATCTTATTATTAGTGTCTAATTTTCATGTTTTCTTCTCAGGTATAACATAACCATATTAAGCTGAAGGAAATAATTTCAAAGGCACCAAAACAGTAAAAAGTCATTAAAACTACACTGGAGGATCATAGTGATAAGCTGCCTACTATAATAGACTAGTTCAGGGGTGGGAACCTGCGGCCTTAAGGCCGCATGTGGCCTTTTGGAATTTTCTTTGCGGCCTTATCGTATATTTCATATTGTTTGTGTACACAGACTTTTGTGTCCGTCCCCCCGCGCACTTCAACTTTAACCCCCTTTCTTAACTATACTAAACAATATTCCCTATTCAGATCCCCTTGAAATATGGAAAAATGCAATTGAATGCCCATGTTTACATCAACATGCTCATCGACTGCTTTCTTGCTTTGGAACTACTTACTGTTGCAAATCAACATTTTCATATCTCACACAAATTAAGACCCATTTAAGGACCCAGATAACTGATCATTTAGAAGACCAACTCAAGTTACGTATTACTAAGTTGGAACCTAATATTCAATTTCTTTCAAATAAAAAACAAACACAAAAGTTTTGTTAAATTGGTTATCTGGGTCCTTAAATGGTCCTCTGATTATCATATAGAAGAATAAGCTTTGCTGAGTGAAAATCTTGAAAGCAGCCTCTGGTAAGACTTGCTTCACAAGTCTTAGAATTTTTTGAAGAGGTCAACAGGCATGTGGATGTGGGTGAATCTGTTGATATTCTATATCTGGATCTTCAGAAGGCATTATGATAAAGTTGTCATTGTCTTTTTCTTTTGTTTTCCTGGAAAATACATTAATATATAAGATGTAGGATAAATAATAATAAATGTGCATTTATTTAATTTTAGAATTAATTTTAGAAATTATCATTTACTGCCCTCATTTGGCCTCCCATGGTAAAAAGGTTCCCCACCCCTGGACTAGTTATTGGGTGGTGTCAGGGCACTGGCCAAGGGTCCATATTCGTCAGAGGGCGTACCTAGCTGGGCTGCCCCCTAAACCCTCAATTCAAGCAGTAGTACTCAACGTGCCAATAGGGGGTGCCTTTGGAGGATTCCCTGAAGGGCTTTGGCTCAGAGCCCCCAGCAATTTGGCACTGGGGCTGCTAGTTATTGTGCTTTCTATGTCAAAATCCATGTGATAGTATTTTGTACTGTCCTGCAAAAAACACTAGTGCAAAATTGCATCATGTAGTTAGTGTTACTTTTTATGTTTATTTTTAGTTCAGTTGGCTAACCATCTCAGAAAATTAAAAATACTGAAGTGTTTCCTAAACAGAGTGATCTGGATAAATGTTTAGAAAGGTATGATGGAATGGAGAAAACACTTTTTCAAAGAAGAGCACAAAATATCTTTAAAAATTGGAAAGAGCAAGAGGAAAAGAAAATGGATAGAAGAGGAAGGTAAACAACTGACTTCAACAAATTATCATAAATTGGTCAAAATTACATCCCGAAGCACTACTTAATGTGGTGAAGATGATTCTTTGTGGTTCATTAATAGAAAATGGCAGATTATCACTCAGCCAGCTCTCACCAAATAAAGATGCTTGTGTTTTCCTACAAATGTTTAGCTTCACCTCATGATCCATTATTTAACCTTACAAATGTTGATGCTGACAAGAAAATCCAAAAATGCTTACCAGTAATTGAACACCAATTTCTTTCCTAGTTCAGCTCTGGTGACATAATAGTGCTAGAAATTAAATATGTACCAATTTTGATTGGGCTGTATAACAAATCCAAGTCAAATAACTCTGGAACAAAAGGCAAGAGCAGTTCAGCAATGTGTTTGCTGAATTAATATGTGATATGAACAATATAAAAAATGAAGTATAGCCAGTATTCAAACAGCACAATCGTATCCAACTTACACCACCGGTGTAACCAGCGGTGCAGCGAGAACGGGAGGCCCCAGAACGGAAAGGGGATTCAGATTCCCTCCGAAGGGGGATTCAAAGGGGATTTAAATCTCCCCTCCCCTCCAAAGCCTCCTCCTCTGCCCTCCCCGCTGGTTACACCCCGCTGGTGTAAGTTGGATAGGATTGCGCTGAAAATAACTGAAAAATGTGGTGTACAGTTGAACCTCGCTATCCACGGGGGATCCATTCCAGACCCCCCCCCCCGCAGATAGCGAGGATCCATGGATACTGAAGTCCACCTTAAAAATGCAGTTAAAAAAAGACCCCCCCCCATCCCTGTTTCTACCTTTAAGTAGCCAAACCGCGCTGTTTTTCAAGCCTCTGCAAGCTTAACAACCCACTTCCGGGTCACATGAAGGCTCTTCCTTCCTCCCAGCCTTGTCCTAGAAAGCTGGGAGGAGGGAAGAGCCTTCGCGCCCAGAAATGGGTTGTTAAGCTTGCAGAAGCTCTGCAGAGGCTTGCAAAATGGCACGGTTTAGCTACTTAAAGGTAGAAATGGGGATGGGGGGCCCCTTTTTTCATTTTTACTGCATTTTGAAAGTGGACCCCGCGGATCTGGGACCTGTGGTAAGTCAAATCCGCAGATACCGGATCTGCGGATAGAAATGGTCCACTGTACTGTACTTGTTGCAATGTTGGACTAAGACCAGAGCAACCCAGGCTCAATCCTTACACAGTCATGCAGCTGAGTGTAACCTTGAGCCAAATATCTCTCTTTATTATTACTAACAAAAATAATATTTAATAATAATTATTTTATTTTACTGTTTTAATTTGTTACCCAAGTACAAAATAAAAATGAATTTCTTAACACTAACAGTGCAATACTATGCATGTCTGCTCAGAAGTAAGTCTCATTGTGTTTAATGGGTCTTACTCACAGAACATTGTATATAGGATTACAGCCTTAGTCCCATTTTCAATGGGAGCTACTTTCAAGAAATTGTATATAGAATTGTAGCCTGTTTGTTGTATATAGAATTGTAGCCTGCATTGCACATATTCAATGTGCCATTAACATCAGTTGAAAAATATGATTTATTTTGCCGTAGTTAATAAAACTAGTTCAGTTTGGTATAAATCTGTTGCACTTTTGTTGTCCTCCCCTTACGCTTACGTATGTTGTCATTTTCGTCATGACTGCATAATACAGGCGTCCCCCCCATATCTGCAGGTTCCTGCTGCTACCGTGGATACTTGAAACCGCGGATAGCAGCAAACTCTACTTACTGTTGCGCAGGAAGCAGACAGCGAGACCTCTGTTGTTCCCCCCTAAGAGTTTCCTCTAATGCAGTGGTTCCCCCTTTTCTTCCTTGGTGGCGGCGTGATCCCGGAAGTCCCGTTGCAACGTCACCCCCCCTTAAAGGTGTTGCGACTGGTTCCCACTGGACTCAGACATCGTGACGCCCAGTTTGGGAACCTCTGCCGTAACTCTATGTTGTTACCAAGAATTTAGCAGCAAACTGTTAAAGGCTGTGGCTCTGCAAATTATGGGGTGATAACTCATCTGCTGCAAGGCATTCTGGGGACTGCCAGTACGTCACTGACTGCAGAATAGCTTCAGAATGGCTGCGGATAGCTTCAAAATGGCTGCTGCAAATGTAGAGAATAGCTTTCTCTCAGCTGCTCCCAGCAAGTGGGTAGGAAGGCCAGCTTTAGTTACCATCATAAAATTTGCTAGTTGAATGCGCAACCCAGTGACAGGAGGGCTGGAAACCGAGACAGATAAGTCATTTGTGCATTGGGGAGGATATTTGTGAACCTTGGATAAGTGAAACTGCGAATAAGAGAGGATCTACCGGTAATTCTATTCTATATTATTAAGAATATTTATTTACGACAAGAAGACCAAGGCAGTCCTTGTGTTCCTCTCTCATTTCATTGGGGATAGAACTTTGGTAGTCAGCCATGGAAGCAGAAGCGGTCACTGAAATATAGGCATGTGTTCTGTGAGCTGTGGAAAACATGCTTGTAAGGAAGTACACCAAGTATATTGTCACCCTGCCTATTTAACTTATATGCAGAGTACATTATGAGAAATGCAGGGCTGAATGAATCGCAAGCCGGAATCAAGATTGCCGGGAGAAACATCAACAACCTCAGATATGCAGACGATACCACTCTAATGGCAGAAAGTGAAGAAGAACTAAAGAGCCTCTTGATGAGAGTGAAAGAGGAGAGTGCAAAAGTTGGCTTGAAACTCAACATTAATAAAACTAAGATCATGGCATCTGGTCCCATCAATTCCTGGCAAATAGAAGGGGCAGAAATGGAAGCAGTAACAGATTTTACTTTTTTGGGTTCCAAGATCACTGCAGACGGAGACAGCAGCCATGAAATTAAAAGACGCTTACTCCTTGGAAGGAAAGTTATGGCAAATTTAGATAGCATAATAAAAAGCAGAGATATCACCATACCAACAAAAGTTCGTATAGTCAGGGCGATGGTGTTCCCAGTAGCAATGTATGGTTGCGAGAGCTGGACCATAAGGAAGGCTGAGCGCCGAAGAATAGATGCTTTTGAACTGTGGTGCTGGAGAAGACTCCTGAGAGTCCCTTGGACTGCTAGGAGATCAAATCAGTCAATCCTAAATGAAATCAACCCTGACTGTTCCCTGGAAGGACAGGTACTAAGGCTGAAACTCAAATATTTTGGCCACCTAATGCGAAGAGAGGACTCTCTGGAGAAGACTCTGATGCTGGGAAAGACTGAAGGCAAAAGGAGAAGGGGAAGGCCAAGGATGAGATGGTTAGACAGCATCACCGATGCAACGAACATGAAAATGAGCGAACTCAGGAAGATAGTGGAGGATAGGAAGGCCTGGCGGGATATGGTTCATGGGATCACGAAGGGTCGGACACGACTTAACGACTGAACAACAACAAGGAAGTACACAGCAAAATCCTGTGGTTGTGAGCAAAATGCAAAGGCAACTGTTGAATTTGATTTTTGCGGTGTTTGCAAAGTGCAAACTAATACTGATTTAGGGTTGTAGCCTGATACAGGGGTTCTCAAAGTGGCGGGCCACGACCCACCACTTTCCCCAGAAGTGGCGGATTTAACTTTTAAGGGGGGTGGCCAGCCTGAACTTCAGGGGTGGTGCTGCAGGATCGCGCCTGACTCCAAAACGCTGTTTTTTAATGTACTGTACCTGGTTGTCTTGCCAGGTCCCCGGACCCTTTGGGGAGCTGGCAGGACAACCAGGTATGTTTTAAAAAGCGTTTTTGGCTCAGGGTAGGCGTGATTCTGGAACGCCACTGCTGCTTCTCTTGCCGACCACCCCCCTGAAAGTGATATTGGCCACTTCTGGAAAAAGTGGTGGGTCGCGACCCACCACTTTGAGAACCTCTGCTTTAAGTTGTTTCCAGACTCTCTCTTGTTTGTGAGTTTTGCATGAGAAATACACAGCTGTTCCTTGTTGCAGGAAATTCAGACATCTTTGCCCAGGGAAGTGCTTCTGTTGCTGGGATGTTGCATTTTGTGAGCAGAATGAAGGAAGACAAGTCCCAAGCTGGTGTGAGAATGCCCAGTGCATTTCAACCAAAGTTCTTCTTCCAGAGCAGGAGATCATGTGTCTTGTTTTGGTACACCAAAAACAGCAGACCCAAGAATATACTTTCAAAGTATACTTGGAAATAAAGGGCCACTTTAAAATGCTTTGTCCCTAAGGAAGACCTTTGGTGAAAACATTTTGGGTATATTTACAAGCAGAACCACTTCTTTCTAGCACCTGCTTGACACCTGCCTCTCCATTCATTGTTTGTTTGTTTTGTGGTGCTGCCCTGTTTTATATGTTGATTTTCTGACACCAAGTGCACAAAGCTGAGCTGCTGGGAAATATTCTCCCAACAAAGAGTAGCACTCTTTATCAGTGACTGCCATGCTGATTCTGACTACACAAATGTCACTGGCACTCACTGGATATCTGACCTGTTGACCAACTATTGATGTCCCCTTCCCATCTTCACCATTTTCTCAGCAAATTTTGCTTGCTCTCTTCATTTTCTTTGCTGTATAGCACTTTCATTCTGTCGACCTTCATCAGGAGAGCAGTCTTCTAGTATGCTCTTCCTTAAATATCTTTTTCCATGCAGTCCCACATTTTGTTTAAAAAGTAGTAGCTACCCTGGTTGTAATCTTACAGCAAGGCTGTCCCTTTAGCTCTCCTGATGCAACACTGCTTTCCTCATTTTCCACAATATAACACAGGGACTTCAGTTAGCATCTGTGCATAACGGGGGTCCGCCTGCATCCACAGCTGCTCCTGGATTCCCAGGTGGCGACTGTGGCCAGGGGGGCCTTTGCCCAGCTTCGGCTGGTGCGCCAGCTGCGACTGTACTTGGATCGTGCAAACCTGACCACGGTGATCCATGCCACGGTGACGTCGCGGTTAATTATTGTAATGTGCCTCTATGTGGGGCTGCCCTTGAAGACGGTTCGGAAGCTGCAATTATTGCAGAATGCGGTGGCCCGTGTAGTCACTGGAGGCGGTTCGACTCTGTCGGGCCGCTCCTCCGACAGTTTTACTGGCTGCCAATTCGTTTCCGGGCCCAATTCAAAGTGCTGTTTTTGACCTTTAAAGCCCTATATGGTCTGGGGCCAGGATATTTGAGAGACCGCCTACTTCTGTATAGTCCGGCTCATCCCCTTAGGTCAGAGAAGGCCCTCTTGCGGGTACCAAGGGAGGTGCGAGGGGCAGCGGCTAGAAATAGGGCCTTCTCAGTAGTGGCACCAACCTTATGGAATTCCCTCCCTTTTGACATACGAACTGCTCCCTCCTTGGAGACTTTCTGGCGAGGTCTGAAAACTCTTGTTCAAAGAAGCCTTCTGAGTCCTTGCCTTTTTTAACATCTTGCTGGTACAGGTGGGGTGCTGCTGTTCTTATGCTCTTGTTTTAATTGTAATAATTATCTCTTTTATCGATTTTTAGATGTTTTTATTAGTTTTCATTAACTGTTTTTATTGTTTTTAAAAAGTGATTATTTTTTGTATTGTATTTTTTCTTGTTGTAAGCCGCCTTGGGTCCCTTCAGGGAGAAAGACGGGGTAAAAAGATTGTAAATAATGTACATCTGAGTTACTATTTTCTAGTTTCAAAATTGTTAAATCCAGTAGCCGTTTGCTAGCTATAGTCCGTCATCTGGTGGATGTCTATGATGAGGAACAAATGCTGATGCTGACAATTCTTTATGTCAATTAACGTCATGCCTCCTATCGCTTTTATCTTCACTACATTTGCAGGAGGCTAGTCACTGGGTCTGGCTTTTTGACCGTTGTAGCCCAAGGTAGAGAACAGCACACTATGGCCATCATAACTACTTTAGGCCACCAGGGATGTCTGATGCAACCAACAAGGTGTTTTAACCTTCTATGGTATGTATTGCTCCGTTGACCTTTACGAGACAAGAGAAAGCACTGGCATCTTGCCCCACCCACTAACACATAAGGCCTTGGGTCTAATACAGCCTTGTCCCATACATGTGATTTGAATGCACTCTCTCCTTTGACTTGTATGTAACAATGTAGCCCCAATTTAGAGAGGGGCTCACCATTTAGAGAGATGGGAACACTTGTTCCCTAGAATACCTTAGAAGAAAACAGCGCCTGGACATGGGGACAAATGCTCCCCAATGTCATTTTCCAATTGCAATCATACAAAAAATGAACTTTAAAAATGGTGGCTAACATTCATGCTCTGGCGTAGAGAAAGACCAGTTTCAGAATCCTTGCTACAGAGGTGGTTTAGACATTTTGTCTCACATTGAAAAAATATTCAAGTGGGTATTTTCAAGTGGGTTCTTAATATCCTGGATCAAATAGGATCCTGGATCACTACCTGGATCACTACCTACAGTAGTGAGTAAGAATTACGGTATTTCTGGTGATGGTCGTTATATGTAGAAAATTTAGAATTGGTCACATCAGGTCCCTACCTTGCTTATAAAGATCTTATGACACACTGTCAGCGCAATCCTGTGTAACCTTGCACCAGTGTAACAGTAGATGCACCGGTGTAAGTACACTTATTTATTTATTTATTTTCTGTATTTATATACCACCTTTCTCATCATCAGATTTCTCATAAGATTTATTCAAGGCAGTTTACATAGGCAGGCTATCTTTAGACCTGATAAGGGTCTTTACAATATTGTTCTATTCCTATATAGAACCTTCCATGCTCGAGATGTTTTCCCTTCTGAGTGCAGCCCTCCTTCTGGCTTGTGCTTTGTACTTCCAAGCTTCACAGTTCACCGCAGTTCACCCTTGGACAGTTGTCTTAGATGTTCTCTCTCTAGCTGACTCCTCCACATTCCACCTTCTCATGATGCCTTCTCAGTGTCTTTGCGAGGTTTGTCAGCAGCTTCCGTCTCCCATCCAAGCGGGAACAGAGGTCGACCCTGCTTAGCTTCTTCAGGCAGGCTCAAACTTCCAGGCCACTCCTCCTGCCCTCCAGGCCACACCTCCTGCTTCTATAAGAGATCTGTAAGTCTTCTGTGATAAGAGATCTGTGGTCTTCTATAAGAGACCACATCTTCTATAAGAGATCACTGAGCAGTAAGGTACAAATAGTTTGATCAGAGTCAGAGATCCTTGATAAATGCAATATAGACAAATTATGTTGGAAGCTCAACAGTATGTAAGCTAGATCTGCACAATAACAGTGGGTGTTCGTTAATGTCTTCATCCTCACCACCAGTAATGGGAGCTGTTACCTAGTCTATTCCTAGTTTAAAGGCTTGTAGGTTGCTCTCTCCTACTTTGACTAGACTTCTCAGTTTTTTCCCTGTGTTGTTGTCTTATGTCTCCCTGACTGTCTTATGTCTCTCCCTCTGTTGAACTTGCCATGACTAGGCTTGCCATCCATACCGGAAATTCTGGGGACTGTTTCTGGGCTGGTGCAAGCCTCCGCCGCCGCCGGGGCTGCTGCTTCTTGGGCTGGGGGCTGCTGCTTCTGAGGCTGGGGGCTGCTGCGGCTGGGGGCTGTTGATGACAACGGAGGTGGCGGTGGCAGCGATGACGGTGGCGGCCGCAGATGGCGGCAGATTGGCGGCGATGGGACAGGCCAGGCCAAATGACCTCTTGAGTAACGGAAACCACACTTTATTTACAAATGACAGCTCCTGTTGCCGGTTCAGGAGGTTCATTGATCTTCGTTGTGATATGGCAATAGCCTCCAAATTAAGCCTCTGTCTGTTGTTAGCCTCACTAAAGAGAGAACAGGTGTCCTGAAAGGCAATTTTATGTCCAGATTCAACCACATGTGTTGAATCCACAAAAGAATGCATGATGAGGGAGAGATCACATCTGGCCAATCTGCAACAACCTGCCTCTACTTTCAACTGACAGCCCGTTTTGGACTCTGTATCTTGGTATTCGTTTCATGCAGCAATATCCCTTTAAGGTCAACATAGTAGACGTTTGACAGACACTCAACTGACAGCCGTACTCTCAACTGACAGCCTGCTTTGGACTCTGTATCCTGGTGTTCGTCTCATGCAGCAACATCCCTTTAAAGGTCAACATGGTAGACGCGCAATCTAGACTAACAAACCGTTTCCGCCTTTAATTATTCAATCACCGCTTCCCACGCTTTCATGTACTGCAGCTACAGAAATAGAAACGATGTTCTTCGAAAGTATTAACAGCTACCGGCTTGTTGCTGCGTTTGTTCATTGTTTTGATAAGGTTCCGAGTGAGGAACGAAACGTCAACAAGCTTTGAAATATCTGTATTTCTTTGATTTTAAATACATGGCTGGAAAACCCATAAATTGCACTTCTCTAGTGACTGTAACAAGCCATGAAAATCTCCATTCTTCATTGAGAAGTGTCTGCTGTATACAGGAAGGTTTGTGGCATAGTGTTCATACCAAAGGGATTGCCTAAGGATTCATAGCCAATAGCTTGGCACATATGCAAATACACGTAATTTATATGAGTGACAATGTAACAGACACACAGCGCAATTCTGTGTAACCTTGCACTGGTGTAACAGCAGATGCACCGGTGTAACAGCAGATGCACCGATGTAAGTGCACTTATGCCAGTGTAAGTGCACTTACACTGGTGCATCTACTGTTACACCGGTGCAAGGTTACACAGGATTGCGCTGTTAAGGAGCGAGCAAAGATCAAGGTTCAGAGCAGATAGTTAGTCCCAAGGAAGCTGGAAATCTCAAAGACCATTTGGTTGTTTTTGCTGAAACTAGTTTGAAGTTATAGTTAAAACTGAGACAGGGAAGCCTTTTATTTGTACTAAGGTAAAGGTATCCCTTGACGTCTTGCACACCCCCCCCCCATGCATCTGCAGACTCGCAGAGGTATGTGTGTTTGTAGGCATGCATATCATGCTTTCTTTCAGAGTAAGGAGCACTCAGAACAACTGCAAGGTGGAAGCTCTGTTATGCATGGGAGGGGGTACTTTGGTCCCCTTGCTTTTACTTTCCTAAAGAACCCCCACTGAGCTAGGAATTTAGGAATTCCATTTGTGGCTGACATGGGGTGCTTGACATGTTAGAGTAGACAATTCCTATGCAGAAGGCACCTCAAGAGGAATGAATGTGAAATTTGTGTGTAGAATATAATATCTGCTGAACATATGTGTGAGTTTTTATACTGTATGTAAATATTCTGGGAACTTGTGGATTCTACCTCTCTTCCCCAAAACCCACCTGTGAGGTTGTTAGATTTGATTATTTACATGTGGTTTTCACACAGAACTATATCATGTGAAGCAGCCCTTAGGTGGTTCTGAGGCTAGATCAAAAGCACTGAAGAGATCAGATTAATTTATTTATTTTATTTTTATTTTTCACATTTTTATACCGCCCTTCCTCCAAGGAGCTCAGAGTGGTGTACATGTTTCCTCCCCTCCTTTTGTCCTCACAACAACCCTGTGAGGTAGGTGGGGCTGAGAGATAGTGACTGGCCCAAGGTCACCCAGGAAGCTTCGTGGCTGAGTGGGGATTTGAACCTGGATCTTCCAGGTCTAAGTCTGACTCCCAAACCACTACACCATCCTGGCCAATTGGGACCATGTAAAGAGAAAGCCATATGGTAAGAAAAGTTTCATTTGTTTTCTGCACATAGGAGCATTTTAACAGAGACTGACAATGTTTTAGCAGTTCAGTAGTTACTAATTTTTTAATAATACAGACAAGAGCAGAAAGCTCGAGGGTTGTGTTTGGCAGTTACTGAAGATGACTACTCTGTGGAGGAAACCAGCTGGAATTGTAGGGTTCTATATAGAACAATATTGTAATGATCCTTATCAGATTTAGATAAGTCTGCCTGTGTAAACCGCCTTGAGTAATATCAGAAGAGCAATCTGAGGATAAGAAAGGCGTTATATATATAAATAAATAAATAAATAATGAAGAGAAAAAATAGCAAGGAGGTAAATAACACCTGCAAGAACTCAAAATATGTTCTGCTTAGCACAAGACAAGACAAATATTGATGGGTTTGGGGCAGGAAGTCTGGAGTCAGCCAGCTGGGACACTGGCCAAGGGCCTACCTGGCCAGGCTGATCCTTCAGTACTGGCGGTAATGGTAACACCTAATGCACCATCAGGGTAAAAGGTAAGGCTTTGTCAGATAAGCCCAGTCAGATATGACCTAAATCATTATGAGTATACAGTGGAGGTGAAGAATAGATTTAGGGCATTAGACCTGGTAGAAAGAGTGCCTGAAGAACTATGGACGGAGGTTCGTAACATTGTACAGGAGGCAGCAACTAAAACCATCCCAAAGAAAAAGAAATGCAAGAAAGCAAAGTGGCTGTCAGATGAGGCTTTACAAATAGCTGTGGAAAGAAGGAATGCGAAAAGCAAGGGTGAAAGGGAAAGATATAATCAACTGAATGCAGATTTCCAGAGAATAGCAAGGAGAGATAAGAAGGCCGCCTTAAATGAACAATGCAAAGAAATCAAGGAAAACAACAGAATGGGGAGGACTAGAGATCTCTTCAAGAAAATTGGAGATATCAAGGGAACTTTTGTGCAAAGATGGGCATGATAAAGGACACAAAAGGCAGGGACCTGACAGAAGCAGAAGAGATTAAGAAGAGATGGCAAGAATACACAGAAGAACTATACAAGAAAGATCTTAATGTTCCTGATGACCACGCTGGTGTGGTCACTGACCCAGAGCCGGACATCCTAGAGAGTGAAGTCAAGTGGGCCTTAGGTAGCATTACTAACAACAAAGCTAGTGGAGATGATAATATCCCAGCTGAGCTACTTAAAGTCCTAAATGATGATGCTGTGAAAGTGCTGCACTCAATATGCCAACAAATTTGGAAAACTCAGCAGTGGCCAAAGGATCGGAAAAGGTCAGTTTACGTTCCAATTCCAAAGAAGGGCAGTGCCAAAGAGTGCTCAAACTATCGCACAATTGCACTCATTTCACATGCTAGCAAGGTTATGCTCAAAATCCAACAAGCTAGGCTTCAGCAGTACGTGGACAGAGAACTACCGGATGTACAAGCTGGGTTTCGAAGAGGCAGAGGAACTAGAGATCAAATTGCCAACATGCGCTGGATCATGGAGAAAGCCCGAGAGTTCCAAAAAACCACCTACTTCTGCTTCATTGACTACGCAAAAGCCTTTGATTGTGTGGATCACAACAAACTGTGGCAAATTCTTAAAGAGATGGGGGTACCAGACCACCTTACCTGTCTCCTGAGAAACCTGTATGCGGGTAAAGAAGCAACAGTTCGAACCGGCCATGGAACAACCGATTGGTTCAAAATTGGGAAGGGAGTACGGCAAGGCTGTATCTTGTCACCCTGCTTATTTAACTTATATGCAGAGTACATTATGAGAAATGCAGGGCTGAATGAATCGCAAGCCGGAATCAAGATTGCCGGGAGAAATATCAACAACCTCAGATATGCAGACGATACCACCCTAATGGCAGAAAGTGAAGAAGAACTAAAAGAGCCTCTTGATGAGGGTGAAAGAGGAGAGTGCAAAAGTTGGCTTGAAACTCAACATTAATAAAACTAAGATCATGGCATCTGGGCCCATCAATTCCTGGCAAATAGAAGGGGCAGAAATGGAAGCAGTAACAGATTTTACTTTTTTGGGTTCCAAGATCACTGCAGACGGAGACAGCAGCCAAGAAATTAAAAGACGCTTACTCCTTGGAAGGAAAGCTATGGCAAACTTAGACAGCATAATAAAAAGCAGAGATATCACCATGCCAACAAAAGTCCGCATAGTCAGGGCAATGGTGTTCCCAGTAGCAATGTATGATTGCGAGAGTTGGACCATAAGGAAGGCTGAGCGCCGAAGAACAGATGCTTTTGAACTGTGGTGCTGGAGAAGACTCCTGAGAGTCCCTTGGACTGCTAGGAGATCAAATCAGTCAATCCTAAATGAAATCAACCCTGACTGTTCCCTGGAAGGACAGGTACTGAGGCTGAAACTCAAATATTTTGGCCACCTAATGCGAAGAGAGGACTCTCTGGAGAAGACTCTGATGGTGGGAAAGATTGAAGGCAAAAGGAGAAGGGGAAGGCAAAGGATGAGATGGTTAGACAGCATCACCGATGCAACGAACATGAAAATGAGTGAACTCAGGAAGATAGTGGAGGACAGGAAGGCCTGGCGGGATATGGTTCATGGGATCACGAAGGGTCGGACACGACTTAACGACTGAACAACAACAAGGCTTTGCCTTAGGGCCCCCAGCCATCTGTTGTGCGGTGGGTGGGTTTGAGTAATTCTGTGGCCAATGGGTTGGCTATATGTGCATCTAAATTCTGTCTCAGCCATGGGATGTTTTATACATAACAGCTGTATTAAGATTCAGTATTGGAGTAGGTCAGTGGTTCCCTAACTGGGGCGTCGCGACGCCCCAGCCGGGAAGAAAGGGTTGCTATGCCCTTAAGGGGCATGGCAACCCGCGGTGATGACAATGGCGCGCCTGGGATTGCGCCGCCGCCTCCGCTGCGCCCGGGATCGCCGTTTTTACCTTCATTGGTGGGCAGTGGGTGTCCCTCGGGGGTTGCGGGGAGCCTGCGGACCCCTCCGCAGGCCTCCCCAAGCGTCGGAGCAGCGCTCCAACGCGATCGCAACTGACTTCCGGTTTTACGCGAAACCGGAAGTCAGTTGCGATCGCGTTGGAGCGCTGCTCCGACGCTTGGGGAGGCCTGCGGAGGGGTCCGCAGGCTCCCCGCAACCCCCGAGGGACACCCACTGCCCACCAATGAAGGTAAAAACGGCGATCCCGGGTGCAGCGGTGGCGGCGCAATCCCAGGGGTGTCATCGCCACTCCTGGGAAGGCCCCGCTGCTACTTAGAGCAGCGTAAGGCCTTCCCAGGAGTTAGGGAACCTCTGGAGTAGGTGGATAAAGGAATATGTGGGGAAAGTAGGCCCAAACATCGGAATAACCTGTTCAAAGTTCAGAATTGCTACCTGGCTGGAACTTTAATAGATAAGGCAGATTAAAAGCCTGAACAAATAAATGGCAAATGAGTAGCAAAATCAGACTTTCTCCTAGACTGCATTTGGGCAGCTTCCCACTGTTTTATTTTTATTTCATGCTTCTCGTTTTCCACTTCTTTTCCAAGCTGCTTGTATAACTGAAAGACCTTTGAGGTTCTCATTCTCTAAACTTTATATATCTATATATCTATATATCTATATATCTATAGATAGATAGATAGATAGATATAGATTGCAGATGGAAACATAGATTATGTATGTGATATTAATGGATGGCAAACGTCTTGCCCCATTTTAGAGTTCTTTGTGAAGTCCACTCAAGCTGTAGGTGCACAGCGCTCCTCAAATAAGGGTGCTTGATGAAATATTAAACCACATGCATTAGAATTCCTCTTTGCATTCTCCAGAAATTAGTTAACCAGCTGTTTGGGGGGACTTTAATGTTCAGGAAACTTGCTGGATCAGCTGCTTGGGAGACTAAAGTCCTTTATTTAGCTACAAGGCATATGAAGCATTTGTTGAAGTGAAAGGCAATTTTTGTATCCATGATTACCCTATACACCAAACATTTCTTCATGTCTCGCTGCTAGTGTTAGTGTTTGTTGAAGTGGTCTCACCTTTTTTGCTATTATTCCATAGAAAGGAAGGCCAGAGGATAATCATAAAATCAAGTACTGTAATAGTCCCTGAGCAAAGGAAAGGGCCTCAGTGGGTTTCAGCAGGAGGCTGTGTGGCATGTACTAACACTAGAAGGCAGATTGTGGGCAACAAAAGAGAACAAACCAGAAGGGATTGTAGCCAAAGAAAGTCATGACTAAATCTCATTGAACTTAATGGCACTTAAGTTAGTCATAACTAGAGGTGTTTGAAAATGGTTTTCTTTTTTCACAGATTTTGGTGTTTAATCAAAATGAAATAGCAGAAAGTGGTGGTGTTATGTTTTTTATTCCAAATTTTCCCCATTTTTATCAATTGTAAATGCTTAAAAAGTGTACTAGATAGGTGGTATAGGTTGTATTGGTTGTACAGTGTCAACAGATGAAGAATGATGCAAAATTACATGGTTTAGCAGAGAGCTGTGGTGTTATTTCATATTTACCATTTTCAAACAACTCTAGTCATAACTAATATGTCATTTTGATGTCAATGGTGCTTAATCAGGATTCATTTTCACTTTCTTAGGCTACAACCCATTGTGATCAAAGTTGAAATCTGGCACGAGCTGCAAGCCAAACAGCAAACGTTCAGTTAGTATTTTTCAAAGTGCCACATGAGAATCAGCACCGAGTCAGGGGGCGTTTTTCTTTGACTTTCCAATTTTTATCTCTGGGGTTTATATATCTTATGGCTTACCATACTGCCCTGCCTATTAACAACTCTTTAACGGTACAATCCTGTGTATCTTCGGCGCTGGGAGAGTGCATGCTCCCCTGGCGCTGGGTGTCGTGAAAGTGCCGTAAAGCACTTGCACGACACCCAGCAAGTAAGGGCCACCGGGGCAAAGGCCCACGGCCCACTCGCCCACGGCGCAGCATCCCCGCACCCGCCGGACCAGGTAAGTCCTACACCGGCTGGGGCAGGGGTGGGGGGAGGGCCGACCGGGTGGTAAGGGAGGGCGGCGTGATACGCCGATATCCAAAGCCCTCTCCAGGCCAGGCCCAGCCTTACACGGCCAGCGCAAATGTACGTGATCTCCAGAGCTTGTGTACATTCAAGGAGCTCCCGCCACTTACAACCAGGAAAGGGGACAATCGTCCCCTTCCCTTGAGGTGCACCCGGGCTGCCCCGGGGCAGCCCGGGAGCTGCATAAGATACAGCAGCCAACCCTTTAGTCCGGCCGCCGTATCTTACACAGGATTGGGCTGCCAGTCATCTAACCTCCTCAGAACAAACCCACTCCCCCTGCCCTAGGGAAAGTTGAAAAAGAAAGTTATTATCACTTAAGTCTGGTATCTTGCTTATGCAAGGGTGATCACCTTCCAATAGTTATTGAGGCTGCTGTATGTTCTGGAGCCCAAACAGAAAGCCAGGGGGAATAGAACTTTGCATCTATAGCATTTCACAGGCCTGGCATGGAGAAGTTCAGCCTCAAACAACTGGCTATGCAAAACGGTGCCACGGTATAATGTGGCAAATTGCCAGTCAAGCACGAGAGCAAAGCTGTGCAAGGATCTCCTGGGAAATAAAGGTGAGCAATCTTAAATGTTCTGTATTTCATGTACCATCTAATTTTTTTTCCTTGGTGGAGCCTTTTATTTAGTTGTCCACTCTCTCTGCTTTTTGTCCAAGATGTACATGAAGGGCAGCTCCGAAACCATAGAGACCCAGAAAGAGGCAACAGTGTATTGAGATAATTTAGGTAATAAGTCCTTGAGGGATCATGCAAGGAGTGCGTGAATAATAGCAATGACTGAGAAGCAGCGCTTCTTAGCCTAAAATGCATAGAAATTTTTCTTTAAATATGGTAGATGGAATTGTTTTCATTTGTTTCAAAGCACTGTATGTGAACCTAAGGGTGCAATGTGAGAATCTTAGAGAAAACATGCCTAGAACATTTCCTGGAAATCATCTCAGACTCAGAGGAACTGTAGTTTAATTCCAGGGCATGCAGGCACTCACTTGGGTATTCAGAGAATGGAAACTCATGGGAGGACTCACTGGGGTCTTTGGAGTTCCCGCTGCTGAGTTCTCAGGGTACCTCAAAATCTTTCAAATCTGCCCTTCTCTTGACATGGGGGCTGGGTTTGGCATTGTTGCTTTGGGGTATCCTTTCTGGTGAATAGAGTGAGACGACAGCCAGACAGCAGACAGACACCAACAAATTACTGTATGAGGACATGATAAAACTTTGGAATTCACATATGGTGACGGTCAGCGTTGGGGAAAACAAATGTGCCCATATCCTCACGTGTTCCCTCAAGGTAGGATTGACCGTGGTAGCTGCTTAACTGATTATGGTTACAGGGTTACAGAAAGGCTATGATGGCTGAGCTTTCTGCCTTTTCACTACTCTAAACTAAGGTAGAAGTGTGACAGGGATGACCTGAGGAGGTACTATGAGGCCTGCCACATTGGGTCGTCATTCTCACTTTGAGCATGACTGATGAGGATGATACCAAGGTCCAAACCTCAGAGTCAACTTCTGTTTGAGGAAATAGAGGAAAGCTGTTAAATGTAACTAAATCAGATATAAGAAGAGGATTTAAAGCCTACTCTTACGCATGTTTGCACAGAAATAATCTTCACCGTGTTCAGTGAGGCTCACTCCCACATAAATGTGAATCCCCTATCTGTTTAGTAAAATGTATATGAATGGTTGACAGATGTTGGAGATGATAGCAAATAATGAGGTTTGTTTATGGGGCGGACATGCTCTTAGATAAGACTCTGGAAGAAGGTAAGTACAGTATTCATAAATATAGTGTTTTGTAGTCTTATGTTGCTGTTACTTGAATATTTAGATAATATTTAGATGATATTTAGATCAGAATGTTTTGAACTTATTTGGAATCTATTGATTGCAGCAAGGATTTGGGTCATAAATAACGCCCCTTGCACTGAAGCACTGTATCGCTAAAATGTGGGATAATGTTGATGGAGTTTGTTCAGTTGTGAGAAACAGAACTGAGACATTTCAGAAAAAATAAACGGTGGTTGTCTCTCCCGTTTATTCAAGGAACTACAGATAAGATAGCCCGAGTCTTCAGCCAATACGATGTTAAAACCTTATTCACACCTGCAGTGAAAATTGAACAAATGCTACACAACCCTAAGAATGTGAGACCCCTACTGATGAACCCTGGCATCTATGAAATAACATGTGAATGTGGGCGAAGCTATGTCGGAAATTCCAAGAGACCTATTAGGGTCAGAATACAAGAACATGAAAGGGGTGCCAAATTGGCTCAAGGAGAAAAATCAGCGGTTGCAATGCATGTAATGGAGACTGGACACAAGATGGCTTTTGATCAGGCTCGTACTTTATTTAATGAAGTCAAATGCAAGCAGAGACAAAATTTGGAGGCGATAGCAATTTCTCAGAGGAAATTCTTTAACTTACTTAACAGGCAGCAAGAACTCTCCTTTGTAAATAAGATTTGGTTCCTGATATTAAACAGAACAGGCATTCGTTCAGTAACCCAGCAGACGACCATGAGGTTACCTCCGGTCAATAGGGAGATTGACACTTCCGCTTCTAATCAACAGCTCCAGCAACTGCCATCCGCAGCAGTTGGATAAATCTCGTGACGTTCTTCTCTTTGGGCAGTGTCATCTAGCAGCTCATTGTGCTGTGTTCACCTTGACAAAGTTCCGTGAGAGGGATCAGTGGCATCACTGGACGCGCGTCACCCCCCCTGCCACCCTCCGGAGGCTCCGAGGCTGGGCTCCGAGGCCCTCCGAGGCGTCCCGCTGGCGCTCCAGGGCCTTCTGAAGGCCCAATGGCTCAAAATGTGAAGTTTTACGTTTTTCACGCATGCGCAGTACATTTTCTGAGGGCAAAGGGCTGCCCATTTGCCCTCAGAAAAGCACTGCGCATGCGCGAAAAACGTAAAACTTCACGTTTTGAGCCATTGGGCCTTCAGAAGGCCCTGGAGCGCCGGCGGGGTCGGACGCTCCGAGGCCGGCTCCCCGGCCTCAGAGCCTCCGGAGGGTGACGCGCGTCACCCCTTTGCGCGTGTCATGCGTGCGTCACCCCCTGGCCGTCCGCCCCCCGCCACGCTCCAGTGACGTCCGTAAGAGGGATGAAACATCGGTGGGAGTTTTAAGGTTTAAAGCTCCTCCTTTTAATAAAAATGTGTACATGGCTTACAAACCCATATACCCTGTTTCTTTGAAAATTATACCAAGCCATGAAAACTTCCATAATACATTTCAGAAAGTTCAGCTTGCTTTTGACAATTTTATTAGGGGTTGGGTCCTAGAAGGGAGGATGCTTGATGATCCTCCCCCCATTCTGCTGCCCATGCCACATACCATCCTGGAGGGTCCCTCAACCCTCAGGAATGCATTTCCCTTTGAGGGTGCAGTGGGCTGCAAAGGAAAGGAAGAAGCAGAAAAGCCCTGTTCTGCCAACTGAACTCTTTTCCATTGGTGGAACAGACATTACAATTCAAGTCTTTCTACCAAATTGAATATGGACACTGATATACATATAGATATACATATATCACATAGATATAGATATACAGTGCTCATTTTTCTGTAAATCTATTCTAGTAAGGTTCTGTAGCTTTTATGGCCAGAAACGAAATCCTATAGATTAGTTGTATCCTATAGTTGTATCCTATAGATTAGTGTTTTTAAACTGTTTCTTAGGTGTTAACGTTGTAGACGTTTGTAAACATAAATATTTCTACATGGCTGTTAATCCTGTAAAGTTGGAATCAATTTGAATAACTGTATTCGTTGGTTATATTTGTCATGTTGTTTTGTTGTTTATCATACATATTTCTCATTAACTTTTGTGTTATAGATTTTTTTTCATTGTTTTAATTGGCTGTTTTAGACTGCAATCCTGCCTGGGAATAAGTCCTATTGAATTCACTGGGGCTTATTTCTGAGTAGACATGCCTAGGGTTGCACTGTTAATGATGTTAGTCACTTTGCTGTTTTGTTAAGAGGAAGGACATAAGTGTTAAAAATAAATTAATTAAAAACAATAATAATGAAAAGAAGAAATTTCTTATTCAAGCTCATGTCCATAAGCTTTTCATTTAGCCAGAGAAATTGTTCCCATTTTAAACATCATCTGTTTCTGTGTAGATGTGTAAAACCCACATCAATCCCCCGCGATGACACATTTGCTTAAGTGCGAAATGATGGTAGCAGTGGTAGAAATGCACTGTAGCTGTAGGGAGCGTATACAATCCTTTGGATGGCATGCATGCCAAGTGATGGCACATGGCCGGGCAGCTTGCACAAAACCATTTCATGACATAAGTAGTTTCTAATCAAGACAGACTGCTGCAGGTTGTCCTGTCAGGCATGTTAGCGTGCTGGCCAGCTGATGCTTCTCAATACCGCTATTGAGAAGCATTTCTCACTTGTTGGGATTTTGAGTGGCTGGCAACTTTTCCGGCAGCTAGATCAACGTGCTTCATCGTTAAAGAGTCTCCTTGTTTGGTAGGGAAAAAAAACACAGAACACCAGCACTTAGGCCCAGAAAGAGTTTTCTTTGAAAAAGCAGTGTCAATGACATTAGGGAGTAAAACATTGCAGGATATAAATCCAGCACATTTCATTCATAGGGATTATCAAGGTAATTGAGGGCATGGAGTGGAATGAATGGAATGTGAACAAGGAAAGGCTACAGCGTTTGGGGCTTTTTAGTCTAGAAAAAAGGCGCCCGAGGGGGGACATGATTGAGACGTATAAAATTATGCATGAGATGGAGGGAGTGGATAGAGGGAAATTCTTCTCCCTCTTGCACAACACCAGAACCAGGGGACATGTACTAAAATTGAGTGGAGGAAGAGTTAGAACGGACAAAAGAAAATATTTCTTCACCCAGCATGTAATTCATCTGTAGAACTCCTTGCCACAGCATGTGGTGATGGCACCTGGCCTAGATGCCTTTAAAAGGGGGTTGGGTAGATTCATGGAGGAAAAGACCATTACAGGTTACAAGTCATAAGCAACCTCCTGCCTTTAGAAGTAGATTTTCTCTGTATGCCAGGTGCAAGGGAGTGACAACAGGAAACAGGTTATCTTGTAGTCTGTGTGCTCTCGGAGGCATCTGGTGGGGCCACTGTGAGATACAGGAAGCTGGACTAGATGGGCCTTTGGCCTGACCCAGCAAGGCTCTTCTTATGTTCTTAAACAAATGGTGTACATGGAAGATGTGTGGAGAAGGATGCCTCTGACAGGGATGCTCACCTTGTTCCATAGCGAGGACTAAGCTGGAAGCACATCATAAACCAGAAGCCCAAGCAAATGTGACTTGCATAACCCACACATCCTTTCCAAGCTTATGGTAATTACTATGTTATTAGACACATTTCATTTGTGCTAGATTATTCTTATTTTGAACATTGAATCAAATGGGAAAAACAAGAGTCAAGCCTTGTAAACATTCTGGTATGTTTGATGAGCAATCATAAACACAAGATATTGTCCAGCTCCTTATTTGCACACACACAGGGCAATGTACAGCAATACCCTGCACTTTCATCCATGCTCTGGCCCCATATCAGATGAAAGTCAAAAATGGATGAATGTCAAAGCATAGCCTTATTTAGCTTGCAAATTTATTTTGCTAGCAAAAAAATGTAAATAACTATATAACACGTGTGAATGCATGCGAAACCTAAATGAACAAAAATAAAAGAAAAATAAGCATAAGAAGATTGATGAACATTGTGGAAGGTTGGACAAAAGAGGAAAGCATGCGGACAAAATTTGAAATGTGGTTATAATTTAGAATTATAGTCTAGATGGGCGTTTGGCCTGATCCAGCAGGGCTCTTCTTATGTTCTTAATTGAAAACAGCTGGAAGAACAAAGTGATGAAAGCCAAGTGAATGAAAGTCAAGGTATTGCTGTATGGAGGCTTTGGTTGGTGAGTGGAAACAGCACTCCCCCAAAAGGCAGGTATGCATGCCAGTAGCATCTGCATATTGGGCCCTGCAACAGCTGGATCCAGGGTCTCCTTTCCTCTCTTGTCTCCTTTGTGTCTATTTCTGGGTCGTGAGCCCCTTGGGGAAGGAACTTGTCCTTTCACCTGTTGTAGTGCACCATGTACCAATATAATATAATGCCCAATATAATAATGATGATGCTGATCCAGACATCACTTTCCTTTTTACTCCCACCTCCCTCCAATGTACAAGAAACACACCTTGCTAACTACTTTTGAGACCCTCCCAACCATGGGATGCCACACCACCTCCCATTGTTTTTTTCTGGTATGAACAAACCAGCATTCTGGTATTCCCAGACCATCTGTGGAACAGTAGTGTGAATAAAACATTTGCCTCGGAGGCAATGGTAATGTGATGAAGTATCTAACCGAACAGCTCCAGACATGAACATATGTTGCCAGCTAGTGAAATTCCATTATCAACCAGTGAAAAATCTGCAATTTCATTGACTTGAAATCCTGCAGATTTATTCTTCTAAGCAAGTCCTCTTTGGATAGTGTGGCATTTAAGTCTTTCAGAACCTCTAAGCAGAACAGCTGGGCAATTATCAACTCTGTTTGTTGTGTAGATTTAAGAAATGAGACTGTAATCTCCCAGCATTTGCCCAGATATTGTGGATGCTTCTTTTCACTCTGTTGTTCAGGAAGCTAGAGTGATGCCTTAAGAAGAAATTGCAGTCAAGATGGGCAAATGAGCTTTACCAGTAGTCAAAGCCCAGATTAAAAATAGGGGTTTCTCTGTTTTTTGTATATTTTGTCTTAAACTAGTAACAGAAACACTCCAAGATCTTGAGTCTTTGTTTGGCAGTCTGTCCATATAACTAATGTACAAATGCCCAGAGGAAATTGGGGGGGGGGGGAAAGTTCCTTATTTTAAGAATCTCATTCATAGGAGAATGAGAAGACATTACATATAAAAATTAGAGCTTGTTGGCACAAGATCTTAGCTTGAAGCAATAGCTCCATTGCTTGCTTCAGCCTGGAGGCTGTTTACACTAAGGTTGCAATGAAAAAAAAAAAACTACCTTGCATGTTTCTCTTACCTTCACTCCACTCACAACACACAAATCTACTGATCCAATTGCTCAACCTTACAGCAACCTTGCTGTAAGAAAGGGGACTCCTGCCTTTGACCCTGATTGCCCATCCTGTAGGTAAGAGGACAAAGTGGACAATAGAACTGGGGGACGGACAGTGCAGGAAAGGCCTCAGTTGCATCATTTATTGCAAAATCAAAAGAATGCCTTTTGTTGGTGAAGGAGAAAAATGTAAGCAAATTGAAAATAGCTATCAAGCTAGAGTTATTCTGAAGATTTGTACAGGAGGCTGGAGCAGTTTCAAGTGCTATTTTTATCCATAGACATTAAGTTCTTATGGGAAACAGAACTTTAAAGGACAGTTATAATTAGGTTACATACTGAGAAACTTATTACACTTTTGCTAAACTCTATCCCACGAGATCATAATCTAAGTGATTTTCTCCATCAGGATGCAGTCAGGGTCCTTCACTTTTCCATTTTGAATTATTTCAAAGCATAACATTAAGTGGGATAAAGATGGTGCTGACGTTGCTAAGCACATCAGTTTCAAAGTTTTGTCATGAAAGGCAGGTGTCTCGTCTCAGCCTCAGGCATGGATCCTCAAAGAGTGGCGTGGCATGGTGTTGCAGATGGAGGTGCAGGACCTTGGAGAGCTCCAGGGAGGCAATTTGATGGGAGGGAGTCCAGGCTCCAACTTAGTTCTTTTATGTCTCCTGGCCCAGACATCCCATCTCTAGCTCCACTCCTGCAGAGTGAGGAGCCTTCAAGAGGCAACTTCTGGGCCTGGGACCAAGTACCACCACTTCTTGGTCGCTTCTCTCCCAACGCATTCCCTGCATTGGCAGACAAGAAGTAAAGGCCAAGAGGTTCTTGGCATGTCGAGGTCTGACCTCTCAAGTGAGTTTGGCTCAAGAGAGACCATCTTTGGGGAGCTGGGGAGCCTGCACTTGAGCAGCTGGTATGGATACCAGATATCTGAATGGCTCCTCTCCCTCTCAGTCCTGGCTGTCACTTGAGGTTGGGGCCATAACAGCAGGAGGCAAGACCATAGTTCAGTGGCCTAGCACAGGCTTTGCATGCAAAATGTCCTAGATTCAGTCCTTCGCATCGTCAGCTAAAAGCATGTGAAGTAGCAGTGCTGGGAAAGATCCCTCTCTGCCTGAGATTCTAGGGAGCCATTGCAAGTAGACAATACTGCACCAGATGGACCAATGTTCTGATTTGGCATAAGGCAACTTCATAGATAAGAGCTTACAGGTTTATAGCTTGATCCTGTGCATATTTCGTTTGTTCAGAAATCAGTCCTATTACATTCCGTGGGGCTTGTTCCCAAATAAGGGCTGCTGTCTGCAGTGTCATGTTGTGCAAAAGCATACGGTGCTGTGCTGACAGCTGCTCTCAGTAACACTCATTACATAATACTCATCAGTGTTAGATTATACTTACTGCGCAATCCTGCGCAGACCTAGGCCGGCGGAGCGATTTTTCTGCTGGCCTACGGCGTCGCAAAAGTGCCGTAAGGCACTTTTGTGCTGCCTCGAGAGTAAGCAGCACTGGAGCGGAGGCCGTCCTCCAGACCCTGCACCGGCCGCCACAGGTGAGTCCCACGCCAGTCGGCGCAGGGGAGGGCGTGCAGTGGTGGCTAGGGAGGGGTTCATTGGCCAACCCGGGCTGGAAGGGACGGGGATATCGGCGCTGAGTTATGCCGATATCCCGAGTCCCATTGCAGCCCGGGCCAACCTTACACGGCCTCCCCGGACGCATGCCAGCTCCAGTGTTGGCGTGCTTCCAAGGAGGCCCATTGGATCCTACCCTGCTTACACCAGGGGAAGGGGACGAATGTCCCCTACCCCCGAGGCAATCCCGGGCTGTGCTGGCACGGCCCGGGAACTGCTCAGGATGCAGCCGCTGGCCTTTAAGTCAGCCACACATACTTGCGCAGAATTATCTGGATTCCTCCAATTTAAATAACTATCGGCCAGTTTCCAATCTGGGCCAGGAGTGTGTTTGCCCAGCTTCGGCTGGTATGCCAGCTGCGGCCGTACTTGAGTCGATCGGACCTGACCATGGTGGTCCACGCCTTAGTGACTTCAAGACTGGATTACTGTAATGTGCTCTACGTGGAGCTGCCCTTGAAGATGGTTCAGAAGCTGCAATTAGTGCAGAATGCGGCGGCCCAGGTGGTCATTGGAGCTAGGCGGTTTGACTCTGTGCCGCTGCTTCGGCAGCTGCACTGGCTGCCCATTCGTTTCTGGGCCCAATTCAAGGTGCTGGTAATGACCTTTAAAGCTCTTCATGGTTCGGGTCCAGGATATCTGAGGGACTGCCTTCTCCCATACATTCCGGCCCGCTCTCTTAGGTCATCTAAGGGGGCTCTCTTAGGTCATCTGAGTGCCACCTCTATCGCAAGTTAGGGGAGTGGCAACACGTGGGCGAGCCTTCTCTGCTGTGGTGCCACAACTGTGGAACTCCCTGCCAGGGGATCTGAGAACCACCCCCTCCCTCATGACTTTTCGGCAAGGGCTCAAAGCATTTTTATTTCGTCTAGTGTTTGGGTGATGGGTCGTGGTCTGCCTCCTGTGTCTCAAGATGCTCTGCCAAGCTGCTTCTCTGCTCCATACTGTCGCTCCTCCCCTAGTCGATTTTATTGTTTTTAAAATTGTGTATGGTTATGTATTGTTTAAATTTATTTTATGTATTATTTTAAATTATGTATTTTAATCTTTGTTGTAAGCCACCTTGGGCATTTGCCTTTCGGCATAGGAAAAGGCGGGATATTTTTTTAAAATAAATAAATAATTGGACTGCCAGAATGTCACTATCATTCATTTATTCCTAAAGGTCACGCTATCCTGGCTCTTACTTTGATCAGAGCAGGGGCGGTACAGGATTGTTTAATCCTTTTCCCTTTCGCCATTTTCCCAATCTAAATCCTTCCTCCTCCTGCTATTGGCCCTGATGTATTGTGCCTGGATTTTTTTCCCCTGGTGAGCCTATTAGCCCAGGGGAGGAGGGATTTGGATTAGGAAAATGGCTCATGGGAAAAGGGTTGAACACCCACTTCTTCAGGTGCTCTGGCAACTCTGATCAAAACTGAAGCCCCCCTGCAATGGCTGCTTGCTTTGAAGGTTTAATTAAAAAAAAAAAAAAGGTCAGACGATCTCTCCTGTCCCATGTGTTTCAGCCCTTAAGGCAGGTTGGGGCTCTGAAATTATTCCAGACCCAAGGTCTCCAGCAGAACACACCTTGTTCTCTTGTGATCCTTTTCAATGGAGATGCCAGACATTGAACCTGGGCTCTTGAATCATGTGTCACAGGAGAAAGTCTTTTCATCTGCTACAGCAAAACCCAAAACAGATCTTGTCGCACTTTTAAAGACTAAGGTTGTAAGCTTATATACACACTTATGTGGGAGTTAGACTCATTTCTGTATTGTCTCTAGAACGACCCTGAGAGTCACTCCCATTTATTAATTATTAACAAGAAATGTCCCATGTTTAGGACGGAGTCCCTACCACTCAAAACAGGTCAGAACATGGGCTCCAACTAAGCTGATTGAGGTTGAGTGAGTGCACATGACAAATTGGTGGAATTGTTCTTCATTTTCATACCAATAATGGCATCGACTCAGGGTGGAAAGAACATTGTAGGCTCTTAGTTCCCAATGTAAATTAGGTTAGCATTGAGCTGAGAAAAGGACCTTGCCTTAGTCTCTCTGTAGCAGTATTTGTTAAAGGAATAATGAAGACAGTGAAGTTAATTTTGCCAGGCTCAACAGTCTTATATTGCTTAGCCTATGGAGCATACACTGCAAGTACATCAGAGACTAATCCCCGGGCTAAAGTTGCCAGATCAAATTTCAGTAACAAGGAGCTGTAGGGTCTGAAACAAGAGGCAGCTATTTCATTCTATGGAAGTATCTGGACATGGGACACCTATGGTGATCTACAGGACCGAGATGTTTTGAAATAAGGAATACCCTTTGAAAATGAGAGCCCTTCAATCTCCAAAATGTAACTTTATGCTTTCGTGGAAGTTCTCCTTTGGTAACTAAACAACAATAGTGCCTTGCTGACAGACCAGTGTTTCTATTTCCTGGGATGTTATCCATTAAAAATTGTCATAGGGTACCTGTAAGAACGTCTGAAGCTTGGAAGAGGGTGTCACCACTATCTGATGAATGACAGGGCCAAACTTTGACATGATGGTAGCAGATCTGTGCATGATCCACCTTATGATGTGTAAAGGGAGGGTGGGATCCATGTTAAACACAAAAGAAGTGCACAGGTGAAAAGCATAGAACTCTCCCCCTCTCACGGTTTGCCACTCTGCGACCCCTTTCCCTGAGGGCTTTTCTTCCAATGGAACATGCTTCCAGTGTTGGAGCTTGGTTGAGGTGAAAAGTGCTTAGGGATACAAGCGGCAGGCAGGGAGAAGGTTCTGCCTTCCTCACTCATACACCACTTTTGCTGGTAAGATGAGTTAGGTTCATTTTTTCTACATGAGTTATACAGTTACATGTTTAAGCACAGATATTTTGCTATTATGTCTTGTTTGGTCTTGAGAGTAAAGAAATGGGGAGTCTTACGGCGCAATCTTGATTTAAGTATACACAGCTGGCCTAAAGGGCTGGCCGCTGTATCCTTGTCCCCTTCCTCTGGTGTAAGCCGGCGAGGGCCCTATGGGTCTCCTCAGATGTACGCCAGGTCCAGGTCTGGCGTACATTTGGGAAGGCTGTGTAAGGCTGAACCGGTCTGGGAACAGGCAGGATATTGGTGGAGCATGCCACCGATATTCCTGCCCACTCCCAGCCCGGGCCGGCCAATGGCCCCCCTCCTTCGCCGGCCCGGCCTGTCCTGCCTGTCCCCGCCCCTGCACCAAGCAGCGCAGAGCCAACCTGCGTCGTCAGGCGCAGGGTCAGTCCCCCGGGAATGTGAACAATGCTGGCTTCAGTGCCGGTGCCGCTTAAACCTAAGTCATTACAAACATGCTTTACGGCACGTTTGCGACGGCTTAGAGTGGCGGAGCGCGCGCTCCACCGCTCTAAGCTTTAGTGAGGATTGCACTGTTTGTCCAAGTTACATGGGATCTGTCTGGAACTAACATTCCCCTGCAAGGGATGGAAATGTTTTTAGGTCTGAGTGATAATTGCTTAAAAAGATTTTGAGAAATTTGGGGGTTGGATTTTGAAGTGCTCATAGCTGGTAGGAATGTTGTGGTTCTTATATTACTAGGGAACTACAGCAAATCCTCACTCAAAATTGTTGATAGGTTCTTGGAAACTGCAACTTTAAGTGAAACGACTTATAACAAAACCAATTTTACCGTAGGCTAATTGATATACATAAACAAGAGTTTATGGCATATTTCTGGTCACAAAAACATCACCAAACTTCTAAATAAAGACCCAAAACACTTCTAATATTAAACATTGGAATAAATGTGAGCTTTTGGGGCCAGAGAAAACCCACACAGACATGGGGAGAATGTTCAAACTCCACACAGACAGTGGTGGCCCCGGCCGGGAATTGATTTTTTTTCCCCCCAATAACTTTGAAACGAAATGATTTATAAGAAAAGGACTTTAAGTGAGGACTTGCTATAGTTCTGCCTGTGTGCTTGCTCCTTTACCTGCATAATATCTGCTCAACCTACTGTACACGTATGAAAAGATAGTTGCAAAACAAACCTAAATTTCCAGCGCTCTCTCCTCCAAGATGAACAGACCATGAAGAAACTGTTCCTGAACTTCCCACTGCTCTGGGAAGGGGACTATGAAGTGAGCGATAAGTGCTACAATGTCCATATAGCAAAAATACTCACTGAAACATTAATGGAAACCCAGTTTAAGTGCCAGATACAAATATGATAAATACTGTAAATAGAAGCATACACTTATGTAGACTAGAGCACACGCATCGCACAGTGTATGTTAAGAACACCTCTTCTGTCCAATTCACAGCAAAGCTACCTTCACCCCACTCACTAGGTGAGGCAAGTGAGGCAGCGCCACTAGCCCTAGGTTGGGCAAGTGCTAAGAGACTCAAGCGCAATTCCTGTGTAAACAAAATATTGTCTATATAAAGGCCCAAGAGAGCTGTGCAGTCCACAAATCAATTCAGTTGGTCCGAACATGTACATTTAAGGTCATGAAGCTCAAGAGTCCCCTTAAGCCACTCATTCTATTTATACCATGTTGTACGAATGTTGTTAAAGTAGGACAGAATATGTTAAAGAAATCCAATGTGTGTTGTCTGTTGATCCTTGCCTATTGAATCCAGGCTCCACACAGTTGTGGGTAACAATATATTTAAATTAGTTACAAGATTATCTACAGCTCCTTGTCAGAGCTCTTTATACAGACCTGCAGCAGGGTTTCTCCTAGGTCAAGGAAAGGGTGGGGAGGGGGAAGGTCTTCTGGAGGCTGGCTTATCCTTAAGAGACAGGGCACAGTTAATTCACTGTGCCTCAATACAACACACAGTGCACATTCTAATCCATGGGTGGCTAACCTGCAGCATGGATACCACAAGTGACACAGGCAGCAAACATTTGTGGGCAGGAGCAGAAGGTCCCATGCCTTTCTTATATCGTACTTCTATCTGCTTACTAGACTAGAGACAAAAACTACCCCAAGGCACCAGAGGACTGCAGATGTGCTGGAGCGCACCTAAGACTAGCACAGCCTCATACTTTCAGCTTATTAACTGCAGGTCCACTTGCCCAAAAGCTTGAGTACTGCTGTCCTAGAGGTTTTACATTTCATTACTGATGGATTTGTGGAAAAGCCAATTCACACACCATGCCACGTATTTAAAAAGCCCAAAGGCAGCTTTGTTTGATTGAAGCTGACCTGGAAGCATGCCAGTTTAAGTAGTTTAGGGATCACAGTTTTTTCCCCTCTAGCTGGCTGTGGACTTCAGCTAAGGTTGCCAGATTCTTTTAAAAAATAATAATTATTAAAATATGGGCTATTCTGTTATTGTTTTGTCTGTTCTACAGAGTTGGAGCTGGAATCCTTTTAAATAAGGGAAGCCTTAAATCCATGAAAGCTCTCCCATTCTTGAAGCAAGGCCCACTGCACAACCCCTAACACCTGGGAGTGTGTTCTTGCTTTACTTGCCCAGAATGCCTCTATTCCTCAAGCCAGTCCACCCTATCTTTCAAGTCCATTCGCTCTTTGGTTCTGCTATCTAGCACCTTTCCACCTTTTCAACTACAATGATGTCAAAAATCTAATCAATTGGTGATTGATTTCCAGCACAGGCAGCTGAGCTTTGCCTTCCGTTCAACAATCTAGCACTAGCTGAAGGTTACTGACAGTCTCTGTGATAATCTAAAGGTCTACCAATAATATAATATATATAATATACAGTATTTATATACCGCCTTTCTTGGTCATTGGATTTCTCCTCCGACTTTAATCCAAGGCAGTGTACATGGGCAGGCTGTCCTAACCCCCCTTGGGGTTTTTAAAATATATATAAATGTCCAATCTTTCATGAACGGCTACTTTCCAGATGGTATCCTTTTTACAGTCTGACAATTCTGCTGGTTGGCGCCTCCCACACTCAACCGATGCAGCTGGAAGCTCTTATCTCTCCTCCTGGAGGCTTTCACAGCTTTTTGCCGGCGGTGTGTCTCGAACTTGTCAAGTTCACCGGTCTTCGGGCTTTGAAGGCAGCAGCTCTCCCAACTGAGCCAGACTCTTATGCCCAATCCAAATCTGGGAATCAGAGCAGACCTGCCTCCAGTTTACTCCCATTCCCACCCACCCCAGCTACCTCTGCCTTGCTTACATTTGCAAATGAGGAGATAGAATAAGTGAGGTAATGAGAGAAGAATGGTAGGATAGATTGTCTCCGCATTGCTCAGCACTCTTTTCTTCTATACAGTACTTCCTTTTCCACGCTGTTCTTCTCCCCTTTCAAATGCAAACAAGGCAGAGGTGGAAATGTGCACAAGTTGGGCAGGTATTCTCATACCACTCTGGAGAGCATGCCAGAAATAGCGTATCTCTGAATGCCAGATGCAAGGGAGTGGCAACGGAATACAGGTATCATGTTGTCTTGAGCACTCCCAGAGGCATCTGGAGGGCAGTAGCGTCACTAGGACGCGCGTCACCCTGGGGCAGGGGGCGCGCCTCACCCTAGTGACGCTACGATATCGTGGCGCGGGGGGCAACCCGGCTCCCCCCCCCGCGTCGCCCTCTGGACGCTCCGAGGCCAGCCCGGGAGCCGGCCTCGGAGCATCCGACTCCGTCAGCGCTCCAGGGCCTTCTGAAAGAAGGCCCAGGCAGCGCGTCCATCCGGGTATTATCCGCGCATGCGCAGACCCGTTTTGAGGGCTTTTTGCCCTCAAAACGGGTCTGCACATGCACAAAAATCCAGAAAATACCCGGATGGATGCGCTGCCTGGGCCTTCTTTTAGAAGGCCCTGGAGTGCCGACGGGGTCGGACGCTCCGAGGCCGGCTCCCGGGCCGGCCTCGGAGCGTCCGAAGGGTGTCGCGCGTCACGGAGGTGGTGCGCGCGGGGTGCGCGCGTCACCCCGTGGTGCGCGTCACCCGGGGGCGCCCTGCCCACCCCGCTACGCTCCAGCGACGCCCCTGCTGGTGGGCCAGTGTGAGATACAGGAAGCTGGACTAGATGGGCCTTTCGCCTGATCTAACAGGGCTCTTCTTATATTCATTCTTCTGCCCCTGCTAACCCCCCATTCATGTCCACTTTTCTTCCATAGTGGAAATCAAGGCAGCTTACATGGGTCACCCATCTGCTGAATACAGCGAGACTTACTTCTGAGTAAACTGACATAGGATGTGTTGCAAGGTCACCATCCTATTCAGATTTCTGAGCAAGTGAGTCCAGAATTCAGGTGCAAAGGCAGGACGGTTTAACTCCCCCCCCCTTCAGTTTGACTGCTGAAGGTCTTGCCCCCAGGAAGCTGCTGCTGCCCCAACTGACAAAACTTATGATGTAAATTTTGCCAATTGGGGCAAATAGCAGCTTTGACTCTATTTCAGCAGCAATTTTCTGCTGAAAATCTGCTGTTTTGGAGGGGGAAGATTTTTAGTGGGAAAGCTGCACACAGTGCAAAATTCTAGGCCAATTTGTGCACAACCCCACAAATTTTGCCATTTGCCCACTATTTCCCCACCAGCACATGTGCATTCCCTGCCGCATCACCAGCATGCCATTTAACGTCTTTGTCCATCTTCCTACTCTGCTGTCACTTTTTTGTGAATTGACTTGGCTGGGAGAATCCTGGGAGTGGAATCTCTCTGCTCCCAAGCATTATCTTCCCTCTCCACTTTACAAGAACAGGTGGCAGAACAGGTGCAGGAGGAAGTAAGATTTCTCTATCATCTTCTTCTGCACTCTCTGAGCATGCAAGAAATGGATGGGGAAACAGGTTGAAGGAGATAGCAGGCAGGCAAGGGTGCAGGGCATTTCCCTTCCAGCTTGCCACCTTCACCAATGCACTGCCTGAAGCAAGGGGTTCAACCCGCCTCATGGTTGGGTCCCCCCAGGCTGCACAGGTGGAAATGGTTAACCCTCTGTACTACAGTCCTCATCTAAATCAGGGGGCCCAATGGCTGCTTTTTGTAAAATAAAAAAAATATATGTGGAGTCCCAGGAGTCAAACCAAATGTGACCTTAGTTTCATCTCTACTTGCAGGACCCTGTTTGAATGAGCAACTGTCTGGTTCTCTCATTATATGTGTATTTACTTTCCTGTATTTTCATTTGTGATCCTTCTCTTTCTGTGTACCCTGCCATTTGCCTGAATTATCACAACTTCACTGCTTTGATTTTGCCAAGATCATTGCATTCCTGAGCAACTCTACTCTATAGGCATTTCAATAGTCTCTGTGCTAAATGTCAATTTAACTGATGATATTTGATAGCCAATCCCTGAATAGAGAGTCAGGAGGGAACTCAGTGTAGAATGTAGTCTGACTGAAACATCTCATATCTAATGACAGAAAGAAAAAAAGACTTATGGGGTTTAAAAGCGAGAGAGAAGCAAATGCACATTTAACGTTATTAATAATGTCTGGTTTGACCTCCCACCAGTTAAGGAATTCCAATACACTTTTCAAGTAAAAACAAGTTTGGCCCCAAAACGTGTTAACTTGCAAGAAGGGCATGTCTAGGCTGAAGTAGGAAGGTTGCTAGTATGACAAATGGTCCATGGTCCAGAGTAGCAATGTGGTGTGACTCCTTCCTGTCCTGGCATTGTTCCTACCTACTCCTGTAGTCCCCGAGTCTGAAGCAATGCCAAATTCCATTGTCCACCACCAGTGAGCGTGCATGCACCCCCTCCCAATCCTTTCCTATTGACATTGCCTCGCCTCCTCCACTGCCATCACTTCTTCTAAACTGGCTGGGCCCAGAGGCATCACTAGAGTTTGTGCCACCCACTGTGAGAGCTCATCACATCACCCCAGTGGTGTCACTAGGGTTGGTGTCACCTAGTGCGGTAACTCATAGTGTCACCCCCATTAACTTTAATATATAACAGCACAGGTCACCCAACAAATCAGTAACCAACAAAAAAAAGTAGCCAACTTGATGACACACAACTGAATATGAGTTCTAGTATTAGCTTTGATACATACTGTAGAAATGAAAGCTGACTCATATTAGCACCGTATTGGTTCCATGCTGTGTCATAACACCTCATTGGCTCTCAGAACAATCAGTCTCATTGGGCAGTTTTGAGTTAAGGAAATCCACTTTTTGTTACATAAGGCAGTTGTGTTTTCATTTTCTAGTTATTTGGTCATAACATTTGATAGAATACAGATAATTTAACACAGTTTGTTTCATTACACACTGCATTCAATTACCTTTCCAATGATATATA
Source organism: Plestiodon gilberti rubricaudatus (assembly GCA_026170595.1). Classification (NCBI taxonomy): domain Eukaryota; kingdom Metazoa; phylum Chordata; class Lepidosauria; order Squamata; family Scincidae; genus Plestiodon; species Plestiodon gilberti. Next base: position 23,264,544 of record JANXHW010000004.1, on the reverse strand, counting down.
ACATTATGGTATTATTCATAAATACAAATTTTCCAAAAGGTTTCCACAATTTTGGCCACTAGTGGTGTCCCACCCACCCCCCAACGGTGTCACCCGGTGTGGTCTGCACCCCCCCTTGTGACACCACTGGCCAGGCTCAGAGGATCCTGGGAGTGGAAAGGAAATGGTTGCTTAGTGGTGGTACCTCACAGTGGTGGCCATCTCCAGCTCTGCCATCATGAACTTGGGTAGTGCTGCCAGAGGAGGAGGAAAGCTGTGTCCCTATTCCCCTCATTCACTCTCCAAGGTGAGTGCATGAGAAGAGGGTGGGGCAGCAGCCAGGTAGAGGTGCTAGGCAGGCAGGGGGCAAGGGAGCTGGCTGGCAGGCATGGGATGCAGAGCGTTTACCACCTCTCCCGACTTGCCACTCAATGTAGCCATCTTAGCTGACCTCAGGGATGGGCTACCCTTGGGCCTGGCTCGTCTTGCAGCAGACTGGGCAGCAGTCTGGAGGACTGCAGATTATGTGGGCCAGGTGTGCCCTAATTGTAGAGAAACCCTTATTGAGGGCATGACCTAAAAGCCACTCTAGAGGAACAAATATGACCCTCAGGACGTTCTTGGATATATTGATATACCCTTCAGACATTCAGCATTGCCCTATCAACCCAGGCTGCCTCATACATAGAACATTGCCTTATGCAGAGTCACACCACTGATCATCTAGCTCAGTATTGCCTCTTTTCCTGGCAAGCACTGGCCACCTGTCACACATTTCCTATAGGGGTGATAGCACTGTAAACAAAGCATAAGCACTATTGTTGCCTGTTATTCACATGCAGAAGTTTACAGTGCAGTACGATAATGTTCAGGGCACACTCCTCCTGCCCTCCCTCTAGCTCACATCAGCTATGAATAAAAGCGATGCTTGCAATACATTGCTAATCTAATGTACTCTGCTTGTGATCAATAGACTGGCATTTGCAGAGGCTGGCATTACACACTATTTTAACATGGGTTGCTTGAATGTATTGGGATGAAATAACCTGCAGGAGCACCTCTACTATGTTCATTAAGGATTTAACAGAGTGTGAGCCAGGCTGGGTTGATTTAAATAACAATTTAAATAATAGAAAATAACTTTTTTGAAATACGGTAATTTCTTTAAATAGAATTTCCAGCTTCTAATTCACATCCTGAACAACAAGCACGCTCAATAATTGGAGGCTGTAACAATTAAAACATATTTCTTTGCAACTAAATAAAGCCTTTGTACTACCCAGGGATATAATCCCAAACCTCTGCCTATGCAGGCCATGTGCCTTTTGTATTAAAGAATTTGTATCTGCTTAGGGCAGAAATGGTGGGATTCAAGATCTCTCTCTCTCTCCCTCTCTCTCTCATTCTCTCCCTCCACATGAAAAGACACTACGCAATAGCTCTAGGTCCAAACTAAAGTGGCAGAACCTTTTGTAAAAACCTGGGTCTGCCCCAATCACATATAAATCAGGGAGTGGAGATGGGGTGTCTACCCAGAAGAAAGTCCCACTGTGTTCAACAGGGGTTACTCCCAAGAAGGTTTGTACAGGATTGCAGCCTGAGTCTGCAACCCTATTATTATTATTATTATTATTATTAACCATATTTCTATCCCGCCTTTCTCCCCACGGGACCCAATGGTTACTAATGGTTAGTTCAGCATGATGCATGACATCATCGTATTGTGAATTACCTCATCCCCCAGCCAATGATGCAAGGACTGGAGCAGGAAGGGCAATGCACAGCACAATGAGATCATGTGACGTGTTCAATTGGACATTACAAGGAAACTGGGAGTGGGTACAGAGTAGGGTGAAGGAGACATGGAGAAGCAGCAACTCTGTGTCCCTCATACTACTGTTAGCATTTCAATCACTCACCCTTCCTCAGTGCCTGGTTTCTTCTAACAGAAAGGAACGAGGAAGTCATGGGACTTCCTTTTTTTACTCTGCTCTTAGAAGAAGCCAGGTGCAACTACTGGAGGGTCAGGGTGAGTGAGTGAGCAGCAGCTGTGCTGAGAGGGGGTGGAAAGAGGTTCACTGCAGACACTTGTCCTACTAGCCTGACAGCTGCTGCTACAGTCTGCTAGAGGCCTTTGAACCCAGGCTGCTTCATGAACCAGACATAATTCTCTCCTTTAGTGGGAGGAGAACACTTTACACTCAGGTTGTTTTCTTAAAACAGAGGACAAGCTGGTTTAGTCTGCTATGGTTCTTTACCCACTATACTCAAGTGTGTATTTCATTAGCATTTTGGTATAGCCTGAGGGTTGCCAAGGCAAAGTTCAATCATTAACAATGCCAGGGAGCTACAGAATCTTTTCTGGGGCACTTGGTAGTGCAGCTAGAGGGCCTTGAACACATGCTGGGCAATCTGTTCTCCTTTACATACAGTATTTACCTGTTTAATTTTGACTCCAGGAATGATGCTGAGTTTTCACTGTCAAAATGGTTACTAGCCAAGCTGTCATTTGGGAAGACAATACAGCAGCAACCTGCTCTTTCTTCTTGGTTTCTGCAATGTCAGCATGCCGTTTATCACAGATGAACACAGAGCTCCAAATTCAGATTTGGCAGGTATGGCCATCCTTCTGTTCACTTTCAAAGCCACTGCTTTTCTCTGATAGCTCCCAGGGTGTCCACTAAGATGTATTCCAGGTTTGGGTTGGGGTTTTTCCCCCCCTAGCTGAGCTGAACTCATTCTCACTGCAGCAGAGAGATGGATAAGATTGTCTTGAGGCAGAGCCAGCTTCAGCTTAATGTAGTTCCTCTGCGCTGAGGGTAAATAGTAAGGCTGGGAAAAGAAAAGAAATATTTGGTGCTTCTGCTGGTTAACTCAAACTCTAATGACTTTATTCATGTGAACACAGGGAAGGCACATGAAAAAGAGACTGCCTGCCCTCCCCTTTAGTTATTTCTTTCCCCCCTCCAGAAAGTATATTCCAGCCTTGGTACATGAGTACATAATCATACCTATTTCTGGACTGAATGCACTCCTCCCCACATTTGTAATGGGTCTCTGTTCCCATATTTCTTTCAATTTTATTTTATTTAAAATATTTATATCCTGCCCTTGAGGACAGTTCTTCCCAAGGCAGTTAACACCAACAAATAAAACCAGCACATGGAAGATTAAAAACAGGAAAAGAGCAGCCAATCAGAATTGCAGGTAAGATCAGTAATTAAAAGCTTCATGGAACAGTAATATTTTTACCATTCACTTGAAAGCAGAGAGGGAAGGAACTTGGCAGATATTCTTGGGGAGGGAGTTCCAGAGATGAGACACCACCACTGAAAAAGCCCTGCACCTGGTATTTAATCATGACTCCTGTCCTGAGCTCAGAGTCTGACCCTGAGGAGGGAGGAACAGAAGGACCAGTCCCAGACCCTGTCTCAGGCATCACGCTCAGCCTGAATCCTGGGCCTGAGACACCCCTGAGCTGTAGACACTGGAGCCAGAGACCACCAAGGCAGCAGACTCTGAGCCAGAGCTCCTCAAGGAACCATACCACACCAGTGCATGGATGGGAGGGGACCTTGCGTTCCCCTTGGCTTGCACCTCGGAGCCAGCAATGGGCCTAGAGAGGAATGCAGTGGAGTGAAGGGTAAGGGAGGGCTGTCCCTTCAAATATCTCTCCTCTCCAGGCAGGAAGAGGGAGCCTGGGAGGGTAGGCTGGGCCTGGACCTCAGGGCAGATTCACACTACACTTTTCCAGGCACGGATGCCCCTGCCCCAGCGCGTAGAGCTGGCCAGAAGTCCTCCTGCTGTCCCGCCTTCTTGTGAAGGTGATTGGAGGTAGTTCTGATTGGCATGCAGCCACTCTCTCCGATTGGTAGGCTGCAGTAGCTCCGCAAACCCTCCCAGCTCTGCGAAGGCAACCCCCTCAAAAGATGAGAGGAAGCCATTTTTTCAGCCTCTGCGTTGCGGAGCTCGCAGCTGCTCTGCAAGCTTCCAAAATGCTGTGAAAGAGCTCCGCGCTACCCTACGCAGATCCGTAACGCGCCTGGATTCCTGTAGTGTGAATCAGCCATCATTCTTCTCTTCCCCTTGTGGGAGGTGCACTTGGAGCTCTCCAGGATGCTTCAGCCCTGCCTTGCTAGCATCCACTTGGTGAATGGTATCCATCAAGCAAATTTGCATCAAAGGTGAGGTCAGAGAGTAGGGCTTCAGAGGTCTAAATATCTTGAGCTGCCAAACAAACCTCAGATAATGGCAACACACATAGGAGGGCCCCCAAGATGACCTCAGGGTCAGGCTGTCTCATAGAAAGGTGATCCTTCAGATATCTCATTCAGAACAAGCTTGAAGGAGGCTTATCTGGAACAGAAATTGATCTGGTCCAACACCTACATTACACATCTCCAGGCAAAGAGAACCTCTGTTTCGTTTAGATGTAATTCCATTTAGATGTAATTTCAACTTGTTTGCTTGTAATTTCAACTTGTAATTTCATCCAGTCCCCCCACCAGCTGCAGACAGCAATCTAGGACTTTTATAGATAGAAGTTTCAAACATTTGGTGGAACAGAAAGATAGAGCTGAGTGTCATCCATATATTGGTGACACTGAACTCCAGACCCCTAGGTAATCTCTCCCAGCAGTTTGAAGTAGATGTTAAATAACATGGGAGGCAGAATGGAACATGTGGCATGCCACAGGCCATAGGCTAAGGGTAAAGAGCAAGAGCTCCTCCAGTCAGTAGCTCACCAAGGGTGGTGGTCTGCCCTGGGTGCACACTGTAAGGGGGTGTCAGTGTGTCTGTTCCTTCAAATGCTGAGTAGATCTGACCTCCTCTGTCGGGAATCTCGAGGCAGAGGCCTGGTGTACCTGGCATTCAAATGTCAAGTAGACCAGGCTTCCCCCGGGGATCTCGAGGCAGAGGCCAGGTCTACCCATTGCTTCAAATCCCAGGTAGACCTCACTTCCCCAGGGGTGTGTGAATCTCAGGTTGGAGGCCAGGTCTACCCATGGCTTTGAGCAGCCAAGGGTGAGGCGGTAGGAGCAGTCCGCCCCAGGTAACAATGGTGCTAGTACACCACAGCCTCAAGTACCATCTTCTTGGATCTATAGGCCAGAAAGGACCAGAGGCACTACAAAACAGTGCCCCACACCCCCAATCTGGCCAGATGACAGATCTGAAGGACAGAAGTTCAAGACAGCCGGAAGTCTGTCGGAGAGCTGCTGGCACACCGAGCTGATAAGCTGCAGAGCCGCTGTGGGGGAGTGGAGCTGCAAGCTGAGCACTTGAGTGGCAGTCAAGGTTGCCCTGTCAGTTGAAGCGTGCTGAGGCGAACGTCAGAGAGAGAGAGAGAGAGAGAGAGAGAGAGAGAGAGAGAGAGAGCTGGACTGTGAAAGCAACATCTTGAATGAAGGGTTCTATGAAAGATTAGAATGTTATTGTAAAAAAGCCGCCTTGGGTCCTTTCGGGGAGAAAGGCGGGATATAAATATTGTAAATAAAAAATAAATAAAAACCCCTTGGGGTTTAGAACAGCCTGCCCATGTACACTGCCCGCCTTGAATTAAAGTCGGAGGAGAAATCCAATGACCAGAAAGGTGGTGTAATATAATATAATATATATTATTCTCAAGTACATGTGCCCAGGATTATAGCCCAAGCTCCATACTGAAATCTGCACAGACTTGGCAAAGAAGTCAAACTGTGCCTTCCTCCTTTCCCTCCTTCCTTATGCCCACCTTCTTGCACATCTTCAGCATGTAGGCCTTGGTGCTGAATTAAGTGCCCACATAAGGCAATTAAAAATTAATTGTATAATAAGCTTAGGTAATATGTTATTTCATACTTTGGGAGATACATATAAATTGCTGCGCCATAAATGTTTTGTTGCTATTGGACTTGCATATCTCTATGTATTCTACTCAGGGAAGTCAGCTGAAGCTACTTGTCTGGGGGAGCACTGACCCCCTTGCCACCTCTGCAACGCTGCCTATGGTAGCTGGTTGTGCCAGCTGTGTATCCCATTTGGTCAGCCCCATCAGCCATGCAGACCAGAAGGGACCAGTGTCATCCTAAGCACTCGGCTTGCCTGTTCTGTGTGGATCCAGTAGCGTAGCTGGGGGGGGGGGGCTGGTAAGAGCTGCACGGCACTGCAGGATGGTGAAAAGTGGTCCCACTCATCATTGGAGCCATTCCGGCAGCAAAGGCAGCGTTGCCTTCGCTGCTGGAATTGCTCCAATGATGCATGGGAGAGGCTACTTTGCGCCACTCTGTAGCACCGTGCAGCACTTACTGCAACCGCCCCCCCTCTAGCTATGCTACTGTGTGGATCAGAAGCTCTAGAACAGCACTCTGCTTATGCCAAGTGTTCTCCAGATTCTCATACGATGGGGTAGAGAATGGTTCTGCCTGTCCTGGGTTCCTTTCCACCACTGGTATTTCATGCCCCCCAGCAGGTCTTTATGGTTTGAGAACTGAGATAAGGTAGTACTTACCATAAAATGTAAGAGAGACTTCAGAATCTGCCACAGATTTTACTTTTATTTAATATTAGGCCTGCATATTCCATACTGCAACATCCTCTGTCTCCCCAAGTCAGTGTGAAGACAGACATCTTGTATGCACTGGAGGAATGAAGACTGTCCCCATACTTTCTCTCAGAAAGGCAACAATAAAATCAGTGCAACAGTGATCGAAAGGAGTGTAGAATCTATTACTATTCCTGCAGACTGTTCGTAATTATATACTTACAGTTGGTGTGGGGGAGGCATAAAATCATTAACATGGAAGAAAGTTAGTTTAGCAGCAAATTGGTTTCAAAATCTAATATAGTGGGCATATGATCCTCTCCCTTTTCAGTATGCAACACCAGTCAGCTGCATGGGTTTGAATTCAGAATTCTTTTCCTCTTACTGCCTGAGAAAAATTAAGATCCTAGAATCCAATAAAATATAATGGACTTTGATAGTTTATAAATCACCTTTTCATACTAAAATAATTTCACAGCATTTACAAGAATGAAACAGGAGTAGCTAATGTAGGCAGTGTGCCCCTACAAGCAAATTCAGCCTGGCAGGGTCTGACAATTTCTTCCTCCTTAATTCAGTGCTTTCTCAAGTAAGTTCTTTTGTGTGTATCCCTCTCCTGAGGGTAGTCAGGTAGTGAGTTTTAAACTGCCCCTACCTCAGAGCCAAACTAAATACAATGGTGGCCGATCTGTACATGACTGGGGCAGACCTGGGTTTAAACAAACAAGTCTGCTACTATCATATGTGGTTTATCTGAATGATTTTTACCCTGCAATGGGGTGCCCTAGGTGGCTTGCCACCCAGGTTTAGCCCTCGGTGGAAGAATACATGCCATGAGCCTGCTGCTATGTAACTTGTTTCTTATAAATAATCTGGGGTTCAGAGGGAGCAGTGAAGTGGCCAACTGAGGGCCAAATCCTACCTAAAGTTGCGCCAGTGGAGCTCCCTCTCTGCCGACGTTGGGTGTTGCAAAAGTGCCGTAACACATTTTTGCGGCACCCAGTGAGTAGCCGTTTCGACCAGCCTAGCCGTTTCAACCAGCCGCCACATCTTAAGCAGGATCAGGCTGCCCGGATGGCAGCAAGTTATACAGGAGGGTGAAAACCCAAGCAGTCTGTGAAGGGTTTCCTCTCCAGTTTGGGCGAATGAGCAACAAAATGACAAATGATGTTCAGTAAGTATAAAGTGATGCATATTGGGACCAAAAAAAAAATCCCAGCTTCTCACATATGCGTGGCTGGGCTTTCAACTGGTGGTGAATAACTAGGAAAGAGATTGTGAGGTTGTGATGGAAAAGTCCATAAGAAGATCAACTCAGTGCAACAGTTGTGAAACAGATGAATTCCATGCTGGGGCTTATTAGAAAAGGGACTGGCAAAAATTCTGCAAATATCAAAATGCCCTTAATTAAACCTATGCCATGGCCCCCATGTGGAAATTGACACACAGTTCTGCTTACACCATCTCAAAACGGATATCAAAGAGCTTGAAAAGGTGCAGAAAAGGGAAAACAAAATGTGGATGTGGTCGAAGCTGTTTCCCTGCTAGGAAAACCTGAAGTGTTTGAGACTTTGGACAAAAGATGACTACAGGGGAGTGTGATAGAGATTTCTAAAATGATGCATCGTATGGAAAACAAGAATGCTATTTTTCCCAGTCTCATGATACTCAGAACTTGATGTCATCCAATGAAAGTAACTAGCAACAGATTCAAGACAGAGGAAAGAAACTGCTTGTTCACACAATGCTTAATTCATGTATGGAATTCAGGCTGCAATCCTATGCACACTGCTTACATAAGAGTAAGTCCCATTGAATTCAATGGGGCTTGCTTCTGAGTAGACATGCATAGGATTGCACAGTCACTGGCATAAAATGTGGTGATGGCCACTAGCTTAAGGTAAAGGTAAAGGTATCCCCTGACAATTAAGTCCAGTCGTGTCCGACTCTAGGGTGTGGTGCTCATCTCCATTTCAAAGCCAAAGAGCCAGCGTTGTCCGAAGACGCCTCCGTGGTTATGTGGCCGGCATGACTCTCCTTGCCACAGCGCATAGCATGCAGCTGGAACACGGAGAGCTGTTTACCTTCCCGCAAGCGGTACCTATTTATCTACTCGCATTAACATGCTTTGGAACTGCTAGGTTGGCAGGAGCTGGCCAAGCAACGAGCGCTCACCCCGTCGCAGGAATCGAACTGCCGACCTTTCGATCGACAGCTTATGGTTCAGCGGTTTAACCCGCTGTGCCACCCGCTGGCCGGCCACTAGCTTAGATGGCTTTAAATTGAAATGAGACAAATTTATAGAGGACATATATCAACGGCTATTATGTATTTATTTATAGATTTATTATACCTCACTTTCAATGAAACTGATCTTCAAGACAGTTTACAATGACAGAAAACCCAGGAGCCCCTTAGTTCTCTGGCCAATGCCTGCACTCATTTCTCCTGTCCCTGGGGAACTAATATTATTATGGTGGATTTATGGAACCTTTATGTTCACAGGCAATTGCTGGAGGAGCGACACCAGGGAGGATCTATTGTTTTCATGCCCTGATTGTGGGCTTCTTGGAGATGTCTCATTGACCACTGTGGGAAGCAGGATGTGTAAAAGGAAGGCCACATTGAGAATGGATAAGTACTGTACTGTAGGTTTGTATGAACGACATTAGCAACTGCTTCTTGTTGATATTAGATCACTCCTCTCCCACCCCGTTCAAAGACATAACTATCTGGTGCTCTTTGGGCTTGTTTGCCATCCTGTGTTACATTCTGCTTGCCCCTCAAATGCTTTTAACACTGATTGGGTTATGTGTGTGGTTTAGGTGTCTTTGGATTCTAGCATGCCTCATCTGATCCCAGATATTCTTCCTATTCCAAGTCCCGTCCCCCCCGGCACAACCATCCTATTCAATTTCTGTTAGTTGTGGCTTTAATGCACATGCACTTACTTATGCTGGTTATGAGTACAACTGTAAAAATGTACAACTGTAAAACTGTGATTTATCTTAAAAATTGTGATTTATTTAAAAAGTGTGATTTATTAAAAATGACATCACTTCCTGCTTAATAATGACATCCAGCCATAGATCATGGGGGGGGGGGGGTCCCGACAGATTGTCAGTCTACAAAAGGGGATCCTGGAGCTAAAAAGGTTCGGAACCACTGAACTACACCTAGTTCAGTAGTTCCCTTGGTCTGATCTAGCAGGGCTCTTCTCACAGGTTGGTTTTTTGTTTGTTTCTCTCTGTGATATTTGATCTGTGATGATGACTGTTGCACTTATCTATGTCAAGAGGATGGTCAGCCTCTGTTCGGAATTTGCTGCAGGTCAGTTTCACTGGGTGACCTTTGTTCTAGTTTGTGAGGGGAAGAGAAATGTCCCTATACTTTTAACAGTGGCATTTAATACATGCTGCTGCTGTGAGTCATTGGGTGATGAGATAGGGAATGATATTAGTGCTTCTGCAAATCAGCCCTGAATCGAGCCTTTAAAAAAAACACTTCTTGATTCTACCTCCCCCCCAAAAAAAACAACAACTCAAAAAAGCACCCATAAATATACACATTTGCACAAGGGTCAGATGATCAGATCAGATGTCTTTGTATTTGGGCTGGACGGCTTGTATCCACATTCCACCACCATCCGAAACTGTTTGATGAGTAATGTCTGACAAGAGGAGCAAGGCATGAGACGGGAGGTGGGGCATAAAGAGCACCTCCTCCTCTCACCTTAACACTTCTGACATGAGCCCCTTTGCTCTGCTCCATGATTTACTGCTGCCCCTTTCCTCTTCCATCTGAACTTTGAGGGTTCTTTGGTTCTTTGTCCCAATGGGATCCCAACCACATTTTTGTATATGCTTGAACTTGTATTACCCTTCCTCTCCCAGCTTTTCTGTAGACCTGTGATGCTAAAAGTATAGTCACACAGTTCAATGAGTCACTAATGATTGCAACTGTGCAGTGGTCAGAACATCCAAAATCCCCAGGTCAGACATGCTGCAGCAGCATTAAGGAGCCCTGAAACACCAGGGAGAATACTTTGCAGTAAGTAAGCTAGATGTGAATTGTACAGAAAACCTGCTTACTCCTACCTTTTGGATAATGTATCAGAGCTTTCTGGAGAAAATCCAAATGGAGACTCTTGCCAGAACTACACAGGCAGTTGAGTCAAAACCATGCAGCAGAGGGGAAAGAGAAGAAAAGAAGAGGATAATAAAAAACATTACTCTTGATTTTGGTTTAACCATGAATGTATTCTTTCTCAGCCACCATGAGACAAAAGAGAACATACACTATTACAGCGCAATCCTGTGTAACTCTTGCACCGGTGTAGATCCACTAGTGTAAATGCACTTTAATGCCAGTGTAACTTGCCATACGCTGACGGGCGCAGGATGGACACCAGCGTAACCCCTCTCAGACGCCGTGCATTTAAATATAATTTATTTAAATATAATTATCCCCGGGGGGGGGGGTTAAATCTAGGCCAGCTTCAGAGCAAAAGTGGATGCTTTCTTCTGTTGTATTTGAACACCTACTACCGGTACTAGACAGCTTCTGTAGCTAAGGTGCAGCTAGTAAAGCAGGTCTGTTATTAAGGTGGTTGTGAACAGAAAAGCTATCACAAACATGTTTCTAAATGATAATCAGAACCAATAGGAGGAGAAAAAGCAGAGTAAGTTATAAAACCTAAAGTCAACTAACACATTTATTTCAGCATGAGCATCACATGAATTAAGTACTTATTAAGTAAGAAATGATTATCCTTGGTTGTCAGATGTATATGTGTGCATGCACGCGCATACACACAGAGGAATAGAAAAAGAAATGATAAAATGTGTGGAGTCTGGGCTGGCCCAAGACTTCCTGGCACCTGAGGCATGCCAAATGCTGCTCCCCATTACCTAATTATATGCCAACCTCTACTCTACTCCACCCTTCCCTCTAATGGAAAAGGAAGAGGGTGCAAAGCAGAAGAGGACGTGTAGAGGAGAGGAGTGTGATGGGGCTAGAGCAGTGTTTCCCAAACGTTTTTGACCTGTGGCTCCCTTGACCATTGGCAACCATTGGCCATGGCTCCACATTACAATATGTTGATGCCTGCCAATTGGCATTGCACTGTTTTCCTGAGAGGATTCCGTGGCACGCTGGCTCCCCTGGCTGGTTTCTGCAGCTCCCATGGGAACTGCACCTCCCAGTTTGGGTCCACTGGGCTAGAGAGTTTCTGACACATTCTCTTCCACTTTGTCAAGTCTGGGAATGGGAAGAGGAGGAGGAGCAGCGAAGCAACTAGGTAGACAGAGATGGCCACCCCCAACTAATTTCCTGCCTAAGGTTATCCTCTCAGTTGGCTTCATCGATGGGCCAGCCTTGTGTGGTATCAAAGGGTTATTGAATGGAAGAGTTACAGTCAGTGACCATCATTATGTAAAGTTTAGTGAGGATTCACAACAGGGATGGTGGATAATTAAAGTAATGAGGTAGGAACTAAAAATTAAAGTAATGAGGTAGGAACAATGGCTTCCTATTAGAGTCTACATGGGTAGTCAAAGATCTTTGAGTGATGGGATCAAAAGGCCATAGAATGTGAGAAATGCAGTGTGGGACTCGGAGTATTCTTATGTGAAACTAAATGTATGAGATTAGTGCAATGATAACTGATATCAGCAATAAGAAGTGATAAAACAATATTCCTGGTTGAACTAAGTTACTTAATAATGTAGTGAGATAAGATAAGGAACTTCCATCTCTGTTCAAGCCAAAATGACCAGTATCCAACTTCTTGATAAATTCTGATTGAGCATTTCTTGCTGGAGTCTCCGGTTGAAATTCCTTTGCTATTGTAAATTCCTAGTGTCAAAATTGCTTTGGTGACTTTTAGGTCAGCAGTAGAGTCCATATACAAGTTTTGAGGAAGGGAGGGGTTACTCTCCCCCTCCCTCGTGGTGTTTTCCTGTCAAAAATACCCCCCCCCCAGTTGCTACTTGCTATTTGTCCCTAAAGAAGTGACTATTTGCAAGCAGTCACTTCAGGGACAAATAATAGCTTCCGCGGGAGGGTGATTTTCAGCAGGAAAATGGCAAAAAAGCAGAGGAAGAGTTAATTTTCCCCTCCCTACACACTGTTGTCCTGATTAGGATTGCTCCCCCTCCCAGCTGGTTTTTGTGAAATAAGAAGCACTTTCTGGTTTCAGCAGCCCTTAATACAACAAATGGCGCAAGCCTATGTATATGTACTCAGAAGTATGCTCAGTTGAGTTCAAAGGAACTTACTCCCAGCTAAGTGTGTACTGTATAAGATTGCAGCCTAAGTGCAATCTAGCTTGATCCTCTTTCTCTGCTTCTGCCTCATGCCAATCTGCTCAAAAAAGTATCTCCACAGGCACATCTGACACCACCCCCTCCCCTTAGCTGGGTCCCCTTAAGCTCTGAGTCTCTCACATTCAGAAACATTCCCAGCAAGCAACCATCCTGGGCCATTAACAGCCATCTACCTAACAAAGGAATGAGTAACAAAACAAACAACCTTGGGAATAATGTGGAAAGGCTTGCAGTTTCATCCAGAAAGTTTGCTCATACCTCTGGTCCTCAGAAGTAATCAAATCATTATACTGTAACATAAGTGTATTTATGGGCCAAACAAATGAGAAACCTTTGGCAAATTACTTGTGGTAAATATGGTACCCACATACTCAAGGGGTAAAGCAAGGATACAGTATTTTATAGGGCGTTATTTCTATAGCAAACATCAATTGATGTCAAGTGATGGTGGCTTTGGCGGCTCATAATTTTTGCCTACTGTCAAATGTTGTATGTTATATACAGATTCTGGTAGCTTCAGCTACACCACTCATTCATGAATCACTCTCTTGATAGTTTTCATACCTTAAACGTTTGGTGTGCAACTGAGTGTTATAAATCTAAAGATGCCCTCGAGCTTATTCCATTTGGTGAAATGAGCTGTTACACATTTTCATTTAGCCAAAAGTGAAATATTGGACTCCAGTTGCTAATGAGACTGAGTGACTGATGACTTTGGCTTGCTTATTTAGGTCTCTGTCTTGCCTCCCTAGACCAGACCAAAATCTATTTAGTCCAACATTTTCTCTATCGCACTGGCTAGGCAGATGCCTCAAGGTAGCTCACAAGTCGAGCATGAAGATGAGAGACTTCCCTTACGGTTTGTTGCATCTGGCCATCAGAGGTAGACCTCTGATCATGAAGTTCTGTTTAGCTGTCACAGCAAAGAGTCACTGATAGATCCTTCCTCCTTGACTTTGTCTAATCTTTTTACAAAATCATCAAAGTTAGCAGCCATAGCCGCATGTGCAAGAGTGAGTTCCAGTAGTTAATTACCCACCATGGGAAGAAGAAATACCGTATTGGTCTGAGTATAAGACTCACTTTTTTCTCCTAATTTAAGTTTTTAAACTAGGGGTGCGTCTTATAATCAGGCTGTTGCAATTTAATGCCAGTGATTTAATTAAATTTTTTTAATAGCACCAAACTTTAAGGGTGCGTCTTATAATCAGGTGCGTCTTATACTTGGGACAATACGGTAGTTCCTTTGACCAAGGGTTAGCAGTAGCATTTGGGGAGCCCGTGGCTGCACATCTTCCTCTTTACATGGGTGCATATGTGAATGTATGCATGCACCAGCTATCTCCCTCCCTCCCTCTGTCCTGAAACGTAAGAGTTGCAGGAGAGGCCTCCTTCATGCTGCTGCTGCAGCAGCACAATAGAAAACTGTCTTCTGTGGCTGCTTTTCCCCCCACCCACGTCACCTGGTAAGGGTCCCCTGCCTTTCTGAAGCAGCAGCAGCCCCAACGCTGCATGGGAGCCACAGGACATCTGGGAATTTTAAAATGGTACCTGGGAAGACCCTCTGCAGGTGCTGCGCCATCTCCTTTGCCTGGTAAGCAATAAGGACATTTTCGGAGCAATCGGGGGAGTAGCAACAGTGTGGACTTCTTGCTGGGATCAGGAGAGACGTGGCCAGGCATGTATGTGGGCCCATACAGAGAGCCCACGCCTGGCCAGGCCCATCTGTAATGCTACCCTAGCTTTTACCAGTCCTAAATTTACTACAAGTGAACTGTACTAGGTGACAACCCCCCCCCCCCAACTATTAGTACTGTCTGAGTGGCAGAAACATTTCTAGCATTCTCCATGCACCATGCTTCCTTCTTGATTTTATAAACCTTTAGCATGCATTTTTTGTAGCAGTATTTTTTGTTCCCTCCCCCCACAAAAAAAGGAATGATTCTCAATCCTTTATTGTCTCAGTTGAGTTGGCCTTTTTTGGTATCTTTCTAGCACCACAATTCCATCTCATTGTTCTCATCACTGTTAATAGATTAGTGACTTCTTTGTACTATGCATTTTAAAATGTGAAAAAAATTCGATTGCGCAGAAGACTCTTTTTCATCTTAAATGTTCAGAAATATTCTTCTAGTAATAGCTGCCAACAGCAGTGTATGGCAACAGGGTTACGGCTATGAAAGTTCATTTTTGTACCTACTACTTGGGTTGTATTGTTAGCGGGAGAGAATCCCAGGCAGAAGCTGTATGAAAAGGGGCACCTAAGCAGATTGCTGTTGGAACCAGAATGCTGGACTAGTTGAATCTTGTCTGATCCAGCAAGGCAATTCTGGTATTCTTAGGGTCTGTCTTTGACATGTAAACAATGTAGCTGGTGTAGCGGAATTTTAAGCAGATGACAATTAATAATGGAGGACCAGGAAGACTGGCAAACAAGGAAAAAGTATGGGTTTATTTGTTACACAGCGCAGTGGACAGCACCCCAGGAGGGGATGCTGACCCTTTGCTACAAGTGAGCACACTTTTTATACATTACAGAACTGACCATCACATGCTTACAAGAGAGGTGCATGCATGATCAGGTGGGCATACAGGTTTTGTGGTGATTACTGATTTACATTTCTTAGGGTCAATGAGAGGAGGTAGCTTTACAATAGAATCTGACACCTCTTGATGGTCTAAGCCAGTTCTGTGGGAATTACAGTGCAATCCTATCCAATTCATGCCACTGGCTGAGCTCTGCTCAATCCTATCCAATTTATGCCACCGGTGTAACCAGCGGTGCAGCGAGAACGGAAGGCCCCAGAATGGAAAGGGGATTCAAATCCCCTCCAAAAGGGGAATTCAAAAAGGATTTGAATCCCCTTTCCGTTCTGGGGCCTCCCGTTCTCGCTGCACCGCTGGTTACACCGGTGGCATAAGTTGGATAGGAAGGATTGAGCAGAGCTCAGCCAGTGGCATAAATTGGATAGGATTGCACCCTTAATTGAGTTAGGCCAAGGGAGTTCCTGGCTCCAGGAGGCAGCCTAACGTGTGTGCCATTCCAAAGAGGAGGGAGTGGTGAAGTTGTTTATGCAAGGGTTCTCCCCATGCTAATGGGCGAACAGGCATGAATAAAACAATACCTAAAAATTCTGCTTCACTGGATTACCAGCTGGAACACAACATGGCTGGCCATTTTAGATGAGAGATTTGGAGAGTCATCCCAAGAGTGTGTAACATTTGGCCTTTTGCCTCAGGCAGCAAAACTCTTGGCTGGCAGTGAACCAGCCATCTGTCCAGGTCAGAAGATAATTTTCATCCATCAGAATGTTAAGGCACACTCTAGCACACTTTGGCCAGAGGCAATCTACCCTGGTCAGTGATACCAGTTCAGTGAACACCCAGGAGTTTCCCTGGGACTTGTATTTTCTGCAGTAGTTCCACATGTATACTGAACAACCTGGCCTTAGTCATAGTAGTCTTCTGATGGGAATCTTTGGAGGAAACTGTGGGGTAGCTGACATCCTTTCCCTGCTTGATTCAGAGAACATTTTGCTTGGTGCTGGAGTCAGAGGTATAATATGCATTATGGTGGGAGGTGGTGGGATGGGAGAAAGGTAGGAGGTATGACCTTCACACATTTCAACAGGAGGTTGTATTTGATAGTTACGTATTCCAAGAAGACAACAAAGTTTACTCCTCAAGCATAGCAGATGGTGATATGTAAGTTATCAAAAAAAAAAAAAAAAAAAAGCACCCCACAACTGAATTAATATTCTGGTATCATAAAAGGGAAAAAGAATACCACTCACTCTGTTATAAGAACATAAGAAGAGCCCTGCTGGATCAGGCCAAAGTCTCATCTAGTCCAGCTTCCTGTATCACACAGTGGCCCCACCAGATGCCACTCATTTCTAACATGAAGTTAGAAGTGAAGATGCTTCATTTCTAACATGAAGTTTTTCTAAATTGTTTCTAATCTGTCAGCATGTCCATAACCTTGCTACTGATTGGCCGGATGATGCCTATTTCTTGATATGAAAAGCCACAGGACTGGATAATTTGAAGATGACTTAAGAAAGCTCAGTTGCCACATGATGGGACCTTTAAAAGGTCAACAAGGCCTGAGGCCTTCATCAACTTCCTGAGGTGACCACAGAGTTCTCGTTGTGGATAAAAGGGGCTGAGGCCTCATTTTCACAAATAGTGAATTTGATTGTGTCTATACTATTTTTGTCCTTGACTGTTTTGAAAAGCATCCATGCAAATTTCACCGAGTGCCATTCATTCTTTAACTACAGGCACACTGTCCCCTGCCCTGTTTGAATATGATTTAAAGAATATCTTGGTCAAGTCAGCGTTCGTCTTGAAGCTGACTTACAAAGCCAAAGCCTCTCAAATCCCATCATCCCATACCAGTTCTAGCAGTGGATGAAATGTCCTAATTTTCTTCTCCAGGGATATGCCAGGCCCAGGCAGGAAACCTCTCTCCTATATTTTGTTCAGCTGGTTACACCCTTTGTTATGACTGGCACAAGTTGCAAGAAAAGCTCAGTCCCAAAAAACACTCCTCTTTTTCGTACAAGGCTAAGTTCTGAATTAAACAACACACTTTCACTAAACACAAGGTCTTGCCATTCCGTGTATGGGAGAGCAAAAGGAAAAGCCCAGCTATGGCACCTGGCTTCACAACTCTCTCGCCCAGGAAGCCCATCTAGTCCCTTTCCTGCCAATATTTAGAATGGCAGTCAAAACGGTCTTGTTCTTGGGCCTTTAATGCTGAATACTTTGCTTCCTTGATAGATTATTTTTGTTGGCTGTGCTTGCCTTATAGATTTCCATTTTTCTTTTTTAGTTTTGAAAATAATAAACGATGTTGTATTTTAATGGTACTATACTATGTTGGTTACATGGTCTCTTAGGAGCTTTTTTGGCCAAAAGGTGGCATGCAAATTTAAAATTATTTTTTTTTAAGGAGAGCAGCGCACACACAAAAAGGGCCAAGAATACAGACAGACATCAAATTGGTGTCAGGTGGAGTACTCACTGATGTGAATACAAATGCCAACATGTTTTGACAAATATTCCTCTTCAGGGACACTCATCCTATAGGCTTTCCTGCTTCAGCAGAGGGCTTTCTGAAAAGTAGCGTCTCTTGCGGATAAGCCATTACACTTGACACTGAAGTATTGCAATATGTGTATTAACACTTTTTTAACAGCCAAAGTACAAAAACATCACTTTGAATCTGAAGGTGTTTTTGTTTTTCACTCTTTTGTACGTATGTCAGTAATTTCACACCTCCGAAGAACAAAATTGACTAAAAATAGCCTTTGGTTCCCAACGAGGGATATCTCCCTGCTGAGCCACACAGGGGCACAGACACGGCTTGCAATAAACTGTATTGCGAGGAGACCTCCAAGCTAATCCTGCTGCTGTCATTTTCCAGCCAGGCTAGGTGTCCATAAAATGGTGGGAAGTGTCAAATTCTCACCATCAAAGAATGGGGAGGGACTGTAGCTCAATTGTGGAGCAGATGCTTTGCATGCAGAAGTTCCCACGTTCAACTCTTGACATCTCCAGGTAGTGCTGAGAAAGACTCCCAGTATGAAACTCTGAGAGCCACCACTAGTCAATGTAGGCAATATTGAGCTAGGTCTAAGGGCTGAACTACATTACAGGCAGAGGCTCTGCCGCCGCCTCTGCCTCTGCCTCCGCGCTTGGAGCGGGGGAGTGTCTTCCCGCCTGTTGTCCCTCCTGTTGTCCCGCCTTCTTAAGAAAGCGCAGCTTACAGATTGGAAGTAGTTCTGATTGGCATAGCATGGCTCCTCTCCCTCTCATGTGATTGGTAGGCTGCAGTAGCTCTGCGAACCGCCCCCTAGCTCAGCGAACCCGCCCCCTCAAAAGTAGGATTCCAAGCTTGAGGTACGCGCCGCCAGTGCGGAAGTTGCAGCGGCTCCGCTTGCTTCCAATACAATGGCAGAAGCTCCGCGATGCGTGTAATGTAGTTCAGCCCTCACTCATTATAAGAAGCTGCCTTACAGTGAGTTAGTCTAGGGGTTCTCAACCAGTGGTACTAGTACCACCAGTGCTACTTCAGCTGACTGCTGGTGGTACTCGGACCTCCAAACCACTGGAACTCCGCTCCAATGTAGCGTTTTCGGCAGTGCATTTTTGCTCCCGAGACAAGAGGCTCCTGCCTTTGGCCGAGCCTCTCAGGAATGCTGAGAAGAGCCCTCCCACCCCCCTAGAGTCCTCTATCTGTGTTTTCTGGCCTCCGAAAACCTGAAAACTCGGAAGCAACTGGCATTGATGTCATCGCCAGTCACTTCCAGTGGTACACAGCAGGAGAGTGGCGCCGGAGGTGGTACTCGGCCGGAAAGGGGTTGAGAACCCCTGAGTTAGACCATTTATCTATGTGGCTGTGATTCCTGCCTTAGTGAGAAGGCCGGGGAGCTGCCCATCAAGTCAAGGAGTAGCTTTGTGGCAAGATTGCCAAAGTAAATGGGATGCTGTCCAGCCAAGGATTTGCATTAATAAACTATTGGTTGAGTAGGATGAGGTGCTTCCAGGCAGCAGGTCAGAGTCAGTTTCTGCAGGGCCTTAGAGAGCTCCCAGAGAGAACAGAAATTGCTCCAATATCTAGCAAAGCTCAACAGAGCCCTTCTGTGTCCATGCAGACTGGATGATTATCAGAATCCTACCTGTCAGATGTTGTAAGGGGGAATGCTCTGGCTTGGAGCTTTGCATTGTGGCGCTGATATATACATCATACATTTGGGAAGGGATGTAGCTCGGTGGCACACCACCTGCCTTAAATGCACCTGCCCCAGGTTCAATCTCTGGTGTCTCCAGATACAGCTGAGAAAGAGACTTCTGAAACCATGGAGAGCTACGGGCAGCCTAATCCTGTGTAAGTATCCGGTGGGCGGCTCAGGCTGGTTGCCGGATCCTATCCCTGCTCCGGGAGTTCTGGGCCTCCTCGGATTTCTGCCAGCTATTTAGCTGGTGCAAGTCTGAGGAGACTGTGTAATGGCGGAGCCAGTCCGGGAACAGGACGGCAATATGGCAGCCGCCTTCCCCCCCCGGGCCGGCTTGGCCAATGGCCCCCTCCCTTGCCACCCAGACCGCCCCCACCGGGGAATCACTTACCTTCTCCGGTGGCCATGGGGACGATCCGGTGGCGGAGTGAGGGCGGCCGGCCGGCCTCTGCACCGGCCGCCCTTACTCTAAAGTTGTTACGAACATGCTTTACGGCATGTTCTTTTAAATTTGAGCGGGATTGGGCTCTGAGTTAGCCAGATGGACCAATGCTGTTACTCAATATATTATATATGACAAGTTCCTATGGTCTCAAGTTGCATTATTTCTTCTCCAATGGAGGAATACCTGGGGGAGTAAACAGCTTTGTATAGTTGATTTGTCTGTACAGATGCCTCGTCTGCAGTTCAGACTAGAGGGGGACCAGTACAGGGCAGGCTCAGCACAATCCCCATGTGGCTTGCACATGTGCAAAATCCTTTGTGATCACAATATATGTACCTGTTGGGCAGAAAAGAGAGTTTTGCCCAAAAGCACTTTAATATTTATGGATTAAAATGGCTTTTAAAACAAAGAATATGTTTTTCCTTGCTTTTTGCAACATGAGGGAAATACTTTCTAGCACTTATTGTATTTTTATTTTTAAATCACAGTCAAGCTCTAGAGAACACACAATAAATTAACTTCACAAGCATAAACTACACATAAAAGCATGCAATAACCCAGCCTCACATGACATCATAATTATTCATTACATTGATTGTGGTACAGCCTGAAGACTAACCAAGAACAGGGCCCCTTTGTGCAGCTAGGTAGTGGGAAAACCTGGAGTGATATTACGGTCTCAGGCCCCCAATGAACAAGACAGGTTCAGGTTCAGGGAAAGACACGAGGGGTTTCCTGAATAATGGACATAATATTCATTCAGCAACTTCTTTTCCATTGAGGAGAGGGGAAATGGGCTAGGTTAATAGCAGGAATGGGTATAAAGTTTTAATTATTTTCTTTCATTTACTTGGAAGCAAATCCCCCTGATTTTGATAGAGTTTAGTCTCAGTAGGTAAATTTAAGAACCAAACTAGACATCACCTGCAGTTGCATGTAACAGTACCTCAGCAGCCTTTTTTTAGATAGTAACAACTGCTTTTGGTGGGTTAGTAGAGATTGAAGCAGCAGCATGGGAAGGAGTACTTAATTTTTACTCTGCCTGCTGTCCCCCCCCCCCCACACACACACAGCAGCTTTGTCTCCATGAAGTTCCAAATGCTTCTTTACTCAGGAGGAGGAGGAGGCAGTCTGGAGCAGGAAAACAGCTGGTGAGACCATGTTAAAACAGCATTCCTTTGCTGTTTCTTTGATCCCCTGATCACCTCTCTAAAAGCAGCTTTCTTTGTTTAAAAAGGACTGCTGGAGCAATAGCTGTACAATCTGCTTGTAATGTCAGGTTGGCCCCAATATCATAGTATGACTTGAGTGAGGTGTCTTCCCATATGTAATGAAGAAGATGGGAAGCATGAAAAAGGGCACAGAGACTAGTGTCATTTGGACCATTCAACAGAACCCTCTAAAGATAATGTATGAAGAGATAAGAACTTGAACTTTTCAGTCTTTTCCCAAGTCCTTCTGGTGTGTTGTAGGAAGGACATACAAATTATGTTGGAGATTGAGGGACTAATGCTGTTTTTCAGTGATGGGCTCACTCTTACTAGTGATTGCCATATATATTCACAGAAGCATCAATAATATTAAGCAGTAGTGTCTCAGGCTGACTCTTATTCAAGAATTATGTATAAAGGCTGACCTCCACCGCACGAATTCTGGTGCGTCCCGGGCGCATGCGGAGAGTGCGGAGCTGTGTGGCTTCCATGTTATCTGATAGCATCAGAACGCGGGAGAGCCGTGCTCTCCTGAGTTCTGTTGCGATTGGCCGTGAACCATGCCCATGATTTTGAGAGGGCGGGACGCGGAGCTCATTAATTGACCAATGGGATGAGAGGGGGTTTTCAGCCAATCGGAGCACACTTCTGTTTCAGCTAATCACCGTTGAGATTTATTAGAAGGCGGGACAATCAGAAGAAACTCCGGACTCTTCCGTCGAGAGGGCGGCCGCATCAGTCCGTTGGAGCAAAAACAGCAAAGAACCTGCTGGTGCCGCGTTCAAGAAGAAGGCGGGGCCTCTTGTACTTGTGCCACAACACATTCCTTGCTTGCTGCAAATAATGTCCCATTCCGCAAGACATTGTGGGTTTTTTTTACTGCACTGTGGAACGCTATGGAGAAGGATTCTGCCCTTATTCTTCATAAATATGTAATCAATAATAATATAAATAATAAAACATGCGCTGAACGTTCCCTTTTAACTGCTGCCCCCCCCATCCTCTGCCTATTCTTTTTCCACAATCACCAACAGCCCCCAACCACCCTTTTCATTACAAAAACAAGCTCATCTTGTAGGCAAAACTAACTTTATTTTTTTCGAGTTAAGCCAATCACCATTGAGCTTTATTAGAAGGCCGGACAATCAGGAGGGACTATTTGCATGAAAAAACTGGTGGAGACCAGGGCAGCGTTTTGGGCGGGGCATCCAGTCCCCTACACTCGCGCGCCTCCAGACGCAAGTGCAACAGAATTCGTGCGGTGGAGGTCAGCCTTAAACCTCAATCCCTTGGCTTTCCCCATATTGCCAGAGTTCAAATCAACTGCCATTAATTTGGGAGAACTTGCAAGAGAAGCCTTTGTCAAGGTGATTGTTGGCACTTGTCATAAAAACCCGTTCTTTGCCAATGACATGCTAATTTTCTTTCCAACAGATTGTGTTGGAGGAATAAATGGAGCAGTGGAAAATGGATATGCTAATAGAGATGTTAAACTAATTGCATGACTTTCTTAAACAGCCCTTGTATAAACAAGTGTCCACTCCAACTTTTTACTGTAAGTGGAGTTTACAATTCCGGTAGGATCACAATTACCCAGAGATGGGGCAAAGAGCTTAGAATTCATATCATACCTCAGTTTCTGGGGTAATCTGGCAAGTTTACTACTGCCCTAGTAAAGTAACCCTTAAAGCTGTTCCTGTCCCCAAACAGATGGCATTGTATATTTACTTTTTTAATACCACTCTATAGCCATGTGCTCCAGAAAACGAAGGACATATTGAAAAACGTGGAGGACTGTGGCCATTCTAGCCAAATACACATGTAGTGGCTTAGGAGAAGTAAGAGGCATACAAAGGAAAGGCCAAGGGGCAGGGATCGGCCAGAGAAAGCATTCAAAATGCCATTATGTCTGCAGAAACAACTGAACAATAGGAGGAACTGGGTGCATAAGTTAGAGCACGTCTGAATGGTGTTCGGGATCCTGTGGCAGGATGAGAGGGTTCCCTTTTCAGCATACCTCTCTCAGCCCAGTGGTGGTACTGCCAATGGAGAGTAAACAGCTGGTGAGGAAAGCATTTATCAATGGCTTTGTGTCTCATAGAGTTTGCAGCTGTATTGCTGAAGTGAGAGGAACCCAGACTCAGAGTCCTTGCTGGAGGGTATCTAGCGAGAGAAGGGATCTCATTGCCTCACGGGCTTTAAATTGGTTGGAGACAGTGCCGATGTGGGTGGGAGGGGGGGAGGTGGCATGGCTGATAGTCCTGTTCCCCAGGGAGGGAAAAGGCCAGGGGAGCAGCCCCAGAGAAGAGAAGGACTCAGCTAAATAGTGGACCTGCCTCCCCTTTGAACCAATCTGATGTGCCTAACCAGGGAAAAAGAACCCGAGAGAGGCAGAACCACAACTCCTGAGGGTGGGAGATCCATTGCCCCCACCCCTGAGACAGCAGGCCTTACAAGTAGTACAGTATAGTGTGGTACGTACTGTAAGAGCATGTCTGAATGGTAGTTTTGAAGGTTTGTGGGAATGTACGGCGGTTACATACACTGGTGAATTCCACCAAGCAACGTCCTTACCTATTTCCCACCTGTCACCATCACAGATGGCAGCAGCTACAGCCCAGTGTGGGTTAGGCAACATGTGTATCAGTGTTTTCAGCACACAAAAAAGAGCTGCTTTTCCACTTCCTGTCTTTTTGGTTCGCAGAAAAATCACTGAAGTGAGAGTGTGAAAAAGTGCTGTGTGGACATAAGCCCTAAGAAGTATCATATGTCCAAGAATTTCCTTCTGGCCTGGGAATTGTAGTTCAGAAGACATGTTGTTCTTCAGTGGAGCCATGAGTTCCAGAGATAATGTATTTACAGATTCTCTCTATCTTCTGCATTCCTCAAATGAGGCACTGCTATATATACACGGAGCCATTTTGGTTTGTTTAACAAATGCCCCTAAGGAGTCTGCCTTTATCCCTCTTGCTTTCTTTCTAACAAAAGACCGTTGTGACATTGCAAACTGTACTATTACTTAGTTGGCAAAAAGAAAGAAAGAAATCTCCCTATTCAGTCTGTTTTGTACTCAAAGCTCATATAACCTTCAATTAGCACCAGGGAAAGAATTCAATTTCTTACAGAGTACATAATTTAATTAGGGAAAAAAAATACCCACCATTCATATATATATAGATGGAGTACGACAGAAACCCCATTTTATTTTGCAATCCACAACATTTTACAGTTTAAAGGAGTTAGGTATGTCACTTTAACTTAAGGTAATTTTAGTTGCTTTAACAATAGCCAACATGATCATAATTTGTAAAATTAAGGTGGGAACAGCTGGGAGTAGCAGAAGCCACATTCTGTGGGCACAGACAGATGTTTCCAGGAGAGGAGGAAGGATCAAAAAAACAAGGACTCCTTGAAAGGAATGATCAGAAAAACTGCAGAGCTAGAAGAAACTGAACGACTTGTAAGAGGTAAAATGTAACAGAACAAAAAGGCTCTAAGAGGCTGCACAACCTCAGCTGTTTCTTCCTGTAGCGTGCTAAGGAGCTAAGTGTATGTTCTATGTGCAAATGTGTGTAACAGAGCTCCTGAGGATACTCTTTCAAAAAAAGAAAAACAGCTTCGGAAGGGAGAAAAACTTGGATCTGAAAAGTGATGAGGTGTGGAACCCTTTTTTCCACACACAGGTTCTCTGCTGTAAATTACACACACACACACACCACTGCTTTTTTTTTTTCCTCAGCAGGCTTCCAAATGTAAGTTTGCCCTGACACTGAAAGCAGCAGGCGGGGAACCAATCTGGAGCCGAATGGAGAGGATGCAAGCAAGGAAAAGTTCAACCACGCCCCTCCCCTTGCTGCTGCTGCTGCTGCTGCTGCTCTGCTTCACATTAACCAATTAACTCCCCCTCCCTCCACCCAAAGTGGCTTTTTCTTTATAGAGAAAAAGGTGTTTATGTACAAGGTGTAGTCAAGACAGAAAGTTGTTAATCCCTAACATTTAAGATTCTTGTGATATCTACCAGGCTTGAGGACCACAATTTCTGCTGAAAATATCAGTTCAGCAGCTATTCTACCTTCAAGGGATACAAAACATGTACCCCTTAATTATACAGCCAGAAGTGGCTGCATAGTTTAGGCAGCGAACTCTCAGCATTCGGCAGTGTTGTAAAGCCTCAACATCCTAGTCATCATAACAGCAAAACAATTTGTTTTATATGTATGAAATTTGGCACAAATCTACTTTAACAGGAGCATAATCTGGTTTTGATATGCATGTGGTCTGTGCTTTCTACCATGTTTGTGCCCACCTTCCATTTTTCTTGCATGTCTCTTTTGGAAACAAAACCTACTATTTTCTTTTGTTTTTGTCAATAATGAATTATTACAAAGAAATGTGAACCTGGGGCACTGTTTATTTATTTTCCTGTTTATTTGCCACCTTTTGCCAAAGAGGTCCCAAGGCAGCTAACAATAAAATCCAACAATCAAAATAGTATAAAACAAAATTAAACCGCAATAAATAACACCATTGAGAGCCCAATCCTATGCATGTGTACTCAGAACAGAAGTATGTCCCATTATAGTCAATGGAGCTTACTCTCAGGTGATTGCAGCCTGGGACAATAAGCACTGGATCAAAAGCAGCAGCAATTTCCATCACGTCACCGGTCACACACACAGCTGAGCCATACATTCTGGAACAGATCAGGTGGGTAGAATTACATGAGAGAAGGTGGTCCTTGAGATACTCAGGTTCCAAACCCTAATGGCAGTGATGACCAGCATCTTAAATTGAACCCAGAAATGAATGGGATGTGTAGGTCCCTGAGGGCCCCCTCCTCCCTCTGCCCCTTCCCCCAGGGGAGTTCTGCATCATAGGGGGATGAAAACGACATATGATATGAATATGGAAGACATGGATATGGAAGACAGAGGCCAGAGGATGCTGCTGGGAAATAATTTATTGAAGTTTCTTACATAAAGGAAGGGACTAGTCATCAGGATCAGGTGGTCAGGGTTTGTTTCTCTCTTTGCCTTGCCTTGTCTTTGATGGCTCTCTGTCTGAGGTTCAGTCAGCTGTGTTAGCCAGGAGTGCTTCCCAACGTCTGCCTTGGGTCTGGAGGGGCCAAGGGCCAGGTGGGAGCTGGTACGGGAGTTGGGGTGGGATAGGGTCCCTGCGGCCTGCCTGGATGGCTCCCACCTCCTTCTCCTCTGCTCCCTAGTTTCCTCCTCCACTGTCCTTCCCTTCCACTGTTCTCTACTTTCTTGCCTCTGCCTTCTCGTCATCTTCCTGTCCCAGCTGGCCTTGTCATTGCTTTCTTCCACTATTCAGCACCTTCCCCGTCTCTCTCTCTCCTGGATAGTCCTTGTCCCATCTCTCCTGCCTGACTCACCCCTTCTCTGTCTTCCTACTCTCTGCATCTTTCTGCTCCTCTTTCTTGATCCTCCACTTGGCTCCATTCTAGTCTTCTCCTCTCCTCTTTTCCTTGCCACCTCTGCTCATGTTCCTCTCCCCTTTAAAGCACCCACCCGGCCCAGCCCCTTCCACTCCACTCAGCGTGATCTAGTCTGCCTTGCTGCTGGTGATGACATCACCACCAAACTAAAAACCAGGAAGCTCCATTCTGCTGTCGGCTCGTGCAGCGCCTCCCTGGGCCATGGGTCACACAGGGTGTCAATGAAGCTTGTAAAGGATTGAGGTGACACACTCCAATCAAGAGGCCCCCATCAACAAACTGGCTGCAGCTTTTTGAACCAGTTGTACTGTTCAAATGTTTTTCAAGGGCAGCCCCCAGAGACCGCTCTGCAATCATCCAAAGGAGATGTGACCAAGGCATGAGCGACAGTGGCTAGATCTGCCTGCCACATAGTGCAGGATCGATAGTGGGGAGGTTTATGTTCTCCACTATCTTCAGCCTCCTCTCACACGGCCAAGGACAGGGACTGGGATCAGCTTGCTCGTGGCACATTAAGGAAGAACTAGCCTCAATACAGACAGTCTTTCCTTACACTGACCGCATCTTGGAATACAAACCCTGAAAACTGGTATTACTGTGGCAGAAACACTATTTCTGCAAAGGAAATATTGATTGGGTACTGACACTGCGTTATCAGTAATGTGTATGATGAAGATATATCAGAGTATTTTATAAATGCATCCAAAGGTTCTGCCTTTAACGATCCCTTCTCTGCTTTCCTTCTAACAAAAGAGCTCTGTGATCCAGAAAATTGTACTGTTACTTTGTTAGCTTAAAAAAAAAATCTATATCCATTGTGTTTTTCACCCAAAGCACAGTACCCTTAAAAATAGAACCTAGGAAAGAATGTCATATCTTAGCAGGCAACATAATTTAATTAGAAAAAGTACACGTTAGAGAAGGTATTGTAGAAAGCAAACGAATGTAATTCTATAAAAGTATGGCCAAGGGAGGCAAAAAAAAACAGGCTTTGGAAAAACTAGTCAATTGTAGATGACTTGTACAAGACTTCTTATGGCTTAGGGGGAGACAAGTACTTCAGTTTGACAATTTGCACAGCATTAAAAGAAATCCTCTTTTTGCCAAATGCATATTATTAAGCACGAACTTTAAAGGCAACTATCATACATACATATTTTTAAACTAAAATGTAGTTACATTTAACCTCCTGTACCTGTATTTAATGCACTGAAAGCCTTGTTTTTGAAAACACTAGCTGAAAGTGATGCAATGGCCATATGGTTACCTTTGGGGCTTCTGTTTGGATTTTTGGATAGCATGTTTTTCTTTTTCAGTTGGCCTTCCCACCTTAGTTTTGGTTTTGGATATTTCTGTTTTTGCTATTTGTAGATGCTTTTATTATTATTTATTCGCTGCTGCTGCTGCATTTTATGTTGCATTTTTAATGCTTTTTTGTATTATGTACATTTTTATGGTTTCATATGCTAGCTTCTTCTGTCTTATCTTGTTACTGTTTTTCCCTTTTTATCTTTGTATTTTAATGAATATTGTAAGCCATTGTGGGGGCTCTGTTATCAGGGTGAAAGGGTAGGATATACATTGTTTAAATAAATAACAATGTACAGGGGGCCCCCCATATCCGCTGGGGATATGTTCCAGGCCCCTCCGTGGATACTTGAAACCGTGGATAACAGCGAACACCCCCTCCATGGTTTCCTCCTGTGGGCTGCCGCCACCCTGCCTCCCCTGCAGGCAGGCATGCTTGCCCCCCCCCCAGCTCTTATTTTTCTTTCAGCAAGCTTTGTTTCTTCCTTAAAACAAACAGAGAAGCAGCCTCCATTGCAGGCAAGTAGAACAAGACTAAGTCCTAGAGAGGCTCTGCAAGGTTTCTGTTAACCTTGCAGAGCCTCTCTAGTACTTAGTCTCGTTCTACTTCCCTGTAATAAGCAGCCAGAGGCTGCTTCTCCTATTTCTTTAAGGAAGAAATGAAGCTTACTGGGAAAAAAGTAAAAGCCTGGGGGGTCCCCATGAACCATGGA
The DNA here is from genome assembly GCA_026170595.1 of Plestiodon gilberti rubricaudatus. Taxonomy (NCBI): domain Eukaryota; kingdom Metazoa; phylum Chordata; class Lepidosauria; order Squamata; family Scincidae; genus Plestiodon; species Plestiodon gilberti. The sequence goes on along the minus strand of JANXHW010000004.1, from coordinate 23,235,841 downwards.
TAGCGAATCAGTGGATATGGGGACCCACCTGTATATCGTAAATGTGAGACTTCCCTGTAAATGTGAGACTTTCCATGAATGACTTCAATTCAGGTTGATGCATGGACATTTTAGTCTGTGCAATCCTATCTATTTGACGGCCAGTTATCTGGAAGGGACCTTGGAATGCAGAGAACCTGCATCTATCCACAAATTGTGGCTCATTTAGCCCATTATGAAATCTATGAGAAAAGGCTACAACATTTGGGGCTTTTTAGCTGCGAACAAAGGGTGGGAGTATGATTGACACTTATAAAGTGAAGTTATTCCTCCCTCTTTCACAAATCTAGACTCAGTGCTCATCCAATGAAACAGACTGGCATTCAATGGTTCAGCTACCCAGTCATCAATGTCAGGTGGCGAGCGGGATTTCCAAGCTTCGAAAAAAGCTTCTGTGATTGCAGAAAGTGCATGTAACTTTGTACTTGTTGACTTCTCATTTACGCTTTGTTTTCTCTATTTAAAGTTGGTGGGAAAACTCAAAACGTTTTCACATATTGGTAGCAGCACTGTTGCATCTCTGAACCATCAATTTCTCTGGGCGATTGTATTACTTTTTGTGTATGATAACTGAAATTATGATGATTTTTTTAAAACAACCTTTTGTGTCTCCTACACACAGCTTCCAATGCATTTCTCATTGCCTGCCCCATCCTGCCTGCCCCTATAATGACACCTTTAGATTTATTCACACCCTTTGCCACCACCATAGTTCTTTCCTATTCATTGTCCCCTAATTTCTCCAGACATGCCTAGGATTGTGCTCTAGGACTTAACAAGCTACACCTGCCCACATTCCTTCTCCTAAAGGTCTAGCACTCTGTCCCGGTTGGAGATCTGGTAAGCCTATTCAGAGGCATACTGTCAGTGCCACCAAAGCTGGAGGTAGCACATTACCATTATGACTCGTAGCCATTGAAAGGCCTGTCCCCGATGATTTTGTCCAATCTCCTTTTAAAGCTGCCATGTTTGTTGCCACTACATTGTGTGGCAATAAATTTCACAGGCTAATTATGCACCATGCAAAGCAGTATCTCCTTTGGTTTGTCCTAAAACTCCTGCCAGTCAGTTTTATTAGATGACCCCTGCTCAGGCTTACCAGATCGTCGCGTTCTGGCCCCCCACGCCCCGCCCCCTTAAGGGTAGACCGCTCCTGTCCCGGCGACGATCTGGTAAGCCTGCCCCTGCTTCTAGTATTGTGAGAGAGGGAAGAAAACTTTTACCTCATCCCTTAGGGCAGTGGTGGCCAACCTTTCAACATGAATGCTGGCTCTTTAAATGGTTGCATAGGTGCGGGCATTTCAGCAGGTGCAGCTACTTTAGCAGCACCATCAGCACTTGCAGCTGCCAAGATTCTGTCTTCTACTATACAACTCTTAAGAACACAGAGGCCCTAATGGTGGAAGTTTGGCCACCCCTGCCTTAGGGATAATTTCGCCCATACCAGATGCTGCCTAACTCCTGCTCCCAGGGATCAGTTTAAAAGTTGCTCTTCAAACTTTTTGATGTTCAGCACCACTAGTCTGGTGGAGCTTGTCCCTTTTGTACAGATGCAGCTCATCCCAAAAGGTTTCCTAGTGCCTAACAAATCCAAACCCCTCTTCCTGATGATACCACCATGCATTGAGATCACTCAGCTTCACCTGTCTAGCTAGCCCTTCATGTGGTACAGGTAGCATTTCCAAAAATGCTTCCCTGGAGGCTCTGGCCTTTAATATCCTACCTAGCAACATAAATTCAACTTTCAGAACTGCCCAGCCAACTACATTTCTCAACTCAGTTGGCTCTGCCTCCTCCCCAACACCGTCAAGATGTCTGGATGATTTATGATGTCCACAACTTTTGCACCAGGCTGGCAAGTCACCATGCAGTCTACTTGCCCATCGCAAACCCATCTGTCTATGTTCTTAATAATGGTCACATCACCCTTTACAAGGAGCTCTTGAAGGACTCTCCTTGGCATGAGAGAACATGGGTTCATCATCATCTAAAGCAGGGGTGGGGAACCTATTTGCGATGGAGGGCCATTTTCCCATGGGGAAAATGTCTCGGGGCCGTGTGCCCCTCCATCGCAAATGTGTTCCCCAGGGCGCGCACACACACACACACCGCCCCCATGCTCTCCTTACCTCCCCCCCAAAGGCTCTCCTTACCTTTTTCAGGCGGCTGCCGCCGGCCCCGCGCGCGCTGCGCGTGCTGCTCGCGCAACTCCTTTTGAACCCGGCTGTTTCTGCACATGCGCAGAAACAGCCGGGTTCAAAAGGAGTCGCGCGAGGTGAGCGCGCCGCGCACTCTCCCCTCGGCGCGACTCCTTTCGAATCCGGCTGCTTCTGCACATGCGCAGAAACAGCCGGATTTGAAAGGAGTCGCGCCGAGGGGAGCGCGCGAGGGACCAGCGGGGCTGGCGGAGCCTCCGGTCTGCTTGCGTGGGCCGGACCTGATTGACTCGGGTCCGGTCTCGCGCGGGCCGGACCGGATCGCTCCGGGGGCCGGATCCGGCCCGCGGGCCGCCGGTTCCCCACCCCTGATCTAAAGAATTAGTCCCCTCTAAAGGATCATTTCTCTCTTCCTCAGAATGACATCCTCGTTCTCTGAGACTTTCACTCTCCACAGTAGCGGGCCTACACCCCCCTGTGAGGGGGCCGCCACCACGACACCCCCCCAGGGACGCCACATGCCCCACCCCTGGGGGGACGTGACGTCACCACCACGGCGCGGAAATACCCCCAGTGCTTTTCGGCTCCTTTTTGGAGCCAAACGGCGCCCAGGAGGGTGGGAGGGCCAAACTTGCAGCCGAAACGGCTGCACGAGAGGGAGCTGGCAGCAGAGCTGGCGGCAGGTACAATCCCCGCGACCCACTGCTTGGGGCCAACCGCCCCCACCGTAACAATGCCTCTGACTCTCCATTACAGCAGCAGAGCTGTCAGCCTGAGAGCAGAACATCTCTATCGCATCCCTAAAGATCTCCTCCACATACCTCTCTAAATGTCTGAGCTTCTCAGGGTCAGCAAACCAGTCCAAGGCAAAAAACTTTGTTTCTTGAGAGCCATGGGACTTACTTCTGTGTAGAAGATATGCATAGAATTGCACTGTTAGACTCTGTTCTATGATGACTGGACTTTTCTCTAGCTACATCTGTGCTGTGGCCCTTCTCAGTTTATATTTATGTACTCATATTCCCATCTTCAGGTCTAGATTTTAGCTGCAATCCTATGCACATTTACCTGGGAGTAAGCTCCATTGGCTATAATGAGACTTACTCCTGAGTAGGATAGGATTGGACTCTTAGCAGTGGCGTTCCGAGGCTGGTGCGGAAGCGTACGTGTAGCAGGATGCCACTTCACGAGTGAAAGCGCCCCTCCCCCTCACCAGTCGGAGCCATTGCCTGCAGGCGACAGCTCCCACACAGGCAGCTGTTGCCCGCTGGGAATGGCTCCGACTGGCGAGGGGGAGGGGCACTTTCACGCGCGAAGCGGCATCCTGCTACACGTACACTTCCGCACCAGCCTCGGAATGCCACTGGCTCTTAGGGCCCAATTCTATCCAACTTTCCAGCTCTGATACAGCTGTGCCAATGGGGCGTGTGCTGCATCCTATGGGGCAGTCATGGAGGAGGCCTCATCAAGGTGAGGGAACATTTGTTCCCTTACCTCGGGACTGCAGCTGCATAGGTGCTGGAAAGTTGTATAGGATTGGGCCCTTAGTCTGGGATTCAGCCTGAGCTTAACTGCAGTCAATCAAGCCTTAACTGCTACACTAGAGCTGGAATGTGATAAGTTTCTACAGAATTAACTTCCTAGGGTAACAATCAATGCCCTTCCTTGCTGCACCCTCTTTAATTAAACCTCCGTTAGTTTAACTAGTTAGTTTATTTATAATTATATCCATAAAGGCTAGTACTTACCTTCTTCTTGCACAGATGCTGAACTCTCCTGTTTGCTTCCCATTTACCTGGAGGCCTTGCTGCTGGGGCTCCCTTGCGCTTGTAGCGGCTGCAGTTGCTCAGCTGAGCAGGGCTTCTGAGAGGAATTTTATCAGGGGGTACAAAGTTTCTCTTGGGCCCAAGCAAAGCATTCAAGGTAGTGAGCGAAGCCTCAGGATTCTGATCTAGTGAATCCATGAGAAGAACTCAGCTCCATGCAAAGCAGGTTGCAGAAAGTAAGCCCCCCCCCTCTCTCTCTCTCACACACACACACACACTGCCCTCTCTCATAACACCCATGCAGACTTGCTCAACCCAACCTATCTCTTCTGAGTCACTCTCAAACACACAGTCATTCACACAAGTCCCCTTTCTTTCTCATTCAAACACCCACATCCATGTACCCCACCTTTTTTCCTCTTTCATTCTCACACACAGTTCTGGATTAACCTGGCTGTACCTGAAGCTCAGACTGTCTCCTCCTCTGAGGTGCCTGCTGCAGAGGTGCAGTATAAGCTGGGCCAGGCTGCTGCTGCTGCAGCTGCTGCTGCAACAACATGCTGCACAGTCCAGTAGCTGCCAAGGTCTGTCCTGGACCAACAGCGGTGTTTGACTCAGTAGACAGATGAAGATGGTCTGGTGCTGATCCATTGCCACCACAAGCAGCCAGCCCGACATGAAATGCAGCACAAGAGTTGCAGCTGCTGCCTTTTCCGCTCCTTCCACATACTGATGTTAAATGTTGTGCAAGTACCCCATATAGGGGTACCAACATACAGGCAAGGTGATGCGGGTTGCATCAGTGGGAGATTGTGGGGGGGGGCAAGAGGGTGGCAGATTCGGGATGCCCTTCACCCCGAGTCTTCCACCACTGCCACCTTCCGGCCTGTCATGGAGGCAAGCAGCATTGATCTGCTTTCCACCCAGTAAAAGCAGATCATCCCTCTGCTATGCTCCCTGTGCAGTTTCTTCAAATGTGGATGTGTGCAACTTCCAGTTTTATTTACAGGGACCGTGTGAATGAAGGAGCTCTTTTTTTTGTAAGGCTCCTTTAAATAAAACCAGGTCCCTCACGTCTGCATTTGGAGAAACTGCACAAGGAGCCAGGGATGTGGATCAAGTATCATGACTCCAAGTCAAGTCCCAAGTCTTTGCCCCCAAGTCCCGAGTCTTTGGCTGCGAGTTCCTATCTATTTAATAGGGGAAACGGGTTTAAACCTGAATAAAATTGGACTTATTGTAAAAGGCTCCATGTCTCAAGTCGAGTCTTTTGAGTCTTTTACAATCGCTGAGTCAAGTCTGAGTCGAGTCATTGATGCGACTTGAGTCCAACTCGAGTCCGAGTCAATAGATTCAAGTCTACATCACTGCAAGGAGCACAGTAAGGGGCTTTCTTCTTTTGTGCAGTACAGTGTGGCAGTGGTAGCCCCAAGGCGGCATTGGGCGCGTTCTAGGTCGCGCTGCCCCTGACCCCATCCACTTTTGGGGGACTCCCTCTGCCTTGCTCCAGGATTTCAAAGAAGATGCTGATGCAATTCTGTTGGGTTAGCTGGCACCCCAAAGGTTTAAATCATCAGGCCCCAAAGCCTGAGTCTCTGGGTCAAAGTCCCTCCAGTGGTTCCTCCTTTTCTCCCTGAACAGCTGCAGATCTAGGCTCCCTACTCAGCTTTGTTCCTAATGCAGGAGCTCAGACTTTGATATCACGAATACTTCAAGAAAGATCAGGGTCGGCATATGCACAAGACCAACAGAGTTGACCGCCTCAAGCAGCAGATTGGTGGGGAAGAGTGCCTATCTCCACCTGCCCGCCCACCTTCCACTCCCTGGATTGGAAGAGGAAGAAGAGGGGGATGGAGCAGAAGAGGTAGTGTAGAAGGTCTCTAGCCCACCACTCTGCTCTCCTCCATACCTCCTCAGTGGAGGCTTTGTGTACAGTACCAGGTAAGGGTGGGGACCATATTTGGCGCATTGCACTTTAGGTGCCGGAAGGTCTTGGGCCAGCCCTGAGAAAGATCCACCAGCAATGGATAGTGGCCAAATCAGTAGGCAAGTTTTACATGCTCTTTGCGCTGAAGGATCATGTTGCTGGCAGAAAAAGCTCCTCCAGCGAAAAAAGACTCTCTCCAAATAGCTTCCGGGTCTACTTAAGTACATTTCAGCATGAAGCAAACTCTTAACAGCTAGACATAAATCCCTGAAAACCAGGATTTATAATACAATAAGGGGGGAAAATGTTCTTTCTTTTGTCAGATATGCCAGCTGCCCTAGGCAGGCTAGATATTTCTTTGGTTGCCTTCTGCAGCATCAAAGGCAGGTGTCATTCCAATCCTGACCTGTACCGCTTGGGGCTTGCACAATATAAATATGAATTACTAATTTCTACATACAATGGCATCATAAGAATATTACTCAAGGAGGTTTGAAAGATTATGAACCCTCCTTCAAGTCAATAGTAACGGCAACTCTCAAAGGCAAAGGGAGGAGAAGGAGAAAAGCAATCCCGCATTTCTTCAGACTGTCAGTCAGGCTACTTTCCCAACAGAGATATAAGCAAACAAGCACTTAATGTACAATGCATAGATAATTGCATGGGGTGGGAGAGAGGAAAGGGGAATAACGCGGCACCCACCACTGGCATAAAATATGCAATAAGCAGCAATTCCTTCTAGCAGGCAGTGCATAAAACTGCACAGGCTTTCTGTTAGCTGCAAAGCTGCAAATTAATTCAAAGCTGGTTCTGATACAGAGAAGGCGTTGAGAAGAGGTGGGAGCACATAACACTCTCCTCACTCATTGGTGCCCTCTCTAAAACTGGTGTGTGTCAGATCAGATCAAGCAGTCTAATGGATGCAAAAGGCATTTACATTCAGAACCACGTGCCAGGGCCACCTCTGATGGAAATACAGTTGCTGGGGAGATTCTGGATGTCTCTGCTGGAAACCTTTTGCACACAGAGCCAAAAGCATCACTGTCACAACTTTGATTAAGAATTAATGAGACAGAAGGCCAATTTCAGCTGGGTTCTCTTTTCCCTATCAGCATATTCCTAGGGCATTTATGAATGCTTGCACTGGGCAATATGAAGCAACTGCTGTGTGAGGATTGTTTTGTTATGCACTGAAGAAAAATAAGTAGACTTAAAAAAAAAAAAACCACCAGTGATTTTGGCAGATTGAACTGATTGTGTAAATGATCCAACATGTGTCAGGAACTCACTGTATCCTGAAAAACCTTTAAAATGTGGAAATACACCAGGATGGGCAAACTGTGATCTGCTCACATGCTGGGAAGTCAGCAGGCCAAATCCGTCAACTGCTGTTGACTTTAAGAAGTAAAAAAATTGTCATGTGAATCGACTTGCAGAAATATAAGCCAAAAGGTTGGACAGGGGATTAATTTATTCAGTCATTTACATTTTTGTCTGCCCAATTCCAGGGTCACGCTCTCTCATCTATATCATTTCAACTTTCTGAAATGGACTACTGCAGGGGTTCTCAACCTTTGTAGGCCCGGGTACCCCCTATCACGGTCCAATTTTCTGAAGTACCCCCTGCTAATTAACTGCTAGTGTATACAGCATAGCACACGAAAACTAATGCTACAAAAAATCTGGTAGTCTTCTGGTGCTACAGGTAGTCTTTTGCTGCAACAGACCGGGGGCCCAATCCAAGTGCGATGCAGCCGCAATGCAGCCCCCCCAAGGGGGGGGCCTTGAGGAGGTTTCTCTGACTGCTCCCCCACTACAGGATGCAGCACACGCCCCGTTGGCACAGCTGCATCAGTGCTGGAAAGTTGGATAGGATTGGGCCCTAAAACAGTCCCCCCCCCCACTCATGCACACAGAGTTGTGATTATGCTATGCAGAGTGAAGCAATAACTCTCCCTTAAACTGTGACATGGCCTGGTCATTGATGGTAAGCAATGGCCTCTAATTGATGGCAGGCTCTTCCAAATACCTCAAAACAACAATTCTTATATTGAGGAGTCCCATCAGTCCCCAATAGGGAATATCTTTTTAACCCCCTGACATGGAAATGCTATGGGTGTTTTTTTTCTTTTCTTTCCAATCTGCACATTCTGGAAAAAAAAATGCACTAGTATAATTTTCCTACAACTGAACCACTGCAGAAAAAAATGTGGGATACTGCTTGATCAAATGCTCTTCCCGAGGCATCACTAGGGTTTGCGTCACTCGGTGCGGGAGGTTAGCGTGTCATCCCCATGCACCTGGTGACGCACCAGGGAGGGGTGACACGCAATTGGAAACTGAAAACCGGAAATGGCTTCTAATCACCTCAGACCTGTTCTGAGGTGTAGGGAGGCCCATAGAGTGGGCTGCAGGCCTCCTGTGCCTCAGAATGGGTCTGAGATGCGATTGGAAGCCATGTCTGGTTTCGGCTTCCAATCGCGTGTCATCCCTCCCTGTTGCGTCACACGGTGTGGGCCACACAGCCTGCACTGCCCTAGTGACGCCGGTGTGTGCTCTTCCATGTGAAAAATGTTCTATACTTTGAAAATTAGCACCTCAAGGCAATGCTAGGCTGCAACCCTGAGAAACGGAAGTTTCTAACATGGGAGAGCAGAAGTATTCAATCGTGCAACCCACCTTCATATTCTGAAGTGTTACAGTCATGGGTAGATTGTACCATTGTGCTTTTTTGGAACGTCTCAAAGTTTGGCTTTCAAACTCAGCTGTGACAAACTGCGACAATATTTAGTAGTGGCAGCTTGATTATCTACTTTCTAGGCTCCTGTGATCCACAAATGGGAACCTAGGTGACCATTTGGAAATCAGTGCATTGGGAACTGGAGAATCGGCCACTACCATTGTTTTCTCCTTTCCTAATTTGCATGGCACAGTTTTACTGGTTATAATAAGGAGCTATTGGTAGAATAGAAAGAGTAAAGCAGGGCTGGAAGGAATCACTCTCATGGGTGGCTGGTATCTTGCTAGTTTTCTTCAAAATCAATAGGAAGTAGACAATGGATGACTGCAGCATTCCCTGGTTTATTCATCCATTCATTTATTTAGGAATTGATTTGATGCAGATTGCAGAAACGATCTTGCTACATTCAAACTGCCAGCCAACAGATAAATGCCAGTATGTTAAGCAAAGGGATCAGTCTTATCAGTCCATAATAAGTACAACAGTTCATTCCTGCTGCATGTTGCTATAGGTGGCTCAGTGTGAGATACCCCCCCCCCCCCGGACTGAAGAATGAGTGCAAATTCCAGCAATGAAAACACCAAACCCATTTTTTAAAATTAAATTTGGAGAGAAGTCATCTTAAGGTTTTCCCATAGGATGCAATTCTTTGGGCAGCCTAACCTTTGATGAATTACATCAGAGGATAGATTGCTGTGTGTCCTGTGTGTGTATGTGTGTGGGGGGCTGGGAAAAAGGGTGCTGCTGATTCATCCATCTCAGTTCCTATGTACCATCTTGCTGTTGCTTCTGTTGCAGCCTTTCTGCTACCATATTCTAAGCAGACTGCCTTAGCATAGGATACCAGTATATTTGAGACCAGTGGTTATGCCTGCACAGTGCACTCCCAGAGCTCCCATTCAATGCAATGGAGCTTGCACAGAAGAATGTCCTAGAAAAGGACATTCTTTTCTTGGCCAGGCTTGCTGTTCTAGGGGCACCATTCTCACTGGGAGTGTGATTAGTTGCCAAAACCAGGCTGTGGGAGCCCAAGGGTCAGTAGTAAAGCATATCTGCAGCCCTTCACAGTGAAAAGAGTCTCAAATAGCAGGGATGGGAAGGTTGCTGCCTGAGGCCATGGCGAGCCACAGCCACCAACTGGGTGAGCCAATGGTCTGACTCAGTAAAGGCACTAGGCAGTGTCATATGCTCAATGCGATTATTTTTAAAGGATTCTTGAGAAAGTTCCCGTAATATACACAGCTGAATGCTCGATGATTTGGCACATTTTAAACCCTAGCCGGTAAAAACAAGAACAGAGCACACTTAACCTACCATCTGCCACTGAAGATTCTGCAGCTGCGTTCCAGAAACTAGGTGCCGTTCAAGAGGGGCACCCTAACTACAAATACACATTCCTTCGATCCACTGGCTAGAATAATGCTGTCATAATATTAGAGGGACTAATGAAATATAGAAATTGAGATTGTCTCCCACCCAAGGGTTTGCCAAAAGTGGTGCTGATACATTAGAGCACGAAACCGAGGCAGGTACTCGCAGCAATAAGATAAGCAACAGCAATAAGAACATACTGGAAAAACTCCAAAGGCCGATGAGTCCAGCAAAGGGCCCTGAGACAGAACCGCATTTCTCTAGACTAAGGATGATGACATGGCTGGCCAATCCGTGAGACTGACTGAGACAGTAGCCTCTGGCAACAGTTTGGCTGGGGGTGCCCACCCACTGGTATCGCACTGTGCTAACCTCCGTTTACTCCCCAGCATGAGGCGGCCCCGCCCCCTCGCCGTCGGAGCCATTCAGTGGGGCGAAGGCAATGCGTAGTAGCCTGTGCGTTGCCTGTGCGCTCCCTGTGCATTGCCTTCGCTGCACTGAATTATTATTATTATTTCTGTATTTATATACTGCCTTTCTTATCCTCAGATTGCTCTTCAGATGTTATTCAAGGAGGTTTACATAAGCAGGCTTATCTAGATCTGATAAGGATCTTTACAATATTGTTCTGTATAGAACCCTACAATTCCAGCTGGTTTCCTCCATGGTGTAGTCATCTTCACTAGCTGCTGAACACAAGCCTCGAGCTCTCTGGCTCCAACGGTGAGGGGGCAGGGCCGCCTCGTGCCAGGGAGTAAAGGAGGTTAGCACAGTGCGGAACTTACCGTTCCGCCCCACCTCGAGCGACGCCAGTGTGCCCACCTCTGCTCACCCACTCGCCTCCACTGCTCCCACTCCCTGGATTGGAAAAAGAAATGGGGGACAGAGAGGAAGAGGAAGTGTGGAGAAGAGTGGTAGGCCAGAGCATCGCACTCTAGCCCACCGCTCTCCTCTCCTCCACACTTCCTCTTCCACTCCAACATCAGAGATGCTCTAGCTCTCCACTCTCCTCTCCTCCACACATCCTCTTCTCTTGCCTGTCTGGGGAGGAATGGGAGGAGGAGCAGAGGTTGGTGCCTCACTGGGTAAGGAGGGCAGCATTCGGAATATTAACTCGCACACGAGGAGGTCTTGGGTCAGTCCCAGATACTGATAGAATTCACCTCTATTGCATCTTGCCCTGGATTTTGAGGTTTCACTTTAGTAATGTTTTCCAGAGAAGAACCATTGGAATCCATTGTGCTTCTGGTATATGTGCTGAAATGTTGAAGGCCAGGAGAGAGGTAAAAACAATTCCCGACTTCCCCGCAGGGCCATTCAGAGGAATTTTATCCAGGGGTACAAAGTTTCTTTTGGGCCCCTTCCCTACATATGAATTTGGCTCCTGCTGGGCCCCCCATTTTTGCTCCAGGGCCCCCCTTTGACCCATTTTTCACCCTGGGCCTGGGTTCAAATTACCTTAACCCCCCCCTCTCAGAGCCTGAGGCCCTGCTTCACCCTCTTTCAGCATCCAAAAACCTTTATATAAATACATTGTTCTCTCTTTATGAAAGTCCCGTTTCATCATCTGTTTGGTGCTGCTTTGTGCTCTTAGACCTTTAATTTGACATATACATTGATAGCAAACAACAACAAGCCAGTGAAAGGAACTGTCTCAATCTACCTCCTCTTCCAATTCCGAATCTCAAATGTTTAAATCTTAAATTCCACACATAACTTCAGACAGAGACACAAGGGAACATTTATTCCAAAGTACTTTCTGTCAGTTCATTCTGGCAGGTAAGAATATTGAAAAAGGTCAGAAAAAAATTACCGGTGTATATTAGACAACAATCAGACTCAGGGCGCAATCCTGTGTAACTCTTGCACCAGTGTAACAGTAGTTCCACCGGTGTAAGAGCACTTATTTGCCATACGCCGACGGACACAGGACGGACACCGGCTTCTTAACTCCCCTCGGAACCTTACATGCGCAGTTTGGACGCGGAACAGACAGCGGCGCAACTCCACCGGTGCAGGGGGCATTCAGATACCCCCTTTGCGGCAGAGTTGTGCCGGCATCTGTTGTATCAGCAGATGCACCGGTGTAAGTACTGTTACACCGGTGCAAGGTTACACAGGATTCCGCTATTTGAGAGTCTAGCTGGGGCAGCCCATCCTTCACTTAAAGATTTGGGTGAGAAGCCCAGTTCAACTTCTGAAGAAACCAGCAATGGTCTGAAATAACTCTGCTATCTTATTTTGTCTTGCACAACTTGGGGGGGGGGGGAAGAGGCACAACTATTTAAAATTGTAAATTACCTTGGAAGAAAGGCATTATATAAATACAGGAAGTAAACTGAAATACTGTAATCATTTAGGATTTAAGAGTATTTTGCTGGAGGCCCACAGCATGCCTCTGAAGGAGGGTTTCACCACACCCTCTGATAGCCATCTTTCATTCTCTTCTGCGCTTTTAACATCAGCATGACAGGAGGATCTTCAAGTAGTGATGATGTCAGCACCTTGCATTCTATTTTTTTCCTTCCCAGGTCAGCAGAGTCAGAATAACATCTAGAAAATCAACACATTTGCACATCTGTTTAATGTGCATAATAATCTATATAGGATTTCATTTGGTTGCTACAGAATTTGGGTTACCATGGCAAAGATTTTTTTCAGAGTGAAGATCTGTTCTATGGCAACACCAGGCATAGCCTTAAGTACTCTGTACAACAACATGAGCTTGTAAAGGTGTAGAGGTTGCTGCCGATATAACAAAGTAACATGGCCTGGTCTACACATGCTGCAGGATGAGGTGGGAATGAAATGAAAGGGTCTTGAAGTGACAGAATGAACTGTCCCACTTCAAACTGCAGGTGTGGAACCACATTTAAGAATGCTTCCCTACAGTAAAAAAAACAACAGCATTGTGCAAGTAGAAAAGTAGCAGAACAGGGAACAGGCTGGGCTAGAACATTTGTCTCTGATGTACTAGTTTTTTGTTTTGTTTTTTTTACTTGCAGGGATGTTTTCACAGGAAGGTGCATTCAAAAATGACAGCCCCTCATCTGCAGTCTGAAGTGGCACAGTCTACCCTACCACCTCAGGATTCTATCACTATGATTCTTCAGACCAGGCACATATGGGTGCCACTATCCATGTGGCTAGCCACTTGTGTGAAGAGGCAACCACGTCTGTTTGGGTTAACATCGATTTGAACCACACTGAAAACAAGTCCCACTAAATTCAGTGGGACTGACTCCTCAGTAAGTAGACATTGGATTGCAGCCTGAACTGTACAGAATAGCATGTATGGTGGGGTTCACCTTCTTGGCAGCAACTACATCCCTAGAATAATGTTGCAATCAACCCTTACTATTATTTTAAAGTTGTGTTTATGTATATATAGGCTTATCATCCATCCCAGAATGCCTGGGACCGTCCTGGGTTCCGGGCTCCAGTCCCAGGTCGGTCCCGGGCTTTCCAGGCCCGGATGAAGCCGCTGCCACCGCTTCGAAAAGGTAAAAAGTACCTTCTTTTCTGGGCGCTGCCATCTTGGATCTCGCAAGATTTTGCGAGAGCCAAGATGGTGGCGCCCGGAAAAAAGGTACTTTTTACCTTTTCAAAGCGGCGGTGGCAGAGCAACACGTCGGGGGCAGCGGAGTCCTGGACGATCAGGATGCGGCCGGCCAGGCTCCAGAAGACTGGAGGCGGCAGGCGGAGCGGCCCCAACAGCATTGGGGGCAGCAACGAGGATGAGCAGGACTGGAGGAGGCAGCGAGAGTGGCAGGCGGAGCAGCACCAGCAGCGTCGGGGGCAGTGGCGGCGGAGTGACGCGTCAGGGGCAGCGGAGTCCTAGCCGGCCTGGATGCGGCCGGCCAGGATCCAGAAGAATGGCGACGGCGGGAAGGCGACAGCAGCGGTGGTGGAGTAGGAGCGGTGGGGACAGCAAGGTAAGTGGCAGTGGCGTCTGCTCTGCTGCGTTCTCTCCAGAGTTTAGTGATGGCTGAAGCGCCACCTGAATTTAGACTGTGTTACATACCACATCACCTGGGTAGATGTCCTTTTGTCACACTGTAGTTAGAGGCTGTGGCATGCGGTGTAGCTTCAGTTGTGAATGTGTATGGAATATAGGTGGAATTCAGAGCTTGGCACTGGTGAATCCCATTTGCTTTCAAACAAATTAGGTAAGTTTTACTTCCACTTGTGCATTTGCAGCATATGGTACACTTACTGTACACTTAACTGCTCTGTGTGCTCAGACCATTTTCACACATGATGCTATACAACTGGCTCTCCTTCTCCTCCTCTCCTTGTTTCTATTGTGGGTGAGGAACAGAATCAATGCAGAAAGAAAAATCACACCAGCAAAGGTAGGTTTTATATTTGCATATAGACCAATTTGAGACTCATAAGAACATAAGAAGAGCCCTGCTGGATCAGGCCAAGGGCTCGGCTTACCATGGTTCCGGCCCTGGCTGGAACAGCCCTGGTCTCCGGGGTCCATCCCAGCCGCTGTCCCCGGTATCTCGGCGGCCCCGTACTGTCCCGGCTTTTCCCAGTAGGCCGACTTTGTCCTCTGCAACTGGCCGGAACTACATACTGGCTCGCGCACCTGCACGAACCTTGCACAGGCGCACAACGCCTGGGAGCTCTCCCGGGGCTTGTTGTGTGCGCCTGCGCAAGGCGTGAGCCAGTATTATAAGTCCTGGGCAGCCACAGAGGACACAGCCCACCCGCCGGGACAAAGAGAAGGCAACGACATCGCATTGGTGGCATCAGCATTTCAGCCAGCCGCTGGAGAAGAAAAAGAAGGAAAAAGCCCGTTTCCTGGGCAGGCAGCTGCTTTGCAACCAGCAAAAAAAAAAAAGCCATGCTCTCACTCTCTGCCATTTACTTCTGTCTGGAATCTGTCTTGGGAAGCAGAAACCTCCCAACTGTCAACATCTGAGGCTTGGTCTGCAGCTGACTGAAGTGAGAATAAGAACATAATCAGAGCCCTGCTGGATCTAGTCCAGCTTCCTGTATCTCAGGAAGGCCCATCTAGTCCAGCTTCCTGTATCTCACAGTGGCCCCACCAGATGCCTCCGAGAGCACATCTAACAAGATAACCTGTTTCCTGTTGTCACTCCCTTGCACCTGACACAGAGAAAACCTATTTCTAAAGGCAGGAGGTTGCTTATGGCTTGTAACCTGTGATGGTCTTTTCCTCCATTAATCTATCCAAAGCCGTTTTAAAGGCATCTAGGCCAGGTGCCATCACCACATCCTGTGGCAGGGAGTTCCACAGATGAATTACACGCTGGGTAAAGAAATATTTTTCTTTTATCTGTTCTAACTCTCCCTCCACTCAATTTTAGTGCATCTCCCCTGGTTCTGGTGTTGTGCGAGAGGGAGAAGAATTTCCCTCTATCCACTCTCTCCATCCCATGCATAATTTTATACATCTCAATCATGTCCCCCCTCAGGCACCTTTTTTTCTAGACTGAAAAGCCCCAAACGCTGTAGCCTTTCCTCATAAGGGAGGTGCTCCAGCCCACAAATCATTCTGGTCGCTCTTTTCTGCACCTTTTCCAAGTCAACTATATCCTTTTTGAGGTGTGGTGACCAGAACTGGACACAATACTTCAGATGTGGCCTTACCATCGATTTGTACAAGGGCATAATGATATTGGCCGCTTTATTTTTAATCCCTTTTTTTAATGATCCCGAGCATGGAATTGACCTTCTTCACAGCTGCCGCCCAATGGGTCGACACTTTCATCGACCTGTCCACCAGCACTCCCAGCTTGGAGAGATCCTTCTGGAGCTCTTCACAATTCCTGCTGGTCTTCTTCACCACCTGGAAAAGTTTAGTGTCATCCGCAAACTTGGCCACCTCGCTGCTTATCCCCAACTCCAGGTCATCTATGAACAAGTTGAAAAGCAGTTAAACCTATACATTAATTAAAAAAGATCCCACAAAAAAGATTTTAAAAGAAACTAATAAACTTATTAAAAATTCTAATTTTAATGAAGGCTTGAAAATGAAATTAACTAAATCCGAGGCATTACCTCCTAGACTATATGGACTACCTAAAATCCATAAATCAGATTGTCCATTGAGACCCATCGTGAGTAACATTGGTGCACCTACCTATGGGCTCTCTCAGCACCTAGCTAAAATACTACAACCTTAAATAGAGAATACATCTAGCTATGTCAAGAATACTTATCATTTTATAGAAAGAATACAATGGGTGATTTTGAAACCAGAATCTACATTGGTGAGCTTTGACGTGGCATCTTTATTCACCAAGGTACCACTGGGGAAAGTGATGGAATTGATTGAGAAATTAACACTCCCTAAAGACCTGGTCCCACTTTTCCACCATTGTCTGACATCAACGTACTTTGTATGGCAGGGTGAATTCAGAGAACAAAAAGAGGGGGTGGCCATGGGGAACCCTCTTTCTCCAGTGGTTGCGAATCTCTTTATGGAGTTCTTTGAAAAACAAGCCCTGGATACAGCCACCTTAAAACCAGACATGTGGATCAGATATGTCGATGATGTTTTCTGTATATGGCCGCATGGGGACTTGGAATTGGAGAAATTTGTGAAACACCTTAATGGACAATGTAGGGAAATCCAGTTCACGATAGAAAAAGAAAACAACAAGTCTCTACCATTCTTAGATGTACTGGTATCCCGAAAAGAAGATCTATCCCTGGGCCACAGTGTCTACAGAAAACCCACAAACACTGGGAGATACTTAAACCAAAAGTCCAATCACCACCCAGCCCAAAAGAACTCATTAATAAACTCTCTAGTATATAGGGCTTTAAAAGTGTGTGATGAAGATTCCTTGGATTTGGAAAAAAGAGTGATTTTTGAACAGCTCCAAGCCAATGGATACTCTACCACACAGATCAATCAGTGCTGGAAACAACAAAGTCTCAAGATAAAAGCAAAGAGAGAAGGGGTAATTAATATAGATAATAATGACAAAGAGACCACCACAGAGGAAAAAATTTGGACAGTCTTACCATTTATTAAAGGGACTACTGACAAAATAGCCAGAATATTACAGCAAGGCACTATAAGAACTATTTTTAAGCCAACATACAAATTACAACAAGCTTTGGGAAACCCGAAAGAAAAAAGAACTGCATTATCCAACGCAGGTGTTTATTCTATTGCATGCGAATGCAATAAATATTATATAGGTATGACGGGCAGAAGCATTAATACAAGAGTGTCCGAACACGAGAGAGCGTAATCACCCAGGACAATCACCCAGGACTTAATCACCCAGGACAATCGGCTATTGCCGAACACGCTCTCAACGAAGGACACTCGATTTGCTTCAATAGAACTAAGTGTTTACAGAATGAGAACAACCCTAGAGTTTTGCGTCATTTGGAATCGTTGGAAATAAGCAAACATCTGGAAACTGGTAGACTCTTGAATCGCCAACAGGATTTGACACTAGCCAACCGCATTTGGCTTCCAATACTGCATAGGAAAGGAGATTGGGATAGGAGAAAGGAGCTGAGTGCGGCTGTTTGAAGATTTGACAGCTGGTGCGGTCATACCGGGTCATTTCTGCTTTCCAACAACTAGCGGGTTCCCGCGCTTTTCTTAATTTAAACGGACTTGAGGTGAGGCTGGACAACTTCACCTACAATCTCTGTGATTGTTTTTACCCCTAGAAGATGTTCTAAGACTAGAACGAAACGTTGGGTGTTTGTTTTCCACGGATTTTTGATATTTTTATCCCGCATGCAGCTGCCTGTTCTGGAAACCCGCGGCGTGTTTTGGAAATCATTAAATATTTCGAGCTGACTACATGGCGTCAAATCCCGTATCCGTGAAGCATTGGTGCGTAAGTTGAAAAGCTTTTGAAGTTTGAGACAGAAGAAGAACAGGTTAAAGAATGTACGATTCATTGGGCGAAAAATGTAGGTCATGTTATTTTAATGGACCAATGGGAACAACTATGGTCAAAACAGTTGAAATTTACGTTAAATGTTAATATTAAAGAAAATATGTATAAAATGATGTATAGATGGTATATAACCCCAAGCAAATTAGCAAAAATGTATGAGAAGGTGACAAATAGATGTTGGAAATGTAAAAAGCAAGAAGGAACTTTTTACCATATGTGGTGGACATGCCCCCAAGCAAAGAAGTATTGGACTCAGATTCATAAACAGATTGAGTTAATTTTAAAGATTAAGGTTCAAATGAAACCGGAAATCTTTTTGTTGGGTATGAGGGATGATCATGTAGGCGAAAAATTTCAAACTTTGTTTTTATATATGATAGCTGCGGCAAGAATTTTATATGCACAATATTGGAATAATTCGGAGATACCTTTGCTGGAAGATTGGTGGCTGAAAGTTTTGGACTATGCTGAAATGGATAAACTTACAATTTTAATTAAGGAAAAGTCAGTTAACCTTTTCTTGAATAACTGGAAACCATTTATCGATTTTTTTAAGAGAGAGAGAGAGAAGAACGATGTGATGATATGCGGATTTAATGAATAGAATGTGGCTGTTATTTTGGCTTAGTTGGATATTATATGTAGAAAATAGTGAATAGTATGCTAGTAGGATGTATTGCTTCGCGCTTGCTATAACTTTATGAAATATATATTGTTTTTGTGTTTTGATATATCAATAAAATATAAATATATACTAAAAAAAAAAAAAAGAAAAGCACCGGTCCCAAGACCGATCCTTGGGGCACACCGCTTTTCACCTCTCGCCATTATGAAAATTACCCATTGACTCCCACTCGCTGTTTCCTAGTCTTCAACCAGTTCCTAATCCACAAGAGGACCTGCCCTCTTATTCCCTGACTGTGGAGTTTTCTCAGGAGCCTTTCATAAGGGACCGTGTCAAACGCCTTCTGAAAATCCAGATATATGATATCCACGGGTTCGCCTGCATCCACATGCCTGTTGACCTTTTCAAAAAATTCAAAGAATGAGATGCTAATCCTGAGCTGCACCACTTCAAGACTACAGTCTACTTTTGAATGCTCCTCTATGTAAAAATGCTCCCTGAAAATAGAAAGCTAGCATAGCAGGAAAAGGTTGACTTGGAAACTTTCTCTCTGATGAAGGCTCTTCTACTTGCAGGAAGGGTTTTTTATGGAGAGTGCGTCAAAAACAATGTATTCCAACCACAGCCTGAAGTGGTACGGGCCACTCCATCACCTTTGGATTCGGTCACTGCGTTCCACTGCATGCACTATTCAGGTCTCAGTGGAAATACCCAGAAATTTAGTGAACCAATCCTTTTCTTCCCTCCCTTTTTCACACAGCTAGTTAAAAACCATTACCTTCTGGGTTAAAGTAGCCAAAATGTCTTAAAGTCCATTTCAGCCAGTGTTCCTGTGTTACCAGCCTCTGCAGACATCTAACCAGTGTCAGCAAAGCCGATCTTACACATGGGAAAAAGGGAGGTTGTGTGACAGAGACATAAGTATGTGGCAATCCCTCTCCCTCCCTCTCCCCTGCACCACACACTCACACAAAAGAACCTTGTAGGTGTATGACAAATATCTCAGCACAAATCTGAATTATATTCTGTTGAGGGGAAGAAAGATCTGGCAAGCGGCTCTGCACTTTCTTGGGAACTCTCAGGAGGCTCTGGTTTCGAAGGCAGAAAGCAAAATGCTTTACACGACGTCTCTAGAAAGAATGCATTGAGGACATAACAATTTCTGGAATAATTTGGGTCTTTTTCTAAACATCACTGAAACAGTTGCAGCATCAGGTAATAAGCTGCAGTAGTTTAGAGATTTATTTAGGCAGTAAGAGAAACTCCTTCAGTTCCCATCCGACTTGGCACTTGCAGCGATCCCTGCCTGTAGTGCATCCATACCTTGGGTCAAGCTGGGGTGGGGTTTTTTTTAGTCTACTTCTTTAACCTTTAATAGTTTCATTGTTGCTGAGTACATATTCGTTATTTTAGGTTGTTTTTACTGCTGTGAATGGCATTGAGTTGCAAGGAAAAGTGGTACAGAAGGATTGATACACAGTAAATCATATAAATAAATTTTCTAGAGGAATTGTCAAGTCAGTGAAATCACTCACAAAATAATAACAAAATAACCCTGGCGTTGGGTTCAGTGGACATGCAAATGCTTCTCATGCAGAAGGTCCTGGCTTAAGTCCTTGGCATCTCCAGGCAGAGTGGGCAAGTTCCTGTCTGAACCTTGAGAGAGCCACTGCCAGCCAGTGCAGACACTGAGCTACATAGGCTGATGGATTGACCCAGAACAAGGCAGCTTTGCATACATGCTTTGAAATCAAAATGCCGGAGGAGCAGGTGCTGACATTTGGTTAGCTTGCCTGAGAAACACAGCTAACTTAGCAACTTCTGAGTTGCAAGTTAGATTGTGCACCCCTAAGGGCAGGGGCCTGCCTCCTCTTCTGCTCTAAAGCACCATGCATGCTGACGGCACGATAAAAATAAATAAGAACAACAAGTACAACAACTCTGGACTTGCCTCCTACCTTCTGTAGGCAAACAAACCCCGTGCCCCCTGCCCTCTGCCCAGTGCTTCTTCATCTGAACTAGGCCCTCTTGTTGGTCTGCAAAAACGTAACCCTTAATTGGCAAAGCCCACTCTGGTAAGGTTAGAGACAAACCAATAAAGGCATTTGGGGAGTTTTGAGGGACCCCATGGATACACAGCCAGATCTGCTTGCCAGTCTGAGATTGTCCACCACAGGACTATCCACAGAACTATCCACAAGAATTGATTTGATCCTCCTGGCTTTAGAAGTAGGTTTTCTGTATATACCAGGTGCAAGGGAGTGACAACAGGAAACAGGTTATCATGTTGGCTGTGTGCTCTCGGAGGCATCTGGTGGGGCCACTGTGAGATACAGGAAGCTGGACTAGATGGGCCTTTGGCCTGATCCAGCAGGGCTCTTCTGATGTTCTTATGATCCTGACACTGGAGACAACAAGGAAAGTGGGGTTATTTCCCCTGACACAGCAAATGGATGCTAGTAAACAGTTCAGAATGCGAAGGACCATTCTGAATATACCACTGCTGCTTCGCGGCACAATTTTGAACCACCCGATTCCTAGTACAAGACACACTTGCAATAAGTATGAATAGTGCTGCCCATGTGTATAAATCTATGAGTTTTTTCCCCTTCCAAAACGCACACAAGCAAGATCTCGATCCTTTCCAGGCACTGTTTGTGTCTATTTGGGAGCAGAAAGCTGTGATTCATACTGTCCCCTATGTGTGTGCATTTTGTACTGTACAACAGTACTTGAAAATCAGTTCCCAGATTGTACAAAATGTATGGTGTGCAGCAGAAGAACGAAACACATCTAACACCTTAGCCCTGCTCGTTGCATGTACCTTTAAGTTTTCTTGCATCTCTCGCTGTGCAGCGTGGCTGTCATGTGGTTCTCTTGTTGCCATGGTAACCAACCCGACACAGTGAGCAGCACCACCAAGTAAAAAATCCCACACAGGGACCATCCATGTCAGATCTTTCACGAGCATTTGTGTGCGATGATGGCCATATCTGAGTGGTACATGCAGCATGCTGGACTAGAGCACTCCTTGGGTGGAGTCCTGTTCATCTTTCTGATGCTGCTCCAGGGTTGCGTTTCTTGTTTTCTGCTTGTGTTTAAACGAAGAACAGTACAACCATGCCTTTATTCCATACGATTGCAACTCCAACTTGGAACTGAAAAACGGAGTAAGAAAAAGGGCTCTGGTTGCAGACAAGAACCTAAACACATGTTTTAATTTTGGGGCTTGTTTTTGTTCCTACTCTTTGCATGGAAAAAAGTCTCCAACATGCAGGGCACCTTTCTCCTGTTAATCAGACCCTGTGGTATTTCTGGAAACATTAGCCACAGGAGAAAACCAATAGGAAGCTGCTGCTGCTGCTAATAGACTGCTTTTGTGCTGTAAGAAACGAGACAGAAGTGCTTTGTGTTGCGCACAGACGCAGTTCTGTCGGCAGAATACAGAAGCTTGGTCATTCAGGAGCACAGCTTGGCTCCCGCCTACACTGATAGGAAATGAACCTATCTGAGGTGCACAGCGTTGGGGTGCATTTTCTCTAATGCAACGGAGGGGGCCCTTCCCTGCCATAGCTTTGCATAATCAATGGCAACTGAAGCTGTAACTCAGTTGTTGGGCGGGATCCGGATGTCTTTGTTTAAGGTAGCGCTGTTGCTGTGGGAAATGGCATTTTCTGGCTGTGATCCAAATACAGTACAGTTGTGCAGCAATGTGGGCAGAGCCTGATGCAATGGCTGGAGATGCACATTCCCAACTGCAGTGCAATGAGGCGGGAAATGCATTTCTTCTTCCACACCTTGCAGCGCAAATGGAGGCAATGTTAATGACTCGCATCCTCTCTTTTAAGTGCCAAGCCAAGATCTGGCTCTTCCCCTAAGGCCCTTGGGCTTCTAGACAGATGCTGCTTTGGATGTTAATCTCTTGCAAAGTGAGTTTTTAACTATGTTGTTGTTTGATTTAGTGGGCTTGTGATTTTCCCCTCTGCTACTATTTTTAATTCTATTTTTTAAAGGTGTTTTTAATGAGTGTTTTAATCATTATTATGGCTAGTTGCTTTGAGTTTTTGTTTTCTACAAGCAGGATATCTATTTTAAAAATCAAGAAAGAACAAATCAATAAAGGTGCATTGCAATACACCAGTGTGTATCTATGTACGGTCTGGGAATGTGATTCTCCTAGGAAGGGATCCCTTGCCAGATGGATATAGTAAATTGCAATGTGTTATTACTTTGGAAAGCATTATTCCCACAAGTAGTGCTTTTATTACAGTTAGATTGTTGTGTGGAATGTGGTTGGATGATTGGCTTTGGGCTTTGTGGGTGTGGTTTGCACTCACCTAATCCAGAAGGGTTGGCCTGCATTTTGCTATATTTCTTCAAAACTAGTCTACCTCTCCTTATTCGGTTTAGCAAACTGCTTACCAAATAGTTTGTGCACTGTTGGTTTGACTCTCAGTCAATGGGGTCAGTGAGTCATGTAAAATACCATTTCAATGCAATGCACTACTTTTAACACAGAGCCATAAAATAGCTAAAGCAGAAAACCAACTGTTTCTAAAAGCTGTGGTGCCACCACCAAGAACACCCTACCAAAAGCCCGACCTGTTCTTACTTCACACCAAAAGGGGACCGAGGGCTATGCATCCCCCAGCAAATTGAAAGGAAAGGGGAGGTTCAAAGAGGAGTAGATGTTCTTGCATTGAATGTCCTTGTTGTGAATGCAGTATATTTAGCCGAGAAATACTTTCCCATTTCCCTTGATGCGTGCTCTACTTTTGTTTTCTATTAGGCCAATCATAGCTTCCCTCTAATGTGCAAGCCACAAAGAAGGAGAAAATGCATAATGAACATCATCTCTTTATGAATGAGTTTTGTGGCTTTGACCTCGCTACCTTCACCATTTGCCCTGTATGCTGGCATATTTCTGGAAGACTTGCTGCCAAGCAGAATTTTGGACTGAACGTACTGATAGGACCATTTGAACTCCCTCTGGGCACGTTTGCCTACAAAAGCAGAACTGCATCCAAAAGCAGAACCCATCCACATTGCTGGAAATACTACTTTTTCTATTTCTTTTTCACAGGGAATCACAGGTGAGGAAAATCACAACATGACTTTCTTTAAAAAGTGAACATTTAAGAACTATAATATATTTCAATAGCAGGTATCGATTAACAAAAAGTATGCAGTCTTAACTTAAGCATTGTACATTCAAGTTGCCCCTTTCTTAAAGGCCCAATCCAGCCAATGTTAAGCACTTGTCAAGTCCCTCTGGTTTAAATGGGAAGTAAGCACATGCTCAGCTCTCCACTGCAACCAAGGGCACATAAATATTTTCAAGGCGGGATACAAATGTACACAGGGCCGGACCAAAATCTCCTGATACCTGAGGCGGCATGCCAAATACTGCCCCCCTCCCGTCGATGATGTGCCAACCTCTGCTCCTCCTACTCTCCAATGTTCTAGCTCAGCACTCTCCCCCCCCCATTTTTTCCTCTTCCTCTCTGTTCCCCTCTTCTTTTTCCAAGCCAGGGACTGGAAGTAGAAGGAGTAGCAGTGAAGGCAAGTAGGAGGAGAGAGATGGGCGCCAGAGGCGTTCCTACGGTGGGGGCGGTACTGTAAGTTGCGTCCTGTCCTAGTCCCTATTTACAACCCGGAATGAGGAGGCCCCGCCCCCTCACCGTCAGAGCCATTCCATGCAGCGAAGACAACAGGCAGGGAAAACGGGGACTAGGACGGGGCGCAACTTACAGTACCGCCCCCACCGTAGGAACGCCTCTGATGAGCGCCCCCTACCAATCTGCCACCTGTGGCAACTGCTTCAGTTGGCCACATGGATGGACCAGCCCTGGACACATAACTTCAGCAGTGAGTGAGCCTACTGTGGAAGCATGTACACAGCAATTTAGACACACATACAGCCTTCTCACCTGCACTGCACTCCTGGGGAATCCATTCTTTTGGGTTGTGGCAGAAGCTGTTTTTGCACAGCACTAATTGGCAGCCCTGGTTGATCATGCAGATATCACCCCCATTTTCAGAGTAAGGACATATACAGTTTTGATTGACCAGGTTTTGTGTCAAACACAAAGCCAAATTTCTGTTTTCTCTAAACACAGCAACACAGCAAACAGCCTGCCTGAAATATGGTGGAGAGAGGTGAACAGGAAAAGGCCGTCAAGACTTTCTCCACAGGCTCTGTGTTGCTGGAGTGAAGGTGTGCTGAGACTGGAATGCTCATTCCACAGCCCCAAACGCTACCCCTGGTAGGGTAGTTCCTAAATGTTCACAGGTACATTTAGGCACCCTAACTTTGGTTGCATCATTCCCTAAGGCAGGGGTTCTCAACCAGTGCTACTAGTACCACCAGTGCTACTTCAGCCAACTGCTGGTGGTACTTGGAACTCCACTCCTACGCGGTGCTTTTGGGGGCACATATTCACTCCCAAGAGGCTCCTGCCTTTGGCCGATCCTCTTGGGAACACTGAGAAGGAAACTCCCACCTGCCCAGAGCCTCCTACCTGCGTTTTCCAGCCTCCCAAAACCTGAACTTGGCACGTTATCTTGTGTAGCCTGAGCTAGCTGTACTGGAATCCATTTGTCAGAAGGAAGAGACAAGAGACACCTCATTTGTTCACTTAAGAAATGTCTAGAGTAGACTCCCAGTCTGACAGCAGAGACCCCAAGAGGTGTGTTTATTTTATTTTTAAAAACTTCTATCCCACTTTTTGGGGAACTCTAAGTGTCCAACAGAAAAGAGATGTACCGGTAATACAAGAGTGTTGGGAGATTGGGATTTGATGTTGTGACTGAGCATGGCATTAACGCCAGGCCCAGAGGCAAGGGCGGGCCCATTCTTGAGGTGAACAAGCCCGTGTATTGGGCGGCGGATTGGGACTGGAGCAGAGGGGGTGGTGAACAATGTCCGCCACTTCCCCTTCCCACTCCACCAGTAAGCCCTCCTTACTGGCCCCTTCCTTTGCAAGGCTCTTTAATCAAAACTAGGAAATGTGGAGCATGCTCCAGCACGCGCCACATTTCCTACTTTGTGTGAAAAGCCCCTGTGGAGGAAGGAGTGAGATCGCTGCATTCTGATCCTTGGAGTGCAGCCAACTGGCTCCCTCATCTTGCTCCTTCCTCCAAGGACTGGAGCAGTGTAAGAAGAAGGCAAGGTGGCAGATCGCTGTGCTCGGAGGATCAGAATGCAGCGATCCTGCCCATTTACCTGTTTCCTTCCTCAGTGCGGGCACGAAGCTAGACAGGAAATGCCAAGCATGATGAAATTGCTCCCAGCAGACTCTCCTTTTCCTGCTTTGATTAAAGAGCCCCGTGGAGGAAGGGGCATGATCGCTCTTTCCTCCATGCAGACTCTTTAAACAAGCAGGAAATCCCAAGCGCATTGGGAGCAATCCCAACCTGCTCTACATTTCTTGCTTTGATTGAAGGAGGAAAGAACCAGGTAAGGGGTGTGGGGGCTGAGGGGGGGCACTGACAGGATGGCAGCAGTAGCTGAGTGGCCTGAAGCAGCCCAGTAGCTTCAGCCCGTCCTGAACCCTGAACCCTGAGGCCATGTTTTTAACCAGTTGGCCTGGAATGGAGAAAAGAGGGTTAGCAAATGTTAAAGTAGCCCAAGAAATGTCTTGCCTGTGGGTCTTCCCTGGGGACTCTCAAGACCCCCAAGTAATCTACCTGAGAGGAGGGGCTGAGGCATAAGATGATTCCTCTCTCTGTGAGTTAGTGAGAAAGACAAAGAGCCAGCATGATTCTGGGTTCTGGGCTGTAGATGCTAGAAGAGATAGAGCATGAGATGGGATCTGGTGTGAGAGAAGCTGTGGTGGCAGCTGCGGTGGCAGTTTGACGGCAAACATGCTTAGAACATGCATGTAGCGGGTGTTCTTTGTAGGAGCGTGCTACCCAACTCCTTCTATAGACCGTATTTGAAAATACATAAAGCAAATATTACAAAGACACCAGAAGTCTCCAAACCTGGGTTGTGCTGCAGCTCCTGGGACGTCTTATTGCTTGGAGAACTGGGGCACAAGCACATAACAACCTTTAAACAAATTAAAATAATAGTAGAACCACTCAGTCGTTCCCCCAAGGTTTTTTAGAGCCAGTTCATTTTGTGTCAGAGAGCAGATGATGAACCTTCCCAGGAAGGGAATTCCAGAATGTCGGCATCAGTGGCGTTGCTGGAGGGGGTGTGGCACCGTAAGTGGTGCAAGGCGCTACACCACGCCTTGCAAACTGGTGTAAAATGGCCCCTCCCACTCACCCCAGAGCCATTCCGGCGACAAAGGCAACATGCATTCCGGTTGTCACTGGAATGGCCTCGAGGGTGAGTGGGAGGGGCCTTGCACCACTTATAGTGCCACACCCCCTCCGGCAACACCACTTGAGTGCATCACAAACAAAAAGGCCGTGCTCCTTGTACCCATTCGTTAGACCTCAGTTGGTGAGGCAGGGAATCCAAAACAAGACCTCAAATGTTAACAGAATGAAACGGAGGGCATATATGGATCAAGGCAGTCTTTAAGGTATCCAGGTTCCAAGCTATTTAGGGGTTTAAAAAGAAGAACTAGCACCTTGAATTGAACTCAGATAGATAGATAGATAGATAGATAGATAGACAGACAGACAGACAGACAGACAGACAGACAGACAGACAGATAGACAGATAGATAGATAGATACTCTCTCCCTCTCTCTCCCTCTCTCCCTCTCTCTCTCCCTCTCTCTCTCCATTTGGTTTGTCTCAGTCTTGCAGCAGCATTTTGGACCAGCTTTAGTTTCTGGATGCTTTTCAAGGGTTTACTGAAATAGGAAAACATTTGAGGAGTGGCTCTCACACGGGTAGCAGTAAGAATGAATGGCGTCTTAGTCAGCACTGTCAAAATCCCCAGCATTTCTAGCACCCACTGGCACTCTGCACAGACTACAGATGCATGGACTCAGAAGCTGTTGGGGAAAGCAAGACGGTGGAGGGGCAGCTGCAGGAGGCATCTGTGTGGCCCAGGGAGAAAGGCCTGCCCCAAGACGTCAGCTGGCCCTCTGATGGCCATTTCCAGGGTGGAAAGCACGTTCCTCTGCCCTGTGGCCCTAGAGAGATCAGCACCTGGTCCCTCAGTAGTGCCATCATCAGCACAAGGGACAACTCCAAGCACCGCTCCGAAGCTGTTGAGGAGAGCAAGGCAGTGAAGGAGCAATTGCGGTCCGCGGAAGGCATCAGCGCAGCCCAGTGAGGGAGCCCCACCTCCAGGACTTGCCAGCTGTCCACTTTGGTGGCCATTTCTGGGGTAGGAGGCATTTTACTTAGTACAGGAAAATGTACAGCCCTAGGGAGATCGGTGCCTGATCCAAGGGTAGCCCAGCCATGAGGCCAGACGAATACTTCAATTCAGACAGTGGCCGGACGAGGTGGCATGTTGGTAGGGGATGACCCCAGCACATACTCGAAGGAAGATGCTGTCACATCTTTAGCATCAGACAGACTTGGATCTGGAAGATGTGGGGTCAGAGAGAGAGAGAGAGAGAGAGAGAGAGAGAGAGAGATCACCAAAAGATCTGAAACCCTGTCTTGGGACAGCCTCAAACCAGGAGCCCAGAGACCTCTAAGTGATCCCTTAAAGAAGCTACAGTCTGGCTTGGTGTCTAGCATTTCCGTATTGCTGGATCTATTTATTTCTCAGGCAAGGAAGGATAAGGGTCTTTTGTGTGTGGTAAGGTGACTCCTCGTAGTGCTTGGTCTGGTCATGGGTCGTCTAAGTTGGTGGTTCCAGTATTCCCTGTTCAATGGCTGCTAGGCCAGATTGCACCAAACTGTGGAATGTTACGTACTGTTATGTTTGAAGCCTGGCCATTATGTTGCCCTCTGCTGATTTCATGATGATTCTGTCTTTGGCAGCCAAAAAAGATAAGTGGCGATGAGCAGCTGGGAATACCATAGAATCCTGGTTTTTGTAGAGGCTGTACATTTTAATCAGTTGTCTCACACTGTCCTTTTAAATCAAGAATAATGGCCTTCTGTCAGCCAAGAATCAGGTGTCATCCCCCCCCCCCAAAAAAACCCCGGTCTTAAAAGGAGGAGAGCCAGCCAATCCTTTTTCAAAATGTGGTGCACACAGATTAATGTCTTTGGCAAGACATTAAGGTAGATCCGTATGGTGCAGATCAGAGTGCCCGAGTTCAGTGAAAAGCATGGCAAGCATTTAAAAGGTGTGTGGATACCTGAGCAGCATATGTCAATAACAATTAGAAGCACACATGCCAGTGAGACCTCTTTGGTGAGTTCTGGTATGTGTGGACCCCATGATCAATCCTAGCCTGCAGTTCTCCAAGAATGCATGTGACCATGACCTAAATAGTGGTTTGAGCTGGTTCGTATGGGAGATGTGAACACCAGGGAATACTGGTTGTTGCTGGGGGCGATTCATTTATTTATATAGTACCATCTGTGTACATGTCACTTTACACAGAGCAAGAACATTGTCTCAAATGGACTCACAGTCTAAAAAGAGACACAAGGAAGACAACAGAAGAAGGGAATAGAAGTGGAGACAGAAGAAAAGAGGGGAAGAATATATCATTTCATGTAGCTAAACTTTGGCTTACTTACAATATCATCCTAGTTCTTGCAGGCCAACCAAGGAGCCCCCCCCCCCCCACTCTCTGCTGCAGTCAACTGAAATGGCTGCACAAGGATGCAGGGGGGTAACAACAGGGGAGGGCTATTGCCATTTGGCCCCGCTTCTGGCTTTCCTGGAACCCAGTAGTTGGCTACTGTGGGAAGCAGGATACTGCACTAGATGGACCTTTGGTGTGATCCAGCAGGGCTCTTCTTATGTAAACAAAGGAGCCTCCTGCCCTATACGGATGTGTGAGGATTTGCATGCTGAGGCCGGGGATCAGAACTATGCTCACATATCTGCCTTACTCCTGCCATCTGAGCACTGCGCACTCATATATGGCTAGGGGGCTCTCTTGCAGACCCTATGACCAGTGCGCTGGGGTTGGGGGCCTTTGTGCATTGGGCTCTCCATGTACAGTATACGCCCCTGAGCAATGGTCCAATGCTTGGCTGTCTGAGGCAGGCAGGCTGGGGTGGTGGTGCTGGAATGGCAGGGCAGAGACGCGGAAGCCTCAGCTATCTGCATCAGGCTTCTCTTCCCAAATAAAGAACAATTTAATGGAGGCTGCTAAGAAGTGTACAGTGTCTGTGCAAGTTCATGCTGATGGTATTTTGGTAAATGATGCCAGAAGCATCAGAGCTGCATTCATATTTAATGTCTGCATCAAGGCGGAGAGTTAATCTTTTTCTAAGTGTGTTCTGTGCATTGTTCAGTGGTTTTTCTGAAGCCTTTAAACTCTCTCTCTCTCTCTCTCTCTCTCTCTCTCTCTCTCTCTCTCTCTCTCTCTCTCTCTCTCTCTGGTGGCCAAACTTACTTAACGTAAGAGCCACATATCATGAGAGAGAATGAGAATATATATATAAGAATGAGAGAGGCAAAATCATAGCAAACGCTTCCGTTGTTCCTCTGCCAAGCAGCCTATGTGGTTCAGTAGGTAATGTAATGGGCCTTGGATCCGGAAGGCTACAATTCAAATCAGTTAATTAGATTTTCATTTCTAAACTGAGGTGTGCAAAGACTCCAGTATGCTGGAGTGGCTTGTGGCTTGGAAGCTTTCTCTCTGAAGCCTGGACAAGCAGGTCCATCAGTGCATTTGCCCGCTCAGCAGTGGTGATTGTATATTTGAGTCTGGTAAGAGAGAGGCAGGCAGGGGCTCCTTGTGCTGGGTTTCAAAGTGTCACTGCTTTCTGAGTGAAGCTCAGCGCAACGTCAGAGGGAACTCTTGCTGTTCCGTACATTCAGAAGAAGAACAGGGGCTGTTGACTGCAGCGGCCCCATTGCTGGAAAAGTACAACCTCTCAGATTTGCTCTCCCTCAGTAGCATACCAAGGGCAGGACGGGGTGGGGTGGGTGGGTCTGCCCCAGGTGTCAAATTTGCCCCGGGTGTCAAATGTACCACGGAGCAACTGGTAGACTTGGCCTTCACCAGGGGAATCTCAAGGTGGTGGCCAGATCTACCCTTTGCTTTGAGTGCTGATAGCCCTGGCCTCTACTGGGGAAATCTTGAGGTGGAGGCCAGGTCTACCTGTGGCTTTGAACAGCCCACCCTGGGTGTCAAATACCCTAGGCATGCCACTGATCCCCCTCCTTAAAAATGGGAAGAAGAATAAATCATGGCCCAACTTCTGAGACTGATGTGAGAATGAAAGCAGTTTGTGCACTGTAGTTCTATAGATAATATGAGTGTGTTAGTCCTTTACAGATTGGAAGGAGAGCCCTGGCGAATGGGACCAAGGTCCTCCTAGACTAGCAGTCTGTTTCTCACATTGGCCAAGTGGATGCTTCTGGGAATTCACAAGCCTCTCCTGTTGTTGGTCCCCAGACTCAGAGGTATGTCGTCTCTGAACATCAATGCATTATTTACTATTATTATTCATTTAAGACATTTATATCCTGCCTTTCCATTTTCAATAAGTGCCCAAGGCAAAGGTTCCATCCAGCTAATACCGTTTTGATAGACCAGTCCTTTGGGAAGCTAGCTAACTTTTTGTAACTGTCTAAGATAGTGGCCATCAGCGCCGTATCCAATGGCAGTGCCTTTCATAAATTAATGATGCATCGGGTGAAGGAGTGCTGTCTTTTGCCTGTCTTCAGGACAGAACTGCTACCAACCCAGTGGGGAATCACTGATAATCAGCAGCGAGAGCCCAGGGGATTAATCACCTGTAGTGTCAAAAGCAAAGGGACATTTGCTCAAGAAGGCAGTCGTTTAACAGTGCCTGATGATGGGGGGCTGGGGGGGTGAGTGGGGAAGAGAACAATTAGTGCCTTAAGGAGAGAGCAGAGTGGAGAAATCTAGGTCATGGAATGCCACCTCATATGGATGAGCAGCTAGAGGGCTTGGTGTAATGTTTCATAGAAGAGGTGGGATTTCTAACCTTTTTTTAATAGCTCCAAATTAAGGTGGATCCTGGTTCAGCAAGGAGTCATTCCAGGGCAGTGTGGAAGAAAGCATGAAAGAAGCAGCACCATTTCAGCAACTATGAAGGTGCAACAATCAAAAGCCAGACAAGAAGTGATCCTGCCTTCTCTCAAGTAGCCCCTGTTCGCTGCATCTAGTTCGATGCCAAGGCAATACAGATGTGGCTGGCTACTCCTTAACTGGAATTGCATTCCCTTTCTGTGCAGTTGATTTATTCTACTGCAGGCTTGGACAAGTTATGACCTGCCAAGCTGAGCACAGCCCCTTCAGCCATGCCCTGTGGCTTGTCAGGTGCTCAACAATCTCCTCTGTATTTGCTAGGGCTGTGACACTTACAGCGCAATCTTGTCTAGCTAGACTGCAGCACGGGCATAGAGCCTGTGCTGCATCCTATCCAGATAGGACCCAGTGCCAACGTACCCTTACCCTGAGTAGAGCCCCAGCTGCCCTGATGGGTCTACTCGAATGTACACCAGCTATTTTGCTGGCACGCATTTAAGCGGGCTGTGTAATGGCAGGCCGGCCTGGGAAGGGGGATTGGATACGACGGAGGAGGCCTCTGACAATCCCTCCCCCAGCCCAGGCCCAGCTGACCAATCCCCACTCCCGGAACGCCTCGTTCCACTCTCCTCACACTACTCCGCCGCCTGGTAGGGAACCTATCTTCCCCAGTGGGTGCAGCTCCGGATCCGGCCTGGGGAGAATGACGACGGCCTCGGCACTGGCACCACTCACTCCCAGGGTGCTGCAAACGTGCTTTACAGCGGAGCTGCAATCCTATACACACTTTCATGGGAGTAAGTCCCATTGAAAACAATGGGACTTAGCCCCAGGATTTTAAAAAAAATTGTTTTGCCTTACTTCTTACTACTTCTGAGTAGACATGCACTGAGTAGACATGCACATAGGATTGCACTGTTAATCAATTAACAGTGCAATCCTATGTGCATGTCTTTTCAACATGCTTTTCAACATCTACATGAAACCGTTGGGAGAGATCATCCGGGGATTTGGAGTTGGGTGTCACCAATATGCTGATGACACCCAACTCTACCTCTCCTTGCCATCTCGCTCCAGGGAGGCTGTGGAAGTCCTAGAGCGCTGCCTGGAGGCGGTTGGGGTCTGGATGAGGGCTAATAGGTTGAGATTGAATCCAGAAAAGACAGAGGTCCTACTGGTCAGGAAAGCTTCGATGCAGGTACTGAGTCATCTGCCTGTTCTGAATGGGGTTGCACTCCCCCTGCAGGAACAGGTGCGCAGCTTGGGAGTACTTCTGGATTCACAGCTCTCCCTGGAAAGCCAGGTGGCGGCTGTGGCCAGGGGTGCGTTTGCCCAGCTTCGGCTGGTGCGCCAGCTGCGGCCGTACTTGAGTCGATCGGACCTGACCATGGTGGTCCACGCCTTAGTGACTTCAAGACTGGATTACTGCAACGCGCTCTACGTGGGGCTGCCCTTGAAGACGGTTCGGAAGCTGCAATTAGTGCAGAATGCGGCGGCCCGGGTGGTAGCTGGAGCTAGGCGGTTTGACTCTGTTGAGCCGCTGCTTCAGCGGCTGCACTGGCTGCCCATTCGTTTCCGAGCCCAATTCAAGGTGCTGGTAATGACCTTTAAAGCCCTTCACGGTTTGGGTCCAGGATATCTGAGGGACCGCCTTCTCCCATACATTCCGGCCCGCTCTCTTAGGTCATCTGAGGGGGCTCTCCTGCGTGTACCACCTCTATCGCAAGTTAGGGGAGTGGCAACACGTGGGCGAGCTTTCTCCGCTGTGGCGCCACAACTGTGGAACTCCCTGCCAGGGGATCTGAGAACCACCCCCTCCCTCATGACTTTTCGGCGAGGGCTCAAAACATTTTTGTTTCGTCTCGCGTTTGGGTGATGGGTTGTAGCCTGCCTCCTGTGTCTCAAGATGCTCTGCCATGCTGCTTTTGTGCTCCCTACTGTTGCCCCCCCAGTGGTTTTTATTGATATTGATATTATTGTTTTTATTGTTTTTAAATTATGTATTTAAACTTTCTGTATTTTAAACTGTTTTTAATTTTTGTTGTAAGCCGCCTTGGGCATTTGCCTCGGCATGGGATAAGGCGGGATATAATTTTTTTAAATAAATAAATAAATAAATTAGTTGGTTAGAGAAACTGATTGAAAAACTTTTGATTTGATTAAAAAAGTGCCCGCCATAGATTGTTTTAAACAATATTATACAAGTACCTATAAAATCTGCAGATGGCAAGTACTGTCTTAGAAGAGGTCTTCCCTCACTCATACGAGGGAATACCTCTTCCAGTAATGCCACTAGCCCTCCCGGCGCCCGGTCCAAGGGGGTGGGGCCTAAGTGACGGGACGTCATCGTGCCCAGCGCGACAACGAACATGCACCCCGCCGGTTTCGGCACCTTTTTGGAGCCGAACGAGCTCCAGGGAGGGTGGGAGGGCCGAACCATTGCGCGGGTAAGTACCCCCCCAACGCTGACTGCGCCCCCCGCGCCCCCGCCCAGTGCGTCTGCTCCGCGCACTCCATGATCCTCCTTCCGCCTCCAACCTCTTCTAAGTTAATGCATGGTATGTGTCCAAGAGTGCTGGCAAGCCCAGGACATCCTGCCCCCAAACAGCAATTGTGATGGGCATTAACACCCTTCTCCCAGCTGTAGAGACAATGGGAAGGGAAAGCCGTGAAGAGACATCTCACGCACCACATTCAGCTAGCCAAAGCAAGGCCCGTTGCCATGGGAACCAGGACGCTGCAGCTGGGTGATCCTGAGCAAGAAGGAACAGTTGGAGCATGCGCCATCTGCAGTAAGGGCTTTAAAAGCCCCGGCTAAAAATGAATGGTTGTTTGAGTGCATGAAACTCGAGGGTTTCCTTACCAGTGTTCCTGAAGTGAAAAGAAGCCAACATTTGAACCCTGTGTGAGGCTATCCCTAGGAGGTGAAGGCTTTGGGTGACCATTGAACCCCCTTCCCTCTGCATAGCTACAAACTCACACTGAGGCCATAAAAGGCCTAATTCAAGGCTTCAGGTGCAGCACTACCGCAGCTCCCCTTTCATGCCAGCCCCGGATCCAATCCAGCCCTGCTCTAGGACAGTCCTAGGGAGGACACTGTGATCCTTGGAGGCTTCAGGACACACAAGTATGACACTCGTCTATGACACACATGCATAATCTCAAGTGAATGGTTACTGTGTTGCATTAGATTCAGGCAAAGTTAGGCTTACCAGATTTTCCCGATTCTAAACCAGGACACCCCCAATTAATTTTATTAAAATAAAATAAAATGATTTTTTTCTGGGCACCCAGCGCCCAGGTGCTGCCCAAAGGGCGCCCGAAATTGTTATTTAGTTTTTGATTAATTAATTAATTAACTTGCCTGTCCCGCCACCGCCATTGCCGCTATTCTGCCTCTGCCATTGCCGCCTCCTTCGTCTTGTTGTCGTCCGCCGCCACCAATTCATCTTCGTCGTCTTCGTCCGTCATCTTCGTCCATCATCTTCGTCCATCGTCCACTGCCGCCTCTGGAGCCTGGCCGGCTGCGTCCGAGCTGGCCTGGACTCCTGCCCCTGCTGAAGCTGCCGCTGCCGCCACTTTCAAAGTGCCAAAAGTCACTTTTTCTCAGCGCCGCCATCTTGGATCTCGCGAGATTTTGCGAGATCCAAGATGGCGGCAGGGGGGAAATAGTGCCTTTTGGCACTTTGAAAGCAGCGGTGGCGGTGGCTTCACTGGGCCCGGAAAGCCTGGGACTGACCCGGGACCAGAGCCCAGAACCCAGGTGAACTTAACCATGCATAGTGAACTTAACTATGCACTGTTCCCTGAAGGACAACTCAATCTTCCCATGCCCCCCTTCCTCCTCCTCCCTTAGAGTAGCCCTGCTGCAGGCCTGTGTTAGTGTCCTGCAATTCTCAAGGTTCTACACTGGTGCTGTTCGCCGCTTTCCCTGGGGCGTGGGGTGGGCGGTTCATTCCACTGGGTACTTTGAGGTAAACTCAGACAGTTTGGGTATCTTTGTTCTTTTCTCTTTAAGCTCTCACAAACATTACTAATATCACCAGAAGGAAATGAAAATCTTTTCTTCTCTCTCCACAGTGTTGGTCTTATGAATAATACAGTACATTTTAAGTCGAGCATTTACATTATGAAATTCCTTGTCTGCATGAATTAGGAGAATGGCCTACATGAGCCATTTAAAAATACCTGCCTTTTAGGAATTACTGGCCTGCTTGAATTGCCTGTCAGAAGCCATTGAAGAAAATGCTCCTGTTACTTTCATGTTAGTGGGCTTGGCACAGTCATGTGACAGGACATAATCTAAGAGAGCAACATAACACAGCCTGGTGTGTTGCTGAAACAGTCAGTAATGAAAAAGCTTTCTTCACAGTAGAGTCAGTGGTGGCTCCCAGACAGCTGAAGAATGCACCATTCTTTTGATCTCTGGAAAATTGTGTCAGACCTGATGAGTCACTCCATCATGACACATTTGCTCAGGTTTGGCCCTTGAGATCTCAGTGTCCTTGGCAAAAATATTAAAATATTGCCCATCCACAATTTCATGACCCTCTGTTCACACCAGAGAACAGAGATCCCTCTGTTTCTGGAACCAGAGATCCCTCCTCATTGCAGCTGCTTAAGAACATAACATAAGAACATCAGAAGAGCCCTGCTGGATCAGGCCAAAGGCCCATCTAGTCCAGCTTCCTGTATCACACAGTGGCCCCACCAGATGCCTCAGGGAGCACAAGACAACAAGATAACCTGTTTCCCGTTGACACTCCCTTGCACCTGGCACAGAGAAAACCCACTTCTAAAACCAGGAGTTTGTAAACTCCTTGTTTGTGGCTTGTAACCCATGGCTTGTAACCTGTGATGGTCTTTTCCTCCATGAATCTGTCCAAACCCCTTTTAAAGGCATCTAGGCCAGCTGCTGCTGGTATACACCTTATGCTTGTCACTGGGATGATGCTACCCAAAATGGCACCCCTGTGGTCAGTCTTGCTCTGGAGTAATGTAGTGGCTAAAGAGACTTTTCTGGTTGCCACTCACCTCTGCCATAAACTCACTCGGTGGTCTTAGGTAAGTTCCTCTCAGCTCCCCAGCTGTGATATGGGGATAATAATAACACCTTAGGCTTAGGCTTAGAGGAGTGTTGTAAGGATTATATCGAGATACGAAGCATTTTGCACATTCCAAAAGCACCAGAGTATTATTAAGGTTCCGTCCCATCCCTCCTATGACATTTTCAAGCTCTTACTGTCAGCCAAATTATATGTGATGCTAACACTGTGTTTCTTAAAAAACAAAAACAAAAACAAAACAGCAGCCGTGTGAAAGGATTCAGACTGGGACTGCAGCATGACAGGAGGGTTTTCTTAGCCCTTTCCTTGCACGCTGTGGTCTCAACAAAGTCAGCCCTGTGAGGCAGGGGTTGTGCAAGTCGCCTCCTCCAAGCTCCTATGGTGAACACTCAACGGATTCCAGGTATTTCCCAACTATTAGCTTCCAGTAAGGAAACATCCACTGACCATGACGGAACATCAACATTCTTTCGTCACATCTCAGACCCTGGTCAGGCGTAACTTTAAGGCAAACCCATTACATCTAATCACAATAATTAGGCAGCAAACCTACTACAACCATGTTGTTTTGTTGTGAATGTGCTTGTAGTCTGACATTGTTACGTTTGTTATATTGATTATTACTTTGAATTGATTATTTTTTCCTACGTTGTTGGCTGCTTTGGGTATCCTATTTGGGAAGCAAAAGTGGGATATGCTCAGGGCCATAGCGCTTGGGTGGTTGTGAAGTGGCCCAGAATTCCTCAAGGCACCTTAGAAGGTGTGGCTAGGAGGTGCCTGGATCAGGGCAGATACTAATCACAGGCACGGCAACAGGGTAGACCTGACTGCAAATGGCAGGGAAGGCCTTTACCAGGGAGTTTCCCGCACCAGCTTGGGTAGATTAACTACCTTAGTTAATCATTGCAGATCCTTTGTTCAAGATATAATAAAGCTGTGGCCTTTGTTAATCTAATACCAGAATCTTGCCTCTGCATCCAGAGGCAAATGAAAACTGCTTAATGGAGTACAGTGAGGTGACTAGAGATAAGGCAAGAAAAGAGGTAGGTTTCACTTCCCTGCCCCATGTGCTCCTGTTTTGGCTTAAAGAGTAGCTCCCCCTCACACATTATATTCTATGGTGATCACAGGAGAGGCTGTCTCATTCCTCCAGACAGATCCACCCTTTTTCCAGGGCCAAACCTTTGTTTGGTCTTGGGGGGGGCAGTTTATGCTGCCCCCCCCAAGACAAAAACCAGCCAGAGAGAGAGACTGTCTTTGAAAACTTCCCTTCCAGCTGTGGAGGAATCCCAGATCCACAGAGGTCTCCCACAAAGCCTACACATTAGCATGCAGCCAGCGGTCCAGGAGGACTAAGGCAAAGCTCTGACCAAGTTTAACTGGCAACAGGAGTCTATTGGGGAGGAAATAATATGAGGAGGAAAGCAAAATAAAAAGCAGGCATGTGGAATGACTTGGCCATTGGAAGTGCCCAGGTGTGGCTCTTAGTAAAATTATAGCAGGTGACTACAGGCAAACACTTAAATCAAATACTGTACTTCCCATTCACACCTAAACTGATTGATCCCTAACTGTACTTTCTCTGGGCATCAGCTTTCCAGAGTCCATTATATCTCTCCAAACCTTGGATGGTAGGTAAACCTGGCCTTACCCAGATAACCCTCTTTGAGAGACCCAGATCAAGACACACTTAGAACACCCTTTGGCTTGACTTTCATAAATCCTTAGGTTTCAATCCTTGGGCTTGACACGTCTGTAAGATGAAGTCATTGTACTGTCAGATTGGATGGTTTATGACAAACCCCCACACACACACACACACCTCAGACCTAACCAGGTGGACTTGGATGCCGCCTAGTCAGTGGGCACAATCTAGGGGCTATTGTTCTTCTGGTCTCAGACGATGAAGATCCACAAAATGACAGGTCTGTGTGGCCAAGCAATCTTTCTGCAATGATCTCAGAATATCTCAGGAAAGATTCTTCCCTAAGTTTACGTCAGGGCTTCTCTTAATGGGAGCAAATAGGGAAAAAAGGGGGAGAAACAGAGACCATCATATATGGCAAAGGGGCACGCATGTGGAAATACATATGGCTACTCCGTCACAGCTGGTTTGGCCCTGACTCTGAGTGGTAATGTCCAATCCTGCCCCCCTCCTGGGTCCAATCTGCCCACCCCGGAACACCCTTGGAACATCCTCCCTCGCCCCTGCAACATGCTGCCCAGTTGCAGTTTACTTGCGCCACACGCCATCTGGATCTGTCCTCCTACAGGGGCTGGTGCAGGCCTCTGCTCTGATCTGGGGCCGGCAGGCACAACTGCCTTACGACAGCTTTTGCGACGGTCCTGGGCTGGAGCAGTCGTCCTATGCCGACCTAGCAGCCAGATAGGATTGGGCTGCCCCTAATGTTAATGTGCAAGGATGTTATGCTGCTTGGCCTGCTGCTCCGAAGAAGTCTCCCAACAAGCTGATACCTAATTTTAGGGTCAAATGACATGCTGCAAATAAATGCATAATGTGGCCTTTGGGTTTTTTTGTTTAATATTTCTAACTAGTGCACCAGAAGGACATGAAATAGTGTGAAACCATGGCAGGAGTTTTTTTTTTTAAGCATTTTGCCCTTTCCTGAGGTTCCTACTCAGATCATGCCTCCCATGTACTATTTTTATTGGGGGGGACGGACGGACAGACGGACGGACGGACATCTTCCAGTGACTTTCAGTTGAAAGGGTTTTTTTTTTTAAAATGTGTGGAGAGAGCACAATCGGAGTGGGAACTGCAGTGGGGGCAAACAACCGGTTTCATGCCCTTTGAGAAATGAATATGAAAATGTCCAGGGAAAGGATGTTACAAATGCCACCTTGTACAGAGACACAGGAATGTATTAAAACCAGCCAGTGCTAAAATATTAATATAGCTGCCAACAAATAAAATCCATAATTCAAACAATAATAGATTTCCTGAATATATTGTGAACAACTGTAATCTTGCATCATTAAAGCACTGGTTGATCAAGGGGAGGAAAGTGGCAGAAATGACAGAAATTATTCCTTACAGTTGAGAGATAGAAGAAAACACTTGATGGAGATCAAGTTTGAAGAGACATGATCACCCTTTATGAAGGAGAAGCATAATATTAATGTTAAACATTATCGTGTATTCAGGCTGATGTAATACCAATTGTTAAGAAAATACATTGCAACTTTGATTATGAACTGTTTTAATATTTTATATCTGCATAGATAGTCTGCATTGTCTTTTGTACCCTCTCATGTTGTTATGATTTATATTCTTTTATTTTTGTAATATTGACTTTCTAAAAGGTTTTTTAACATCTGGTAAGTCACCCTGGGCCTTTGGTATGATAGACAAAGCGATATGATAGATAATGCTTTGGATTGCCAAATACCTTTCAACCCTGCGGTGGTTTAGATATAAAAACACCAGTGATCTCGCTGTTCTAGGGCTCAGTGAGGAAACTGAGGCTTTCAGTCATCAGCATGTGTGTTCTTTAATGAAAAATATATTACATTTCACTCTTTTGGCATGGAAGTCATGTTCAAGCTGTCGTCCTCCCCGCCAAAAGTGCTCTCTAAGGGAAGCTGCAGGTCCTTACCACGAGAGCAACATTTTTACCTAGAAGGCAACTATGAATTATACAACAGCACTTCTTCTTATTAGACTTTCTTGACTCTGGATCACTATTTGTGGGTCTATCTCCATTTGTTTACCTGTGACTTTTGAGACCTATTTTGTGCCCCTGTCCAGGCTGAATGTGGGGCAGGTGCCGCGATAGTCTCATCCTAGTTAGACTAATGAGCTAAAGCACCCCATCGATCTCTGCAGGGATTGGAAGAACCACTGAAGCAGACCACCTGAGCCCCTAAATTAGAAGTGTCCAGATGTGACCTAAGAAGGCAAAAGCACAAATGAGCACATAGAATACTTACTCCCCGATGACTAGGGACTATTTGTACTCTGCACTTAATAAGAACAATAATAAAAATTAAAAAAGAGATCCAATTCTGCAGCAAAGTAATCCAGGTTCTGAACCAAGAAAAACGGGATTCTGTGACCTGCATAGATTATGAAAATTAGCACATAATGTAAGCAACTTAATACCAAATTGGCATTTAGCCATGAAGCACACTGGATGACCTTGAGCTAGTCACTATCTCTCAGACTTACAGAATTGTGGATAAAAGGGGGTGGGGAAGAACAACCACCTATGCTGGAGCTTCTTGGAAGCTCTGGACAGAAGTGTAATAAAGTTTAAAAAATCCCTCCTCACTTTTGGCATAATTCTACTTCTGCTAGAATTGAGGTGGGGAGCAAAGAAATGCCCCTGAAGCCGCTCTTTGCCCCACCACCATGGCTTTTGGAGAGTTCATTTTGTATTGCTCACACACAGGTTCAACACACCCTTAACTTAAGCACTAAACACTTGATTCCTAAAAAAAAAGAGAGAGAGAGGAAGAGAAGCAGCTGATTCTCGGGATGCTGAATTTAAATTGCACCCAGTACCGAGATCAAGGCATGTTCAGTGCAGTTGCAGAATAAACAGGCCTCCTGCTAACCTATAGCCCACCCTCTTGCTTCCTGGTGACAAAACTGACTTGCTCGACCAAACCGTAGTCCCGAGATAAAAGCAGCTTTGGATTTGGGGAGGCTGAGCACAATTGGCAACCACTGGTGAGTTCAGTTGGGATTTCCCAGTGCTCAGTTCCTCTGGAATTTGCTCCTTTGATTTCAGTGCCATAAAATGGGTTTATGAGGCTAACATTACGCATGCTTTGAACAGTTTAATCTAATTGCTATAGCAGCTCTGATAATCTGAAAGGTGACTAGCGAGTTGGTGCTACACCCATCTCCCCCCCCTCCCTAAATAACATATAAGCCATGCAAGCTATGGCAAGTATGGTAACTCATGTGGGAGTTATGAGTCAAACTCCAGCTTCCTACAGACCTCAGAGCTGAGCATGTTCCTCAAGAGCTTCAAAAGAAAACTTTATTCTGGAATACCTGCCCACAGCTTTTATTGTTACCTGCCCACAACTGTTAATGGCAGGTGTGCCAGTGGCGCTTCACATAGGTGCTATGTGTCTAAACATGCCTCTTTCTGCAATAGGTCTGTAACTCTTACTTCTGTCCTTGTGAATACATACAACCCACCCCATTCCCATGGAAAACAGCAATTAGAGATCTAGAGACCCAAAGGCCACCAAGCTGAATCTTCCATCCTGCCTGCCCCAAGGAAGAATCATCACCACACCAGTTCTTTGTACTCCAAATCCAGAGGCAGCAACCAAATGCCTGTGGCTAGGGGACAAACAACAGCAGGAGAGTATTGCCTTCATGTCCCACTTCTTTCTGGACTTCCTGGAGGCCACTTGGGGAAACAGAATGCTGAACTAGATAGGCCAGGGGTTCCCAACCTTTTTCACCAAGTGGACCCCCTGGCATGGTCAAATTTGTTGAAGTACCCCCTGCGCCAATTAACTAATTAGCATTAATTAATTAATTATTAAAATGTAAAATTTAATCATTAAAATTATTAAAATTACTCAGCTTACACTGTTAGCTCTGGAAATCACGCGGCTTTCAATTACCTCCTAGTTACTCAATTTTTGTCACCCCTTTTATTTTATTTTTAAAGAAAATATCACCACTGGTCTCCCATCCAAAAATGAACCAAAGCAATTTCTGCTTTGCTTTCTTAAGACACCAGAAAACCAACTCAATCTACCATAAGAGCTACCTCTTTAAATAGAAGAAACAATGTATTCTATTCTTAAATTCACAAAAAGCTCTCAATTTTTTAAGTTCCAAAGTTACCCAAAGCAACCTAAAAAATAACTGAAAGGGCACAGCAGAGCACCCTTAAAATCTTAACCAAAGCAGCATAAGAGAGACTCAATCCCAAATGCAAAGAGATGGCTAATTACCAGATGAGGAGGAGGAGCAAGGCAAAGCTGGCAACGTATGGAGCTGAAGGAGAAAGAGGACTGATACTACTTTCAGACACAACATTTGTATGGAGAAAGA
The DNA here is from genome assembly GCA_026170595.1 of Plestiodon gilberti rubricaudatus. Classification (NCBI taxonomy): domain Eukaryota; kingdom Metazoa; phylum Chordata; class Lepidosauria; order Squamata; family Scincidae; genus Plestiodon; species Plestiodon gilberti. Next base: position 23,193,146 of record JANXHW010000004.1, on the reverse strand, counting down.
GATGACTTTTTCTGAAGCTGCACTTTGGAAGCCACTGTGTGAATAGACTGACCAAGTGGTTCTTGCTGTATCTTTCTTAATTTGTTCATTCAAAAAAGAATAGTCCCTGACAAGCATGATGAGAGCCTTTTAAATGGTTGTGTAATGTAGATGTGAACCAGGTGTTATGACCGGATGCCTCTTCTGATCTTCCAACAATAGCATGGGAAAGGCAAACCCATCAATGTAGTTTTTTTCAAAGGTAAAAAATTGCTCACAGTGCAAAAACAACTATTTTGAGCAGCTTCTTCTGAAGCCTTAATTAAACCATCAAACAGGGCGTGTGTTCACGGGCAGGCTTGCCATGCAATGCCGTTATGGTAACCTATGTGTGTCATAGCAAGCACAGGAAGCTGCCAGCTGTTGCATGGCCTGGCAGCATCCTGTTTTTGAGGCCAGTGTAGCCTGTTGAAAAAAATACACATTGCACACGTCAGTGGTAAAGAAAACCTGCCTAGCAACTCTGCAGCCTCCTGAAAGGGTGTGGTTTAATGAAGCACCCAGGAGCCAGCTACAAGTCTTGAATGAATCACTGGGTTGCAATTACTTCATTTAGCTGGACAAGTTTCTGCAGGTGTGCTTTGGAAAGCGCAGCTGTTGCACTTCTCTGACTGTTCGTTCTAAACCTGCCATTCATTTCTTCCCACCAACCAAGGTTGCCGCCGGAAAGAGTCCTGAGCCCTGGAACAACTATGAGCACCCTTCCCCTCCAACTGAGCAATGCTGTTCTTGGAGCCTGTCCCAGCTCCGGACTGCTCCCTGGTGCCCAGATACCTGCTTCCCAGCTGCCTCAGTTCAACACTCCCCACTTGCCACTAGGCCAGGATCTGCCTGCTGCCATTTGCTGGCACTTCCAGTTGTTCAGTTTCACTTGCCAATGGCTGCTTATTGACCCAGTGACTGCTTATGCAATCTCCCAAATGCCGTAAGTGGTGTGCTCCTGGACCAGTTCCTAAACTAGAAAGGTCCTGACTTGGCTTCTCTGCAGTCTCAAGGGTCCTTCAGACACAAGCAAGGGGAGTGGCACAGTTGGCACACTATTTCAAGTGAGCCACTCGCAGGGACCAGCCAGGTGGGCCTTTTCCACAGGGTCCTGGCAGGGCACTATTTCCATGGGTGGGACATTGAAATGTTACCTTAGCCACATGCTAGAGCCTCTGATAGAAAGTGGATCGTATACACCCAAGGAAACATTTGAAGAGCCCCTCACAGAGTGTTAAACCCAACAGTGATTTTTATACTTTTCCTCTTCTCTTCAGTGTCTCGACTGAGTCTGTGACCCATTCAGTGACAAGCTTCCACCCCACCTCCACACACCTCTTTGGCAAACTGCCGCAGCATGTAAGAGCACGCTGTGCCGGATCCTATCCAGGATCAGGCCAGCGCTGGTGCAACATTCATCCCTTTTCCCCAGGTAATGCCTCAGCTGCCCCTGTGGGCCTCCAGCAAAATGGCCAGCACAAATCTGAGCCTGTGTAGAGCAATGGTTCCCAAACTGGGAGGTGTAGCTCCCAGGGGAGCCATGGAAACCAGCCAGGGAAGCCGCAGAGTGCCATGGAATCCTCTCAGAAAACAGTGCAAAGCCAATTGGCAGGCATCAGCATAATGTAATGGGGAGCCACAGCCAATGGTCACCAATGGTCAAGGGAGCTGCAGGTTGAAAAAGTTTGGGAACCGTTGTCTTAGGGTCATTCCCTGTCATCCTGTTTCTGAAACCCTGGAGAGCTGCAGTCAGCAAAGACAATACTAACCTAGATAGACCAGTCGTCTGACACAGTATAAGGTAGGTTCATAGGTGCTTAGGAAGGAGGTGAGACTTGCAATCATGGGAATCTCCAGGGCAACTGTCATGATATGTAGGTGTAGTACACGATAATACTTTTTGTGTGCATATGAGCAGACAGTTTTGTGGACTTCGTGATAGCTGTGTAGCTCCTTGTACAAATGCTCCCTTGCCTCCTCTCTCCTGGTGGCCCTGGCTGATGTGGTTTTTGCCAGACATAGCATGTACTCAGACAGAAATGTCCCACTTCACATGATACTTAATCATAACTCACATAAAACATTATTGAACAAGACCTTAAATCCCACATCTTCAAACATCAGGCAAACGTTCTTCACCTGGACATCTATATGTATAGGGAAGGGTGTTTCTTTAATGAAGAGGAGGCTTCAGTCATGCAATTTCCAACCCAGAGTCTGAAGTGGTACAGTCTTAGACCATTTTAGCATGTGATAAGCTGTTGGTCTAGTACAGGAGTTCTCAACCAATGGTACTAGTATCACCGGTGGTACTTCAGCCAACTGCTGGTGATACTCGAACCGCCAGATCTCTGGAACCCTGCTCCAACGCGATGCTTTCAGAGGCACATTTTCGCTCCTGAGAGGATGCCTTGGGCCAAACCTCTTGGGAATACTGAGAAGGGCCCTCCCACCCGAGAAGGGCCCTCCTCCCGGCATTTTCTGGCCTCTGAAAACCCAAAAGGAACTGGCAATGATGTAATCGCCAGATACTTCTGGTGGTACACAGCAGGAGAGTGGCGCTGGAGGTGGTACTCGGCTGGGAAGGGGTTGAGAACCTCTAGTAGACACAGCCTAAGCCCCAAAGGTGAACAAACTCCTTGATTTTTTTTTTAGGGTTTCATGGCCAGCAATGATCACCGACGATTATATATCCATTACAGGTTTAAAAGCCATGACAGCAAATTTAATCCGTTAAACAATTTTAAAAGCACAGTTAAAAAATTAAAAACACAATTTTTTAAAACAGTGTAAATAGCAACGTTTCGGCTGTGTGTTTATAAGTGACGAACCTGTACCTTGAACACACCATCTCGCTGCAGCCCGTGTGGCTTTAGCCTGAAGAGGTTCGTTGCAGGACAAACGAAACGTTGCTATCTACGCTGTTTTTAAATTCCATCAAATGGAATTAAACTTAATGGTGTGTTTTTTTTTAACTGCGCTTTTAAAATTGTTTTTTAACGGATTAAATTTGCTGTCATGGCTTTTAAACCTGTAATGGATATACAATTGTCGGTGGAACTCCTGTGCTGCATAGTGCTTTGCATTTGCACAGAGATCTGGCACATGGCAATGAGTAAGCTGATTCAGCACAGGTGTACAAAAAAGCAAAGTGCAAGAGTAGTTCCTGCACCACTCCATAAATACACCAAAGAAAATACACTTAGGGCACAATCCTAACCCCACTTGGGATGGCGCAGCCTGGGACGGCCTGGAGCTGTAGCAAAAGCTGCCGTAAGGCAGTTGCAACAGGCATTGGGATCCTTCTGCAACAGATATACTATTCATATAGACATCCATACTGTATTTCTACAATATCTGGCAGAAAGGCTTCCAGTATGCTTTGAACCACAAGTCAGTAGACTATTTAGAATGATCATACATGAAATTTTCTTTTGAAACAAGGAGAAATGGATCTTTTCCAGATCATGATTAATTCTCCCCAGCATGTGGGGATTGTGGGGATTCAGCGCAACAATGGCAGTTGGGTTTATGATCCCCTTTCCTACAAGTAGAATATGGAAACCCTGTGCAAGGAGATACTGTTAAGAGTCCAGATCAACTCTTTGAACTATGAATCAAAATGTCCTTTCATGCATATCATTAAGCTCAGGCTCTCTAACTTTTACTGCAGGGTGCTTTATTCCATCTCATTCAAAGCAGTGAACTCTGAATAGGATGCTACCTTTTCTTTTATTCATATATGCAATCCTGTTTTAACCAAAGGGGACAGAGAAAGGCAATTCTAATGCTTAGATTTTACAGTACTTTTCCAGATATGCATATAGAGGTCTTGAATGCCTAGTGGCTGCAGTCAGAGTGCTTTTGCACAGCTTATGCTGGTGTGCCAACTACTGTACATCTTTTTGTACCAGACCTGGCAAATGCTTTCCACACACTGGTTACATTGACTCTGGAGTACTGTAACATGCTGTAAATGGGGCTGTCCTTGAAACTATCCAGAACATGACTGCATGACTTTTGGTCAGTGCCAGGCAGTTTGACTGCATGCCAATTTTGTACCAGCTTCACTAGTTGCTGGTTCAGCGGAGTACAATTCAATGTTTTGGTTATTACCTTTAGCCCTAACTGGCTTAGGACCAAGGTACCTAAAGGAATGCCTTCCCATTATGGCAAGGTCAGCCCTTGGAGGTCCATAGGGAGATCCTTTTGCAAGTTCCACTGCTGTAGGTTGTTGTAGCAGATCCTTTTCTGTGGTGACACCCTGTTATGTGGCACTTTCTTGTAGTAGAGATCAGGTTAACTCGCCCTCTGCCCACTTCCTGACAGCAACCAAAAACTTATTTTCTTTAGCTTGGGTGGGGTGGGGTGGGGTGGGGTGGAAGAAGAGGTGTTAGGGTTTCTCCCCCCCCTTTTGTTTTGCATACTACCACCTAATGCTCCATTTTTATAGCTCTACTGGAGTTGATGTAATCATTTTGTTTTAATGTATTATTTTTAAATTTCATTGTAAGCCACCTTGGGTAGCTCCCTATGAGAAAAGGCAGGATCTAAATATTTTAAAATAAGCCCAAATATGTTTATATGAGCTAATGTTAAGGGGTATTTCGTATCTGATTCAACATATTAGAAAAAGAAAAAAAAGACTAGGAGTTTTAGAACAAGAGGGGGAAAAGAATTCTAACCATAATACTAGCAAAGAATATTTAGCTACAGTTGGACATTTTTTCCTGTAGTTTTTTCTCAACATGACATCTATTGATAACATCCTAATTACGGTACAGTAACCAGTCATATCTTAAAAGCATATGTTTTGCAATATTATGCTTTTTAAATTAGAAAGCAACTAAGAGTGCTCTCCTCTCCCCCCCCCCCAGCTCAGCAAGATTGTGGGAGCAGAAAGGAATTTAACCTTTAACCTGATGGCCTTGGTCCCAATCTGAAATGGAGGTTGTCCATTTACCCTGAGAGAAATGCTCCCATTAGTGCCAATGGGATCTGTGAAGAGAGGCAGAACTTTAGGCCTCATTCTGGACACTTTCAAATGAGAGAACTATAAACTGTGCCAGGGACTTGGCAGATCTCACAGGCAGAGAGAGAAAGAGACACCCAGGTTTTGCTTCAGCCTAGACAAAAATGTGGAGCCAAAAAAAAGCACAAGATAGTTGTGCTTCATGTGAAGCTGCCTTCGTCTGACCGTCCGCGTCAGACTGTTAGCCCATCCACCAATGTACACGAGGCATGACTGGTATCAGCGGTCCAGGTTCCAGGCAAAGGCCCTTCCCAGCTCTACCTAGATATACTGCCATGGCTGAAAGGTGGAACTTTGGCATGCAAAGCATGTGCTCCATCACTGAGCCAGGCTCCCTCCATTAGGGCTTGACGCACTCCATCAACTCTTTAATTGCTAGTCGTGGTGGCACTGCATGGCTCATTGAGGCAAGTAATTGTGCTGCATGGACTAGATTTGGCACCACAACTGTACACAACTCCAAAAAGGTACACTGGTGGGGAAGCAGAAGGCTATGCTGGAGACACCCCTACCTGGCTGCAGTACATGTGCATGAAGATCCCTTTCAAGACGTTACTGTTCAAGGCTTTCCAATGGGAGATTTTTTGCCCCCAGAGTGCCATGAATGTGGACTATTTTATAAATATTAAAATAAGTTTATAGCAACAGTTTTAAGTGTTTGTTCATGGCATGCCTTACTGAACACTAATTTAGTACAGTATTCTGTTCTTCAGGACTAACACTCTGCTGCTCCTTGTGGCAGCAGTATAGTCTGTTTGGGCTTTCACAAAATGATCACACTACTGATTCCTGGTACTGACTCCTATGTACCCATATTGTTTCATCATGCAGCAAACCACCAACAAAAACTCTGTAAAGTAGCCAGATGAAAGCAATTTTCTACAGATTTAACAGCAGCTACTAGCTATAAGGTGGCCAGCGGGTGTCGCAGTGGGTTAAACCGCTGAACCATGAGCTGTCCATCGAAAGGTCGGCAGTTCAAATCCGCAATGGGGTGAGCTCTCGTTGCTTGGCCAGCTCCTGCCAACCTAGCAGTTCCAAAGCATGTTAATGCGAGTAGATAAATAGGTACCGTTTGCGGGAAGGTAAACAGCGCTCCGTGTTCCAGCCGCATGCTACGTGCTGTGGCAAGGACAGTCATGCCGGCCACATGACCACGGAGGTGTCTTTGGACAACGCTGGCTCTTCGGCTTTGAAATGGGGATGAGCACCACACCCTAGAGTCGGACACGACTGGACTTAATTGTCAGGGGTCACCTTTACCTTTTTACTAGCTATAAGAGGTAAACAGAACCTTCACACAGGGAGGAAGTGGACCTTGGGATCCAAGGAGCTGGAGAAAAGTAGGAGGGTTATTGCCTTCAGGAAGCCTATGAGTGAGGTATCTGGCTGGCCCCTTTGGAAACAGCATATTGGTGTGATGCTGCATGTTTCTTCTTATGTAGCAGGGCAAAGGGATAGGAGGTTGAGAACATTACCAACCAAGGTGATTTACTATTTTCTATAATAAAAGCAGACAACATTTTGGAGGAATGTAGATGTTACAGTGTTTATTTTGACAAACTGTACTAGTTTTGTGAGAGCCAGGGTTTACGCTCAAGCAACTCTAGTCATTGCTCAGCTCACCCAATTAGTGACTGTATTAAACCAAGATCTTCCCATCATGCTGTGCAGCCAACACCTGAAGATTTCTGCAGCAACTTGCACAATGTCATCCTATTTTAGGCAGATGTACCATTTTCTAAGCAGATGAAAAGTACCTAGTATGACACACAGCTGAGTGCAGAAAGCTATTTTCTTCACTGGAAATGGACCATAAAATTTTAAAATGCAAATGGTTAGTTCTATTGTAGTGAGACTGGAAACCACCAATACTGAACTGCGAGAGATACAAAAATCTGTCTTATTTTGCACTATACATTTTATAATTGTTCTTGCCAACTGTCTTATTTTGCACTATACATTTTATAATTGTTCTTGCCAACTTCGCTGTTAGACATTTCAGAGGAGGATAACCACAGTATTTCACAAGAATGCTGTTTCAGCAGATCTTACACAGAAATAGTCCTGGAATCTTTGGTAAGAGTATGACCAATTTTATGCTGAAGGTTAACGCCTGGGATTTACTGAATGCGTTGCAATGCAATTCTGCAGATTATGTCCTGTCCAGTCCATCTCAACTTACGTATGACAGCACCAACTGAATGGTGGTTTACAAAACTACACAACAGAACCGAGCCTAAGTAACTCCCAATAGACAAACATTGCTCATCACAGCCAAAATCTTTTGGCAGTTCACCAAGATATGTGCCAAGAGTTTCTCACCATCCCCTTTATCTTGGCGTTCCCAAACCCAAATTACTCATGCTTGGAGAGCAGAGTGACGTGTTTGTTCTCTCACTTCCATTTCTTGGTGCTAAACAAATAAGAAGAGCTAAAGCTGCCCAGCGAGCATCGAGGTTCATATGATGACACTTGCTTTAAACAGGCAGGAAATATAACATTTTACACTTTTTAAAAAGATTTTAATTAGACACGTTACAATTCACAATTGTGTCTTTTTAACCAGAATTAACAGGGTACCATCCACAAGATTCAGAAAGATTTTCCACAACTATCCCTTATCCCCATCCCTTTAAATCAACACAAGAATATTCATGGTTCTTACCCCTCCCTTTCTCCCCCCTCCCCTGTTTAGTCCCCATGTGTTGGAACTTCAAGATCCTCTGGTGGCTTTTAACTGGTTAGAAACAAAATTACAGTATCTGTTTGTAACAACTTTAGTTGGATATAAAACCAGGACCTAACTTGCTCAATGCACAGAAACAAGTTACTGATAAGTTTAGAAAAATGCAAGTCTGCAAATGTGGATTACTTCTCCTACATCTAGTAGGAAACTTATGGTTTATTGTTCCCAAATAATTTCATAAGAGAAAACCCTTTTATTGGTTGCTAATTGTTCTCAAAGAAAGCATTACCAGTACCAGATTTAGGAATGAACTTATTTGAAAGCAACCTCTTGGAGTTCCCTCCAACGTAAGATTACTAAACTTAAATTATTGAACAAATGTCTAATTTAATCTACTTAACAAAAGCATGAGTCACATCATTTAAGTACCCCACAGTAGGTTGTTTGGAAGGCAGATTTCTTGCCTAGTGGAACTAGTCATGTTAAGTTCAGGCCGATATCAAATGAGGAAACAAAATGAATCAAGGGCTACATTCTAATGTCAGGTGTACAAGTGCAAGACAGCAAAGTTAGGGGTTCATCCCAGAGAGTGACTACAGTAAAGGCAGGGGAAACAAATATCTGAACGGCTGTTTACTTTTATGCACCAGAAGTACAACTTGTGAACATGCTTTTATTTAATTAAATTACTTTAATTTAAGAGAACTATGATTTAGAAGACGAATGATTGAGGCACAATGCAAGGGAAATTTGGGCAGTATTACCATCAATGCCCAACCAAGAGAAATAAATCAATCCTGAGGAAGTCACCTGTCACAAGCTTAACATGGATTAGCAGTTCTTTTGAGTAAAAAGGAACTGGGAAAGAACTATACACTCTGCACCTGAGATTAGAATCTAGTTGAAAACATATTCTGAGTAGTCCCCAAAAACATAAACCAGTGTTGCCAGATAACAAGAATTTAGCATCTGCCCTGCGATCTTTTACCAGCACCACCTATTCAAAGTTTAACTCACTCGATCACTTCTACACATGCTATTCTGTCCTTTCAGATCAACATTTGCTTTCTAATAGGTATTTTTGTGTTCCGATCTAGGCAGCATCTGAAGGCTGGTGACCAACTTCGCAGACGTACATTTAAGAAGTTGCATAATAGAACTTCACAAGAGATCAATTATTTTAACTTGCTATATCAAGTGTGACCATTCAGATCATGTAAAAAACAAAATTAAGTTCTACTGCAGTATCTTTACCAGTCTACAGCCTAAATGAAGACTCACTGGCACTGCAGATGTGTCCAGTGCATAAATCCAAGGTACAAGCACCTTTGTGTCAAAGACAGAAATGTTATAATGGTCAGTAGAACAGGCACTCCAAACTAAACAGAACTGAGAGAACACACTTTTTGTTCAAAGACACGAAGTGTTTTAGAAAATAAACCAGGCTCAAAGCAAATAGCATAATGAGACGGTAAAGAGTTTTCTAGGTAATTTAGACTCTAACAGTATTGAAAATTGGTTTTAAAATAAAGACACTTAGTTTTTGGCAGGGGGAGAAGTCCACTTATTTTAAGTTTTTATAAGGCAGGTAAAACAGATATAGAAAACAGAACTTCTACAAGCGTTTGACCTGTGATATTGTAAAATCAAAGGACTATTTTATTAAATGAGTTATTTTACACAATATGAACATCAATATAATTACAACTGTAAAAAATTTAAGAATGAACCAATTTTCAGATTTCCAAGTAGGGCACAACTGTACAGTTATAGATTTGTCTTTACATGAAGCCCAAGAGGAACAGCATAAAAATATGAATGTTTCTATAGCCCCTTCATTTTTGCTGATCAACAGTTTGTTAGAAAAGCAGCTGTAGGTTTGTTATGCAATGTCTGACAGTAGAAGAGTCAATATGTTCCATGAATTCACCTGCAACATAAGATAACTTTGTTAGAGGAAATCACTGTATGACTGTATCTACTAATTAGCATCCAATGACAAAGTAATGCCATTTCATAATTAAGTGAACCTCCCCGAAACTTCCTAACAGAACTAGCTGAAAGCAACAACAAAAAATTTAGAATACATTTTATATTTCCCCATTGTTTTATTGCCAATCTGGCAGCTGTCCATGTTGCTGTGTGATAGTAGATCTACACAAGGTAAAGAAGTTCTAAATATGACAGGAAGCTAAATTCACCTGAACACGTGCCCTTTCTACTTAAGTTAGCTCCATATTTCCAATACATCTACAACAGCCCAATCCTATTCAGATGCTAGGCTGGCGTAGGATGACTGCGCCGGCCCAGGACTGTCACAAAAACTGCCATAAAGCAGTTGTGCCAGCCCCTGCGTGCCAGATCCAGATGAATGTGTGGTGTAAGTAAGCTGCGGCTGGGCCGTGCAGCTCGGGGGTGGATGTTCCTGGGCGGATCGGGTCTGGGGGGCGGGATCGGCGGCAGCAGTGTACGCCATATCCTATCCTCCTCCCGGGCTCGTTTCTCCCCACACTGCCAAAATGGCAGGCGCAGATCCGAGGAGATCAATTGTTGGGGACTGGGGCTTTATCCGGGGTAAGGGAACAAATGTTCCCTTACCTCGAGGAGACCTCCAACCCTGCCTACTCTGCTCAGGATACAGCATTGCCGGCACCAGCATAGCTGGATTCCTGAGCAGAGAGTAGGATAGGATTGTGCCCTAAATACTGTAAATAAATACGAAGCAAAATTTTAATGTCATCTTCTGATTCATTCGTAGCACAGTTATTTATGAAGGACTAGTTAAATAGTAGATTCACCTGTGAACTTTATGCTTCAACATTAGCCAGTTCTGGAGGGAGCGGAGTCTTCGGATGCTTGCTCTCAAAGTGCTGTTTGAAGGTCTTGGGATCTGGCATCTGTGTCTGAGGAGAGAATGAGGAGAGAATTAAGGAGAGAATGAAGCTTTACGCAACTGGAAAAAAAAACAGACCTCAAGATTGCGCTCTCTCTCAGTCTTCCAGGTTAGTTCTTTTGGATGAACAACAAGCTGTTTGGGCAGCAGTACTTCTCCCCACTCCTTACCATATATTATCCATAAGTCCTGTTAGTATAATTGTGTGTTCCACTGTACACTTCCTTGACTACTACCTGAACTGAATTCACCAGGAAGGAAAACTAGTTAACTGATAGGTGGGAGATTTAGGATGGACAAAAGGAGGTGGTACTTATTCATGGGAGCCAGGTCTATCCATGGCTGAAAGTCATGCTTCCTGTGCTCAGTGGTGACATGTCTCTGAATACCAGTTGCAAGGGAGCAATGACAGGGGACAAGAATCTCTTTTTCTTCTGCTTGTGAGCTTTCCAGCAGCAGCTGATGGGCCACTGTGGGAAACAGAATGATGGACCAGAAAGGCCTTTGGGAATCCAGCAGTTCTTAATTGTAAAATTTACAGTTTCTTGAATGTTGGGCACTATAATGCGTCATGTAAATCTATGCTTTGTAAATAAGCATTTGTATTTCAAATGTGTTACTTGTACGTCTGAAAATTAGTCAGATGAAATTACTCTGGATAGCTCAACACTTCATTACGATATCACAGTTAAGGGACATTTAAGTTAACAAATTGCTTATTATATCCCTGCTTAGTTTTCATCAATAAGTGCGATTTTACTTTGACAACGAATTCTGATTCGAGTTGGCAAGCTGCTTGTTATTTTCCTTGACACCGCTGACTGTGGCTTCACTACAGGCCATTTCCAATCACAGAAATCCAGCTTTACTTCTATGAATATTTAAATCTATACGGAAACTCTCCCCCTTTAGGTCTACAATTCACTTTTTCCACAAAACAAAAATCTGCTGTAACAAATCCTAATAGCTTAAATAAAGGGCTGATACAAAGTAATCTGAAAGCCATTTTACTGCGTGCAAAGCACAAAAACACACACAACTGCTATCCAGCAGTTAAGGACAATTGAGTCTTCAACAGCCTGGCATTACACGAGTCCATAGCGCCACCCTTTTTATTGTCACTTACATAAATAATACAGTTAATAAGCAGAACACCCACCAGATTTGCAAATGGAAAACATGATCTGGAAAAGGCAGGTCCCTAAGTAATGAACCCCCCCCCCCAATATCTGACCCAAACCCTTGAAAATGTTCCTGCTTTGCCAAGAGCTGCACTCATTCAGCTGTATGTCCAGGCAGGAGGTGCACGATTGTTCATCACATTTTTACCTTGACCAATTTTTCCCCATGCATGTAAGACATGCCTGGTATGCATTCAGCATTCCCTGTAAGGGGTCCGTGCTCTTGCACAGACCCCTCCCACAGCTGCACAGCAATTCATCACGGCAACGCCTCCAAACCTTTGATGATGATGTCATCGGACTTCCAGGTTGCCAAGCTCTGCAATTCAGAGGTCAGCAGGGAGGGTGACCACTTGGTCACTTGGCCTCGCACCTTAGAGGGCATAACGTATGCATTATAGAATACCGTTGGACCTCGCTATCTGCGGGGGATCTGTTCCGGACCCTCTGGACAGTGAAGATCCGCAGATACCGAGGTCTGCCTAAAAACATGTAAAAGAAAAAAGCTCCTAAAGTGCCGTTTCACCTTTAAATAGCAAAATCACTGTGTTTTCAAGCCTCTATGAGGCTTCTTGAAGCTGCACGACCCACTTCTGGGTCGCACGAAGGCTCTTCGTCCCAGACGTGTCCCAGAATGCACCCTGGGACAAGGCTGCAGGGGCAGAAAAGCCTTTGCACGACCTGGAAGTGGGTCGCTAAGGCTGCATAAGCCCTGTGGAGGCTTGAAAATGCAGCAGTTTGGCTTTTTAAAAAGGTAAAACGGCGCTTTGGGGGCTCCCCCCGTTTTACATGTTGTTAGTGTGGACATTTACGGGGTCCGGGACCCATGGTGTAACAAACGTCGAACATGCGAATAAAAAGGGTCCACTGTATTGTCTTTTGCTCATAGCCCTGCGAAGCATAGGTGTTTGTTTCCTTCTCCCTGACTAGTCACGCTCCTGAATAGCAATAATTCGTTACATTGTATTTGTATATGCTGTTATATCCTCCAAAATGTCAGTAGCACAGGGCAAGCAACATCTCAAGTGCTGCAGAACTGACCAGGAGTCATAGAGCACATACACGTATCTTCATTAGAAACCAGCTGGTTTAGTAACACAGAATGCTCAGCAGCGATAGTAAGTATTGAGGGAAGAACATAAGACGAAGAGTTTACTTATACAGATAGGTATGGGAAGAGGAAGGAGATGGATATACAGTAATTGCTGCTGCCACCATCAAGGGCACATTAAAACCTGTGTATATACAAGCAGCCGTGTTATGTTTGGTTCTCCTCCTCTGTATGTTCTATGAAGGAGATATCTGGCCATCTCTTAGGAGGACACAGACTAGATACAAATGATTAACGCTCCCTCTTAAAGTACTACATGGTATTTCTTCCATCTCCAGAGGTTATGTTCTACACACAAACAATAAGGAGACACTCACACAAACATAGAAGGGTGCTTTGGATCATTTCAACGTTTTAAAATGGTAAGAACCTCATTTCTGGCTTAGAAATACTGCCACAGGATGGAACACACTGCTTTCAGAACCTCTTACCCTACAGACGGTGCAGGTATATATTAAAGCAGCTTTAGCTGCAGCCTTCTGATCGTGGCCTTGTTTCTTTTTCTGTCCAGCTTGCTTTTTGGCATTTTTCTGCTGTGATTGGATCTTCTGCTGTCCACGAGCCATATCTAAAAATAAGTGCAAAAAGCATTATAGCAGATTGCTCATATACAGTACAATCCCACGCATATTTGCTCAGAAATAAGCATCCTCAAGTTCAAAGAACTCGCTCCCTGGCAAGTGTGTGCAATTGCAGCCTTAAAAGACTTGCTCTGAGTATTCTTCAGACCAGCCCTTCTTGAAGCAAGCACATCCTTCCCAAATCTGGTCAAGCTCTTTTCTAACTCCCCACTCAACTACTAGCAGCTTCACAGGTGTCCAATTGTTCATCTGACACTTCAGAATCAGTCTTGAATGCTTTAGTAAACAGAAGGTTTCTTATTCATACAAGGAAAAGAATTCAGGCTCAAACACCCAATTTTATCATTACAGAGCAAACTGAGGGCAGAACAAAGTGTTACAAGAAAATACAAGGCTGGTGCTGAAACTGGTGGTCCCAAGTTGAGTTTCCCTTTCTATATGTGTAGTACAACTTACCCCCATCTCAAGGTTACTAGCAGTGTGCATTTCCCTGCGCCCACCAGCCAATGATGTTTTGCAGTCCATTGTTTACTGTAATGTAATGTTTTGTTCCATCCTTAGATTAACCAAATAGCATTCCATTCACATTGCTTCAAACCCTTCACCAAATCCAAAGAATTCAACTCCTTTAGCACCAACTATATTTAGCAGAGCTTTGGCTGTCATTGAGCACTGACATACAGACCTAAATGGGCCAACGGTCCGATTCAGGAGAAGGCAGTTTCCTAGGAAAATGTTGCTGCCTTCCTATTCTAAGTAGCCTAGTGCTCACTACTATAGCTAAAAGGGAACAAGAATTGAGCAGGTGCTAACATGGGGGCAGGGAGAGAAGCACTAAGTTATCACTAGGAGAGCAAGAGTGAAGGAAAAACCAAAAGGGTCTAGACTAGAGTGATGGACAGTAAATATGTGCAGCAAGGGCAGGCAGGTAAGATGAACATGGCTCACATACCAGCATACAATGATCGGTTCTTAACCAAGCTTATATATGTACTGATGTACATAGTTAACAAACCTGTAGGAGGTCCCAATGGTGAACCACCAACTCAATTAAAATCTTAGGAGAAGCAAATAATGTATCTTTACAATTTCCCCTTCCATAACAAAGCAAAAAAACAACAATTAACTCGGTCAATCTCCAACTTAAAATATCATCCAATCTTTCCAATTTAACTCTCTCATCTTTATCCTCTAAAACCTCCTCCTTGAATTCTTTAAATTAAATTTATCCTTATTCATCAAATCCACAGATACATAATTTTTTTTCTTTTGCATGCAAAAAGTCAATGAGTGGTTTCCAATTTCTCATAAAAGTAGATATTGACTTCTCATTGACCAGAGACGCAAATCTGTCCATTTCTGCCAATTCCAAAATCTTTAACCACCAATCATCAATCGATGGTATTTCTGCATTTTTCCAGTTCTGTGCATAAAGTAACCCTGTTGCTACAGTCATATATAAAAACAGAGTTCCATAAGTTTTTTTCCAATTGTTCATCCATCAATCCCAATAAAAAAGCCTCTGGTTTCATTTGTATATTAATTTTTAGAATTTCGAACCTGTAGGTGAATGAGTTCAATTTTTTTTAGCTTTAACACAAGTCCACCACATATGATAAAATGACCTTTCTTGTTTATTACATTTCCAACATTTATTTGAAGTTCTAGCTATTTCCAAAGAACCACATGCAAGGCCATACTATCAGTACAGCAAATGGACAAGTTCAGGTTCACGCACAAACACTACCAGAATATCTGCACCACCAGCAACGGCTGCAAGTGAATATATTGCTTCAACATGTTCACCCACAGCATCTATGCTCAAATAATTTGGTGCAAATACATCAGGGACACATTTAAGACAGCAAATACTATCTTTCAGATGAGGTGGCTAAAGTGTTTTAAAACTTAAAAAAATGAAAATCAGGTTTTATATTTTAAAAAGTGCTAATGTAACTGAAATTTTAAAGTAGTCCAGCTAAAATAAAATCTGGCTGTAAACATGTTACAGTGTACATTTTTAATGTCTTAAAACTGAATCCATGATTCCATCAAAACACAGAATTAAAGTTTATTCTTTCATATAGAAAAACTATGTGGAAAACTGACTAGTATTATAAGTTGTCAAACATTATAACTGTTAAGCACTAAGTAACACAATAGATCACGTACTGTATTCTGAAAATCCTACTGGATCCAGGGACTACTAAACAGTGCCAAGTCATCACAGGTGCTAGGTGGAACCCAGCACATACCATCCTTTATCTTTGATGGATCACCCTCTGAGTCCATGTGCAACTGAGAACTCGTTTTAAGCCCTCTTGACTATCCAACCTCTGCGATGCACACAGTTATCAAGTTATGCACATTTATGACTATTACAGTAATCAGAATACCATAGGGTGGAAAGTGAATGATCATACCAAAACACTATTCTGCCCAACAGTGGCGTCGTTAGGGGAGGGCGGGGGGGGGGGGCTGTGGGCCCCTAGGCACAGGGGTGTCCAGCTCAGAGAGGGTACACTGCCGCCGCTGAATTTTGGCAGTGCTGCGGCGGCAGTACACCCCCTCTGGAGCTCGACACGCCCACAAGTTCAACACGAGCCGGGGGCAAAAGCAGCCGGGGAGTGATGCACTCCGGGTGGGTGTTGTTCTTACTGCGTTCGTGCACACACACCCCAGGCAGCACGCGGCCAGACGCATCGTTCCTGGCTGGCCGACAGTATCAAAGACTATGCTGGAGAGGCTGTGCCTGCGCAAACTTGCTGCAGCCTCTCTAGCTCCCTTAGTCTCGCTGGTTGGAGGACTCAATTAAAAAAGTACGGTATATCCTAGCATTTACTCAAAGGTTCTCATGACTGCTTACTAAGCCTGTCACCCAAGTAAAGAAATGGTACTCAACTAAAGTAATTGACTTAAGCTCGTACAATTATTATATTTGCATACCAGTAAGACAGTAGTTGTGAAACAAAATGCATACTTCACTGTTATTTGATGCACACGTATACTGCTGGAATGAGATCTTCAACCAAACATTTGTGCATATTAGCTCCCTCTCCTTCAGTGGTGGGGGGACTTCTCTAACTTCATGCTGTACTGCAATGTCAGAGACAATCTCTTCAAGCTTAGGGTGTGTGTGCAGAAATTAGCCCTATCCTTCCTCTTCTTTAGCATGGAGCTGGAAATTCTTTAGCATGGGGGGTGAGGAGTTGCTTGTTTGGCCACTATGTTTTTCAGGTGCTACATTGCTCCACCTCCCTTTTGAGTTCTCAGTTGCTTGCAAGTCAAACAACTTCCCCACCTTCCTTCTAACTTTGAAGCTGGGGAGGGGGTGAGAAAGCACAGCCATGGAGATAATCCCCTCCCACACCCACCTTCAAAGTTGGGAGATCACACTTACCACAGTGAGCAAAACATGGACACCTGCAATAGAGGCATTCTGTTCTGTTGGTGTAGTTGCATTACTTCCATTAAATACATTAAAAAAATCTAGTTCCTAAATAAAATGGTGGTCCAATTAGTCAATCAAAAGTGTGTCTTTCTAAATCAATTACATGTGGCAGCCCTAATGCTTACAAAATATACCACTTAAAATATAAAATAATCAAAATCTAATGTTTCAATAGACCTTAGCCAAAAACCTAAATAATCAATAAAACGAGGACTTGAAAAAACAAAAATTATAACCCTCTGGCTCATTTGCTAAAAACTAGTTACTTTGCTTTGGATGTTAAACCATTTTATCGAAGCAAGTGCCTATTGAACATCTGGGCTACTAGGCAATTGTTTGGGAAAAAGTAATTTGGAATAGGACATTAGTAAATACCAGCTTTCTTGTGTGTGGCATGTGAAAATGAAATAAAATAAGAGTCATAGGAAGTGCATCTGATGAAGTAGACTACTGTATAGTTCAGTGTTTCTCAAACCGGGACCCACTTTTTAAAATGACACTCTATTGGGACCCACCTAGCTTTACGAGATGCTCAAACATTTATTTCCCTATATTTACACAAGCTTGCAAACTACAGGAGCTCAGCTCTTTGAATGGCAATTAGCAGCTATCTGATTTTTGAATAGCCTCAGGACTTGTGGCAATTACTTATCTGAACTTTCCATCACCTGGGACCCACCAGAAATCAGGTCGTGAACCACCAAGTGGGTCCTGACCCACAGTTTGAGAAACACTGGCCATGAAAGCCTATGCTGAAATAAACTGGTTAAAGGCTGAGGCACACCAACCACATCTTCCGTGCGGCGTGCACGTCGCTCCGGCTGACTTGCTGCACCGGACGCACGCTAGGGGGCTGGATGGGACGTTACCATGTGGGTGCTGGGTGCAGCGGAGGATCGAGCAGCGAGCGAGGGAGGGGGGGAGAGAAGAGAAGGGGAGAGAAGAGGTCAGGACTAGTGGGGACTGCACAGAAGAGAAACACATTTGTTTTGTGTGTGTGTGTTTACTAAAGCCACAATATAAATGGCAGTAACTATCGCAACTTGCGATAGTTACTGCCATTTATATTGTAGCTTTAACACACACACACACACACACACACACACACACACACACACACGAGTACAGATGCGTTTCTCTTCTGTGCACGTCCCCTCACCTCTTCTCTCCCCTCCCCCTTGCTCGTTCATCCACCGCCTCCTGCAACAACCCTCATGGCAGCTAGCGAGGGGGGGAGAGAAGAGGTGAGGGGACCTGCACAGAAGAGAAACGCATCTGTACTCATGTAGCCACAATATTAAATGGCAGACTTAACGACTGAACAACAACAACAAAAACTACAAAATAAAACTGGGGGGGGGGGGGAGAATCAGCAAATGACAACAAACACAGCTAGACGCATTGGAGAAAAGGATGGAGCTTGCTGGCTGCCCCAGGCACATGTTTCAACACTGTACTTCTGGATTATCAAAAAGTTAAAATCCTTCCAAGTGACGAAGGTTTGAAAAAACAAAACAGCGCGCTCATAGTTACCCCAAGCGAGGAGAAAAATGGCTGCTTTACCACAACATTCTGCCTCTCTTTCCCTTTGATTGACTTTGGCTTCCTTCCCTTTGATTGGCTCTGGCTGCTCTGTGTCCTGCCCCCAGGGGGCTGGGACACGGACTGAATGCTGAAAACGTTCCCAGAGCTGGGCTTTGGGCAGCTGAGGCGTCGACGCGCCCATGGCTTCCGCCGGCTGCAACCAATGTATGTCACACTCAAAAAACGCACACGCAGCCCGGACGCACCTCCGTGCTGGACGGAAGACGTGCTTGGTGTGTCACCGCCTTAAGTCTTTAAGGTGCTAAAATAAGATTTGTCACTTCTGCTGCAACAGACTAACACTGCTATTTCTATGGAAGTAAACCGATTTCATAGCAATAGTGATTCTATGGCTATCTGGGTCTGGACTCACAGTTCCCATCTCTTCATACTTGTTCCTAGGAAGAATGGACATTTAGGAAGGGTTTGTTCCAGGTGAGAAACTTGAAGGGTTTGTTCCAGGTGAGAAACTTGTAACCTAACACAACTTATTATCTTCCCTTCCCTCTCAGCTTTCAAACAGCACCTCTTCTGTGCATACCAGCAACATGATTCAGGAGGGCAAAGCAGACAGACTTGCAGACATGTAGATTACTACTACTACTACTACTATTACTATTTACCACTTGCAACATAAGCATTAAATATTTTACAACCTTTGTGTTTACCTATGCAGCAACTCTAAGCAGTCCCTTACAGGGCACTCTTTTCCATTGGGCACAATGGGCAGTTGCCTGGGGGCCCTCGAGCACAGGAGGGGCCCATCACGCCACCACCGCTGAAAAAAGTGTTTAAAAAAGGTGCTTTTTTTGCACCGCCGCCACCACTGTCGCACTTTTTTTAACCTCTCTGAGAGGTTGCTGGTCCCCTGGGGGGTGCAGAGAGCCTCAGAAAGGTCCTCCAACGCAATCGCAACCCAATTCCGGTTTTGTCGGAAAACCTGAACTGGGTTGCGATCGCATCAGTGCCCGGGGGCCCACGATGCAGTTAAGACTGCTCTGGTCCCTTATTCTCAGGTTTCAGAGGTGGAACAGAGGCTGCAAGGAGGACATCAACATCACACACAGTGCTCTCAGATACAAGCTGAACTGTTTGCCAGATCAGTCTCTCATTTCAGTATCATCAACAGACTACCTTATTTTGAATCTTCTGTCTTATACATTCACAGGTCTCCCAAACCCAAGTTGTGATCATATAAATGGACTCCCGTTTGCTTTATCATAGTATCAAATCTAAATATTTTAATGGGTTTTTGGATAGCTGGTGTAGTGTAATAGCTAAGCGACTGAGCTGCAAATCTGGATTTCTCCAATTCAAATCTCATCTCTGCCATGAACTCAGTCACTACATGGCCTTAAGGACACCACTCCTCAGCCTCAGCTCCCCAGCAGCAATATATGGGTACTACTAGTTAGTATATAAATACTACTACATAACAGGCCTGTTGTAAGAACAACTTCAAGTTAATACACGTGAAGCCCTTTGCACACTCAAGAAGCACACTCAAAAAGTATATACAGTACTTAAGCTCCCTCTTCACAACAGAACAGTCCATCTGTAAATTACTACAATGGGGGGGGGGTGGTTTCAACAGGCATTTAAACATTGTCTGCTGTAGGGGCGTTTTCCTTCCCAACTAAAACTCATTTTATCATGCCTACGAAAAGATTATACGAACAGATAAGAAGCAATTTGGGCAGATGTTCATTCTAATGGCAAATACTGTATATCGATCCCCGAGACTGTCACCTATGTTCAATTGCTAAGTTCCCAAACAAAGTTCACTGTCATAATGCCAAAGAGCAACTACAATTTTGGAGTTGCACAGAACCACACATCACATTATCAGATACCGTATTTCTTCGATTCTAAGGCGCCATCGATTCTAAGGCGCACCTTTACTTTCAGTACCACGAGCAGGGAAAGAAAAAATCCATCGATTGTAAGACTCACCTCCCTTCATTGAATCTACCCTCTCAGCACCAACTCTCCCCAGCACGTCTCCTGCAGCTGAGGATGACTGAGTGCACTGCCTTTGCATAGCATTTCTGGCCCCGCCAGAAAGTGCCATTTCCTTCGTTACCTGGGCTTGGGGGAGCTTCAGGGAGGGCCTGCGCAACCCTCTGCAGGCCTCCCTGATCTTCAGTTCGGCGAAAAACAGCGATTTTTGGCCATTTCTGGTTTTCGCGAAAACTGGAAATGGCTGAAAATCACCGTTTTTTGCCAAACTGAAGATCGGGGAGGCCTGTAGAGGGTCGTGCAGGTCTCCCTGAAGCTCCCCCAAGCCCCAGTAAGTAAGAAGATAGCATTTTGGGGTGCTTTTTGGAGACCTTCATTCTAAGACGCACCCCATTTTTTGAAATGCTTAATTGGGAAAAAACATGCGTCTTAGAATTGAAGAAATACAGTACTTCCTTGTTTTCAACCAGGTACAGATCCTCACAACCCACCCCTGATTTAAAGAGCCTCTAACTGTGCTAACAGAAAAAGAATGAAAAGACTACAAAATGCATTCTTGGGCAATATTCATATGTTTGTATTAGAAAAGAATACAACAATCAGTTTAAAAATAACCCATAAACCAACATACTATTCAGCGCTCCTTAACATCACCAGAAAAATCAACTACACAATTTTCAGAAGTGTGAAACTACAAGGTGAACAAATCTTCCAAGCTAAGTATACAGGACTTTGAAAAAATGGAAAAACAGATTAAGCTGTCAAATGTATCCCCTGCCTTGTGCAAGAACTTGTTCTCTAGAAGGGAATATCTAAGTCCAAGAACTGCCAAAGCATGTGACCGAGAAACAAATGGTGACCGAGGTTTCATATCTCAGGTCTGACACCAGCAGCTGCCTTTTATACATGTGGCTGAACAGATTAATTTCCATTCAACTTCATATGAACTCACTGATATAACTTTATATTTACTCCTTGCTATGTGAAGAAATGTTGCAAGTCCATGTATGTATGTACATACACACATAAGTCCCTCTTGTTTCAGTGGAGATGAACAGTAGCAGGCTCAGACCCACCATGTCGCTGCCAAGAAAACACTGAACTAACAAAAGGCTGGCAAAGAAGATCAGGAATAATGTTGGTACAAAAATAATGTAGGTACAAAATGTTGGTACAAGTGTGGTCAATGAAATATTGCTCCTCTTGTTTTGTACCCTCAGGTGCAAGAACTCTAGCAGAAACAAGGAAGAGTTCACCACCTCCCAGCCTGGCTTTCTACATCATCCAGCCATAATACACTGCAGGAGGCTGAAACTTCTTTTGAGGCCTCGTTAAGCTCAACTCAGTTCCACAAAATTAAAAAAAGATCACCACCAGTTCAAAGTAAATAGGTGTTCCCAGGAAACCCACTGCTATTTAGCATTATCTCTGGAATTAAGTTCACCAGGATGGCAATCTACAAATATGTAACACTGCAAAACTGAAGTTTCTTTCTCTCTTTCAGATGCTACGCAGAAATGTTGCTATGGTCAGGTCTTTGGTCAAGTGCTTAATAGGAGCACTTTTTAAGAACATTATCCAACACCCACAAAGCCAACTTCAGGTAAACAACTTCGCCTCCATATCCAAGTGAAAACTCCCCAATGACTTTCAGTGGGGTCCAGCAATACCCCAGGACATTCGAAGACAGAGGACTCACTGGCGGCGGGGCAGGAAGAGGCAGGTGCCCCCCAGGCCATATCACGTGCCTGCCCACAGACAGTCAGCCCCCCAAGCCCCCTTCTCACACGGCCAACGCCGCCACCCCCCCCCCCCTTCCTCCTACCGTGTCCCTGACAGGAAAAAGCCGAATAGGCAGCCTTCAGTTAGGCTGGGAACCCGGCGGGGGGGGGAAGAGCTTTAACTCGCCCAGAGAGGCTACCGGCCGAGACTCCCCCCTCAGGCCCAGTCTCGCTGTGGGGTAGCGAGCCATGCCCTGCCCTCCCCGCTTTTACCCGGGCTGTGAGATCCCGCCGGGGAGGCGTCAATCGACGGCTACGGAAGGCTCCGCGCGGAGCGGCGCGGCCCAGCAGCTGCCGCCGCCTGCAGAAGGATGGAAGAGTCCGTCTGTCCGTCAGCAGCGCCTCCTTCGACGCAGCAGACGCAGCCGCCGTGCGCACGCGCCGCCCCGCCCCCGAGATCCAGGCCAGGCTGCTCCCGCCAACGCCTTATCCGGCTGCGCCCGCTCTGGCCAATGGCGGAGCTTCCTTGTTACATAACAGGGCCGGGAGAGCCAGGGGAGCGCGCGTCTGTCTTTTGGCCGCGGTAGGAAGGGAGAGCCCTGGGCTCTGAGCCCAGAGAGGATGGAGGCAGTAAGTAACCAAAACCCATCCGCGATCCACATTGCGCTGCCTTCCCGGTCCCGGCAGTCGTCGTCTTCTTCGTCCCGGTCCCGGTCCCGGTCCCCCTGCTCCGTGGAGCACGCAGGAGACGAACCGAAGGGAAAGGAAACCAGATCGCTCACTCGGATAGAAACAATGACTGCTCCACCCTGCAACAGTAGCACAGCACTTTTACTAGGACCATCAGCCTAGTTACACAGCGTATTTGGGTTTTCTCATATACAGTACAGTACTGTATACTTTCAATTGGTAGTAACGGAGATGGTATGCTTTTTTGAAGTTGGAATGTTTTTCTGCCCAATAGACTGGACAGCCACATGCGGGCAACTGAGAGATCCTTCTCTTGATTTACTGAGGAACAGGTTGTTTAGATTTTATGTAGCTTGCCTTTCCCTGATGTTTGCCAGGTCACCTTGACTCCTTGTCACTGACAATAGCCACTTTGGAACAGGCAAGACTATAACAATGAGACTCATAACACAGAAATGTCAGGATCAGACAAATCTATCTGTGTCAAATTGTAGCCCCAGAGCCTTCTCCCTCTACACCAGGGGTGGCCAACCTTTCAACACATATGCTCCTGGTCCTTTAATGGTTGTATAGGTGAGGGCATTTCAGCAGGTGCAGCTGCTTCAGCAGCACCATCAGCACTTGCCGCTGCCAACATTCTGTCTTCTACACAACTCTTAAGAACGCAGAGGCCCACATGGTGGAAGGTTGGCTACCTCTGCTCTACACCTACATGGTTTTGGCCTATGTGTAGGGGTGTTTGTTTTTGTTGATACTGTAACTGCATAAAAACACAAAACCCCACCTTTTCAACCTTTTCAAACTGAACAAAAACACAAAACACCATATTTTCAAACAGAATTGGAACCAAATTACCAACTCTCTACTTGTTGCGGAATGTATCTGGTTGAAACAGATAATTGAATAATTTGTTATTTCTGTTTTTGCATTGAATACTGCAGTGTAATATTAAACCTGATATTGATGCTTAAGAATTTGCACCTGTGTATAAAAACACAAAACACCATATTTTGCATTTTTTCAACAAATTTTCAAAAAAACCACCACCATTTTCAAACACCTCTACCTAAGTGTGCTAATTTTACAGATGGAGGCCATGAATTTTTGTTACTGAAATGAGTATAGAAATATCTTTCATAATACTTGTACATCATGGACAGACAAGGTTGGATAGGGCAAGATATTTACACTCCCCTCCAGATGATGGAAGTATCCTCCAATCTGGCCCATATTAAAATGTGAAAAAAATAAAATAAAAAATTCTTTCTAAGGCTGCTAAACATGTTATAAGTTCCCAGCATGGAATGGAAACCACACTTGGCTGTGCCTTCCTTACATTTCATGTGTGGTGAGATACACCAGTGTGTGTACTCTGCCAAACAGAAGGGGGGGGGGGAGAAGGATGAGGCAGCACTAAGAACCCAAAAGGAGAGAAGCAATACTCAAGCTGGTGCTTGGGAGGAAAATAATTGCTCTTTAGCAGGATGAATTCCATGACATACTGATATGTTTTGGCCTCATGGAAAAGTGCCAAGTGTTAATGTGTAAATTGTTCCATTTTTATTGAGAAGCAAATATGTACAGTGTTCCCTGTCAAGGTATGTTCTCTCGAAAGTGTGCCTGCTATTTCAAGAGAAGGAAGCTCTCCCAGAAAGGAAGTGAGGACTAGAAAAAAAGAAGAAGAAAGTTTCAAGCTAGGATGGATGACTGGGTAGTTTTATTCAATAAAGTTATGTTAGTATTTGGAACAAACAAAAGCGTCCTTCACAAGCAACTATGAAGTTATATGCATTTCAGTTCAAAATAAAGGCACTTTCCCTTGTGCAGCAACTTTTCTCCCCACGTTGGCACTTCCAGTTTAGTGCTTTGGACAAGCCTATACAGACCGACTCATGAGTAAGCCCTACTGAATTCAATTAGACTTACCCCCAGGTAAGTGTGCACAAGATTGCAGCCAAGACACTCCAGTTGACACACCTTAATTCTAGTATGACCTAGCTGGGCAATTCCAGGTCACTTGGGCAAAGATACTGAGGCCCAGTTTGTCCTGAGGTGGCAAGCCTGTGCCTGGGTTTCTATTGCTTCAGGCTGCAGATGGGGACTACTCGCATGACTGAATACACATCCATCCAAAAATAGCACTGCACATAGAAAACTGGATGTCAGAGAGAAGACTTATAGTGTAGCCCAAGGGTGTCAAACTCGTTTCATACAGTGGGCCGAATAGCATTCATGGTGCCTACTCAGGGCTGGAAGTGATGAAATTTCATCTCCGTTGCACTCATAAAGTGCTGTAAACACTTCTTAATACATCCTTATATTAATGTTATAATAGCATGACATTCAGTCTAATGTCATTTCTAATAGTGGTTATCTCTGATGCCAGTTGAATAATAATAATGATAAACATCTTACAAAATCTTACATAAAAAAATACCCTTCTCCATTGGTGAACTGAAGCTAAGTAACAGATCATAATCAGCTATCGGTAGTGTATGCCAAATGTAAAATAATGGACATATGCCATTATAAAAATGCACTCTGCAAGCTGCATGAAGAGAAGGAATCACAAATACATTTTTAGAAGTTAGGAAAATGATACCAGAGATTTTGGACACAAATTTTCCAGGTTGAATGGAGTAACTGGAAGGAATAAGTTTTTGGAGGAGGAGCTGCAAAATATAAAATCCTAGACAAAATAATAAGGGATACATTTGACTACAGTTTTGTCACACAGTAATACAACAATA
This sequence comes from Plestiodon gilberti rubricaudatus, assembly GCA_026170595.1. NCBI lineage: Eukaryota > Metazoa > Chordata > Lepidosauria > Squamata > Scincidae > Plestiodon > Plestiodon gilberti. Next base: position 23,167,483 of record JANXHW010000004.1, on the reverse strand, counting down.
TTCACAATTCCAGAACAATTACAGTATTTCACTACACTAGTTGCTCCATCATAATTTAGCATATAAAAATCCTATGCATGTCTACTCAGAAGTAAGTTCAGTTTATTAATTTATTTATTTACAGTATTTTTATCCTGCCTTTCTCCCCAAAGGGACCCAAGGCGGCTTACAACAACAACAAAAAGAAAATACAATACAAAAAATGCAGGTGGGGGTGCTGCTGTTTTTATGCTCCTGCTCTGATTGAAGCCATGATCTTTTAAATTGTTTTTAGACACTTGTTTTATTAATTTTCATTAATTGTTTTTATTGTTTTAAAATGTGATATTTTTTATACTGTGTTTTTTGTATGTATTTTTTTTTCCTGTTGTAAGCCGCCTTGGGTCCCTTCGGGGAGAAAGGCGGGATATAAATACTGTAAATAAATAAATAAATAATACAATACAATACAATACAATACAAAAATAATCACATTTTAAAACAGTAAAAAACAATTAATGAAAATTAATAAAAACAATATCTAAAAATCGATTAAAAAGATCATAGCACAATGAAAACAGGAGCATAAAAACAGCAGCACCCTGACCTGTACCAGCGAGATGTTAAAAAAGGCAGGGGCTCAGAAGGCTTCTTGGAACAAGAAGGTTTTTAGGCCTCGCCAGAAAGTGTCCAAGGAGGGAGCAGTTCGTAAGTCAAAGGGGAGGGAATTCCATAAGGTTGGTGCCACTACTGAGAAGACCCTTTTTTTGGCCGCCGCCCCTCGCACCTCCCTGGGCGACGGCACCCTCAAAAGGGCCTTCTCTGATGATCTGAGGAGACGAGCCGGACTATATAGAAGTAGGCGGTCTCTCAAATATCCTGGCCCCAGGCCGTATAGGGCTTTAAAGGTCAAAACCAGCACTTTGAATTGGGCCCGGAAAGCCAGTGCAGCTGTCGGAGGAGCGGCCCGACGGAGTTGAACCGCCTACCTCCAGTGACCACAAGGGCTGCCGCATTCTGCACTAATTGCAGTTTCCGAACCGTCTTCAAAGGCAGCCCCACGTAGAGCGCGTTACAATAATCTAGTCACGACGTCACTGTGGCATGGATCACCGTGGTCAGGTCTGCACGATCCAAGTATGGTTGCAGCTGGCGCACCAGCCGAAGCTGGGCAAAGGCCCCCCTGGCCACAGCCGCCACCTGGGAATCCAGGAGCAGATGCGGATCGAGGCGGACCCCCAAACTGCGGACCTGCTCTTTCAGAGGGAGTGGAAGGCAATTCCAGTTGTGTTCAGTGGGGCTTACTACTCCCAGGAAAGTGTATAGGATTGATGCCATAAGGATATTATGAATGCTCATCATTTGACAGATGGTGGCCTGTTCTCTAATGTGTCCTTGGGTGTGTCATACACACTGTCCTATGGTTAGTTTCCATAAATATGCACTCTTACTTTGGTCATTTCTGAACTAGTTTTTGCTTCCTCATTTTCTAAAGCTATGACAATTGTGCACTTATTGTGAAATATCCTTGTTTATAAAAGCATAACATTTAAAGTCCCATTAGACTCAGTGTTGAAGGGAAGACACAGACTTGGAGCAAGAATGAAGACAGTGGATAGTGGGAGTTAAGCAAGAATGAGGAATTAGAACAGAACAAAACAGGGGGATAAGCATTCAGAAGTAGAGGAGAGCAGGGAACATCAGGGAACATCATTCATGAAACTGAGAAACAGGAAGGAAGTGAAACAGTTGAGAGCAGACAGCAGCAGAAAATTCACAATGGCTCAATGAAGGAAAGGGACGATCCGAAAGCTGCAGGTCAGGTCCGATGCAAGGCAGGGTAACTGTGTGCCCAACTGGGACAGACAAATGAGGAAAGCTTTGGGTGGTATGGTGGGCTCACCATTTTGTCTGAGTCGCTAACTTTCAAGGAAGCGATGCCCTTTCCCTGGTCCAGTTTCCCAACCTCTTTCTCTTCGAACATTCCTTTTCTAAACATCTCTCTCATGTAGCCTGTCCCACTTGGCAACTTTCCTCTTATGCATTCTTTCACCCCGCTTTCAGTGATGGTGTCAGAGCTTGCTCCAACGTAAACATACACGACCCACAAACAGCCATAGGAGACATATATGTTGTTTCACAAGTCTCTCTCACACACACGGCTAACCTCTGTCACTGCATCAAAGAGACTAGTAGGTAGATGAAATGGCTAGCTCCAGAAGGCAGACAATTTGCTGAAGACGCCATCAGAGCCTGCTTTGTCTGCTATGAAAACCCCCAATACTGGAGAGCCTCGAGGCTTCTGCAGACAGGGCAGGTCTCAGCCTCTCCCAACCTCTACATCAGCACAGGGGGGGACGACGACACTCAAGCATAGTTTGGGGCCCCCAGACAGTACAAACATTTAACATTGGCCCTCTCCCACACATATACCACGATCTTATCCCATACATACAAACTCATTAGGTATGAAAGGAAAGTTTCTATTTTAATTCTGAAATTACCCCATGGCCCACATTGGGGCTTTTCTACCATGCCCCTCCCCAACTTTTGCTATGTTTGTCTAACATAACAACAGCCTCAAGAAGAGTCCTACAGAACTTGCTGGCTATTTTGTAACTTTTGGTTGGTCCTAATAAAGGTATTATCCTGTCAATGTTCTGATTTTTTTTAAATTGTTGGATCAATGCAGCTGCAAACATTTTTTACAGAAAGGCCTTTTGAAAACTGGAGGATTGATTGGTGTCCTTTAGAAGTTCTCTTTGGTTAACCTCTTTGCATTTTTGCCTGCCTGATTTGTAGTTACAGTTACTAGACATGGCAGTAAATCTCACACACATGTACCTCAGACAACAGCTCAATCTTCCTATCCAACTTTCCAGCGCCGGTACAGTCGCAACGCAGTCTCAAAGTAAGGCAACAAATGTTCCTTCACCTTGACGAGGCCTCCATTACTGCCCCTGCACTGCAAAATGCAGTGTGCGCCCTGTTGGCACGGCTACACCGGCACTGGAAAGTTGGTTTGGATTGTGCTGTCACTCACATATATTTTAGGCCTGTTAAATTCTACCAGCAACACCAACTCCCACTGGCCCTGGGATCACTGTCCTTGATTATTGTGGCACCTTGGCCCTCCAACCTGCCCCTCCCTCCTACCTATTGCACAAGAATCTCTGGGTCTGAGAGTTCTTGAGAAAACATGTGACATAAGGAAACACAGATCTCTCTGTCTCTCAAACTACAAGTCCTAGTATAACTGTTGCACACATATATTATCTTTGTTGTAGATATTCTCTTTGTTGTAGGGAAGGGGGCTGGGCTAGCAACTCACTGTTCAGAATGTTGCTTTTTCTGCTATAACACTGCTTCTGATTAGACATTTGCTGGAGCCAAAGATATGGATAATCACTAGAGCAAAATACATTTCCAGAAATACTATCAAGCATAATCTACAATTTAGACTCAACTTGAGGTAATGGGTAATGTGGGGAGCAGCCTAGGCCAGCCCCCGCCCCCAGATCTCCAAGACCCAGTAATAACATGAACCCTTCCCTCCCACCATACATGGGCATTGAACTAAAGGGAATAAGCCAGCCGGTTCAACAAGGAAGTGGCCCAGCTACTCAAATGTAGGCTTGCCATCCGTCCCAGTCCCGGAATCCGGGCTCCGGTCCCAGAACTGTCCCGGGCTTTCCGGGCCCAGTGGAAGCCGCCACCAATTTTAAAATGACAAAAATTACCTTTTTTTGGGTGCCGTCATCTTGGATCTTGTGAAATCTCACGAGATCCAAGATGGTGGCGCCCAAATCTCATGAGGTCATGAGGCAGTACAGTACTGCCATCATTCAAATAATTATCATTCAAATAACTGTAATTTCTTCTTTGTTGGCTCTCACTGTGTCTCCCCTGGGTTCAAAATGTGCATTTTACCAAGTTCTTAATATAGATGCCTCTTATGAGACAATAAGTTATAAGTTATATTAAAGATTTCTTTTTCTTTGTGCAATGTGTGGCATTTTCCATTTATTGTGTTATAACATAACTCAATAAATGGAAAATGCCACACATTGCACAAAGAAAAAGACATCTTTAATATTTCAATTTTATTTCCTGTTACAGTAACACACCAGGACCAAGATGGCCTTTGAAAAGTACACCAATGTGCCCTTCTTTTAGCCTCACTGATGAATCAATGACATGTTTAGTTGATCAAATACTGAATAAAACTTGCAGCCCTAATATTTTATCCTTTTCCCTGAATTAATCAAGTATGTATATAGACTTATAGAAGCAAACTGAACAGAATGGAAGTCTCCACTGCAAAGCAGGCTCCTTAAGCGTACATGCTGAAGTACCATGTTGTGCAAATGTATCTAGCAGGAATAGAAAGCTTAAGATTTTTTTGGTCCGGCTCCGAGTATGCGCCACCATCATTGGTCTGGAGGAGATTTGCAAATGAGTCTGCAACTTCCTCCTTCAACTAGTAGTTAGTACTGTTTTAAGTACTGGACAATTATTCAGAGTAATCTACCCACATATCACATACCTTTCCAGTTACCAGTAATCATTTCGTTATTAATGTGCTTTAATTGGGTAAGGCATTCATTTCCTGTTCTCACTTCTCCTTGGTTGTGAAAGACTGTTGCTGCCATTGCCTTTTTGGAGACTGTTCAACCCAAATCAAGGTTGAAATGAAGATGCTGCCTACTTAGACCTGGGATTGCCTGATTACAATGTCAAGACAACCAGTTCAGAGTTGGGGGGTGTCTGAAGCACAGTGCATCCGTTATATTCCATGGAAGTGTGACATTTGAAATAAGCCACATCCATTTTGTTCCTTGGGACAGTGTTTGTCTTTCTACACTCAGAGCCCTACAGCACACTGTTAAGGGCATTTGCAGAGACAAAGTCTGAATTCTCTCTCTCTCTCTCTCTCTCTCTCTCTCTCTCTCTCTTTATGTTAATGTCTGATTGTTGTTCACATAGGGAAAGGGAGGGAGAGTGAGTTCTGGAAGAAGGCAAGCTGACCAACGGCAGTAATGCCTACTGCAGGGGTCGGCCACCTTTTTTTTAAAGGGGCCAAATGTTCGGCGGTGGCATTTTCACATCACTGTCAAACCTCCGGGTTGCCAAGCACTTGGAAGCGGCCTGCGCACAGCTTGGCTTGGGAGGCAAAGTTCCCGCCCAGTTTGCCACACACTAGAATGTCAGAGCTGCCATAGGGACTCTGTATGTCTGGATGGGCGGCGCCATCATTTCCCGTCCAGAGTGTGGCGACTTGGGCAGGAGGCTTCGTCTCCCAAAACAAGCTCTGCACAGGCCAGATGACTTCGGCCAGCAGGCTGGATCTGGCCCATGGGCCATAGGTTGCCGACCTCTTGCCTAGTGGTTACTGCACCCATACCCCTTTCTGTTTCCCACTTTCCGTTTATTGGACCAGTAGCTGAACAGGATACTGTTTATGTTTGTATCCACTGCCAGTATCCTAGGCTACAGAGATCAGACCGGGGGGGGGGGCATCAGGGGAAAAAGCTCTCCCAGGAGAGCACTAAGCCCCCAAAGGTTCTCATTAAAATTCCACAGTAGCATCTGCAGGGCAAAGAGATGTAGCATCTCCAGGGCAATCCACTGAATTACCTGTGAACGTAAAGAGTCAGGATGGTGTAGTGGTTTGGGAGTCGGACTTAGACCTGGAAGATCCAGGTTCAAATCCCCACTCAGACACAAAGCTTCCTGGGTGACCTTGGGCCAGTCACTATCTCTCAGCCCCACCTACCTCACAGGGTTGTTGTGAGGACAAAAAGGAGAGGAGGAAATATGTACACCACTCTGAGCTCCTTGGAAGAAGGGCGGTATAAAAATGTGAAAAAATAATAAAATAAATAACATGGACTGGGCAGACCAAGGGTCAAAATGCACCTGTCATGCGTATGGGAGCAGAAATTACGCATGGTAATGTTACTGTGGCCAATTAATATCACAACTGGCTTTGTCAGGCTAGTGCTTGGTCCCAATCAATGATCACCTGGCACAGTAGGATTGCTTCTGAAGAGTTTTATTAGAAACTTTACATTAACAATGAGCCAAGTTCACAAATGGTTAGGCAGTGGCGTTCCCAGCCCTCCCGGCGCCTGGGGTGGTGGTGTTGGAGTGCCCCCCCAAGTAGCCGGGCTCGGGGCTGAGCGCCCACTCCGCGTGTCCCCGGCCTCCGGAGGCTGCGCTTCGAAGGCTGGGGATAAGCCCTCCTTAAAGCGACCGCCCCGTTCGGCGGTCGAGAGCTTTATGAAGAAGCCGAACGCGTCGCTGGCTTTTATAGGGTTTGTGCATGCGCAAACCCCCAGCGACGCGTTCGGCTTCAAACAAGTAGATACTTCTTTCTGAGCTTCCACAGACTTCCTGTGGGCTAGAGCTTATATAACTTTGCTCTGATGATGTCATCAAGTTTTCTGATTGGAGTAGTGGAACCTGGCTTCTCCATCTCACCCACTCCCCTTAGACCTAGACAGACAGGTTTGCTACCCAATGACAAGGCATCTCTGTTGCTAAGTGGAATAACTGCCCCAGTCAGGAAGACAGACCCTGAATCCTCATCCTGCATATGGGAATATGGGAATAATGGAGTTTCCAAACAAATAATAAGAATGCTGCAGGAGAATTTTCCAGCAACTCTAAGACTGACTACTGACCCTGCACATGAGCTCTGGGGGAGTTAAAAGAACATAAGAACATAAGAAAAGCCCTGCTGGATCAGGCCAAAAGCCCATCTAGTCCAGCTTCCTGTATCACACAGTGGCCCCACCAGATGCCTCAGGGAGCACACAAGACAACAAGATAACCTGTTTCCCGTTGACACTCCCTTGCACCTGGCACAGAGAAAACCCACTTCTAAAACCAGGAGGTTGCTTATGGCTTGTAACCTGTGATGGTCTTTTCCTCCATGAATCTGTCCAACCCCCTTTTAAAGGCATCTAGGCCAGGTGCCATCACCACATCCTGTGGCAAGGAGTTCCACAGATGAATTACACGCTGGGTAAAGCATCCACAAATACAGAACAATTGGCAAACAACAACAACAATAACAAAACCTGGAGGGAAAACAGGGTATTCATCACAACATAGAAAAGCAAAGGCATTTGTCAGGCAAATGAGCATTCTTTCTGGCTGATGCAAATGTTAATGCTTTGTTACAAACCCACAAGAACTGCTTTAGCCTCTTGTGTGAAAATGCCTTACCTTTCACATAATGTTCCAAGTTACACACATTCTATTCTTTTCCACTTCTGTGTTTACAGCACATCAACCCTTAAGAGGAATGGATGTCTTGACATTCACCTGCCACAGCAAAACACAATGTACATTTATGGAACAAACTGCATTGTTAATGGAAGTTGCATTTTGCTGATGACAGACATGGAGATTGGCTCTAGTCCCATTCTTTGGCATTCTTCCCCACATAAGTTTTTTTTACACTAGTAAGAGTGTCATCAGCAATGAAGCTAATTAAGAAATGTATTTGAAATCGAGAGCCATCTCCCTTTTGATGCCAGTTTCCTCAATCCTTAATACAATCACTTCTGTATAGCATTTACAATATTAAAAAAAGACTTACTGCTCAATCTATTTAGTTAAAAGCAATCTTGACCTAAGGTCTCTAGAGTCCAGAATCGATTCTAGACTCAGATCTAAGGTGTTTGTTTTTTTAAATGTGTAGTGGTGAAAGTAAGCTGGAATAAACAGATATGGAGTACAGTACCAGAAAAGCATCATGGACATCTCAAAAACCATTTCAGCCACATTGTCACTAAGCTCAGGACACTGAAATTACATTATGGGAGTTCCAAAAAAAGTAATCCAATTTCATCACATTTTATGAAGATCAGGATTGGAGGTACTGATCTTCAAATGACTCATGTGATCTGTACTGTGCCACAAGTTGGCATGTTCACTAGTTACGTATCAATGCGCACTTGTGCTGCAAGATCTGCAATGCAGAACAGTGTAATTGCCGTGCCAGCATCTGCTTGGTATCGGCAGCAGTGTCAACGCCAGAGTATGCTGCATCACATTGCAACAGGCATTCACTGGAATGTACAAAGTGATAGTGTACCTGGCTCAGGGCCCCAGGATGCAAGTGTGATCAGGATCAGGTCTAAGAAAATCAGGGCAGATAGGTAAGTAACAGTGATGTAGACTTGAGTCTAATGACTTGGCCTCAAGTCAGACTCAAGTCACATCAATGACTTGACTTGGCAATTGTAAAAGTCTCGAAAGATTTGACTCGAGACATGGAGCCTTTTACAACAAGTCGAATTTTATTCAGGCTTAAACCCGTTTTGCCCATTAAATAGATAGGGACTCGCAACTCACAACCAAAGACTCGGGACTTGGGGGCAAAGACTGGGGACTTGATTTGAGACTTGGATCCAGAGACTTAGGGCTTGACTCAAGACTTGGAGTCAGAGACTTGGTCCACATCCCTGGTAAGTAAACAGATTCCACAGAGCTAATTGAAGGAACCAGGCAGAGCACAGAGAAAGAGAACCTGAAGAACAAAATGGACAGGAAAGAAGAAGGTCCTGCCAAAACATGTGCTGTTGACAAGCTTGCTTTTACATGGGCTGCTGGGGCCATTGAGACTAGAACAGACCAACTAGTCCCAACTGAAGTTAACTAACGTTCTCCCGATGGCAGAAAGTAGCCTAAATTCAGTGTCTGTATCTGTTGGCTGAAAAGTATGAAAGCCTCTTGTGCTAAACTGAAGCTTGGGTTCAACACAACAGAGCACCCCATAGGGCGGGGGCAATCTTTGAGTGGTAGGAGTATATGGTTTGGGGAGTTATTTTAGGGAACAAAGGTATATAGACTTGATCTCTTTATTCAGGCTGCTTCTACACCTCTTTGTTGAATAAGGAATTGGAAACCTGCTTTAGCCTCATCATGGTTGTGGGGCTCTTCATCAGCCTTCATCTTCCCAACTGGAACAGGAGAAGGTGGAAGCTGTTGGCTCACAATGCTGACAGTCCTATGCAGGAGACCTGCAACACCTTTCCATGAGTGTCGGTCTAGCCAGCTCTACCCAGAAAGCAGGGAGAAGCTGACTCAGCTTGTACTGTTTCACTGGGTGAATCACACCCTGCTTCCCTCCACTGTGTTTCACATAGGATTCTAACAGAGGAAGGGAGGCTCAGTTCTCTCATGGGACACACACACCTTGCTACTTCCTTGTGGACTGCTACTAGAGGTGTTGCAAGGTCCAATCTATCTTCTGTTTCACTATTCTGCCAGTCCAGGTGAGGTCCTCATCCTGGTTCCCATAGGGCTGCCCTGTACCACAGTTGTCATTACCATTTCTTTTTTAGTTCAAAGCTTTTATTACTATGTAGTTTATAGCCCATCCTTCTTACATGATGGAACTAAGGGGAGCATACATAAGGTTCCCTTCTAGATGTGGGATTCAGGATGGAGTGCGCCCCTTCAGAGGGGGAGGGTCTACTGCTCTACTTGAGAAATTGGCCTTCCAAAAAGGTGCACTTTTGATATGGCCTCAGAATTCGTAGCAAGAAGAAGGGCTTCACAATCTTCTAATTCCTTCATCTCCAGAAGGAATAGCTTCCTCAAGAGCTCCACTCTCCACATCAGACTAGCAAGAGTCTCACATCTTCCTTTCTTTCATCATAAGCTGGAAATAAACTTTTCAAGGGTGGGCTGTTGCTTATGCTCTGTAAGGGATGAACTAATGATCGCTTGCACTTGCTCAGTTGAAGCTGACCTGACCTGTTGTGGTTGAGATGTGGCCTGTATCCTGCATGGAACACTCAGTTGCCCTAGCAACAGAGCATCTATCAAGCCAAGGTTTGTTCTGTCCACCCATTGCATGTGCATTGGACAGCCCAAGCAGTGTTGTTAGGGTGGAGGAGCCTGGTTCAGGACATTGGGGTGGTTAGGGGGGCCCCATCTCAGCTGGCATACCTGGATGCCAGACACTAACCAGATCCAGATGTGCTGAACTTCAGCAAGGTGGCTTGCATCAGTGCCTTCCACTGAGGTCACTGGGACAGGTGTGGAACAACAGTTTTGAGGGTGGCAACCTTAATGATCAGTAGCAGCCATTTAATAGGATCTGATCAAGCTTAGAGCTCCATATCAGCTGTGCTGTTGCACCATTCCCCAGTCACAAGGATTCCTCCTGGTTTTGACATTGGGCTTTGCAGAATGGGATCACCTCAAAACTCAACAGCTACGGAGCATTATAACAAAGCGCATAGACCACATGTTTTCCTGTATTGTTGTGGGTTTCCCAGGTAGCATTCAGTAGCTTTTTTACTTCCTGATCAATTTGCCTCTTGGGATGAAGAGTTCCTCTATTTTCCTCTTGATTGTAACTGTACAATTATGGTGTTTTTTTCTGGGATTAAAAAAAAAATTAAACAGCTACTGTATTTAGAGAATTGCAGAGATGTTTCTCATGCTCCCATCCTTATGCCATCTGGTGGGCTCAGGAATAAGTGCAGTGCCAGGCCATGTTCTGTACAGCTGCATGATGCATTGGCATGTTGCTCATGTCACACAGCAGAGAGATATTTCACAATCATGAACTAAACAACAGGGGGGTGTAGAGGAGAAGTCTTTACTTTTCCTGTACAGCATACAGTGTCTTTGTAAGTGTGAGGACTCTGAGGGATTGAAACAGCACCTGATTCTTCCTGGTCCTCTGCACAAGAAAAGGCATCCCTACCTAATACAAAATATTTTTGACATTTTCTTTCTGCTGCAAGGATCACCTTTGCTGTTTGCAGGCACTACTTGTGCAGATACCAGCACTGCCACCAGAGACAGCAGCTGGAGCAGGAATTTGGAGCAGGACTTGCCCTATAGTTGGGGCATTTCTCCACATCCTTGTTCCCCAACTGTGCCTCTTTTGAGGACCCAGGCAGCTGCAAAGCCATGTCTTGCCCACTGGTACGTCTCCCCAGTTATCACCACTTCCAATGGAGTCAGGCCAGAAGGGACAGGCCTACCTACCGTACCTGCTCACCATGGCAGTGGAGCCACGTACCACCAGCTATAGTGTGATGTATAGGCTTACCAGATCTCCAACCGGGACAGAGTGCTAGACCTTTAGGAGAAGGAATGTGGGCAGGTGTAGCTTGTTAAACCTTAGAGCACAATCCTAGGCATGTCTACTCAGAAGCAAGCCCCACTAAACACGATGGGGCTTGCTTCTGAGTAGACATGCCTAGGACTGTGCTCTAAGGCTTAACAAGCTACACCTGCCCACATTCCTTCTCCTAAAGGTCTAGCACTCTGGCCCGGTTGGAGATCTGGTAAGCCTAGTGATGTACCACTGGTTGAAAAATACAGATTCATATTTCTGGCATTACCATAACTGAGGCATTGATTTAAAAAATCCAAACCCAGAAGAATCAGGCAGGCCTGCTGCTTCAGCAAGCACCATAAAGACAAAAAAGGAGAGAGTTGTGTGGAAGGGGGCAGCTGCTGTTATGATGGCCTACATTTGTTGTTCAAATTGATGATAACCTGAAACACATTTCAAACTATCAGAGGTAATCTGCACATTATGCATAAAGAGATTGTAGAATTCTGGCCTAGACTGTTTCAGATAACAGGGTGTGTGCGTGTCATATATATTTTTTGAATACCTCCACTCTTCATATAGTAAATTAGGACTTCAGAGAGGATTTTTTTAAAACATGAAAGGAGCAGTTTATATGGTGAACATTAGGAAACTATGACCCCCTCTGCTGCTGTGTGAAGTGGTACAGTCCAGAATTATACCTCTCCAGTTACCACCTCATTTTACAAGATGTGTAGATCAGCTCTCCAAGTCCTTCCTCATGTTACCTTTGTGGCATGACTCCTACTCTGGGCCACAACGGGGAAGCAGTGCACACTGGGGTTTGTCCTCATGCCTTTTTGGAAACGGGCAACACTGGCAAGGAACATGGGCCTCTGTCACATACCTTGAAGAAGCTCCTAAAAGGTTGCAGGAAGGAGCCATGCTACAGTGGCTCCCACAGCAGTAAGAGAACATGAGAAGAGACCCTCACAGAGTAGTATCCAACTTGAGGATGTGCTCTGTGGCATAGCTTTTGATAGACATATCATTAGGCTTACCAGATTTCTTGCTGCCGGGACAGAGTGCTAGACCTTTAGGAGAAGGAAGGTGGGCAGATGTAGCTTGTTAAACCTTAGAGCACAATCCCATTGGGGCTTGCTTCTGAGTAGACATGCCTAGGATTGTGCTCTAAGGTTTAACAAGCTGCACCTGCCCACATTCCTTCTCCTAAAGGTCTACACTCTGTCCCGGCAAGAAATCTGATAAGCCTACATATCATTGAGTTTCGTCCGTCCCCCCCCAAAAAATGTGGACAATAAATATTTATATCATTGTAATGGCAGCTTATTTGCTTTTTTTTTTTCTTCTTCCCTGGAAGGCACTGACTCCTAGGCAGCAAGATAACTGGTTGGGTTGGTTTTGTCTCAACGGGTAGCCAACAATATCCTTACTATATCTTTGGTATTATTATCAATAGGGTTGCTTGCTTTGCTGTCAGGGCTTCTGTGCCTTTAAAGGCCGACCCACACTACACGAATCCCGGCGCGTTATGGAGATGTGCAGAGCTCTTTGTCACCATTGCGGAAGCAAGCGGTGCTGCTGCGATTTCCTGATTTCCAGCGCGTACATAAAGCTGAAAACCCATCTTTTGAGGGACAGGTTCGCGGAGCTACTGCAACCAACCAATCGGATGAGAGGCCGGGATGAAAGGGACTGTCAATCAATCGAAACTCACTTGAGTCTCCGATTTCTCATGGATCCATTTCTCCTTCTCACAAAAGTTAGCAAGATGAATTCTATTCCCGGCACAAATTATTTTGTTAGTTTTCTCTCCTTCCTGCCCTTCTCTCTTCTCTCGTGTATCGGACTGCATTTGTGCTTAACCAATCACCGCTGCGCTTTCTAAGAAGGCGGGACAACAGGAGGGACAATAGGCGGGAAGACACTCCTTCTGACCAGCTCTGCGCACAGAGGCAGAGGCCTCCGCGCCTGAGCTCGTGTAGTGTGGGTCGGCCATAACATCTGCCTAAGAGGCAGAATTAAATCTGGTGGAGTATTTCATGCCATTGCATGCTGAAATGCTGTCCATCATGTGATCATCAAAAGGAACATGAACCGTGTCAGAACAATGAAATGGCAGTACTACATTCAGAATCTGGCATTCAAAAATGTGTAATTTTAACGTTTAATGTTGAGCAACTCAATCTGATGCATGTTTTTGAGTATAAGCTCCACCAAGTTAAAGTGGAACTTGCTCCCAAGTGTGTGCATAGAATTGCATCCTTAAGGTCTGGTTTTCAGCTCTACTTTCAAGCATAGCTCTATTGGCTATAGTCAGACTAATGCAGAGTAAGTGGCTTAAGGAATGAAGGCATACAGTATAAGCCTGTGCATATTTATTTAGAAATCAGGCTTACTCCCAAGTAAGTGTGTAAGGGACTGTAGCCTTAGGTCAGGAGGAGGCTGTTAAATTTGCTGCCAGTCTGCCACTCCAGAAACGTTGGTGCAATAACACACTACTGGTACAGCTCAAAGCTCATTAGAGGAGGTGCAAAGATTTGGATACAAATGCCTTGTGGGCGAATGCATTTGTGAGCTCTTGGCTTAATTAACTGGCTGGGTTTCAGGATTGCCACAAGACGTGATGATGGCCCATAAGGTATGGCCCAAATATTAGCTATTTAAATCTTGTTTAGCATTGCATATACAGAATGCATATTGTGGATTAGGAACTGGTTGTGGATTAGGAACTGGTTGAAGACCAGGAAACAGCGAGTGGGAGTCAATGGGCAATTTTCACAATGGCGAGAGGTGAAAAGCGGTGTGCCCCAAGGATCGGTCTTGGGACCGGTGCTTTTCAACATTCATAAATGACCTGGAGTTGGGGATAGGCAGTGAGGTGGCCAAGTTTGCGGATGACACTAAACTTTTCCGTGTGGTAAAGACCAGCATGGATTGTGAAGAGCTCCAGAAGGATCTCTCCAAACTGGGAGAATGGGCAGCAAAATGGCAGATGCGCTTCAATGTAAGTAAGTGCAAAGTGATGCACATTGGGGCAAGAAACCAAAATTTCACATATACGCTAATGGGTTCTGAGTTGTCTGTGACGGATGAAGAGAGAGATCTTGGGGTGCTGGTGGACAGGTCGATGAAAGTGTCGACCCAGTGTGCGGCGGCTGTGAAGAAGGCCAATTCCATGCTCGGGATCATTAAAAAGGGGATTGAGAATAAAACAGCCAATATCATTATGCCTTTGTACAAATCGATGGTAAGGCCACATCTGGAGTATTGTGTCCAGTTCTGGTCACCATACCTCAAAAAGGATATAGTTGAATTGGAAAAGGTGCAGAAAAGAGCGACCAGAATGATTTGTGGGCTGGAGCACCTCCCTTACGAGGAAAGGCTACAGCGTCTGGGGCTTTTCAGCCTAGAAAAAAGGCGCCTGAGGGGGGACATGATTGAGACTTATAAAATTATGCATGGGATGGAGAGGGTGGATAGAGGGAAATTCTTCTCCCTCTCGCACAACACCAGAACCAGGGGACACGCACTAAAATTGAGTGGAGGGAGAGTTAGAACAGACAAAAGAAAATATTTCTTTACCCAGCGTGTGATTCATCTGTGGAACTCCTTGCCACAGGATGTGGTGATGGCACCTGGCCTAGATGCCTTTAAAAGGGGTTTGGACAAATTCATGGAGGAAAAGACCATCACAGGTTACAAGCCATAAGCAACCTCCTGGTTTTTTAGAAGTGGGTTTTCTCTGTGCCAGGTGCAAGGGAGTGGCGACTGGACACAGGTATCTTGTTGTCTCGTGTGCTCCCTGAGGCATCTGGTGGGGCCACTGTGTGACACAGGAAGCTGGACTAGATGGGCTTTTGGCCTGATCCAGCAGGGCTCTTCTTATGTTCTTATGTTCTTAGAAGCTGGTGCCTTTTCTCCCCTCCTCCTCTTGCTGCTGCTGCTGCTGCTGCATCAGTCATAGCTGGGCTTCCGAAGACACTTTACCTCTCAATCACAGAGGGGAAAAGAATAGGAAGCGAGCCATACATATTCATGAAGGCTAATCGTCAACATTCCAAGAGCATCTCCAGACACCAGCATAAGGGAACATGACCTAATCCGGAAGGGTGAGAGTCACTCTGAGATGCCTTTTATCTCACAGATTAAAATAATCACAAAGAGACATCTTTTGTTACATATCTTGTGAGGCAGTGGGCATTTTTCATGTGCTTTTCAGTCCTCGTAGTCCCAGGTGCTGGAGCGTCACCTTTGCTGGCTTTTTATTTGTTGACATAGCCAAGGCTGTCCATCTCCAGGTTGCAACCTGCCCTCCTGTCACCATGACAGCCCACCGCTTGTTCATTTCTTTGGTCCTTAATCCACCATCCCTGCTACCTAAAGTGGGCAAAACCAGTTCTTGGGATGGAGCAGAGGCGTCGCCGGGGGGGCGAGGGGGTGGTCCACCCTTGGGTGACAGGCGGGGGGGGTGACAAAGTGGGTGGTGGTGGCAACAACTGCTCCGTTTTGGCTGCGGGAGCAGCGGTGATGGGTTTGGCCCACCCACACGCCCGCCTTGCATCTCCGACGGAATGTGCAGTGGCGGCGGTGATGTCACTTCCGGTAGTGATGTCACGGGGGCTGCATAGCAACGCACTGGGTTGGAGGGTGACACCTATACCCACACCCAGTTCTGGAAATGGCTTCAGGATTGTCTCTTCCTTTCAAGTCAACTGCTCTAAAATACATACCGTACATAAGTTGGACTAGCAAAGTAAACTGCTAACAACTTCATGCAATAGGCTCAGGAATATGGAAAGTCAACTAGGAGGACCACATCACATAAAGTGTGAGAGTTTCACATACACAAAGTGGTTGTGCAATTTATCCCTTCATAAAGCTGCCTGGATAATTCTTCTGCTTGGTTACAGAGAGATGGAAAGCATGGAGACAGACTGCTTGTGGAATCCAACTGTCCCTAAATGTGAACAAAGCAACAGGGACTGCCACTCTGAATTGCAGGTGGTGTGTGTGTGTGTGTGTGTGTGTGTGTGTGTGTGTGTGTGTGTGTGTGTGTGTGCGCACATGCGTGCGCGCGCAACGAAGTTATACACACACAGGCTCTCTACACATGCTCAGGGGCCCTGCCTTTGCTTGTATGCATGTAGGCTCTGTTCCAGCCTTCACATTGTGATTAAAATATAGGAAATGTGACCAAAACACTAGAGGCATTTCACTGTGTCATAGTCCTTTCAGGGCCAGAATAGGTATGGCAATGATATAACCACCACTTAAATACTGTATATCATCTCCTAAAACACAATTATCATGTTATCTTCCTAGAATATCAAGCCAGTTTGCATTTCACCAGCTGGCTATAAGGTCATGAAGACAGAGGAGGTCAGGGTGGGAACTATTCCAGTTTTCCCTATTCCTCTATGAATCAATTCTCTGAACATGTGAAGGGAAAAAAAGAGCCTCCCTGTGTGTGACTGAAATGATCATATCATGAGTAAGGGCACCATTTAAGATTTCAGTAGTGGGGAGGGAAAGGTGACTTTGGAGGAGGCAAGGTTTCCAAAAGGTTCAAAACCCTGATTTTTTTAAAAAACGTGAATTTTACTTCCTTGGTTGGGCTTATTGTTAAGTCTCACAATAACTATAGCAAAGTAATCCATACAGGGCATCTTTAAGCAAAGGGATTTGTGCTTTGACATACAGAATATACCAGTGGTGGCCAACCCATGGCACGCCATGTGATAATCTTGAGTGTGCCACTTTAAACAAACAAACAAACAAACAAATAAATAAATCTAAGGTAATGAAAATATTTAAAGCACAGTGACAGCGCAAGAAGAATAAGGCGCAGTGGGGTGCAGAGACCTCCTCTAGTGTCACAGACTTGGAAAGGTGTGCTGGGGTCGAGAAAGAGAGAGGGACTTCAGCGCTCGACTCGAACAGGAACAGCAGCATGTGCCACTTCAAAAGGCCCAGCGTGCCACTAAGTGTCACCCGTGCCATGGGTTGGCCACCTATGGTATATACAGTACCTAGTAAGGTAAAGGTAAAGGTGACCCCTGACAATTAAGTCCAGTCGTGTCCGACTCTAGGGTGTGGTGCTCATCCCCATTTCAAAGCCGAAGAGCCAGCGTTGTCTGAAGACGCCTCCGTGGTCATGTGGCTGGCGTGACTCTCCTTGCCGCAGCGCGTAGTATGCAGCTGGAACACGGAGCGCTGTTTACCTTCCCACAAGCGGTACCTATTTATCTACTCACATTAACATGCTTTGGAACTGCTAGGTTGGCAGGAGCTGGCCAAGCAACGAGAGCTCACCCCGTCGCAGATTCGAACTGCCGACCTTTCGATCAACAGCTCATGGTTCAGCGGTTTAACTCACTGCGCCTAGTACACAAGGCTATTTCACTGTTTAACAATCACTGACAGTCAAACTAGATGTGCATGTAAGTGTGTGTTTTAAGGGAAGTGCTTAAAAGTGAAAGCACCTCTCTCTTCTTAAATAGCCACAGGGTGAACAAAACCAATCCTGACTGGGACCATGGTGCACATTGGGAGCCTTTCCATTTGCACCATTTTCCTGCCAAAAGTCTTCCCTGAAGTGGCTATTTGCAGCCAGAGGCGTAACAAGACAAAAAAGCACCAGGGCTTCAAACCCGGAAGTGAGTGGCAATGACATGGAACACATCACATGTGATTTCACAGACCACTTACTTCTGGGTTCGGAGGCCGAGGCGATATGTGTTGACTTACCAGTGGCAGCGGAGGTTCTGCTGGCTGGCATTGCCCACATGCAGCCTCTGGGGCTTTGCGCTAGCAACAGCAGCCCACAGAACAGCACGGAACATCCACTAAAATTGGGCGGAGGGAGAGTTAGAACAGACAAAAGAAAATATTTCTTCACCCAGCGTGTAATTAATTTGTGGAACCCCTTGCCACAGGATGTGGTGATGGCACCTGGCCTAGATGTCTTTAAAAGGGAATTGGATAGATTCATGGAGGAAAAGTCCATCACAAATTACCAAACATAAGCAACCTCCTGGCTTTAGAAGTAGGTTTTCTCTGTATTCCAGGTGCAAGGGTGTTGCAACAGGATACAGGTATCTTGTTTCTTATGTGCTCCCTGAGGCATCTGGTAGGGCCACTGTGAGATACAGGAAGCTGGACTAGATGGGCCTTTGGCCTGATCCAGCAGGGCTCTTGTTATGTTAGATTGGGTCCCAATGTATGTACTCTATCCCATCATATTACGCCCTAAGTAAATCAATTACGCCCCCTTGGTGTAGCGTCCGGGGCAGCTGCCCCCCAGGCTCCACCCTTGTTAAACCTCTATTTGCAGTCTATAGTAGTGTGCATGCAGATGTACCTTCCCACAGGACCATTTGTGTGTGTGTGTGTGTGGGGGGGGGATTTCTTCCACCTTCACTAACTTTATATTTCATTTTTGCCAGCCACAGATGTTGTCTATGGATGGAAAATGATCAGGCTTCTTCTCTGCTGTTTGTTGCAAGCTAAGGGAAGCAATTGATCCTGAAGCTTGCGAGAGAAAAGTTGAAGGGGAATCTTGAGAGTAATGAATTGGGTTGTCAAGTATACACCCATCATTCATTTCTGTTCAAGATTGTTCCAAAAGCAGGAATTTCTACTCAAGACAATGGCTTATTTGCTCCTGAGTAAACAAGCATCTTTTACACCCATGAATTCACAGGGATTACTCCCAAGTATGCATTGGACTGCAGTCAAAAATGGCACCACAGAGCATGTCTTTGCAAATTTTGGTTACTTCTGTATTTAAATTTTTGCCACACACTTAATGGATGAATCACAACCAGCTTCCATCACCCAAATAACCTGCGGTCACAGCTTGCTTAGAAAAAAATATTGTTTTTCCTAACATAACATTGTTAGTACTCCAAGCACACTATTTAAACTCTAAAACCAGATAGGGTCTCGTTTTGTCTCATACCAAGCCTGTGAGGAAGACCTACACTATCCCTATTTATGGAAACCTCAAGCTGGGAGAGGCTACTAGCCAATCGGTTTGTATTAATAAAAATATTTATCTCCTGCCCTCTTTCTCCTTTCAGGAGCTTGCCTGAAGAACTGCCTATATAAGTACAAGATAAGCCTGCCTGAACATTAAGGCTCTACCTTGACTTGCTCTTTTTGCCCACCTGGCTGCTTCCCTAAGCATGACCATACAAATAACTTAAGAAAGGCAGCTTCATATGTCCATCATCCTCCATCCTGGACTATATGAAGAACAGTAATGTTTACACAAAGCCAGTGGGTGGCGCAGTGGGTTAAACTATCGAACCATGAGCTGACGATCGAAAGGTCGGCAGTTTGATTCCGCGTGACGGCTCCTGCCAACCTAGCAGTTCGAAAGCAAGAAATTGCAAGTACATTAATAGGTACCGCGTCAGCGGGACGGTAACAGCGTTCCATGTGCCTCGGTGTTGAGTCATGCCGGCCACATGACCATGGAAACGTCTTCGGACAGCGCTGGCTCTTCGGCTTTGAAATGGAGATGAGCACCGCTCCCTAGAGTCGGACACGACTGGACTTAATTGTCAAGGAATACCTTTACCTTAATGTTTACACAGGTGGTATACTTTTGCAAACCTAATAATTGCTGACTGTGCCATTATAAAGAAAGTCTCTCCCAGAAATGGCTAACAGTGGCACTGGGACACTTCTATGTGACGATGGTAACTCTGCTGTTATGCAGAGGCCACAATATGTGGATTGGTTTGGGGCTGAGTCCCTATGCTGGAATGTCTGGAACTTTTTGGTACATGAAAACATGCCAAGTTTTGCAGACATGTTCGTCGACTCTTCTTGGCATTAGCTGGTAACTTCTTGGGCATGAAGCCAGATTGGCCACTGTCTCTAAATGCCACAGATGGCACATCTAACACTTCTGAGGAAAAACTACAGCATGATCTCATATTGAAATGAGGCAATCAACAGAAATGCTACAACTGTTAATATGCTTTATCTTCGATGGGTCAAATCTTACAAATTGTGCTTAGGGGACCTTACAGGTGAGAATTAGATTCGGGAGCAAGCAGTGCATCTTACAAAAACATCCTTTAAAAGGAAACCCCAAAATAGACTTATTTTCTTGAGAGGGTGCCAAGTGCACTCTCCCACCAACCACCGCTACCATTTCTAGTCAGGAGTGAGAAATTAAAGAATTAAGTGAAAACCGTTGAGTGAATGGATAAAATACAAGTTTAAATTTAAAGCACTCTTGCTGGAATTTCATACATAACTGATTCAAATTATACTCCACAATATAAAAAAAACAGACATAGTTACACTTGTATTAATGAGCATCTCCCAAAAGCTAGGATCCGATATATCTCCCCACTTAACTATTAATTTCAAAGCATGCAGTTGCTTGTGTTCTGAAAAGCATTTTTGAAAAACTCACAGGAATCTACATTTTCCTTCCTTCCTTCCTTCCTTCCTTCCTTCCTTCCTTCCTTCCTTCCTTCCTTCCTTCCTTCCTTCCTTCCTTCCTTCCTTCTTGCCATCAACTGTGACTTCACCTTCTGGTGGCTCCTGAACCTGAAGTGGTCTTGTTTTGTTCGAGCTTCCTTGTAAGGCATGTTTCTTAACCTATTCCTGCCAAGCTTTTAGTCCTCAGTCCAATTCTGGAAAAACAAAAATCTGTCTACATCTGGTGAGGACAAGGTAACAGGAGACTCCCTGCCCGTTGCCTTCGCCGCACTGAATGGCTCCGATGGCGAGGGGGCAGGGTCACTTCGTACCAGGGAGTAAACGGGGACTAGGACAGTGCGGAACGTACGGTACCGCCCCCCCCTCCAGTGACACCTCTGAGCTCAGCAGAGCACGGCCAACTACTCCCTCCTCTTGCAAGCTCTCACACTGGCAAGGAGATTGTGGAGCCCACTTGCCCCATATTGAGACCCTTGGCATTTTATTCTACCTATTAAAGCTCCCAAGAATTCCTCTCCTCTTTAGAATGCTTGGACGGTGGACCTACTCTTCAAATCTATCTGTTTTCTCTGGAATCCCTGTCTCTCTCATAACCATAGTCATAAAATTATAACTAAATGGCTTTCTTTTCTTTATCCCCGGACACTAAAGTTATTGCAGCCAATAGCTTCCCTGGAGCTCTGCATTATATGTATACAATAGATTCAGATGAAAGTCTGCAGGAATCCTCTTGAGAGCAAGCATTAAGGATGTGATTTGTACAAACGTCAAGGTGGTTTAGGCTGTGTGACAAGGATTATATTTCTATATTGCATTTTAACACTGGCCTGGCATCAAGAAGCCACCTAGCTTAAAATACAGTATCAGCATTATAAATAAGGTTGGTTGTAATAGCTTGGAGTCTGACAAACCTGAGTCTGCATGGCTGAATTTCTAACACCAATAAAAGTATATCTACACCAATTATTTTTCTCCCAAATATGCCTGAGAATAGAATGCCTGCTGTATCTTGCTCAATTTTCCAGATAGTAGGTTGGGGCCCAGGAATGTACAGTATTCACACAAGGCAAAACCATAGTGATAGACCTATATAACACAATCCTTGGTGCATCTACTCAGAAGTAAGCCCCATTGAATTCAAAGGGAATTACTTCCTGGTTAGTGTGTATAGAATTGCAGTCCTGCAGCACAAGTCTAATTTTGTTCAATGGAGCTTACTCCCAGGCAAGTGTTTAAGATTGTAGCCCTGGCCACAGACAGCAAACCCACCACACTGTATTGATCTGCCATTAGTTTTGTCTGAAAACTGCATTGGCCAGAGGACGCAGAATGGGGTGCGGTGGTGTGGTGGGCCCCAGGGCGTAGGGCGCTGAGGCTGGGGGGTGGGGTGTAGGCCTCCTTAAGTTTTGTTTTAGTTTTTGGGTTTTTTTCCGTTTTTTCTCAATTTTTAACTATTTCGCGGGCAGCTGCCGCCCCCCCCTGCTGCTTCCCAGGGCGGCAGCTGCGTTGTGTGCCCCCCCAGGGTGTGTGTGTGCTTTTGGGGTACTTAGCTTGTCTTGGCCGGGCAGCAGGCAGCATTTTCCCGGATCGGCGGCATCCATCTTGAATGGGCGCGACTCTCTAGATACTCTCTCCGTCTCGTTGGTCTCGCTGGTCGGTCCCCCAGAGCCCTAGACAGGCCTGGAGGACCAACGGACCAGCGAGATGGAGATTCCTAGAGAGTCCCGCCCATTCAAGATGGATGCCGCCGATCCGGGAAAATACTGCCTGCTGCCCGGCTGAGACAAGCTAAGCACCCCAAAAGCACACACACACCCTGGGGGGGCACACGACGCAGCTGCCGCCCTGGGAAGCAGCGGGGGGGGGGCGGCAGCTGCCCGCAAAAGGAAAAAAACAGAAAAAACCCCGAAAAAGCAAAAAAAAAGCAAAAAAACCACACCAAGGCGAAAAAAACCCCGGACGGCCGTGCCAAAACGTGTTTCGGTGACATAAAGGGGGGTGTCGAAAAGGGGGGTGTAAGGGGGTGTAAGGGGGCAGGGCATAAAGGGTCCGCACCGGGTACCAAATGGTCTGGCTCCTCCTCTGGCATTGGCTCTAAGAATTAGCCGTTCATGGCTTTATTAGCCTTTCCTTGAGCAAAGCCTAGGGATTGGGAAATCCTCTTCTGTTCAGACAACTGGGGTGGTATCAGGGATCCACCAGGTGGGCCATGTGTTCATCAGGGCCAGCCAACCCCTGAAGCTTCAGGCAGTAGTACCATCTGATGCTTCATCAGACAGAGGGCAGTGGGTGCCATGGGGGCCCAGCAGTGATGTAGACTTGAGTCTATTGGCTCGGACTTGAGTTGGACTCAAGTCGCATCAATGACTTGACTCGGATTTGACTCGGCGATTGTCAAAGAGTCGAGACTTGGAGCCGTTTACGACAAGTCCAATACAATTTTATTCAGGTTTAAACCTGTTTTCCCCATTAAATAGATAGGGACTAGCCACTTGCAACCAAAGACTTGGGACCTGACCCAGAGACTTGGGACTTGATCCACATCCCTAGGGCCCAGTGAAGGCCTTTGGAGGACAGCAGCCTAATGCGGACGCTTCAGACAGTCATGGATATCTTTAACAGTTCTGGCACGCGACTAGAATGAAACAAATTAATATGAATCACATGAAGTCTATTCTCATGCATATACAAGTGGAGAGGTGCCTTAGGGACCTAATTACTAGGGGAAAGAGTTGAGTTATCACCTACGCAGCAGGTAGCTGACCAATGTCTGTATGAAGTGCCAGCTGCAGAGGATGGTGTTTTTCTGGCTGCTTTTTTTAATCTCAGCTGCCCTTGAAAGTCCAGCTTATCTGCCCTGCATAGCAAACAGCCACGTTTATATTTTCAAACAGAGAGGCTATTTCTCAGTATGTGAAAAGGAGTCGTACTCGAGGGTGCTCCTGCCACCGCTTTTGATGGAGCTATCATGCAAATACCATGGCAACATAAATCGACGGCTTGTGGTGGTGGTTTTTTTCTTTTTTCTTTTTCTGTGCCATGTGAAACCAATCTTAAGTTGAAACTGTCATGATTAAAATGTTGCTTGAAGTCTCCACCCTCCTCTTTTTTATGGTTCAACAAGTACGGTTTCCATCAAGGAGCCAATGTTCTCTGCTTGGATCAGGGGATGTAAGAGTAGAATGGCAATGAGTGGTAGTGACAATAAGCTAGCCCCTGCTCTGAATGAGTGGCAACAGCGGCGGAAGAACGGTGGAGCGCGTGGAGCAGGAGCTCCAGGCGCTCGGGCAGGAGGGCGCGATCGGGGGAACTAACGGAAGCGCTGGATTGGCCCTCCCGCTCTCCCTCGAGCCGGTACGGCTCCGAAATGGCTTCGATTCCGGCGGGGGGGGGGGGTCAATGTGATGCGACGCTGGCCCCACCCCCTGAGCCAGGCGCCATTCGGGCTTCCGACATCTCTGAGTGGCAATGACAATAAGGTAGCCTCTGAGCATTGTCATCTTGAGGTATTTGCAGATATAGTTATGGGCAACATGATAATTATAGAATCATAGAGTTGGAAGGGACCCACAAGGTCATCTATTTCTTTCAACCCCCTGCTTGTAACTGGAAATCGTCCTCATCTCAAAGTCCTACAGGGATGTTTAAAGGTAAAGGTGACCCCTGACAATTAAGTCTAGTCGTGTCCGACTCTAGGGTGTGGTGCTCATCCCCATTTCAAAGCCGAAGAGCCAGCGTTGTCTGAAGACGCCTCCGTGGTCATGTGGCCGGCATGACTCTCCTTGCCGCAGCGCGTAGCATGCGGCTGGAACACAGAGCGCTGTTTACCTTCCCACAAGCGGTACCAATTTATCTACTCGCATTAACATGCTTTCCCCTGTAAATCTTTGTGGGGGCGGGGCGATGTCCAAGATCCAGGATCGCGCTTGCCCCTGACCCAAAAACACTATTTTTAAGCATACCTGGTTGTCCTGCCAGCTCCCCGAATGGTCTGGGGGGGGGGCCTGTGGGTGCCTCAGCAGGCCTCCACAAGGCTCCAAACAGCAGTGAGATCACATTGAAAGTTTTACCTGTTCGGTGCAAACTCTTTCATAGTTCTATAACCCTAAGTAGTCATTCTCTAGCTGTTATCCCACTTACTCAGTGTGCACAATCAGGAAAGGCAGCTGCATCCAGTTTACCTTCATTGCCAATGTATCATATGAGGGCTAAAATAGCAGGAACCAGCAGTAGTGTCCCTAAGGGGGTGTGGGGGGGGCGCAGAGGACTGCATCGGGTGACACCCTCGTTGTGTGTGTGTGAGTGTGTGACACCACTAGTGGCCAAAATTGTGAAAACTTTGTCTTTATGAATAATATCATCATGTTATATATCATTCGATGTGTAATGCCATGCAGAATGGAATAGAATAAACTATTTTGAATTATCTGTATGCTATCAAACGTTATGACCAAATACCTGGAAAGGGAAAACACAACTGCCTTATGCAACAAAAGGTGGATTTCCTTAACTCAAAACACATCAATGAGACTGCTTGTTCTGAGAGCCGAGTTAGTTACTGATTTGTTGGGTGACCTGTACTGTTATATATTAAAATAAATGAAGTTAATGGGAGTGACACCATGAGTTACCGGACCGGGTGACACCAACCGTAGTGACACGACTGACCAGGAGTAATCTGTAGAAATACACAGTCCTGCCTGATGAGCATCCTTTGTAGAACTCAGCTCAGCCCAACCTTGTTTCTCCCTATTCACCTCTGAGGTCCATCATGGGGTGACGTGCTGAGCTCTCAGACCGGGTGACGAAAACTCTAGTGACAGCTCTGTTTAGGCTGCAAACATACATTTAGGCTGTGTGTATAATATTGTAATTTAAAGGTGTGATTTTGATTACGCGGGAGGAGGGGCAATGATGCGGGAGAGGGGCGATGATGTATTGCCACGCCCACTGCATGGGAGGAGGTCCATCAAGGGGGGGTGACACACTGACCTCTCGCACCGGGTGACGCAAACCCTAGGAACGCCCCTGATAACAGGACATTATTCTGGTCTTTGATTATACAGACCTGAGCCTGACCTCCATCTTGAAAGAATGGTTACAAACACAGAGAAGTCTGAATGGCCACTAGGGGGCAAACACAGGAATATATACAGTATTTCAGGAAAAAAAAGTTTCGAAGCAAGTTTTCTTTGATAGGCTGACATTGGTGAAGAAGTACAGATATGAGGGAGGAGGGAATAAGGTACCACAATGCCCCTAATGCCATACTCTCTCTCTCTCTCTCTCTCTCTCTCTCTCTCTCTCTCTCTCTCTCTCTCTCTCTCTCTCTCTCTCTCTCTCTTCCCCCTTTGGGGCATATAGCAGTTGCAGAAGGAGGTCATTTAAATGAGAACGATTAGTGCCCCCTACCCTCCAGTGCCACAGTCCCAATCCAGTTAGGGGGGCTTGCTGGGGCTGCTATTAACAGTTTGCAAAGCCAGGCAATGGGAGCTCCTGATCACAGGCTTTCCACACCATGTCTGGTTACATCCCTAACCAGCATCCAGAAGAATCCATCTTTGAGGGAGTTCAAGGAAGCTTGTTCTTCTTGGCAATAAGAAGCTCTAAGTTCCTGCAGTCCTCCTCGGAATATTGCTCCATGGATTCCTGCATTGGACGCATCAGTAGGCAGTCATAACTCCTTGGTTCAGTGACTTGCCTCCAGCCAAGAACAGAACAGATGTTCAGATCATTATCCGAGAGTCCATGCCATGCCAGCCTGTTCTTTCTAAGTCATTTGCTCACCCTTTGTAACCAGATTTCCTTGCAAGTTACTGTCTCTGTTCTATAATAAACCTTCTTGACTGGGAACAAGCCACACTCTCCTCCTAGAGATGAATGAATTTAAGGCACTGGGTTGTCTAGCACCTCTTCTTAGAGAGATGTGGCTTGGAGCTCCTAGCACTTCTGCTAGGCTTCCTTTATGGATCTGACTAAGAGGAAAAGTAGGTCAAATCAATGATTTGGAATGACCAGGCTTTGAAGGAGTCTACCTTGTTGCACTCTTAGCAGAGTCCACATGGAGCTGTTTGCTTTGGACAGACAGGGGTTTGGACAGATTCATGGAGGAAAAGACCATCACAGGTTACAAGCCATAAGCAACCTCCTGGTTTTAGAAGTAGGTTTTCTCTGTGCCAGGTGCAGGGGAGTGGCAGCAGGAAACAGGTTATCTTGTTGGCTGTATGCTCCCTGAGGCATCTGGTGGGGCCACTGTGTGATACAGGAAGCTGGACTAGATGGGCCTTTGGCCTGATCCAGCAGGGCTCTTCTTATGTTCTTATGCTTTCTACTACAGTCCTTGAATTGCAGGGGGTCAGCAAGCCCTTACCGGCTGCCCTGGCTTGACTCAGGGATGCACTATTTCTGCTTTTTATTTCTTAAGGTAGTGACTCCAGCTTGAGTCTCCCCTTTATTCTATGGAGCTCAGGTTGGTATACCTCGAGTTCCCAGGTAATCTCCCATTTAAGCACTGACCAGACCAGAGTCAGACCTGCTTAGCTTCAGCATTATTGCAGCGTCAAGACCTTCAGGACATAGCCTGGCCCCTTTAAGTGTCAGTTTTCCAAGTCTCAGTTGCCCTGATTCTGCATGCTAGATCAACACATAGGGGCTGTCTTGATCTCTGAATCATGGATCTGACACAAGGGCAGCCCAATCCTGCGTAACCCTAATCCGCAGCAGATCCTAAGCAGGATCACGGCCATGCCTGTGGAGTTAGGGCACACGCACACCTCGTGGGAAAGGGACGTTCGTCCCTTTCCCCCGGTGCCAGCCCCAGCAGCCCCAATGGGCCTCCTTGGATAAGCGATGGCAAAATGGCCAGCACAACTCTGGGGAGGCCATGTAAGAGCAAGGCCATGTAAGACTTCCTGAGGCCCAGGAAGGGGCTTTTGGGATATTGGCGGAGTGCACCGCCGATATCTCTGCTCCTCTCCTGGGCCTCGTGGCCCAATCACCCCCTCCCTGCCACCCTGGTCCTTCCTCCCCACTCCCTCCCACCGCTTGGCACAGGACTTTCCTGCGTCCAGTGATGCAGTCCATGGCCGACAGTGGAGTGAGTGGCACCGGCCTCAGTGCTGGGGCTGCTTACTCCACAGATGCTGCAAACATGCCTTACGGCACTTTTGCAACACCCTGCACTGACGGAGTGCTCACTCCGCCAGCACTGGCTTGTGCAGGATTGTGCTGTCAGTGTAAGATATAAGCTGATTTTCTAGAAAGGCACTAAATGGTTTGGTGACTTCTCCTATAGGCACACTCTAGATCAGCGTTTCTAAAGTGTGCTCCTAGGAGTCCTGGGGCTCCCTGAGACCCTTTCAGGAGCTCCACAAGCACAGCGTAAGTGGCCGCCATCTGCCCCCTAACTGGTTTCTTGTCCATCCCTTCCGCCTCCCCCTGTTCATAACTCTCCTTCCTTCCTCATTCTCTTCCTGTTCCAACTCTTTGCCAGTAGTCGGCTTTGGGCTCAGCACTGTGTAACTCTGTGTATGCACCAGTGTTCTGAGGCTCCCTGAGACTCCGCGAATGCACCGGTGGCGGTGCGGCTCCTCAGGACTACTTTCAGGAGTGTAAAGGGCTCTGGAAACTGAAAAGTTTGAAAACCACTGGTTTAGATCAAACTGAAATTGGGCGCCCTCTCAAAGGGGGAGGGGGAGAAGGGGGAGACCTTAGATAGTAAACAGTTCCAAAACCTTCACACTCTGTACTTTTGCTGGTGAATCCTTGTAACCTTCTAATGTCATCATAGCCCGAACAGTCGTCCTGCTGTGCCCTTATCAGTACAGTACTGTACTAGATAAAGCCATGCGATTCCCTTCTGTTATTGAACATACAACATTATTTAAGTACAAGTTGCAATTGTTAGGAGAGTATTACCTTTAGCCATCTTGCTGAAGCTAAGCATGCCTAGGTCCTCTTCGTCAATGCCTGGATGGGCGATATGAATGCTGCCTTGAGTTCTATGACGGAAGAAAGGCAGGATAATGAATTTCTTTTTAATATCCTATGACAGTGAAGGTGTGTTGGACTCCTCTTTTTCCAGAAGATGGCGCCATTGTGCTATCAGGATGGAACTTCTGCTCTCTCTTTTTCCTTGACTGAGGTTTTGTTTCCATAACAATTCCTCTGTTTATAGACATAATGCTGGAAAAGATATAACCTTGGTCTGCATGTTATTCTGAGAAGACTTGGTCTGCAGTGCTAATAGTTCTGAATAGACAAATCAAAGGCTTGTTGAGAAAACAGTCCTCCTGCTTCTTCTTAAAAATTAATTGAGTCTGGTATGATTCAGTGGTGCTATTCGAAATGCTCTCTTTGCTCTGGAAGATGTGTCTAAATCGCAGAACCAGATGCAGGGAGTAAGTTGGCCAGTATCTTCATTCAGACAATTGTTTTCAACGCTAATAGGAAGCTTTTGAGTCACACAGATCGCTTCCTTGAGGATTTGCAGAGGAGGTCAGTCACCTCTTGTGATTTAATATCATCATCAGGAAGACCTATACCTGTGGCTGGCTCACTAATTCTACACACTCAACTCTTGTTATAAACAGCGAAATGAGCATATGTGCCAGGAATGTGTGTCAAAACTGTGAGTGTGCATGCATGCGTATTATGTGAGACAGCCTCTTCTGTGTTGAGTACCTTTGCTATAGTTATTCTGAGATGTAAAAGGTAGCCATAACAAACTACTGTATATACAGTATAAGAAGCATAACATGAAGTTCTTCTGAATGTGAGTAACATGACAGAGAGCTTCCCAGTCTCTGCTTATGCTTGTCCATGCACTCATATTAGCAAGAGGAGTGGGAGAAAATAGGATCCTGTGGGACTCCTCTGCACTGAAACACTGCACTGACACCCAGCTGGGTCAGATATACTCTCTCTCTCTCTCTCTCTCTCTCTCTCTCTCTCTCTCTCACTCTCTCTCTCTGTGTGTGTGTGTGTGTGTGTGTGTGTGTGTGTGTGTGTGTGTGTGTGTGTTGGCAATTTAACCGTGGCTCTCCCTCTCCCCTCAACATTTCTCTCTCCTGAAATACAAACTGGCATTCCTGCTCAGGTGATTTATATGTCATCTGCAGCAGCATCATTGCTCTTGTGTCCATGGGTAGTGTCTGCATCTTCCATTCTAGGTGGAAAGGCGGAATGCTAGATATAGGGGTACAGAGGAGGGGGCAGGGTAGAGTGCCACAGCAGGAGCAGTGATGTCAGTACCACTGGTCAGGTGCTGCCTTTGAAATGGGTTTCACTTAGCAGAGAAAAAACATCAGGCTCAGCAGGAAGAAAACTGAGAAAATTGCCTAGGGGCATAAGTGCCACTCTGTTCTGCCCCCATTTGCAGCCAGCAGCTGGATGGAAGAAACTATAGGGTGTGTGTCATGACAAGGTCCTGCATTTCAAAATGTACGGCTACTCCATATCATGTCACTGCAACCTGTTCTTGGCACATTGATGGAAGACAAGCACCAGACCATTGGTCCATCTAGCCCAATGTTGTCTGGCAGCAGTCAGGTTTCTGAGTGAGGTTTTTCTCATAATTTCTACTGGGCATGACAGGGATTGATCCTGGAACCTTCTGAATGCAGAGCAGGTGCCCTATCACAGAGCTATGGGCCCTCCCCTGATGCACATATGCAGGGTCCTTGGAGGAAATAATTCCACTCTATGGAGGCAGCAGCAACTATGGAGCTCCAGGTAATATGTAAATAAAGCTTAAGAGCTGAATCCTATCCTCTCCACCACCACCACCAATGTGACTGTGCCAAAAAAGCGTGCAGTATCCAGTGGGGGGGGGGGTGTGGCGGATTGGGAGGCTTAGAAGGGGAAACAGGAATTATTTCCCCTTACCCCTCCATAAGCCTCCCACTCACCAATGGGTCTCCTCAGTCCAAGGAGAGAAAGGGGACATTCAGGAGATGAGGAGGGGGATATAGCATACTGACACAGGCCACACATAGCTGTACACACACCCTCCTGCCTACATCACGCCCTCCCCTCCCCCCTTCCGCCCTCACCCTGCCCCCACTGCTACCTTACCTGGTCTGGCGGACACAGCATGGTCTGTTGGCGGAGTTGCGGTGCTGCTGCCTGTTGCAGCGGCGCTCAAAAAAATGGCCGCCAATGGAGTGCTGCGCTCCATCAGCAGCCATTTTACAACAATGGATGTGTCTTCCACTGCCATAAACCCCTCTGCGCGACAGCCCAATTCTGCCTATAGGATGGGGCTGTTAGTCTTAGCTATTTGAAATTGTCATCAGCATAGGTCTTTTGATGTTTACCTAGCCACACCCACACAGGAGGAAAAAAAGAAGAAGCAAGGTTAGTAAATGCAGATACTATTAATAAGAGTACAAACACACCGTGCTGATAAGACCGGGATTACAAAAGTTGACTCCAGGAACAAAGCAATAAACGGAATGTCATTGGAAAAGAGCAAGCGAGCCTTAGGCATGTGTGTGTGTACTGTGTCTCTGGTGTCATTTGGGCCTCACAAGGTGCTGGAAGACAGAGAACAAAGCAGAGAATCATTATATACAGAAATACCTCGACTTTCATCCACTTGACTTCCATCGCTTTGCTCTTTCAGTCATTTTCCATTATAACCACATTTCAAATTTTGTCTACGTGCTTTCCTCTTTTGTCCGATTTCATCCAATCTTCCACAACGTTCTTCGACCTTCTAATGTTTATTTTTCTTTTATTTCTGTTTGTTTAGGTTTCGCATGCTTTTGCATGAGTTATATAGTTTTTCACCAACCAAGACAAATTTGCAAGCTAAATAAGGCTATGCTTTGACATTCATCCATTTTTGAGTTTCATCCATGCTCTGGTCCCTAACCAAACGAAAGTGCAAGGTCTTGGTGTCAATCAGAGTTGCTTTTGCAGACATCTACACAGAGCCCCCTATTCTTAGGAAGAGGAAGAGACCGTTCTGCTGCAGTGAGCCCTCTTGGTCTTTTGTGGTATCCCTGAGCCACCTGGCATGTTGGGGTCTCAAACCTTGGCAGACCAATGAAGTGTTTTTGCATTGCACTCTAGTCAGCTAACTCAACGGCAGGCTGTATCTTTAACCTTGTTCCACTACTACTGCATATGAAATACATTTTGTGTATTTGTTTTGCTCTCAAACACATGGTGACTTCCTTTAACTCTGACATATTTCCTCTTAGCAATGCCCAGGTAGCCTAATGCTGGCTTTCCCCCTTCTTGTTATCCTGCCTCGACTGATGGCAGGGACCTGGTTGGGTCCAGAGGGGTCAGGTCCCAGTGATGCTTATAGCCCACTTGAGAGGCACTGAGCTCCATTCTTTACAAAGGACTCCACAGAGGGCATGCCTGAAAAGGGAGGGAGGGGAGGGGAAGGGAGAGAAGCACAAATAAAGGAGGGTGGAGCAAAGCCACCCCCCCCCCCAAACAGAAAGAGCAAGCACTGTATAATCTAAGAGCTTGCTTGCTCGTGCCAGCTGCTCTTGGGATCGGTGGTGCTCTGAACTAATAGGGCGTGTTTGTGTGTTTTTGCTGCTGAAAACAGATGAATCAGAGTTGTGGTTTCCAGCTTCATTATAATGATACAAAGAGCTTTGTTTTCAGCCAACCTGCAGCACAAGAGGCTCAGAGGCTGCAGCTGTAATCAGTGTTTTAGGTTGATTTCCCCCCCCCCCCCCATTTGTTGCAAGAATCCTTATATTTTCAAAATGTATCAAAATGATTCAAGAACTGCTGGCTCAAGAATGATCAGGCTAAAGG
Organism: Plestiodon gilberti rubricaudatus; assembly: GCA_026170595.1. Classification (NCBI taxonomy): domain Eukaryota; kingdom Metazoa; phylum Chordata; class Lepidosauria; order Squamata; family Scincidae; genus Plestiodon; species Plestiodon gilberti. The sequence continues at coordinate 23,135,160 of JANXHW010000004.1, read as the reverse complement.
AAGATGGGAACATTGTACACATTGGCTCGTTTCCTAATTCCTTTCCTCTGACATTCAGCCACTCTCTGACAGTGTTGCTACTTTTGATGGAGGTGTCCCTGAGGTTACTGAGCAAGACTATGAAGTCAACTGGTCAGACTAGATATTCAAAACCCTGCCGCTTCTTTAAAGGATATCTACTCTTCAGACTTAAACTGGTTTAACAGTCATGGCCTCTCTCCCAGGGTACCTTGGGAACTGTAGTTCTATGACAGGAGGAGCAGAGGCATCACAAATCTGAGTCAATAGACTCAAGTCTACATCACTGGCAACTAGTCACGATGGCTACGTGTACAATATCCAGGTTCAGGGGCAGGATCCCCCTGAATGTCTCTTGCAGGGGAGCAACAGTGGAAAAGCATTATTTGCCTGCATGTCCTGCTCGTCCTCAGTTTTCCTGAGGCATCTGGTGACCATCCTGAGAAACCCTGGACTTAGATGGACCTTGGGCCTTACCCAGCAGGGCTCTTCTGAAGTTCTTGCATATATTCCTATATGCCCATTTAACAGTTTACAACAATAGTAGAAAAAAGGACAGGATTTAAACCCGTCCTTTTTTCTACTATTGTCGCTGGCCATGAAAGCTTCAACTTGTATCTAAAGTTTACAACAATATTCGTTCAGTGAGTATTGATGAATATTTATGATTTGTGGACCTAGTGAATTGGGTAGAGTCGGAGATGGTACTCCTGAGAAATGGTCACACATAGTCAAAAACTGCCCCCCCCCACACACACCTGCCTTCTCTACTTGGCTTCCTGGAGATGAAAGTAGTTCTGTTGGCTAATGAGGACTTTTTCTGCCATTGTGCCATTGCTTCTTCCATTAGCTAGCACAATAAAAACTACTTCAAATGACCTATTCTGTAATAATAATGTTCAGGTAGTCCCTGAGACTGGGGAGAAAGATGTGTGATTCATTATGTTGTGGTGAGGAGCAAAGGGGAGAGGAAGAAACCAAGCCCCCCCCCCCGAGAAGACTGAGGGAAGAATGAAAAGAGTGAGAAAATAATCAGATGCCCTGGGATTTGTTCCCTGTATAACAAGATTGAGCCAGGCAAAGCCAGTTCAGGATGCAACCATCTTTAGCCTGTAGGGATGGGAGGTGCATATTTAAGCACAGACATCCATCGGGGAAGGAAAGCAGCAACAGGTTGGCTGGATCTGTGAGAGAGCACGCTTGCTTTCTACCTCTTATTATCCTCTTTCATGAAGAACTAGGGCATAGAAAGTGAAACTTTCTCAAGGGGTGACACCTCTTCTTTGGAAGATGAAGGCACTCTTCTATTGCTTAATGAGACCAGTCTGAATGAAGCTTTAAGTGTGTGAAACCAAGTTGCCTGGTGGGGGACAGGACTGGAGAAACGAAGGGAAGCAGCCTCTAGCCATTGGCCAAAGGACCCCTGAAGATTGCCTCAATGCCCCCCTTCTTCCCAGGAAGACCATCTCAGTAAGAGGAGGACCAGACTGGACCAGTCACCAGCCAGAGAAGGAGCAGCTATGGAGCCTTGCTTGCTTCCCCGTTTAATTGTGTTTAATTGTAGCGTTTCTGCCATGGTCTTAATTATTAGTCACATTAGTCAGCTTGAATTTTTCCCGAAGGAAGATTGCATATTTTCATATTTATAGCCCTGTTTTATGATAGCTACCTCTGGCACATTTTTGTTGTGGTTGAAAAGCTAGGACAACAATGTTTGAAATAACTAAAAAATACACATTTTAAAAATAAAGGAGCCCTTGCTTTCCAAGGCAGAATGAGCATTTCACCCACTGCCTTGCACAAACAGTGCCCCAAGAATTCACTCACCAAGTATCCAGGCCTTTCAATGGAACACTTGTTAGTGGAAAACAAACCTCCTGCATTTTAGTACGCTGCTCAGGTTAAACACTGGGCCCCATTTTACCTTATCTACTGAGCTCTACTTGTCCCTCCAGTAATTATAGCTCAATCCTCCAAACGTTCCTCGCTTTCCATTAACACTGGAGATCCGAGCACTGCAGTTTTCAGGCACACTATGTCTATAAGGTCAAAACGTAGCCTCTGGTATCTGTGCAGCATCGGCAAAAGCATCTGAGCCAAAACAAGTTGTTACAAACCTCCGTGACCTCCTGTTTGTGAGAACCATTCATTGGGCAACATTATGCTTGCTGGGGTGATTAAGATGCAGTGAGCCGAATGCTGCCCATCCCTGCAGTGGGAATGATTGAGCCGATCCCTGAGAGCTTAGTCAGACTTTAAATGTTGAACTCAGGAGCGAAAAGTGCCTGAATTTAAATAAAGCAACTCACAAGCCAATTGTGTGCATGATCAGGTTTCTTCTTCCTAATAAAATTTGGAAGCCAGAAGCCAGCCCTTTCCCAAGGGCTGCTCGCACATTTATCGCAAGGAAACACAGTCATGTAAACAAGCACAAGAACATCAGAAGAGCTCTGCTGGGCCCCAGGCCAAAGGCCCATCAAGTCTAGCACCCTCCTTCCCACAGGGGCCAGCCAGATATCTTTGGGGAGCTCATGCACGGGGCATGAAGGCAACAGTTACACACGCCCCAGCAATAGGGAGCATTCATACTGCCCTGAACTAACGTAGTAGTCACAATGGACAGTTAGTGTTTCCCCATTTGAACAAAAGCTGCACCTTTGAAAGTGTTAGGTTAATCAGTCATGTAGCTGGACTTGCGCCAGTGGGGCAGTGGGCGGGGTGATGCATCATCACCCCACTCGCCCCGCCATCAGAATGGCCCTGAACCGTTTGGCTCTGGATCAGGGCCATTCCGCTGGCAGGGCGGGCTGGGCGATGACGCGTCACCCCGCCCCCCGACTCACTGGCGCGAGTCCAGCTACACTACTGAGGTTAATCACCTAAAGCTTTAGTTGATTATAATACTACTGAGTGTTTATATTGTGCTTTTGAACGTTCACGGTATTTGGCATACCTTCTTTTGTTGCAACCCTCATAGCAGCCCTCTAAAATAGGGCATATCCGTATTCTTGTCCCCAGATGGTTCAATTGCAAGTGCACCCTGGGAAAAGCAGAGCCTCGGAGAAAGGGCCAGCCTTCCTTATCCCAGCAGACTCAGGCTTTCCCTTCCCTTCTCCTTTTCCTTCTGCAGCAGCCTCCCTGCCCACACAGGAACGTTCTATTGACTCAGTCATGGCCCCCTGGCAGATTTCTGTCAGTTAGCCACACCTTGCTTGTTGTGTCTTTGGGGGCAGTATTATGAAATGAAAAAAGAGGAATGCAAACAAAGACATTTGTTTCAGGAGATTGGCTCAGGTTTAATAGAGGATGTTTGCAGTCTCTCAGTCGCACTCAGCCCACAGGGCTTAGCCACTGTACAAACTAAAGTAAAATGCTCAGTGCAGCTGTTTGCTTAGTGCCACTATTGATCTTGTATTTTAAGGCTGGTAGCAGCCGTTATTGGTCCCCAAAGCATCAGACAGAACGTATCCACTCTTTCTCACCAGCCAAGGTGTCTATTCTCTCTGTCTATGTGGTAAACAGATGGATAGATTTATATCCTTGACAGCATCCTGAAAGATTTGCACCTGTAAAAGAACATTCTGTGCATTCTGTAAAAGTAAAAGGAGAGGCAGCTATGCTCATTTGACAAAGGAAAATTTGACTACATGAAACCATTTTTGTTGCACCTTATTACGGTAATATATTCCTGCTATTTTTGCAAATATTCACAAGGATGCTGGCTTATCAGTAGTTTTTAAAATTCCCAGAGGCATGGCGATCACTGTACAGAATATTGAGTTCTTCCCCTAAGGATCCTCTCTAGTTCACCTCTCCATCACCTTTCCTGCTCCTTCCTAACCACTGTACAGGCAAAGACAAAGACTGCTCTAGATTAGAACATGCAGCAGTCTAGGAGGTGAGGGTAGCATTCTGGTGCTTCTAAGGACTGGCAACAGAGGGCAAGCAAACAAGTCACACTTCTCAGAGCCACTGCTGCCCTGGAACATGTTCCTTGGAGGTAGAAAGTGTGAAACGTTATCCTACAGCACCCTGTTGCTCATTCTTAAAAGAAGCTCTTTACATTAGGTTCTCTTGCCAAGCATTTCCAACTGGCCCTCACTCTGTGTAATGCCCTAAAGAAAAATGGCAGCCAGGAACTCACCCTATTATCAGCCCCCAAGACTGGTGGTGCCCCCCCTTATTGCAACAGGTATAGAGATGAACAGCCTGGCTCCACAATGCATTAGAGTCACACTGATCTACAGCAAGAGCAGGGCTCATTATTATATATTATAATTATAATAGTATCATATATTATATTTTAAGTAAGCTGCTACTATCTTAGCATCAGCCGTTCAATGGAACTTACTTCCAAATTACTGTGTCTTCAGGCCAAACTAAAGACGACAATGGAGAAATTGTGAGAAATAATCTCAGATCTCCATCATCTCATCTAGTTGGACCCTTAGGACTGCCTTGTAAAAGCCTGAGAAAGGCTGTCAGTGCAATCCTATCCAATTTACAACACCAGTGTAACCAGTGGGGGAAGGCAGGGCAGGAGGCTTTGGAGGGGCGGGGAGATTTAAATCCCCTTTGAAGGGAATTTGAATCCCCTTTTTGTTCTGGGGCCTCCTGTTCTCGCTGCACCGCTGGTTACACTGGTGGTGTAAGTTGGATAGGATTGCACTGTGTATCTCTTGGCACTGGGACTGTGGAAAAAGCTGATGGTCAGTGAATGAAAGCTTTATCAGTAATGGCCATGAAGAAGAGAAACCAGTCAGTGAATGGGCTCAGAAGAAGCCACCAGTGAAATGGGATGGGTGTCTTCGACCTCTTGTTTCAAAACTGCCTTGAGGTTTCAGTGAAACTAGAAAGGATCCCAGCTATGGAGATTGCCAGCAATGACCGTTTCTTAAGCTGTTGCCTCTTCATCATCTCAGTTAATATTTATCTTGAGATTCATGATACATGCAGTAGTTTTGTTTAACTAACAAGGAGATTAAGGTGGTTTTTTTCCATAGTTATCATTAAAGGAAAATATGAGCCTGGAAGCATCGGTAAATAGCATAGGTTTCATGTAAACATATCAAGTGTGTTTTCCCCATCATATATGTATTTCAGTGTCCACAAATGAGCTGTGGAATGAAAACTATGTGCTCAGATTCCACCGCATGGGTCTTCCCACCACTCCTCAACAATAATTGTTCTTTTCCATTATTAGCAGAAATGTGTTCAGCTCCTCAGTTCAGCCAGCAGGAACACGGCAGGCTTGCGACTCACTAGGATTTTCCAAGGTTACAATTCCAACAATTGTAATTATCAATTCTGACTATCCAAGTTCATGGACAGCCCAATCCTGCCTAACTAAACGTGGCCGGTCTAAAGGGCAGGCCGCTGTATCCTAGTCCCATTGTGGCATGCTTACTCTCCGGGTGCCGCTTACGCCACTTACCGGGTGCTTTCCGGGTGCCGTAAGCGCCACTTACTCTCTGGGTTCCGAAAACGTGCTTTATGGCACGTTTATGGCACCCTAGGCCAGTGGAGCGCTAGCTACACAGGATTACACAGTATCACACAGGATTGCGCCATAGGTCATTCAGTCCAAAAATTACTAGAAACAGTCAGAACTACAGTACTTGCATGGTAGCCCACTATCCCAAAATGAAGGCCCCAATCCAACTACACTTAGTTGTAACTTAGTCCCATTTAAATCATAGTATTCAAATTATTTATTTATTTATTTATTTATTTATTTATTTATTTATTTATATACCACCTTTCTTATCCTCAGATTGCTCTTCAGATGTTATTCAAGGCGGTTTACATAGGCAGGCTTATCTAGATCTGATAAGGATCTTTACAATATTGTTCTGTATAGAACCCTACAATTCCAGCTGGTTTCCTCCATGGTGTAGTCATCTTCACTAGCTGCTGAACACAAGCCTCAAGCTCTCTGCAGGACGCCACAGATCATGCTGAACAGGGAAACATTTTTCCAGTTGTCATCGCTCTGTCACTGACATTCTCAGCATTCCAGTCTGTTCTCTCACCGCACCACGTAACAGCGACTCCTCTCTGCCACCGAGGGTCATGACAGCTTATCAGTGACTTCCTGGTCTCCCAGCACGAAAACTGACTGTTCCTGCTTAGCTTCCGGCAGTCTTCAGGCAGTTCAACCTCGGGACATCACCAGAAGAATGACAAGGTCTGAACTCAGAATTTTAAAATGAGCTAATTCAGACCTGATCCAAATGAGCTGAAGTAGGCTCATTTTTGTTGTTGTTCAGTCGTTAAGTCGTGTCCGACCCTTCGTGATCCCATGAACCATATCCCGCCAGGCCTTCCTATCCTCCACTATCTTCCTGAGTTCGCTCATTTTCATGTTCGTTGCATCGGTGATGCTGTCTAACCATCTCATCCTTGGCCTTCCCCTTCTCCTTTTGCCTTCAGTCTTTCCCAGCGTCAGAGTCTTCTCCAGAGAGTCTTCTCTTCGCATTAGGTGGCCAAAATATTTGAGTTTCAGCCTTAGTACCTGTCCTTCCAGGGAACAGTCAGGGTTGATTTCATTTAGGATTGACTGATTTGATCTCCTAGCAGTCCAAGGGACTCTCAGGAGTCTTCTCCAGCACCACAGTTCAAAAGCATCTATTCTTCGGCGCTCAGCCTTCCTTATGGTCCAGCTCTCGCAACCATACATTGCTACTGGGAACACCATCGCCCTGACTATACGAACTTTTGTTGGTATGGTGATATCTCTGCTTTTTATTATGCTATCTAAATTTGCCATAGCTTTCCTTCCAAGGAGTAAGCGTCTTTTAATTTCATGGCTGCTGTCTCCGTCTGCAGTGATCTTGGAACCCAAAAAAGTAAAATCTGTTACTGCTTCCATTTCTGCCCCTTCTATTTGCCAGGAATTGATGGGACCAGATGCCATGATCTTAGTTTTATTAATGTTGAGTTTCAAGCCAACTTTTGCACTCTCCTCTTTCACTCTCATCAAGAGGCTCTTTAGTTCTTCTTCACTTTCTGCCATTAGAGTGGTATCGTCTGCATATCTGAGGTTGTTGATGTTTCTCCCGGCAATCTTGATTCTGGCTTGCGATTCATTCAGCCCTGCATTTCTCATAATGTACTCTGCATATAAGTTAAATAGGCAGGGTGACAATATACAGCCTTGCCGTACTCCCTTCCCAATTTTGAACCAATCAGTTGTTCCATGGCCGGTTCGAACTGTTGCTTCTTGACCCGCATACAGGTTTCTCAGGAGACAGGTAAGGTGGTCTGGTATCCCCATCTCTTTAAGAACTTGCCACAGCTTGTTGTGATCCACACAATCAAAGGCTTTTGCGTAGTCAATGAAGCAGAAGTAGGTGTTTTTTTGGAACTCTCGTGCTTTCTCCATGATCCAGCGCATGTTGGCAATTTGATCTCTAGTTCCTCTGCCTCTTCGAAACCCAGCTTGTACATCCGGTAGTTCTCGGTCCACGTACTGCTGAAGCCTAGCTTGTAGAATTTTGAGCATAACCTTGCTAGCATGTGAAATGAGTGCAATTGTGCGATAGTTTGAACACTCTTTGGCACTGCCCTTCTTTGGAATTGGAACGTAAACTGACCTTTTCCAATCCTTTGGCCACTGCTGAGTTTTCCAAATTTGTTGGCATATTGAGTGCAGCACTTTCACAGCATCATCATTTAGGATTTTAAGTAGCTCAGCTGGGATATTATCATCTCCGCTAGCTTTGTTGTTAGTAATGCTATCTAAGGCCCACTTGACTTCGCTCTCTAGGATGTCTGGCTCTGGGTCAGTGACCACACCAGCGTGGTCATCAGGAACATTAAGCTCTTTCTTGTATAGTTCTTCTGTGTATTCTTGCCATCTCTTCTTAATCTCTTCTGCTTCTGTCAGGTCTCTGCCTTTTTTATCCTTTATCATGCCCATCTTTGCACAAAATGTTCCCTTGATATCTCCAATTTTCTTGAAGAGATCTCTAGTCCTCCCCATTCTGTTGTTTTCCTCGATTTCCTTGCATTGTTCATTTAAGAAGGCCTTCTTATCTCTCCTTGCTATTCTCTGGAAATCTGCATTCAGTTGTTTATATCTTTCCCTTTCACCTTTGCTTTTCGCATTCCTTCTTTCCACAGCTATTTGTAAAGCCTCATCTGACAGCCACTTTGCTTTCTTGCATTTCTTTTTCTTTGGGATGGTTTTAGTTGCTGCCTCCTGTACAATGTTATGAACTTCCGTCCATAGTTCTTCAGGCACTCTGTCTACCAGGTCTAGTGCCCTAAACCTATTCTTCACCTCCACTGTATACTCATAAGGGATATGGTTTAGGTCATATCTGACTGGTCTAGTGGTGTTCCCTACATTCTTCAATTTAAGCCTGAATTTTGCAATAAGAAGCTCATGATCTGAGCCACAGTCAGCTCCAGGTCTTGTTTTTACTGACTGTATAGAGCTTCTCCATCTTTGGCTGCAAAGCACATAATCTATCTGGTTTCGGTATTGACCATCTGGTGATGTCCAGGTGTAGAGTCGCCTCTTGTGTTGTTGGAAAAGAGTGTTTGCTATGACCAGCGTGTTCTCTTGCGTGTTCAGGCTCATTTTAGCACATTCCAAATTGAAACAACTTGCCTTCCACGGATTATACCTGGTTCTTAGGTGAAGCATAAGATTGAAATGTACAATTTTGGTAGACTTGCATATAATATTTCATTCCCAGGCCTTTGAATACATGATATTTCTTGATAGCAATTATAGCACCGATTTCATACTACCAATTATGTGACAATGGTTAGTGGTAGGTTTACACTAGATTTCAGTTCCGTGGAGGATATGTTCCAGCTTTCTTTGTCATAAAAGGCACATACTTCTCTTAAAAACACGAGATTTTGTGTTAGTTTTAGACATGTATTTTAGAATCTGACAATCAAAAAGAGGAATGCATCCTCGCATTCTCTTTCCTTTTTGGTTCCTTCTTTCTGAAAGCCCAAGATATATCCTTCTCATTTTCCTTCCATTGAAGCTTTGGAAGCAGTGAAAGTTTCCATTGAAGCTTCCATAAGTCATACAGGGAAAGAATCAGTCATATCCACTTGTTATTTTCACTTATCCAATACTGGCGCACTGTTAGATGCTCCTTTGGAGAAAGCAAGAGAACAGAGGTTTTAAAGACCACTACTTTGACAAAAAGCGTGAAGGAAAAAAGGTTTCAGCAAGGGACATGAGATGGGTTAACAGAAGGAGCAGGAATTGAAACAAGTTTGTATGGACAGTTGCTCCAGTAGTAGTAACTAAACCTAAATTATATCAGATAAACAAACTGATCCACACATCAAGGAAAACGTATCCAACACCTAAAACTAATAGGATGAATAATAGTTGAAAAAATTAAAGAGCACATTCAAAAGCTGGTATGCTTGCTTCAACTTTACTGAAATTGGGTAATCATCAAGGCAAATCCATCCTTTGTTGTTATGGTGAAATATTAGCTGAAGAATTCAACTACAAATGTTTTACCTCAGAATTAAGTGTGGAGTTAAAGGAGGTTTTGACCTCGCAGTAGCTTGATGTGTTACATCTAGTAATATTAACATCCCATTGTATATAACATCAATAGCTCCTACAAGAGCCATAGAAACTTCGTATGTGAGTTTGTCTCACAATAACGATAGGGAGACTCCGTCTTCCCTTATACGAAAGTCAATCAGCATAAGAAGTTAAAACAAAGCTATTCTAGCAGTGCAAACAGACCCAGCTACATGAAACTCAAACATGTTTTGGCCCACAATCTCCTTTGAGCCCAGTCCACCTCCACAAGTGTAGCAGAAACTGCTTCCAGCTATGGAAACAGTACACCTAAGAACATAAGAAAAGTCCTGCTAGATCAGGCCAAAGGCCCATTCTGTTTTCCAAAGAGGCCCATCAGCAGCTACCTCTGGGAATCCCATAAGCAGGAGAGAAGCCCATACCTCTGAGAAGCCCATTCCTCTCTCCTGCCATTGTTCCATTGCAAATGGTATTCAGAATCAGAGGCATATTGCTGCTGCTCAGAGGTCATGCATTACTACCATCATCACCAATAGCCATTGGTAGGTCTGTCACCCATTACTTTGTCCAATCCCTATTTAAACCCACCCCAGCTAGTGGTCTTCGCTACATCATGTGGCAACAAATTTCACAGACTAATTATGCACTGTGCCAAGCAGTACCTCCTTTGGTCTGTCCTAAATCTCCCGCCAATCTGTTTTATTGGATGCCCCCTGGTTCTACTCTTGTGAGACAGGGAGAAAACCTTCTCTTCACATCAGTCTCATTTTCTCGTTCATCTTTCCTTCAGCTGTCCTGGTTAGGATGGTGTGTAAACAGAAGCAAAATATCAAGAGACCATGATTAGCTTGAAATTATTCTCAATCTAGCCACAATTCCTCAGCCCCCCATCTGTAATATGGCAAAATAATGTGACAACAGGGTTGTTGTAATGATTACTGCAATAATGTTTGTGAGGCACTTTAACACTCCGAAGTGCTCTAGAGGTGCTAAGTACTGTTATTAAATCCGTTTTAAAAAAATTGCATACAGATTCAAAATCTTTCAGCTTTGCTAATGAAACTTGCACGAACAGATCAGCATGTTATTATCAACCAGGGCAGAGAAAGACAGGAATGACTGACCAGCCAGCCCTGTATTTGACCCTTCTCTCTGACTGCCCTTTAGAATGTGTTAATATGACGTACTGCTACTTGCAGACCCACCCTATACTATGAGTGAGGGCATTCATGGCAACCCAGGTGGCTCAGGACTGGACAGCTACTCCTCTCCCACCTTGTCTTAAGGACTTTGTGAAATGTAGCTTAGCATTGCTTTGCATGAAGAAGGTCCCCAAGATCTCCTGCCTCCTGCGGTGGAGGAGTCTCCTGACTCCTGAGCACTCCAAATGCTGCCCCCCATATAACAAATGTGCTGCCAGCCTCTGTTCCTCCCACTCTCCAATGCTGTTGCTCAGCACTTCCCTCCTCTCCCCTCCACATTTCCTATTTCTCTCTGTTCCCCTCTTTCTTTTCCAACCCAGGGAGTGAAAGGAGAAGGAAGGGCAGTGGAGGCAAGCAGGTGGACAGAGATGGGTGCCCCCCCCCACCAGTCTGCTGTCTCAGGTGACCACTTCAGGTGGCCTCATGGATGGGCCGGCCCATGGATGGGTTCATGTCCAGGTAGGCCTGGAAAAGACCTCTGTCTGAAATGCAGGAAAGCTACTGCCAGTCCTCCTGTGTAGACAATGTTGAGCTAGAGAGCCAATGTTCTGACTGATAAAGTAGCTTCCAGATGATAAGGTACCGGTACTTGCTCTCTACCTCACTATGGAAGCAGCAGTGGTTGCTGGTTCCTTTGGATTAAGTAGCACGCGCGCGCGCACGCACGCACGCACACAAACAGAGAGAGAGAGAGAGAGAGAGAGAGAGAGAGAGAGAGAGAGAGAGAGAGAGAGAGAGAGAGAGAGAATACATATCTCAACTCTCTCCACAGCATGCATATTATAAGCCTCTGAACCATATCAAGGGGTACAAAGTTTCTTTTGGGCCCCTTTCCTTCATGTAAATTTGACTCCTGGGCCCCCTTTTTTGCTCCTGGGCCCCCTTCTTGACCTATTTTTGGCCCTGGGCCCGGGTACGATTGTACCTCCTTAACCCCCCTCTCAGAGGCTCTGCTCTGAACACATTTATTTAGAAGCAAGTCTTTTCAATGAGACGTTCAGAGGTGTAAGCATGCTTAGAGCTTCCATGGGGCTTTCTTCCAGGAACTGTGCATAGGATTGCAGTCGTAGCCATGTGCATTGCTGCATTGTAAGTGAAGTAAAATGGTTGCTCTGGTTACATTTAGACTCCTAATTCTCAGCTAGTTTGTATTTGAGCTGCTGCTGATGTTTGAACAGAGATAACGTATAAGGTCTGTGTGTGCTTGTGGCTACTCTGCATGACGTGTGTGTACTTGAACAAAATCTTAACTTGCGATTTGCATGCTAATAGACTTGGAAAGATATTTGGTTCTGCATTGGGCAATCACTTGTCCTTGACTCATTTGAGATTCTCTTTCAATCGTTCAACTGTTTGAGTTGTCAACTTTACACACAGTTAAACTGTGACAGGTTGATGATGACCAGAACCAACACAATTTCCATTTTCATTAAAAAAAAATAAAACGAGACATGGGTAGGAGACATGAGTAGTTGTTTTGTGGACTACTGTACTGTACATCTGTATTCCAGAGGGCATCCATGTCATTCAAATTTTCCTTTATTCATTCATATTATATTTAGGTTTCAGGCATTTTTGGCAGCAGGGGTCCTTAATAGCATGCAGTATACCACCGCCTGCCATTTTGGGTCCACCATCAGAAATGGCAGCGGTGCTGGAGGCCTGCTGCCGGCTACCTCTGGCAGCAAAAGTAAGCTGGCGGCAGGGATGGGTGGAATGGGGTGGGGCAGGAATGGGGGGATTTCTGGGTGGGGAAGGGCTTGGGTGGGAGGCAGAATGGGGGAGGGAGGGGTGGATTCCACTGGCATTGGTGTGTGCTGGATCCTAACCCCGTTCCCTGTCCCTTTCCCTCTCTCTTAGTCTCCTCGGACTTGCGCCAGCAAAATAGCTGGTGCAGATCTGAGGAGACCCATTGGGGCAGCAAGCTCTGGGGTAAGGGAACAAATGTTCCCTTACCTAGAGGAGGTCTCTGGACTGCCTCTCCTCCCTGCAGGATACGTGGTCCATTGGCTCAGCTGCATTGGCGGGGGGGGGGAGGGGTTAGTTAAGATTGGGCTGTAAGGCTGCAATGCTATACACACTTACCTGGGAGTAAGTCCCACTGAACTCAATGGGGCTTACTTCTGAGTACGCATGCATAGGTTTGTGCTGAGAGTGACTCAAACATCATAACAAATATTAGTTTATAAAATAAAATGCACACAAACAGCAGATCATGACATCACGCCCCCCAGGGGCGGGGCGTTTGGCATCATGTGGGGGGGTCACGTCAGCGCCCCCCACGGTGGGCGTAGGAACACCTCTGTCACAGGTGAGTAATGTATGGAGGAGAAAGGGCTCCCTTAAATATCCTGGAGCCAGACCATTTAGGTCTTTCAGAATTAAACTAGCACCTTGAACAGAGTGTGGAAACAAGTAACCCGTGAAGTTGGAAGAGAATCATTGCTAATAACTAGTAGATTCCAATCTACCTTTTGCCTACCCCTGCCTGAGGCCTCATCACCAGTACAAAATTGATGCTAGAGGACTAGGCTGAACACAGGCACTCATTCAAAAAGAAGCTGCCATATCTGATCTGGTGTTGAGGGAAGGGAGCCATAGTAAGCATGTCATCAGCATGCTTATCCTTAAATGACCCAACAGTTTCATGTACATGTTAAAAAGTGTTGGAGACAAAATGGAACTCTGTAGATCCCCAAGGAACGTTGAGAATGCTCCCACAGTGAAGAGTGTCCCTCAAAGATACTTTGAGAAGTCTCTCAAGGATAAATACTGCTATGTTATTAGCTTGATCTGCTGCTTTTATTTTGTGGTTCTACTGTTTCCTGTTGTATTTTTAAATTAGTTTTTGTCATTTTTTATTATTGTTGTAAGCTGTCTTGAAGACATTTGCAGCACAAGGTGGGCAGAAATTCTATACGTTAGATAAAGTAAAAATACAGTATCTGTCATCCCAGTCCTAACTAGGGTTGGGCCGGCTTTAGCAACAGCAGAACATGGTTCCGCTGTCATAAAATGGCCTCTGGAGGCATGCAGAATGTGCCGCCAGCCCAGCAGCCATATTAGAATTGTCGCCGGCCGGGTGGATGGGTGGAACGGGGCAGGGATCAGGACATCAGGAGAGCATGGTGAAGGGAGGGCATGTATTGGTGGTGATGGCGCCACTGATATCCTCCGCTCCGTTTTGGCCCCAATATGCCCCCTTCTCTCTACTTGGACTTGTGCCAGCTAAAGACCGGGTGCAGGTCTGAGCAGAGTCATAGAGGCCCATGCGGGAGTAGAGTATGGTTAGTAAAAGAAATGTTTACTTACCATTCCACCCCTGCATGGTCTCTGGCTGCCCACAGGATGCATTGGAGCCTGTGCTGGCACTGCCGCACCCTGCGGGCAGCCTTTAGTTAGGATGGGGCCCTGTGATACTAACAGCGCAATCCTAACCAACTTTCCAGCTCCAATGTAGCTGTGCCAACAGAGCGCGCACTGCATCTTGCAGTGCGAGGAAAGTCAGGGAGGCCTCTTCAAGGTGAGGGAAGATTTGTTCCCTTACCTTGAGGCTGCATTGCAGCTGCATCTGTGCTGGAAAGTTGGTTAGGATTGTGCTGTAAATAGTATGGATTCAGTGCTGGAGAAATGTAATATCCATCCACTAGCAGAACCACCACAGTGGAAGATGCTTGGAGGATGTTATGCAATAAATAAGAAATGGGCATGTGTGCGCGCTATCCACTATCAATTGTCTAAAAAAAGCTCATGGAAAAGTATATGAGCAGATTTCCTGAATTCTCAGTTCCAACTGAATTCAGTGGCAAAATTCACCTAGAGGATTTCAGCCTATTCCGACATTTACCTTTCACTTAATTCTGCTCAAGTAAAAACGTGGTTTTAAGTGTACCTGGAAAAGAATGCGCAGAATGGAACAAAAACTAGTTGAGGCTATCATGATACAACACGCACAATTCAGGAATGTATAATGAGGGAAATTGGCAACACAGTACAGGGCACAAGTTAAAACTGTTTCTGGGGGTTAAACAATTATTTGAGGTATGATGCAGCCATCAAGTATTTACTACCAAAGATTCTGCAGACCTTGATATTATTATAGAGCGATTGAGAATTCCCTCCTCCTAATTCAGGTTTTTGGCTCCTGTTGTCCTCCTTTTGATGTAGCATTCTTGCTTGTGGATGTTGGCACATGGTAAAGCAATCATGCAACAGAAATCAAGGATACTGTTTATATAACAATTCAGGAAATGGTAAGAATCCCCCATGTGTATGATTGCCTTAAAAAGTCTTTCAGTGAGCACAAAACATTATGCTGAAAGCTGCTAAAGGGAAAGAAACCCGTTTATTTGTACCGTATATTTCCCACCTTACATGGCTCCCATTCTCAGAGTGGCTTAAAATAATTGCATTCCTTTTAATATGTATAAGAAAATTTGTGTACATTAAAATAAGCAACGCAAACAGTAAAATCCAACATAAACGATAGTGTACTGTATGTTTTTTTTACACTGAGCCCCTTTATGATACAAAACCATGTTTTCATTCCTTTTGCTATGTGAACTGCTTTATTAGAATTTTGATTGAAAAGTGGCATATATATATATTCTAAATGAATAGTGATAGTAATAGTAATAAGTAATAGTAATAATAAGTTAAAACTAGTTCAAGGGATGTTTTAAGCAGAGGCGTCGCTCCGGTAGGGGCGGGGCCGTAAGTATCGCTCCGTCCTAGACCCTTTACCGAGCGAGCAGGAGACGGCCCCGCCCCCTCACTGTCGGAGCCATCCCGTGCGGAGAAAGCAGCAGGCCAATACTTACGGCCCCGCCCCTACCGGAGCGACGCCTCTGGTTTTAAGAGACCTAGGGCGCAAGCGAGAATGGGAGACCCCAGAACAGAAAGGGGATTCAAATCTCCTCCAAAAGGGGAATTCAAAGGGGATTTGAATCCCCTTTCCATTCTGGGGCCTCCTGTTCTCACTCAGCCGCTGGTTACAATGGTGGCGTAAGTTGGATAGGATTGCGCACCTAGGAAAATAAGATCATCTTTGCTGGTGCTGAAAAGACTTAAAAGTAGGCACCAAGCGGGCCTCCTTAGGGAGATGATTCCACAGCTGCGGCACCACAATTGAGAAAGCTCTTTCCCATCCCTAGTCACCACCTGCCTCAACTTCAGAAGCAGGGTCACCCAAAGAAGGGCCTCTGAAGAGGACCCCAGCACACGTGGGCAAGTTCATGCAGGAACTTCCTTTCTGAATTTGGACTTTTCAGTAGCTGCTGTCCCTGCAACAATTCCTCTTAGGTGCCATAAGGAAGTTTTGGGTTGCCATGGTGACCTGTCACTCGGAATTTGTCAAGCACTGGGTTAACTCTTGAATTTACTAGCACGAACGGGTATAGAGCCATGGCATAAAAGTTTTAAAATGGTATCAATAAAAACGAGGCAAACTTAAGTGCAGCTTGAAAGTAGTAGTTTAAAATATAAAATATTAAAAACACAAACAACTAAACTTATTTGATGGTTTTAATTTTTAATGTGTTATTTTAAGTGTTTAGTTGTTCGTGTTTTTAATATTTTATATTTTAAACTACTACTTTCAAGCTGCACTTAAGTTTGCCTCGTTTTTATTGATACCATTTTAAAACTCTTATGCCATGGCTCTATACCCGTTTGCTCCAGTAAATTCAAGAATTATTGCGGGCCATGAAAACCTAAAATAGTTTTTGACTGGGTTAACTATTTTCCTCTTCTTCTTCTTCTTCCTTCATTTTTTTCTGAAGCGCATCAGGTTAGCAACACAAAGACAAGTTTGTAGATAATAAACATGACAGTCCTTCAGTCTTCTTGGCTCCTTTTTCTCTTGCAGCTCAAACAAACATCTCAGAAGTTTCCCAGCCATATTCTTCTTTTCCCAGTTCCCATACTTCTCAATTCTTAAGTGATGGATTTAATTTAACATGGTTAAGAAGATGAGGCTTTATGAGTTCTGTTTGAACATCAGAGCTGCATCCCAGAAAGAACCATGTCTCCTCATCACCAGTTAACACCAAAGAAACAACTTTTAACAGCCACATTTTTTTTCATTTTTCCAAAAACACAGTTTCCTCCTAGTGGCTCCCAAAATCCAACCTTCCCCTAGCAGAGAGTTATTGGGGCACCCAAGCCGGATTACAAAAACTCATAAGATTACAACAACAAAAATACCATCAAACATAAATAATCAACGCAGGAGCAATACAAGCTTTTAAAACCCCCACAAAAAAGGCAACCAACAAAGTGAACCAGAAAACATAAGGGGCAGCCCAATCCAATTAAAAGCCCCGCGCTTGAATGCAGCGGCACCGGGGCAGGCTGGAGGTCTCCTCGAGGGAAGGGGACGATAATCTCCTCCCCCCCATGTTGAGCCCCAGCAGCCCCTATGGGGCTACTCGGAGGTGCGCCAGCTAAATGGCTGGCGCAGCTCTGAGAAGCCCCGTATCGGGCTTTCAAGCCCGGGATGGAGTTTAGGATTCGGCGGAGGCCTCTTCTGCCGAGCCTGACACCCTCCTGGGTGTGAACTGCCCTCTGCCCTCCTCCCCACCCTCTTGCCCTCTCCCCGCCCAGAATGCCTCCTCCCCACCTCCCTCCCCCCATCCCCACCGGCCAGTGGAGAGCTCACCTGCCTCCGGCAGGCGCTGCTCCATCCCCGGCAGGGGCCTGCTGGTGCTGGCCTCCACGCTGGCAAGACAGGCACTGTTGCAGCACACTTTATGGCGGAGGCCGGCATAGAATTGGGCTCTCAGATAGTAAACCATAATAATAGAGCACAACCAACGGAGCTAAGATGGAAAGGTTAAACAAAAGAGAAATATTTTCAGCCTCCATTGGAAGGCTAACAGGGAAAGCATAGTTCTTAACTCAACCAGGAGGGAGGTCCATAGTAATGGCACAGAGAAGACCCTACCCCTTGTTGCTGCCAGACTGGCTGCAGCCAAAGGTGGTACACATAGCAGAGACCCCTCAGATGACCTCAGCTGGGGAAGAAGACAATTCCTCTGCAGTCCTTCCCAGATCAAATCCCATCTCAGTCTCTGTCTCTTCCAGAATCTACAGTTCGCTGTCTTTGTCTTGTTCACTCATCCCTCAGAGAGGGAGGAAGGGAGGAATCTCTTCTTGCATTAGCCCCTCCTCTTCAGGGTCTGGAGCCCCCCTGATAATGGCTCCCATTCAAGGAATTTCTTGGGCTGTGAACCTTTGTCAACTCTCTTTTGTCCATCCCAGGCAAACTGGCTAAGCATTGCTTCAGGGCCTGGTTTTAGTGCCATGCTCATCACTCACAACATCAAAACCCAAGCTAGCAACAATAGTCTCAATTGCTGTTTACATGCAAAAGCCCCAATCCTAGAACTTCTAGGGCTGGTGCCAAATCAGAGTGATATCTATTCAGATTTTCTGAAACAGCTGAACCATCCTTTAGATTACATAACAAGAGCTGTAAACTCTCCCCTCCAAGGCACAAATTTGGTTGCCTGGCCTTTAATTGTGCCTTTCTACAAATAAGAATGGAGAAGGTCACCCTCACTGCCTCTACTCACATTGTTGAACCTAATTTTAGGCTGGAGCTCAGCTGGAAGGGTTCCACACTGGGATGATGAGACAGACTGAAACCCGTGGAATATTCATTTGCAAAATAAAAGGGAACCCAAATAACAACAAGAGGTGTGCCTTTTCAGATTTCATGGGGTGGCAGGTTACTTGGGCTCTGGCCTCAGTAATAAAACTGATGATTTCGACTGTTAGTGTACAAATCTTTGGCAACAAACAGAAGTTCAGAAGCTCCATGCAAAATGCACACTCTCTTTCACTGTCTGATCATGGCTTAGAGTGGCCAATTATGACTCTGATTATGGCTTAAAAGAGCTTCAGACAATCAAACAGCTAAAACCACCATGGGGTGATTTTTCTTTTTCTGCATAATGACTACTACCCACACAGTCTGCCTTTTGGTCCCAACTGGGGACCACCAAAGTGGCTCACAACAGTAGATAAAAATACACAAACCAAAACAAACAAACAAAAACAATCACAAACAAGTCACAATAAAACAAATGGCAATGAATAAAGCAGAAGGAACAATTAGAGAAAGCAAATCAACAGAAGACCTGATGGCAAAGAAAAGTTTTTGCTAGACTTTTAAAAATGGGTAACGTCGGGACCAGCTGGACATCCTAGGGGGAGGGAATTCCAGAGTTAGGGGGCTGCCACTGAAATGGTCCTATTCTGAATTCCTGCCAACCACGCCTCAGTTAAGGAAAGAATGTGAAACAAAGTCTCTGATAATTGAAAGCTGGGTTCAAATGGGCAAGCTGAACCAGTAGAAAAGACCCCAGACCCCAAATGATATCTGAAATGCATCAAATGCTTTATTGATTTATGGGAGAGCCTGCATGGCACATGTGATTATGGAGCAGATAAAGACCCCAAACAAAAGCAACACTGACAAAGGACTCAAGTGGGGTATTGTATTGTACTGTGATCTCATCTTATCGCTTGTCCCTGGCATGTTCATCACAGCATTCACACAAAGTGTAACCGCACCAAAATAAGTACATCATTCCATGGTGGTTTCTTTATCACTGTTCATCTGAATCCACTCATATTGTGTGTGGATCTTAACCTGACAATCATTTATTGGAAGTCATCTTGGGCAAAGACTTTTCTCATCTGATTACTGTATTTAAAACACTGAATGACTAAATAAGTAGCTAAGATTTCTTGGAATGCATGAATTGCACATGAAACCAGCATCCCTCCAGGTCTGGGAGCTGTGCTGAGAAGCTGCCTTACACTCTAAATCAAAGTCTTCTAAATCAAAAGTCTTGCCACACTTTACCTGGAGCTATTTAGTCATTTCAAAGGACTTTGTTCATAAAATCTGCTGCCAGAAGGGCTGGTTCCCTCCCCTCCCTAGTAGCAAGGAACATGTTTGAGCTGTTATCCTAAACCTTGCATTCCTCTCAAAGAAGATGAACAATGTGTAGAACATGTTTTATTTTCTATTTTTATTTCCAGTCTATTTGAGGCACTTACTACTTCTTTTAAAATATAAATGCATATCATAGCAGTTCACTCTGTATTAGAAATTAATAGGTTTTGTAGAGTATGAGTTTTGGAGAGAAAATCTTAATAGGTTACCGTATTCCTTTCTAAGCAGTATGCTGACTTCCTTTCACAATTTGAAGAATATTTAATATGCTTGTTGTTGTCTTTGTCTCTCTATGTGTATTCTGAAGGCCAGATTAACAAAAATACAAAAGTATAATATATGTTAATTTACCTGTAACTCTTTAACTCAGTGCCTTCTCTTCCATGGAGCTAAGAGGTGCTCACAAAGTTATTAAATTTGAATTAATTCCCTATATCTGCCTCAGCAAAAATTTGGGGGCACTTTGGAAAGGAGAAAGACTATTTTAGTTTTCATAATTAGCAGTTGTTGTAAGCATCAGTAAATAGAAGAATGACAACTATAGAAGGCAAACAGGGAAGCGTATCCAAATGGTATGTGGAGTAATGCAGTTTTCCTCTTGTGCCGGGCCATGATAGATCCATCTGGCAACAGTCTTCCCAGTTTTTGCCCACCTCTAGCAACTAGTCATCAGAGATATACTGCCTCTGAACATGGAGGTTTTGTAAAGGTAGAATGGCCAATAGCTGCACACATTTCCACCCCTCCCCCACTCCGATTTGTCTAATTGCTTTTTAAATCCAACTAACAGCCCAATCCTGCTCAAGTATGCGCAGCCGGCCTAAAGGGCCGGCCGCTGCATCCTGCACAGTTCCCGGGCTGCACCGGTGCGGCTCGGGCTCACCTCGGGATGTTTATCCTCTTCCCCCAGTGTAAGTGGGGAAGGGCCCAATGGGCATCCTCAGATGCACGCCAGCTCCGGAGCTGGCATGCGTCCGAGGAGGCCGTGTAAGGCCAGCCTGGGTTGCGACGGGGCTTGGGATATCACCACTGACATCCCCGCCCCCTCCCATCTTGGGCTGGCCAATGGCCCCGCTCCCTCACCACCCCTGCCCGCCCTCTCCCCACCCCCGTGCCAACTGGCGCAGGACTTACATGCGGCGGCTGGCATGGAGTCGGTTCTGCAGCGTAGTAAGCAGTGCTGGCCTCCGCGCAGCTTACTCGAAAGGAGCCACAAACATGCTTTATGGCACGTTTGCGACTCCTTAGGCCAGCGCGGTGCTGGCCTAACTTAGGCAGGATCACGCCATAAGTCAGTGGCCATCCCAACATCTTGTTGCAACTAATTCCATAATTTAATTATGTGTTGTGCAAAACTAAGTATTTTATTTTGTCTGTCCTGACAAGCACTAGTGGAGTGGGAGGGAAATTATTATTTGAAGGAACAAGGTGTACTTTTTAAAGAAATATAAACAAATCTTTCAAGACAACTAGATAAAAATCAAAACCAGGTGGGATCTAGGGCTGAATGCATCGCACCTGCACTGGAAAACTGACTTCATCAAGAAAAAGGCAAGTCTTTGGTGCTTACTGTGGTTAGCTTTGTTTTTGGAAGAATGTTTACATGATGTTTCTGCCGTGGTGCCTTAGCTATTGCAAGCCACATGTTGGAGCATGCTGAGCAACTTCTTCCACATCCTGGACATCTTTTATCCTATGTCCTTGGGATAGCCACTGGTTAGTATGACTTATAGGCTTTCTTAAGGAAGTGATCATGGATGAGGTGTTTGATCATTACAGCTGGCTTGCAAATAGCTATTTACCTGGTTGCTTGTGGCATGGAAGAAGGGCCGTAGCTCAGTAGGAGAGCACATGTTTTGCATGTATAAGGTCCCAGGATCCAACTCCAGCTTCACAAATTTGGGTAGCAGAGCTTGGAAAAGTTCACCCCAGACTCAGAGACCTTAGAGAATTGCTGCCAGCCCAGGTGACAGTACTGAACTAGACGGACCAATTGGCTGACTTACTACCGTATAATGTCGCTTCAAACATTCAAGAAAGCATCATTTCCAGTATGGAAGCTTTTGTCAGTTTCATAGCCCAATCCAGCCTAACTTTAGGCCGGCAGAGCAAGTGCTCTGCTGGTCTACAGTGTCATGAAAGTGCCGTAAGGCACTTTTGTGGCACCACTGGAGTAAGCGGCACTGGTCCGGAGGCTGGCACCGCTCACTCCACCACCCTCCAGACCCTGTGCCGCTGGACAAGGTAAGTCCTGCACTGGATGGCAGGAGAGCATGGGGAGGGAGGGCTAGGGTGGTGGGGGAGGGGACGATTGGGCAGCCAGGTCAGGGGTGGGAATATTGGCGCTGCACTGCGCCGATAGCCCAACCCGGGCCTAGCTGGCCTTACATGCCCCCCCCCCCCGGTTGTGTGCCAGATAAATAACTGGAGTGCATCCGAGGAGGCTCACTGAGGCCACCAGGGCTTACACCAGGGGAAGGGGATGAACGTCCCCTGCTGGCATGGAAAAAGAGCATTTTAGGAAATTTTAGGAAAAAGAGCATTTTAGGCCAGCCATTTAAGAAAAGACACATTTTTCTTCCTCTGATAGAACCAGAGGTCATTCAATGAAACTAAGGCTGCAGTCCTTTCCATGTTTACCTGGGTGTAAGGCCCATTTACTATGATGGGACTTACTTCTGAGTAGACAGGCATAGGATTGTGCTGAAATTGTGGAAGATTTAGAATGAACAAAAAGAGATACTTCTTCACACAATGTCATTAATCTGTGGAATTCATTGCCACAAAATGTGATAATAGCCACTAGCTTTGATGACTTTAAAAAGGGAATGGACAAATTCATGGAGGACAATTCTATCAATGGCTTCCAGTCGGCTATTTGCTAACTCAGAGGCGTTCTAATATGGGGGGAGCAGGTGTGCTCCACCCCAGGCGCTGTGGGCGCGGGGGCGCGGCAGCCGGGCTCGGGGCTGCGCAGAGCGGCGCGGCACCGGAGCCCGGCTGGCGCGCCCCTCTGAAGCAGCACGTCCACTCGGCGCTTCCCCGGCCTCCGGAGGAGCCTCCAGAGACCGGGGAGAAGCCCTCCTCAAAGCGACCGCCTAGTTCGGCGGTCGAGGGCTTTCTGAGAGGGCCGAACGCATCTCAGAAAGCCCTCGACCGCCGAACTAGGCGGTCGCTTTGAGGAGGGCTTCTCCCCGGTCTCCGGAGGCTCCTCCGGAGGCCGGGGAAGCGCCGAGTGGGCGCTCAGCCCCGAGTCCGGCTGCTTGGGGGGGCGCACCAACCCCGCCCCCTCAGGCGCCAGGAGGGCTGGGAACGCCACTGTGCTAACTCCAGGTTCAATGGTAGCATGCCTGTGAAAACCAGTTGCAGGGGAGCAATGACAGGAGAAAACTATGCCTTTCTCTTCTGCTTATGGGCTTCCCAGAGGTAACTGTTGGGCCACTGTGGGAAACTGGATGCTGGACTAGATGGGCCTTTGGGCTGATCCAGGAGGGCTTTTTTTTTTTTTTAGACATTCCAAACTATGCTTCCACAGCATTTTCAAAGCAAGGGTGGCAACAGTGATTTCCGCTTCACATTAGGTCCCTTCTATTAACCTGGTTACACTGGAATCCTACCATTTGGTGACTGCAAATGTGTTAGCATATTGGAAAAATGGTTTGACTTCCATCCCAATCCTATTGAAAGGAAGTGCCAGTAAAACGCATTAAAAAAAAAAAGCGTAAAGTGCTTTGTGGCAGTGTAGGGAGCCAGCGTGCCGGCAGGAAGGGTAGAGCCTTCCCACATGCGCCGGCAGAGTGACAGTGGCCTGCCAGAGAAAGTAAGCCCTGTGCAGGGAGGCGGAACAGGGTGGGAGAGGGCAGAACGGGGAGGAGATGGGGCGGGGTGGCCAGATTGGACCTGGGAGGGGGTGGATTTGGTGATGTCACATGCCGAATTCTGACCCCTTCCCGGACCTGATCCGCCTGCACAGATCAACGTGGACTTGCACCAGCGATATCGGTGGTGCAGATCCAAGTTGACCAATTGCTGCTGCTGGGGCTTACCCTGGTGCCAGGGAACACTGAGACCTCCAGCAGCCAAAAATCCCCTGCAGGTGCCGCAGGTGCTGCATCACCACGAGGGGATTGAATTAGGATTGGGCTGTTCACCCTTGGGGCATATATCTACATGGCAATTTTCCACTGTAAACTGCACTCAATGAAAGATATACAAGAGCAGCCTGTTACCAAAGAGGGTACTTTTCTCTCATCTTTGGAAGATATGTGTCTTCAAAGAAGGATCAAATCTTCAGATGCCCTTCACTGGCTGCCATGCCTTCTAGGTTAGGCAGTTGGCTATTGGAGAGAGGGCCTTTTCTGTGGTGACTCTCAAACTACAGAGCTTCCTCCCCAGACGTATCCTTCTGCCATCAACTCTATCAGCCTTCAAGTGACAGGCAATGTCCTTCCTGACATTAGCGTCGCTGGAGGTGGGGCGGAACGCTACGTTCTGCACCGCGCTGACCTCCATTTACTCACCGGCACGAGGCGGCCCCACCCTGCCTTCGGAGCCATTCAGTGGGGTGAAGGTAATGCACAGGGAGTCTCCTGCGCGTTGCCTTCGCCCCACTGATTGGCTCCGAAGGCGAGGGGGCGGGGCCGCCTCGTGCTGGTGAGTAAATGGAGGTCAGCGTGGTGCGGACTGTAGCGTTCCGCCCCACCTCCAGCGACGCCACTGCGTCCTGTTTTCCCATTTTTTAAACAATATTTTAGATTCTTATAATTATTTTTAGATGTATCAAGTGGCTGTATTGATTTTATTGTGTGCCTTTGCTTCTATTTGATATTGTGTTTTAATTGGATTTTATTGTTTTTGCCCATGTTGTAGGCTGCCTTGAAATCACTTACAGGCAGCAACATAAATGCTATCAGTAAATAAGTGGAAACTGCACCATTCACAGTGCAGGGTACTTGACCCCTGGCTGGTTACAATGAACAGAATTGGTGCAGCACTGCCCTTTCCAGGCAATGAGAGTTCCAAAGCGTACCAAGTAAAGTTCCAAACGTTTTTCAAAATGCATGTGTAGCTGTGATGTTTTCTTCATAACCTTTGGCTTCAGTCTCTCTCTGAACCAGCCAACTTTATGACATAGTATCCAATCACATCCAGTGATCTTAAATTGATTTTGCAGAATAAAGTCCCTATTTAAGGACATCAGGTTTCTGTTCCATTCAGGAGCCCAAACAGGGCTCTTTCCTATGGTCCCTCTAGGTCCAAGCTTCCACAAGTATTCTCCTTCCTTTTCACTCAACCTTTGCTTTATGTTATCCCAGTAGTTTCATTTTTCCATGTGAGCATTATTCCATAGTGGCGACTATAGGTCCCGTTTTTTTAACTGAAAGAACAATAGGTCATTAGGTGATATAGCAAAACTGCAGGTTGTGAGAAATGAAGCAATTTGATCAATTTTTCCTCTTTTGTGACTGAATGCAGACAAGTCATGTACTTTTCTGAACAGCCAGCATTGAACCTCATGTGAAACTGTGTGGATTACACAATCGGTGCGGCATGGTGCAAATGTGCTGGCTTCTGTAAAGAAAAAAAGACAAAAAAGAGGATTAAAAAAACAAAAACAAAAGGTTTACTACCTCTCTCTCTCTCTCTCCATACTCAGCTCAGGCGTGTCCAACTCACAGCTCTTTCTTAGAACATAAAAGAAGGGATTTATTAAGCAATATGCAAGCAGAATTACTTGGATAGACATATACAATCCAGAGATCACAAGGAGTCTGCCCTACTGGCAAGCTGAATGCATCATCTATTGATATATTTTATTTATTTATTTATTTCAGGAATTTGTAGCCCGCCTTTCTCCCGAAGGCACTCAAGGCGGCTTACAACATATTAAAATACATAACACATTAAAACAATTTAAAAACACATTAAAATAATTAAAACACTTAAATTAAAAATAGACAACCCCAGTGGGTCACCAGCATATACATATATTAAAACCAATTGTTAAAAAGTCGGCCCACCATGTCAAACATTAAAAGCAGCAGTGGAGGGGATTGCATTGCACATTGGGAAAAAAATGGCTTCTAAGTATGTGTAAATGTAGTTATTTAGCCCACAAACATTTTTGTGTGGGGGAAGAGAATGACAGTGGATTACGAACCTATTCTTCATACAGGCTTTATTTGCCTCTCACTTTAACATTCTACCTCCAATAATTAATTCTAAGGCCATACTCCGAAACACACCTGCTTGGAAGTGTTTCATTGAACTCAGTATTGAGATGCTACATTTTCAAGTCACTTACACTGTGTTTAACTACTGCAACCCCACACCAGGAGTTTGGAATAAAATTGGCTAGATCTTTAATGGTGTATAATAAGTTTCAAAGTAGAAATAAGTGGCAGAAGAAATCACTGTGATGAAGACATTTAAAACTGATTTTTTTTTAAGTGGGGCATGCTGATAAGGTGTGTGTCATGACGAGCTCCTGCACTTCAGAATTTACCACTGTACAATGTGAGTGAAACCTTTATCGGCATAATAAAGGAAGTCTGGAGGTCTGGCTCAGTTGGGGCAGGAGGTCTGGCTCAGTTGGTAGAGCGACCATCTCATATATGCCTGAAGATCTGAAGGACGGCAGTTCGAGACAGCCAGAAGTGTCTGTCGGAGACCTGCTGGCACGCCAAGCTGAGCCTCTGTGGGGGAGTGAAACTGCTGCTTCACTTGAGTGGCAGTCAAGGTTGCCTGTCAGCTGAAGTGTGGTGAGGCGAATGTCAGAGAGAGAGAGAGAGAGAGAGAGAGAGAGAGAGAGAGAGAGAGCTGGACTGTGAAAGAAACCATCTAGAATGAAGGGTTCTATGAAAGATTAGAACATATTATTGTGTTGTAAAAACCCCTTGGGGTTTAGAAAGCCTGCCCATGTAAACCGCCTTTGAATTAAAGTAAAAGGAGAAATCCGATGCCCAAAGAAAAGGCGGTTTATAAATACTGGTAGCTTATTATTTATTTATTTATTTATTTATTTATTTATTTCTAGAATTTTTACCCCGCCTTTCTCCCACCAGGGCAACCAAGGCGGCTTACAATAAAAACATTAAAATACATGAATACATTTAAAATCAAGAATTAAAATAATTAAAAGCAATTAAAACAATTAAAACAAACAGCCCCAGTGGGTCATCCACATTTACATTTGTTAAAAGCGATTTGTTAAAAAGCCAGCCCGCCATGTCAGACATCAAATGCTGATCTAAATAAAAATGTCTTAAGGCCCCGCCGAAAGGTCTCTAATTATTTAGAGTAATTATTATTACTATTATTATTACTACAATAAGAATACATACAGCACGCACGCACACACGCACGCACACACACACACACACACACACACACACACACACACACACATATAAGCAAACAGTTCCTCTTGTGGTTCCTTCAGGCAATTAGAAGGTGAAGCCAAGTCTCAAGTGGCTTTAGAGAGGCAATATTAAATGCATCCGTGGTTCATTTCTGTCCTAAAATGTACATTTGAAAAAATAATTGGATTTTTTCCCTTTGCTTTTAAAACAGTTCAGTTCAGGGTCAAAGGACCAAATGATGTGTTCTGTGGGAGACATGTGATTAATCTCTCTCTCTCCAAAACTGCAATGCAGCTGTGTTTTTACAAAAACAGCTGTGGCGGGCTACTAATTTGTCTGCTGCAGCAGCTGAGAGGGGTGCTTACCCTTTTCTTCTGTGCCATTAAAAACAACAACAGCTCCCTCCCCATGCAAGCTGCTGTTTGGCCACAAGGTTCCCCTGTGTACCAAACAACAACTAGAGATAGGCTTACCAGATCTCCAACCGGGACAGTGTGCTAGACCTTTAGGAGAAGGAATGTGGGCAGGTGCCACACAGGGCTCCCTGTCTTGGACCCTGCGCTGTTCAATATTTTTATAAATGAGCTAGATGAGAGGGGTAGATGGGGCAAAAGGGATGCTTATCAAATTTGCAGGTGACATGAAGCTGGGTGGGGGAGGAATAGTTAACACTCTGGAAGACACTCAGGATTAAAAATGATCTTGACAGCCTTGCTCATTGGACTCATACCAACAACATGAATTTCTACAAAGGCAAATGTAAAGTTTTTGCACACAGGTACATAAAACGGGTGGCGCAGTGGGTTAAACAGCTGAACCATGAGCTGTCGATGGAAAGGTCGGCAGTTCGAATCCGCAACGGGGTGAGCTCTCCTTGCTTGGCCAGCTCCTGCCAACCTAACAGTTCCAAAGCATGTTAATGCGAGTAAATAGGTACTGCTGGCGGGAAGGTAAACAGCGCTCCGTGTTCCAGCTGCATGCTACGCGCTGCGGCAAGGAGAGTCATGCCGGCCACATGACCATGGAGGCGTCTTCGGACAACGCTGGCTCTTCGGCTTTGAAATGGGGATGAGCACCACACCCTAGAGTCGGACACGACTGGACTTAATTGTCAGGGGTCACCTTTACCTTTACGGAGGCACAAATACGGGGGCACAAATACAGGATACAAGAAAACAAATGTTCCCTTACCCAGAGATCTCTGGGACTGCCCCCCCCTGCAGGATGCAGTGCGCGCTCTGCTGCATTGGCGAGGGGAGGATTTGATAGGGCTAGGGGCTGTTGGTGGACCACAAGCTAAAGATGAACCAGCAGTGCAGCTCCAAAAAAGCAAATGCATTGCTGGGCTGCATTAGCAGCAGCACAGACTAGTAATAAAAAGGTAAAAGGTGACAGTCGTGCCAGCGTTGTCCGAAGACGCCTCCGTGGTCATGTGGCTGGCATGACTCTACTTGCCGCAGCGCGTAGCATGCGGCTGGAACACAGAGCGCTGTTTACCTTCCCGCAAGCAGTACCTATTTATCTACTCACATTAACATGCTTTGGACTACTAGTATAATAATAACTAGAAATAATAGCTCTGTTTTCTCTTTCTGCACTAGTCAGATCTCACTTGGAATACTGCATCCAGTTCCGGGCACCACATTTTAAGAAGGAGTTTGATAAGTTGGAATGGGTTCAGAAGAGGGCAACAAAGATGGTGAGAGATCTGGCAACCAAGTCCTATGAGAACGGTTACAAGAGCTTGGTATGTTTAGCCTGGAAAAGAGGAAGGAGAGAGATGATCGCTCTCTTCAAGTATTTGAAGGGCTGTCATACAGAAGAAGGGGAGAACGACGTACTCTCTGTGGCCTCTGAAGGCAAAATTAGAACTAATGGTTTGAAACTACAGGGAAGCAGATTTAGGCTAGACATGAGGGAGAATTTCCTAACGGTAAGAACTGTCTGGCACAGGAACAGGCTGCTTTGTGCAGTACTGGGCTCTTCTTCGTTGCAGGTTTTAGAGCAGAGGATGGGGGGGGGGGGAGCACCTGTAGCAGCTGCCTGCTCTGAGCAGGACTAGCGATAACCTCCAAGCTCCCTGCCAACTCTAACATTCTATAATTCATATCATACACTCCCCTGCTTAAAATCCCTAAACTCAACAATATACATAACTTAGAATCAGAGCTACAACATTTCATTAATTGGTTAGATTAAGCGACTGACCAACTCTCAACAGACTAAAAAGGTTCACCCAATTAATTAAGCAGCAGATCCAAAACACGTATATTATTTTTCAGACAAGTACTCATATGGTTGCGAGAGTTGGACCATAAGGAAGGCTGAGCGCCGAAGAACAGATGCTTTCGAACTGTGGTGTTGGAGAAGACTCCTGAGAGTCCCTTGGACTGCTAGGAGATCAAATCAGTCAATCCTAAATGAAATCAACCCTGACTGTTCCCTGGAAGGACAGGTACTGAGGCTGAAGCTCAAATATTTTGGCCACCTAATGTGAAGAGAGTACTCTCTGGAGAATACTCTGGGAAAGATTGAAGGCAAAAGGAGAAGGGGAAGGCAAAGGATGAGATAGTTAGACAGCATCACCGATGCAACGAACATGAAAATGAGCGAACTCAGGAAGATAGTGGAGGACAGGAAGGCCTGGCGGGATGTGGTTTATGGGATCACGAAGGGTCGGACACGACTTAACAACTGAACAACAACAACAACTCATAAAATCTGCAGCTGACAAGCATCATCCTAGAGGCATTCCGTCTTTTCTTTATAGAGGAAGGAATGCCTCTTGTAAGATGGTGCTTGGTACAAACACATGCTTACATTATCCAGAAACAAG
Source organism: Plestiodon gilberti rubricaudatus (assembly GCA_026170595.1). Lineage (NCBI taxonomy): Eukaryota > Metazoa > Chordata > Lepidosauria > Squamata > Scincidae > Plestiodon > Plestiodon gilberti. The sequence goes on along the minus strand of JANXHW010000004.1, from coordinate 23,105,246 downwards.
ATTTGTAGTTCTTGCTTCAGGACTACAGCTTTTACCCATATGCAAATTTATGTACATTTAATCAATCAACCAATCTACTAAAATTTTGACACAGATTTCTTGAAGTTGGTGACAGCCTTACTGGGAATAACTCAAAACCTGAAATAAAAGAATATGATTTTTTTTTCTAAGCAAATTTGAGTTAGAAAATTCATTCCCTCAAAAGCATTTCACCTCTAAATCTCAACTGCTTGATTGCCTGTCCTTTTCCCCAGTATTTGAAAGACAAGTTCACATCATCCATGCAAAGCTCCAGACTGGGGGAAGACGTTCACAAATCCATGAAAGATGGGGATGTGAAAGTACCATGTAAATCCTGTGTATAGTACATGAAAAGTGCCCCCAAGATTACAATTTGTTCCATTCACTAATCACACATTTGTTCCTCTTACCAGACAAGAGGAAAAAGAGGAAGAGGAGGAGGAAAGAGCCTTGTGTTGCCGCCCTCAGCTTTTTTCTTTTGCTTATCTTCTGGGCCACTATTTATTTTGCTTCTTTGCCGCGCAAATAACCAACCATCTTCCAGCAGGGTTCTGCCCAGCCCTTTTGTGCCCTGCAGTCATTGCTGTGTCTTTTAAGAGAAAATTGACTCTTTGGAATGCTGTGTGTGCACATACTTATCTGAGCCCTACAGCCCACACCTGCTGAACAGGTAAACCAGATCCTCAGCAATGGGCCTCTGCAGCTACATTCCAGCTTGGCAAGCTATTACTCTCTAATTGCTACCTGTCAAACAGGTAAACTAAGCTCTTGGGCCAAGTCCAAACAAGCGCATGTTCCCACGAAATCCTAAACCTCCCAACCTTTGACCCCCATCCATGCAGGTCCGCAAATGATTTTAAGCAGGGCTTATTGAAAAATATGATTGTTCTCGCTCTCTCTGGCTCAACTGGCGGCACAAAGGGCTTCATTTTCATCAGTGGGAATAAATCATTGTGGCCACAGCCCTTCCTATAGCGGAGTGTGGCAGGACTGCAGTAAGCCAGAAAGGAGCACCCTTTTGGTAAATGCTATAATGACAGATGTCCTTTAAACTAAAGCTCGGTGCCTGTACAGTGGTTTTCGCCACCAGCAGTTCGTCTCATGTCAGATTCACGGGCACTGCGGTGCAAATATGGAAAGCTTCCTCTGGCTGAACAAGTTCTGCTACAACAAAGCAACATTTGGGAATGGTGGAACAGGCACTTCTTGTTCCTTTCTTTCTTCCAGTTCAGGCTTGCCCTGCAGAATAACAGGATCAGCTTGCTCTGAAAAAAGTGGGCCTCCCAACAGAAGACTTACACAATAGCCATGCTGCTGTTGCTGTACAGCTCATTTTCATTCCATTAAAAAAAAATAAAATTAACCTCAAAAATGGCTAGAATCCAGTCCTGGTACCTGGCAATTAGGGAAAGTAAGGTGGGCCCCTGCCTGTCTGAAGTTTCACATGCACTTCCAAATCCAGGTGCATCAGAGCTGGTAGACCATCAAAACGACTGTAAAAAAAAAAGCAGGATGCATATCAGCACAACAATCCTATGCACGTTTTGTTATTTGGAAGTGCTTCCTCCTAAGAAAGTGTGCATAGGATTGCAGCCTATGAGGCCTCAATACAAACAAGTAGTTCTGAATGAACAGAAGCAGAACAAGAAACCCTCAGCTACTGGCCCCTCATTGACCATTTGAAGTTGGTTTCTTTTAACTTTCTTCAATATGTATATCCAGCACTAGTCTCATTAGGCAGTCCAGACGCCCCCGTGTGAGCAAGGACCAATTAAGGGCCCAATCCTATCCAACTTTCTAGTGCTGATGCAGCCTTGCAAGCAGGGCGTGCCTGGCATCCTCTGGTGGAGGGGCAGCCACGGAGGCCTCCTCAAGGTAAGGGAACATTTGCTCCCTTACCTTGGAACTGCACTGTGGCTGCATTGGCGCTGGAATGTTGGATAGGATTGGGCCCAAAGTCTCCTTATTTCAGAATAATTCTGAATATTTCATTTATTGTACAATGTGTGTTCCTGGCAGGGAAGCTGAAAAGGCAGTGATTACAAGGGAACTGCTTGTCATCTTTCTGGAACTTTCCTTATGAGGACTAAATCACATTGATTAATTAATATTAATAATTCTTGCTGATCCAGCTATAAATGGGAACTTTAAAAAAGAACCTCCTGTGCATTAGGGTCATAACAACCTCAAAGGCTGGAGCCTTTGCGTGGCTCTGGAGCAGCGTGAAGATGACGACAGAGGTAAGTTGGTGAGGGAGGCGGGAGGGTGAGGGTGCAATGGGGGTGGAGGGAGGGCAGAACGGGGTGGTGATGGGGTGGGAGATGGGCAGATCAGGTTCGGGAATAGGGCGGGTTTGGCAGCAGTGGCAGATGCCGAATTCTAATCCCCTTCCCAGACCCAATCCTGTGGCTCAGGTCCATGCGGACCTGCACTAGCTATTTAGTGAGTGCAGGTTCAAGTAGACACACATACTCCAGCGCTGTGGAGGCTTACCACTGGGTAAGGGAATTATTATTATTCTCTTACCCAGAGGAGACCTCCTGGACTGCCCCCCCCACCACCGCAGGATGCAGCAGTAGCCATTTGGGTGCTGCTGCATTGGTGGGGGGAGCGACAATAGGAATGGGTGCCCTAAGATCCCTTCCGTGTTACCTGAGCCATCATGGATAAGAGGATTCCATTCAATCAAGAGAGGCAGCAGCTTCACTGGGTTCTAATTTCCCCCAATATATCAGATAGTCAAATGTTCTTTTTAAAGCACTGGGAGGCTTTCACACAAGTGAAAACGTAAGGCATCAGATGCTAGTAGTGCAATTATGCCTCAATGTCAATGGGAATTACAAAACCTCTTCCTCAACTTTTTTCTTCTATTTTAGTAAGGATCCAGACTATTGCTAGACTGTTGCTTTGTTTCATTGAAACAAAGGACACTTTATAACGTTTTAGACGATCTTTGCTAACTCAGCAATAATCTTACGGGGAGAGGGCGAGGCTGACACAGGAATTATTTTACTCAGGGATGGGAGAGAAACCAAGCATGTTTTTGAGTATTTAAATAATGGTAAGCGTAGTTGTCTATTCCTCTCTTCATCCATGACTGCTTATGCTGCTGGTATTTGCACATCACCAGAGGACAATACTATGCCTCTAGTGGAACAGTTTACAGTTTCACTATAGGGGCAGTGCAGATAATCAGATTATACCATATTCTGATGATCAGGAGCTCAGTTAAATGTCAGTGATATTTACATAAGGTCACTTTGATATAGGTGTACATGTGAGGGTATGAATTTAATTGCAATGCTGATGCTAATTAAGAGTAGATTAAACTCATGATTTCCTGTTTCTCCAGTAAGATTCAGGGATATGGATCAAGTCTCTGGATCCAAGTCTCGAGTCAAGTCCCAAGTCTTTGCCCCCAAGTCCCGAGTCTTTGGTTGCGAGTTGTGAGTCCCTATCTATTTAATGGGGAAAGTGGGTTTAAACCTGAATAAAATTGGACTTGTCGTCAAAGGCTCCAAGTCTCGAGTCGAGTCTTTTACAATCGCCGAGTTAAGTCCGAGTCGAGTCATTGACACGACTCGAGTCCGACTTGGGTCCGAGTCAATAGACTCAAGTAGTCTACATCACTGGTAAGATGCCACGGTAGGATGTGATTTAAAAGTGCTATTAACAATGCAAAGACAGAGAGAAATTTCCTTATGCAGGGTCCACATGTCTGATGCCACATTGAAATCAGGTTACCAGCCTCTGTGTGAGCAATGTTAGTATGCCATCAGTCATGTATCCAGGCCATGGACTCTGATGTGCTAGCAGCTGCACACACACACAGAACAGGTGGTGGCCTGATTTAAAGTTCCATAGGTAGCCTTACCATAGTCCCGGAAATGACGGGGACAGTCCCGATTTGGGACCCCAATCCCGGGCTCCCGGCCGGTCTTCTCATTGTCCTGGCCAGCTGGGACTTTTTAAGGTGCTCTCCGGCCTCGTTGCGTATTTGCGCGAGACTAGGAGCTCTCCGAAACAGCCCGAGTTCACTTGGGCTGTTCCGGAGAGCTCCCAGCCTCGTCGCGTATTTGCCCGAGACTGGGAGCTCTCCGGAACAGCCCGAGTTCACTTGGGCCGTTCCGGAGAGCTCCCAGCCTCACGCAAATACGCGACGAGGCTGGGAGCTCTCCGGAACAGCCCGAGTAAAGGCAGCCTCGAGGGAGGAAGTCCCCACCCCCGGCCACGCCCCCAGTCCCGGCCGTATCCCGGCCAGTATCGCTTCTGTCTCCCCCTGCATTGGGGGGGGGGGATCTGGTAAGGCTATCCATAGGCCACATGGAACCCTGAACTGGCAAGTACTTTTTGCACACGCAGCAGTAGCACTTTTCAGTGGTTGTGTACGTGCTGAGCTTGATTTAGGTGGGGCCTGGGAGGGCTGCACTTTAGGCACCAGATATTACACGAAGCCCCACTATAGACATAATGTGGAATATACTGACTGTAATCATCTTGTCTTATTCTGGCTAAAAGGTTAGAGTTTTGAATGTTCTACACTTTGAGATTTAGTCTTCCTGTTTGTATTTTGTATATTCTATTCTTAAGTCGCAAAACAAGAAGAAAACAGAAGACTGATTTCAATTTGCAGGTAGAAAAAGTTCTTTGCAACTGCAGTACTGTATACTCCCTATGGCTTCAAATTTGCAAGAGATGCCTGTGTGTTTAGCACCATGTCTAATTACATAGTTCATTGTTGTGTGAATTGAGGACTGCAACATCTTCTATTCTTCACAGAATCACACGGTAGTTTTCTGTTGCCAAAATGGATTTGCTTAATTGCTCTTAACAATGGTAATATTGGATCACATGGGACCTCTCTGCGTATGCTAAATTTGGTTTAGGTGGGGCTAGGAGTGGTGCACATCAACTGCCAGCCACTAATTAGTGACTAATCCTGCAAAGTAAAATTCCACACACATCATCAAGGCATCCTTGGGTGACTTTCCCAGTTAGCATCACAACACCTGAAGTTTTGAACAGGGTGGATATGTTTTCCCTTCTCTTCCCAGTTCCCTAGGCTGGTGTGGATTAACACATTTATTCTGACATAAGCTTTCATGGACTAGAGCCCACTTCCATTAGACACATTTGGTGTTTGTTGGTGAACCACTCATAGAAACAGGAAAAACTTGGGCCCTTTTGCCAAGGCAGCATGGCCTTCATGTGTTCCTTTCCATGGTTAGCATTAACATCTGTATTGCTGCACCATGCTAGCTCCAAAAAGGGAAGGGATGCAAAGAAATTTACACCTGAGAAAGAAAGCAGAATGAAGGTAAGCTATGCTGCTGCTGGGGGGGCTCCCCCTCTTTTTGCCTTTAGGTGTCGGTTAAAAACAACCTTACAGCGCAATCCGACTTAACTTTTGAGCCAGTGTAACCAGCGGCACAATGAGAACGGGAGGCCCCAGAACGGAAAAGGTAAAGTAAAAAGGTACGGTTGTGCCAGCGTTGTCCGAAGACGCCTCTGTGGTCATGTGGCCGGCGTGACTCTCCTTGCCGCAGCGCGTAGCATGCAGCTGGAACACGGAGCGCTGTTTACCTTCCTGCAAGCGGTACCTATTTATCTACTCGCATTGACAACTGCTAGGTTGGCAGGAGCTGGCCAAGCAACGAGAGCTCACCCCGTCGCAGATTCGAACTGCTGACCTTTCGATCGACAGCTCATGGTTCAGCGGTTTAACCCACTGCGCCACCCACTGGCCTTTAAAGGAATGGTACTCGTGTGTAAAAGAAAAAGACTTAGAGATCCCTATTCTGCAATGGTGCAATAGTTAGGAATTATTAGGAAAGGGACTGAAAATCAAACTGTCCTATAAGGAACACTTGGAGCACCAGGGGATTAATTTTGTTAATTAAGGGGGGGGGGAAGACAAGTGAAGGGTGGCGTATGACAGAGGCTTATAAAATTATGCATGGTGTGGAGAAAGAGAAGTTTTCGGGAATCTCTCAGAATGCTAGGACTTGGGGTCATGCAATACACTGGTGATACTGACTGAATCTATCACCAGTCAGTTCTTCATTCAGCACATAATTAACAGCGCAATCCTGCATAGGATGCGCTGGCCACCCTAAACAGCTGGCCACTGCATCCTAAGCAGGATGCAGTCTGCACCGTCTCTTATCTGCCATTCCAATTTGTCTCGTATCTGCCATTCCAATTTCTCTCAGTTGCTTCTACTCATCTCCAATCCGTACTGTTCATTTTGCTTCCTATATTGTATATACAGCATTGAACCACTAGGTGGCGAAGGCAAGAAGGAGCAGGCAAGAATAAGCAGGCAAGCCTTTTATTTCCACTTTCTTTTCTTTTCTTTCTATTTCATTGCTGTATTTAAGCAAGCTGCTCAAATTGCTGTATTCGAGCTGTATCTGAGCAAGCTGCTGCTCATATTTGTAGAGATTCAATTTGAAAAGAGAGGATGCATGATACTCTACTCCTGAAGTGAAGTAGAAATATATCTGCTCTCTTGGATAAGCTTCCAAAGCAGGAAGTGGATCTGTGAATACTACTGTTTGAAAAACAAAACAAAACAAAACACAGTGGCTTAATTGTTGCATTTGCTGACACTATCACTTATCTAGTGCAAATATTTTACATTAAATATTATACATTTATTTATTTATTGGTGCAGGTACTACAGAAAAACTGACTGTGACAGGTGGTACACCTGGCAACAAAGGTTGGGAATCTCTGGGCTACGCTGACCAACTGTACCACCTCAGGGTGTGCACTAGGGATTTATTTGTTTAAAAGGTACTGCCATAAAAAGTGGACATTTTACTCTTCTGGCCTAGCTTGCTTCTTGATGTGCTAACTTTCTGCAAGCAGAGAGATTTGGACATGGCAGTGTATGCAAAGAATGTTTTTCCTGTGGCCCAACCATATGTCCCTAACTCTAAAGTGATAGAGCAGTGGTTCTCAAACGTTTTAGCACTGAGACCCACTTTTTATAATGACACTCTGTCGGGATCCACCTAGTTTTACAAGACTTTAAAAAAGTGATCTATAAATAAATATATTTATTTGCAAGTAAGGAGCTCAGCTGCTTGCAGGGTAATTGGCAGATATCTTGCAAATTGCAGGAGCTCAGCTCTTTGAAGGGCAATTAGCAGCTGTCTCATTTTTGAATAGCCTCTCAGGGCTTGTGGCAATTACTTATCTGATATTTCCATCACCTGGGACCCACCAGAAATCAGGTCCCAACCCACCAACTGGGTCCCGACCCACAGTTTGAAAAACATTGCGATAGAGGGAAAGATGCCCGATAGCCGGATTCTGTGTGCATGAGCTATGAAGAGTCTCGTTTGTTTGTTTTTTTATTAGATAACTCTTTTCTGATGGGACATATTCTGGAACTTACAGATCAATGCTCAAGCAAATGAAGCATTAGGGCGAAAACCATTCGATCCTTAGTGTAGGACAACACTTGAAAGGGCTTGATCATAATTTTCTCAGAAATTGCTTTTCAGTTGCCACTAACAGTAGCTTGACACGAAGTTCAGAAGTCAAAGTGCCTCTGGCTCCTGTTAAATATGGTTTCAGCCATCTGGAAAGATAAGCTGCCTGGATGGCATACAAATGGGAACTGAAGCTAGGCGGGAAGAGATGATGTAGATAAGACCACAGCAGGAACATGGGCTCCCTGATAACAACAGTGATAGGTGGACCAGGCCCTGCTTTTAATTCTTAAGAGTGTTGGCTAAATTTACCACCGCCTGTCCAAAAACATTGAGAGTTTGGTGAGAGTATTTGATATCTATAGCAATTTAGGCAGAAAAACACATGCATATTTGTATCTAGTATGATAGACTGCAGTTGGATCAAACTGTACTTGGAATTCTCATGCATGAGCTGGTATATTCCTTCGCTGTTTACACAACATTGCCTCCTGGTTACCACCCAAAGACATCAAGTTTTCCCCTTCTGTTTTATCTTACCCTTGGTGAAGACGCAGACACATAAGGAAATCAATGTCCTCAAAATAAATGTGCTTAAGATTAGGATGTTAGTGTAGTAAAGCGCCTTGTTTTAGATGCTTTATAAATGCAAAGTAAGATAATATTGTCCCTATGACCTTCAAACCATTTTAGAGTATGACAGTCAAAGACAACGATGTAGTCTGGGGTAAGAAGTGCACAACGTCTACAGTCGGTCTCCTCTGAAGTCCAGTATGATGAATGGATATTTTCTACCTTGATCTGTTTCAGTTGGCTTCGGATCAATAGAACCTGAACCTGGGAACTGGTCCAAGAAACCAGCTTCTAATATGAATTCTGCTGGCAGCAGTAAAGGGGAAAAAATGGGGTAGCACTAGGGCTCCTAGTCACTGGCGTAGCTAAGGGCGGGGGGTGCAGGGCCCCACGTACCACACCTGGGTGTGTGTGTGCCACACCATCCCCCCCCCCACCCATTCCCTTTGTTATGTCTCTTCGTTAAAACAAATGCTATAAAGCCTACCTCACAGGGTTGTTGGTGGATGAAATGGGAATAAACTCATGTTTATTTCCCTCTCCCCCCAGATCCATGACAGAAGTGTAGGGTATGAATGAAATAAAAAATAAATAAAAGAGAAGATGCAAGGTTGGATCACAACACTGATGTGTGCATAGCCAAATATTTTCCACACAGACACTGTCAAAATTATATGGCCATCAAGTCATTATTAAAACACCAGACGATGTCTAAATGCTTTTTAATCAGTGGACAACCCTAAGCTAGAACTGACAATACCGTTGCTTTGTACCGGGTAAGCTTGTATGTGTTGGTCTGTCCTTTGTCCAGCCAAAATCATTCTAGAGCCAAATTCTTCTGCCATGCATGCTTCACACTGAAAACATCTGACTGCACTGTAAGACCTCGTGCCTGTAGCTTGCCATACATCTTCCACACCTGTGGTTGCAGTGATATAGATGTGCTGCCTGCTTGTCACCATTTTAGAAAACGCAATGGCTCATTACAATTGCACAGCAATAGTAAGGTTATTGAAATTAATCTGTTCCATGGGCATATTTATGTGGATTTTAAAATTACATTTATACCCCACTTTTTAGTCACGTTTGCTCCCAAAGCAGCTTACAACTGACATCCACAAAAGATATTAGGGATATGGGAGGGGGGTCTGTCAATGGGAGAGTCTTCTGGCCCCATGAAGTTCGTTCAATCAATCAATCAACCAACCTTTATTGGCATAAGACGAACACACACATATATTCATAAAAAGAAGCAAATATATAACCCCTGGAAGTTGGAAATACAGTTCTGGTTCCAGGCTTTTCAGAAGAGGGATCCTATGGATGTAGGGGGTGACTGAGGGTAAGAACATCAACACACAGGCATTCCTTCCAGTGATTTGTCCAATGCTCAGCATATATGCTCATGTACCACACTGATTATGAGCCTGAAGATTGATCAAATATGCGACCAACGAGCTCATTTTCTTTCAACTGTATTTATACAAAAGGTAAAGCAAGCTTGCATACAGAATGCAACATGCAAAAAAGGCATGTACATATTCAACAGTATCCATATGGATATATGTCTGAACTAGTTAGCTAGTCTGTAGATGCCTAGCAATGATGCAATAAAATGTATGTGGTTTTTGCACTGTGTTGATGGCCAGATTAGGATAACATCATGCACAGCAAATAGAGTGTTCACAATTCATAGCTCACTCTTTTTCATAAGAGCGACTCTTACTATTTATTTAAATGATTTATATCTCGCCTTTCCCTCTGAATAAACAGAATGCTCAAGGTGGTGTACAGTACTGGGGAAAAAACAGTAAAATGCAAGAACTAGAAACGGACTATAAAGTGCAATAGTTGTAAAAAGGCATAAAGAATAATGCAATAAAAAACATTAAAACAAAATGCAGAATATAACCATAAAACCTAAAGCAATTAACTAAGAAGGGAAGGCCAGACGGAAAAGGAACGTCTTCAGCCCTTGCAGGAAGGTTAACAGGGAGAGGGCAGTTCCATAATAAAGGCACCACCACAGAGAAGGCCCTGTTCCTTGTTGCCATCAATCAGGCCTCCACCAGAGGTGGTACATGCAGTGGGGGCTCCTCTGCTGATGGGGGACAAGTTAGTTTGTATGGGAGAAGGCAGTTCCTCAAATATCCTGTTGTATAGGGCTTTAAAGATCAAAACCAGCATGTTGAATTGGGCCCAGAAACAGAACCAGTGCAGCCACAGCAACAGCAAATGGATCGAGTCAAATCACCTAGCCCCCAAGACTACAAAGGTCACTGCATTCCACATTAACTGCCAATTTCCTGACAGTTTTCAAGGGCAGCCCCACATACAGTGCATCACAGTAGTCAAGTTTCAATAGCACCAAGGAATGGACCACTGCGGTTAGGTCCGAATGAGCCAGGTACGGCCACAACCAGTGCACCACAAGCCTAAGTTTGGCAAAGGACCCCTGGCCACTGCCACCACCTGGGATTCTTAGATCAGTGGAGTCTAGGATGGCCTCTAAGCTTCTTTGTTGTGGTGCCACAATTGTGGAACTCCTTGCCAGGGGACTTGAGAACTATCCCCTCCCTCATGACTTTTCGGCGAGGGCTCAAAACGTTTCTGTTTCATCTAGCGTTTGGGTGATGGGTTGTTGTCTGACTCGTGTCTCAAGATGTTGTGCTTTGCTGCTTCTTCGCTCCATATTGTCGGTGGATTTTATTGTTTTTAATTTATTTTATGTATTGTTTTAAATTATGTATTTTAATCCTTGTAAGCTGCCTTGGGCCTTTGCCTTGGCATAGGATAAGGCGGGGTATACTTTTTTAAAAAAATAAATAAAATAAGCTGCACACCTGCTCCTCCAGAGGGAGAACAGGTATTGATATTCAGATACAGAACTGATATTCTAATACCTGCATCATCATGGATTTTCAAACCAAGAGGACCTCTGTTTTGTCCAGATTTCATCTCAGTTTGTTAGCTCAGATCCTCACTGCCTCCAGACAGTGTCCAGGATTTCAACCGCTTCTTCAGCATTAGATGGCAAAGACGGTTAGAGCTGGATCTGCATATTGGAGACGCCCAACTCCAAGCCCTCAGATGACCTCTCCTAGGCTAGCAGTTAAACAACATGGGGGACAATATAGAATCCTGCAGCACCCCATCTGCCAACGCACCCTATAGACTGAAAACATATCCTCCCCCCGGCAAGGCCAAACCCAAAAAGTCATTTCTGTTTTACAGCTGGGAAAATGACATCATGATAGTGATCTGTTCAAGGGCCAACCGGCGAAGCAGGATGTGAGCTTATATCTAAGAGCAACACACCAGTCACTGGCGCACTCATATGAACACATGAAAGTGCCCGACACGGTCTCAGACCATTAATTCATGGAGATCAACTCCGCTGCTCTGACTGGCAGCAGTCCTTGGGGACATCTTTTCTAAATCTGCTGCCTGAGACCTTTTTGACTGGTGGTTCCAGAGACTGAAACTGGGGCTTCTTTCTACATGTACAGAATGAGTTCTAACTATGCCTCCACTCCAAGGCTGCAACTCTGCACACGTTTACCCAATCATCGTAAGCCCCACTGAGCACTGCGGGACTTACTTCTGCGTAAATACATTTAGGATTGTGCTGTCATAGTGATAGAGGGAAAGATATCTTGGCAGCCAACATGATGCCTTATATTATGACGGTACGATTGTGTGATGGGACTACCCCATGCAACTTTCCTGAACACTCAGATTGACTTGGTTTGTTGTTCAATCAATAAGTAACACACTCCAACTTTAATATGGGAGTAAACTGGGTGGAGGGAAATACACCCATGTGTGGATCACCTACCCTTTAGGCTATTGCAATGTGTGGGAGCTAAAGAAATGGAGATTAATCTAAGCTCTTATCACTCCCATCCACAGCTATTAGATAAGCAAGTTTACCATGCAGCTGTCTGTAGGCTAGAATCATATCTATTTTAAGCCAACACAAAGTATTTCCATGAAACACATAGAAACCTAGGCCAATTATTTAAAAAAGCGAGGGAGAGAAGGAGTTGTATTAAGTGTAAATGAACAGGTTTGCTTTCTGTACTGAAATAAGCAAGCAAGTCCTTCAATATAGTCACTGTTTATTTAGAGCAGTGGTTCCCAACCTGGGGGTCGGGACCCCCAAGGGGGTCGCAAAGCTGTTTCTGGGGGGTCACGGGATGTTGGCTGGGTGGCCACACCCAAAATGGCAGCTCACTCCTTCCCCCCCCCCCCCCACTGCAGGGAAAGGTCTGATGCTCTCTTGGGGCTTGTTTGCTCACCTTGTGTTACTTTCTGCTTGCCCTTTAGCATCTCTGTTAATATTAGCTCACTCCTCCCCCTCCAAAAAATGGGGCTGCTTATGAATACAACTTTAAAAATGTATTAAACAGTGTGATTTATTAAAACAATTACATCACTTCCTGCTTACTGACATCACTTCTGGCCCTAGATCTTAAGGGGGGGTCCGGGTCCTGACAGATTGTCATTCTACAAAAGGGGTTTCCGGTCCAAAAAGGTTTGGAACCACTGATTTAGAGAGCATCTTAGGGCTTTATACAGTTAAAAATAAGAAGTTTTAAATGTTCAGAATGTAGATACGTTGCAGTGTTACTAAGGAGCCTTTACCATCAGCCTGACCAAAGGCTCTACAGCCTGTAAATGCTGCCAGATGCAAGAGAGTGGAGACTGGATACGGATACAGGTATCTTGTTGTCTTGTGTGCTCCCTGAGGAATCTGGTGGGCCACTGTGAGATACAGGAAGATGGACTAGATAGGCCTTTGGCCTGATCCAGCAGGGCTCTTCTTATGTTCTTATATGTGTCTTGTCTCATGGTTGCCTCCCTGATTTATTTCCTCATCTTGGGTTCTCTTCAGAGTTTTGATCTGGAGGACAATAACATGCCCCCACTATTAAGTCACTCTTTGAGCCTGGTAATTTAACTCACAGTGATTCTATGGCAGAGTTGGACCCCCTTCAATTTCTACACTGCTAGATTCTACCCCCTCTTTGACACAGAGGGCCACCCCACCTCCAACGTCCCTCCTATAGAGTGTCCCTCCTATAGAGTGTATACCCTCCCTCTCTGTCCCTCCCATAGAGCATATACCCAAGGATTGCAGTATCTCACCAGTTCATCTGCACTCTTGCTGACATTGAGACGTGGGACCAGCATGGAATTCTCAAACTAGAAAGTGCACCTGCTTTTTCTAGGTACACATCCTGAACTTCAACCCCCATCCTGGTAAGTCATGAAGGTCATCTTAGGCACATTGCTACAGCTCAATTTACCTCAGAGAGTGGATGTTGCTCTAAGCACCTTGGAAGAAAGGCAGGGTACAAACATAACTGGCAACGAACGCCAAATCTTTGAAAGTGCAGCAGTGACGATGTCGCTCTAGTTGGGGCAGAACGCTAAGTTCCGCAGCACGCTGACCCATCGTTACCAGCATGAGGCGGCCCCGCCCCTCGCCTTCGGAGCCATTCAGTGCGGCGAAGGCAACGTGCAGGGAGTCTCCTGCGCGGTGCCTTTGCCGCACTGAATGGCTCCGAAGGCAAGGCCGCCTCATGCCAGTGAGTAACGACGGGTCAGGGTGCTGCGGAACTTAGCGTTCCGCCCCACCTAGAGCGACGCCACTGAAGGGCAGCCCTGACGAAGGTGCGTGTGCCTCCTGCAGTGCTTGTTAATAAAACGGTACTGGTTTCTTTTTCAAAAGTTGCTCTCTATGGATGTTAAAACAAACTACAGAGCAAATAAACGTTGGTTTGTGGATGCAATAGTACAGAGCAAGAGGCTTCCCGGCTTTCCTCAAATGTTTTTGGAACCAGATTCTGGGATAAGGGTAGACCAGGGGTTCTCAACCTGTGGTACGGGTACCCCTAGGGGTACGTGGACCTCTTGCTGGGGGTACGCCAAGCCCTTCCCCTTATCTGCCCCATCAGCAGCTAATTAAGTGTTAATTAACATGGATTTTAAATTGTAATAATTTTTGGAGCCCTTCTGTCTCTCTGATTTTTGTTTTGGGTTTATTTCTGTACTTTGGAGCTGATTTTGGGAAGTGTGACTTGGAGAAAAAAGCTCTCTCTCTCTCTCTCTCTCTCTCTCTCTCTCTCTCTCTCACACACACACTTCAACCTAGATCTCTCTAAAGCAATGCTTTTCAACTAGTAGGCGCAGTGGGTTAAACCGCTGAACCATGAGCTGTCGATCGAAAGGTCGGCAGTTCGAATCCGCGACAGGGTGAGCTCTCGTTGCTTGGCCAGCTCCTGCCAACCTAGCAGTTCCAAAGCATGTTAATGTGAGTAGATAAATAGGTACCGCTTGCGGGAAGGTAAACAGCGCTCCGTGTTCCAGCTGCATACTACGTGCTGCTGCAAGGAGAGTCATGCCGGCCACATGACCACGGAGGCGTCTTCGGACAACGCTGGCTCTTCGGCTTTGAAATGGGGATGAGCACCACACCCTAGAGTCGGACACGACTGGACTTAATTGTCAGGGGTCACCTTTACCTTTTTTTTTTTTAATCCATAGTATGGCAGGTGGGACTTAGTCCCACTGCCATGGTGACCATGTGGCACTGCCCCATCTGGACTGACCCTGCTGGAAATGGAGATGGCTGGGGCAATGGGGCACCAGTGGACAAGATGCAGCTGCCTGGCTCTTCAAAAGAGGCATGGTTTGGGGAACGAGTGTACAGACAAAATCCCAATTGTGGGCAAGCTGCCCGCTCCTGAGCACAGTTGCTGCCTCTGGTGGCAGTATCTGCAAAAATGGTGCCTGCAAACAAGCAACTGTTGAAAAAAAAACTTTGGTCTAAAAGGCTAAGCAATGCATGTTTACTCTGAAGCAGAGGCGTATCAGGAGCGGATGCTGCCTGGAGCACCGCTCGTAGATATGCCGCCCCGAAAGGGTGGCGCCACCCCCTGTAGGGGGCAGCCCCGCTCTGGGGGGGGGCTACCCGGCTTACCGGGGCGCTCCGAGGCCTTCTCCCCCGGCCTCGGAGCCGGAGAAAGCCCCGGAGCGTCCACCATGACCGGTGGACAGGGCTTTCTGAAGGCGGTGCGCTATTTATTTTTGCACATGTGCAGAACGTTTACGTAACGTAAACGTTCTGTGCATGTGCAAAAAAGGATAAATAGCACGCCGCCTTCAGAAAGCCCTGTCCACCGGTCGTGGTGGACGCTCCGGGGCTTTCTCCGGCTCCGAGGCCGGGGGAGAAGGCCTCGGAGCGTCCGCCCGCATCACCGGACGGGCGGGCGGGCGCTCGCTCGCTCCGTGGAAAGACTGGAGCGAGCGGAGCATTGCCGCCCGGCGCCGCGGTGCCACCCGGAGCCGCTGCTCCGCTCGCTCCAGTCTTTCCACGCCTCTGGTTTGAAGTATGTCCCACTGGCTTTCAGTGGGGCTTACTTCCAAGTAAGCATGCACAGGTTTGCAGTTACCTTACTTAGAACTGGCCTTGACTTTAGTAAGCCTTGAGTTTATTATGCAATAGTTCTTCAATATGTCTATCTCAACATTATGTCTCAACAATATGTCTCAACTCAACATTAATAAAACTAAGATCATGGCATCTGGTCCCATCAATTCCTGGCAAATAGAAGGGGCAGAAATGGAAGCAGTAACAGATTTTACTTTTTTGGGTTCCAAGATCACTGCAGACGGAGACAGCAGCCATGAAATTAAAAGACGCTTACTGCTTGGAAGGAAAGCTATGGCAAACTTAGACAGCATAATAAAAAGCAGAGATACACCATGCCAACAAAAGTTCGTATAGTCAGGGCCATGGTGTTCCCAGTAGCAATGTATGGTTGCGAGAGTTGGACCATAAGGAAGGCTGAGCGCCGAAGAATAGATGCTTTTGAACTGTGGTGCTGGAGAAGACTCCTGAGAGTCCCTTGGACTGCTAGGAGATCAAATCAGTCAATCCTAAATGAAATCAACCCTGACTGTTCCCTGGAAGGACAGGTAATGAGGCTGAAGCTCAAATATTTTGGCCACCTAATGCTGGGAAAGACTGAAGGCAAAAGGAGAAGGGGAAGGCAAAGGATGAGATGGTTAGACAGCATCACCGATGCAACGAACATGAAAATGAGCGAACTCAGGAAGATAGTGGAGGATAGGAAGGCCTGGCGGGATATGGTTCATGGGATCACGAAGGGTCGGACACGACTTAACAACTGAACAACAACATGTCTATCTGGTTCAGTTCATGTCTATTTATTTGTTCAAACCCACAAACTATCACGAAGACTACATACGGTATATGCAAAGCATAATCAGTACTAGTTTTTCAAGAGAGATTCATGTAAATAGGTTCAATGAAGAAAAACCTGCACTGGAATTATTCTGGGCTGTAGATCAACATGGAATAATTTTTTTAAAAGAAAGAGATTAGGAAGGAAATTTAATTTGCACAGTCTGCACTTGTGGAGATCAGATTGCCTTCCTGGGAAGACAATTCTAATATCTGTCAATCTCTGACTAAACTGTATTACCACTTTTCAATCTCCACTTACGTTGTGCAGGCTTACTACGTACAACTGCTTTTGTTAGACAGAAACAGCTAACAATTTGCTATAGGTAGCACTGTTTAAAGCCAATGCTCATTTAGTTCACTTCTCAAGCCTGAACTACACTATACGAATCCCGGCGCCTCTGCCTCTAGCCTCCGCGCGCAGAGCTGGTTGGAGGAGCGTCTTCCCGCCTGTTGTCCCTCCTGCTGTCCTGCCTTTTTAAGAAAGCACAGCTGTGATTGGTTAAACACAAGTGCGCTCTGATTGGCCGAAAACCTTGCAGGTCTGCTCTTTACAGTGGGGCCGGTTTTTATTTTTTAACAACCCTACCTTATGCATCTTGACATAGTCGCAGAGGCAGCCGAGACAAAATCACCCACAAGCTTCACACGTTTCTCTCTATTTCGTTTTAACACACACGTTGAGGGATTTCGGGTACTGCTCAACTTCCCGTGCATCTCTGAATGAGTCAACATGGAGCAGTCGTAAGCAATATTTTGCTTTTAATCCATAATCGGTCTGCAGTGGAAATATTGTTCTGCTCTGCCTGTGCACACACACAACAGACCGTTCCCTTGCTGCAAGCAGCAAGCAAGCACCGAAACGCTTCCCCCACCACACACACACACACTCACAAATCTCTCTGATTGCTCCTACTCTTTCTTGTTACAATTAATCCTCTTGGGATAAACCTTCACGGTGACAGGAGTTTGGGCTATTTTGAGTATTTCCCGCTATTCTGGTTTTCTCTCTCCTTGTCCTGTGTTTTCCTCTGGGAATAAGCCTTGAAATAAAACCTCCACGGTGATTGGAGGTAGTTCTGATTGGCATGCAACCACTCTCCTCCCCCTCTCATCCGATTGGTAGGCTGCAGTGTGTACACGAAGCCGCCCCTCAAAAGATGGGTACGCACCATCTATCCTGCTTTGCGTACGCGCCAGCATTTGGGAGCTCGCAGCTGCTCCGCTTGCTTCCGAAATGCTGTCAGAATCTCCGCAATGCGCTGGGATTCGTATAGTGTAGTTCAGGCTTCATACAGAGAAGACCAAGCTCATGCCAATCGTCTCCACTATAAAAGCAGAACAAGAAACCACAGTGAAACAAGAAAAAATGGAGAAAACTGTGGTGGCATCTCCATGATAACAGAGCGTTCCTTAATGAATGAAAAACGTTTCATTGGCCATATTTCCTTATTCTTGATTGCATTTGGTTAGCCATATGGGAACCCCAAAAAGTAACTGTAATCTGCAACACAATTATTAGGAACTGTCATATTAAACTCATTTATTTCTGAGTAAACATTTTAAGATCATTTAGGATAGGGCTGAAAGAAATACATGAACCAATTCTGTAAAGATGCTTTAAAAGAATCTTAAAATAAGAAGGCCACCTATTCTTATCCCTTGTTCCAAAGCAGGAGCCTGTACACAACTCTCCACCATCACCAGATTAATCATATAATCCAGAAAAAGGACCAGATAAACTCAAGAAATTAAGTCAACCCATTTTCTCCCAGCCCACAGGTGTACGCATTTAACTCCAGATGCGTATATACACGCTTGGGTAAAAATGCCTTTAAAATTGACTTAATTCTGGCGAAGACAAAAAATGAAAAATCCTTTGTGACCCTAGTGAATCACAAAACCCCCAAACAAAAATGATAAAAGAAGATGATTGCAAAATTTGTAAATGCTGGAAATATTAACAATACATGCTACCTGTTGCAAAATTAGCAACTTGTTTGCTTTATGTCTGCTGCTCCTAGCTGAAATCTGGCACAACAGTTGAAATCAACATAGCATCACAGAAGCACAATTGTATTGTAAGCCTCTCCCCCCTCCACTAAGACAACACGTTGTTGAAACATCTGCTTTTTTACACTGAATGTGTTAACAACAATGCTTTGATACAAATACAAGCCACTAGCATCTTTTATCCCATAGATTTAGCAGTTTCCATAACACATAATTTCAGGTACTTATCATAATTTGTAACCTTCTTTAAACCCCATTTGAATACCTGACTCTTTGTCCTCAACAGGCAAGTCCCAACAATACTACCATTAGTTTGCAATGGAGCAAAATAAGCAGCCATGAAGAAAATATGCCTTCTTCCTTGGTTCCTTTTGGCAAAGTAATGCCACAGCACAATTACAGCTGTTATGTAAACAAGCTCGCCAAAGTGAAAGTCTGAGAAATTATTGGAACTGTAAATAAAACTTGTGCAGCTTGTTCCTATAAACGTTTACTTGGAAGTAAGTCCTACTCTTTTTAATGGTGCTTACTTCCACCAAAGTGTGCATAAGATTGCAGTCTCTGTTTTTTGTAAGCACCAAGAGAGAGGCTTTTAAGCCCAAGGACCAGGCTTTGATCTCTCTTGGCATTTGGAACCTTTTTAGTTCATTTTAGAGCCGATTCAATGGCAAATATATAAACAAAGGTTACAGGGAGTTGGTAGATGTCTGGGAAAGAATGGCAAGTTGCACGGGACTGAACTTTCTTGCCTGACAGCTTGATCCATGAACTAGTTAAGCTGAAACATTTAAGACAACTGGCAGCTAAAGTCCAACTGGCAGCTAAATTCCAATTGTACTTGGCTTCTACAAAACATGTTTCGGATTAGGCTGCTAGGCAGTAATCCTAAACCCACTTTTTTTGAGACGTATTTTATTGAAATCATCAAAACATGCTTTTAGCGAAAGAGTGTTTTGATTTAAGAGTCCATAAGAATTGCCTTGCTAGATAAGGCCAAACGTTCATCTGACAGAGCATTCTGTCTCCATCAGTGGTCAGCCAGATGCCTTTGGATGCTCACAAAGGATGCTCACCAAGGGGATACCCTTTCTCTTGATGCTCATCTCCTGCATCTGATACTTGGAGACATACTGCTTCTGAAAATGGAGGATCTATCTAGCTCAGGGGTTCTCAACCTGTGGTACGAGTACCCCTAGGGCCTAGGGGTATGCGGACCAATGGCAGGAGGTACGCCAGAGCCTGCCCCTTATCAGCATCAATCAGTAGTTAATTACTTATTAATTAGAACTTAAATGCAATCCCCCTGTGTGTCACTCACACACACACACACACACACACACACACACAGAGTTAAGACATTTAACATTTAAAATTGTTTTAGTACTTTTTATTTAATGATTAATTAGTAATTAATTAATCAATCCAATTAATTAGCAGGGGGTACATCAGAAAATTGGACTGTGATAGGGGTACCCAGGCCTCCAAAGGTTGAGAACCCCTGATCTAGCTAGCACAGCTAAGAGTTGTTGAGAGTCCTGTCCCCTGTGGATTGTCTAATCTCTCTTTAATGCCAGTGAAATAGCAGCCATCACCATAACTGGTAAATTCCACAAGTTAATTACTACAGCCTTGCAAACAAACCCATAAAAGTTACCAGTCCACAAAACCTTTTATTAGCCCTCCTAACCACATGTACCAGCTTATATCATTTGTAGCACATCAACTGTCTGGAGAGAGAGAGGAAAAACAAAAACTCCATCTCCCAAACTGGATCCCTTCTCTTCACATCTACTAACAACTTCCCTATCTGATCATCACATATTCTGGGCAAGTGACTACTGACAAACCATGCAGTCAATCTATGCATGTTTACATCGAAGAAAATCCCACCCATTGAAAGAGCCTTAATTTGTTTACTGCCATGACACTGAACACCTAGGAAAATGCCAAAAGCCAATCACAAAATAGCATCTCTTGAAAAACACAAACAAAGCTTGTATATAACTAGGAAATCATGAACACATTTACATCCATGAAGTTGGGCAGCAAGTGCAGAGTACAGTACTAGCAAAACATTAGGAAGTTCTAGTAAAATATTTCATTCCCTTCACAGAACTTAGTAATGAAAGCATTACAGGCAGTCCTGGGGGAAAAAATGCAATTCATTTGTATCCCCGCTAGACAAGATGCTAGGGAGGAGATACATCTGACCTCCCAGCTATCTAAAGCCCTCAATGCACTTAAATTTGTACAAAATCAGGTTTATAGCTGAGCAGAAGTCTTAATTGGAGTCTTTTATGGTCCTGGTTAGGCCTGTAAATCCTGTTGTCATAGGTTTTAAAAGAAGAGAAGAACAAGGAAGGCAAACTTATGGCAGAGGTAAGCACTTGTGGTAGAAAGGTGCCTCGATGGGCTGCCCGTTTGTGCCATCCATCCAGCCCATCTTTTATATAGGTCCTTAAACGCCCTGGTGGATTGTTCTTTCTGGATTCCATCTTGTTGGCACTTTGCCTCGCTGAGGCGGTGGTGGCGACCGTTCGTGGCCCTGAAAGCAGCTCCATGCAGAGAGAGAGAGAGAGAGAGAGAGAGAGAGAGTCTGTCTGAGCTAGGCGCTGCTTACCCAGCTCTTGGCCCAGGCCCGAGTTCAGACAAACAAACTTGTCTGCCTTCGACTTTCCCTCCCTCCCAGGTTAAGCTCGCTCGTACTGCTTTGATACCCCCTCAGTCTAGGCTCTAGCGAGCACAGCCTCCTCTCGGGAGTCCTCAGCAGCTAAGCCAACCCTGAGCAGCTTCCCTGCCAGGCCTCGGTTCGGTTCCCCCGCCCTGCACACACAGTTCTCCTTCCCCCCCGTCCGGCTCTGCTTTCCAAAGCGGGGAGTCCACTCGGAGTTCTTTAAACAAGGGCCTTACCTGAGCGCGCCTCTTCCAATGGCTGCTCACCTGAGGGCCCGCTCTGGCCAATCAGCTCGCGGCTCGGCCCTCTGCCTTGTATCCTTCAGTGAAAGAATCCAGCTCCTCTTGGGAAAGTTACCTGTAGGCGCCTTTAGATTTTGTTGCTTTCCTGCTCGGTGCCCTAACAGGAGGGGGAGGGAGAGTGAGAGAGCCCAGCACGCAGCTAGTCTTCTTTCCACATGCGAGGGGCGGGGAGAAAGGGGGCTTTACCTGTGCCATTCCTACCTCTGCGGCTGGCTGCGGGAGAAGTAGAGGGGGGCAAGAAAAGCAGAATTACCAGTAGCTCTGGTTCTTCCGTCCCGGGCGCTCTCTCGCTCTCACTCACTCACTCACACGCACACACACAAACCTTTACCTGCACAGACTTGAAAGTCCAGTTTCACCAGCGAGACTGAGGCACCTGGAAAAGGGGAGAGAGTTCATTGGATCAAACATGTCACAAGAGACGGACAAGTAAGTGATCACAGCCAGTTTGCTACTTTTGGTGCTCCTGAACGGATCAACTGGTTGGTTGTGTTGGTTTTTTTTTCTGGGTTTTTTTTTTAACAACAATCTCGGTGGTGGACCTGCTGGGATTACGTTTCCTCCTTGATAAAAGAGGTTGAATAGCACCCACAGGAAAGCTTGCTGGATTCAACCTTGCTTCTCCCCCTCCTTTTCACTCTCTTTTTTTTAATGTTGGTTCTAAACGCTCAGTGCTTCTTCCCAAACTTTTGGGAGATCTCCGCCGCTTCTTCTCATTGCAGAGCCAGAACCGTTGCCTTCCATTTTCTTCAGGGCCTAGAGATGAAAAGTGATTCTTGGCTTTTGTGTGTGAATGCAACAAAAGAGCTTTTATATTGGATCAGAAACGGCCATCTTCTTCCCGGTCTCCTTGCATTTCTGTACATGTGTTGTGGGACATAAAGATGTAGAAGACAGGCTCCAAAATTCCTTTTATTTCAAGCCATTTGAGGAAAAGCACTATTTCTACAACCAGAAAATAACTTTATTATTGGTGTATATGAAAAAGTAGCGTATATGAGGGTTTCTTCCCTATCCAGCGGGAAGAAGTGATTTCATGCAAAACTTTCGTCTTAGTTTTTCAATAGCTTGCTTGTCGTTAAAAATCAGAAAACGCAGAAAAATATCCCGATCGGCATGACCTCAAGATGAAAACTTCTGAGATTCTTTTCCTTAACACCCAGCTTACTTGCAATGCATAAAGAAATATCTGCTCTTCTTTGAAGAAATCAGAATGATTTGGAAAACCATGGGGTATATATACGCACACCTTGAAATAAGCCCTAAAGCCTAGTGTTTAAGAAAGTTTCAAACAAATCAAGTAGTGTTAACTTTGTAAAAGTTGCCTTGGACTTTTTACATGCCAACGCTGAAGGACACTATGATCCAGGGATTGGGGTGTGTGTATGCGTGTATACACACTGTAGATTAGCTGTGTACAGTTGCCACTCCTTTAACCCCCTTCCCGCTCCTATACATGTGCAAGGTGGAGAAAAGAGGAAATCTTTCACACTCTTCCCCCCACTTTCCCCACCCAGATTGTATTACTCTTCTTCTTTTCAGAAGTCCTTTGTAGCTTTGTCTGCTGACTTCAGATCTGGTCATGCCCATGATGAAAAAAGAGGTGACCAGCAGCACCTTGCTGGGTCTTGAGATCTGGAGTGATAGATTTTGCCTGGAACTTTTCTTCTGAGCCTGTGCAGATACTTGCTGCACTGTGCACATGGGCACTGGGGGAGGAAGACCAAACACTGGAGTTGTTGCCCTAGTAGACAGACCTACAACATATGTCTGGAAGGGGAGGAAAAAAAGAGGAGGGCTATATGAAACAAAGTGGTGCTGCAGACTACAGATTGAGGGTGCAATACACGACAAATTTCTGATATCAGAAGATGCAGGGGAGACTCTGGGTTGAGAGTGGAGGGAATGGCAGGTAACATTCCAGGCAGAAAGATTAATTGTGAATGGCTGGGACAGCCTGGCAAATCAAAATAAGGGAGCATACCAAGACCACCCAATGGGGTGTTGCTGCACTGTCCTGCATTTAAAGTGGATCAAGGGTGCATTTTCCTTCAATTGGTCATGGTGGCCACTAAGTTGTGCTGGGGATCACAAGGACAGACCACAGGAAGGTGGTAGCTGTTCTGGTTTGAGAGTCCAGAATGAAAAGATGTTATTGTGTTTGTTTACCATCGCTTAAGTGTTGGAAAGTGCTGGTTTTGTTCTGTGGTGTTTTATTCTTGTTATGAAATAAGGTGTGCCCATTATATTCTGGTATGAAGGACGATTGTTTCAAGGAAGGATTTTGATCAGTATCAGAGATGTTGCGCATTTGCTTGGGTTGGTTGGTCAGTCAAAATTTACTGTTTAGGTCATTGCACACCTTTTGGGGAAAGTAAAGAAATGGTTGTTTGAAATACTGTGCGTTTAACCCTCTGTGACTATGTTTACCTGAGATATATATACAAGCTATAATCATTTACAGGTAAAAGTTATATGGTTTAATGCCAGAACTAATTTGTGTAACACTGATTCTGCATTCCTGTGAATGCTTACTTGGAACTAAATCCCACTGAATTTGTGGGACTTACTTCTGAATAAATGTGAATAGGATTAGACAGTAAGACATTTAATACATGTGTGTTGTCATTTATTTGGTGTAAGAGTTTGTGCAAAGTTCTTCTTTAGGAGAAATATATTGTTTGAACTTTTATGGGCATGTTAAATGTTTGCAATTAGCCATCAACTACTTAAAATTATTTGCGTGGAAAATAACAAGGAACCTTGAACTCTTAGCATTTTCCTTAAACTGACCAAAGCTGTAAAAAAGAGTCCACCATGTTACCTGCTTTTTATATCTTCTCTTCTGAGATAATTATGATGACCAGACCACCACCTATTCCAAATTATTTGAAGTAGTACAAGAAATATGAAGTAGTACAAGTTTTTAAACTTTGTATCATGGACCATCACTTTTTCTTTTATTACCTTGTAAGCGGAAAGTAGATTTGAAAGTCTTCAAAATTAAACCTCCATTTCTTTTGCACATTGATGCAACAGCACTGAACATGAAGGAGGTAAGATGAAGAGGAAGCTAGGCAGAAGGGCAAGCATTACTTGGCTTGCATGTGCAGTAGTAGATCATGAAGACACTTGTCAAGAAACTCCTGTTTCAGACTGATTTGGATGCAGAAGTCATTTTGTTTTGCTACTCCTCTCTGCTTGCCCTTGAAAATGCCCTTGGAATTTTCTTCTGATATTTTTGTAGTGGCCTTTAGGATCACCTGCAAGTGCACTGTGGTGTGAATCAAAATTATTTTAGAATATCTTTCAAGGTGATTGCAGTCTTTATTGTGAAAACTAATTTCTCTGCAACACTCTTCAGTCTGATTTTTAAAGGTGTGTTACACCTCTTGGAAAATATGCAGATACAGAAAGAACTACCAGAGAGGCATGAGATGGAAAGAGGTGAGCACAAAGACCAAGTAACACAACCCCTCTGCGTGTGGCTAGAGACCTGACTGCATGATGAGGTGTACTTGTGATGTCACTCATTCAGTTTGGTCATCAGCACATGATGAGATGTATATGGACCTTGTTGAGCACTGATGAATGAACTCAGCAAATGGCAATCATCTCAGAATCATGATGAATACCATCAATCCATTTCTTGCTGTGTGTAGAGTTCTTTTGGGTCGCCAACATTTTCTGGCAGGGATTTTTGCTCTTAACACCTGCATGACAGATGAATTTCCAAATTCTGAAAGAGGATCCATGTTCGTCTACTGTGGCAAACAAACTGCAAGGAGTTCCTGGTGCTTGAAAGCAATATGTCGCATTTGTTAGTCTTTAAGGTGCCACAGGACTTTTTGTTGTCACTGTTGTTTACATCTGTATATGCTGGGAAACAGTTCACTTGCTGAATTTCTTTTAAATTCAGCTATTAAAGACACAGAAGGTCTTCTAGGGGAAAAATGTTGACTGTCCAAAATTGTATAAATCAGCCCCAAATGACAATTGGAAAGGTTGACATGCACCTTTCTTGCTTACAATAGATTGTGAAAAAGTGGATGAGAATAGAACGAATCAATGCAAAGCTATTTTATTGGCATCACATAATTATACATGAGTTGTTAAAAAATATGAAAATGACAGATCCCATCAGGTACCTGCTTGGGAGTAGGAAAAAGGAGTTAGTAACACACATGCAAGAGGTCCAAAGATCACAACTCCTTCTTGTTGATCAGTACCAATTTCTAATTTTGTGGTAGGTGGCTGGATCGCACAATTCTTGCTTTCACTTCTGTAAAGATAATTATTTTTATAGTGAAGCATGTTTCTTATAATTTGAATTAGAAGGGTGCTCTTACAATGCCTTTGTGTTTTGAAGTAAGGAATGCCCATTACTTATGGAGATGTGATATTCTGGGAAGAGGGGCAATAATCTAACTAGGAGCTGGTGTATATGTGAAGTTCCTTGAAAGCGCAAAGTGGTGTACAAATTCTCTTTTATTTTTTAGGGATAGGGAGGAAGCAGCTTTTTGGAAAATCAGGCATTCAGAATAATGTTTGAAGGATCTATGACAAGTAGCTTCCAGACTTGAATCTCCCTTGGTTGGCATCTTTGTTAAGGAAGGTGTTTTGAGTGTGCATTTGTATGCAGAGAGAGATAGAGAGATGCTATTTAGTGGCTTGATTGTTGCTGAATTGACCCTAGAAAAGCCAACAAAATTTGGTGACCTCAGAGTCATAGATGAAAAGAGTGAAAGAAAAACAGAGAACGAGGGTGGGTCTGTAAATGGCCTCTTACTCTGGCTTGTTTGCTCTTAAATTAGCATGTGGATGAAAGCACTTACGTTTTTTTCTGTTTATCTGATTTACGGTGCGATCCTGCGCAAATCGGCACCTGCAAAGCGCATGTTCCGCAGGCACCAGGTGCCGTAAGCGCACTGTAAAGTGTGTTTACGGCACCCAGGGAGTAAGGGCTGCTGGCGAGGAAGCTGGCAGCCCTCTCTCCGGCACCCTCCAGACCCAGCACCTACCGGTGCAGGTAAGTCCTGCACCGATCAGTGCAGGGGCGGGGGGAAGACGGGCCAGGCGGCGAGGGAGGGCGCCCGTTGGCCAAACTGGGCTGGGAGGGGGTGGGGATATCGGTGGCACGCTCCGCCGATACCCTGAGCCCGTTCCCGGCCTACCCTTACCCTGCCATCCCGGAAGCACATTGGGGCTGGGCAGCCATACACCCGGGGAAGGGGACAAAAATCCCCTTCTCCCGAGGTGTTCCCGTGCCGTGCCGACACGGCCCGGGAAGGGTGATGGATATGGAGGCCATCCCTTTAGGCCGGCCGCTTATCTTTACGCAGGATCGAGCTGCCCATTGTCCCCTTTTTTTGTTCCTTACAGTTGACCCTATTAGTGTCATTTAAACTCTTGTAGTTTAAAGCTGAAAGAAAGTAAATCATGAAAGGCATTTGGGCATAATATAGCCTACTTTAAGTAGGCTGAAGTCCTATTGATTCCTCTGAAAGAGTTAAGCAAGTCCTAAATTCGAAAGCAAGAAATTGCAAGTAGATTAATAGGCACTGCGTTAGTGGGACGGTAACAGCGTTCCATGCGCCTCGGTGTTGAGTCATGCCGGCCACATGGCCATGGAAACATCTTCGGACAGCGCTGGCT
Organism: Plestiodon gilberti rubricaudatus; assembly: GCA_026170595.1. Classification (NCBI taxonomy): domain Eukaryota; kingdom Metazoa; phylum Chordata; class Lepidosauria; order Squamata; family Scincidae; genus Plestiodon; species Plestiodon gilberti. The sequence goes on along the minus strand of JANXHW010000004.1, from coordinate 23,078,291 downwards.
CTTCGGCTTTGAAACGGAGATGAGCACCGCTCCCTAGAGTTGGACACGACTGGACTTAATTGTCAAGGGATACCTTTACCTTTTTAAATTTTCTCCCATGGGTTTAAAAGCATGTAGCTTTAGCCACAGCTTGCCCAAATCCAAGTCCAGCCTTCTACCTAACTTGCACTTAAATTATGGGCAAATAGGTAGAGGGACACAATGAAATCCACAGGCCCCCTCTCTTGCCACCCCTGTAATTCAAGCACTTACCATATATATTGGCTCCCTCAGTAGGGCTGGGAACTGAATGTTCCTTTGGAATTGCATTGCAATGCAATATTGCATTGGAACTGAAATCCACTTGAAATCCATGAACTATAAGGAAAGATCTGGCACCAGAAGATGGTGGAAATTCAATATCCAACATACATATACACCTAGGAATAGGTGTCCAATTCTGTAGGAACATGAGCATCCTGTCACATGAATTGTTCCGTAGGTTCTCCCCTGGAAGAAAGCAACGTGTGAACTGGCCTGAGGCTGACGAATACACAGATTGCTGTGGAGCCATTATGGCGTTATAGACTGACACGCAGACAGAGAGCCAAAATACTACAGGAGGGTGATGATCATGCTGTAGAAAACATTTGAAGGAAGATGGTGCTATGTAAACACACAAACAACAGACTTTATTGACCACTGACATATATGACTCTTAAAAATCCCCTCGCACTGTGCTTATATTGCCTAGTTCTAATTCAGCTAAAGATATTTGTGGGTTCCAGTGAAAGTAATGAAGCAGGTTAGTTGCAGTGACTAACTTTAGCTGTCATTACAGTGAGTACTGTATATGGACTACTTGATAAATACCTTCTTTCTAGATAGGGAGCAATACAAGACCTACTTTGTGGATCCCACTGATGCAACAGAATGGTCCATTTAGAAGGACCGTGGCGGCAGAGAAAGGAAAGACTGAAGGAGAAGCCAAAAGAGTAGCAAAGTCATTGGTGCTTGTAATAATGTGCAGTCCAGGAAACACTAGGCAAGCTTACATTGCATTGAAAATCTCTGGGACTTAATTGCACGGTGATGTGTGGAAGTTTCATTGGCTTCCGAGGGAACTGAGTGTGCCTAACAATGTCTTCATTGTGTCTGTATAGTGTGAACCAAAGAGGAGAAAAAGCATTTGTCAAGGAAGAAAAGTTTTTTCTCATAAATAGTACACCTCCTTAGTAGTTGTGTCTTGTTTAGAATGTATCTAGTAGAATGATTTTTTTTTTTTTGCTCGAAGTAGTATTTTCCTTATAGTTTTGCAAAAAGAACATTCCGGAAGGTTGAAAAAGAGGGAAAGCAGTTTACCATCATGTCAGTTCATGTCCATTTAATTGGGGTTGTCTTAGTGTTGTGAAATACACCAAGTGTAGGGGGAAAAACACCATCATAGATAAGAATGCGAAGATAGGCCTTTTCTATATTATGTACAACAGTACTGGGGTCAGAAAAAGGTCTTCACTGCCAAGTTTAGCATAGCTTTCTAAATTTTACACTGTATTTTAAAAATGTAAAATAAAAAGTTGTAACAGCAAAAATTCCATATACCCCAATAGAATTCTTATTTGTAGGTGTAGCAAACGCTGTTGGGAAGATCTGTAATTCTTATTATTTCACAGGAATAGATGCTTGTCTGTCAGAAGAAAAACCAGAACCATGACGTCTTAAAGACTAATGGATTTCTTGCAGCATCGACTTTCATATACAACCAATTTTTTATTATTATTAATTATTATCATCATCATTAATTTTGTTTGCTCTTAATATTGTTGCATAATAAATTAATATACATTATTTATGTATAGCACTTTTTATAAATAAGTTCGCAAAATGGTTTTTATAGCAATTTTTCTTTTCTTTTTAAAGATCCCTGTCCACCCAAAGCTCATAATCTTTAAAATCTGGCTAACAACCTTTGGGAGAGATGCTGTGCTGGGAATAGGGACTGTTGTTCTCTCCTTGCTAAATACTGTACAAGAGAACTTCCACTTAAAAGGTGCTTTATTAGCCCAGTTAACAAGGGTTTGGATGTGTATTGCGATTGAGCATCATACAGTGAGTATAGTCCAAATTAATTCCTTGCTGATGATCGTGTCTGTCTTAGGAGTTGGATCTCATAATAACTTTTCTAACCTGCACTGAACTGCAATGTTCTGAAATTCTTTGTTGTCTGTGGCGCTCTTCTATTTTTTTTTTTTATCTCCATTACATATTTTTATTCTTGGGTCTTTGCATTAAAAAGTTCATTTGTGAGCGCACGCACACGCACGCACGCACGCACGCACACGCACACAGATAATACCCCACATGTAAAAGCAATGTGTTTTAATGCCACATAATTTTCCAAGCTTAGAAATTGACATTGCCTAATAACACTGAAAAAGCCTTCTAACTCTCAACAAGGAACTACCGATCTATTGCTCTTAGAAGAAGGAAACATAGTTTTATCCCTAAAGCTATTTTGACTGTATCTGCTTCATTGGAGCCCTTCTGTCTAAAACCTGTATTGCCTGAATTCCGTCTACAGATTAAAGATTTAAACCTGACTCCAGCAAGTGAGCTGAAGGTAGTACTAAAGTAACAGAGCAAAGGATGATTCCTGCTCTTTGCTTGGGTCACTTCCGTACAAAGGGCTTTGCATGTGCCATTCACATTTCAGTACGTTTGACACTTGCAAGTCATATAGGAACTTTGGCTGTGCTGATTGCTACCAATAAAGAGCCAGGCTGGTGTAGTGGTTCTGGTGTTGGACTTAGACCTGGAAGATCCAGGTTCAAATCCCTGCTCAGCCATGAAGCTTCCTGGGTGACCTTGGGCAAGTCACTGTCTCTCAGCCTAACCTACCTCACAGGGTTCTTGTGAGAACAAAAGGAGAGAAGGAACCATATACACCGCACTGAGATCGTTGGAGGAAAGGCAGTATAAAATATGGAAAAAATAAATAAATAAGGAACTGGTACTACAAATTAACTAACAGGATAGATGCAGGTATCCCAATGCAAACAATTAACTAACACCGGGCTCTATTTACTTCTTTCTTGAGGCATCCCCCCCCTTTATGTTTAGTGTCACAGTTGCAGAAGAAAGCTGGCGACTTGGCACAGCACAACATGTAGTCTATATTAATATAGTTCAGAATATCCTTCTTGAACCCAAGAAATCTTGCCTATCTTTCATACCATCATTTTACCAGGGGCCTTATTTTATTGCATAATATAAGTCAATAACAGACCCCTGTCTGGAGGAGCTTACAGTCTAGATTTAGATGGCAAGTTGGGGGAAGGAGAAAAGATAATAGAGAGGGAAGGCATAGGAAAGGAAGGTTAATTAAGACTGCATTGTTTGTTTATTTTTGCTGCTCCAAGTCCCTGCATTATTTTATTTATTTAATATTTTTATATCCTATCTTTAATTTTTTGTCACAGACTGATAGGTTTGTTTGACAAATCAATTAGTTGACAAAGAAATCAGGCCTATGATGAAAGAAGATGCAGGCACTCTGTTTTCACTTCCTGCGCTAAGCCTAGAAACAACACAGCGATAAATTGGTCCCATACATAGTTAGTATTCATCATGGTACTTCCAAATTTTCCCTGGCAGAAATCTTTTTGGTTCCTTTTAACAGTTCATTAGTCACAAGACTCATTTATCCATTCTTCTCTTACTTGTCTGGCATCATCCATGCTGGAATTAAGAAAACAAAACAGATTAGTTTTGTTTTGTTTTGCAGTACAGATTATTCTGGTAAGGATAATTAATTTTAGCAGGCAGAGAATGATTTCTTGGTAGTTATTAAACAGGCTTAAAATTGAATTGAAGTTGGCAATGAATATCTTGCAGAATGATCCCTACCGTTCACAGATCTGCCAATACGCAGGTTGAGCTTTCCACAGCCCCAGTGCAGACTGTAGGGCTAGGTCTGGCACCTGCTGAACCCCAGCACCCTGGAAGGCCTTATTGCTGACCCCTGACCCACTGTTCCTTGCCATCCTTTCCTCCTTGCGTGCTTGCCTGTTAGTTTTCTGGGCAGGTGAATGACAGTATTGCGGAGAAAGGCCCACTAGGGTATACCCCAAATCTAAAACCAGCCTGGCAGTCTATCAAAACAAAACAGTGGAACAGATACTTGAATTATTAGATCAGAGATTCCATAAATAAAAGCGAAGAAATGAACAGTAAACCTTTTAGCATGAGTTTCCTCCTGGCCCATTCCTTTCCCTCTGTGGCAGACTGTGGCTAAGAGGTAGGCTAAGATAGTGTGGTCCAGGTCATACTTTGGGCATGGGATAGGAGTGGGGGACCCAGAGGCAAGAGATGTGATTGAAGACAAACCAGGGTTGGTACTGCTGGAGGATGAGACAAATGACAACAGAGGGCCTCACCTGTGGTTGAAGCCAGGTGGTCAGTTGGGTTCTTCTTGATGCATCGCCGCTTGAAACGATACGTTTTTCAGACTGCCAGCCTGCCTGGCTTGGAGGTGGGGCTTTTATAGGGCATGAATGATGCATCTTCATTCGATTGAAGGGCCAGCTGATCACATCTGGGCATCAACCTCAGCCCTGGGCGCTCAGCCCATCATTGCAGCCTAAAGGGTTCTCTCACTCCATGGAGTCTTAATCCATCCAGCTTGCTAGAGTGCCAGGGTATGGGTGGTGCAGGAGGTAAGGTGCTGCAAGTCCCTGAAGTCTGAAGTCCTGATTGGCTGAAGTCCTGATTCAAGACCACCCCCACCCCTGGGAGCCTTATAGTTTGGCAACAGGGCCAACCACCTAGATACTCTGAGTCTATGCACTAGTTTGCAGGACAGAAAACTGAGCAGCTCTTTCCTCCAACGGTTAAGTCTCATTCAGCATCTTAGGGAGGATCCTCCAGCCAATGTTTGTCTTATTATGGTCTGGATCACGCTCAGAATCCTGTTGCTCCGTCCTAACCCCCCCTCCAGTTGTCTCAGAACTGCTCAGGGGCCCTGATTTACAAGTCTGAGAACCTTAGAATTAATCCTGTCTTTGTGCTGCATTGGGTTTGACTGCTTGAATATTGCTTAATTTATAGATTGCATCTGCTTCCTTGGTCATTCTCAATTAGCTACTACATCAAAGCCAGTGAAGCCTAGCCTTAGGACAAGGTCAAGGCTAGGTTGAGGTTAGCTAAATCAAGATAGCTAGCCTTAAGATGTTTTCCTATAGAACAGGCAAGCCTGGTTGACTGGCAGTGCTGGGGTGGGGGAGGATCCCAGGCATTCTCTGCAGTTGGCAGAGCTGTTCAAACCTACCGTTGAAGAGCGCCATTTAAAAGGTAATCATTGGACTCTCTCCCACACTTTTATCCTCTCCTCCCGTGCCTTATCTACCTCCCCCGTGTTCCTTCTGCCATTCACTTTCCGGAAATGGTACCTATAAAAAGTCCTTTCGGTGAAGTGTTGAGATAAGCAACCATGAGCTCTCTTCCAAGGGAGAACTTCAATAATGAATAGTAATAGGAGGAGAGAAGCTGCACTGTGAAGTTCTAGACAGGTATGAACTCTGCACTAAAAATAAAATAAAAACACTCCATCAAAGTAATCTGAGCTCCATTCTGAAAAAGCTCAGTTTCCATTCCGAAAAAGCTGGCAATTTGTATACAGTAATGCAAATCTGCATGATTTCTCTTATTTAATGTAATTTTATTCTGTTTGCTAGTTATAGGAAAGGGCAAGGAGTTACGCAAGGCACTAAAGTCCAGCCCCTGAACCATGGAAATATTACCTAGCTATCCCTCTGAGACTTTGAGACTTTAGCAGGAATTACCTATAGCCATGAGGAATAGAAACTTCCTTTTAGAAAGTTGAGATCTGAATTCAGTATCCAGTACCACATTCTGGGATTTTGTGCTCCCACAGAATCATGGCATACCCACAGCCCTGGTTATGTCCCTGGTGAGGGTCAACTCACAGCCTGTTTCACCATCTTTGATGGTGAAATCCTGTGTAACGTTAGGGTGGCGGAGCACATGTTCCACCGTCCTAAAGTGTTGCAAAAGTGCTGTAAGTCCGGCACCGCTCACTCCGCTGCAGAATGTACCTGACTCTGGCCACTGCAGGTTAGTCACTGGGAGGGCGGGACGGGACGGCGAGGGAGGGGGGCCATTGGCCAGCCCGGGCTAGGAGGGAGTGGGGATATCAGCAGAGATATCCTAAACCCCTTCCCAGCCCGGCCCATTATACCGCCTCCCTGAATGTACGCCAGGTCTGGACCTGGTGTGCATCCGAGGAGGCTCATAGGCCCTGGGCTTGCTTACACCAGGGGAAGGGGATGAACGTCCCCTTCTCCCGAGGTGCGGCCTAACAGCCCCAGGGCAGCCCGCAATGGGCTTAGGATTGCCCAGTGGCTGGCCCATTAGGCCGGCCGCGTATCCTTACACAGGATTGGGCTGTGAGTCTGTAGAAGCTGCATTCTCCCCCCCCCCCCCCGGCTGTTGTAAACTGAACCAGTCAAGCAACTGCTGGTACTGTGAGCTGAACTGGACATAGAGTAAATGTTGGCAGCCAATTGCAGCTGCAGCTTTTCAAGCAGCTACAGCTGAGTGCTAAAGTCTGATTCATGCTGAACTCAGCTTATTTCACTTTTTTTTTTATACCGCCCTTCCTCCAAGGAGCTCAGAGTGGTATACATATTTCTTCCCCTCCTTTTTGTCCTCACAACAACCCTGTGAGGTAGGTGGGGCTGAGAGATAGTGACTGGCCCAAGGTCACCCAGGAAGCTTCGTGGCTGAGCGGGGATTTGAACCTGGATCTTCCCAAACCAGTACACCATCCTGGCTCCATGCTTGTGGCATGGGCAGTTACACGACTGGCTCAGCGCAGACTTGATGACGAACCATGACTGCTCTGGGCTCCAAGAATAAATGCAGGATCCTGGGAATGTCTCAAAACGTTTGTGAAGCTTTGGCTCATGGTCAAGCAGCTGAATGATTCCTCCACTGCATATCCGGATCCTGATTTTTCCACAGCAGGCTGCTATTTTTCGACATCATCTCCGAGCAGGTCTTGTGGTAGTGTTGAAAAATTTCAGCCCACTTTGAAAAGTTTGAGATCTGTCTAATATTACAGCTTAACTACACGACCAAACTCTGTCTATAATCAGGGATGGGCCATAGCTCAGGCATGTACTTTTGCAGCCAGGAGGACCCAAGTTAAATCTTTGGCTCTAGGGTACCAAGGGGGGACTGATGGCGGTCCACCCCGGATGTGAGCCATAAGGGGGTGCCTAAGGGGTGCCAGCGTTGTGTGCCTGTTTTGTGCCCTGCTGGCCAGCACAAAAATCATAGCACCTGATTGGTGCGTTCTGAGGTACCAGCAGTAAGGGAGAGGGGCTGCCCACGTTGCTTGCTGCCTGGTTTGTGCCCTGCTGGCCGGCACAAAAATCCTTTGCTGGAGGGATGATGCCTTGCAAAGCCTTCCTTAATTGCAGTAAAATATACAAATGCGCTAGATCCTAGTAGCCTGATCCTGCCTCCCCCAACTGACCCCACCCCTTCCGGTTACAACGCGCTCAGCTCAGCAGTAAAGTTGTCTTACCAACCGGTCGCTTGCTCCAGGCATGCTGGGCAAGCCGTTGAAGTGCCATGTGGAAGACAAGTTAGTTTGAAGTTAGAGGAGAGGATGTTAAGAATGATCTGCCCCGGGTGTCAAATACATTAGGCACGCCCCTGATCTCTGGCATCTCCGGTTAGGGTTAGGAAAGATCCTTGTCTGAAGCCTTGAGAATCCCTGTTGGTCAGTGCAGATAAGACTGAGGTAGTTGAACCAGTGGTCTGTCTTAGGATCAGGCAGCTTTTTATGTTCATATCTCACCAACTACAACCCAGTTGACTCCCACAGTTGCACGGGGGCTCACCTAGCTATTGGATGTGTGGTAGCTGTGGGTAAGTCCTGTGTATGGTGCCTTCCAGCATGTGGGCCAACTGGTTGTGTGCATCAATCCTTCACACACTTGGTTCAGTTGTTAACACACCACCTTGAAGTCAAGCTAGGAGTGTTTTCCAGAACATGCTGCAAATTGGATCCGGTGCATGGCTGTGGAAGCGCATGACAGGTGGCTGAGTCATGAAGGTGCTGGTTCCAGGTGCTTTTCCAGTAGTTGCTACATTCCCAGTGGCTGTGTGACTAGCTGTGAATCAGCCTTGAGCATCTGCTGAGGGGAAGTTGTGCTCATTTTTTGAGTTTTCCACTTGCTGGCAGCACAAACTCACCCTGGAGCCTTTGCGGACAACCCTGTTCCAGCTGGAAGCTTCTCCTGGAAGTTCCTGCTCCAAAGAGTTCCACCTTCCAACCACGTTCAGAACAGAAACGCATCTGAGAGTCACACAAATAGGGCTGCATAGTTTTTCTAGTTCAATCTTGGCAGAGGTGGTGGGAAGGGATTTGAAATGTGTACCTTTCCTACCCCATAGGATTGCTCTGCAAGTTACTTTGGAGGTAAATTAGCACCTTCAGTGGTCAAAAATGGCTCCAGCCTTTTTAAAAGTTAAATTTGACCTAATTCATTGACATATTTCTTTGTCAGAGGCCTTGGGCTCCGATCTCGATTTGGAGGTTATTTTGATGAAAAACATACACTGCCTACCCAAGCAAGAAGTTCTGGGGTCTTTCATTGGAGACTATTGTAAGACATTTAGGGGTGCCAGATTTCTCTATGGAACTGTGAACTCCATCCACCAGTGAAACACCTTTGCAATTCTTTCCCAAGAACCCCTTATTTTGCTAAGGGTTGTTCAATTCAATCATTTCAGCTTTGAAATGTATAAAGAACTCAGAAGCTGAACTATGTTCTGTGGATAGTTTATACTGTAATTATACCAGGCCCAAATAGGAAACAAAACATTAAAACTGAGCTGATGAATCAACATTTTTGGATGCTTTTCCTTGGGTGCATATGTGTGTTTGTGTGCATGAGAGAGATTATAATTCATTGGTGGTGGGCTTGTTCCATGTTTTTCACAGTGCAAGGTGGCTAAGAAGGAGGCACTGGTGTGTTTGTGTGTGCATGCGATGGAGGGGATGCAAGCTTTACCTTGTTAACTTCTCAGCTAATGCTGGGTCTACGCCTAGGGCAGATGGAAGTCGTAGAATGCTGAGTTGGTCGAGTGACTGCACCAGTTCAAACTGTGGGTAGAAGTAGGCTTACCAGATCTCCAACTGGGACTGAGTGCTAGACCTTTAGGAGAAGGAATGTGGACAGGTGTAGCTTGTTAAACCTTAGAGCACAATCCTAGGCATGTCTACTCAGAAGCAAGCCCCATTGTGTTCAGGCCCCAGTTGGAGATCTGGTAAGCCTAGGTAGAAGACAACATTTTTAAAATGACCCCGCAAATAGAAAGCCAGCATATCAGGAAATAGGATTCTAGCCTAACAATTTACCTGTTATGCTAGTTTTCTGTTTGCAGGGAGAGGTGTTTTTTAAATGATTTTTTTACACAGGGAAGCGATTAAAAATGACATAATAGTAATGTGAAGTGAGGGAGTTCACTCATTTGCCCCTCATTCATACCTTGCACATGTATAGCCCCAGCCTTCATTTCTGTCTCTGTTAATGGGTTTGGGGATTGAGTGCCAGCTCATCCCTTCCCAAACAGTGCAATATCCAACCCACACAAGCCTTCCCTTGTGGTAATTGCTACATTGATTCCACCATGACAGCAGCCCTTGTTCTCAGGCCTTGAATCTTCTGAATCCCTCCCCCAGGATACCTACTTGGAAGGATGCCATAGGACCACATGGCACTTTTCTCTAACCTGCCTACCCTCATGCCATTTCCAGGAATGAGTATTGTTTTTATACAACCCTGTTCTTGATTTAGGACGTCCAAGGAGTATAGACATCCTCCTGTAAAAAAACGTTGGTCAAGAAACTATATTGGCAGAATTTCCCTGGCAGCCATGCTGTAAACCAGACAGAAGTGTAGTTTCTTTCTAGTGATTAATTTCTAAAATGAGTGGAGCCAGGTCTCTGCACATGCTCAAAGACTCTGTCCTCATTATTACTTCACATGTTCTAAAGCGGAGACCTGGCGCTGAGGATAATTTCTGGGAGTGACTTCTGGTCAAATTAAAACCTGTCCCTTACAATGTAAAATTCTGTCATGAGACACCCTGGAATGGAATGCATTTGTCCTCTTTCTTTATAATCTAAGTGGGACTGTGTTCACCATGTATAGTTATTATCCACATGGAATCTGTGTGTGGCTAATGTGGAGCCTTGTTTTTAGAAAGAGGATTGCTAGCATACAGTAATTACCTCGCAGCTAGAGAGAAAGAGAATGAATTTGATTGCTCCATCAGGAATATGGTATATACTGTACCATTTCTATAGATGGACCCAACTTTCTTTAGAAGTAACTTACTATCAGCGTAATCCTATCCAACTTACACCACCGGTGTAGCGAGAACGGGAGGCCCCAGAACAGAAAGGAGATTCAAATCCTCTTCAAAGGGGATTTAAATCTCCCCTCCAAAGCCTCCTGCCCTGCCCTTTCCCGCTGGTTACACCGGTGGTGTAAGTAGGATTGCGCTGTTAGTGTGTATTTGCGCGTGTGCGCTTCATATAGGCTCTGCCACAGTAGTAAATGCCTTCATTTTTTTCAATTGCCTCTTAAATTCAAAGGTCTTTTCCTCATCAGTGTCAAGAGTAGCCAACAATAGATCATCAGAAGAAAAGCATATACTGCAGTTCCAGGAGTCTTTTATAGTTATTGAAAATGCATTCCTTAGTTACTCGTACAATTGCTACAGGAACACAACACACCCTCCAATATTTTACAGATTAAAAGGAAATGTTCCTATTAATTTTGTCAAGAATCACTGTCCAGCCCCCCCCCCCGCCCCCAGTTACACATCGCTGAGGAGGGCTCTACTCAAGGCCAGCCTGCTTATGAGGTGGGGTGAAGTGGTGGACAGGCAGGAGTGTCTATTCTCTCTCTCTCTCTCTCTCTTGGCAGACTGACTGAGAAAGCCAGCATTTGGCCCCCTCTCTTGGCTTGTCATGGCTGCTCGCTGGCTGTCTTGGGTGGTCAACTGAGAGGAAACCAGAGCTTGTTCTAGCTCTAAAACTCTTTTGGCCCTGCTCTAGGAGGGGGGGGGGGAGCTGGAAGGGAGTATGATGATCATCATGGTGCACTTTGCTTGCTGGGGGAAGAGAAGTCATAAGGGCCAGTCATGTTGCACTTTGTGGCGCAGCCTCAGGTCTGGGGAGGGGGCCTAAGAGGCAGGCCTAGCCATACTTCCTTTATTATACCGGTATTTTATTTACTCCTGCAGTAGCCAGTCTGCAAAGATTTACATGCCAAGGGTTTTTCCCCCCCTTTGGGTTAAAGAAGATATAGTAGAAAAACACAATTGGCCTATAATATTTTATCAAAACAAATGTGACCAACTGTGCATGTGAAATGGAAGGCTGTGTACTACATATAGTAAGTCCTTATTGTTATTATTATTATTATTATTAACATGCGTGTTCACTAGAAGAGACAAGTTGTATTTCCCACCCGCTCCTACCTTGGTAGAGTCCCAGGAAATGGGGCTGGAATGTGAAGAAAGACAGTTCTGTCATCTTGCATCATCAAAGATGTAATAATATAAGGCATCTCCAAAAAGTAGGGCAAGTGAAAGCCCCTCCTCACACCATGGTCCTGATCCATGGGGGTGGGGGAGGGGCGATTCAGTAACTAGTAAAGAAAAACAAGTACTGTTCATCATCATCATCATCATCATCATCATCATGTACTGTATGTGCTTAACCTAACATGTAGTTTGACAGTTATAACTTATGGCAGCCAGACTAGAGTAAACCAAGAACTGAAAGATGATCCCTTGCCCCGTGACTGGCTATTTGCTCCGGAAGAGTTTGGGATATTTTGTTCATAATAACCTACCAGAAATGATTAGCAAAGGATTAGGCCCATCTGCATTTATCAGTCTGTATTTCTAACTTGCATTCGAGCTAAAATGAATGGTGGGGGTATTCTCATTCTCCTCACTGGTTTGCAAACTTTGCATTTATGTTCTTACATAAATATATTTTTCAGCATCCCATTGAATTTGGGAATTTTAGGGAAAAACAAGGTATAAGAAATAAGGTACTTTTGAATTTAGAAAAAATTGACACAACTGGATTTTAGCCATCTGCTGAAAGGCTGCCGGACCCAAGGAAGGTAGGATCCGGCAGACGCCTCGGAGGCTCAGCGAATGGGGGGAAGGGACGGCGGAGCCAGGAGGGCAGCCATAGGCCCAGCCGTCCCGGGCAGGGGCGGGGACATGACGTCCGCCATATCCCGGGCTCTGCCGGGCTCCGGAGGGCGGCTGGGCCGCCGCCTCCGACTTCCGCCAGCAAAATAGCTGGTGGAAATCCGAGGGGGCCTACCGGCCCTAGCCGCCGTTACACTTGGGGAAGGGGACGAGCGTAGTAGCAAGTAGACTTTGCTGGAGGCAGCCTGTAGAGGAGCACTGGATCGGGCAGATGGCCTCGGCCGGCCGCCCGATCTTTAAGTAGGATTGGGCTGCCCGAGACGTACTAACGCCCTCTGGAAAGCATGACTTTAATGTGCATGTAAGTTGATTGTATTGCTTCAGCTGACTGGCTGTCACCTTCAATTTTCACCTTTGGACAAGAGCACTTTTAGCAAGCCATCATGTCAGTTTAAACTAAGATGAAACAGGAAGCAAGAGTTTGGATTCCAAACCTAGGGAGGGAACGATAGAGCACAAGAAATAATTCATCAAATTACCCATCCATCTAGAAGACATTCAAAGCTATATTTCTGCTGCACTTTGAGTTAACTGTAATATTGCAGACATGCTCATTAAATACATTTTAAAGCAATTCTGTGAAATGAAGCTATGACAAGGTCCTCCAGTAATTTCTTGCTTAATGAACCAGTGAGGGTATTTTGTTTGCCGTTAAACAATGCAACAAGACAGTGCTGTTTGCTGCAGAGATGCTGAAAACAAACCTCTGTTTTATTCCACAAGGAAATTTTGTTTTTTAAAGAAGTCCTTTCCAAGTTCACCAGGAAGTCCTGTTTGTATCTGTCTTCAATCAAGTAGTTGGCTAAGGGGCAGGTTTTCCTAATGGGTAGTTTCAGGCAGCTGTGGGCTTCTTTTGATAGACAGGAGAGCAAATGGGCTTTTATCAGATCATATGGCTGGACTTCTGTGTTAGACATGTCCATGCAGGAGCCCTCCCAGGCCCCACTAAGGTGCTGTTTCAGCATATCTCAGGGGTGGCCAAACTGTGGTTCCCGAACCACATGTGGATCTTTGACGTATATAATAAAGTGCGGCTCTCAGAAATACGTTGGTAAGCTCCTCTTTGCATCACAGCTAATATAAAAGATAAATAAAAAATGTTCAAGCTTTATACAGTAATTATTTACCGGGTATAAGCTGAGAGTCCACTGGATTAAAACATAAGTTTAATGTTCATGGTGAGTAAATTATATTTAAGAATTTAAATCAGGGGTGGGGAACCGGCGGCCCGCGGGCCAGATCCGGCCCCCGGAGCGATCCAGTCCGGCCTGGTCCGGCCCGCGCAAGACCGGACCCGAGTCAATCAGGTCCGGCCCGCGCAAGCAGACCGGAGGCTCCGCCAGCCCCGCCCGCCCCGCGCGCGCTCCCCTCGGCGCGACTCCTTTCGAATCCGGCTGTTTCTGCGCATGCGCAGAAGCAGCCGGATTCGAAAGGAGTCGCGCCGAGGGGAGAGCGCGCGGCACGCTCACCTCGCGCGACTCCTTTGGAACCCGGCTGTTTCTGCGCATGTGCAGAAACAGTCGGGTTCAAAAGGAGTCGCGCGAGCAGCGTGCGCGGGGCTGGCGGCGGCGGCCGCCTGAAAAAAGTAAGGAGAGCATGGGGGGGAGGTAAGGAGAGCATGGGGAGGGGGTAAGGAGAGCATGGGGGGCGGTGTGCGCGTGAGCGCCCCCCCGGTGTGCGCGCGCCGGGGGACCCATTTGCGATGGAGGGGCACACGGCCCGCGGGACATTTTCCCCATGGGAAAATGGCCCTCCATCGCAAATAGGTTCCCCACCCCTGATTTAAATGCTGCTTAAATATTGCGGCTCTCAAACATCTGAAGTTTATCATATGTGACTTTTTTATTAAGCACGTTTGGCCACCCCTGGCATATCTGATCCTTGCAAACTGCAGGATATCTAGGCACACAACTCATGACTCAAGGAATCAGTGAGGTTTCACTTGGCCCAAAAGTAGCCTTTGAATTTGGCCTGGCTCCTCAGGCTGAGTAACTCGTCTTTTGGATCAAGACTAAGCTGTCATCAGACTGCCCTTTTCTGCTGACCAATTTACAAGTATAGCAGAACTGCAATGTGGAGGCTGTTCCATGCAGCAAGCAAATACGGTAATACGAGGTGCTCATCTCGTAGTTGCAGTGATTCTTCTCAAACAGCACCACAATTCCATAATGAGAGCTGCTGGAACTGTGTGAGGAATCACATCATACAAATGGTTTTGTCGTGTGAAATGGCTTCCATTCAACTACATATTTGTTTGAAAGATATTTTTAAAGCGGTGTACAACAAAACATGTAAAACAAAACAACTAATACAACATTAAAACCTGTTAAGACCATTCACAATTAAAATTAAAAGTTAAAAATAAAATTACAATTAAAAGACGGTATAGAGCAGATTAAAAGCATAAACCAAACATATAGGAGCAACAGAAATGACAAGGGTCCCACGATTGCCATATCATTGATGTGAATCAGACCTTGAGTATCAACTGGGCCTGACCCAAAGGGTGGGGGTGATTGGTGATATTTTTAAAAAATGATTGCCTCAAAAGTGCTTTATGTATCCAGGAAGCAATGACTTCATTCTGAATGGCCTTTGTTTTTCCTCTGTGACATCAGCATCTGATCTCCTTGTAGCACTATGATGATATGTTCACTATTTGATTCCTGATTGGCTGGTATCATGCTTGGAACTGGAAAGAAGCCCTAAGAAGGGGGAAAATTGCACTGAAGAAGCAGCGAACAGGATTTGGAAAAAGCAAACATTCTCTCAATTAAGAATTTTTTGAGAAATATGTTGATTGCACGCACGCACGCACGCAAGCAAGCAAGCAAGCTGTACTTTTGACTCGGAAATCAATATGAGAGAGCATTAGGCACAGTCCTAATAATAATAGTGCAGACTATGAGAGGGTATTTGGCTGACTGGCTTAGTTATGTATATCATCACTGGTTTGTACCTTCTGTTGGATTCTGATAATGGCAGAGTATGTTGTATCCTGTCCCAAATGAACACAATGGGGCTTGCTTCTGAGTAGGCATGCCTAGGATTGTGCTCTAAGCGTTTAACAAAGCTACACCTGCCCACATTCCTTCTCCTAAAGGTCTAGCACTCTGTCCCGGTTGGAGATCTGGTAAGCCTATCTATGGTAAAAAGCTAGCCCCTGCTGTCTCAAGTGCAAATACCCCTCCTTTTCTTCATGTGTTCTAACAGTGGTCTCACGTTATACCATCCAAATTCCCTCTTAAACAGGATTTGCAAATCAATTTCACCCCCCTGGTTAATTTGGGAACCCTGGTTAGTGCTAACCATGTCTTGTATTGGTGCAAATGTAATACTTGTTCATGTTTAATGCTGACAGAGTGGGGAGAATGAGAGAGAATAAAGTATGCAGTCCATTCCTGGTCTCTTAGACTCGGGGAAGTGCGTTGTGGGCCTGGCAGGTGAGGCAGCCCCACCCCCTCATAGTTCCTGGTAAAGCACTTGTACAGCCTAACAGAGGATTGCGCGCATGTGCTACCTGCTTTGTTGTTGTTAAGTCGTGTCCAACCCTTCGTGATCCCATGAACCATATCCCGCCAGGCCTTCCTGTCCTCCACTATCTTCCTGAGTTCGCTCATTTTCATGTTCGTTGCATCGGTGATGCTGTCTAACCATCTCATCCTTTGCCTTCCCCTTCTCCTTTTGCCTTCAATCTTTCCCAGCATCAGAGTCTTCTCCAGAGAGTCCTCTCTTCGCATTAGGTGGCCAAAACATTTGAGTTTCAGCCTCAGTACCTGTCCTTCCAGGGAACAGTCAGGGTTGATTTCATTTAGGATTGACTGACTTGATCTCCTAGCAGTCCAAGGGACTCTCAGGAGTCTTCTCCAGCACCACAGTTCAAAAGCATCTATTCTTCGGCGCTCAGCCTTCCTTATGGTCCAACTCTCGCAACCATACATTGCTACTGGGAACACCATCGCCCTGACTATGCGGACTTTTGTTGGCATGGTGATATCTCTGCTTTTTATTATGCTGTCTAAATTTGCCATAGCTTTCCTTCCAAGGAGTAAGCGTCTTTTAATTTCATGGCTGCTGTCTCCGTCTGCAGTGATCTTGGAACCCAAAAAAGTAAAATCTGTTACTGCTTCCATTTCTGCCCCTTCTATTTGCCAGGAATTGAGGGGACCAGATGCCATGATCTTACTCAAGTGCAAGCGGGTAGTGTGTGCACACACACACACATCCAGTTAGGCTGTGGCGCTTTACCCGAAACTACAAGGGAGCGGGGTTGCCTCACCTGCAATGCCTGCAACGCATGTCCCTGCTTAGATTGCAATCCTGTGCACACTTATCTAGGAATAAGCCTGCCTGATCAAACATAGTAGGACTTAAGTCCAAATAAAATTCATAGGATTGCACTACGTTAATCATGATTAAGAGACCAGCACTATTATTTTTGTATCAGGTCATTAAAATCAGTGGTTCAGAAACAGGTAGCTGTTATTAGATTGTGCCCATTAAACATGTTTGCTAAGTGACTTTTGAACATGCACTGGTGATTGCTAAGATGCTATTTAAAACAAACAAAGCATCCTTTCTAAGTTCAGCTTAGTAATAATGTTTTTCTAACACATTTCTTTTAAAGTGCATGGAACAATGTGATTATTTTAAAATTGTTTAGTGAGAAATATTATTATAGCTAGTGAAAAGTAATAGCTCGCTAGTACTGTACAATACTTCACTTATTGAGCAGAAAGGATATCCCTTAATGAAATCCACAAACCACACCCGCTGAGTTCTTTGAATTTTAGCAAAATCATGCCCCCCATAGTTAGGCTTACCAGATCCATACCAGTGACGTACCTACGCCCTGCGGGAGGGCCCCCTGCAAATGAACATGCTGTCCCCCTGCCAGATGTGATTAGCAGCTGCCCCCCTGCCGCTGCTAAAACTGATACCAAGGCAGGGGACGGGCCAAACTACTCACGCTTTTTTTACCGCTGCTTGCCCACCTGTGCCTCTTTTGCCACCACCACCATGCAGTTGTCACCCCCCACGTGCCGCCCGGGGCCCCCCGCTCCCCCAACTCCGACGCTTCTGATCCATACCGGGACAGAGTGCTAGACCTTCAGGGGACGAATTGTGGGCAGGTGTAGCTTGTTAAACCCTTAGAGCACAATCCTAGGCATGTCTACTCAGAAGCAAGCCCCATTGATCTCAGTGGAGTAGACATGGCTTCTGAGTAGACATGTCTTGGATTGTGCTCTAAGGGTTTAAGAAGCTACACTTGCCCGCATTCCTTCTCCTAAAGGTCTAGCACACTGTCCCAGTATGAATCTGTTAACCCTACCCATAGTCATCTAAAAACAGGAGCTAAAGGAGCAGTGCAATAGGTAAGGGGACAGACCCCTCTCTGCCCTCTTGTAATTTGAGCACTGCTTAGTGTGCATTCAAAACTCAAACTGGAGTTTTCAGAAGTAATGTGTAATTAGGGCTGCAATTCACACTTTTCTGGGAGTAAGCCCCACTGAATACAATGGATTGTGCTGTAAGATATCAATTTGTGTTTCAACAGAAAACCTAAGTAGACAAATTCGTATTTATTGTTCTTGCTTATTGTTCTATTTGTAGCTTTCTAATATTGCTTGCTCATCCTATCTAGAATTGGATACACTATTGAAGTTTGAGTGTAGCTTGTGGAATGGCAAGGAAGGGGCGTTGGGGTACCACTCCATGCTTTGATGAGTGCCCATTTTTGTCTTGAAACCTTCAGCAAAAACCGGCTTGTGACCATAGTGCCCAGCGATGCTCCGTTCAACAACACCAGAAGAGCCTACACAAGTGAAGATGAAGCTTGGAAATCTTATCTGGAAAATCCCTTAACAGCAGCTACTAAGGCTATGATGAGCATCAATGGGGATGAGGACAGTGCTGCTGCTCTTGGATTACTCTACGATTATTATAAGGTAGGGACCTTATCGTTTGGACCTCATCTTCCTTGAAACTGCCAAAGTCTGCAATAGATTTGTGTAATCAACAGGAGAAATTTTCAGGTGTCAGTCCCCACCCAAAAAGTACTTTGCAGATGGAGTCATGTGGCTCAGTCACTATCAAGGCCAGTGGCGTCGCTGGAGGTGGGGCGGAACGCTACGTTCTGCACCGTGCTGACCCTCCGTTACTCACCAACACGAGGCGGCCCCACCCCCTCACCTTCGGAGCCATTCAGTGGGGCGAAGGCTTCGCTGCACTGAATGGTTCCGAAGGCGAGAGGGCGGAGCTGCCTCGTGCCGGTGAGTAAACGGAGGTCAGCACGGTGCGGAACTTAGCTAGTGAAAAGTCGCTGGAGGCCCCACCTCCAGCGACGCCACTGATCAAGGCATCAATGAGAAGACCACCTTGGCCCAACAAACGATATCAGGGACAGCCAAATTCTGTATTCTTGGAGCCACTCTCTTCTCCCCATGCCTGAAATACATTTTTTTTAATATACACCTTCCTCCTTGCATATAGTTAGACTCTGTAATGCCGTTTGTGCTATCCAGCACTTGGACCTTCACATGCACTTGGGTATAGCTGAAACATTCATAGACAGATATAGTGTTGACGCATGGACTGATCTCTCACTCTCTTACAACTGGAAAACATTTTTTTATTTAATAAAGAGCGGAAGCTTTCATGGCCAGCAACAATTTTACAAGAAATAGGAAATACGGGTTTAGATGCCAAGTTTTTAACTGCTTTAAAATACATTTTTTTACATGGCATCTAAACCCGTTTTTCCTATTTCTTGTAAAAAAAAAATCTTTCTTTATGAGTGCAGGCAATCTTTTTATGTCATCTTGATTTGAAATTGGCAGCGCCACCAGCAGCAAAATAAATTGCTTTGATGGCCAGAACTGGCCTATTGACCCCAATTCAACCAACCCTGCCTTACATAATCAAGACTTCTGCTGCAATCCTGTACACATTTACACTGAGCACAGTGGGACTGACTTCTGAGTAATCATGCATAGGATTGCACTATCAGTTCTGTCCTATCCCTTAGTCCAATGGTTCCCAAACTCCTGGGAAGACCCTCTCCTGCCCTAAGTGGCAGTGGGGCCTTCCCAGGGGTAGCAACAGCGCTCCAGGATCGTGCTGCCGCCGCAGATAAAAAGTGTCCGTTTTACCTTCATTGGTGACTGTGGATGTCCGGCGGGGTGTGTGGGGAACCTGCAAACCCCTCTGCAGGCCTCTCCAGGTGTCGGAGCGACCCTTCAACGCGATTGCAACCCACTTCTGGTTTTATGGCGAAACCAGAAGTGGGTTGCGATCACATTGGAGGGCCGCTCCGACGCCTGGGGAGGCCTGCAGAGGGGTCCATAGGCTCCCCCCACCCCCCACTGGAATTCAAAGCCACCAATGAAGGTAAAACGGACACTTTTTGTCCGTGGCGGCGGTGGCGCGATCCTGGATGTGCCGCCAACGTCACTGCGGGTCACCACGGTCCTTAAGGGTGTAGCAACCCTTTGTTCCCAAGAGTTTGGGAACCTCTTCCTTAGTCCAATTCCTAGTCTTGGTAAAGCATTTTCTAAAAAGTGAACTAACATCCTGTTGCATCAGACGCCACAATAGCTTATGATAAACTCCCTGTGGAACTCCCTGCCAGGGGATCTGAGAACCACCCCCTCCCTCATGACTTTTCGGCGAGGGCTCAAAACGTTTTTGTTTCGTCTAGCGTTTGTGGTCTGCCTCCTGTGTCTCAAGATGCTCTGCCATGCTGCTTCTCTGCTCCATACTGTCCCCCCCCCAGTGGATTTTATTGTTTTTAAATTTAGTTTATGTATGGTTATGTATTGTTTAAACTTATTTTATGTATTATTTTAAATTATGTATTTTAATTTTTGTTGTAAGCCGCCTTGGGCATTTGCCTTCGGCATAGGATAAGGCGGGGTATAAATTTTTTAAAATTTTAAAATAAATAAATAAAATAAACTTGTTAGTCTAAGTGCCACAGGACTCTTTGCTGTTTATACTATCCTGAATTCACACTATGCCTATCCTGTTGTTTTAGGTTCCTCGAGATAAAAGATCGTTGCCTGTTAACAAAGTGACTGAAAATCATGAAGAACAAGATAAAAGGTAAAAAATTTAAAATAGTAACACCAATAAGCCAGGTTTAAAAGAAGATCTGGACTGGAGTATGAATGGAAAAGGAGCAGGATGCCTTCTTTTTCCTTCTCTCCTCTTAAAAAACATAAAAGTAAAGAAAGAAAAGGAGGCTGCTAAGGGTAGCAGGTATGACATATTACTCAAAACTAAGAGGGTGAAAGGTAAAATTAGCCAAATGTTAAAAAATGTCAACATGCTGACAAACTGAAGCAATTGTTAGAGAGAAGCGTTGGTTAGAGCAACATGACCATTTGGGGATTGTGGCTCAGGTAGTTAGATGGAAAACTACAGCCAAAGCAGTCTTACTCAGTGTACTGTGTTGGCAAATCCACAAGCACTTTTCCTGGCTTTTGCCCTGGGGCTCCGTATGCAGGCCACAGATCAAAGCGTTTAGTCTGCAACCCTTAACTCGCTTATATAGAAATGCATCTTATTGAAATCATTGGGCCTTGTGTATGAGTAAACATGCTTACAGTCAGGATGTTGTTCTTTTTCCTACAGATGCAAACGGTTCTGCTGTCAATATGGGCTTCATCCCCAAGAAGAGCCATTGCCATTCACTATATTTTGTTTCCTTTTCCCCAGAAGCTGTCTTGCCACCAGTGAAACTCAGAGTAATTTGAGCAGTGGTGGTGGAGACAACAGAGTGCAGGTCTTGAAGAGCATCCCAGTAAACCTCTCTTTGAATCAGGAACAGCTGGAGACTTCCAAACGGGAGCAATTCAGTACAAGTGTATCTGGAAGTCCAACCTCGATTTCTGTGACAGGAGTTATGGTGGTCAAAGCCGAAGATTACATCCCTGTTTACATGACCCCATCTGTGCATTATGCAAGGGGAGAAAATGAGGAGCACCGAGGGGTTATATTTGAGCATGGACACTACGAAGTGCCCAACATTGCACCCCATACAACCTACATGAAAGATGACCAGCGCAGCACTCCTGATAGTACTTACAGCGACACTTTTAAAGATGGAGGAGCAGAGGTACGTCTGTCCGGTGGGGAGCGGTGGGTGTGGAAGGAGTGAATTCTTTCTCACATTTGTATCCCACTTTCCCTCAAAAAAAAAACCTCAGGGTGGCATTTGTCTTGTTTTATCCCTGCAATCACCCTGTGAATTATGTAAGATTGAGAAATGGTGGCTTGCCCAAAGTTACCCAGTGAGGTTCATGGCTGAACAAGGATTGGGGGTGAGGGAGCTGTCCCAAGCAATGCCAAACAGAGTGGTGGTGGTGCCGAGGGAGCTTCTTTCCTTGGAAGAACGTGATGCATTTTGGGTGGTGCAGTCCTATGTCGATGTTGGCGCAATGTTCAGAACAAAGAAGGAGGGGCAAAGAGG
Organism: Plestiodon gilberti rubricaudatus; assembly: GCA_026170595.1. Lineage (NCBI taxonomy): Eukaryota > Metazoa > Chordata > Lepidosauria > Squamata > Scincidae > Plestiodon > Plestiodon gilberti. The sequence goes on along the minus strand of JANXHW010000004.1, from coordinate 23,056,507 downwards.
CACCTAGGAAAAGCTACTGTGGCACAAACAGCAAGGAGACAAACAGCCCAATGCTACCTAACTCCCCTGCAGTGATGCAGCGGCACCAACATGGCATCCGCTGCCATTCCAACCTTATGGAATTCCTTCCCCTTTGACTTACGAACTGCTCCCTCCTTGGAGACTTTCCGGCGAGGCCTAAAAACCTTCTTGGTCAAAGAAGCCTTCTGAGTCCTTGCCTTTTTTTAACGTTCTGCTGGTACAGGTGGGGCACTGCTGTTTTTTATGATCTGTTTTAATTGTAATAATCTTTTAAATCAATTTTTAGATGTTGTTTTTATTAGTTTTTTGTTAACTGTTTTTTACTGTTTTAAAAAGTAACTTTATGTATGTACTTTTGGGGTATTGTATTTTCTTTTCTGTTGTAAGCTGCCTTGGGTCCCTTTGTGGAGAAAGGCAGGATAAAAATATTGTAAATAAAATAAAAATAAATCCGCTGTATCCTGCGGGGGAGTTTTGGCCTCCGGAGGCCTCCTCAGGGGAAGGGAACATTTGTCCCCTTCCCCTGGAGCAAGGCCCTGCCTGGTGTGTCAACTTGGACCTGCACTAGCAATATCGCTGCACAGGTCCACATGGACCTGTGAGGGTGGATCGGGCCTGGAAATGGGGTTAGGATTCTCCAGATGCTGCTGTCACCAAACCTGCCCCCTTCCTGGGCCTGATCCACCATCCTCCCTGCCCCCACCGCCTCCCTGTTCCACCCCACCCCAGCCCTGTTCCATCCCTCCCCGCTTCCCTCCTGCCCCCTGCGCAATTCTATCTGGGGTGGCGGGCATCTGGTGTCTGTTGCTGCATGGAGCTGGCCACTCGCTGCTTCTGGCAGTGGCCAACCTGTGTGCTCTGGCATGTTGCATTTGCAACTGCTGGAAAGTGCATTACGCCACTGGAACTCGCGTTCTGGCGGCACAACTCTTCAATAGGTTGGGCTGTAAAGCCGAGAATTGCTAGGAATCCCAGCGCTTGGAGTTCAAGTCCCCTTATGCCACACAGTTCCAAGAAATAACTTCTTGACTATAGCAGACTAAGGGAAGAAAGATAGGTCCCTTTGAAGAGGACAGCCATATGAAAAAACAAACAAACACAGGTCTCTCTGTGGCAAAGATTTGGCCATTGTGAGATATTTGTCCCTGTTCACCAACTGGAACCTTTTTTGTCAGGTGAGGGTCTGAGGTGAGCCACAAGGAGAACATCAACAGCACTCAGACAAGTCGGGCTGCTGATACCCCATTGTACAGAGACCCAGTCTGGTAGCCAGAAAAAGCAGACTCAGGCCCAATTAAGGGAATTAAGGGACCAACAGTGCACTCACCTTTTACATGACTGGCCATAAACACCCATAGCAGGAACAAAAGAAGAGGTAGGTCTTGAGCCCACACTGACCAGTCCACAAAGCTGCTCTCTAACCACTGAGCCACAGCAGGGGGCATGCAAAGAGCACCTCATGGAACATTTAGCATCCTGCAGCACTGCAAACAGGCACATCTGGCTGGGAGACTGTAGCACTTGGACCAATCAGAGGGCAATCATTGGGCTTGCATGTGGCTCCAGTGCATTCACTGTCTGTCATGGAGTTTGCAAACCAACAGGGGCCTTCATAGGTGGGAGGGGGCAGCGGCAAGAAACAGCAGTGGCACTGACCTTATGGAACTCCCTCCCTCTAAATGTACAAACTGCTCCCTCCTTAGAGGCCTTCTGGCGGAGCCTGCAGACATTTCTTTTTAAACAAGCCCTCTGACTTACCACCCAGCCTGACTATTTAAGTGGTCCAGCCCCTTTTTATAAGAGCTTTTATTGCTGTTTTTGTACCTTGCTCTGTCTTTTTTAGATTGTATTGTGTTTTAGAGTTTAGTATATTTACTGTTTTATATTTATATGTATTTTGTATTTTTATGATTGTATTGTAAGCCACTTTGAGTCTTCCCTATGGAGGGAAAAAGCGGGATATAAATTCAATAAATAATAATAATAATACCGTATTGGTCCGAGTATAAGACTCACTTTTTTCTCCTAATTTAAGTTTTTAAACTAGGGGTGCATCTTATAATCAGGCTGTTGCAATTTAATGCCAGTGATTTAATTAAATGTTTTTAATAGCACCTAACTTTAAGGGTGCGCCTTATACTCGGGACAATACGGTAATATGGAACAAGAAGGTCAGCAACCCCAAATAGAAACAGCTGGGATCACACTGCAGCCAGGCATGCTGCAGGCTTCCTATGTGGTCTGCATGACTGGCCATTTGGAGAATCCCATGTCCTCCTCCCAAATTAGACAGCTGCCTGTGGAGACCAAGAGAAGCGCAGAGAGCATAGCAAGAGCCAGGCAGCGGCGGCGGCAGCAGTGGCGCATGGTCTCTAGACTGATTATGAGGGGGAGTGGTGCCACCACCAGGAAGCACATGCAGCAGTGTCCTGTTGGGGGTGGGAGCACAGTACCTGCTTGACTCTTTTTGATGCTTATTTTCTCTATATTTTTTCAGAAATATCGCAGTGGTTCTGTGGGACCTGAAGAATACATTTATGAACAAACAGCAAAGTAAGTCTCAACAATGGGGGCATCATGGAAATACAGTGGGGCTTTTGGTTTGCTTTAGGCTAAAATTTATGGAATGCAATTTTGTTTGCCCCATTACTAGTGGCAGTTGCCTCGTTCAGGAATGTAGTGTCCTCCGTCAGCATGCCCAATCCCTATTTTCCACCTTTTTTGGTCTTCCAGTGATGAGGGCATTAGTATTTATAAGTTTCTTTTCCAACTCCCTCCTCCACATAGTCTACGTGCCTGTGTACTGAAAGTGAGAATTGTATTGACGTCTGCCTTGTAGCAAGGTTCATATGACTTTTAATACATATTATTAAAAATGACTTTTGACTTTTAATACATAAATGACTATATCCCTGTTAATACATAAATGACTATATCCCTATAAAAATGACTATATGACTTTTAATACATATTATTGTGCCACGAGATGAGGGCAGTGCACAGATCGAATGAAATGTTGGCTTTGGGGAACTTCTTCTCTTTCTGGTTGTCAGTAGAAAGTCCCAACCTAAAGATTATTATGCTGCCTTCTCTTTATCTCATACGCCTATAGAACTGAGCAGGTGCTCCTTCCTCATTGTATCGTACCACATGACTGCTGTCTATGTGTGTATCCTGCAGTAGCGTAGCCAGCGCAGGGCCGGGCGCTGTGCCCTGGGTGATGGCTGTAGTCTCCTTGTGAGGAGGAGCTGCTACGGCGGCAGCAGCTTTTTGCTCCACACCTGCTGTTTTGCAGCTGGAGTGGCTGCATCTGCAGCTGTGGAGGGTTTTCGCGCCATTTTTGGCACTGTGGATGGGCCCTCCCTCCCTCGTTGTTAGAAGGCTTCATTTGAAGCCTTCTGGGAGTGCAGGGGGCGGGGGCGATGATGCAAATGCATCTCCCCCCCCCCCCGGCATGTTAGCAATGCCACTGGTATCCTGTAACTTACATGGGTGAAGCTTATCTAGCTGTTCCTTTTTCCCACCTAGTCACAATGTCTTATCAGGAAGGAAGATAATCAGATAGGAAAGACTTGTGTGGTTGGCTGTGTCCGTGTGGTTGCAATATTCATACAGCAGTATAAATGACTCAATGGGAAGACAATCTGGCTACTGATGCTAGGATGAGGAATAACAACATACGGAAATCCCATATGTCACCTTTCCTTTCATACCAGTGCAACGTGTTGTTGACCCTGAAGCAAATAGTTTGTGATTTTCTCCCAAGCCACAGCTTGGGAGCAAATCACTAAGCGCTAAGATAAGAATCAAAATCTTGTTGGCTCTAAAAGGACCACAACAAGGAGAGGGAAGACATTTGAAGCTTAGAAAATGCACTGGGTACCCTCCTAGACACAAATAAGTTCTTCACTTTTGGGGGGAAAAAAATCTGTGTTACAGAGCTGAAGTTTGAATCCAGCACCCTCTAGAATCGGTCAGATTACTTTTGTATATTTTTGATAATATTGGGTTTGATGCCATGGTCAGAGTAAAATAATACAAATTAGAAGCTACTCTGTCTAATAAGTTGGCTACATTTTATGCCTCCTACTCCAGGGCATGATCTGATTACATGGAAGAAATTTCCCTTGTGGTTTAAGGGAAGAAAGTGCAAAATTGGTTAGATATATGTCGAATTCTGAGTTTAAGAATATTGGCAGAGTCATCTCTGTTCATAAACACAAGCCTAAATCGCTATTGATTGATCACCAGGCAGGAGTACAAATCAATCTGCTTTGACTTTGCAGGAAGAATGTGAAGACCTTTTCAGATTGATGACTCAATGATAACACAATATTTTTATAACCCTTTAGCAGAATTCACGTTAAGGAATATTTGGTCCAAGCATTCTGGTTTTTGTTGACTTTAAAACATCAAAATGGAATTCTTTATTTGAGGAAGGGAATTGGTTAGCCCAACAAAGCGTATCCATAGGAAGCTTCAGTTCAGTTGTGTTCCTATAGTGCTGGTATCGGGGGGGGGGGGAGTCTGCCTGGGCACATGTCAGGAGCCCATGTTCTCCCAGGGGCCCCGCCTATCCACCTCATTGGCTGTTGTGGGACTCGCAGCAGAAAATCTAGAGTCACACAGGGAAATCTAGAGTCACGCAGTGGGCCTTTGGGAACAACCTAGAGAGCCCCTGAGAACAGCCCCTATTGCTGCTGGGTAGGGTAGGGAGGAGAAAATACCCTGAGCACGTCCTCCTCCCTCCCTCCCTTCCCCTCCTCTGCAGCCAATAGCTTCCAGGCAGCAATTCCACTGCCTGGGAGCATTGCAGGGTGGGAAAGTGGGAAGGGGAAGGATTGCCCCCACCCATCTGCCTGCAGCGAGCTGCCAAGCCAGGCCCAGGCAAGCTGAAGGGAAGGGTGAACCAAGCCTGACTGGGATGGGAAGATTGAGCAGTAGGGGAAGAGGAAAATGGAGTGAGGAAAGGTGATGAGGGGGATGGATGGAGACGGGGGAGTGGCAATCAGGTGGGGGTGGAGCTTGTGCAGGCAAAGGAGCCCAGAACTGGGCAGTGCCAGTGTTTTTGTAAAGAGCTGGTTTATGCATTAGCCTCTTAAAGAGGCACCAGGCACATTGAAGTCCTTCTGTGGCATCTGGTTCTGACAGCCAGTACCAGCAGCAGTAGCAGCTGGAGAGCCCCTTTCCAACCTATGCCTTGCTCCACACATTCCTCTAAAGCTGAGTACCCTCACAAATGGCAGTAGCCACTTCCCAAGAAGTAGTTGCACTGGCGTAATGAGAGGGGCGTGGGGTGTGTGGCCCGCACCGGGTGACACACCAGGGAGGGGTGACGCGCGATTGGAAGCCGAAACTGGAAGTGGCTTCCAATCACATCTCAGACCTGTTTTAAGGCACGACTCCGGCCCACACTACGGGCCTCTCTGCACCTCAGAACAGATCTGAGACGGGACTGGAAGCCACTTCCGGTTTCGGCTTCCAATCGCACGTCACCCCTTCCTGGTGCATCACCCGGTGCATGGGGGTGATGCGCTAACCTCCCGCACCGGGTGACGCAAACCCTAGCAATGCCTCTGAGAAGTTGCAACAGATCACATAGTTAGGATGTGCAGAGCTGGTTTCCAAGGCCAGATCTTGGCCTTGAAACATACAATCAAGCAGGGCCGGCCCTCCATGAGGAGGATTGAGGCTATAAGCTCAAGCAGCGGATTGGCAGTGGCAGGGGCTGCTGCCTCTGTCTCCTGCCTCTACCCTGGTGCTCACCGCTACCCAGCACCTGCTCCTTCTTCCACTGTTTCTCCTCCTTGTCCACCTCCTGTGCTCCCTGAATTTAAAAAGGAAAAGGGGAACATTGCAGAAGATGAAGGAGAGGAGCACTTTGGGCTGCTAGAGCATCAAGATACGTTAGCCCACTGTTCTCTCCTCCACACGTCCTCTCTGTTCCTTCTTTTTTACATCCAGAGAGCACAGGAGAAGAGGTGGAGGAAGCAATGCACCTTGGCATACCGCTAGGTAAGGAGGGGTGGCATTATGTGTGGGAAGAAGGCCTTGCGGGCCACTGGGTAAAGGGACTGGGCCACTTTTGGCACCCTGCCTCAGGTATGGTGGGATCTTGAGCCAGATCAAGGATAGTTAATGTATTTGGACTGCGTGCCGGGCCTCCTTCATTAAAAGCCACACCCACTGAACAGAAAGCCCCATTCCGTAATGTCATATTTATGTGAGGGTGTGCTATAGTTATTCAGAGAGGAAGTACTCTTTCTGCAAACACTCTGAGGCAGTCTGTAGTTGTTACAACTTTACTGCCTTAAAGAGCAAACCTTGTCATTGCAAACATTGTTGGGTCAGATCCCAGTGATCCACAGTTGAGCCCTGGTGAGCCATAGCTCAGACTGAGCCCTGGAGGAATGTGTGGGACTGGTTACATTACAAAGGTAGTAGGCGAAGAAAGCATTCACTACTAAAGTTAATCTGTCTTGCCCCCAGACATTTACAGATTTATTTTTTTTTAAAAAAAGCAACGTACTGTATATAATCTCTCATTCAGAAGCGCTTAATCCCATGTAGAATCTTGTTTTCTTAAATAAGAAAAGGGATGCACCTTCATTAATATAAGCAATATTAACCATTTGTAAATGCAAGTTTCAGGAAGAGAGCATTTTGACTTCTGTTATTACTCAGGGTTAGGATTGTAAATTGCAGCCTGCCAGTGTTCAGGTGCTTCCGTGAACTGATAAATAATGTGTGAATGAAATCTTGGCATGCCAACAGGCTGCCTGATAGTTTCCGCCTCTCTCTCACCTTGGGGTAGCAGCTGTTGTGCTCCTTCCCTTTTCCTGTGGTACCGGCAGGATCAGTTATTCACTGCTCAGCCATCTCCTGGCAGAATCATCCAGGCACTGTAGAAGACAGTTGTTAAATATCTCCCCTCCAGCTGTTTCTTGTTACTCCCCTGCCAGTAGCTGCCTGTTACTAGTCAGTGATCTAGTGACATGAAAGCAGGTTTTCTAGGAAATACGAGAATTAAAAAAAAAAGAACACAAAAAGCTAGAATGCTACTGTTATAAAATCCTCTGTTCATCGTGCTCCTGTGACCCATTTTTTTTCTAACACTGGCTGTGCCGGCGCGTCCGTCCTCAGACTGGGGTCTGCCAACTACTATGCAGATTGATGTAATCTTAAAAAAAAAAAAGTGTGTTTTGCTTGTGTTACAGAGATGGCCCAACAGCATTGCAAGCATAAATATGTGTTGAGAATTGGGTCTAAAGAAATGATCTGTTTAAAATTTTCATGGCCAGCAATGATTCTTGATTGTCCTGAGATTAACGGGTAAAAAGCCATGGCAAAGAAAATAAATATGATCGCCAATAATAAAATCAGGATACTTGGCCAAACGTAAAAACACTGTATTAGGTTTAAAAATACTTAAAACCAGAGTGACTACACGTTAAAAACACAAGTAACACACATTTATCATTAAAAAATCCCATAGCAACGGGTGACCCGTAGCAACCCCATTAAATTTGATGAAACGGAGTAAATCAAATATTAGTAATCACATACTGTATTAGTAAATGAATCAGCGTACAGACAACGCCTGCGTAGAGAGTCTATACAGATTTGGAGACACCGAGGCTGCCTACTTAATAGAAAAGAAGAACTGTCAGTTATTGACAAAATATGGATTCCTGAATTAAGTAGGAATGGTCGGCAGCAGACTTGAGTATTGGGGGTACCATGGACTTTGTCTAGATTTGCTCTCCTTAACCTTTTGCCTGCTAAACTAGTTGGTCGGGCCATCCGAGTTGCACCTGTCTAGCAACATCGTATTGGGGCACTATGGGATGCTGTGATGAGTATTCGGGTTTTATGGGTACTGTCTAGATCAGGGGTTCTCAACCTTTGGAGGCCCGGGTACCCTCTATCACGGTCCAGTTTTCTGAAGTATCCCCTGCTAATTAATTGGATTAATTAATTAATTAGGTAATTAATCGTTAAATAAGTACTAAAACAATTTTAAATGTGAAAAAATGTCTTAACTCTGTGTGTGTGTGTGTGTGTGTGTGTGTGTGTGTGTGTGTGTGTGTGTGTGTGTGTGTGTGTGTGTGAGGGAGAGGGAGATGCAAGGATCTCTTTTTTTCTCCAAGTCACACTTCCCAAAATCAGCTCCTCCCTCCCACACCCCACCAAAGTACATTTTCCAAAGTACAAAAATAAGCCCGAAACTAAAATCAGAGAGACAGAAGGGCTCCGAAAATAATTTAAATTTTAAAATTCATGTTAATTAATACTTAATTAGCTGCTGATGGGGCAGATAAGGGGCAGGGCTTGGCGTACCCCCAGCAAGAGGTCCACGTACCCCTAGGGGTACCCGTACGACAGGTTGAGAACCCTTGGTCTAGATTAGAACTTAACGTTGTTTTCTGCTAGACTAGTTGGTTGGGTGCCTGAGCTGCACCTGGCTAAGCAGGAAGGGTCTAGCAGTACTTCTGTCTTTCATGTGTTTGACAGTGTAAACATAGGATTAGTGCCGTAGCTGTTAGGTGACCGCGGTGTCTTGAAGACTTATGAACATTGTTCAGCTTCAGCTTGCCTTTCCTCCCTTTCCTTTCCCCTCCCACGTTTTGCCTTATTGGTTAGCTCTTCCAACCTACCCTGGAGCATTAGATTGGATACTTTTTGGTACCTGTGTCATTGTTGTTAGATTGTTGTTGCCTTTAAGTTTTTAGGAACGAGGTTTAGTTGCATATTCCCCTTCCCTTTTCTCCCCCCCCCCCTTTTGGGATGTCTTTCCCTGCTGGTTTCTCCTGCCTGCCCCAGATTGTTAGAAGTAGACTCTGTTGGCACCTATGCCTTGGAGTTGTGCGTTTGGTTCGGACAATGGATAGGTTCCTTAGCCATGGGGGGTTTGGACCGCAGTGTTTTTGTGACTTGGGAATGTGGTCTTGTCGTATTTTCTTGTTTCCACCTGTCCAGAAGCAACAGCAGGGAATGGACTGTTGCCTTCATCTTCCGGTTATGAGCTTCCCGGAGGCATCTGGTTGGCCAGTGTGGAAAACGGGATGCTGGACTAGATGGATCTAGGTGGTCTGACTTAGGAGGGCTCTTCTTAGGGCCTTATAAGACGTAGGGCAGATATAGATGATCAACCAACTCTTGTATTTTAAAAAAACCAAGACCCTTATTTTTGTTCTCGTTTTCTTCATACAGCAGCACATTTCGGTATACTTTGGAAGCGACCAAATCTCTGCGTCAAAAGCAAGGAGAAGGACCAATGACCTACTTAAACAAAGGGCAATTTTATGCCATAACATTGAGTGAGACTGGCGACAACAAATGCTTCAGACATCCAATCAGCAAAGTCAGGGTATGGTTGACATTATGAGATTGTTAAGAATATTGACATGTTAATGGACTGTGCGTGCGCGTGCTGTGACTCTTCCTCCAAATGCAATTTGTTACAATGACCAACCTTTTAATGGACAACTCAAGTTCATTCCTGTTCAGAAGTATCATGAGGCAGGTACTGAAGTAGGTTTTGTCTTTAGTTAAAAGCGTAGCCAAATTTTATGGATTGTTAAATTCTTTCAGTCCCCATTTAAAACCACCACCACTAAGGGTTGATGGCAGTTGACAGTTTGCAAGGTTCCATCATGAATTTGCTAATGATCACAGCTTCAGGAGTAAGAACTGTAGTGACTGTGATCTCCTTGGAAGAGGCGAAATTTGTGCCAGATCCATAGTCACTGAACAAGGATGTCTCTTGCAGAAATTGCTACAGAAGTCTGGGAAGTGACTATTGTTGCAATCCTGTGTAGATTAGTGCCGGAGGAGCGCGCAGTCCCCCTCGCTGGGTGTTGCGAAAGTGCCATAAAGCACTTTCGCAGCTCCTGGAGAGTAAGGGCCTCTGACGCAGAGGCTGACAGCCCTCTCCCGGCAGACCATCCCCGCACCTGCCGGCCAAGATAAGTCATGCACCGGCTGGTGCAGGGGCGGGGGGAGGGCGGACCGGGTGGTGATGGAGGGCAGCCGTTGGCCGCACCGGGCAGGGGGAGGGCGGGGATATTGGCGGCGAGATCCTACTTACATTCGAGTAGGCCCATTGGGCCTCAGGCCACTTACACCGAGGGAAAAAGACGATTGTCCCCTTCCCTCAAGTTGTACCCTTTAGGCTGGGGCTGCCATATCTTACACAGGATTGGGCTGCCCGGCTGCAATCCTATACACACTTACCTGAGAGTAAGTCCCATTGAACTCAGTAGATCGTCTTCTGAATAGGCATGCATAAGATTGTGCTGCGAGTCTCAGTTCTGCAGGAGCAGCAATTGCTTTGCATGGATAAGATGCCAAGTTAAATCTCTAGAGCATTGAACACTCAAAAGAGCTATACTGTACAAATGCTAAGTATTGTTGTTGTTGGTGACGACAATAATAATTCCATGTAAAAAAGAACTTAGATAACAGTCTTGTTCTGGGAAGCGTCTAATGAGTCAGTGGAGAACTGCAGCCAGATGTACCAATGACTTGAGTTAATATAAGGCAGATCCGTATGTTCTGGGAACTGTTACCAGTTAGAGGAGATGGTGCTGGACTGGAAAGATTATTCATAAGACACGAGCCCATAGTTCAGTGTATATAGTGATTCAGTCTGTGATATCTCTAATTGAAAATCTCATGGGTCGCCAAGAAAACCTCTGCCTTGGCTGTTTTGAGTCAGTAGAAGGTACTGAGCTATGTAAACCTGACTCTGACCTTCCCCAGTACCCAGCAACAGTGAGCTAATGCTGGTCAAAACCTGCCTGAGTGACAAGTGATCTGGTATAATCTTTGTATTTTGTTTGGAGCAGCAACAAGTCTGGCCTTGATATTTGATTAAAACACATGAAGATTTTTCAATTCTTCCTTCATCAGGCACAGCTGAACTGGAATAAACATTGTTAGAACACTTGCAGTGCAATCCTGTGTAACTTTGCACTGGTGTAACAGCAGATGCACCAACGTAAGTGCACTTACACTGGTGCATCTACTGTTACACCGGTGCAAAGTTACACAGGATTGCACTGTTGGAGTCTGCATGGACCTGGTTCAGGGGACTGAGGCCGGGAAGGGGGTTAGGATTCCGAACCTGCCCCCTTCCCGGACCCAATCTGCCCTCCTTCCCGCCCCTGTCCTACCCCATTCTGCCCACCCACCTCCTCCCTCCCACCACCCGTGCTGACTTACCAGGGCCAGCACTGCCGCTTGCAGCTTGTGGTGGCAGCCTGGCTCCTCCTGATGGCGGGTTGCATTTGTGATTGCCGTAAAGTCCCTAACGCCACTGAAACACAAGTTCCGGCAGTGTTAGGAAAGCATAGGATTGGGCCATTAGTTTAGTTCTGTGGCGAAAATTTCAGCTTCTGAGGTCTTGGGACAAATTACCCAAAAACATTGTGTTCACATTACGATATTTTCACAGTACAATGGCGTCACTGGAATGAATTAATATCATAAAGAGGAGGTGGGTTCCACTGTAATCCAAAATACAATGGGGAGTCCATTCAAGATACTGGTGCTTGCCCAAAGTTGAGAATGTCGTAGTAGTTGTAGCTTGATTTTGTTGAGCCTCATGAGTCTTTCCCTCCCGTGTCTGGGAGTGGCAGAACTGCTACTTTTGCTTTCCATCAGAAAAATAAGAGCAAAATGCACAATGTTAAGTAAAACTCAAAACAAGTGATTACTGTTAGCATTCAGGCTTAAGGCTGATTCACACCAGCCCTTTCCGTGCGCGTTTTGGCTTCTTTTCGTGCGTTTTTCATGCTTGCGTCTGACGCAGCATGAGCTTACGACGCAGCCAGGAGAGATGGTTTCGTTTTATCTTTTTGCTGCGCTCGCGTTTAAGCTAGCGTTCATGCTCGCGGTGCTAGGCAGCCCACCAATCAGAGAAGCGCATTTCTCTTCACCCAATCACAGCTGCGCTTTCTTCAAGAAGGCGGGCAAACGTTCAGAGAACTGCTAGACGCACGTACAGACGCTAGAGTAGAGCAAACGTGCACGGAAGGGCTAGTGTGAATCAGCCTTTAGTCTCATCAATCACCTGATGATTGTTCTGTGGTCCTTGCAGAGCGTGATCATGGTTGTGTTCAGTGAAGATAAAAACCGAGATGAACAGCTGAAGCATTGGAAATACTGGCATTCCCGGCAGCACACAGCGAAACAGAGGGTCCTTGACATTGGTGAGTGAGTAAGCAGCCTTGTGAACAACCATGCTCTCTAGGGCCTTTTGGAGCTTGTCAGTGGAACAAGAAAGGGACTTCTGACTGGACACCACCTTCCCAGTGGTGTTCTTCTCAGTGGCGTAGCTAGCTTCTGCGGGGGGGGGGCACCCTGTGATGTCGCAAGCCCCACCCCCGCATGTGCCGCCACAAGCCTCGTCCCTCCGCGCCTTTTCCTGCAAAAAACGCCCCCTGGCGTTTTTTCATCAGGAAAAGGGTACTAGGGGCCTGGGCGGGTGGGGGTGATGACTCCTTTTTCCCCTGCCGCCACTGCCCTGCTGCCGATGCGGCAGCTTGTGCACCCCCTGCGTGCCGCCCAGGGGCAGACCACCCCCGCCCCCCATTCCTACGCTACTGGTTCTTTTCAGTGCCAGTGTGCCGAAGCAGAGCTTGGGAACCGGGAGCACTATGTAGGGGGCATTTTGAGGGAATTAAAATTGTGCCTCTAGCTGCCATGCGCTGAGATCTGCCACCACCCGTTACTAGATAAGCTTACCAAGAGGAGAACCATGATGCTGAGTGAAGCCATACTGCTGCCCACTCCCACTGCCCAATAAGTCAGCCTGAGCTATTTGCATGAGAAACTGTGATGTAGGAGGAGTCTCCCCAGGGGCATTTTGCCAGGGCTCCCTCAAACATGGAGCCAGCCCTGTCTGTATGCTCAGTTGGGCTACAAAGTCAGACTGACTGTGTCTGAGTCACAATCTTGACATTATAACATATGTATGAACAAATGCATTAATATTGCAGTATGGCTTGCTGTTGCCTCTAATTCTTTGGTTATAAAGACCCAAAATGGAGAATTATCAGCATTCTCCCCTGACTGCAGTCTCCAGTTAGCTAGTATAAAAATGATAAGACATTTTGTTGCATAGATAAGCCCTAACTTTCAAACATAAATTGTGCCTTTATCTCTCCTGATCATTCATTTTCCAGGGTAAATATATTCCAAGATGTATTACAATACTTTGCACCTGATGGGTGTATGAATTGGATATTTGCAGTGTGCTCATGGCTATGGTCATGTGTCTTGATCTCCCACCTAGTCTTGTTCGTGTTCTTATCCTGTAGTCTTAATAGCAGATCTCTGCATCTTGAAAGAGATCCCACCTGTTTCACAGAACAGATAAAAACTCTGAAATGCTGGCATTTTGGCCTCTTTCTCCTACAGAAAGCCACAATTCCCAGTTAAAAATTCCACCGACCTCTGTGCCTTGGAGGGTTTCAGGCATTCCAAGTACATTGTTTCACTTGTCCAGGCAGCATCCCAGCCTTTCAGCACAGATACGCTTATGAATACTTTCTCTTTTGTCGGTCAGATTTCTGTCATGTAGATATGGCTGAAATTATTAATCATCTCTTGAGTGCAGCTCAGGTGTCTTATTTTTTTTAAAGAAAATTTTTAAATTTTTAAGAATGGGAGAATTTCCCTCCATGTGTCAGGGGAGAAAAAAGCATCTCGCTGCTCATAGCCTTGAATGTCTCTTCCTGTTGATGATGCATCCACTGTAGAATACTATTTCACTGCACATTACTCATGGATTTATTTCAACTTGGATGTTTACATTTTTTTTATTTTTATTGGGGGGGCATGACAAAAGATTCCACGATGGTTTCTAGTACTTGAATCATTGTACAGGGAGCAGGAATCTTTATAAATGCTTCAAAAAGAAAAGAACCTTGAGCTAGACTAGAGGATGCAACACAGACTCACAACAGAAATCCAGCTAGCCCCACCAAATCATGGTTCAAAAATACAAATATGAGAAATAATAATAGCGATGAAGAGTTTGGGAATGTGGCATGGGTTCACACATGCCTTCCCTCCCTTTAAACACATGAATTTTCTCCCTTTTCTGGTTAGTACTGTAGAGTGCAGTCATTGCTGCATTGGGCCGCCTAACCATGGATAAAGCTAACCATGGTTAGCTTTTAAACCAGGGCTAGGAACTGATTTGCAAATTCTAGTTAAAGCTAATTATAGTTAGCAACCAAGGTTAGTAGCACTGTAGATGAAACTTGGACAGTTTCACCTTTTTTGCCAATGTTCATTTCTTCATTTCTCGTTTTGGGTTGTATCCAAAGATTCCCATTCTCTGGAGGAAGTAGTTCCTCTGGAGAAAGAGAACCTTTCACTACAACCCACTGTTTCCCAATACTTAAAATCCAGTTTCTTCCTAAACCTAATATCTCCAAAAACATTCCAGCAAATGAATTGCATTGAATGAAGTCGGGTTCTGTCAGGGTTAGTTACACCAAAGTAGTAGACACTTTATACGATGGCAAATAAAATCACTAAATGCAAAACAAAACTGATGTAGAACATAAAATATGCCCCAGTGGCAAGGCAAACATGTATTTTTTTAAAAGCATCTGAAGTTTTTTTCTATGCTGTTTTATTACAGCTGATTACAAGGAGAGCTTTAACACTATTGGGAATATTGAAGAAATTGCCTATAATGCTGTGTCCTTTACTTGGGATGTCAACGAAGAAGCAAAGGTAAGCTTATTAAATGTATGACAATATATTCTACTGCAGTACTTAGGACTGCCTATCAAATTGGGTTTGAAATGTTAATGCCATTTATATCCCAATGAAAGGCAACATTTTGGATGTTTTTAAATAAAAGTCTTGATTAAGGCTGAAAAACATCTGGTTTTGAAATTTCACTGACGTTCCCATGAATCAGGGAGAGTCTACTAGAGCTAATTCAGAATGTTCCTTTTTTTTTCTTCCATGGAGACAATTTTTCTGTCAGGAAAAAAAACCATACATAATTTGGAATGTGGCACATTCTGACTCCTTAATCTCTGTACACATGATGGAAGAGACCTCCTGTGTTACCCTTCAAATGATAGATGTTAGCCTGTTTTCATACACCTGTGATTATCTCCATGTAACAAAATAAAAGGTCACATTTGCAGTGGCATTGCTGGAGGGGGTGTGGCACTGTAAGTGGTGCAAGGCGCTGCACTGTGCCTTGCAAACTGGTGTAACGTGGCCCCTCCCACTTATCCCTAGAGCCGTTCCGGTGGTGAAGGCAATGTGAGGTGCCTTTGCTGCCGGAATGGCTCTGGGGGCGAGTGGGAGGGACTGTGTTACACTAGTTTGCAAGGCTCGGTGCAGCGCCTTGCACCACTTACAGTGCTGCACCCCCTCCAGCAACGCCACTGCACATTTGAAGTGGGTCTTTAATTGAACACCTAATGACAGTGCTTTCAGGGCTGATGCAACATGAAGTCGTATTGCTGCAGGAGCAGGTGAATGGGGGCTACACATGGCCACTTTTCCAAGCAGTTAGAACCACCACAGAGCCACCACGCAGTAAGCTTTCAAGTGGCTACTGCATAGTTAGCAGTTGTCTGAATCCAATTCTTGTCAGTATAGATCTGGAGCTTGGCATCTGATTCCACCAGCCCTGGACTGAGAGCCTGCTTACCTGTTATACTCCTTACCTGAGAGACAGCCAAGCTCTGCCTTTTTAAATTTAGAAGGCTCCCCCAAAGACAGGCAGAAAAAGCTGGAGGTGATAATAGGTAAACATACATGGAAGCAGGAGCCACTGGCTGCCTTTCTTCCTCCATTATTTATCTGATGGGGTTCTTGTGATGCACTATGAAGGGCTGCCATTGACAACTACGGGGAAACTTCAGCTCATCCAGAATGCTCCAGCAATGTTAGCACCAGGTATTTGGGGGCCCTTGAGCACAAGCCCTGTGCTGGCCCCCCTTATATGCATACACGTGCTCACCACCTCCCAATGGAACGTTTCATCAGTGGCGCAAAGTAAAACTCTATCCAAGCATTGTGGTTGCTGCTTTTCCCCATCCCAATGTTCAGTAGGTTAGTGGACAATGGGAGTGGGGAAGAGCAGCTGCAATGGTCCTTCCTCCTTTACTGGGGCATCTGGAATTTTAATATGGTCTCACAAAAGGAGGAGGACTGCTTACTGCTGCAGCTCCCATTCCTCCCCCGTTGCCCAGTAAGCACTGACCCTCCATTTATTGGGTGCCCCCCTTGTGTGTTCTGCCACTCGCTAAAGTGAGGTTGGTGCTGACATGTGAGAGGGCCTTTTCTGTGTTGGCACCCAGCATGTGGAACTCCCTGTCATGGGAAGGTCGGTTAGCTTCCTCACTGACTCTGTTGTGTTGCCAGTTGAGAACATTTTTATGGGGTTTTGTGGGGAGGTGTGTGTGTGTGTGTCTGTGTGTGTGTGTGTGTGTGTGTGTGTGTGTGTGTGTGTGTTCTCGTGGCTGTACCTGTTACACTGCTGTTTTAGTAGTTGGTTTTTTTAAATATTTACACTTGATTGTGCCTTATATTTTTTTTGTTAGTCTCCTTAAACTTGGAGGGGAAAGGTGGGATATAAATTTAAAAATTAAAATAAATCTCTGCTTAGTGACTTATTTCTCCTAGGAGTTGGGAGGGGGAGAAGCAGAAAAGCATTGGGCACCACTGATGTTGTGGTTTGCCTGTTTTCTTGCAATACATCCAACTCTGCATAAAATGATCTCTTAAGACAGTGGCGTGAATTTTTAATTACTGTTTGCAAAGTTCTTTGTGCTATGTTGGCTCCTTTCATCCCAGGCTCTTATCGTGTTTGTCATAATTATTACTACAAATGGTAGGGATTCCATGAAGGCCCATCAGCAAGAGCAGTTGTGCACTGCATGTATGGAAAATAAATACGACATGGCACATCAGTGTGTTTCTATATGGGATTTTCTGGCTTAGCACAGAAGCTGGATCATTGTGACTGCAGGAGTCGAAGGACTGGACTCGCTTAATTTTGCAAGGGGGAAGTCCATTTGCAGAAGTCAGTTCTGCAAGGCTTTCATCAATAGCTGGAGTGATTTGGGACTATTGATGTTTGCTGATGAAAGACCACATCCTGCCGGAGACAAATCCCCCATTGTGTAGTGAGGAGTTTGCCTCAGGAAGAATTCTAGTATTTCATTAAAAGATGTTAATACCTCACCATAGGAGGGATGCTTTGCCAGTGTTAGATGTGTGTTGCACCTAAAAAGTTAAATCTATTACCAGAAGCAAAATAAAAAATAAAAATAACAATCTCAAGCTCAGCATTCCAGTAAAACACAACACAACACAACACAACACAACACAACACACGTATGTTCAACTTGCATTATTTTTTCTGATTGCTTTTCAAATACTTCAGAATATTTTGGCGAAGGGAGCTAAAAGCATGGAAAGAATAGAAACTTGAGAAAGTTGATTATGGGGAGGTAGAACTGTACCAGGGCAGAGCCAGTGCATGCATTGCCCCACTTAGATTTGGAAGGAAAATTGGCTTTTTAGTTTGTGACATGACATCCTGCCATTTACAGAATGAGAGCTCTGTTTTAAGAACAGGAACAATTATAGTTTTGTTTTTGTTTGTACAGTATCTGGTCTGTCTGAAAATGTGCAGTGGTGCTCTCCAAACTACACTCCCACCTGACCCACACAGCTCTGCTCACTCAAGATGTTCCTTCACTCAGGTCGATTGATCCCAATCACCCTTACGCTTACACACGTGATCCTGACCCACCCTCACTTTGTGTTAGCCATTATGATGGTGAGTAGAGCAAAGTGGTACTTAGAGTGATTTTGACAAAGTTCTCCCTTTTAGTTACCATTACCTTTAAAAGCACCCTACTATACTCATAATCATAGTGGCTAAAAGGGGGTCTTTCTTCAGGAACAGTTAAAGCATGGTAAAGGATACCATCTCTCATTCACTAACTCGCGCGCGCACACACCCACCCACACACGTGTGAAGACAGTCCCCAAACACACACAGAATCCTGTCGGCATTAATGTAGGCTTCTTCTTTCCACGTCAACATACATAGTGCCAGATAGTCCTCCCTCCCCCAAACAACGACCTTATTGTAGTAAGTAGAATGATGCAGCCAGCAGTAGTAGCTCCTCTTCTCCTGTCTTCACAGCTGGAAAATTGTATTGCTCCCGTTCCACCCTCCTCACCTACGGAAAGGAAGGGGAGAACAGAGGCGTGTTAGCGGGGCTGGGGGGCCCCAGGGCGGCAGGGTGCCATGTGGCAGGGTGTGTACTTGTCTCCTGGATTCGCCGCTGGGTCGCCCCCTCCACCGCCACTCCTGTCTTTGTTTTTGTGGCCGTTGCTCCGTCGGGCCACGAGATTGGCCCTCCCGCCCGCCCTGGAGCCTAAAAAGCGGTGTGTATGTGTTTCGTGCTGCGCCGTCGCCAAAATTCAGCAGGAGGGCGCAAAAATGATGTCACGCCCCCAGGGGCAAGGCTTGTGGCGTCATGTGGGTGTGTCGCGTTGGCGCCTCCCCACAGGGGGCATAGGAACGCCACTGAGGAAGAACAGAGGTACCGGAGAGGGACAGAAACATAGTGCAGAGTCCAGTTAGTTGGGCACCTAGGGTTTATTCAGGCTGGGGCCTCAAACACCCTAGAGTTGAACCACCTACCCTACTGACTTAGCCTGTTTTGTAAATTTATGTTGGTTTTGAGACCCATTCATGTATTTGAAGTCCCATTCAAGCCTGGTTCCTCTGGCACAGTGTAGCCCTGCCCCCACCCCCACAGCGTACAGATCACACGATTAGGCAGTATTGCTTCCCTCTCAGGCCCACACAGTGCAGAAGAGCACACCACTTACCACCCTTGATAAGGTAGTAAACAGAGAGTGGAAGGATGAGGAACAATGGTGGCACCACTACGAAAGGGGGAATGGGATTTCACTGAGGTAAAAGGGGAGTAGGACACCTGGGTGAGGCACCAATCTGCTGCCAGAGGCAGTCACCTCACTACACCTCATTAATAATCTGGTCATGGCGTGCGCGTGCACACATGCGCGCACACACACACACACACACACACACACACACACACACACACACACACACACACACCAGTAGAAATCCCCACCTCAGTCTCAGAATTCATCATTGGAAGCTCAGCCAAATGTTCCCTTTGGTTTCTAGGATAGCAACTAATACCTTTTATTAGGACCAACCAATGTTCCTAATGTATCATGCAAGCTTTTTGAGTTAATGGCACATTTTATTTCCTCAGGTTGCTATTTAAAAAGAGGAAATACAGGTGATTCTGAGGCAGGACATAGTATTAAGGCCTCTCCCGCTGTGGATATTATGCCCTCTCGGCAAAATTAAGGGGTTCACTTTAATTTTTCTTTTTTTAAACATCTAACATGAGAAAATGTTTTATGTGACTTGAAAGCTCACATTCTGCAGTGTGAATACTGATTGGGACAAATCAGGGTGGCATTTTACTGTCCTTGAGATGACAGTTGTACTGGGCCATCATGGCTGCCTGCTTATGATCAATTTTAATTTCTGAATATTCAGCAGATAATGGTTTTCAAGCCTTCTAAGGTTGGTTGGTTGGTTGGTTGGTTCATAACCCACATATGAGGGTTAAAGAGATATTACAGAATGAGTAAGAGGAACTCTACATAACTCTACATAAGGCTGCCATTTTCTATAGCAGCCCCAAGTTTCTTGGGACCTCAGGAATATGTCTTTTATAATATTTTAATAGTATGCCCAATGGAACAAACCCACCTCTCCCCTCCCCCTAGCTTTCCTTCATGGCATTATTGTCTTGCTTCCACGTTACAGTTCAGATTATTCACATCTGCAGGTAAATTCTGACTGATACAAGTCATTCAGTCTATATGTTACCAGATACTATCTATGTCCAGTAGAAATATAGCTGGCAATTTATAGATGGACAAAAAGTATGCACTTAGCAAAGTGACCACCCTGCTTGGGTTGCCATCAGGGGCGTCACTAGGAGGGGTGTGGGTATGTGTGTGGACCGTACTGGGTGACACCCCAGGGAGGGGTGACACCAAAATGACTTTTAGGTACGTTCTTAGATTCTCATGACATGTCTACATTTTAGACTTCAAAACAAACATTCTGCCTGGAAACTCCGTCGTATAATATAATTTTATTATTATAATTAGATGGTTAAAACTTTACGTTTCACCTCCAACATCGAAGGCATCCTCAGAAGTCTTGTGGCTACACACTGTGATACACACACCCAATAAATACCCTCTTCTATTAGCCCGGATGTTAACCTGCGCAACGGGTCAACTTGGACCCACTCCAGCTCTATAGCTGGTGCAAGTTCACATTGATCCGTGTTGGCAGATCAGGCCTGGGAAGGGGGATAGGATACGGCGCACACCAACATCCCTGATCCACCCTCCCTGCGCCCTGTTCCACCCCCTCCCTGCCTGTCCCTGCACTGCACAGTACCACTTACCTGCTTCAGCACACCTGTTGCAAAGTGCTTTATGGCACTTTTGCAATGGCTGGTGCTAGCGGAGCACACACTTTGCTGGCGCAATGTGAGTATAGGATTGTGCCATAAGTCTCTTAGTTGTTAGAAAGATTTAAGACACGATAAATATAAAATAATATCTGTATCTCTAGGATACAGGTAGTAGTTCAAAAATCATAATGCAGCAAAGGAGGTCACTTTAGCTGGAAGCTTTTAAAGTACTGTATGTGAGACTATGTTATTATAAACGTACAGTATAGTGAGAGGGAGCAAAAGCCAGCATCCCTGTTTTCCATTGGTCTTGGCAATGTGTTGGACCTGCTATGCTACTGCTGAAACACCATTTTTGCAGAACCCTCTGTGAAACATGCCAGTCCTAGGCACATTCTGCTGATGTACACTCAAACACACCTGTGACTTGCTTTTCAAGCACATAACAAAAAGCTGTTTACATTTAGAGCTTAATTTAGAACTTCTTGCATCATTTCAAAATAGCTTTCTGTGGGCTGTGGTGGGCCTGATGATTCTTCTCTTCAGCTCCAAGCTCAGAAGGTAGGTGGGAGCTCATTTGTGCCATGCTGAGCTTTGGAAGTGTTTGAAGCACTTCTGAAATGCAGGGTGTTTTCTGGGACCATACCCTGCCCTCCTCCTTGACTCCAAGCTTAGAGAAAGGGAAGAGACTTTTCACACTAGAGCATAGCATAGCAAGGGAATTTGTGGGGCCCCTGCTTACGAAGGTTGATTCCCTGACACTTGTGGCACGATCGTGAAATACAGTATCCTCCGTGCTATCAAAGGATATTCCATTAGTATCACCCCATGTTCCTCCGCCATGGCATCATGTCCTTAAGGGACAGATTCTTCAGCTTATTGGCTACTCGATGCAGAGTCACAGCAACAAGGAATAGTAAGACTAGATGCTTTGGCAAGGCCCAAGTATAAGGGGGAAAATGGGTGTGCTTTACTTGGGTCTAGGGAGGCCTAGGCTGGAAAAACTGTGGTGAAATTGTCAATCCTTGTAGATTGAGAATGTGTATGCAAACTTATATAGATGCAGGGAAATGGGGTGTCCAGATCTTGTGGGATTTGCCAGAGGCGTCGCTACGGTGGGGGTGGTACTGTAAGTTTCACGCTGTCCTAGTCTCCATTTACACCCCGGTACGAGGTGTCCCCACCCCCTCGCCGTTGGAGCCATTCAGTGCGGCGAAGGCAACGGACTGGGAGTCTCCTGCCCGTTGCCTTCGCCACACTGAATGGCTCCGACGGCGAGAGGGCAGGGCCACCTCATACCGGGGTGTAAATGGGGACTAGGATGGCATGAAACTTACAGTACAGCCCCCACCGTAGCAACGCCTCTAGGATTTGCTGGAGCGACTCAAAAGTAGAAGAACAGAGCAACAACTGAACAGTAAGCTGCTAACCCACATCCAGATATAAGTGTGCTTATATGGGAAACCCAAGGATGTAGTTAGACAGAGAGAAGTGTGCCTCCTTGCATAACTTGCTCAATCAAGAACTGTGTTCCAAAGTTGGCATTTCCTGTTCCAGGAGAAGCTAACAGGATGTGGCAACAGGAGGGAGGGGCAAGTATCATAATACCCTGTTTTCCTGAAAATATGACAGTGTCTTATATTAATTTTGGCCCTAAAAATGTGGGAGGTCTTATTTTCAGGGAGGTCTTATGAGTGCCAGCAAAAATCACGCAAATCCTTTTTGTACCACAATTTGTACCACAATTTGTACAACGTTTTTTGTACAACCATGTTTTTGTACAATTTACATTTATTGAAAAACATTTATTCAAAAACAACCATATCATCTTCTGGAATATCATCTCACCTCAATGAAACCTTCAGATCAGAGGATGATTTCACAGCAGCTAAAATGCTGCATATCTATTATATGGATATGCATATAATAACGCCGATAAAGCTCGGCAGTCAGAGCCACTTTTCCTCCCAGTGGGGATCGTAACAGGAGCTCAGCTGACCAGCTGATTTGCGTGCTTGCAAGGATCACCGGGGTGTCTGCGGCGGCGGCAGCAGCAGCAGCAGCTACAGGAGGCAGAGCCGCTCTCTTCTTGCTTTATCGGCGCTCTGTGCTCAGAGTCCCTCCCAGCGGGGATCTCTACATACAGGGGCTAACGGAGCTGATGGCCCTGTAGCAGGACTCCCAAGTAGTACTCCCTCCCAGCAATGCTAGGTCTTATTTTCAGGGAGGTCTTATATTTTTATGTGCCAACTAAAACGAAGGAAAAATTAGGGGAGGTCTTACTTTCGGAGGTCTTATTTTCGGGGAAACACGGTAATCAAGCAAGCATTGAGATATTGGGGACAAAAGATGCCACTGCTGCTGATAGGATTTAGGGGCCCCAGAGCAGATGGGAGTCAATGAGTTGGGCCTCTAGTTTCTGAAGTGCACAGAGGAATTGACAGTAGATCTCCAGGACAAGGAGTACTTGTAGTGCCTCAAGGGCATTTGTCACTGGTGTGTAAAGAATATAGATACATGTCAGACTGCAATGTCTGGCTAAGAAATACAAACTCGACAACCAGAGAAGTAAGTATAAACAAAAGGGACTAAAAGAAGCTAAAGGGCTCCAGCCAATTCTCCCATTTTTCAAAACACAAACGGGATCATGCAGGGCCCAAGTCCTCCCAGTGACTGAGGTAGCTTAAACATAAGAACATCAGAAGAGCCCTGCTGGATCAGGCCAAAGGCCCATCTAGTCCAGCTTCCTGTATCTCACAGTGGCCCCACCAGATGCCTTGGGGAGCACACAAGACAACAAGATACCTGTATCATGTCGCCACTCCCTTGCACCTGGCACAGATAAAACCCACTTGCCAAATGCTGCCCCACCTTACCTAGTGATGTGCCAGCCACCGTTCCTCCCATTTCCTGGACTGGAAAAGGAAGAGGAGGGGGGTGGAGCAGAAGAGGAAGTGTGGAGGAGAGTGGCATGCTGGAGCATTGGAGCTCTAGCCCACGCTCTCCTCTCCTCCACACTTCCTTTTGTACTCTGTTGTTCCCCTCTTTTTCAACTCAGGTAGTCAGAAAAGGAGGAGGAGCAGAAGCGTGTGGGCCTCATAGATGAGCTGGCCCTAGTATCTTGGCAGGAGGGACAGGATGTTTGTACAAACCCAGAGACACGATGCTTGGGCAGTGGCCTTTGGTGCGCCATCTCATTTCTGTCCCACTAGCAAAGCAGGAGCAGTTGCTGCTCTGCATAGGAAGTTTATTTATTTATTTATTTATTTTTATACCGCCCTTCCTCCAAGGAGCTCAGAGTGGTGTACATATTTCCTCCCCTCCTTTTTGTCCTCACAACAACCCTGTGAGGTAGGTGGGGCTGAGAGATAGTGACTGGCCCAAGGTCACCCAGGAAGCTTCATGGCTGAGCGGGGATTTGAACCTGAATCTTCCAGGTCTAAGTCCGACTCCCAAACCACTACACCATCCTGGCTCTTCCCTGGAAATGGTTAGTTTGCTGGTGAAACCAGTGAAAGTGGTAGGACACATGGTTGTAGAAGGTCTCAGGTGGTATTCTTGGTATCTTCAGTTAAAGGAATTTAGGTAGCAGAGCTGCCTGGGAAGGTCTCTACCTGGTCCCTGACTCAGTGCTCAGAATATGGGGGGAAAGGCAGATTACTCAAATCCAGAAGCCCCACTCCCTGAGTTCCCTGCCCCCAAATTTAGCCACACTGAGGCTCCCATAATCTTCTAAAATGGTAGTGATGGGGTTGTTGCGGGACTCCCTCTCGCCCCCTGATAATTCAAGCACTATCTTGTCTGTAGTTTGGTTACAGGCACTTGGTGGGAAAAATAGGTGGCACAGCTGTTTCTACGGGCAGGCTTTGTTTTTCAGAAGACCCTGCTGTTCGTTCAGTTTAGTTCCCTCACTAGTTTTGCAGCACCAGTCATCTCAATACGAGGCCCCTGGATGGATGCATTGCTCCAGTCACTTCAAGCAGCAGCACTAAATTTCAGCTCAGGTCAGCTCGACCGAGGTTACCATGGCACGAAGCAAAAGCCCTCTGGGAACCCCAGTCTTTCTGAGTAACTTTAATATGTTTAAGCAGAGGCTGCTGGGCTGCTTTCAAGATGTGTGCATGAGTCCTGAGGCAGTTGTGATTTTGGTCTTTTGTCAAGATAAAAAGACAATCTAATCTGGGGGAGTAAATTAGTGGGATTTAACCCTATCTTCTGTCTTTACCCACCACATTTGATCAATCAGATGTGATATAATCGTAGCAATAAGGAGGCATGTTCCAAGGCTTGCTTTGTTACTAGATGGCCCCAGGCAATACCTAGGACAGCTCTCTGCAGGGGACCTTTCGCCTCTTGCTGTAGCAGATGGAAGGGGCTGTGCCCAGGGAGAAGCCAGTGAAGCAAGAGGTGCCCATGGTGGGAGGTGCTCCATTTTTAACACCGTCTTTGCCCTATGGTAGGCTTACCAGATCTCCAACCGGGACAGTGTGCTAGACCTTTAGGAGAAGGAACATGGGCAGGTGTAGCTTGTTGAACCTTAGAGCACAACCCTAGGCATGTCTACTCAGAAGCAAGTCCCATTGTGTTCAGTGGGGCTTGCTTCCGAGTAGACATGCCTAGGATTGTGCTCTAAGGTTTAACAAACTATACCTGCCCACATTCCTTCTCCTAAAGGTCTAGCACTCTGTCCCGGTTGGAGATCTGGTAAGCCTACCCTATGGTATCTGTACGTTTTTATGACCTGACCCCTGCAGGGTTGTTGCGAGAGGGATGTGCCCCCCCTTGGGAATCTTTCTTGGCCCCAGTAGCAGGGGTAGAAACACTGGCAGGGTTGCTGGCCCAACACACTGGAGGATCTCCCAACCAGGCCTCAGAGTCAGCAGCAGGGAGAGGGTTGCTCCACCCTTCTTCCTCCTCTGTCTCCTGGCTCCTTCCCTGGGCTTGCCCCAGCCCCAGAGATGCCGACACAGAGAAGCCCTCAGGTAACCTGTCCAGAGACCTCTCATCACTGGCCCTGAGTGCCTGGGCCCACCCCTTCCTGAGCTGTCTCTCACTCCCACCCTCAGCTCTACCTGGTCCAGACCTGGGGTTAAAGGGCCAGCATTGCTCTGGAGTAGGGAGGACCCCATCCTGCGAGGAGCAACCAACCCTGCGCCTTGCTGGCCCCAGAGACAGTGGGAGGTCTGGACCTACAGCCATGCGTTGGCCAGTGGCTGCTCCCCTGCCAGAGTTGTGAGGGGCCAACTGGAGTCCCCAAGTTGGTGGGGCAAGTCCGGAAGCGGACAGTATCTTAAGGCCCATCGTGCTTCCATCAACAGTGTGCTTTTTCCTCGGCAGCATGGAGCGTCACTTTATTTTTGAGTGCTCAAACTCTTGGGGCTAGGGATGTTTTGTAGTCGCCCTGACAGGCCAGTTGTCGCAATCTGCCATTCCTCCGGTAGCTACTCACCAAAATGCACGGCAGTTCATGTATACATATCTCTGACCTCGGGCATTCACTAGCAGCCCAGGTATTTTGACAAGAATAAGCTTGTTAATAATAATTTGCTGTTGCAGGTAGCAGGTTGGGAAAAAAACTCCCATCAATTTGTGCTAGCCATTTCATCACCCTACGCAGCCATGCTACCACCACCCCTTCTGTGTATGTGATGGGTAAGCCCTGGAAGGCCACAGGTTTTCAATCCCAGCTCTGGGCATTGACCTGTTCCCAGCGACCAAATCATTTGAAGCTCTGGTTCCTGCCTGTGGAGGCTCCTTTTCCCTCCCCAATTACCTTGCTCCAGAGAGCTGGAAGCTCTAATTACAGACTATCCTAAGGATAGTTTTTAAACTGGCTCCACTGTTTCTCTGCTGTTGCCATTTTCCACTTTTTCCCACAATTTTGAGATTAAAATGAATTTCAGTCATACAAAGGCCTCTATTATTGGAATCAAGATTCAAAACTGAATGCACCAGAGCGTTGCTTGGCGTTTGATCGGAGGTGGAGGGACCTCCTTCTTCAACCAGAATTCTCAAACTTGTATCATAGGGGATTCTCAAAGGGAAGGGGTTAGGGGAGGAAAATCCCCTTTGAGCTTTCCAGGGGTAACCACCACCTGTTGCATGGGCTTGGTGAGCAGGGCTTTCTTCACACACCCATACTCTGTAGCATTATTGCTGTGTGTGTGTACAGAGAGGGAGAGAGGAGATGTTTTAAATAAAACACCATGGCTGCAGTGCATCTAGAAACTGCGGTGTATATAAATGGTTGAACAGGTGTGCTACTAGCATTCACAGCAAATGGAGTTTTTATGCAGTTGCTGGGGCGTGGTGCAGGGTTGAGGAAGCTTCTTAAAGAGAAATGTAAACATTTGCTGGAGACATTGGTATTGAGCAGAAACAAAGGCCTTGCCTTTGTATGGCATTTATAAGGTAACAACACGTGTCAAGGGACATGATAAAAGCTGCACAAAAGAGTTTTATTTATTCAAAGCCCTACGTCTAGTGCTCAAGGCAGGCTACAACATTTTCAAAAACCAGAAACAAAAGCAAAAGGTAAAGATATGATTAGGGTTGCCAGGTTAGGCCACCAGAGATGTGTCCCTGCCTTTAATGCTCCTTGCAGCAGAAGCTATGGGAATTATTTTCAGCAGTCAGGGCGGAGGGGGGGAAGGTAGGCACCAGGCAGGAGAAGCGACTGCCTCCTTTTCTCCCATCAGACAGGTTCAAGGCAGGAGCTGGTCTCCAGTTGCCTAACCCGACAACCTTACTAATTAGCGCACCTGGGCCATGGTCCTGGTCTGGATTGCCCTCCCCCCAGCTGTTATTTTAAGGCATTTTTACCCATGGGTGTATATACGCATCTGGAGTTAAATGCATACACCTGTGGGCAGGGAGGAAATGTTAAAAAGAGAGATGCAGACATTTTCCACATCTCATGTAGTTTGGCCTGCAGACCATTATTCAAAAGAACAGGAAAATGGGTCCACCCTAGATTGCTCAGACTAAATAGTGATGTTCCTAGGGGCCATTTTTTGAATGCAAGTGGCTGCTGCGTCACCACAAACTGCATTATCGATATTCACAAATTTCAAGAAAAAAAGTGTGCATTATTAGACATAAGAGGTGCATTGTTGTTTGTGAAAGCAGTTTCTGTCTTCTCCTGTAATTCTTTGCTGCCTATTCAATTCCTTGGAACTCAAAGTTGTAATCCTGCTCAGATCGGGACAGGTCTTTACTAGAGCACCCCTAGTGGATAGGAAACTATCCCTTGAAATGCTGGAACGCCTTAATTGCCAATTTAAGGCATCATTTACAACAAACATACAGATATAAACATTTTAAAATCCAGTAAAACAGCATCTTAGTTATGATGCATTCAGTTGTTTTAGATATAGTCACTACACCTAGCTGTCCTGGTGCCCTTGGGTGCCCTTTGAGTCACCTTGGGTGCCCTTTGGGGAGAAAGGTGGGATATAAATAGAGTAAATAAATAAACAATGAGTAGAACAAGTTGCTTGTTCAGGTTTCAATGGGTGTATATAATAGCTAAAAATAATCCTGGATTGCAATGCCTCAGTGGAAGCTCTGTATCCAGTAGAGCAGCGGTTCTCAAACTCTGGGTTGCGACCCACCATTGAGAACGTAAGCTGTCCCCTGACCCCTTAAGGGGCGAGGACAGCATGGCGGCGGTGATCCGGGGGATTACTGCCGCCGCCAAATTGCCCGAAACCGCCGTTGCGGCACTTACTGGGGCTTGGGGGAGCTTCAGGGAGGCCTGCGCTGGGAGGGGGTGACGTTCCAGGAGGTTGATGCGCCAGGAGTCCCGCTGCGTCACCCTCCTGGCATGTCGCCCCCTCCCAGCGCGTCATCCCCGGCGTCCTGCCCCCCCCCCGCCATGCCCTAGCGACACCACTGTGTAGATAGGTACCTGTCTGTCCATATTTACCTGGCTTCAACTAGACTTCTCTCAGGAAATTGTTATCCATGACAGTTTAAATCAAGCCTTCTGTAATTTTTGTTCCTTACTGTTTTGAGCAAGCAGTTGTTGATTTAAGGAAGTACTAGAAAGGTTGTTATTTAAGGCTTTCATAACTGGAAGCCTATAAAATATTTTAAAAACTGAGGCAGGAGACATTGTGGCTGGAGTTACAGTAATTCTGAACAAAAAGGCATTCCTCGCAGTTCACAGTTGTTATAACTGTTGTTAAGTGTTGCATGCTGTCAAACATTTAATCCACAGAGCAGTAACTGTGACAGGATTAAATGAAGCACAGAAAAGAGTGACGAATATTTGCAGCTACCGATATTTCTTTCATAGCTATCAACTTGTCACAAATGAGGATGGGGAACGCTCAGGTTTTCTGAAGCAAGGAAACAAAGCAAGTGAAGACCCAAGAGACCTGCTAGGAGCCCTTCCCCCCCACCCCAAGATGCTTTTGTTATTTCTGAGGGTGGCTTCATTTATGTACTTCCACGGTGAAGGCTATGGCTTTTGTTAAGCAAGGTGCTCCCTTCTAAACTTACAAGCACATGCTTGTAAGACAGTGTGATATAGCATTTAGAGAGTTGGACATGGACCAGGAAGTTCTGGATTCAAATCCTCACTCAGCCGTAAAGTTTACTGGATGACCTTGGAACAGTCACAATCTCGCAACCTCACAGGGTTGTTGTGAGGATAAAAAGGAGGGGAAGGAGATACCTCTACCACTCTGAGCTCGTTAGAGCAGTGGTTCTCAAATTTTTAATAGGGAGTAGGGAATGCTGTAAGTGGTTGCAGGGAGACTGACGGCGGCGGCGGCACTCCTAAGATCGCGCCACTGCAGGAGTAAAAAGGGGGTTCTGGAGTCACTGGGGCCTCTGCGGGCCTCCCCGAGCCTCAGATCGGCTCCCTGAAATGATCAATACCCACTTCTGGGTATGGCACGACCCCCGGTGAGTCCAGAACCCCGTTTTTTCTCCCGGTGGCAGCGCAATCCCAGGAGTGCCATTGTCGTCATCATTACGTCAGCACATGTCACCGCGCCTCTTAAGGGTGCTTCTGGCTGGTATGGTGCGGAAGCAACTGCTTCTAGCTGGGTCACGACACATCAGTTTGAGAATCGGTGCCTTAGACGAAGTGTGCACAATAAATAATATGTGCTAAATGAAGAAGTAATATAAAACCTTTTTCAAGTTGCACCATCACCCAAAAAGCACCCCTGCATGTTAACAGAAACATGTGCTTCAAATATGCTTGTGTGCATGTGGTTGGAAGCAATATTCACGGTCAGAATAGGTGTCCCCCGCTCAGCGACGAATCGGTCAACAATGATCCGCATATACGACAGAGGTCCCCTAAAGTTAAAAAAGTTTTTAAAAATCATCTTGCTTAACTTATCTCTGGAACCGCTCCGTTTTCAAGGCTGGAATCGTCTTGCTTCACTTGCTGCAGAGGGAAATCGTGCTCCGGAAGCCTCTTCTCTGGGTCACGCAAGTCCCTTCTCCCTCCCTCCCTCCTCTCAGGGCTCGCCCCAGTGATACATTCTGCAAGAGAGAACCATTCGGAGGCAGAGCTCTGTGCATGTGTGCGTTTCAGTCAGGCTGCTTCTTGGAGAGGGTGGATAGAGCAGTGGCTGCGAGGGGGGATTGCGTCTCGTCTCATCTCGCTCGCTGCGTCTCGTCTCACTTGCTCAGCCCATTAAGCTGCCCCCCCCCCGCCGCTCCCACCGCCACCTCATGTCCCAGGTTATTACCGTGCCTGCTAAGTGCTCCTGCCGGCTGCTCTCCTGGGCTCCCGTTTGCCTCATAAAAAAAAGGAAGTCACCTGCGCGTGCACACACACACTCTGCAAAAATGCAAAACCGGAGCCTTGCAGGAGAGCTCAGAAGTCAGAAAAGCCCCATGAAAGGCAATGATGCAGTATTACTGATGACTCTTGAGTATCCAAATAACGGATAATTAGTTTGCCATCTTTCAGAAGCAAATGCAATGCAGCATTACTGTCATCATAACCATGACGGAAAATGAAACCAAAACCACATTTAGGAAGTTTTATAGCTTTGGTATCATGGTTGTAAATTGCCTTTTCTATTACAGTGCCCATCCTACTGTTTGAAAAGGAGGCTAATAGGATAGAGTATCGAGGCATGAAACCTTTCCAAAAATCAATGATCTCCCTTCATTCTAATTTGGTTACTGCTACATAGGTGCAAAACAACACTGCATTAATACTGGCATGGCAGCTTTCACCTTTGTGTCTGTGTTTGCCACCAGTGTCCAATTACTGATAGTTAGTGATGCGGTATATTATACTGTCAGGATGATGAGGATATTCAATCTTATACTACGATCGTTTGTTGCACTAATGAATTATCACTCTGTTATGTCAGCATTTCCATCAAGATAATTTTGCTGGAATTGAATGTATTTATTTAACCATTTATTATCCTGCCTTTTCCAAGCTCAAGGCAGGTACCTGAGCAGGTTTCCTGCTTGAATTCTCTTCCTCTTTGAGACAATGGAGCAGACCAGGCTTTTCAGATAGTCTGATTAAACTAAGCAATGCTTATTTCTATACATCTTTGCTAGTCAGGGAGGAAAAAAAAAAGAGAGGCAATAATTTGGGGATAAATTTTGGGAGACTGCTGGCTCCATTCTTGTCCACAAAGGCCTCACTCTCGTGCCCCCCAGAAGCCATACCTCTCCCATGGAAGACCCCCCCACACACACACACACCGTACGCCTCCCCCCTTTGGGCAAAAGCATTGCCATTGCATTCGTGTTCACCACCTACAAAATCCTCCACCACGACAGTATTCCTACTTTATTAGTCCTTCTTGATTTTCATGCACCTACCCTGAATGGAATCCTTCCCTCTGAGAAATATTTTGTATTTGTTTGCTCTAGTATTCATTTGTGTGGTGCATAATGTGACACACCCACCACTTTCTCTTGCATTGCTTGTCCTTTTGGTCTCACTTGTCAATGCAGTTTTTGTTGCTTTTCCTTGTACTTGGGGCCGAGCTACACAGAATGCTAAATAAGTCAGTGTGTAGTAGCGGGACGGTGGATCTGCCCCACTTCAGGGGACAGGTCTGCTCAGGCTGCTCCTGCCTGCAATGACACGCTGAAACGTTTAGCGTCACCCGGAGCTCACCTCCTTGGACAAAATAGGATCTGACCTACGAAAACGTGCGCCACAATAAATGTGTTGGTATTTTAAGGGGCCAGAAGACAAGCTTCACTGTTTTTTTTGCTGCAACAAACACAACAACTCAGCTGTTCCTTTGGAAAACCTTTAGGGCATTAATTTTAGTTTAGGGCTAGTTTTTTAATCTTTTTAAACCCAATCAAACAAAATGGCTGGTAAATAGCTGACTCCAGAGCTGCCCCCCACCGTGCTCCTAAAACTGCCCCATTTCCCAGTCTATACCATCACTCCTAATTCTTCTGATTTAATGGTTCTGTATTCTGTGTTCCTTCCAAGTTCTTACAGTGGGGCACATAGATTCATACAACAACCTTGTGAAATAGGTTAGGCTGCAACATAGTGATTTTGTGAAGCCCACTCAGACAGCTTCACAGCTGAACAGGGATTTGAACTCAAGCGTTGCCAGTCCACGTCTTGCCCTCATTGCTTTCTGGAAGGGAATGCACACGCCACACTAGTTGAGTGGATAAGCAATCTTGGTTTTATCAGAACTTTAAATTAAACAGAGATAAATTAAGGTAACGGGCAGCCCAATCCTGTCTAGAATGCAGTAGAGGCGCACCTAAGGCGGCTACTGTATCCTATCTAGGATTGGGCCTGTGCCGGTGGAGCTGGAGCCCCAGCAGGTAGAACCCCAGCAGGCCCAATGGGCCTCCTCGGATATGTGCCAGCACAATGGCCGGCGCAAATCCAAGGACCTGGTGTAAGGCTGGCCAGGCCCAGGATAGGATTCTGCGGAGCGCGCTGCCAGTGATACCTCCCCCCCCTCATGGGTGCAGCGGGCCACCCCCCCGAAATGCCCCATTCTGGCCTTCCCCTGCCCTGATTGGCGGAAAACTTACCTTCCCTGGCAGGTGCAGCTCCAACTCTGGCAGAGAGTGAACAATGCCGACTTCTCTGCCGGTGCTGCTTACTCGCCGGGTGTCAAAAACGTGTCTTATGACACGTTTACGACACCCAGCACCAGTGGAGCCGTCACTCTGCCAGTGGAATTCTGCACAGGATTGCACTGTTAAACATCTTTCTATTGCTCAGAGGTAATTTCTCAAGGAATGCCATAATTGTTTAAATGTTCATTAGAACATTTATCTTCTTTGTGGATAGAGAAAAACATGTCTGTACCAGCCCAGCGTCTAGCTTCTTTTTTCTCTGAAACAGATTTTCATCACAGTGAACTGCCTGAGCACAGATTTCTCCTCCCAAAAAGGAGTGAAGGGCCTTCCTTTGATGATTCAAATTGACACATACAGCTACAATAATCGCAGCAATAAACCCATCCACCGGGCCTTCTGCCAGATCAAAGTTTTCTGTGACAAGGTAAGATGATGTGTTTGTTGTTTTTTATTTTCAAGATTTCTTTCAGAATTTGTTAGATTCAACATCAGATATAACATTAGTGAACTAAACAACATTCAGGGATATTTGAAAAGGATAACACTGTTTTCTTCACTTACTTCGGGCAGACGCTAAAACTTTAGCTGCTCTGAAAAGTAGAGATATGAAATCGTTTCTAAGAGCTGGTATTTTTTCTTGTAGTTCCATGTAGTCCAATAAATTCAGCACTGGGTAAATGAAATAGTGTACCCTGCAATATCTTTGTCTTATGATATTTCCCAAAATGGTTGCATCCTGGGACAATCTCACCAACAAAAATATGAACCAATTCAGCCACAGATCTTTCAACAGCATCAAGGATAACTCTTGGATGTATGACTTAACTCAGAAGGGCACAGATACCAACATGTCATAATTTTAAAGGACATTAATGAGGAGGAGGAGGAGGTAAAAGGTTTATTAAGCGTCTAAAAATACTGGGTGCTGAACCTAAGAATAAAATCAGAACAAGACCAACAGGCCACCCACTTATAGTCTCAGTGAACATGAAAGGAGAAGGGGGGAAAGGAAGGTGTCAGCTGAGAAAGGCCAAAATGAACAGGTGGGTGTATGATGGCTTTTTAAAGGGAGCAAGGACACATTCCAAATATCAGTGGGCAATGAGTCAGCTCCTGAAAAAGGGCAGAGCCTAGACATGGAAGAGAAGGTCCTGGATTGAAAGAGAGGGTTGGTTCCTGAACAACAAAGGAAATGAGGTAGAACGTATTGTGATCCAAAGGAAGAAAGATGACGGGTGAGAGAATGAAGAGATTTGAAAAGAATTAGGAATATGTTGTGGTGATGGTAATGCTGATGGTGCATTAGCCTCTGTTGCTCGGTAACTAGTGTGCTGCTGTGACTAAAACAACAGGAAGTCTGTGTGGAAAAGATCTATTTTCCAAGCCAGCAACACCAAAGAAGATTTCAGGGGTTACGGTAGTGTTCATAAAGGTTTTCCAAAATGAAATTCATAGGAATATTCTGCAGCTCACTAACATTTGTTGGGGTTTGAGCTGTCAGTCCACATGAGAGGGCCTAGCTCACCATGACGACAGCATGCAACTAAAGCCAAAGGCAAACTGATGCCTCTGGTTTTATTCTCTCAGACATCTCATTCAGAGCCCAATCCTATTCTTCCCCCCCCCTGTGCGGGGGGCGGGCGGACCGGGAGACTTCCGCAGGGCAAGGGGACGTTCAATCCCCTTACCCCTCCATAAGGCTCACAACTGGCAATGGGTCTCCTTGGAGCTACACTAGCAATTTAGCTAGTGTAACTCAGAGGAGAGGAGAGGGGCGGGGAGACTGTAGGGAAGGGAGATAGTATCCGGTGTGGGCCGTCCACAGCAGATCCTACCCCACCCATGACCTCCCCGCCCCCTGTTATGCCCTCCCCCACCCCTATTCCAACCTCCTCCGCCTCCCTGCTGGCTCACCGTGTATGACACGCGTCCGGACATCCTCCAGCACACCCGGAAATGCAGGAACCTTCCCACCGGCGCCCCCATCAGCGCGCTGGTCGCTGCGCTGTCAGGGAGGTGTTTACAACTGGTGTGGATTGCTTTATGGCAGTCTGCACCAGCGAGGGAGGCGTGCCGCCATTAGGCGGCACACATAGGATTGGGTGCTTTATGATATACACACTTTAATATTTATTTGGCGAGAAGAGGAAATGAACTTACAGATATGTTGTAGAAGAGTTTACATTCTATTATACATTTATTTATTTATTTAAAAAATTTATATTCCGCCTTATGCCATGCCGAGGCAAATGCCCAAGGCGGATTACAACAAAAATTAAAAACAGTTTAAAATACAGAAAGTTTAAATACATAATTTAAAAACAATAAAAACAATAATATCAATAAAAACCACTGGGGGGGCAACAGTAGGGAGCACAAAAGCAGCATGGCAGAGCATCTTGAGACACAGGAGGCAGGCTACAACCCATCACCCAAACGCGAGACGAAACAAAAATGTTTTGAGCCCTTGCCGAAAAGTCATGAGGGAGGGGGTGGTTCTCAGATCCCCTGGCAGGGAGTTCCACAGTTGTGGCGCCACAACAGAGAAGGCTCGCCCACGTGTTGCCACTCACCTAACTTGCGATAGAGGTGGTACACGCAGGAGAGCCCCCTCAGATGACCTAAGAGAGCGGGCCGGAATGTATGGGAGAAGGCGGTCCCTCAGATATCCTGGACCCAAACCGTGAAGGGCTTTAAAGGTCATTACCAGCACCTTGAATTGGGCTCGGAAACGAATGGGCAGCCAGTGCAGCCGCTGAAGCAGCGGCTCAACAGAGTCAAACCGCCTAGCTCCAGCTACCACCCGGGCCGCCACATTCTGCACTAATTGCAGCTTCCGAACCGTCTTCAAGGGCAGCCCCACGTAGAGTGCGTTGCAGTAATCCAGTCTTGAAGTCACTAAGGCGTGGACCACCGTGGTCAGGTCCGATCGACTCAAGTACAGCCGCAGATGGCGCACCAGCCGAAGCTGGGCAAACGCACCCCTGGCCACAGCCGCCACCTGGCTTTCCAGGGAGAGCTGTGAATCCAGAAGTACTCCCAAGCTGCGCACCTGTTCCTGCAGGGGGAGTGCAACCCCATTCAGAACGGGCAGATGACTCAGTACCTGCATCGAAGCTTTCCTGACCAGTAGGACCTCTGTCTTTTCTGGATTCATTCTCAACCTATTAGCCCTCATCCAGACCCCAACCGCCTCCAGGCAGTGTTCTAGGACTTCCACAGCCTCCCTGGAGCGAGATGGCAAGGAGAGATAGAGTTGGGTGTCATCAGCATATTGGTGACACCCAACTCCAAATCCCCGGATGATCTCTCCCAACGGTTTCATGTAGATGTTGAAAAGCATGGGAGACAGAATAGAACCCTGTGGCACCCCACACTGTAAAGGGCAGGGCGCCGAACAGGCATCTCCCAGCATCACCATCTGGGACCTGTCAGCCAAGTAGGAATGGAACCACTGCAAAGCAGTGCCCCCTAGTCCCAACTCTGCCAATCGGCCCAGAAGGATACCATGGTCGATGGTATCGAAAGCCGCTGAGAGGTCCAAAAGGACCAGCAAGGATGCACTCCCCCTGTCCAGTACTCGGCGAAGATCATCCAGCAGGGCGACCAAGGCTGTCTCCGTCCCAAAGCCCCGCCTGAAGCCAGACTGAAAAGGGTCCAGATACTCCGTTTCATCTAGTATCCCCTGGAGCTGAGACGCGACCACCCACTCAATCACCTTACCCAAAAAAGGCAGATTGGAAACTGGCCAATAGTTATTTAAATTGGAGGAATCCAAAGATGGTTTTTTCTGGAGGGGACGTACAATTGCAGTCTTCAGGATGCTAGGCATCACTCCCTCCCGCAATGATGAATTCACAATAGGTTCCACCCTATTATACATATTTTAAGGTGTCTGGAACTTCTGTTATGTCAAATGTGTTGCTCAGGCTTTCTCTTTTATATCTTCAAAAGTTGGGACTAGAGCAGGGGTTCTCAACCTTTGGAGGCCCGCGTACCCCCTATCACGGTCCAATTTTCTGAGGTACTCCCTACTAATTAACTGCTAATTAATTGGATTAATTAATTAGGTAATTAATCGTTAAATAAAAAGTACTAAAACAAATTTAAATATGAAAAATGTCTTATTTAACTTGTGTGTGTGTGTGTGTGTGTGTGTGTGTGTGTGTGAGAGAGAGAGAGAGAGAGAGAGAGAGAGAGAGAGAGAGAGAGAGAGAGCGTCATGCAAGGATCTCTTTTTTTCTCCAAGTCACACTTCCCAAAATCAGCTCCTCCCTCCCCCACCCCACCAAACTGAAAAAAAAGTTCCAAAGTACAAAAATAAGCCCAAAACCAAAATCAGAGAGACAGAAGTGCTCCGGAAATAATTACAATTTAAAATCCATGTTAATTAACACTTAATTAGCTGCTGATGGGGCAGATAAGAGGCAGGGCTTGGCATAACCCCAGCAAGAGGTCTGCGTACCCCTAGGGGTACCCGTACCACAGGTTGAGAACCCCTGGGCTAGAGGCATTCTGTAGCCAGGCTTTGTGATACATGCAAGCTCCTCCTCTAATGAGCCCCAGTGAGACCAGTGTGCTGGGTCTCACTAGCCTGAGGTGCTGAGGAGAGGTGTAGCACCATCTCTGGAGCTGCTGCTGTTGCTGGGAGTAAGGGGCAGGAGTGGCTAGGGATGAGAAGTGTAGCCCTGGAGCTGCCGCCACGACCAGTAAGGGATGGGAGGCAAGTTTGGGGAAAGTTATTGGGTGGAGGTGAAGAGAAGGAAAGCCCTGGGGATGAGGAGGACACCTTAGGGACTCCCCAGTTGCAGTGTGCTTTCTGTGCCCAGGAATAGAAATTAACAGAGCAGGTATAGCATGTTTTGTATGGGGGGGGGGGAGCCGGGGCAGCATCTCAATCTCATGACAAGTCTCAGGTGCAAAAAGGGCTTGGGCCAGGCGTGGATATCTCTGAATAGAAGTGCCATTTATTTTACCCATGGACCTGGGCGTTGATCTTGCAGAAGCTGCGTTGCAATCAGATTCTACCTCTGCATCCTAGTCCAGCCATTTTACTACGGTATGTCTATGGGAAAAGGAAATAGTTAAGTTCTAGTTGCTAAGCAACCATGATCTCATAATATGCAATTGCAGGACAAAGGAAGAGTGGTAAAGCAATAGGAGACATAGATAAGAGGGTCTCAGAACTGCCCCCCTTGAGTCCCACTCTGGGGTGCCCCTTTACGTAGGAGCAATACAACAAATTAGGGAACTTTGGGGGAAAATGCTAGCTGCAATTAGTAACTCATTTTAAAAAATAGGTTGCCAGTAATAAATCTTAAGTGCAATATTTTAATTCTGATTTTTTTAGGTCAAATATTTGCAGAGATCTAAAGATACAGCAGCCTGGTAAAAGCTCAGTAAATATCAAAGGAATGTGTAGAGGCTTTTTTTCTGTTTGCCAGTTTTTGAAAAGTAATGAGGGAAAGGGGAAAAAAAGATCTTAAGAGCATGGGCCTCATCAAGGGTGACCTATAGACTACAAGGAGCAGAACCTTTGAATTATACATATTCATCACTTTGACTATCTATCCGTTTAATTGATACTTCACATTTCATGGTTGGGGAGCAGGAAATGAGTGTTGACACACCTAATCAAAACCATCTTAGGAGTAGAAGAAAAGAGCACAAGGTTAGTTAAAATGTTACCTTTATCAAACCTGGAGTTGGCTTAAGGAGGCTTAAAATAGGATATAGGATCACTCAAGCTGAGGTTGGCCTCAGGCAGCGAGTAGGCAGGAATCCTTGAAACACATTTGGTAGCCTCTTGTTAGTGGTTTATTTATATCTGTAGCCCATGCTATCAATTGCAGACCCCTCACAGGGTTGTTGTGAGGACAAAAAGGAGGGGAGGAACTATGTACACCACTCTGAGCTCCTTGGAGGAAGAGCGGTATAAACATGTGAAAAATAAAATAAATAAAAATAAATAGGACAGACCATGTTTATGAACTGTTTGCTACAAATAACATTGCTATAAAATATTGGTTAGAAGAGTTTCTTAAATATGCTTAAATGGCCTGTGGACTGCTGGTGATTCCTTTTTAAGTGGTTTCTGAGAGCAGCAACGAAAGCCAGTTAAAACAAAAGCATAAGATGAGCCCTCTTAGATCAGACCAAAGGGCCATGGAATCCTGTATCATTATTATTATTATTATTATTATTATTATTATTTATACAGTATTTATATACTGCCTTTCTTGGTCATTGGATTTCTCCTCCAACTTTAATCCAAGGCGGTGTACATGGGCAGGCTGTCCTAACCCCCCCCCCCCTTGGGTTTTTTTACAATATATATAAATGTCCAATCTTTCATTGGACATTTATATATATTTCCAGGCTACTTTTCAGGTGGTATCCTTTTTACAGTCTGACAATTCTGCTGGCTGGCGCCTCCCACACTCGACCGACGCAGCTGGAGGCTCTTATCTCTCCTCCTGGAGGCTTTCACAGCTTTTTGCCAGTGATGTGTCTCAAACTTATCAAGTTCACCGGTCTTCAGGCTTTGAAGGCAGCAGCTCTCCCAACTGAGCCAGACTCTTCTGCATCCCACAGTGGCCAATCAGATACCTCCAGGAAGTCCAGAAGCAGGACATGAAGACATGCTCCCCCCCCCCCCCGCAACTAATATGTGGCCTCTGAACAGGGTGTCATATAGTTATAATTGGTAATAGCCACTCAGCTTCTTCTGCATAGCAATTCAGATAGTCAGGGCCAATGGGAGTGCAACATGTTTCAGTGGTATAGAGCATGTGCAAATATTGACTATCCTTTAACCATTTATCTAGCACCAATATTTATTTGTACTTAAAGGGCCCTCAATGCGGTTTGCAATTTGAAAAATCTAATTTAAAATGGCAAAATGACACCACAACACTAGGGGGCCTATGCACATTTCCTAGCTGTGCATGCAACATCATGTGTGCCATTGTAAAATATCCACACATCCAGATCCTTTTACCTTGGCAGAAAGAGTAATGGGCACAGAAATCAGGAGTATCACGTCTACACAGTACATAATATGCCTGTGGTGTGCTTTAAAGGTTTCTCTTTGCCCAGTTAGCCCAGGATTAAACCATGCACATTTGGATTTCACTGGGGGACAGTAGGAAAGAGTGGAGCCTATTCAGAGCTGGGGCCTAGTATGACATTTATTGCACCTCCTAAAGTCTGCTTGTGCCACCTAGTGGTAGAGTATGACAATGGTGTCTGTTTTGATGGAATATAAAAATAAAAACAGAATTAAAAAACTCAAAAACATATCAACACTCTAGAAAAAGGGGCTTTACAACACTTTTGAAATGCAAAGGAAGGTGGAATAATACCTCAGTTCTAGTGGGAAGTTGTTCCACTGCTTCAGGGCCCTAGACATAAAGTATTTGCTTCTAGATTAGAAAAAGATATTTGTATTGCACGGATGGATGGTAAATGAAACGGCATGATTTGACAAACAAAGGTAGTGGGATGATTGATGTAGGGCAGTGGTTCTCAAACTTACCTGGCTCACGACTCCCCGCAGCCTCTTCTTCCTGGCTCACGACTCCCCCGGTAGCTCCTCCTACCTGTTCTCCTGGGTGCCGCCATCTTGGATCTCACAAGATTTCGCAAGATCCAAGATGGCGGCACCCAGGAGAACAGGTAGGAGGAGCTACCGGGGACATCTCACGACACCCCTGTGACTGTGATGCGACACCCTAAGCCGTCGCGACGCACAGTTTGGGAACCCCTGATGTAGGGAGAAACAGTCTCGGGCACCTCAATCCTGTCTAGCAGGATGCAGCGGCGCAAATAAGGTGCCCGTCGCATCCTAAGCAGGATTGGGCCTGACCAGGCACAGCCAAAGGCCACCTTGGGATAAACAGACATTTGTCCCTTTACCCCGAGTAAAGCTCCAGCCG
The DNA here is from genome assembly GCA_026170595.1 of Plestiodon gilberti rubricaudatus. Lineage (NCBI taxonomy): Eukaryota > Metazoa > Chordata > Lepidosauria > Squamata > Scincidae > Plestiodon > Plestiodon gilberti. The sequence continues at coordinate 23,015,940 of JANXHW010000004.1, read as the reverse complement.
TACCTAATGGGGCTACTTGAATATGCACCCGCTATTTTGCTGGTGCACATTTGAGAGCCCCATGTAATGGCGGCCAGGCCCAGGAAGGGGGATAGGATACAGTGGAGGAGGTCTCTGACAGGCTCCTCCCCCAGCCCGGGTCGAGCTGACCAATCCCATCCCCGGAATGCCTCGTTCCGCCCTCCCCACACCCCTCCACCGCCCCGTGGAGAACTCACCTTCCCTGGCAGGCGCAGCATTGTCTCTGGTGTGGGGAGAGTGGCTTCAGCCTTGGTGCCGGCTCCACTTACTCTTTGGATGTGGTAAACATGCTTTATAGCACGTTTTCAACACCCTAGACCGGCGGAGTGATTGCTCCACCGGTCAAAGAGTAGACAGGATTATACTCTAAGAGATGTAGAACCCAGGCCACATACTTTAAAGGTTAAATCCAGTACTTTGAATTGGATCTGGCAGCACAACAGCTGCCAGGGCAGTTGACTATGCAAAGGCTGTGCAAATTCTTGTCTCCTGACATTAACTGGGCTGCTGAATTTTGCACCAGCTGAAGTCTCCACGTCATCTTCAAGGGCAGCCTCATGTAAAGCACATTACAGTAGCCAGGCCTGGAAGTTACAAAAGTGTGGATCATGTTATCATTGTGGAATAATATGGTTATTTAAAAAGACAATTACAAATTCATGATACATTTGCAAACCAGACAGTGCTCATTGTTTTGACTCTGCAGATGCAATTGTCTCTGCTGCGTTAGGAAGGTGCTTGACAGTCAGTGAGATTTGCTTCCTCTCAGTCTTAATCCAATGGCTCTTAATGCCCTTTTATCCACTAGAGAACATTTATTCCTTCTTATCATAATAGATTTTTTTATGCCTTAAATAGCATTAAGTAGGTTGTCAAGGAAACTACCACCACAACACTGAGAGAGTTTTACATGAATTTACTGCAGGCAGCAAGCTAGAGTGGGGGTGAGGGTGGGGGTGTGTTTGCCACTTATCATGATCTTTTTAAAAATATCAGACATACACCACTCTTAAAATCTCTGACAACCTTTCATCGCTATTTCACTTCAGTATGATAGCTGCCTCCCCTCTTCTCCCACCATGTTGGCAGATGGAGCAGAGGGATTTTTGGAACCAAGGGTGCTCTGTGCCTTAAGGGTGTTGGCTGTCGCTTAAGCCCCTTAAACCTCTGAAGGCTCTGACCAAGAGTGCAGGAGATTCGCCTTAGGAAGAGCTAAAATATTTAACTTCTAGTAGTGATCAGTCGTGTATTGCAACTGAATGCATGCCGATGCTTGCAAATAATCTGAGATGATTGTCTGGTGTGGTTGTTAGCATGTTAGAGTGTAGAACTATGGAGGCTGCAGATTGAAATTCACACACAGCTACTATATGAAGCTCACTGGGCTAGTCACACTCTCTTTCTCTGCCTAACCTACCTCACGGGATTGTGAGAATAAAATAGAGGAAGGAACCATGTACACTGTAAATAATTATCTGATGGCCCAATCCTAACGAGGACGTGCACCAGCGGAACGCACGTTCTACTGGCACGTGCTGTCACAAAAGCGCCATAAAGCTCTTTGCAACAGCACAATGCCCAGACGTGCAGGCGGGAAGACTGGAGCCTTCCCATTAGCACTGGCCATCAGGTAAATCCATCATAGGGGCGGGGAGGGTTGGGAGGGGGTTGAACAGGGGGGAGGACCGGGGTGTTGATGGGGCGGGGTGTGTGTGGATTGGACCTGAGAGGGGGCAGGATTGGCAGTGCTGTGCACGCTGTATACAAACCTCCTTCCCAGGCTTGATCCACCTGCATGAATCAACTTGGATGTGCGCCAGCAATATTGCTGGCACGGGTCCGCATTGACCCGTTGCGTCTGCTGAGGCTTACCCCGGGGCGAGAGAACAAATGTTCCCTTACCCTAACGAGACATCCTGCAGGTAAAAATCCCCCGTGGGATGCAGCATAATCTGCGCCGGTGCTGCTGCATCACCGTATGGGGATTTACATTGGATTGGGCTGCCCAAAACAATCTCTCACACAGCCCATGCTGAACATGTAAGCCCCACTGAAGTGAATGGGACTATGCATGAATAAATTGGTATTGTTTTATCTGTCTGTAAAAAGACGCATCGGATTTGGTTCAGATATCTCTTGCTGAAGAATCTTTGGTGCACAGGCTAGACTTGAGTAGTCCTTCTGGTGCTAAGACCTTTTGGTGCCTGAGGCAGCATGCCAATGCTGCCTCCCTTATGCAATGATGAGCCGGCCTTTGCTCCTCCCGCTCCCTGGATTGGAAAAGGAAGAGAAGGACAGAGGGGAAAAGGAAGTGTGGAGGAGAGGAAAGCGTTGCTGCTTTGGCCCACAACTCTCCTCACTTCCACACTTCCTCTTCTGTTCCGTCCCTCTCTTCCATTTCCAATCAGGGAGTGAAAGGAGGAAGAGGAGGAGGAACAGTAGAGGCAAATGAGTGGATGGAGGTGGGCGCTTTCTGCCAGTCTGCTGCCTGAGACCACTGCCTCAGTCTGCCTCATGGATGGGCCGGTCATGAGTGGTCCCATTCACCTCAGTGAGGCTTATCTCAGTGAGGCTGTTTGAGCGTTTGTCTCCCAGGTGCTTTGTAAGCTACCATATGGGAGGAAGGAAAAGGTTAAAATGCCTTGCATCCTGCTGTTTATCCCCCCAGAAGCTTTTGATTTGGCCTTAACTTTCCCATTGCTGCCGTCTGTGATAGGTATATCATTGAGCTTATTTCCATATAGTAATAGCCATTTAAAATGGCCCATAGTACACATTTGCCCCAGTCCTTCTTGCTTTTGGTGCCCTTGCTGCCATTTTGAAGTTCTCCTTTCATGTGCTCAGTAGTACTCTCTGAATTGCAGCAGTGAAAATGATAAGCATTTGTGGACGGGGGGGGGGGGCATTGAGTAACGGGAGCAGAGGACAGCAGCAGACACCAGCTTGTTCATGGGAGGCTGGCAAGATGCAACCGAGCTCCTGAAAATCTCCCCAGAGCTGTTTTTTCCCCCTGGGTGCAAATAGATCTGCATATATGACATACTCGGGATAAAAAATTGGCTGCATGCACACATACCCTAGTGAATAACAGTGTCAGGCAACAACAGTACAAAAAGAAAGAAGACTGCTGTGAGCAGCATGTGTATTTATGAGATCCTTGCAAAAATTATTTCCAACATTACCATGCTGGGGGCCGGAATGATTAAGATAATACTCAGATGACTAACTGAGCTTGATAAATATTAACATTCAAAGGTTCAGCCATTTGAAACGCAGCAGGAAAGAACCTCTGCTGTGTAGAATTGCGCTGTGACCTCCTGTATTAGCATCTTATATCCATAAGATCTTCAGATCGTGCATGGCTTCCCATCATCTTATGTCCCACTTTCTGCTCATGTGGCATGAGACTAAAACGCTATCAGAATGGGCAGCGTGTTTACCCTTTGCACAGCTTAAATAGTCATGCAAAGTGCAAGGCTGTGGGATACCAGTCGGAATTATATGACCATTCAGTCGAGGCTTTGATGTCAAGTGGAGGGAGCAGCATTGCTGGTCTTGATTCTGAAGGGGGATGATGAGCACTGAAAATCCTTAATACCTTACAGTCTATGGTGGTGAGTAGCAGGGTTACTTAACACTGGGTGTCTTTCCTGCTGGAGACTGAGATGCCACTCCTGCCTTGCAGCAGAAGGCTGGACTAGATGGCCTTTGGGTCCTTTCCTACTATGAATCTATGGGATTAAAATTCCCACAACTCCACATATTAGGAGAGAGGTCTCATTCCAAGGGGTTTGAAGGTGAATTCAGGGCCTTGGAGTTTTAACCTTAAAGCTACACTGCAAGTGTCGACAGCTAAAAATAGGGGGAGGGGGGGAAGTAAAAAGGAAATGAAACTGGCTTTCCCAGGCACCATGCCTGCAAGTGTCTTGCTTCCCAACCACTAATACAAATGGCAACTCAGACTTCACAGAGTTGCCATTCAAAAGCCTGTTTTTCGTGCGGATTCCACTATGGAGTGATTCAAAGATCCCCATCGGGCGAGAACAAAGTGGCGTATGATGAATGAGCTCTCTGTTTCCCAAATCACTTTTCATGAAGTGAGATCTGCGGGTACATCTACAGGGCAGCTTTGAAAGGTTAGATATACTTACAGGGCACAGCCGAACTCTCAGTTTCCTACTGCAGTTGTTAAATGGTAGATTGGGGGGGGGGGTTTCCCTGAAGGGCTGATTTGGGCTATGTAATATGCAGGGGTGGTTTTCAAGTATCAGTAAAGGGAAAGCCCTGGGAAGGATGTAGTCTCCTCCTTTTCCAAAGATGCTTCCTGTTTAAACAAATGTCTTGTCAGGCAAAAACAAGAATCGTACCTGGGTGTAGAAAAGGGGCATAGTATTTATAGCAGAGCCTCGTCATTTGTCCTGACCACCCTGAAAGAGCGCCTCAGGCATTTAGGTAGGAGTTATACAGTACATGCATGTTGCCCATAGTTTGTAAGAGTTTGGATTTCACACTGTTAATTTTTTTTCAGAGATGAGGATCAGCTACTCTGACTCTTCCAAGTTTGAAGTAGTCAATGAGGAGCCTGGTCTAGACCCATCCGCTGACCGGAGGCTCTTTCAGCGTTAAGATTCTGTCCTTTAGGAGCAAGTTCTGCCAAAGTCTCTGAGTAGGGTTAAGAAGACGTAGGCCAAGTAGTCTTCCACAGAGAGTCTCAAGGGCAATCTTGGCACATCTGTCCAATTCTCTTCCAGCCTCTGTTTGAACAGGTTTTATAGCACCTGGAAAAGGCGGCAATTCACTTCCTGTTAGGAAGATTATTTCACTCAGGCCTAACTCTCACTGAAGTTGTAGACCTTTGTCTGGACTCAGCAGTGATGTCAGGTTTGTCCAGGTGGGGTCCTTGTAGACCCCACCCCAGACCCGTCAGAGTGTCCACCTGAGCCCTCAGTAAGGACGACAGTGGCAGTGCCCAATGCACCATCAGGATAGATGGGGGTGCTATGGGAGGTCCCACTGTTTGGGCTGTGCCACTTCATACTGCAGGTGGGAGCTCAGTGTTGAATGCTCTCCCATGGGGATACGGACAAAGATCTTTACACATAGGAAATTAACTATGTTAGGGGGAAAGCTAGGTTACAGTCGTTATTCCAGACATCTGATCTTCTTTGTGCAGGGAGTTTTCTTTATATGGAGGAGTATTCAATCATATGAGGCCTTCACCACCGTCTGAAATGGTACAGCTCACACCAGTTTACCATCTGAGCGAGAACCAGGCTCTAGTCCCAGCTGGTCATAAATCGTTTCTATGAAGAATTTTTATTTATTTATTTACAGCCACAGTCCCACCATGGATAGGGACAGGGGTGGTCTGTCACAGTTATGTGGCACTCGGGGAAAAAATGATAACTAATACTATCTAACTTTGTGCCCTGAGATGTAGCAAGGCCGGTGCAGCCTGCCCTGCATCCAGGACACAAAAAGACTTCTAGGGAGGTCACCTCGGAGGAAGGGAATGTTTGTTCCCTTTCCCCAGGTAAAGCCCCAGCCGCCCCGATGGGGCTACTCGGATGTGTGCCAGCAATTTTGCTGGCGCCAGTCCAAGAGCCCAGTGTAATGGCAGCCAGGTCCAGGAAGAGGGATAGGATTCGGTGGAGGAGGCCGCCGTCAATCCCTCCTCGTTCCCATGCCCGGCCGACCAATCCCCCCCCCTCGGAACACCCCATTCTGCCCTCCTTTTCGTTCCTCAACTGCCCGGCAGGGAACTTACCTTCGCCAACAGGCGCTCCTCTGCATCTGGTGCAGGTAGAGTGGCGCCGGCCTCTGCACCAGTGCCTCCTCTTCACCGGGTAACACAAACTTGCCTTGTGACACATTTGTAACACCCGAGACCAGTGGAGGGCTGCTCCGCTGGTCTACATTGTAGATAGGATTGGGCCGTAAGTCCCCAACATATTTACCAGTTTCGTTCTGGAGGTCTGTCCGAAAGTTGGAACATACGTACCTCAAAACAGCTGGCTTTTGCTGGCCAAGCGCTATCATGCCTGCGCAAAAGCACCACAAAGGACGTATTGCGTCTGCATGAAAATGCCAACGCAGCCATTCGTAACTCAGATGTCCGTAACTCAAGGAGTCAGTGTAGTCATTGCTTATGCAATGTACTGGTGATGTTTTGGAGAGAAGAGCATTGTGCGTTTTCTAGTCAAGTATTTTTTGTGTCTTTTTTGTATTTTGGATGTAAAAAGTATTTTTGTACCCCTAATATCCTGTGTCTTCTTTGAATGATCCATTTGTTCTTTTTATTATGTTTTTCCTGGCATTTTCCTGTTTCCTTATTGTCTTAGAAACATTAGTCAGCCCCAATTCCAAGTGCATATTCCAATGTCTTTAGAAGGTTAGATTTCTGTTTCGTCAGTAAATTGCAGTCTAGTTAGTTACTTCAGCTCTGCTCTTTATTGTGTACATAGTGGTATGGAATTCCTTCATAATGTATTTACATACCATGGGCCAGTGGCTGCGAAAGAGCTCTTACGCCTACTGAGTCAACAGAGAGAGATCTTAAAGTCCCACAGGACAAGTCTGTATTTTTAAATGTCTGTTTGCCAGCCCGAATCTAATGGCTTGTGGGCTTCTATGATGGCCTGCATTATAGCTTTCATCATTACTGTTGCTAGTATCAGGACGCTCAACTTGTACCTCTGCAAGCAAAAGAAAGGTGAAAAGGAAAGGTACAGGGAACTGGGTGTGTGCGAGCCCAGTGGTGTTTCAGTACAGCAAACATCTGACGGGGTGTGCAACTTCCCACTGATTTCTGTTTTTCCCCTTGTTTATTTCTTCTATATACTTCAGTATATTTGTTTTGATGGATTGATTCAACCTTTATTGGCATGGAAATATATTTGTTTTTACTTACTTAAAATACTTAAATCCTGTCTTTTGGCCCCAACAGGGGGCAGCATACAATAAAATGTAAAATACAGTATTATAATCAAAATGAAAACTTTGACCACAGCACTGATCAAAATGGTAGCAACGACAGGCTAAACATTCAGAACAGAATAAAATCGTGGCCAAACAGAAATGTTTATGCTTCCTGCAAAAATGCCTTGAAGTGTGTGGGTGGGTGGGAGGAAGGGAGATATGGGTTTCCCAAACAAGGAAGTTCCATAATGTACGTGTTGCAAAAGAGATGGCCCTATCTTATGTCCAAGCCAAACAGATCTTGGATGCAATGGGATGGAAGCAAGGCCTCTAATGGTGAAAACAGTGTTTGGGCAACCTCATCATGGAGAAAGCATCATGAATATGAACTGTATGTTATTAGGATTTAAGGTAAAGGTAAAGGTGACCCCTGACAATTCAGTCCAGTCGTGTCCGACTCTAGGGTGTGGTGCTCATCCCCATTTCAAAGGCGAAGAGCCAGCGTTGTCCGAAGACGCCTCCGTGGTCATGTGGCCGGCATGACTCTCCTTGCCGCAGCGCGTAGCATGCAGCTGGAACACGGAGCGCTCTTTACCTTCCCGCAAGTGGTACCTATTTATCTACTCGCATTAACATGCTTTGGAACTGCTAGATTGGCAGGAGCTGGCCAAGCAACAAGAGCTCACCCCGTCGCGGATTCGAACTGCCGACCTTTCGATGGACAGCTCATGGTTCAGCGGTTTAACCCACTGCGCCACCCACTACTGCTTCGCTATTTGCTGTACTTTTATATCTTTATATATAGATATAGATATAGAGGTGTGTGTGTGTGTGTGTGTGTGTGTGTGTGTGTGTGAGTGAGTGAGTGAGTGAGTGAGTGAGTGAGTGAGTGAGTGAGTCTGTCTGTCTGTCTGTCTGTCTGTCTGTCTGTCTGTCTGTCTGTCTGTCTTACCCTGAATGGCTTACCCTAGCTTGTTTTTGTCTTACCTTGAATGGCTTCTTCTAGTTCACCTGCCAGTAAATAGGAAATTGAAACAGTAGACTAGAGAAATCAGAAGCATCTGGATGAGGAGCTGACCTCTAGGGTTGTTAGCTAAGCAGAATTAAAGATTTTTAGACTATTTTCACATGAGGGAGGAAAGGAGGAAGAACAAAGCCAAATAGTCAAAGATAGCCAAACTCTTGTCCATTGGTCCTCAAATTACATAGCATTTAGCTTTGACCACAGTTTGAGGCGAAGGGACATGCATGGTGACCACAGGTGTGGTCACAGTACCGTCATATCCCATAAAAATCTCGTCCCTGATCCTTGCATAAGACCTCATTTAAGAAACTATGGCTTAGTGGCTAGGACATGATTATAGTTCAGATTTAGTACTGGTTCAAGTGGTTAAAAATACCCAGTGTGACTTGGTTCAACACCTTGGAAGAGAGTTGAGATTTTTTTTTTAAAAAAAAGGAAACAACGATTAAAGTCTTGGATACTGCCTGTAATTTAAGATGGAGAAATTTGACCACATTGGTTGGATGGGATGCAACTGCTACGAGGCATTTGACTCTGTTACATGGAGGCACACTGTGTGCCGTCCCCTCCTTTATCTGTGTGCCTGTGCTTCTCATGACAGGGAGCTGAGAGGAAAATCCGAGATGAAGAGAGGAAGCAGAACAGGAAGAAAGTGAAAGGCCAACTCTCGCAACCCCCGTGTAGCAATGGTGAGGAAGATACTCCTTACCTCCAGTCTAAATTGAGCTGTACAGATGGTACAGCTGACTGATTTGTGCCGATTAGCTCAGACATTAAACTTTACCCTCCAATTCCCATGTGCAGCTGAAGGGAAACTCACCACCGTCCCTCTCCAGAAGAAAAGTGACATCACCTTCTTCAAAACAATGACTGACCTGGACTCCCAACCTGTTCTCTTCATCCCAGATGTTCACTTTGGAAACCTCCAAAGGACTGGACAGGTAGGAGATGATGCTAAGTGCCAGGGCATTTGGTGGGGTACACGATCCTAGCAGGCTTTTTGATGCTTGCTTCTGGAGCAGGGCAACTTTGCAGATCGATAGCACTGACAATACGGTAGGAATTATATACTAATTAGAAACAATAGGCACAATCCAGCCGAAGTAAAGCTTTTATATCCCATTGATTTCAATGGGAGACTTATGCACAGTTCAAAAGGGAGAGTGGAAGCAAATGGGCCTTAAACAGTGCTTAGCTTTGACTTGCTCGGGAAAGGAAAGCAAATATTGAAAGAGTTCTAAAGTGTTGTAGGTTGTTCCCAGGGTTACTCAATGTGTCCCTGTATTCCTCAATCGTTTCTTGATGTAAACATTATCAGGGAGGGACCACTTCAACCATGCTTTTGTCTGCTATAGAGAAAAGAATACCTTCCCTTTTAGAAAGCAGAGCTCAGTGAGAACTTCAGGATATTCTTGTAGAACGTCTTCAGAGAATGTGCATTTGTATGTTAAGAGTGTGATAAACAATAACTGAATTTAAGACCCCTGTGGCCTTTTTGCTGCTGTAAATGGGAATACATCGATCTTGGGTGATTTCTCTGTTCCTAAAAGAAGCTTGCACTTGTGGCTTACTGTAAAGTTAATCTAGAGGAGTATCACCACCATTATCTTGCAGATACATATCTAATTCTTTGTCAGTTTCTGACCATGCAATTTAGCTGGGGTTCAAGGATGTAATTTGCTAGGTACTTTTCCAGCACAGAGCCCATTGGAATGAAGGGAGCATACCTAAGCTGGATGAAGAAAAAGCACAAAAGAGCAAGATACAAGATAGAGCCCAGATGCAGCTACTCTTGAGTCTTCTTCAGTTCTGTTATGTAGCAACTCCGGATGATATCATAACAATAAATCTGTCTTTCATTTGCTCTTACAGGTTTACTATAACACAGACGACGAGCGAGAAGGGTAAGACGTTTATTGCCTCATAAGTTTTGCAGCCAGGAGTCCAGCTCCTTAGGAAAAACAAGCCAAGTGCTGAAACTCTCATGCAGTTGAAAGTAGAATGTTTAACTTTTCTCTTGGCAGAGGCAGGACTCTCTACTTTGTTGTGACTTTTGTCACCTTGTGATAGAAGCGACTTAATTTTTTTTAAAATTCTATATACTATTTCACATGTTCATGTACATATGCTCTTACATATGTACTTCAGGGTTCTCTGTGTGGTAAAAAATAAACAGCAAAGTTCTGCAAAGCAGCCTGAATTCTGTAGTTCAGAAAGCTGAATTCTTCAGTCTCTATATTGTGCAAAATTAAGGCAATTTGTATATATTTGCTTATTTTGCATAATATATTCTGCTAGACTTGGAAAAAGAACTATGGAGGGCATTGACCTCCAGCCCTTGGAATTTCTGCTCCATCCTTCCTTCTCAACCTCTGCCTGTCTTTTTTGGCTTTAAGAGCTAGAAACGTTGTGGTGCTGTTTTTAAATCAAAACGAAGATTTTTGTGATGTCAGATTCTGTTCCTGTATGTGTTCCTGTGCAGTATTTGCACATAGTTACAGAAGAGATACAGCGTTGTTAGTTTGAGTACAGCGCATAATAGTACTCAAAGTCATCAGTTGTAGCACCACAATAAATGGGGTCATTAAATTAAACAATAATCTTGATTGTAGATTGATTGTTTGTAAAATGTGCCTAAATCTCCTTTTAACGTTAGCTAGGTTTTGGCTAGAGGAAGAGCAGGGAATGTGTGGGGTTGCTATTGCTGTCCTCTAGGGCAAGGGTTCCCAACCTGTGGTACACGTACCCCTAGGGGTACGCGGACCATCAGGCGGGGGTACGCAAGAGGCTGTCTGTTATCAGCTGCTGCAATAATTAATCGGTCTCCAAAGTTAAAACAGTTTTAAAATGTATTAAATGTATTAAAAACAATTTTATGTGTGTGTGAGTGTGTTTCACACTAGAGATAAGGGCTTGAATGACTTTAACCACAGTGCTAAAGATCCAAGCCCTTATCTCTAGCGTGAAACACAAACACACACAAAATTGTTTTAATGCATTTAATACATTTTAAAACTGTTTTAACTTTGGAGACCGATTAATTAGCTAATTAATTATTTGGTTATTAGCTAATTAATTAGTGTTTAATTGGCCGGGGGTACTTCAAAAAATTGGAACCTGACTCGGGGGTACACTGGCCAACAAAGGTTGGGAACCCCTGCTCTAGGGATCCTAACAAAGCAGAAAACTCAGAGCTCCATCTTCAAACAAGCCTTGGCCAGCATAACTGTAGAACAGAGTTCAGGCTCTGTTCCAAGACCTGGAGGACAGTTACCATAACACTGAGTTTTATGAAACAAATCTGTTTGTTTTTTTCTTCCTTCTGCAACAGTAGTATCTTGGCTAAAAGGATATTCCGGCCAGTAGAGGAGGAATTTGGCCCACCACCGTTGAAGCAAATAAAAGAAGAAGGAACAAAAAGAGGTACCAGTTAATTGTTAGGCACTTTGCTTCATTTTCTCTGATTCACAATTAATTTGAAGGTTGTCAGGGAGAGAATATTGAATGGAAAGATGGAGGCACACTTAAGGAGTGTGTGTCTGTGTGTCATGATCAGAGAACGTCAGCATTTAAATATAAAGTGCAATCAATTTATAATAAGATTTCTGCGTACTTCTAAAATCGTTAATTTCCAGTTCGGAATATATAAAAGCAGTTACCGGTATATGCATTTCTGTTGTTACTGAGTGCCATTAATCAACTACAAATGATGAATTGATATTGAAGTGATTGTTTCTACAGTCGAGCAGTTGCTAATGATGAGCATACGATCTCCAGTATGCATAGAACTCCTCTTTTTCTGTGTTTTGCAAGTTCTTCCTCATTTATTTCACTGAAGGGGAGGCAGTACTTTGTGCCAGAGGCGTCACTAGGACGCGCGTCACCCCAAGGCGAGGTGGCGCGCGTCACCCTAGTGACGCCCCTGAGAATGCCCCCCTATGCGCCGTGATTTTTTTGGGGGGCGACCCGGCTGCAACCAGCCCTGGGTGCCCCCCCGCCCCTTCGCGTCGCCCTCCGGATGCTCCGAGGCCGGCCCGGGAGCATCAATGCATCAATACGGGTACTTTTACTTGTTTCGCGCATGCGCAGACCGGTTTCGTCTCTGTGCCTGCGCGAAAACAGTAAAATATTCGTATTGACACATTGGGCCTTCAGAAGGCCCTGGAGCGCCGGCAAGGCAGGCTCCCGGGCCGGCCTTGGAGCATCCGGAGGGCGACGGAGGTGACACGCGCGGGGGGTGCGCGCGTCACCCCTTTGCGCGCGTCACCCTGTAGCGGCCTGCTCCCGTCGCCTCACGGGAGCGACGCCACTGCTTTGTGCTCATGGTTACGCTCTCTCCATTGAAATAAATGGAAAACTTTCATTAGCATGAGTTGACTCCCATTAATCAGGGACAATATTCCATTCAGACCACGGAAGAAATTCAGAGTTGCAAATCCCTATTCTCTGCAAACATAACAATGATTCCAGTTTGCCAGCGTCCAGTCCGTAGGAAAGCTACCATTCAATGTAAGCTTCCCTAACAAAATTATTTGTACAGGAAAAAAAAGAGGGCACAATTTAAAGAATAGATCAAATAAAAAAAGAGGCAAATAACAGCAGGTGAAATAGATTGCACTGTCATCCACATATCTGGCAATGTATGTTTGCAGTATGGATTGAGCAAACAGTGAGAGGGTGCAAGCCAGCGTTCCATCTAAGCTGTGTGGTCGGGCAGCTGTAATGAAAGCCCTAAGCCCCTTTTGCGCTCTGGAGCTGCCCCTGTCTAGCTATGGTAGGGTTCTGCGCACTCAGGGGCGAAGATTAGATGGAACACTGCTGTGAGCTGCTATGTTTTAATTTATTCAGAAGGCCTGAATGCTGAAACATTTTTAGCAGACACTGCTGTTACATTATTGTAAAAAAAAGTCTCTTATCTCTGCAGAATTTGTACTATCAGGTGTAAAAAGCATCAGTGTGGGTTCATACCAAACAAATAATTTGCTTTTGTTTCGTGGAACTGGTTACAAGTAAATTTCCTTGGAAGTTGGCATTTATTTTTCAGCTTTCCTGATAACGATCTTGGAGGCTTTCTTCTGTTCGAGTTTGTGATAATTGCAGTCCAGTGAAATGGTTTTTGACAAGGCAGTAACAACATTCTCTTAGTAGAAAGTTTTTCAGAGATTAAAAAAAGACTGAAAAGCCCCATTCTGAGAGTCAACTTCCAATGATCAGTAGTCATTGGTATATGACCACCTGGTTGTACTTTTGGTGGACTATACCACTTCAGACGACGAGGGATGAAAGTGTTCACCCTCCCCTGTATAAAAGGCTCCGTGCCTGTACATACCCAGCCAGCCAGCATGTAGAGAGAAGATTCTAGGCTTCTACCCCTTCTCCCTGACATACATTAATGCGTATGAAGTTTGTTCTTCTCACATGAGGGAGCATTCAGAACTCCACCCACAGCCTGAAGTGGTACAGCCTAGTAACAAATACATCACATGTGCTTTGTCTTGAGATTTGCTATGTTGTACACATGGGCTTATACCAGGTGCAACACTAGGGTACATATCACAAAACAAGGCATTTGCTGATACTGTTTGAGCATTGCAGTAGAGAGGTAGCACAGGATGTGAGTGGCAGCCTATCTATGCAAGCAATATTGTAAGACTTCCTTCATCATGCTAGGACTTCTGTCCACTATTTGTTAACTTTTGCTGTGAATATTTGGAATTGTAATTATGCAGTGTTTTTAATTGTAAATCACCTTGGGTGGGGGTTGTTGTTTTTAACCTAAAAGGCAGTATAAACACAATGAAATAAATCATTAAAAAGTAAACTTTTACCTACTGACCCACCAGTGGGCTGCTAACTTAGATGAGAATAATTATTTTGCTTGTAGGATTGCTTCTTAAAATTAAGGATTTAGTTCTAGTTTCTGGGAAATAAATTTGCAAGAAATAAATTTGCCTACCAATCAATTGTAGCAAGACACCAGCACAAACATTTAAATCTGATCCGTAAGTTCACTAAGTATTTGGGAATGGAGGTATTCAGCCATTTGTTTTCTGCAAAAAAAGGGGACACGTATTCCCTCTGGGTATTTCCAAATCAGTGAATACTCCTCCTGCCCCTTGACATCCTTATTACATTGTGAAGTTTTATTTTTACTGTGGGCGTCTGGCTTTTTTCACTTGTCATTGGTTTGAGAGGAACTGATTTCTGTCCAATGGGAAGTAATTCAACTGTGGGTTTGGTTCTTGTCCTTTTAGTGCTGCTGTACGTGAGGAAAGAGGCCGACGAAGTGTTTGATGCTTTGATGTTAAAGTCCCCCACTGTAAAGGGGCTAATGGAAGCGGTAAGTGTCGGACATCCAAATCTCATTTATCCTGCTCTATTAAAAGAAAAAGTCTTCCGCTTGGAATTTCTTGCAGAAACTGTAGGATACAAACAAAATAAAATAATATTTTATGTTTGTTCAAAACTATCCTGATCATGATGAGAAAAATGCCCAACATTGGTATGTAGCTGGGGTGTTGTACATGTTTGCATGCTGTGTGCACAAAGAAACATTGCAGCCTTGTGCAGGTTCTCTGACAGTGAAGATCGGGCCTCCCAGTGTCAAAGATTTTGCTTCTACCCATGCCACTGCCCTCCTTGGAGCCCTTTCCGTTTCCCCATAGGAATGAATGGTGACCAAGGTGCACTTGGGGACTCCATTGAGGTGGGAATGGGCGGATGGCAAACCTGCTGCTCACCTTTGTTGTTCCCAGTCCCTGAGAATCAAACTTGTGTGTATTTGCACTGCTCCACCTTTTCACCTGCATAGCCTCCTTCTGCTTTATTGGTCATACTGAGCGGTGCCAGAATGTTGAGAACTGGCAAAAAGCATGGCCCATGGCCCAGCCACAGGTTTGGGCTTATGGTTTGCAAGGTTTCTTGCTTTCTGTTTTGAACAGTTAGAAATACTTGTGGAACTTTGGTCTGGGAGGGTTGGGGATGTTGTGCCACCCCACCACGGACAGCCCGGTTTGTGTCCCTCTTCCTCTCCTGTCGGGAGCCTCAGAGCTTGCATGGGGAGGAGATTTCACCCTCCTCCACCCACTGGTGCTTGGCGTGCAGCAAAGGGAGAGGGAGCCTCCTCAGGGTCTGCTCTCTTTGTGGTAGCCAGCCTCCCTGTTTTCATCAGAAGCATTATCGTCGCTAGGGGGCGCGTCACCCTGGAGCGGGGCGCGCGCGCCACCCCTGCCCTGGGGTGACACTTGCCCCCGGCTCTTAACAGCGACCACCCTGTCCGGCGGTCCGGGGCCTTCTGAGAAGGCCCAATGCATTGAGGCGTCATTTATTAGCTTTTTGCGCATGCGCAGACTGTTTCTGAGGGCAAGGGTTGCCCTTTTACCCTCAGAAACGTTCTGCGCATGCGTGAAAAAGCTAATGGGCCTTCTCAGAAGGCCCCGGACCGCCGGACGGGGCGGACGCTCCGAGGCCTTATTCCAGCCTCGGAGCCTCCGCGCGGAACGGGGGTGACGCGCGCGGGTGCGCGCTTGTCGCCCTTGCACGCGTCACCCCCCGGCGGCCCGCCACGCTACAGTGACACGCATGATCAGAAGCTTCCCTTTTATCTCCCCCCCAAGGCCTGATTAGGCCCCATAAACCACCCCACCCAGTCTGCTGCCACACCCCGCTGTTGGCCTGTGGCTGCCCTAGGTGCGCCTGCTCGCTCCTGAGGGCTGTTATCAGCCCACTCACCTCCTCCGGTGGCGCCGGGGCCTGCAGCTCGATGGCTTCTCTTGCCTGCTCTGGGGGTGGGGCTGGTTTCCCCTGGAGTTCGCGTCGAGTGCCGCCTCCCTGGGCAGGACTGCATTGCTCACGCTCCTTAATGAGTGGTATTCCTGCTACTCTGGGGGATGGAGCTGCCTGTCGATCCTGCCTGGAGGCTTGCAAGGGCCTCCTGGGCTGTCGCTGCTGACGGGCTTGTTGGGGGGCTGGGATAGCCACCTCAGCGGAAGGTGAGTCCGCCGCTGGACAGGGGGGGAAAGGAGGGGTGGCTTTGGAAGGGTAGTTCCAGGGTAGTGCAGGGGGAACTGCTGTCCAAAACAGAAGGGGAGAGCCTGCTGCTTCATCAACGCCATATTTTCTGGCTTGGGGCTTTTACAATTCTTGTCTTGTTTATCCTCACAACAATCCTATTTAAAAATGCATTATTGACTTTGCTTATCTAAAAGGCAAGCAAGTTCTGAATTGAGTGTTATCAGCAGGTCACCAAGACAGCATAAGCTCACTGAGCTGATGTATTCAAACGAATTCTTGAACAACCTGTCTTTAAATGTCAAAAAGGGGAAAAAAAGATCTAACTCTCCAATAGACCTTTGTAGAGAAGAAATATTGTCAAGCTCTGTCAGCCCCTCTTTGTCCACCCAAGCAACATGCTCACCATTTAGCATCTGCTAATAACCTGGAGGAGGATGCCAAGAATAACTATTAATAATAATAATATTAATTAATAATATAATAATATACTGTAATAATATTATGCCAAGAATAACTACAGTATTTTGTTTAGCCTCTGTCGAGTCCCTTTCCAAGATGAAGGAAGTGGTGTGGGCTACTGAGGAAGTTCTTTGAGAAGAAACTAATGTGGAGTGTCTTTTCTGTCACCTGTCCTTTGTGTGCCCAAAGGCAGGCCACCTCTTCCCTTTGAGCTATTAATACGGCACCTTTGTGCAAATTAGAAAACGCACCCCCTTCCTCGCTGTGCTTGCTGGCGATAGTGCTGTTCCTCCGGCATCCTCCTCCTGCCTACAATATGAATGGTGCCTGCTTAGATGTGGCGCTCTTGTGCAGTGCACAACCGTACACGGTGGCCCTCTATTTAATAGCCCAGCTATGCTGCTGTGCTTGGCATTTCAACCAACACTGAAACCTTAAAGACTGGAGCACTTTAAATTCAAGTGCTTCTTGATTGAGCTGTCAATTGGGCAGGAATGCCAGGCCTGTGTATTTATACTCTGCACATTAACACACACACACACACACACACACACACACACTTTGAAATTCTGTGCCAAGAAAAACTGAATACTGCAATCTGTAAAGGTTAGGCAGCTTTGCACATTACTGCTTACTTGCACAATTAATTCTGCTCCTCTTAGTCATGAGAAAGTCAAACAGTGTTGAAGAGTGCTCACCCTGCCTCCTGCCCAATGGGAGCCCTCCTTGGTCGGCCTCTGAGATTTTTCATCAGACTTCTGAATGTCCACACACTTTCATTGCCCTCTTCAGGATTAGAAACTTGCTTTAAGAAAACCTCACCAACTTTCACATCAGGCCGCAGAATTCTGCACCCAGTACTGAATTCTGCACTTTTACACTAAAATCCTGGAACACGCACAGTCCTTTTACTGGGGAGCTGTGGCCAGTTTGTTATTAAGTACTTGTTATTAAGAAATGTGCCTAGATTTCTAGAAAAGAATTGTAGCCTCCTGCTGGTGAGTTTGTGCAAACAAACGGTCTTGCGGTAATATCTTTTTACCCTGCACTAGTTCTGCAGGGCTCAGATTTTCTTGTTTATCACATGCTGATCTATGGCTCCCCCAAATTTTCTTTTCTCACACTTAGCATGTACTTCCTTCTTTTTTTTTTGTAATCATGTCCCAAGAGCAGGCAGTTTATTTTCACAATTGTGCTTTTTCTGGTGAAAAAAAAAGTGCTGTGACACCTTACAGAACCAGTTTGTGTTATGGCACGAGTTATCACTTTGGCAACACCTGTTTCATCAGACATCTTACAAGGGCGATGTCCATAACACATGGCTGTTAGAGAATAATCCATTTTAACAAGTTGAGAACTAGGAACAGCAGTATGAAAAATACTCGGATGACCTGAGTGCTAAACCTCCTGTGCACACAGTACATACTCAGATGGGAGACAATTAAATTTTTCTAGGGCTAGAACTTCTAACCCTTCGGTTCGCAAACTGGTGGGTCGCGACCCACCAGGAGAACCGGATGCTGTCCCTTGCCACCTTAAGGGGTGGGTACAGCATGACGGTGATCCCGGGGATCACTACCAGCAGGAAAAACGGTACATTTTATATTTACTGGGGGTCTTGCAGCCTTCCGGCAAGGTGTAGGTAGGCCTGCGCCCCCCGGCGGGCTTCCCCGTGCTGTAGATCGCTGCTCTGCGGTGATTACAACCACTTCCGGTTTTCGGATGAAAACTGGAAGTGGTTGTAATCAATCTATAGTGTGGGGAGGCCTGCAGACAGTGGCGTCGCTCCGGTAGGGGCGGGGCCGTAGGTATCGCTCCGTCCTAGACCCTTTACCGAGCGAGCAGGAGGCAGCCCCGCCCCCTCACTGTCGGAGCCTTTCCCCTGCGGAGAAAGCAGCAGGCAAGAGACTTTTATTCCCCGGTGGCGGCAGTGATCCCTGGGATCGCCACCACTGTCCCCGCCCCCACAAATACTCCCCACCTCGCACAGAGAACTTTGAGAACCACTGCTCTAACCCTTATTCATGACCTGAAAACAGCAATCAAATTTCTGATTCTCAGTTCTCCCAAATTTGAAGACTTCTTAGTAAAGTGAAAACTATGTGTTTAACTTGGTTCTTTACTTCCTAATTAAAGAAAAAATCTGTGTGTGTGTGTGAGAGAGAGAGAGAGAGACAGACAGACAGACAGAAAGACAGAAATGCAGAGGCAGTTTGTAATTACATAGTTCATAGCAGTTGTTTTGTTTGTTAGTGTTTAAGATGCTTGGAATGTGCTTAAAAGGGTATCAGAAAGGTACTTCCACACTACTTAGGTCCTCTAGGTTCTAGAGGACTGAAATTGTTACTCATGTATGTAGTACAGGATATTCCACTTACTAGAAAATTTTTAAACATCGGGTAATCCAGGCAAATGTGTCACCACAGCTAAAACCCAATTTGAGAACCACTTATTAGGTATATTGAATGACTCCTTCCTCAGTACAGGGCTTTGGATGAAGTGATTGTTTAATCCTTTCCAGGTCTGTAATTTAGTTGTGTTGCAAGTTGATTCTGACCTGTAAAGGAGAAAGAATTTTACTTTGATGATTTGCTATATCGTGTTGCCAAGTTCAATCTGTGGCAAAGAAGCTTCTCTGGTATAATGTTATCCCCATTTGGAAACTCTCTCACATGATGTTACTTTATTAAAACTGAGGGAGAAAGAAGAGAGCATGCTTCCCAAAAGGACTCAGTAATAATTCTGAAATTGACACACCAGTGACTAATTGAAGGACATCCCATAGCATAAACACAGATGGATGCTATAACATTATCAGCCTGAAAAGGACTACCCTGGTAATACTGACAGAGTGGGAAGTGAAATGCTTCCAAAAATGGCTATGAAGTTTTTCTGTTCAAGCTGTAAAACTCTTCCGAGGTATCTTTCTCTCTCCTTCAATAGATATCAAGATCACTCTCTTTTTTTATACACGTGTGTGTGTGCGTGCATGCGCCGCGTGCACGCACACACACTTCTGTAGGTTGTTAATTAATGAGCTACTGTGATTCATCTTCCTGGTCTCAACTGTTCGAACTGCCTAAGAAAGCTAAACTGAACACTTTGGAATGACCCCAAGTTTATATATGAGCTTACACATATATTTTATAGAATCACAGAATGTTAGAGTTGAAAGGGACTGTGGAGGTCATTTAGTCCAACCGCCTCCTTATTGGAGGCAACTACTACACTATCCCTGACAGGTGGCCAGCTAGCGTCTGCTTGAAAACCTCCAGCAAAGGAGTTCCCATGACTGCATGAGGCATACTATTCCAGTTCTGGACAGCTCCAGAAAGGACAACTACACTTGTGTAATATCATAAGGTCTTAAAGTGGCAGGGAGCTGAATCAGCCCTAATGTCATTTACAGCCCAATCCTGTCTAGCAGGATGTGGTGGCACAAATAAGGTGCCCGCTTCATCCTGTGCAGGATGAGGCTTGCACCAGCACAGCCGGAGGCCTCCTTGTGGTAAACGGACGTTCGTCCCCTTACTCTGAGTAGAGCACCAGCTGCCCCAATGGGTATACTTGAACGTGCACCAGCTATTTTACTGGCGCACATTCGAGCTGGCCGTGTAATGCTGGCCAGACCCAGGAAGTGGGATAGGGTTCAGCAGAGTGCGCCACCACTGATCCCTCCCCCCTCCTGGATCTGGCGGGCCAATCCAGCCACCCCGGAACACCTCCTCCCCGCCCTCCCCCTGCCCTTCCATTGCCCAGCGGGGAGCTAACATTCCCTGGCGGGTATAGCTCCAATTCTGGATTGGGGAGAGTGGCGGCAGTTGTTTATTCCCAGGGTGCTGCCAAACGTGCTTTAAGGCACATTTGCAACACCCTAGACTGGCTGAGCACTTGCTCCACCGGTCTACGTCTAGACAGGATTGCACTGTTAGTCTGTGTCTCAAAGATGGCAACATTGAGAAGAATGAATGTTCTTTGGTCTCCAGAGTGTTACCCACCCTCTTTACTTGAAGGTGGTGATACTGCACTGGATATCAGTCCTCTTGTTCACTCATTGTTCTTTCCTTTTCTTTTTTTTGAATTCAGATTTCTGAGAAATACGGTCTTCCAGCTGAAAAGATAACAAAGCTTTACAAGAAGAGCAAAAAGGGGTAAGAGAAACTAAAGCTCTTCTTGGCCCTGAGTGATGTTTTTAAAGAAGCATCTTAAGACCTCACAGCTGAGCTCCTAACTCTTCTGCACCTCTGCTGTTCTGTAGCACCGCAAAAGGAGACCCTTGTCCTGAGCTCCTGACAGTTCAAAGGGGGGCGGGGGCAGGAGATATCAAACCAATCAGTGGCTTCTGAAGAAAATGTGGGACTACTGATTTCTTGTCACTCTTTGCTGCTGGAGGTTTGGGGGTGAGCTCTACAATCAGACTTACCTCGTCATGTTACCTTGCTGAGAGGGAGGCCACTGCTGCAAGGCTTCCTCCGTCAGTCAGGTAATGTGCCAACCCTAGACCATGTGGGAAAAGTGCTCCCCTCATCTCAGCCAGCATTGCCCTAGAGCAGGGGTTCTCAACCTGTGGTATGCGAACCCCTAGGGGTACACGGACCACATGCTGGGGGTACGCCAAGCCCTGCCCCTTATCTAGAGGCTTCTCACATTGGCTTTGGACCTCCCACATTACCTAAGCAGCCTGGGAAGGATCTGCTTTCTCACAGCACAAGGGGCCATTTGTAATTTGCACAATTTAATTCAGTGTTATCCAAAATTAAATAGAGAACAATTGGTATTTGGTTTACCATGGGGATAGAACAGCAGCAGCAGATAGGAATAGAGCATCTGCAGTCTGAAACCTCAGTATTCCAAGATGGGAAGGAGAACAGCAATTGTATAGGACTTGGGACAATATTCTGACCCCATCACTTCAATGAATGTTTCTCTGCCGTAACTTTAACAGGCAGCCCAACCAGGGTTCCCCCTAAACACCGGCACAACTGTGTAGAACCCTCCCCTGTCTGCACAGTGGCGTGGCAGCATCTTCATGGTATTCAGCAATTACGTCATTGCCGACTTCCTGTTCAACCAAGCTCCAAGCTGCACGGAGCTCAGTTGAGGGCTGCGCAGCCGTGCAGCTTAGCAGGATTGCTGGGCCCAACACCTCTTCCTTTGCAGCTCACCAGTCTCTGTTTAACTGGCCTTGACTCAGAGCTCCTGATCTACTCTTAACTGGCACTGACTCTCCAGGGTCAGGCAAAGGTCTTTAGCAAGCTCTGCTGCCTGAGATACTTTTACCAAAGACGCCAGGCGCTTGAAACTCCATTTCTAATCCTGATCTCTCTCACTCACAGACCCCATGGCTTCTTTTTAACTTGGGGGGGGGAACCCTCTTTGGCATCAGTGGGAGATTTTTTCCTGCCAAGTCAAACAGCCACCACAGAAGGCTGGGATTGGAAACATGGGGCAAGGGATTAAAGTCCTTTTCCCCCCACACCATGGTCCCATTCTGGAGTTAGTCCCTGCACGGAGGGTTCTCAAGCCTCCAGATTGGCCTGGAGACTCCTGGAATCGGCATCAATCTCCAGGTGACTGCTGAAAGCAATCCTGAAGATTTTAACTGGGCCTCCTTTATGTCATGTTGGGGGGAAAATGTCCTGGAATAGATTGATAGACCAATCCTAACCAACCTTCCAGTGCTGGTGCAGCCATGATGCAGCTCCAAGGTAAGGGACCAAACATCCCATTACTTTCAGGAGGCCTCTGTGTCTCCCCCCCCCCCCCCCGGTGCAGAATGCAGCCTGCATTGGTGCTGGAAAGTTGGATAGGATTGGGCTGTTAGTCAGAGTTGGCAACCCAACCTGCCTGGCTGCTATTTGCATTTGAAAAACCAAACATGCAGGCCTCATTCAAAAGATAGGTATATCGTTTTGCTCCAAATCTAGCCTCTCATAACTGAAATGGGGAATTTTACTAACATTTCCTGTTTCAATTCCAGGATCTTGGTAAATATGGATGACAACATCATTGAACATTATTCCAATGAAGACACTTTCATCCTAAACATGGAGAGCATAGTGGAAGGCTTCAAGGTCACATTGACAGAGATTTAATTCAGGTCAAAGTCCAGCCCTGTGGAGTCATAGCATGTCGCCCTCATCTTAAGGAAAGGAACAGTTCCTCTTAAAGCTCTGGCTACTCATGCTGAGAAGAGAGGCTGCTACAAAACTTCATTGGAAACGGCCATGTTCCTTTTTGGCACAGGAAACACACCTGGTTCTTACCGACCAATCTGTTCAAGGTGTACCAATGCACCTGCAGAAAGTTCCTTATTTATTGTTCCTCACTCTGTAATTTGTAAATAATCAATGGACTCTGGACTCCACCATCGCGCCTACTGCGAAGGTGAAACAGTGACTTGCAAAAAGGAAAAAAAAATCACATTGGTTAATACAGAAGAAAATGAATTTGTGGAATTGCATTAGTCCAGCTGGGACTTTATCATTAAAATGGTGTCTTCCAAAATAAATTCCTGGAAGATGCACGATTCTGTTCCATGCAGAGCTAACCATGGGGAAAGTGGCTGATGGCGTTCACCTGTTCAAAATTCCCAAGGGCTGAGTGAGTAACATGTAGTTTAGCCATAGACCTCCAAGTGTTTCCCAGCCCAGGGCAACTGAGGACTGTCAAAGTAAGGCACTCAGATGGCCTGCAATTGTAAGTAAAGCAGCATCCATTTGAACCTTTGTATATAATGTTTATAATATGTAATAATATATTTTTCGTACCTGTGTGGATGTGTTTACTGCCACTCCGTTCTGTGCTGGAATCAGAAGCCAGCAGATACTTGTAGCCATCAGCTACTCTGTGTACGTTGAGGTTGAGAATGTCTCCATTCTTTGTTTCGTCTGTGGCTTGTCCAGCATGTTAGAATGTTAAAACTTCTCTCATGGTCACTTTGAGTATTTACTCCACAAGCTTCAGGCTTTAAATCCTTTTTTTTTTTTATCTTTGGCTCTCCTCCTCGTGATCTCCCCCTTCCATGCTCAGTCTCTGTGCAATGGTGCTGCACAGCCTTCCTGTTGCCGTATTATTTAACCTTTCTTTGCACCCTTAGAGTTTCATCCTTTTGGGTTATGCTGGATGCATCCTTTTATTTTGCCTATGCATTATGTTTGCAGTCCAAAATAAGGCAGCTCCCTCTTTTTCCTCTGTCTGCTTCCAGTGATGACATTACCGTAAGCCAGGGGTGGCCAAACTTGCTTACTGTAAGAGCCACATACGATAAATGTCAGATGTTTGAGAGCCGTAGGAGAGATGTTTGAGAGCCACAATATTTAAGAAGCATTTAAATTCTTAAATATATTTACTTGCCAAGAACATTAAACTTATGTTTTAATCCAGTGGGCTCTCAGTTTATACCTGGTAAATAATTATAAAGCTTGAAAATGTCTTATTTACCTTTCATATTAATTGTGATGCAAAAAGGAGCACAGCCAACATATTTCCAAGTGCTGCACATTATACGTCAAAGAGACACATGTGGCTCAGGAGCTGCAGTTTGGCCACCCCTGCTGTAAGCTTTCTGAAGAAATGATGTCCCCCTTCAGTTTGCCTGTACTTTCGTCCCTCTGACAAACTGGAACCAAACCTGAATCAAACCAGATGGTCTTTTTATTTATAGCTAGTCATAAAATGGATGAATAGATTTGGATCAGATCAGATTTGGGTCAGCAAACACAGTGCAGACCAGCTGAGCAGCTGCTGTGTGTGTGTGTGTGTGTGTGTGTGTGTGTGTGTGTTCTTTTCAGTTTAATGAAAGCAGCTGATAAAAATGAAACTCAGGAAACATTCCTGTTTCAGGGATGTTCCCTGATGGGGCTCACATGAAAGTGCACTTGTGAATGGTGCCAATAAAGGAACTGCATACCGGCTGTGATCATGGTTGGAATGGGTCAAAACTCACATGAAGAGGCTTTTTCTCAGTGGATCTGATCTAGGGAACTGCATGCCAGCAGCATCACTGCAGGGGGGCGGAGCTCAAAGTTCCGTCGGGCTCTGACCCTTCATTACACAACGGGAGAAAGCGGCTCCGCCCCCTCACCTTTGGAGCTATGCTTTCGTCGGCCAGAATGGCTCCAAAGGCGAGGGGGCAGGGCCGCTTTCTCCCGTCGTGTAACGAAGGGTCAGAGCCCGACGGAACTTGGAGCTCCGCCCCCCCTGCAGTGACGCTGCTGCTGCATGCCAGCAAGCCTAGGAAGCCAGGCCATCAGGGATGGCTTCTGCACCCTTGAACAAAGGTAGATTGTGCCCCAATGTGTCCTGGTGACTCAGCTTGGCCACCTTTCCCCCGATTCAGCTCCTTTGTATTCTTCTTCCTCTGCCCCTTCTGATTCATTATCTTGTTTTGCCACTACATCCCAAATTTCCCTTGTTAAGATCATTGGCTGCAGTTTCCTTGTCAGTGCGTTTCCCCAAGAACTGTGGCAGGAATGAAAGAAATGTCGTGTGTGGATAGAACCTCTGTATACTTCATTCGTAAAACTTGCTAGTGTCCCCTGTTCGGTTACACTAGATGTAAATGTAAGGATGTACATATGCTTTTCTTGGTGGGAGTCAAAATGTACATGTAAGTCCCAGCTATAGACTTTTGCTGCTATTATTATATTATCCGAACTGTCTTATCAATACCTAGCAGACAGTTTTTCACTGCACTTTCATATGGGGCTGCTGGCATTTGCCACGTAACGCAAAGAAATGAAGACGAGCTCTCAACAGCCTGACCCTACTGCAGTAGCATTCCTGTGACTTGCCGATGGCACCATTGTCCATCCACTTCCTGGCTGCATGAACCAAGAGTGAAAACTGCAATGCCTTTTATTTTTAATTTGGTTTTGGTTTTTTACTTCCAAGACTTGGAAATATGAAATATGAATGTCAAATGAAACCTTCAAATTCTGACATGAACTTTGGAGTGGAATGGATAAGGGAAAGTGATCTGCTTAAGATATACATAGATTCAAGCTAAATTCAAATAGCACCTCTTTGGTGGGATGATCAGAACCCAAATGAATGACTTTTCATTCACAAATACAACCACCACCAAACAGTGCTAAACAGAATAATGTTTTGGGGATGTAAATTAGTTTGACCTAAATTTTGGGTGTTTGAGCTCCTGCAGTGGCTTACGCTCTAGTAGCATCTTGGAACACTTCCTTCAGATTTCCACAAGATGTCAAATGTTGCAGGAGAAATCTTGAATTATGCAGTGTATAGGAATTTAAAGGTCTTCTTTGGTCATTTTTTTTCCTGCGGTTAATTTGTTTAGGTTAGAATCTTGCATTTTCAAGTTGATCCAATACTGTATAAGTAATTAAAAAGTTCTAAGATTTTGACCTAAATCAGCCTCATATGCAAAAAAGAAAGAAGAGCCCCTCCTCATTTGTGTATATTGTCATAAGTATGAAGGTTCCTGGTAGTCATGTAAGGAGACTATGATGACTAGTGTTCCTAAAGTCAATCACATTCTGATTTACCCTTGCATGAGACTGGACTGAGATCAGACAGGCTTTTAATAACAGTCAACAGATGGAGATTTTCTGCCTTTAGGAACCCCATGACAAGGTGAAATTCAAGAGATGCTTGTTTTTGTCCCGGTTCAGCAGAAGCTGCTAAACATCTCTTACAGCGCAATCCTATCCAACTTACAACACCGGTGTAACCAGCGGTGCAGCGAGAATGAGAGGCCCCAGAATGGAAAGGGGATTCAAATCCCCTTCAAAGGGGATTTAAATCTCCCCTCCCCTCCAAAGCCTCCCACCCTGCCCTCCCCCGCTGGTTACACCGGTGGTGTATGTTGGATAGGATTGCGCTGCCAGTGGCTGTTAAAAGTACAGGAGCTTCTGTTGGGAAAGGAGTTGACGACCATGGAACTCACAGTGATGCAGTCCAGGAGGAAATGTTCATGTATCCCTTCTGTTCCACAGTTTAGCACTTAATGGGTAGCAATTGTTCAGAGCAGAGGTTTTCAAACTTTGTTCCAGAGAAGATAACTCATGCTTGACAAAAAGCTGAAAGGCAGCTTACCCACCTACTAAGAATATTTATAACCACTTTTCAACCAAAAAGTTCACAAAGTGGATTATGTAGCTATATAATCCTAAATATATATATATGCATTCTGCAGCTAGTTGGCACATGCACCCCTTTAACCTTGCAGAGAAGATGTAGGGAAATATATTTACAAATGTTGCATTCATGTATTAAGCACTCTTTAAAAAGTGACGTACTTCTAGCCCATACAGACTAGAAACTTGCTTTATTAAAAAAAGAAAGAAAGCTAAATTCTGAGCACTATACCATGTTCCACATTCGCACAGAATCAGATTACGCATGAAAGAAACTTCTCTGAACATCAGTCTCCCCACTGTAGATGTTCTGCATCTCAGTCCATCATATGTATGTCTTACACTACTAGTGTCAATATTTACCTGTCTATAACAAGTGTTAAGGCCTGCTTCAGTTCTCTTCTTATATAGAGAGTTTAAGGGAAAAAAATACAGGAAAGACTGTCCTGAATTTAAAACCATCCTTTTTTCTTTGCTGGGCATAGAAGAACAGAATGCGCATCAAGCTTAAGCCATTTTTCTGACTTTTGTTTTTGCCAACAAATGTCTGATACTAAGTAGAAATGACTTTGACATGTACACAGAAACGTTTGATCTGCGGACTGTGCCATTTTCCCAGCATTTTTTATTGTTTGTTTTCCTCCATTCTAATCTTGTGGACTGTTTGCAAAATTAACTGAAATGAGCACTGGATTTTCTCGATTAAAAGGAAGCTGCAAAGCTGTTGTTATGGATTCAGCTTGTGTTATGCCACAGAATCTGACCTGGCAATGAACAAACTTTGAAAGTGTACAACATACAAAATGTTTGTTATTTCTGTAGTGCTAACCCTTTCTTCCCCTGACCCCCTCCCCAGTGTTTCTCCTGGAAAATAGTGACATGATACAAACAAGAGTGTTTATGCCAAAATCGTGTGCACAGCCCCCGTCCCTGGAAAGCAAAGAAACTCTGTGTCTAAACACTGTGTGCTGTTTTATTATAAGACAATAGTTCATGTAACTTAATAGTTTTGTAAATGGGAGAGGGGAATCTATAAACATATAAACACAGGTTTATTTTATTTTTTGTACATTTTTTCAGAAGGAAAGAAAATAAATATTCATAAGATATAATCATCTCTGTTGGTTTCCATTGATGTCCAGTAGATCATTCAGTTCTGCATTTTATCTTCTAGTTATTCACTTCATGTGCTTAAACTAGCTTACAGCGCAATCTGACTTAACTTTTGTGTTGGTTTAACCAGCGGTGCAGCGAGAACGGGAGGCCCCAGAACGGAAAGGGGAAGCAAATCCGCTCCAAAGGGGGATTTAAAGGGGATTTGAATCCCTTTTCCGTTCTGGGGCCTCCCGTTCTCGCTGCGCCACTGGTTAAACCGGCACAAAAGTTAAGTCGGATTGCAGTCTTACTTATTTTGTGGGACACTTATGGCATAATACTATGCATGTTTACTTGGAAGGAAGTCCCACTAGAGAGGAAGGACTTTCTCTCTAACCAATGTATTTAAGATTGCAACCATAGTTTCCTCTTTGGATTTGTCATATGGTGACTTCCGACATGGGGTACTGTGGGAGAGTCCATTCTAGAATCTGTTAGCAATGATGATCCCTGAGCAAATGATTCACATTGTTTCATGGGAAGGCAGCTCTGCCCTTGTTTGTTCATACAACACATCCCTGATTTTGTGTGCGTACAACGTCTTCAGCATGTCCCTTAGTGGCAGCAGCAGCATTTACAGTGCTGCCATTTTGACAAGGCCTGTAGCAAAGGGCACCTTTCTAGCTCTGAAGGCAAACATTTCCTTGCAAAATAGCTGGATTGGGTAATGCAAAGGGGAAGGAGGGAAAGAAATGCATTTGGTATGACAGGTATTTCCAGTATGGATGATCCATTTTTTGTATGCATAATCCTGCACTGTGATACAGTGTGTGATACACTATGTAAGATGCAGAAAAGAGCGACCAGAATGATTCGTGGGCTGGAGCACCTCCCTTATGAGGAAAGGCTGCAGTGTTTGGGGCTTTTCAGTCTGGAAAAAAGGCACCTGGTGGGGGGGGGATGACATGATTGAGACGTATAAAATTATGCATGGGATGGAGAGAGGGAAATTCTTCTCTCTCACACAACACCAGAACTAGGGGACGTGCACTAAAATTGAGTGGAGGGAGAGTTAGGACAAAAAACGGACAAAAGAAAATATTTCTTCACCCAGCGTGTAATTCATCTGTGGAACTCTTTGCCACAGGATGTCGTGATGGCACCTGGCCTGGATGCCTTTAAAAGGGGTTTGGATAGATTCATGGAGGAAAAGACCATCACAGGTTACAAGTCATAAACAACCTCCTCTTTTTTTTTTTTTTTTAGAAGTAGGTTTTCTCTGTGCCAGGTGCAAGGGAGTGACAACAGGAAACAGGTTATCTTGTTGACTGTGTGCTCTCAGAGGCGTCTGGTGCGGCCACTGTGAGATACAGGAAGCTGGACTAGATGGGCCTTTGGCCTGATCCAGCAAGGCTGTTCTTATGTTCTTATACAGGTTGCTATGAGAGAATACACTTCCAAGCCTTATCCACTGGGTGTGTGATCAGTTGGGGTACTAACAAGCTGTGGTCAACTATTTGGGTTGGGATGAGGTGCAAAACAGTACAAGCCTCGATACAGGGAACCTAACCATGTCGAAAACAGTTTTTTTACGTACCGTAATTAAAATATGAATAGCTGGATCCAGAAAAGCACAAGAGAAGTTCCACTCGCGTCATGAGGCTTGCCCACCCCATCTCCTCTGCAGTTCCCAATATTTCCCGAAAAGCCACGCTTGTGGATCAGGTGACCCTCCAGAACAGTGTCAGGTAGGTATTGGGGTGCACAGTGGGAGAGGGGTATGGGCAGAAATCCGGAGGGCTGCCTTGTATGAGTGGAAGTGCTTTTTCTGTTCACACAAAGCCACCTTTGGAGCCAACCCAATTCAGCCTAAATGGCAGGTGATCAGGTGCTTGTCTGTCATCAAAGGGCTTCTGCATTCATTGGACAGAACCCTGGAAACTGGGAGAATGTTTCCCTAGCAACCAATAGTGTCGATAGAATACTGCTTGCCTGTTTCTCCTTGCATCTCCCTAGGAACAGTGCTAGAGACCTGCATCTTTAAAATCCAAAGCAGAACTTTCAGAGAAGGGCTTAAAGGTTCCTGAGAGAGCTTCTGCCTCACAGGCCCTCACCCTGCACAGAAAGTTTGTCAGATTTGAAATGGGGACTTTCAGCTAATATGCTTTCCTGCTATGCTACACTGGCTCAAGCAACCAAAAAACAAAACAAAGTTCACCATAAAAGAAACTTTGCAGCATGTGTGGTTAAAGTGAGATTTTAAGCTTATGGGTCACAGTATTTAAGAAGGGGACTTTTATTTTTCTTGGTAAGGAAGCAATTTTTCAGAAACAAATTTTCTCACATTTGAGACACGGAAAAGCATGAAAAACATAATATATGAATAGGGACCTGAGGGTAATCCATCCTGGTAACTACCCCAGGAAGCCAACATGAGGTGATTTCCCCTCAAAAGTGTACCTGAAAATAGGCACTCAACAGTTATTCATATATGATGTCCTTCATGCTTTTCCTGACACACACACAAATTGCTGTATCAAAAGGGTCTTCTTCATGAGGAGAAATATTCTTGGCACTGTTTTACTTACCTCCATGTAGGCCTTCCGGCCACCTATGGGTCTTCTTAGACCCACACTGGCTATGGAGCTAGCATAAGTCCAAGGAGAGCCAGGGGGCATTCCAGGGTGATGTTATGGGGATAGGATTTGGTGTGTACAACCGCCACTGGATCCACCCCTTCCCTTCCTGACACACTCCCAGTTCCTCCCCTGATCCTCCTCCTCCCTGCCCACGGCTCACCCCTGCCGCTGTTGGAGAGGCTCTACAACTGTTCCAAGCACGATCCCTTACTTAAAAGTACAAGTAGCGGATAACTCAAAAGTAAGAAAAAGTGGTGATATTTCGTGGAATGCTTTTTCGCGTTTAGAGCTAAAAATAGTTTTATATCGCGTTTTGAGTCCAAATTAGCTTTATTTCGCGTTCTGTGTTGGTCATCAAAAAAACCCACCTCTAATGATAGAACATTCCAGAAAACCTTGTTGCAGCAGATTATTTATTAGGAGGCAAGAACATTGAGGGGCTTCATGACGGACATTGTCATTGCAGACCTTGGGCATTTGTCATACACTGCTTTCATAAAGATTTTTTGAGTTTACATAGTCATATAAGAAAACAGAATAATAATTATAATCAGGTGCAATCTGTAATTCCAGTATGAAAAAGCACCATGTCACAAAACAGTTTACAATACAAAATTATTCAAAATCTAACATTTAAAAACAAGATTTGCTCAGCAGTAATACAGTAAAAAATTCTTACTTCCTTTAAACAACATGGTTCGTATGTTTGGCACTGAGAAGACATTGTCACAAATGCACCCGTTTTTTTTCCCCCTTTCAACCAAACCTTTTTGCTGCTTTTTTAACATTTAGAAAACACTGTAATCTGCATTCACCTTTTTGCAGATCTATAACACTTTGCCATTCCACTCCAAATCAGACCCAGTTGGGTCAATTGAACGAATGGCCCATGCCAGATGCAAGCTCTGAGCATGTGTGCACATGGATTGCTCCCTCTCAATGTTAATTAGTTTGTTTCTTTGTTTACATAAAAGATTATAGTCCACCTTTCCCCTTGTAAACATCGCATTGACCAATGAGTGGGCCTATCAACCTGTCAATTCTTAACATACAATAACAGGGCATTTTACAGATTGCATTATCCCCATTTATAGCACATAGCCACTTCCCAAACACTAGTGCTCTGAGTGCTCCACATCACGGCAAATGGTAGACTTAAATGGTCTTCTCAGCCATCAGGCACTAGCCAAGCAACGTGAAGCACATGCACATTTAAGTTATCCTTGCAAATAAGTTCACAAAAACTGCGTCTCCACAGACATTTCTATTAACCTGCATGTGTCCACACATATCTACAGGAGTCATTTGTAATCAAACATTATTTTAAAAGCCCTCTAATTTGTGTAACTAGTGCCAGGTTGGGTACTGACCAAAGGGCACATCCATCTGAGGACCAACCTGACTGGGCCACTTCTTGAACCCTCTGTACTGGCAGCAGCGGTGCAGGGCTTTGCTCTAGGGGCCCCAGCAACCGGTTGGCCACTGGCGTCACTACAGAGGGGGCGGAGCTGTAAGTTCTGCTGAAATCGGAGCCTCCCTTACACAGAGGAACGAAGCGGCCCTGCCCCCTCACCTTCGGAGCCTTTCAGGGAAGTGAAAGCAACGCGCAGGATACAGACGACTAGGTGAGTAGCTGTTACATTACAAACCTGTTTCAAGACCCATTAATTTCAATGGCAGAACCAAGCACTCTCCCATCAGTGGGGAAGCATGGCACTCCTGTGAATGCTCACTCAGAAGTACAACTCATTGAGTTCAATCGGCTGTAGTCCAATGCAAGTACGCAAGCGATTTCTGCCTTTCAAGGGCTTAATGTTGCCTGGCTTGTAGCATCATCACACAAAGGTGTGGCCATGTGCAATATTCAGTGCATGAGAAACTGGGGATTAAAATTAATTGTGTGTAGCAACTTTAACACATCCAAAAATAACACCATAATTGCGCCAAAGACCATACACCTTTCCATCGGTTATACTGGACAAAATGTATCTGCAGGTCTTTGTTCAGTGCAAATAAGTCTCTTTTTAAAGTCAATAATTATGTAAATTTTAACCAGGAAAGTTTCACAAGGGGAAATGGAAACTCAAGCCCCAGTTACAGTCTGCTTGGGGAGGGGGGAACCAGGTAGAAATCAGAAAGACAAGGGAAAGGAAGAACAGAATTCATGTGCGTGATTCTGTACAGTCTTTTAGGTGAAAAGAGTAAGGCCACAGAGTGAAGACTACAGGGGCAGCCCATCAATGAGGCCAACTGAAACAGTCACTTTGTGCGGTGGACAGGGAGAGATGACAAACTGGCGGGGACCACACCTTGCACCACTCATCACTTCTCCTGGCCCACCACCTGCCAGGCCAAATTTGCTGAAATTTGCAGCAGCTGTGCTAGAGGAGGAGGAGGAAGTAAGAGCTGCTATCCCAGTGGTCTTCCTGCAAGGGGAGCCCAGAAGAGGATTGCCACCTCCTCCATCTTCAAAACATGCTTGGTATGCAGGATCTTGGAAGAGAAATTCTACTTCCAGGATCCTCCCTGCCTGGCAGTTCTGAAGAAACACCAGGCAGTGGAAGAAATAAGGAGGTGGCAGCACTGGCGTCACTGCAGGGGGGGTGGAGCTCCAAGTTCCGTCGAGGGGGCGGGGCCGCTTTCTCCCGTCGTGTAACAGAGGGTCAGAGCCCGACGGAACTTGGAGCTCCACCCCCCCTGCAGTGACGCTAGTGGGTGGCAGTGATGGTAGGGGTAGGATGAGTGCTAACACATGGACAACAATATAAAGGGTGGCAGAATCTGAACCCAGCTTCAGGCACTCTAGTCCAGATGATTACTAGTCATGATGGCTATGTGGAGCCTCTACGTTCAGAGACAGTATACCTCTGAAAACCAGTTGCTAGACCAACTATAGCATGGGGAGCTGTTGCCTTATGCCCTGCTTGTGAGCTTCTCAGAGGCAGCATCTGACAGGCCATCATAGATTAGAAAACAGGGTGCTGAACTATATCAGCCTTTTGTCCAGTCCATCTAGGCTCTTCTGGTGTCCTGATGAAGCAATGGGATCTATATGCAATATAGGACAGGAGTCCATAAAAGTTGTTAGGGATTAAATTCTCCCTGAAGGGGCCTGGCAGGGAATACTGTGAGCAGCAAAGGTCAGATGCGGTTAAAAAAAAGAAAAAAGCTGCACCAGACCATGAGCTAATTACAGAAAAAGAGACTTCCCAAGTAGATCATTCCAATATACAAACAAGGAAGGCAAGGTTCCTATACAACCAAAAACAATTGCATCATTGTGCAACTAGCGAAGGGGGAAAAATCACTTTAATATTCTGTCCATGAACATGCGAGCCTCGGCAGAGTTTCTATAAACCAAACACGATTGTAAGAATTCCGTTTGAAGTTGTTTTGTTTTCTTACATTTTACAACAAAGTTGCCACTACCAACACACACTATGGTCAAATGGCAGTACTTACTGTCTTCAAAACGCAAAACCAACACTTTCACAGAACCTGCATTGCATATGTACAGGGAGAAAAAGTTCTCAACCAATCGAGAACCGATAGGAAGTACAGATAAAAGTCATTCTCTGAATAATAAATACAGATACTGTTGTTAGTATAAGAAAAGTGTATTCCTTTCACATTGAGAACAACGCTATAGAAATGCCCCAGTAAAAAGCGTAGAAAAGGACAGAAGAAGCCATGCTTCAGAACACAGGATTTACTACCGTCCATCTAATCTGCTCTACAGCTGAATGGAGTCATCTATAAAACACAATCTGTAGGTTCGCTTTGACCCACTATGCCGAGCACTTTAACGCTACATATATTTCCCCCTGATCCCACAAGAGAAATACGGCTCTGGAAGCAACTTCCATGCATGGATTTGTCATCTAAGTGAGAAGCATGCCACACAGACTGGATGCTGATGGGCAAATGATCTATGGTGGGTTTGCAATACACATTCAAATGTGAGGCATGAGATGCAAACACCCCCCCCCATTTACATTTACACAGTGGCCTTGATCCAGAACAAATTTGTTGCATCCGCATTCCACTGAAATCAATGGGACGTCACAATCAACTTGTCCCACTGATTTCAATGACACGTTATCATGACCAGCTTCCTCTGGAATGCAGCCAGTATGGATGGGGATGATGCATATTTCCATTCTGATAGCAGTGGAAATTGTGCTTTTTGCTGCAACCTGTAGCAGCCTGCCCTATATCCTGACTTCATTCCTCAATCTTTAGATAGCTCTGTGATTACACTCGTCGGGTTTAGCTCTTATAAAAACTGAGAATCACATGGCCCCCAGATACTCAAGAACAAAAATTGAAAATCACATCATCATTACTATTAAGGTGCATACCAGCAATTCCAGAAGTCTATAATAAAATGCTACAGAGACCCAATGGAAGTGTATTTGCCCTCAGGATTTTGGATTTCATATTCATTTATAAGAGCAGACAAATGGGTTTACAGTAAAGAATGCTAATTGCCTTCAACATTGTGTTTGTGTGTGCATGCAGGCACATGTGAATGTGTACATCTTCCTCACAATTTGACCAGAAAGTGCTTGATCACACTGGACGGGGTCAGTAGCAAAACAACCAAGCAGACAAGTCTCCCACTGCTAGCCTTTGCTACCAACGCCACAAGGTTGTCTTGGGTGCAAAGAGCTATGGGGTCAGTCAAGAGTCAACTGCATCAGCCAAGACTGAGTGGCGGGCAGTTGCTTTGGGGTGAGCTGGGAGTATGATCAGGGCCTAGACCTCCATAACTCGTGGTCTGTGGGAGTCTTGGTAGCTTGCAGTAGCATTGCATGAGTCCAAAGAAGGGGCATGACTGGAATTTCAGTACGGTAAGAAGGGGAGAAGCCAAAAGGAATGCAGTCATCTCAGGCATTGGGACAGCTGTCACAACACCCCTAAAGTCTGAGCTATAGGGATCAGGATAGTCCCAACACCCCACCCCACCCGTCCTTAAATTTTTGGATTTCCCTTTCTCTGAGAGCTCTACTAATTGAGATGCATTGATTGGGTGTTGAAATGCTATAGAGAAAAATATATGCCACATTCACCTTAATCACCACTGATTCCCAGTGTGGATTCCCACTTGGTCTCTTGGTATCTGAGCAACAACCTCAGTCTGCGTATGCAAGCTTTCAGGGCAGAAAGACCTCTTTGTCAGCTCTGGAAACAGAGTAATGGAACAGCCCAAAGTTGTTTAAATGCTTTATTTTTACCTTACCTTTATTTATTTATTTACCTAAATAAATGCTTTATTTTTACCTTATCTTCTATCAGACCACCCTTATCTTCTATATGACCACCCTTAAGAATATTGTTTTAAGAAATCAGGTGGTCTAGTCTTGACAACTAGAACATTCTGTCACAATATAATTTCTGAATCAGGTCTACGATCCCTCGAGTCCAGTGCAATATCCTACTCATGGATATGTGAATAGTGGGCCCCTCCGCACAAAACATAGTACCTAGCACTACAAGGTTCTTATTGTAAAAGGGAGTTGTGCCCATCTGATTCAATGAGGAAGTACCTCTGCTGAATTTACTACCTTGCCTGACTACATTTTCACCACCTAGTGATCCATGAATCGCCATGAATCGGATCATGGGGAACAAAACTAAGTGCTCAGATCCACATTGTGACTGTGTACTTTTGTAGGATCCATTCTCAGGTGAGTCTGTGGAAGACTGAGCAGACAGGGCTGCTGGAATACAGAGCTTTCTATTTCGCAGAACAAAAAGCTGTCGTGCTGCATTAATCTAAGGGCCATTTTTAGAAGTTATGCAAATATTTTCATTGTGAAGATTCTATGAGGAATGGTATAGTCAAGCTGTTGTGGCAACACACACCCTGATTCAGCTACTCATACATGCAGCAGCAATGTGTATGTAGCCTCCGTTTAAAATGCAGTTAGTTCTGATCAGCTTTCTTGAGACAGGATTGTGGCGCGGGGGGGGGGGAATGAGACAGTGGATTGGCACTGAACAGTGGATTGGCACTGAACAGTGGATTGGCACTATT
Organism: Plestiodon gilberti rubricaudatus; assembly: GCA_026170595.1. Taxonomy (NCBI): domain Eukaryota; kingdom Metazoa; phylum Chordata; class Lepidosauria; order Squamata; family Scincidae; genus Plestiodon; species Plestiodon gilberti. The sequence goes on along the minus strand of JANXHW010000004.1, from coordinate 22,979,622 downwards.
GTCAGTCTTCCTGTAGCCCTGACGGACAGCCCTGGATTGAGCAAGGAACGATATGCGCTGCACTAATTTCTACATGCAGTTCCTCCTAACCCCTTGCTGGAGCGGGACAGTGAACTGCAACTAGTGGGAATCTGCCTATACATTCCTCTAGGAGAAGCAGTCGAAAAGATAAAGCATGACACTGGCCTGAATCCAATTGCTCATAAGCAACGAGCTAGAAGCATTGCAGCAGCTGCAGCCAGTAGCGGAGCCAGACAATCAGGAGCCCAGTGTGGCTTGGCAATTGGGCGCCTGGGTGACATCATGTCACATGACATCGTGGTGTCATGATGTAACATCTGGGTCCCACTTCCAGGTCCCATGCGCTCCTCTTGGTATTTTGGAGGCTTTGCTCCAATCGAAGCCACCAAAAACACTAAGAGGTGCACGACGGCCCTGTCCCCTCAGTCTTTCAGACAGGCAATCAACTGGCCAAAAGACATGGGGCAGCCGCCGCCAAAAACACCAAGAGGAGTGGATCCAAGGATCCGCCGCCAAAAACACCAAGAGGAGACGATCTGGTAAGGCAGGGCAGCCAATTGTAGGGGGGGGGCTCCACTGCCACCGGCTGGTATGAACGCCCCCTTGGGTAGTGGAGCCCTGGGCAGACCGCACCAACCGCCTCACGGTAGCTATGCCACTGGGTGCAGCCTCCCAACTGTCACCCATTTACCCCTTCCCACTGTAGTCGTCCCACGCCACAGCCCACACTATTTCATTTTCCCTCTAACCCTGTTGAGGGGCAGTCAGCTGCAACAGGAAGGCAGAGGGGGGAAACCCTGATCCAGAAGTATGTAAGCGGAAGTCAGGCTCCAAGCCTTTCACTTTGCTTCCACCCTCTGCCTTCCAAGGCCCAAAGACTGATGCTGATCCCAATGTGCACGCGGTGAGTCAGCATTACCTCCAGGTAACACAGCATGGAAACTTTTGCAAATTGGAAGCGAGTTTCTTTCTTTCTGTACCTCAACTGACTGACAGGGATATGTGTTTTGTGGACTAGTCGTTCTTTTGTTTTGTTTCTTGTGGGTTTAGCTACAGACATGCCTGACGCCTATGTTTAACCTAGACTCGGATAAATACCATGGTCTGGTATGGCAACACCTTTTTCCCCCCTTAACTAGGCTTACCAGATCGTCGACCGGGATGGAGCGATCTCCTTAAGGGGGCGGGGCGCGGGAGGGGCCAGAACGCGATGCGTTCTGGCCCCCCGCGCCCCGCCCCCTTAAGGGGAGATCGCTCCGTCCTGGTCGCGTTCTGGCCCCCCGCGCCCCGCCCCCTTAAGGGGAGATTGCTCCGTCCCGGTCGACGATCTGGTCGCGTTCTGGCCCCCCGCGCCCCGCCCCCTTAAGGGGAGATTGCTCCATCCCGGTCGACGATCTGGTAAGCCTACCTTTAACCCAACTTTCCCCTTAACAATCGAACGTTCAGTGTGAGGACGTACGTGACTTGAAAGCTTGCTTGCGACCACTGTAAACTGTATGTTTTTTTTAAATTTCACAGATAAAATTATTATCTGCTATGTCCTGTGGAACTAGTACTGACAGGGATACGTTTCGTTACTGGGAACAAGACCAACTGAACTTGGTGGACTTACTTTAAGTAAACATATATAGGATTGGGCTGTAAGATTTTGATAGACACATCAAAATCTCATTTTATTTTTGTCCTATGAAGTTGTTTTTATTCCTGCATTTTTGCATCCTAATGGCCTCTTTTTTTCAGATCTTCATACAAGAATGGATTCTATTCTAGTTTTTAGAGAAGCAGAGAAGGAATCCACATGCAGCATTCCTAAACTGGGTAACTAGGCTGTGGGCCAAAAGAATCTCCAAGTCTTGCAGCAAATGGGTGAACACAGCTGCTTAAACAAAAGGCCAAATTTTAAAAGCTGGACACATCTGGCTGCGTTTAAGAAGGAACTAATTGCGGGCACAGCCTTACATGACCTTAGCTAAAGGTTTAGAGTTCTAGAAAGTTTACTTTTTATCTTGAAGCCTGCAATGATTGCCCAAAATTGAATAAGACTTTTAAGTTTGTAAGCTTTCTTACAGACTGAACCTCAATGGCTTTCCCCACAAAGTGGAACTGCCTAGAGATGGGCTATCACAAAACAGCAGTGGTGGAAATGATGAGTGTAAAGGAGCGTTTCTCAAACTTTTGGGTCTCCGGAACCCTTTACACTCTTACAAGCAGTCTCAGGGAACCCCACCGGCGCATGCGCAGAGCCTTGGGAAGCCCCAGAGCAACGGCACATGCATTGAGCAGTGCAGTCCCAAGCCCAACACTGAATACTGGTGAAGAGCCAGAATTGGAGGAGAATGAGTAAGGATAGCCACCAACAAGGAGGCAGGAGGGAGGGACTGACGAGCAAACCGGTCAGGGGGCAGGTAGAGGCCACTTATGGTGTACTCGTGGAGCCCCTGGAGGGGTCTCAGGGAGCCCCAAGGCTCCTAGGAGCACACTTTAATAATAACTTTAATAAACGCTGGTGTAAAGCATCATGTTTTCTGAATCCCACCTTGAGCATTTGTGGGCTGGGGCTGCAGTGCTGGAGATGTTAATTCCATGGAGTCAAATCAGACTAGGAATTGATTGAGTGTATTAGCCAGAAGAGTGATCCACTTTGGCTATATTTTACAAATAGCGCTTAGTGAACCAAACTCTAGCTACAGTTTCTCTGTCCATACTAGCAGCAACACACCATTTTGACTTCCTGTGGCCTCAGTTCTAAACCTGAATTCAACTGGATGCTGTAGCTGGTGGAAATCTGGATGGAATTAGTCATGACGATCTGCACGGTGAACGTACAATCCTGACCATTTCTATGTGCAAAGGTTCGAGATGTTAACGTCAGTTTTAGTGGCACAACTGACATCAGCTAAGGCGAGAATGTGATTTGTTCCAATTAACAATTGCCAAGAGTGAACAACTTAGTTGTTTTTTGGGTCCCCTTGGTCCTGCACAGAACACAGTGTTCTGCTCTTAGGGGTCTGAATATAGCCTGGGACAGGACAACTGTGTGATGGGCTCAGCTTACACAGTGAATTCTACTAGGCAACACAGAGAGGGTTGTTGGATGGTGAAGAAGGCACCATCCAGACCAGCAATTAGTCTGTCTTGTGAAATGATCAAGAAAATCATTTTTCCGTGATCATGAAATGAATACAGGAAATGATAAAGAAATAGGATATCTTTCAACAAATCTATTTTCTGGGCCCAAGTTATGCAAAATGAAGAGATGGATGGGCATGCCCATATCAAATACTGCATTTCAACTAAAGGGCAGTCAATGGTACAACAGCTACATGAAAGCTGCTTGAAAGCACAGGATTTTGCATTGTAGGATTTCCTAGTGACTATAGTATCAAGTACAAGACTACAGTAATTATGTCTGGGCATGCTGATGGTTTGCATATTGCCCCATGCAAGGCATTTATTTAGAACACTACCAACCTTAATTTTTGTGGCCATTTCAAATTGAAATTGACTTTGAAGGTCAGTTGGTCATTGGAGACAAAGAAATGTGCTTGATGGCATGTCTGATTTTGCTTTGCTTGTCATCTGGTTTGAGAATGACTGGTCACAATCCACCAAGCACTGCATTGCTTCTTTGCACATGCGCCAATGGAGTAAATGAAGGCTGCTCAGTGGCAGGGCTCAACCGATGGCATCCATCAAGCGTAGCTGATGTTTCATTTTGCTTCACATATAGGTTGTGTGACCATATATAGAATACTATGTACAGTTCTGGTCACACCATTTCAAAAAGAATACCGTAGAACTGGAAAAGATACAATAAACTAAGGGCAACGGAAAGCATCAAAGTCTTGAAGCATCTTCCCTACAAGGAAACACTGGAGGCCCCAACCCAAAGCATGTTTGTGCTGCTTAAGTCCCTTTGAAATCAATGACAGCAGTTAGTCATGACCAACATTCTCCTGATTGGGGCCACTATATTTGGGAGTGTTTATTTTTTTATTTTTTTTTTAAAGACAACTATGGTAAGGAAGGACATGATACAAGTATATAGACTTTTGAATGGTTTGGAGAAAGGAAAACAGACATGAACCCAGCAAAGCATGCAAGTCTTATGTAGAGCAAAAAATGGACACCTATTTTGAGATGATGCAAGATATGTCCGGCCACCTCTATTTTATTCACTACCTATCAGTTAACACCTAGTTAAACATTCTGCGTATGGGTCCCCCCCTTGGTCTCTAATTAGATCATGTGATGTTAGTAGCAGCAGAACTAACCAACCTTCTTCAGGCTGCTTTGCATTAAGGCTCACCTGTGCTCTTCATCAACAAGGTCACTTGGGAAATATCACTTAAGCCCCTTCTCTCAATGGCAGCTCTAGTCCTAGGGATGCATAGGCTCCACAATTATACACATTATCTTAAGTTGTTCTCGGCTTGCATACAGGTGAGGGGAAAAACTTGGGAACCACTTCAGTAGAGTAGGTGGGATTCCCTTTGCTTCAGGTCACATGTGATTATTCTTCTGGATACGCCTACATATTTTTGGATGATTCACTGGTTCTACAAAATGGGATGGTTCAGATCTAACAACAGACCATGTGCTCGCATGTTCCCTTCACTCTCCCACCCTTCACCTGCTCTGTTGTAATCAGTTAGTTCAATTTTCACAGAAGCTGCAGATTGCTGAGCTGGCATCTGAGCTGGCTAAATATGGTTTGCACAATCCCCCCAAACCAGGATCAAACAGTGTTTGAATCCTGGCTTGGTGGAACCATATCATTTACAGCAATACCTTGCACTTTCGTCTGGTTAGGGACCAGAGCAAGGATGAAAGTCAAAAAATGGATGGATGTCAAAGCATAGCCTTATTTAACACATGCAAATGCGTGCAAAACCTAAATAATCAGAAATAAAAGAAAAATACACATAAGAACATTGATGAATGTCGTGAAAGGTTGTATGGAATTGAATGAAAGAAGAAAGCACATGGACGAAATTTGAAATGTGGTTATAATTGAAAACGGCTGAAAGAGCAAAGCGATGAATGTCAAGTGGATGAAAGTCAAGGTATTGCTGTGCCTATTAGGCTGTAATGACAAACTGTGGTTTCCGGGAAAGCACATGCAAGCACAGCGCTCATTCGCGTAATGCCAAACTATGTCATTCCAGAGGATCCTTCAGGAGCAATTTTTTTGGCTGGCAGGGGACTGCAATGGGAAGGCGGAAGTGGCACAGGTCTGTTCTGTGAGTGGAAGTTCAGGAGATCAGGATTCAAGCCATGATTTCATTTTGAATCAACTAACTTTGGTGTTATGTCTGAATGATCCCGCTGAGTAACCATTGTTAAAAATTACTAAATGGGCCTCTGTAGTAAGTATGGAGACCAGAAGTACAAATGCCTTCCCTGAAAAGGGGGGAGGGAGAATGTTTGCTTTGCGTGTTGCAATGGACATTGCTATCGTTATTAAAAGAGGGACCGTAAAAAAATGCTGTTAAAATGCACTTTTTTCCAATTTAGTCGTGAATATGGTCAGGAGCAGGCCTTTTCATCATGCTGAGAATCTCTCGACACCACTACAACAATCTCAAATGGCATCCCCAGGCACAAGGGCACATAACTTGGAGTTCTCTAGATGCTTTTCCTGGCTCAGCAACTGCAACTGCTACAGGACGTAGCATATTGAAAGGCTCCCCTTTGCTCTCAGAGATGCTTATTCACAGCCTACCCCTGAAGTCCCTCCTTTACACCTGATCAGGACATGCAATCCCTGATCTACGTAGATAGCCACATCCAATACCTAGGCAGACCTGGCCATGTTTCAACACACGAATGGCAGCAGTATTCCAACAGCTCATTCCTTAGCTCTGTATCAAAACAGCTGGCCAGCAAATATCTCCTATACCAACACTTAAGAGCACGAGGCCATTTCAAATTGTCACTTGGGAAACTCGGCTGTGCTCCTCATTTTGATTCCAGCTTCCTCCATCCAACTATTTCAGGTTTGTAGCAGGGAATTTGAAAAACAAAACAAAACAGTTGCCTTGAGTCCAAAGCATTCATTCTTCTATAGCTTTTTGTATATTTTTTAAAAATATTTTAATATATGTATATATAAATATATCACAAAAGGTACTGTTTCCAAAGAGACCTAGAAGCTGTACTGAAGCATGGCCTACAATTTCATATCTAAAACAGTACTTGATGTTAGTGTTACCCTCCCTGACCCTTTAAAAATTCCCATAGAACCAGGTGCAGCATTAATCATTTGGGCCGAAGATTCGCTGATTCATGGCCAATTCGCACAGCCACTTGTGAAGTGTGATTTGGCAGTAGCATAAAAGTGCCACTACATGATGAGATCACATGATAATGTAACCTGAAACATGCTAAACGAAAACCAGCCATTTTCACGGGACCACTTTTCTTCCTAAAACCTAAAGCAAAAAACCACTTTGTAGTGACAACCCCCCCCCCCTACAGTGACCTTCCCAGAGAGTACACTCAAATCCACATGCTTCCTTCAGTGTCAGCTGTTTAAATGTTTCGGCATTAGAAGTGTCTGTGCTGACGTGATTCCCCCACTTCTTCCACTTCCAACTTTTCCACCTCCAACTTTTCTTTCTGGGCAGAACGACATGCTAAATGTTACAAAACAAACATCGAATTTTCCAGCAGTTGGGCTATTCACATGTTACATTATAAACACTTACAGGTATCTACATGCATACATGTTTTTGTATCAATGGCTGCTGTACATGTGTTCATTTCAAGTGACTGGACCCCTCAAAAATGTAAAGTACTGATTGCATGTACTGCTGTATGTACATAGAACATAACATGTGAATACTTGTATGTGTGTACAGTTCAGTGATTATGTGCACATTGTACACAGACTGTGCACATGAATATAATTAGTGAATAGGCTTGTGTTTCTCTCATAACGCTAATGCAAGGGGGATGGGTGGTTGGGTGGGAGGGGTGCATAACGTTTTCCCATCTGGTGATTCTTGTTACAAGTCTTTTCTACTGTTTACCTGCCAGTCAGCTTCCAAGACCAAAAAGTGCCAGCTTGTGGGAGAAAACAACCGGCAGGGCATGTTCAGGGAAGAAGCAGCAAATTCAAGAAGGGAGGCACATCCCATTCCTTCCCACTGAGTTCCCCCCCCCTGCAAATATCCCAGCCCACTTTCACATTAACAGCAGACTCAAGTTTAAGAAATACGCTTGCTGGTATAACTCAGATACCAGCAAGTCTCCTCAACTTCCTTTTCTCAAAAGGTTGTGGAGAAGGAAAAAAAGACACCTTCCCAAACCATTTCTCTGTGATTCAATCAACAAATTCTGCCACTGTCTTGTCGCTTTCTTCTAGAAGAATGGCAGTTTCTTGTAGAAACTGCTTTGTTATCATCAGCCCAGCTAACTATTACTAAAACATGCCTTGTTCTTACGTTTAATTTTTTTTAACCCAGCTTTCAATACACACTGATCCCAAACCGGAATAAGCAAGTCCTCACTTAAAGTTGTTTCGTTATAACTTGTTTCATTTTAAAGTTGTTGAGGGGGGGGGGGAAACATGATTCCCAGCCGGGGCCACTTTCTGTGTGGAGTTTGAACATTCTCCCCATGTCTGCGTGGGTTTTCTTTGGCCCAGAAAGCTCACATTTATTTCAATGTTTTATATTAGAAATGTTTGGAGTCCTTATTTAGAAGTTTGGTGATGTTTTTGTGACTAGAAATATGCCGTAAACTCTTGTTTACGTATATCAATTAGCTTACGGTAAAATTGGTTTCATTATAAGTCGTTTCACTTAAAGTTGCAGTTTCCAAGAACCTATCAACAGTGATAGGTCAACTTGCTGTAAGTGAGGACTTGCTGTAATATTCAGGATCAAAACTTGTTTGACATTTTCTCCCCCCTCCTCACCAATGAGTAGAAAAATCAGTTGGCACAACCTTGTAACGACTGCTGAACATCATCCTTGTTCTCCTCTATTCATCTTACAGAAGCATTTAGAACATCTCGGTGCTATGACAAACATCACTGATAGGTGAGGTGTATTCGCTGTGAAAGTGATGGTCAAAACTAACTGGCAACGAGGGCCTATCACTCCTTCTTGACTTCTTGGTCTCGCCTTCTACCAGAACTCAAACCTGTGTGGATAAAGCAATTGTTCATGGGTTCAGTTTGAACCACATATGGTCCCTTCTTTGACTGTAATATTCAGACTAGGCTGAATGAATTTTCAAACTACCAGAACTGCAGATTTCAGACCTATCAGGCACAGACTGCTGAGGTTCTGTGCATATGTTTCATTTAACCTTTGGTTGCTATACTAGGCTGCATTTAGCACTAGGAAGCTGCAAGCCTACCTCTACACAGTGGCCAGAGGTAATTTATATTAGAGATAAGCAAGAATCTACCAGAGTCATTGCAGTTTACCTCTAGCATACCACGGAGACAGAATGCTGGGTGTCAAACTAATTTAACCTGGGTCCGACTTCAATAAAAGCGCAACTGCTCAAATCCAGCATCTCTGAGCAGGAGCTTTTTCATTCACCACAATGTCAGGGAATGTTCTTCGGCATTCCCCAGTACTGAAGTGAATGTGGTAGACGTTTCTTGTGCATTGCTCCATGCGTTCATCAGAACCCTACAGAGCTTTGGAAAAGGGCCTCTGCCTCTTCCTCTTGGACTGTGGAACGGACAAATGAAACAAAACTTAAGCATGCTAGGAAGTCAGTCCTGTTCAGCTCAGTGGGATTTACTCCTGGGTAAACATATTTAGGATCAGGCCACAGATCTTTACACCAATTTGGAAATTGACCTTGTTGTGCAAACGGCACTGTCAGTATGCAGGATGAGTTGTGGAGAGCGCCGAGCACGACTTCTAACTGATCTGCCACAAAGAGAGCGAAGATGCCACAAAAGAAGGCATAGTTGGCCATACACAGGCAACACCACCATGAATGTTGTTTGGCAAAAGGAGAAAAGAAATGAAAACAGAGACACAAAAGAATCCAAGCAACTGCTTTAGAATTGCCCAGCGCTGCTGGGGTCGCATTGAAGGAGACGAACGATGGATGGATCACTCTTGGCTCCGCGAATAAACTCTTCCAGAGAAAGTTTTCCTTTAAAAAAAAAAAGAGATAGAGGGGTTTGAATTCTAAAATAGAGAATCATATGCATCACACACTTGCATCATACATGACTTTTTTCCTGTACATAGATCGAAAAAGTCCATGTATAGTGTCATGTATGAACATTACACAAATGTCTATTTTCCATGTACACAAAAGGGTCTTATGAACCAAATGCACCATTTCCCCTTCTCAGTACAGTATAATATTACTATGCAAATTTCTAATTACTAGAAAATTGTGAACTCCCCTGTACATTTGTAAATGCAGCAGTCTTCATGATACCAGTTTTGACTGTACAGTCCCACCAGTTAGTCAGCTAAAAAAATTTCTTCATCAGGGCGTAGCTGTCACAAAAAGGTTTAAAAATAAATGAAGTACTATCAGTGTTCAATTCCTAAAAGTAAAGTCCCAATTCTTATGTTGCAGCCCACAGGGTTATTAGAGATTCCCCCTTTACCTTCAAAGGTACTGCTGAATTCGGAGATGACAGCCACAGCCTCTCCCTCCTGTTTGCCCCAAAGTACTTTCAGCCACATACCTGGACTGCCCTCCTCCTGCCCTGTGTTGCATACCTAGTGTCCCACTCATTGCACCACATGGGGAAAGGGGCACATGAACGGATCGGTGGTAAGTTCCCTTAATGGCCAAAAGCAGTCCCACGTCTCATTTCCTCTAGTCAGGGGCAGATTTAAATGTATTGGGATAATTTCCAGGTCACAACCTGGTGACACTAACAATGGCTTGCATGCCGACTGTTGAATGCAAGAATTTCTCCCACTGCTAAACAGTTGAGCCTTATCACCTTGGCTAGTGCCGATCAGCATTGGGGACACACAGCCTTAGTCCCCACAAACATTAATCCACACTGATTATTTGTTCAGCTGTGTGCACATTCTTTGGTACTAAATGTGGGCGAGTTTAACTCCCGCAACAGGCATTCTTCTGCCCAGTGAGTTAGATCCATGCACAATAGTTAGATTTTACCCACCAGCAGTTCTCTTATGCTGGATCAGCGAGATGCAGGTTAGATCAGGAAAACTGCAGCATGTTTAGTACAATTTCAGAAGCTGTTCAGAAACTGGTCTACAAACCTACAGCCCAGAAGAAAATAATATTTCGAACCACACAAGGCATTATTAAAAACTCCAATACTAGATATTTTCAGGAGCAACTCATACACCTTTCATTATGTCTCATCTGTTAATTTCATATATATTTCTGACTGCGGATTGCAACTTCATTGACTTCAGAAAGGGAATGTTTGCATTAGTCCCAAATAAATGCCCATCAGTCATTCTTCCTTAAATTAGCAACATCTGGCTCAGCTATGAGTGACAATGAACAAGGAACAAGTGGAAGAGAAATAGTTTAGAATTGTTTTTCTATAAGCTTTGGAAGCAGAGACAGGGATGGAGGGGGGAGGAATGAGGTTGCTGTTCCCCTTCCTTAGCATGGAGAGTTGCTATTGCCCCAGGTCAACTCCTACTGTGCCTTCACAGCCCTGATTTGTGGAGTGGACTTCCTACAGCTGGCTTAAATTCCAGCAGTGTCGCTTAACTGAGCTACGGGCCATGCTACAAGTCAGCAAAACTAACATTAAGCACAGTTTGGCCTGCCGTTGCTTTCTCACAATAAGATAAACAACACAAATCCTTAGAGGCCAATTGCTATCTACGTATCAGCGACATCCTTCTGTTTATTCAATTCATCTAGCTTTTTGACGGAGGGTTAACAAACCAGAACAAATAGACGTAAGTAAGTTAAGAATAGCACATCCAAAGATATTTACCATCCCGATTCGTGTCCATCTGACGGAAGATTTTCTCTGTTCTTTTTTCTGGTGTCGATTCATCTTCCGGCATCTTCATAACTGAAGACACCATCTTGTAGATTGCCTAAGGAGTGGGACAGCAGAAAGTGTGAATGATTGTCCAGTCCAGGGACTGATTGAGGGGTGATCCACAGTCCCTCTGAACCACCCTGGGGTAACGTTTAGAAGTTAACCTGGCATCAAACTCAGGTTTAACTGTGACCATCTCTCACCTCAGGTGAGTAAGGGGTTCCCACACATGGTCATGAGCAGAGGGGGGGTCATGAGCCACTGGGGGGTGGCAGGGGGGAGGCAGGCCGCCAGGGGTGACGTGCAGGGAGGGGTTGACCCCCTCTCACTACCCCCCTCTCACCCAAACATAGTACTTTGTATGTTTGCATGGAACAAATGCACGGAGATCCACTTCACGTGTTATGAATGTCCTACATGAAAAGAATGTTTGTGATCTTATGCACACATATTTTACTGCATACAGTGGACCTGTTGCGGCTGTGGGGCTTACTTCGGGGCAAAGGGAAAAATACCCCCTTAACAAGACCTTTAGCAGCCAAAACCCCCTGCAATATGCAGTGTAGCCCGGCACCAGCGCTGCTACATCACTGCGTCTGGATTTATGTTGGATTGATCTGTGAGTGAATGACACATGGGGAATCTACACACAGGTGTCAAGCTATTTTCTACATAAAGATGCTTTGGGTATTTGGAAATGCGAAGCACCCCTGAATGAATACATCTGAACCCCAAAAGAGACAGCGGCACTTTATTATTTTCTCTTGTTTCTTTGAATTTTTGATGAAAGGATGTTTGAAAGAACTCCTGAAAAATGTCTCTATCTCAGTGTATCTCAAACTATCTTATCAGAATTGAGCTTGGGCATGGTCTGGTCTGAGGGCTCACGATGCAGCGCCTGTGTTAAAGCTAAGTGGTCTGATCAGTGCTGGGATGGAAGACAACCTGGCAAAATGGGAAAAAACACCTCTTTTCACTTCCCCTGAAATCCATTGAGCAGGGATCAGGCAAAACGTGTTGGTGGCTTAGGGATGCGCATGCAGATCCACCCGGATGCATTCTACTTCTTGTATTAACCGTATTTTTGCTTCTCTCAAAAGTCCTCTGATGTCCTGCTCATGTAGGAACCTTCAAATTAGCCTCAACATTTTGTCTGATGCAAAATTAGCTGACACTTTTTAATGGTCTTAGTTTTTTAAAAAATGTCACAATTACCCCGGTATTGTACCAACACTGTCTTGTCTAGTTTTGGCCCTCGAATGATATGCAGTCTCAAGAGTACATACAGGACTCTTGAGTCTATTCTAGAGTGGTTTATGGAGCTTCTCCAGAAGCAAGCAACTTTTATTTCCTGCGACAGCTTATGGCTGCTGTGTCTCAATACACATGACTGGGCAACCTTCCTCCACAGAGCTTTTCACAATGTAGAACAGATGAATGGTTGTGGCAGCTACTCAATATACATGACTCAATATACATGACTGGGCAACCTTCCTCCACAGAGCTTTTCACAATGTAGAACAGATGGAATGGTTGTGGCGGCTACTTGCTGAGCAGGAACGGATGCTCCCTTCTGGTGCTCCTCCACCTCTAGCCATTACCGTAGGAAACTCAGGCACTACATATTTGCACCAAGAAATACTGTGGATGTGACGCAGGCTGTCAGAAGCAATGAAATTCAACATTACTCTGGAATTTCTTATAAAATGAGAATGCACTAGAGAAGCTCACCAGCTGTGACAGCTAAACTGAAAAGCCCTCCTTCATTCAAAATGGAATTTTCAAAGTCTTTGTTAGAATGGTCTACTCATGGAGCTACAACGTGTTGGGTACCATGTAATAGGTCTCACGTGCCTTTACAGCAAGTGGTGTGGGGGTAAATTTTGAAGAGTAGGAGATTTTCATGAGACACCTCTGTAGCCATGCCCCCACCCCACTAAAACTATACAACAAATACATCAACTTAAAATTTCTTCATTAGAATATGTTTTCCTAGTGCCATTTATTCCTACTTTGAAACTTATTATACTTCAAGGGCAGCCAGATGCAGCGGGATGTAAGAATGGCGGAGTGCTCATTCTTAAACCACGTTCGCTATGCCTTGGGAGTAAGGGAGGCTGGCGCAAGGCCGGCCACCCTCACTCTGCCGCCAGGATGACCCCACGCCTGCCGGAGGTACGGCTCCCAGCGGTGGGCGCAAGGGCGGTCAGGGCGGTGTGGGGCCATTGGCCGAGCCGGCCCAGAGGGGGCGGGGATGGTGTCCGCCATATTCCCGTTCCCGCTGGGCCAGGCCGGCCGTTACATGGCCTCCTCCTACTTCCACCAGCTATTTAGCTGGCAGAAATGCGAGGAGGCCGATTGGGCCTGCCCTGGTTTACATCTAGGGAAGGGAATGAACATTCCCTTCCCCAAGTAGACCTCCGGGTCACAGCAGCGTGGCCCGGAGCGGGGATAGGATCTGGCGGACGACCCTGGGCCACCAGCTGGATCTCTACACAGGATTTCGCTGTTAAAGATGTAACTTGTTTCATCTCAAACTCCTGGAATGGGTTACAACAGTTTGAAACAAATGTATACAAATGGAAAAATGGAATTAAAACATATCCCAAATAAATATAAAAGGCATATTAGAGTGCTACCCTCTGCATGTTTATGCAGAAGTAAGTCTCTCTGTGTTCAACAGGACTGTGTTCAACAGGTAAATTTGCATAGGATTGCAGTCTTAATGTAACAAAATACATACCTGTCAGGCAGCCCTTGGGAAAGACAATGGCCCTAGACATTAGCATATGCCCCTAGGCAAACATCACAGTTTGCCTCTTGCTGAGCCAGATGCTTCTTCTTGGCGAAGGTCCTTTGAAAAAAGTTTCAAAGGCAGCACCTGACCTCTCCTGCTGCTGCTGTCATTGCCCCTGTTGTAGGAGAAGTCCTGGAGTTTCACTTCCCACCGTATCCCCTCAACTACACCTCTGTCTACGGTACTTCCAGGGAACATACTAGCGGGGGCCCAGAGCGTGGTCTGGAGGAATGATGTGGTAAACATGCTGAAGTTAAGGAGAGCTGGGTCCATGAGAGACGATCCTGAGTTCCATAAAAGAAAGGCAGGCTTATATTTAGCTGGGGAAGAGTAACGGTCTCTATTCAATCCAGTGAGGTGTCTTTTCTAGTGGCAGTTGCTGGTGTTTCTTCTGCATCTTTTTAGAGCCTTTTTGGAACAAGGAACCATTTAGTTATTTGATTTTCTCTGTAAACCACTTTGTGAACTTTTTGGTGAAAAGGCAGTACACTGTATAAATATTCTCATTAAGGACATTCTTATTCTCATTAAGGACATTCTAATTAATTAATTAATTAATTAAATTATAATGTCCTTTATGTATGTGTAATTTGTATTATACATATAAATGTAATAAATGCCTATACAGCAAGTCCTCATGTCAAGTTGTCGATAGGTTCTTGGAAACTGCAACTTTAAGTGAAATGACTTATAACGAAACCAATTTTTACCGTAGGTCAATTGATATACGTAAACAAAAGTTCACAGCATATTTCTGGTCACAAAAACATCACCCAACTTCTAAATAAAGACCCAAAACACTTCTAATATAAAACGTTGAAATAAATGTAAGCTTTCTGGGCTGGAGAAAACCCATGCACACATGGAGACAACATTCAAACTCCACACAGACAGTGGCCCCAGCCAGGAATCCAACTTTAAAATGAAACAACTTATAACAAAACAACTTGAAGTGAGGATTTGCTGTACTGTTGTTGTTTTCACAACAACACGCACGTGGGAGCTTTCATTCTGTTCATCTGATCCTCATAAGCAACATGGATTGCACACGGACACTATCCTGACCCAGAGCTGCACTGGTGCAGGAGTCCATGGAGTAGAAAGCTCAGCAAAACCCGTCACCAGCTAGTACCACTTCCCTGATCCTGCCTCACATACTTTCAGCTATAATATATAAATGAAATATAATGATCTGAAGGCACACGATGCATTTCTGCGCAGGTCTGGCCCTAGAACCTGACTGGGTGGAGGAGTGCTAACAAGGAGAGACAGGGTGGTATAGTGGTTAGCGTGTAGGACTAGGACCAGGGAGCCCTGGGTTAAGATTCAGCCATGAAGTTCATTGTGGTGTCCTTGGGTCAGACGCTGTCCCTCAGAGCACTCTACCTCATAGGGTTGTTGTGAGCACTGGCGTCGCTGCAGGGGGGGCGGAGCTCTAAGTTCCGCCAAGGCGCCGAGGCTCCGACCCTCTGTTACACCGGAGCATGAAGCAGCCCCACCCCCTCACCTTCGGAACCACTGAAGGCGGTCACGGTGAAAGCGCTGCTTTCACCGCCTTGAATGGTTCCGAAGGTGAGGGGGCAGGGCCGCTTCGTGCTCCGGTGTAACAGAGGGTCGGAGCCTTGGCGGAACTTAGAGCTCCGCCCCCCCTGCAGCGACGCTAGTGGTTGTGAGGATAAAATGGTGGGGAGGGTTGAGTCATGTATACCACTAAGATGTTTAATTGGGGAAGGGTGGGATAACTAAACTCTTCAGAGGAAAAGAGAGATATAAGTGTACTAAATATTATTTACTGCATTGTTTGTGAGCTGCCTTGGATGGCTTAGTTTTTATGAGAGAAGGCAGCATATAAACATTTTAAATAAAATAAATACATAACTAAGTTGCCAGAGTTCTTCTCCCTTTACAAAGACGTGATCCTTCACCTGCAGTCTGAAATGGCATAGACTGGGCTGTTAGTCTGAGTCCAAAGCAGATTTATATTTGGGGTGGCTGGGGCCTCATGTGCCCATGAGGAAATGTCATGCAGCCCTCAGCACTGAACAACATTAACCAATAAGCAATGGAGACCATGACTGAGCAAAGTTTTGGATCTATTGCCCAGGACTAGAGGTGAACTCCTTACGTAGCAAAGCAGATGGTGATAATACTTAATATTTAACACTTGTGAGTGAGCAAAGCACTTCACGTGTATTATATTGATGTTGTAAGGACTACAACATCCCATCCGTCTTTAGGTTACAGCAGTGGTTCCCAAACTGGGAGGCGCAGCTCCCAGGGGAGCCATGGAAACCAGCCAGGGGAGCCGCGGAGCGCCACAGAATCCTCTCAGAAAACAGTGCAGTTCCAATTGGCAGGCAGCAACATAATGTCATGGGGAGCCGTGGCCGATGGTCGCCAATGGTCAAGGGAGCCGCAGGTCAAAAACATTTGGGAAACACTGGGTTACAGGGACAGGAATTCCAGCTGCCAGAACCTTATGCTTTACAAGTTCAAAGCCAGAATGCAGAAGCAGTTTTACACCAAGAGATTGTTTGCATTCATTGATAGGACTTCCAAGAGAAGGGCACATGCAAAGATCTAATCATTTGCCTTTCTATTCTATTCCACGGTAATTTTTGGTCAGGTGTTAATGGATTACATTTTTACATT
Organism: Plestiodon gilberti rubricaudatus; assembly: GCA_026170595.1. Lineage (NCBI taxonomy): Eukaryota > Metazoa > Chordata > Lepidosauria > Squamata > Scincidae > Plestiodon > Plestiodon gilberti. Next base: position 22,963,171 of record JANXHW010000004.1, on the reverse strand, counting down.
CAAGAGAACATATGGAAGGCCACGATACTGGAAGAGTTCTTGCTTGTTCATTGTTTGTAAAACCAATACTTGAATCAAAAAAGGAAGAAAGAACATCTTGTTCATGGCACATACCTGGACTATTTCCAACATTTCTGCCTTGCTGATGTATCCGTTTCCATCCAGGTCGTACATGCTGAATGCCCACTTCAGCTTTTGCTCCAGTTTTCCTCGGGACGTTACACTCAAGGCTATGATAAATTCTCTGAAGTCTATTGTTCCATCGCCATTAGCATCAAAAGTACGGAACACGTGTTCAGCAAATTTAGAAGCGTCCCCATAAGGAAAAAAATTCCCATAGATTTTCTTAAACTCCTCCATAGACAAATGTCCACTTGGACAGTCTCTCAGAAATCCTTTGTACCATTCCTGGATCTCATGCTCTGTAAAGTCTGTGCTTTCTAGCAAATCTTGCATAACTTCGGGGCGTAGCTTGCTGTTCTGCTTTCCCATGTTGGTTTCAGGAGCTTATCTAAAGAAGGGAGTGCAAACACAAGTTAATTTATCGTTTAGAAAACTAGAGGCAAATGATGAACATTGTGTGTGTGTTAGAATAGTCTATGAAAGGATGGTTTTGTTGTAAGGTAATTAACATTTTCATTCAATTATTTCAGTGTGGTCTATGGAATACAGGGCCCTCCCCATATCCGCTGATTTGGCACCCGCAGATTCACTTATCTGCGGATGCCGAATTCCCCCCCCCCCGCGCCCATTACCTTATTTAAGTTCATCTCGCTGGTGCCAAGCAAGCAGGGTCTTGTTTAAACCAAGCGCTATAAGCAACAGCCTGCTGCTTATAGCACAGCTTGTGACTCAGTAGAGCTGGCAGCCTCAGTGCTAGAGAGGTTTGAGTCATTTGAGGTTCAGCACCTCAAAATCTATTAAAAAAATACTAATTTAATCTTGGGGGCATAACCTGTGTTAAAATTTTGTTGTCCAGTGAAATCTACAGCGTTTATGTAGAAGTAAGTCACACAACTCAATGGGGATTACTTCTGAGTAGACATATCTAGGATAATGCTGTTAATAAATGTTATATTAAGCAACAGTAGAGTTAGATGATATTCTTCATCAGTCAGACAGTTGTGGGATTATTATTTTTCCAGTGCATTCTGTTTTTTTGGGGGGGGGATTAGGTAAAAAATTAAAGTTAGAAGATGATTTATGTTAATCTTAAGGATTATGCATTTTTCGTATCTCTTTATATCCCATAGTGGCCATGTAACAAAAATTAGTAGCAATAAATTGGCTTAGTAAAGATTCTTTGAAAATCTCTTCAAAAGGAGAGGAAAAAACCATTAAAGTAGAGCATTTGGAAAACTGGCCTTTTCCCTTTAAATGAACCATCGGAAAACACACCTCGTGTCCAATTTTTCAATTAAATTATTACTGCCCATACTTTTGTCAAAAGAAAATTGCTATATGGTCGGTGCATTATAGGTCTAGCAACAAATAGCACTTTTAGCCACTAAACAGTACTTTAGAGGAGACTAAAATTCTCAGTTTTAAAAGAGCCAGTGTCATTATTTTCAGGCGCTCTAAAGTTAGGCTTACCAGATCGTTGACCGGGACGGAGCGATCTCCCCTTAAGAACGTTCTGTCCCCCCGCGCTCCGCCCCCTTAAGGGGAGATCGCTCCGTCCCGGTTGACGATCTGGTAAGCCTATCTAAAGCAGGTATCTGCAAGGCAAGGGCCCCTTATCCATTCCTGGTCAAAAAAATGTTTCTTAATGATAGTTATTTTTCAGCAACATTGAAAGCCATTTTTATGAACAGAAATGAACACACATAATCAAACTCCTTGACAAAAACAGGCCACACAAATGTGTACTGTACTAAGAACAAATGTAATTTAATGTGGGAACTAGCATCAACTTATTTATGTGACATCAAGTGTGAAAACACTGCATTAACTCTTTAGATTTCTGCCAGCGCATCTTTTATTTGAATGAAGTGTTTTTAATTTAGGTTTTGGCTGATAAGATTTAGCTAGGTTTTTAGTAAATTAGGGTAGGCCAAGAAATATGGGTTATGTGTGTATGCAATTTTGCCTTTACCTCCTTGGCCTTCCTCTGCAGCCAAACTCTCACAGTAGCCTAACTTTCCTGTCACCTTATCTACCATTATACACACCCTTCTCAGGGGTTCTCTCAACTGAAAAAAAACAACTGCTGTCCTTTTTAACAACAAACCAAATACTGTCAAAGCAGCCTGGTTGCTACTTAGTGCATTTGCATCCTTTCAGAAAAGAGTCAGAAAGCAAGGAAACGCAATGAGGAAACCAAATACCTTTTAGCAGCATCAGTGCAGTTGTCAAAGCTCAGGTAACCCACTACAGAAGCTCAGAAGCAAAACAATCGGCACAGAACCCCAACATCCAGAAAAATATATAAAGTAAGCCGATACATCTGTAACTGTGCCTACCTTTGTTGGTGAGTTTAACAAGAAGGGGGCCCAAATTACATGGGCTTGTATCCCAAGGCGCCACTCTGAACAAAAGGCCCTTCCGTGCACACATTTCTTTGTCTGCTGCCAATTTCTCCCCATCTACAGCACACTGTACCTTCCTTCAAAACTGGCTCCAGGGATTCAGTGGGCAATCCACTGTCTTTGGGTGGTGCACAGGGGGGTTATAGATAGGCTTACCAGATCTCCAACCGGGACAGAGTGCTAGACCTTTAGGAGAAGGAATGTGGGCAGGTGTAGCTTGATAAACCTTAGAGCACAATCCTAGGCATGTCTACTCAGAAGCAAGCCCCACTGAACACAATGGTTGTTTAACAAGCTACACCTGCCCACATTCCTTCTCCTAAAGGTCTAGCACTCTGTCCGGTTGGAGATCTGGTAAGCCTAGTTATAGACAGGGAAGGGCAGAATCTGAAAATCTACTGCATGACTTCCATGTAACTTCCATGCACGCAGCGGTATCTTTCGCCCTCCATGGACAGCAAACAGTGAGGGCGGCTGGGATCATGCTCCTGAGCTCTGCCCCCACTGTCCCTGTATTCAGCATTTGTTGCTGCAGATAAATGCTGACCGCGCAGTGGGTGAAGCCAGTTCATGTGCATCATTGGCAGCCAGTTCATGTGCACCAAGCAGCATAACCCAGGGGGCTCTCATGTGTTTGCTCTCCACAGCAAATGAATATCTGAACTTTTGAAATCAATCCAATTATTCTGTGTGTATGTGGGTGAGTTGGTGTGTTGTGGGAGGAGAATTAGATTTCGGTTTTCCCAGGTATGGAAGTTGTAATATTGTATCTCATAATCTCAGACACCGTCACCTATACTAATTCAACATATTGCATGCCTTAAGACAGTGTTTCCCAAACTTTTTCGACCTGCGGCTCCCTTGACCATTGGCAACCATTGGCCGCGGCTCCCCATTACATGAAGTTGCTGCCTGCCAATTGGCATTGCACTGTTTTCCAAGAGAATTCAGTGGCACTCTGCGGCTCCCCTGGCTGGTATCTGCGGCTCCCCTGGGAGCTACGCCTCCCAGTTTGGGAACCACTGCCTTAAGATACTGAATGACATTGATTACTGTTGCTGATGTTCTCTCGTATACATCCGTATGGTTTATATCTTTTCATACAATTATACAGCGATATTAAAGATCAGTATGGGAACAGGATGTGGTGTGAGAGAATGGAACGTAGGGACGTGCAATAATACCTAGTTACTAAACCAAGGATCAGATAAAGACAAAACAAGATAATCTATCTTGAGCAGTACTGAGAGAACTATTGACACAGAGAGCAAATGAACAAGATAAGATCAGGGTGGGTGGTAAAGTTATGTCCTGGGATGTCTGCCTACTAACATAAATCAAGGTCAGATAGTCACACATTGAGCAGGAGGTGCTGACAAGTTGCCCAAGTTATGAAATAAATCCTATAAATAAGGAGAGCTGGTGAGCTTTGGTGGATCACACTCCACATGGTGCACATGCAGCAGAGAAGCCTGTGGTCCCCTCTTCCTGTAATAAGCAACTTAGGCATACATGGAGTGAGTGGATAAATGAATGAATGAATGAATGAATGAATAAGAGCCCTCATATAAAAATAGCTACTTTGATATTTGTGTGTGTTGGAAATCAAACAAAACTGATATACCTGCATCATACCATTGCCTCTGTAGTTTTCACAGATTCTTTAACAGAAAGCGGTGTTATCACCATTTTCTCCTGCCCCTACTTATACAGCAATACTTCCCATAACGCTGATTCCTTTAGCACTGATTTGCTACTACACTCTTCATTCCAGGTTGGTTGACAGCCATTGTAACCAATGGGAGCAATGCATAATGGATAGGGCGGGGCCACTTACCTCACATTTCCTCCAATGGTGTCTCCTAAAGCAGTGCTTCTCAATGTATCTGCCATGGTGGACTGGCCATTTTTTTCCAATGTGCCACAGACTGGCACTCTATTTATAGGCACATAGCACATCAGCTCCTGTTTTGTCTCTCCCACTTCCCTTTTTCCCCACTGACTTGTAGCCTCTCATGAGGCTTGGCGCGGGTCCAAGTCCTATGCAAAGCCTCAGGAGACGCCAAGAAGCTGGAAGCCACAGGAGCTACGTCATGGACTGGCAGCCAATGGCTCGTGAACTGGTGCCAGTCTGCAGATCACAGTTTGCGTAGCAGTGACGTAGCTGGGTCATTTGGCACCTGGAGCCCATACATTTTTGATACACCCCTATATGGGGCGGTGATATCATGATGTCATGATGACATGATGACACGTAACATCATGAGTTCTTTTAACAACTACAAAAGCAAAATCCCAGAATACAATGAAGCTTTTAATTTAAATGTTCTATTTCATTTTGCCTTCATGCTGTTAATTACACTGGTAATACTCATATGTTCCTATCAACAGACATTCACCCGCAACACCTGGCAAACCAGAAGCATTTGCTTTGAATGAAAAATAGGAACAAGATTCTTGCAAATACTAGAAGAAGTAGGAATAATATTTGGGATTCCCTAACAACACATGATACATAGACCGTCCAATTATAAACATTTGTTTCTAAGCATCTGTCTGTTGTGCTAGCAGAACAGCCCTGAAACCCTTATGCTTTGAGGCACTGCAACAACACGGCCATCAATGGTAACTTACCACATAAGTAACCACATGGTGAGGTGGTCATCAGTGCTGGCCCATTATGTGCTGAAGGGAATTTGAGTCTGGTGCAGTAGCTAGACTGTGAGACAGCGCAATCCGACTTAACTTTTGTGCCGGTGTAACCAGTGGCCCAGCGAGAACGGGAGGCCCCAGAATGGAAAGGGAATTCAAATCCCCTCCAAAAGAGGAATTCAAAGGGGATTTGAATCCCTTTTCCATTCTGGGGCCTCCCGTTCTCACTGGGCCGCTGGTTACACCGGCACAAAAGTTAAGTCGGATTGCGCTGTAAGCTTCAAACACCCACTCAGCTGTGAGGCTTCCTGAATGACTTTGTGCCAGTCGCTATAGTCCTGTTCAATCTTTCGTCTCACCATGGAGGTGGAGCAAGAGCTCGCTCTAGAGTACACTAATGATATGCACACTTAACCCCACCCTCGCCATGATTGGTATTTGTCTACTGCAGGGGTCAGCAACTTTTTTGGGCAAAGGGGCCAGATGTCCAGCGATGATGTCATCACAAACTTCCGGGTTGCCAAGCTCCCAGAAGTGGCTGCGCAGAGCTCAGCTTTGGAGGCAGTGGCACAGGGACTCTGTGAGCCTGGGCACCATGCCCTGTCCGGCACTCGGCAAATTGGGCGGGAGACGTTGCCTCCCAAGCTGAGCTCTGCATGGGCTGGATGACTATGGGTGATGGGCCGGATTCAGTTTGCGGGCCATAGGTTGGCAACCCCTGGTCTACAGTGATAGACAGTGAACATAAGGAGGGGTTCTAGAGAAAGCCCTTACGCATTCATCTCCACAGAGAGACAAACAACTGAACGGGGTTTCTCTCTCCATGCAACCCACTTCACAGGGGTGCTGTGAGGATAAAGTGAGGGGAAGGGAGAGATTATGTGTATTGCCCCGAGTTCTAAGGAAGGGTAGGATAAAAAAGTAATACATAAAAATTAAACATGTTACCATTCCCTGTTTCCACCAGATTTCTGATGAAGTGTAGAAATATGCTAAAATGTTCCTCAGAATTTGGCAGGACAGTGCAGCTTACTGGCTTATCCAGAAGTAAGCAGCCACCTGCATTTAACCAGCATTTCCCATGCTAAGCATTTTACACAACACCTGTCTGTCGATGTATGCATATGTATAGACAGCATTTCAGTCCCAGCTAGGACCTCCACCATGGTAGCCAATGTCATGAAAACAGAAGGAACTTAAAATACAGGGACATCGTGAACGCAACAGATTTAAAACCAACCAACAGTAATTCACTACCTGCAAAAGAAAAAAAATGCTTCTTTAAATATTCAAGACCTTGTAGCGAGTAAACAGTAACATCAGACACGGCAAAAAGGTACTACATGCTTTCTCTATTTATATAATACGGAGCTTCCATGAAATTGCACCTGGTTATCTGCTAATGATTGGTTCATGTTGCAGAACCTAAAAACAACTCTTTTCCTTCAACCTCTCATTCCCCCAAATCTTTGTTTCCCCCCAAAAGGAAGACAATCCAAACAGGAGCAGCTGCATCTTGCGGACGTTTATGAGCTTAGAGATGTTTATGGATTTCAACATCAAAAGAGAAGGTTTTGTCCTAGATTTACTCTGGCATAGATGTGCTACTACAGCTGCTTCATGTTGTCTACCGCTCCTCTTTATCATTCCTTTGTGCTCTCCCAACGGGAGGCTGGGGAGGGCAAAGAGGCTGCCGCACTCTCATCAGCAAGGCTGTGTGTGACACGAGCATCTGGATTACAAACCGCAGAGCATCAATGGGGCTTTCAGCTATGGCCTATTTCAAAACACATATTGCGCCAATCTCTTTAGATAATGGTTGTTGTGAGCTTGTACCACAATCACACAATGCATATACTGTAGGCTCCAGTTGTCACAATTTTATCAGGTGTGATATGATCAACATTGCCAGAAAAGAACTGGCATGATCCAGCCAAAAATAAGCATTTTGAATCCCAGTGTGAGAGAATTTAGCCTGCACAGATGAATTCAAAGGGACAGAAGGGTGCTTAGCTCTGGTTGGGACATCATGCCTAGGGTTTATATTCCATAAAGTTGGAACGCTCTTCCTTTGAATATTCACCTGGTGTCTTCTCACAGCCCAATCCTATGGGCAATTAGTGCTAGTGGAACTTGTCACTTCTGCCAGTGCTAACTGCCCTATGGCAGTCGTAAAATGCACTCCAGCAGCGCACAGAGTTGCGTGTTGCCCAGTAGTGGAGGAATGCCTGGGGCGGGGGGCCCTGCCCCCAGGAAGCACCTGGGGGGGCAGTGCACTGGCAGGGGGGAAGCTTACAGGTGGGGGCAGCTTACTGATGGCGGCACAGACACGAGCAGGCAGTGGCAAAAAAGATGCGTGATTTTTTGGCCCACCCGCCCAAAACGTTGGTTGAGCCTTTTGGCTCAGGTTCCGGGCGGCCGCAGCGTTCCGGGTGGTGTCAGAGTCAGGCTGGGGGATGGGGTTGCACCATGCACAGTGCATCCCCACCTCCAGGGGGCGTGGGTACGCCGCTGGTGCTGCCAGAGCACCGGCAGGAAGACCAGAGTCATTGGAAGGCCATTTAAATCCTCTTTCACCTCCTGATCCTCCTTCCCCTGGTGGATACAGTGCACCCGTTTTTGGCGTGGCTGCACCAGTCGGGGGGGGGGGGGTTGAGAAGATAGAATTCGGCTCTGATTCAGAAAAATAAAAGGGGAAGATCCTGCAAAGCCTTTCAAAGACATAAGGTCTGAAACAACCCATTAAGTGTAGAAATTTCTCTTAGCATTACTAACCAGCTTGATTATTTAACTCATGGTTATGATATTATGATGGAGTAGGGGCAAAAAGGGGTGCCAAGGGAGAGATAACAGATGGTAGCAATTCAGCACATCATGCATTAGAGGCTACCTGGGATGCACAGGGATTCATTCTTTACCATCCCTACTTCTCCATACAGCCCTGGTACTGAGCATCAAGCACAACCAAAGGAGAATCTTCCCTATGAAAGTCAATTCTGCACTAAGGCTGCAATCCTATACACACTTTCCTGGGAGTAAGCCCCATTGAATATAATGGGACTTACGTCTGAGTAGACATGGATAGGCTTGCACTGTCAATCAGTTAACCACTAAGATACCTAACTATTTTCTTGCAGCTCTAGACTATCACAGCAGCAATTCCAGAACATAATTTGCTTTTCATTTTTGTTAGATTATTGAGATAAGTTGGGAATTCTAACTGCTGTGGGCCCTCGAAATTGGAGAGACATCCATTTTTAGGATTTCTAAGCAGATCTAAAAGAAAGCCTAGTGGCATCTCAAGGATTAACACATATTTGGGCATAAACGTTTGTGGACTAGAGTCCATTTCATCAGGTGCGTGCTGTTTTCTCCTCAAATGGAAGAGAGAGAGGCTAAATAGAGATGATTATCTCTACACCATGACTGAGTCTGGTTTATCGTGAACACGCCACAGCAAGAGTCAGCTTTGACAGTTCCCCCTCTCGTCTGGCTACCCTTTCCAGAATTAAGCCATTACAGTAACTTTTTAGGATTCTTGAACATGTGGGGCCAGCATGTTGTGAGTTATAGCCACACTCTCTCCCCTTTCCATCTATATACTTTACCTCAGGTTGAAAGCAACAGTGTGCATAGCTAGGTGAACTATCTGTCTGTCTCTAGGAGAAGCTGTTTTCTTGACTTTCTTGGCAGAGGCATTTTTGGAATGACTGAAGGAGACATGGTTTTTGCTGTAAGATGCCACTGAATTCCACTCCAAATGGAAAAAGGATTTTGGGATTCCGTATTTTGCAGAACTGCAAGGTGACTAGAATCCGGTTTTATTGGAATCCAGCTGCATCTGGAAAGCAAGGTGCTCTTACACATTAGAGCAACAGTGTGAGGACCAATGCTGTTCTGCGGGTTGACCTATGGTGCTGCTGAAATGCTGAAAGGCCTACCGCCATGTGGGCAGGGTCCGTCTCTGGATCCCTGCCATGTAAACTACCGCCTGGCTAAGACTGAAGGCAGTGGCGGTTCTCCATGATGACTGGCTCCACCCATGTGGCGACGGGCCTTTCAGCATTTCAGAAGCACCATGCGTTAAACCCACCACAAAGCCGCTCCCCACGCTGCTGCTAGTTTATTTATGCTGCTTTTCCAACTCCACAGTCCCCAAAGCAGGTCACAATTAACACATTCATAAAGCATAAAAGACCCTCAAAAATACAAGAAAGCGGCTGCAGCAACACCAGCAAACACAGCCTGCCAAGCAGCTTAAAATGCCAGCAGACTCCAACAAAACAGGTAACACTCAGAGAAGAATATAATCCAGGCATGAAGAACATCATCGCACCTCAAGAGTACCCAGGAGACCATGTGAACAGCAGCAAACATTTCTCTGTCTCCTGCAGAGCTGCATTTTAAATGCTAGAAAATTGGTTGCTTGTATCAAATACATGGCTACAGCTTGATAATTACAGAGAACAAAGATTCTGCCAACCCTAACACTGTACCATGGGAAGTCGCACAACTTTTGTACCTTCATCTGTTTCACTAAAGTGCAGGCCAGGCCTGAGTGTGAAGATCACAGCAGGGGAGCTGGCAGGATCTATCTTTCCGCTCCAGCTGCTGGTGACTTTATGTTGTGCCATTCTTTCAAAAGAAGTGTGAACAGCCAGGCTACAGTGACAGGTGCTTTTTCAAAATGCGATTCCTTCTGGCGTACCATTGTGGGGGCGGGGGGGGGGGAAAGCTTGGGAACCTGAAGTGGTTCACTTTAGAATATAAATTTAGAAAATTCTCAAAGGGCTGTTCGAAATAGCCAAGGATTACACTTTTAAGGGCTCAGCATCCAATATTGGGATGACGTTTCTTAAGAAACCCAGTTCCATTACAAGACACACAATTAAAGCCATCTTTGCATCCCTGCTTTTCCCCACTGTAAAACTGTACCATCAGCTCTTCAGTGTTTCCCAAACATTTTCGACCTGCGGCTCCCTTGACTATTGGCGACCACTGGCCGAGGCTCCCCATTACATTACGTTGATGCCTGCCAATTGGCATTGCACTGTATTCCAAGAGGATTCCGTGGCACTCTGCGGCTCCCCTGGCTGGTTTCTGTGGCTCCCCTGGGAGCCATGCTTTCCAGTTTGGGAATCACTGTGCTAACTGCTTTCAGATCCATATTTTTGTGCCTCATGACATGTTTGCAAGTGTCCTCCCTATCTTGGAACTGCTACCCCCCCCCCCCCATCTGTTCTCTTGCTTCAAAATGGGAAGGAAGGCTGGGGTTATTTGATTCTGCATTGCTAAGGTGCCTGGAGCACCATGGCCATGCAGGGCCAAAGGAGCAAGCCCCGTGCCCTACCTTCCTGCTCAAGGCTGCTTGGCCACAGCTTGTCACTGTGCTCTGGAGCACTGGAACCAAACAGCAGCCAAGCAACTCCCCCCCCACACACACACACACACAAGCCTCCCATCCCTGCTCAAGAGCAGAAACAGGAGCATGTGTGGGGAGGACTGTCAGTTCGGCCACTGCCTGGCCATGGCACTCCAGAGCACTATGACCAGGGATCTGCAAGTCCCCCCTCTCCGTGCCTCCCTTCCTTGGTCTCCTGGGAACGGCAGGCACATGGAGAGAGTTGTTTGATGGGCGACCACCATTTTGGCTTGGTGACCAAGGCCAAGTCCAAACCGTGCCCTCCTGTTCATAACCCCTCCTCCCACTTCTTGCCCCATCAGGAGGAGTAGAGAGAGAGAGACATCAGCCAAATCCACCAAATGCTCGTTTGGGCAGTAGCCCAAAATAGGACATCATACCACAAACAGTTTATGAATTTTCCCCATGTTTCAAAAACTGCTTTTTCTTTAGCATGGTGGAAGGAGGGACTGCCATTTTCATTTTTTTTTAGAAAGAGTCAAACTATCCACTAAGTGTACAGTGATAGTTCCATGAAATTCTGGATCATGGTTGTGATATTAGACACCTACATTCAGAACCCTGCTCAACCATGGGCTTGGAGGAGTGACCATATCAGCATTACAGATGTCAACAGTCATGCCCTCTCCCCAAGGAATCCTGGGAACTGTAGTTCTGTGGGAGGGAGGGCTAGGGATCTCTGACAATGTTCTCCGCATCCTCATGAAACTGATTCCCACTAGTGGGAACTATGGCAGTTAAGCAAGTTTACAGTATACGTTTAAGTGTATATACTATACATTCTTTTAATTCATTTTAACACGTCTACCCCACCTTTCCCCTCTTGAAAAGGAGGCCCCCCAGATGGGTCACAGTCTAAAAGCAAAACAATAAAAGCCAAATCACAATGAAATAGCTATTACAGATCCCGCACAAACCAAAACCAAGAACCAGAATGGGACAAGAGCCACATCAACAGGGAAAAACTAAACTTCAAAAGCTTGGCAGAAAAGTATTTTACTTATTTTAAACCTTTAAAACAAAGTCCCTCATCCCACCATACTTCCAAAATAAGGGCTATACAGTAGGATTACATAAGCAGAAGACCATGAGTTGAGTTAAATACAGTACTCTCCTATAAGCAGCACATCACACAGCCTGTGGCATCAAAACTGGAAGCTGCAGGCCAGTTTAGCAAGTATAGTACAGGTGGCCCCCCATATCCACGGATTCGCTATCCATGGTTTCAGTTATCCATGGATTGCGGGGACCCCCTCAGGCTTTTACTTTTTTCCCAGTAAGCTTCGTTTCTTCCTTAAACAAACAGGAGAAGCAGCCTCTGGCTGCTTATTGCAGGCAAGTAGAATGAGACTAAGTCCTAGAGAGGCTCTGCAAGCTTAACAGAAACCTTGCAGAGCCTCTCGAGGACTTAGTCTCATTCTACTTGCCTGCAATGGAGGCTGCTTCTTTGTTTGTTTTAAAGAAGAAACAAAGCATGCTGAAAGAAAAATAAGAGCTGGGGTGTGCACGCCTGCCCGCAGGGGAGGGCGGGCGGGGGCCCCTCAGGAAACCATGGAGGGGGTGTTCGCTCCTATCCACGGTTTCAAGTATCCACGGAGGGGCCTGGAACATATCCTCAGCGGATAGGGGGGGGGAGTACTGTACAGCTAAGATCTGCTCTGCTCTGCTCTGCTCTGTTCTGCTCTGCGCTCTCTCTCTCTCTCTCTCTCTCTCTCTCTCTCTCTCTCTCTCTCTCTCTCTCTCTCTCTCTCTCTCTCTCTCTGTGTTTCCATTCAGAATGACAAAATAGGAATTAGGAATGTTCTCTTGTCAAAAGACTCCCATCGAGAGTCATTTCAGACAAAACAATAGCTACAAAACAACGTACAGTAATCAGACAGCCAAGTTGCAGCATCACATATAGATGACGAAGGCAACATGTTCTGTAACCTGTTACATCGAAACTGGAGTGACTCAAGTGTTGAGACTGTAGTGTTGCAAGGAGAGGTGTACCCTATATTGTGGCTTCTGAACATCTCCAGGAATGCCTGTGAACATTGCTTATATTAATCTGAAAATGGATCATTTACAAAAATGTGCCACTGCATCTCCTTCGCCATTAGTCCTTAACTCCATTCTGACAATGTAGGGAAAAAAGAGAAAATGTTACTCTTGTATATATTTGTAAGAGCGCAATCCTACAGTAAATACAGGCACCCACAGTAGTCGCAAACATGCCGTAAAGCACGTTTGCGACTACTTTCGAGCAGGGAAGGTTGGCGCAAGGCCAGCCCCTGCTCCGCTGCCAGAGCCCTCGCCCAGCCACCGGACCCAGGAAAGGTAGGATCCGGCGGACGGGGGGGGGGGGTGTCGGCGGACAGGGGGAGGGTCAGCGGAGCCGGGAGGGCTGCCATAGGCCCAGCCACCCCGGGCGGGGGCATGGCTCCCGCCATATCCCGGTCCCCGCCAGGTGGCGGAGCCGTTACACAGCCTCCTCCGACTTCCGCCAGCGATTTCACTGGCGGAAATCCGAGGAGGCCTATCGGCCCCAACCCCGGTTAAAGGGGATGAGCTTCCCCTTTCCCGAGTAGACTTACCACTGCGGGCTGCCTGCCTGCAGCAGTGCACGGGATCCAGCGGGTGGTTTTGGCCGCCCGGCGGATCCTTAAACTGGATTGGGCTGCCCATAATGCAATAAGGTTTCCAGTGTGCTGTCTTTCTCTCTGTCTCTTCCAAAGGAAACTAATGACCAAACGACACATTATGAGGTGTGTGTCTTTTGGCCTGCAATTTTTTTCCTATTACTTTTTAAACAGCATTGGGGGGTACATAAAACAGGGGGTAACTACAGTGCAAGGGGGGAGAGGTCTTTAAAACTTTGGCCCTGCCATATTCTGAACCTCCTTGCAACCCTCCCATGTGCTTTTTGTGGCAGAAAACAATCTTCAATTGCCTTCCAAGCTCTAAAGTCCCCCACCCCCACCAAGTTTCCCCCATTCCGTTCTGTACAGTCCCTGACCATTCAAAAATGGTTAAATTAAAAAATTAAAAACCATTAAAAATATAATGGGTCAAATTATGTGTGCCCCATAATGTGTAGCTTGGCCCTTTGCCTAGTGATACTGTCCCTGGAAGTTCTTATAGTTTGGGAAAGTGGGAAGACATAAGAATTCTTTCTCTCTCTGTCACTTCACAGGGTCTGTTCCTCATTTGGAAAATGGGTATAAATATAACACTGATTGGCCTTAAAAATGGTAGATAAGAAGAATGAGACAGTTTTTATTATTATTATTATTATTAACAGTATTTATATACCGCTTTTCAACAAAACGTTCACAAAGCGGTTCACAGATAAAATCAAATAGCTCCCTGTCCCAAAAGGGCTCACAATCTAAAAAGATGCAGAACACCACCAGCAACAGCCACCAGAAAAGACACTGTGCTGGGGTGAAAGAGGGGCAGTTACCTCCCCCCCCCTGCTAAATATAAGAGGAGCACCAATTGAAAAAGTGGCTCTTGCCCAGTTAGCAGGGGTTTACACATCACTGCTTCGTGCAAGTTAGCTTTTGGCCATCTTTTGGTGTGGAACAAGACATTATCTGGGGATTTGCAGGTTCCCAAACAAGTGTTAACCAAATTAATGGGAAAGTGGGTGGTGGAGGCCGCTGACAGGAGAGGCTCAGTGGGAGGGAGAGGTGCTTAACCTCTCCAGTAATGCCACATCTCCTCCGCAAGTGTGCCCTTCAGCCAGGCCCTCTTCCAGCTGCAGAGTCTGCTGCGGGCATGGGGGTGCAAATCAAATTAAAATTCACCATGGGTTGGGGTAGACAGGGCCAGGAGAGAATCAGTTGGTGGGAGAAGGGTTAATAACATGGCCTTTCACTTGCTGATTCTCATCTGTAACTGTCCCCCATCCACACATTAGCTTTGTGAAAGAAACACAGGGTCAGGAAGTCTGTGTTCCTCCTGCCATCTAGTTCCACCCTCACAGTGCAATCCTATGCATGTTTACTCAGAAGTAAGTTCCCCTGTGTTCATGGGGTTTTCTCCCAAGTAACTGTGTTTAGGCTTGCAGACTTTGCCTCCTTAGTAGAACGGTCTGTCCTTCACTGTCCACGTCCCTCCCAACTCCCCAGACCACTTCATCTCAGGACACTGATGAAGCAGGCTCTAGTCTAGTCTAACAAACCTCACGCCAGAATAAACATCCTTTAAGATGCTCATGGACACGTCAGTTGTTGGTGCTGATCAACACACTCACTTTTTCTGAAGATCGCTGTACGGAAGTGGAATCCTTCGAGGGAACTCTTATGTCCCGTCGGCTCTCCATTTTAAAAAGACTGCATATAAAAGCAGCCCAGCGTTCTTTTCACAAATTCACAGGGTTGCTGAACTACACAGGCTGGAGCACTGACAATAATCATCCATTTGCATGAGCTAAGGCAGGAGTTTGCACTTTGCAGATGACAATGACAGATTGCCTCGTTAGTGCCCTTAAGCGTGCGGGGGAGGACTGCACAACTCAAACCACGCTGAGGACCAACATTAGAGTATTTTGACTAACCCAAAAAGCCTGGACTGCGACATTAACCGGGAAAGCAATTTTGTTCCAATGTTAACCCTTTGTTGTTTTCTTTCTAGCCCGTCCTCTATTAACACTCTTTTTCTCGATACAATGCATAGCATGTTCATTCTCTGTATCGCTACAGGGGTATCTGAACCCCTCCTTCTGTGAGCCCTCCCTCCTTTTCTCTCTGTACCCCACTGCACTTCCCTCTCTGTACCCTATAGTGTGCTCTCCACTCCCCTTCTCCTTTTCCAGCTTCCCTATCCCTAGGCCTCTTTGCAGCCCCATTTCTATCACCCCATCTTTTTTCTCTGCACACTCCATAGCACTCTTTCTTTGAACCACCTGAATGGTTCTCTAATACACAACTCTACTACCCTGAAATTTCTCTATGTCCCTGTCCCACAACTCTCTGCATCCCTTTCTTTCAGTACCCTCTTTTCTTTCTTTAGCCTCTATGTTTTCTCTCAAACATTCTCTCCCCCCCCCCTTCATTCTTGATGAGTTTAGCAGCACTCGTTCTTCCAGCAGCAACCACTTGAAGGGGTCTCTGGTGGAGGTGGGCCATGCAGTGGGGCTGATTGGCTGCAGCCTCCCCACCCTGAATCTCTGAATCCAAGGAAAGGAGGAGAATGCAGATGTAACAGTTCAGGCATGTTCCCGTCCTCACATTTGGTGGACTTAGGGTGAACCTTGGATGTTCCCACGAAGAAGTGGGAAAAGACTAGAAATGTTGGGTATTTGAAATTCCACCAGGGGACTTCAAACAGGGCAGTCATGTGCTAGATGTGGATTGGGGTGCTTCTTCATAGCTGGAGTAGCTAAGCCTTCTACTGAGACTGGCATGTGTGTTCCGAATGGGCAACCAAACCGGTCTAAGTAAAGGGGTGGGATGGAGAGGCC
This sequence comes from Plestiodon gilberti rubricaudatus, assembly GCA_026170595.1. Taxonomy (NCBI): domain Eukaryota; kingdom Metazoa; phylum Chordata; class Lepidosauria; order Squamata; family Scincidae; genus Plestiodon; species Plestiodon gilberti. The sequence continues at coordinate 22,947,120 of JANXHW010000004.1, read as the reverse complement.
AGGTGGGTTCCATTCAATCAAGAAACTCTATGAAATAATCAAACCTTGGTTACTTAAACTCAAGCACAGGGATGTGCATGTGTGTTTCTGCCACGTCTGCTGTGGAATCTAGTGTTGGTCTACAGAAGTCACGTCCACTAACGTTATGCGTGTTGATCTGATTATGCCAATAAAGGTCTATTGATGGATTGTATTTCATCTGTCAAGCTATTTATAATTGATTAGATATACAGTTAACTTACACATTGCCTTTGATCATTAGGTTATATCGAGTTAATGAAAAATTAAGAGCCCAATCCTATGGGTGCCTTCCGCTGATGGAACTAGTGTTCCATCAGTGGAAGGATGACCCTCTCCGTTGGCACTATCAATTCAGCAACGATGCACACAATGGGGCCACCAGCACAAATGGCTGGCAACCACATGTGCACGCACCACCACAACACCCAGCCACAGTTCGAGGGAGATATATTTGTGGCGGGGGAGGGCAGTGGGTGGGGAAGGGGAGTAACAAGGAGTTTTGGAACCAGGGGGCATACTGGGGGAGGGAGTGGATCCGGTGGCAGTCACGTGTGCCAGATCCTATCCCCCATTTTATGTAGCTGGCATAGGTTTGAGGAGGCCGATCCCACCCACTCCTGGGCCTGATCTGCCATCTTCCCTGCCCCTGTCACCTGCCCACCCCTCCCTCATTCCGTCTGCCCCATTCAACCCAGTCCCTGGGCTTATCTGCTCTGGCAGGTGTCCGTTGGCCCATCGGTGCATGTGAGCTTGCTGCGACCTCCCCGCCAGCGGACCCACTGCACATGTCGTTGGAGGCTGCTTTATGACAGTTGTAAAGCAGCCTCCGCTGACGTAAGGCTCATTACGCTGGCGGGGGAGGGGGATAGGATCGGGCCATCTGTGTGGTACAGTGGTTAAAACATTGGACCTCAACATGGAAGGCCCAGCTTCAACACAATTCAACTGTTCAGCAGCAATATGCTTAAGAAGCAGTATGTTACAGCATACATATAATACATTTTATTTACTTAAAACAGGGGTGGGGAACCAATTTGGGGTGGGGGGCCATTTTCCCATGGGGAAAATTGGCTGCGGGCCGGCCGTTAGGCCGCCCAAAATTTTGGCCCCCCACCGCAAATTTGACCCCCCTACGAATTTAACGCTCCCTCCCTCCCACCCACTCACCCTCCCACCGCTCACTCTCAGCTCCCTCCCTCCCTCCCACCCACCCACCCACCGCTTGCTCTCAGCTCCCTCCGTCCCTCCCACCGCTCGCTCGCAGCACCCTCCCACCCACCCACCCACCCACCCACTGCTCGCTCGCTCGCAGCTAGCTCCCTCCCACCCACCGCTCGCTCGCAGCTAGCTCCCTCCCATCCACCCACCCACCCACCAACCCACCGCTCTCCGAGCCCCCTCCCTTCACTCTCCAACTTACCAGGCCGCCGCCGCCGCTGCCTTCCCGCGCCGCCTCCTTTTCAAAACGGCCTTTCTGTACATGCGCAGATCGCCGCTGGGCTCAGCGGCGATCTGCGCATGTACAGAAAGGCCGCTTTCAGAAGGAGTAGGCACCGAGGTGACGCGTCACCTCGGTGCCTCCTCCTTTTAAAACCGGCCTTCCTGGACCTGCGCAGAGCGCAGCTGAGGCTAAGTTTGCCCTGTTGGCCGCAGCGGCGCTCTGCGCAGGTCCAGGAAGGCCGATTTTAAAAGGAAGTGGCGCGGGAAGGCGGTGGTGGCGGCGGGCGGCGGCGAAGCCTCCGGTTGCGGGCCGGATCGGGCCGGTCCAGCGCGGGCTGGACCGGATCGTCCCCCGGTCCGAATCCGGCCCGCGGGCCGGAGGCTCCCCACGCCTGACTTAAAACATTTATAACATATACCCTGGTTTTCCCTAAGAGTCATGACAGTGTATAATGTATTACATAAGAACATAAGAAGAGCCTTGCTGGATCAGGCCAAAGGCCCATCTAGTCCAGCTTCCTGTATCACACAGTGGCCCCACCAGATGCCTCAGGGAGTACACAGTCAACAAGATAACCTGTTTCCTGTTGTCACTCCCTTGCACCTGGCACAGAGAAAACCTACTTCTAAAGCCAGGAGGTTGCTTATGGCTTGTAACCTGTGATGGTCTTTTCCTCCATGAATCTATCCAAACCCCTTTTAAAGGCATCTAGGCCAGGTGCCATCACCACATCCTGTGGCAAGGAGTTCCACAGATGAATTACACGCTGGGTAAAGACATATTTTATTTTGTCCGTTCTAACTCTCCCTCCACTCAATTTTAGAGCATGTTCCCTGGTTCTGGTGTTGTGCGAGAGGGAGAAGAATTTCCCTCTATCCACTCTCTCCATCCCATGCATAATTTTATACGTCTCAATCATGTCCCTGATTTGCCATCTTCCCTGCCCCTGGGAATTAATTATTAATTAATTATTAATGCCACAACAAAATAATAATATGCCTACATATATTCTACGTAGGCAAGTAAAGAATCCTATTAGCTTTGTACTTCACTGACTGCAACCTCACAAGCAGATATCGCAGAACGCAGGAGGACACTTTTCTTACTAGGAATAACACAAATCTGGCTAGTAGAGCAGATTCTGTAGCCAGCTCTCTAGGAAGTTCCTGACTCTCTGCAGGACTTCACCATCTCCAAATCTAAATCCAATTCACTATCAACCGCTGCTAAAATATGACTTCATATGATACTTAAAATATTCAGACATTAAGGAGAACAGTAGTTACTGTCTGCAACTGAAATCAGAGAAAAGAAACAAACAAGTAGTGGTCTCTCTTTAAGAAATGGACACGCTCCAGCTCTTGTGCATTAAGTCCAAACAGGGTAGATGGATGCATCACTGTTATGCCCCAGTTGCCATCCCATCTAAGCCTATAAGCAGAGGAAACATTCCAAAGTAGGTGTGGAGTTTCAGTCCCAGCTGTGGGTCTTGAATTTACCGGGCCACACTCCAGGGACTGAGAGAGATGAAACATGCCTCTCAGCATGCAGTGGTCCCTCTGAGTCTAGAACATTTCAAGTCTGAAGGGGTCCCTGTACATACAATCTACACAGCCCATTCCTAGCCTCTCCCAAAGTCATGAGCCTTCCTCAAGCATTCAAACAAGTGTGTGTGTGTGCGGGGGGGGGGGGGGTAAGCCATGTCAACAAGCCATGCTCTTACTTGCCCACATGCTCTGTAACTATGCCATTCACACCTCCTACGTTCTAGGCCATTCCGGGTTCCAGAACATAAGAAGAAACTGTTTCTGCATTCAGCACTTGCCTCTGCAGCTGAGCACAGAACATGGAGGGTCAGGCCATGGAGCATGTTGGTGCTGGGGAGCATGACCAGATAGTGTGTTCCCATCTCTCCCACCACGTGTTCAACTGAACACCTGTACGTCCAGGCCCCCCAGTCACGATCTAGGGACGCACACCCTAGCTAGGGTTGACTGCCCAACATGGCTGATCAGCAAAGACTTCTAAGTTCTCCCCAGTAGATTCTCACCCACTGGCCACCATAGCTCAGTGATACAGCATGTGCTTTGCACCCAGAAGGTCCTAGGTGGGTCAGTCCCTGGCAGCATCCCCAGGTAGGGTTCGGAAAGACCCTTGCCTGAAGCCCTTGGGAACTGCTAGATGGACCACGGGTCTGGCTCACTGCAAGGCAGCTTCCAACAGGTCAAACGTGCTCCAGCTGGGTCCTCTGTGCAGTCCACAGAGCAGCATGCAAGGCTCTGCGAAGGGTGGGCTGAGTACAGTTGGGGCAGTCCTGGCTCAGTGGTGAGGGGCTCCCTTCATGTCATGTATCCTCCCTTCACATAACATTCAAGGTTTTCTTACACAGCAACTAGAGTCATATGTTGGGGGGAACCCAGCAAGTGCTATAATTGAGCGTTATGCTGCTTTGCAACTAATTTTCAACAACCCAAAATATAAAATGCAAAACAAAACAAAAAATGTGGCCTCAATTATACAGAACCATCGTTTATACAGTATAGATAAAGGTAAAGGTGACCCCTGACAATTACTGTAAGTCCAGTCGTGTCCGACTCTAGGGTGTGGTGCTCATCCCCATTTCAAAGCCGAAGAGCCAGCGTTGTCCAAAGACGCCTCCGTGGTCATGTAGCCGGCATGACTCTCCTTGCCGCAGCACGTAGCATGCGGCTGGAACACGGAGCGCTGTTTACCTTCCCGCAAGCGGTACCTATTTATCTACTCGCATTAACATGCTTTGGAACTGCTAGGTTGGCAGGAGCTGGCCAAGCAACGAGAGCTCACCCCGTCGCGGATTCGAACTGCCGACCTTTCGATCGAAAGCTCATGGTTCAGTGGTTTAACCCACTGCGCCACCCGCTGGCCTTTATACAGTATACAGAACCATAATTCTGGTTCAGAATTATACAGAACCATAGTTTTGACTATATGAGTTAGAAATGAAGTAAAAACAACATTATTTTATATCACCACTCTTAATTTCAGCACACAGCTGGTAAAGAAATGACACACAATAACTTCCTGACAATGGGGTAGATTGCATCCCTTCCCAAGCCTCTGTAGTCAAATGTTCAGTAATTCATGTTCAGTTTGTATTTTTGTCCCACCTCTTTGCGTTGCGGATTTTAAAGCCAGTGTGGCAAGTGTAGCCTGCGCACCAGGACAAGTAACAACTGACTGTACTCACGTCATGCTATTTATCTCATAGCATACAGTTTATCTCACGTCATGCTACATCATGGCATAGAGTGCTGCACACGGACAACGCAAGTGAGTGAGGATGACACCCAACGTGCATTCAAAGACAAATGCTTAATAGGAATAACAACAATGGCAGGTGACGCGTTTATATAGTGCATTTCAAGTGTTCAGAGCACTTCACATCCATTATCTCAGTAAGCCTTACAACAAAACTGTGCAAGCCACACTCTACAATGGAAGGCAAACAGCACCAATCCAATGGGCTAGTTAAAAAGCAAAAGAACATGGTTCGAGCAGCATGAGTGAGAGAGAGAGAGAGAGAGAGAGAGAGAGAGAGAGAGAGAGAGAGAGAGAGAGAGAGAGAGCAGAGTAATGGAGGTAAAAATATGCCCTGTAATACTGGTGCCCTCCTGATTGGGTGCCAAGCCCGAGACGTAATGCCTTGCCAGCATGAGAAGAAACCCCCCCCCCCCCGAGGCTTTTGCAAATCTCCTGGAGGAGGGCAGATCTGAGGTTAACAGCCAAAGCAGCTTTCTCAAGAACTGAATGAGCCTTGACATAACCTTCAAGGCCACAGATCTGCCTGGTGTTGCATTGGCAATGTGAGTTGGGAGCAGAAAATCCAGTACAAACTAGGGAATTAATTTGTCCTTAGTAAGAGGTGAGTTAACACTAGACTGCCCTCCAATCTGTGGAGAAATGGCTCCTCTGCTTTGTACCTTCCTGCAGAGGCAGCATTCCTCTCCCTGCTGCATGACCAGCTGCACTTGCCCACATTCTCTTGTCTATACCACTACAGTATGAAGAATACAGGAGCCAGGTAATTCCTTGCATCTGATCAGTCTACTGAAAGGGGAGTCAATTGTATTTGGATTATTGCAATGGGGAAGTAAACAAGTTGAATGAAGAAACCTTTGTGTGTATTTGCACAAGTTTATTTTTTTTGCCTGGGAGTCCTCAACTGCCTAAATTCTTTCTTCTAGGTACTGGAGCCCTGCCTTTCTTTGCATCTAGTCACCCTGCAACGGGGGCATATCTCATTTCCTGGTTCTTCCTTCCAGATTCCTTAGAGCAGTGGTTCTCAAACGTTTTAGCAGCGGGACCCACGTTTTAAAATGACACTCTATTGGGACCCACCTAGCTTTACGAGACTTAAAAAAGGTGATCTAGGAAGAAACAATATATTTATTTATTTACAAGTAATATTTGTATTTATTTGCAAAAAAACCTCAATCCATTTCTCGTAATGAGGCAACCCTAATGAACAGCCTCAAGGCTTGAGGGGCTTAGTTGTGTGACCCAGCCGTCACCTGCCCCCACTACCCGTCATTGACAGACTTGGCTCCAGTGGCGTCGCTACCGCATGGTGGGAGGGCGAGACGCCGGGGGTGGCACGGCGGGAGGGGGTGACGCGCCGGGAGGGTGAGTTACGCGTAAGTTAAAGGGGGTTACTTACAGGTAAGTGTGCATAGAGTTGCAGCTGGCCAGCCCAATCCTATCATTGGCTTATTATGCTGACAGATCTCACAATCCACCAGTTTAAGCCGCATTCCAGTGGCATGAAAGCTGTGTCGCTGTTGTGCGCTTTGTGCCTCCCAACATCTGGAGGATCTGCGTGCCAGCGGCTCCCAGACACCCCATCATAACAGGTAAGGTGGTTTGGGGGAGGATCAGAATGGGGAACGGGCCAAAGTGGGGGCAGTTCAGGGAAGGGGCTGCGCAAGGTCCTTTATGATAGCTTGAAAGCCGGGCTGCTGCCGCACGCTGTTGGGCCATTGCCACAGAGGCGTAACACGTGCTGCAGCAGCTCTGGGAGACTCCGCAGGCACTGGTAAGTTGGTGGTGGGGACAGGGAGAGGGAGGTTTGGGGCATTTTGAGGTAGGGCAGGGAGTGGGCCGGGGTGGGGAGCAGGCTGGACATACACACCAGACACACATGCCGGATCTTATCCCCAATTTTTTCAGCCCGTCCCCTTTCTCTCTTGAGACTTACGCCAGCTATATAGCTGGTGCGAGTCCAAGGAGACCCACAGGCCATCAAGATGCCTACACAGAGGTAAGTAAAAAATACCTCTGGCAGGCCTCCTGACCGCCCTCCCACCACTGGATGCAGCGCACGCTCCACCAGTGGGGCTGCATCGGCACCAATGGTGGAAGACAGGATTAGGCAGTTAGTCATATACATTCACTTTTCTGGATATTATTAAATACATTTATATCCCATGTTCTTTTCACTTTTACACAACACATCGACATTTCTCCACAAGTGTCATTAATTTGCAGTGAATCATGTGTCAGAAGGGAAACTAATAAACAAACAGTCAAAATGTAGTCTTTTAAATGAAAGGGTTTTATAATGCCATCTGCAATCTAATGGATTGAATAAGAATAGCATAATTATACATCTGCTCTTTTATTCTTATTAATGACTGTAATATAAGCACAATATGTTGAAGGATGTAGTCATGGTAACAGACACACTAGCCTAAGCAATATGGGAAAAACATGCAGTTACCATTCAAGGTAACAAATCTCTCCTCTTTTCTTCCAGGTATGGAAAAATTGTGCTGAAGAATTAAAACATACACTTTTCTTGTTAACATAATGCTAAACAAGTTTTGTACCAGTAGCTTATTAAGATTTTTTTCATTATCTATACACATGAAGGAGATAAATTATAGATAAAATTAGAACAAAAGCTTGAACTTTTGGGGAAAAAAAGATATATTTCTCTTTGGGTGGTATAAAACTATGCCAAAGAGAAACTTGAACAAACCTGTCAATGAACCTGCAAATTTGACCGTATTGACCACAGATTTGACCATTGCTGACTCAAGTATCTTGAAGCACTGGATTCATCAACTGTTCCACCTAAAAATATTGTTAGATGTGCCCCACTTCCCTGAATGGTGAGAACTTCAAGGGGCAGCATTATCTAGGCGTTTGCTTTCTTTGGAGAAGAGAGAGAGGGGGGACACTGGGGCTTATGGAGTTTTTGCAATATTCACTTTATTTACATATACAGCAAGTCCTCACTTACAATCCTTGCTTACCATCGTTTCATTATCCGTCGTTTCATTTTAACATTGTCCTCTGTGGCTGCAGCTGCTTCCGGGTCGCATTGTGCTAGCGACCCACTTCCTGGTCCTATTTGCTCTACAGAATGCCTTGCAGGTAGCTTCTGCAAGGCATTCTGAGTCAAGAACAAAGCCAACGAAATGGATTGCGGTCCCGCGCAACCTGGAAGCAGCTTTGTAGCATGCAGTAAGCCTGCCAGAGCATTACTGAGCCCCCTGAAGCGTCACTGAGCCCACTGGTGAGAGTTACTGAAAATTGGTTTCATTATAAGTTATTTCACCTATCTACAACGTTAAGTGAGGACTTACTGTACACAAGTAAAGGATCGTGTGGAAGCAGGAAGCATGCTCCTTCCTATGAGGCAGCAGACCTGCCACCTTCCATCAGATCTCAAGAGAAAGACTCTGCACCCTAAGGTACCTTCAGTCAGCTCTAAGTTCAGTTTAAAAGGTAAAGGTGACCCCTGAGAATTAAGTCCAGTCGTGTCCGACTCTAGGGTGTGGTGCTCATCCCCATTTCAAAGCCGAAGAGCCAGCGTTGTCCAAAGACGCCTCCGTGGTCATGTGGCCGGCATGACTCTCCTTGCCGCAGCGCGTAGTATGCAGCTGGAACACGGAGCACTGTTTACCTTCCCGCAAGCGGTACCTATTTATCTACTCGCATTAACATGCTTTGGAACTGCTAGGTTGGCAGGAGCTGGCCAAGCAACGAGAGCTCACCCCATCGCGGATTCGAACTGCCGACCTTTCGATCGACAGCAAACCCAGCTCTTAATTTTTTCAGCCTGCCCCCTTTCTCTCTTGAGACTTGCGCCAAAACTATATAGACTTTATACACACTTTACATCAGCCCCACCGCTTCTAAGCTTTGGTGGCTGTCTGAGGCCGGACTTACACAACCCAGGGCGTGGTCTGCCCGGCAGGCACAGGGCTGGGTACAGGCTGGGAGAGGCTGGAAAGGCCTCAGCGGGGCAGGGTGTGGGTCATCAGCCCGCTGAGCAGAGCACACCTGCCCACGCTGGAGGAGCCTTCACATGAGCCTTCCTGCCTCCCAGAAGAGGAGGCTTAGGACCCAGAAGGCGACCAGGCCAGGAAAGGGGGAGGGACCAGCCAAGGCCAGGGGAATATAAGGAGAGGGCCAGGGATGAGAAAGGGTTGGCTGAAGGCTGGTGACTAGCTGGAAGGGAGACTCTAGGCAAGAGGTTCTCAACCTGTGGTACGCGTACCCCTAGGGGTACGTGGGCCACAGGTTGGGGGTATGTGAGATGCTGCCCGGCGTACCCCATGCGAGATGCTGCCTGGCGTACTCCCCCCTAGAGTCTAGGCCCCTAAGAGGTGGAGTAGAGTGCTACAAACCTCCTCCCTGCCTATGCTCTGGGGCCCAGGGGAGGAAGACAGCTCTAAGGAGATAAACCAGGTAGGTGTGGCCCTGGAGGCCCTACATAGGCTGCTGCCCCTACATGGGTGGGGACCCAGGTGTAGAGCAAGAGCCCAAGACAAACACCCCCCTTTTCCTGGTGTCCCTGACAGTGGCTTTCCATATTTCAGAGAGCTCTCTGGGTATCTACCATTAACAAGCATCTGCTGGCCATTAAGGAATATTGATGTTGTGTTCTCAACTCCTAGGTTGCAATCAGGCATTGGGAAAAGGCAAACCCATTGTGAAAAAGCCTATTTAATCAGCCAGCAATCCTGCAACAATGTATCGTAACTAGTTAAAGGCCAATGACATTTCTCAGGTGGGAATGAAGTTAAGGATTCTAGTTCCATCTCTTGAATGTGATGAGACTAAGGTGGGAGAGAAAATGGACACCACCACTTCAGACTATATGTTGGGAGATACAGAACTACTTTTGAATGCACCCACCATACACCTGCAACACTGAGTGGTGCAGTCCACTCAGCATTTTGCATATGTAAATCATCAGTTCAACGCCATGTTTCTTTGACGTGATCCAAGTGTGACAAAAAGCATATTAGGAACATGTACAGCAATACCTTGACTTCCGTCCACTTGACTTTTGTCGTTTTGCTCTTTTGGCCATTTTCAATTATAACCACATTTCAAATTTTGTCCATGTGCTTTCCTCTTTTGTCTGATTTCATCAACACCACAAAGGAGCTGGATCAGTCATAGTAATCCAGGAGTTGAGTTAATTGGCAGGCAGGTCACTCCTTTGCACGGATGTTTTTTAAATTGTCTGGGCTATGCTTTGACATTTGTCTATTTTTGACTTTCATCCATGCTCTGGTCCCTAACCAGACAAAAGTGCAAGGTATAGATAGATAGATAGATAGATAGATAGATAGATAGATAGATAGATAATTTTGGCCGTAATTTTTTCCTGGTAGGAGGTGATTGTAAGGGATGTACCAGATCTATCAAAGCACAGATAGACTTGTAGTCTGATTATCAAGAATATCCTCCTTTATCTAACATTCTTGAGGGACGTGACTTTGTTCTGGACAAAATACTTTGCGTAATGGAGAGGACCACAGGCAATTGCCAGCTGCCACCTTCCATTTTCACAGCGGCCTGTCAACCTACTTCCAATGGTCACATTTCATAAGACACAAATTCAAAAAGTAAATATTGTCAGAGTAGCCAGTAACAATCGGGGGGGGGGAGGGGGAATGGTTTAAATCAAGTGCAATTAATTGCTTCCAAAAAATGGTACAGTACATACAACACATCTAATCCTTTAAAATACATTCTCACCAAGTCACTTCGAAAACTTATCTGTTTGATACTAGATGCCTTTTAACCAAACCCACTAATTGTTGTTCAAAGCAACAAGTACTGATCTCAACAGATATTGCAGGAGTGCAGCATAAAAAGCAAGATCATAATCTCTATCCTAAAACCTAGATTTATCTTTCTGTGGAGCTCTGTTAGTATGAGACTGGGCCAACGTAATAAAGCAGAAGATGAACATCAGAGAAAACAGAATGGGGATTCAGCGTCACCCTTTGTCACTGTTGCCAAATGTGTGTACTGGGAGTGTGGCCAGTGGGTAGGGTCAGCATTGGGGTGGGGCTACCAAGCACAATCCCACTCCCTTCTCATGTGTTCATTGAATACATAGAGGCGGTTGTATGCATTCCCCTCATATAAGGCACCTCCATATGTTTAAAGGAAAAGGAGAGACCAGAGGCATCACTAAGGTTTGCGTCACCCGGTGCAAGAGCACATCGTGTCACCCCAGTGGTGTCACTTACGCTGGTGTCACCCAGTGCAGTAACTCATGGTTTCACCCCTATTAACTTTATTTATTTTAATATATAACAGTACAGGTCAACCAACAAATCAATAACCAACAAAAAAACTAGTGGCCAACCTGATGACACTCACACAACTGAATAAGAGTTCTAGTATTAGCTCTGACAATAGAAATGAGAACTGACTCATACTAGCACCTTATTGGTTCCATGCTGTGTCATAACACCTCATTGGATTGGGGAACAATCAGTCTCATTGGTCAGTTTTGAGTTAAGGAAATCCACATTTTGTTACATAAGGCAGTTGTGATTTATTTTCTGGTTATTTAGCCATAATGTTTGATAGAACTTAGATAATTCCAAATGGTTTGTTTCATTACATTCTGCATTAAAGTTCCTTTCCAATGATATATAACATGATGGTATTATTCATAAATACAAGGTTTCCATAGTTTTGGCCACTAGTGGTGTCGCCCACCCCACCCCCCAAGGGTGTCACCCAGTGTGGTCTGCACCCCCTAGTGACACCACTGGAAGAGACTACAGCATGACTGTGTGTGTTTTTAAACCTGAAAACTATTTGTTGTTTCTGTTGACTTGAATGACTTGGGGTTGGGAAGGACTCTTATTTTCAGTGGAACCACCACTCCCATCCCTGCTTTGCATTTTACTTTCACATCAGAGCTGTCAAAAGTTAGATGTTTAGATGCAATGGGAGAGAACTTTTTATTGCTGCTCTGTTTACTTCCTCTTACGTGATCCACCTGCATTTCCCCTCATTACAACAAAGAGAATATTCTAGCAGCCTAACAGCTACCTGGGAGAAGCCTGATTTTACTGAAGCATTATGAATCAAGAACGTTGTGGGTGGTGAACTGGCCCCCTCCTCTTTTTCCCTGCTTCACTGAAGCTATTGTGATTCTCAAAATTAGGTCAGCAAATGTACTGGTTGAGCAGCTGGATCTCATAGCGATGCTTATAATGAACTCATCCCGTCAAGAAGTGATTTGGGGAGCATCTTAATGTGTTTTTACCATATCAAGATCTCTCATTCATTTTTTTATGAGTTGAAAATGTATTTCCACATTTGGTGCAAAAGAAAAGCCAAATGAACGTTTCAGTAGTTCTAAGTCACAAGATAGCTCAGTATGGAGGGCATTAAACTGATTGGAAAGAGATTTAGGATAGACAAAAGGAGCTACTTCACACAGAACAAAATTAGACTGTGGCAGTTGTTGCCACCATCACAAGCTGGTGCTGGCCAATGGTTTAGGTGGCTTTAAAAGGGGGCTTTTGAAGTCCCCAAATTAATGGAGAACAGATCTATCAGAAGGTACCACTCATGGTTTCCATGCGCTATCTTCTGGTTCAGCCTCTGAATATCAGCTGCACACAAAGATCAGGTTTTACTGAAGAAATTTACTTTGCAATGTTGGCTTACATGCATTGCATTTTATGTGCGCAAATTGTATTTGAATGTGATGTCCCTATGTGGAAATGCTAGGATATGCTCAGAGTTGGGATAGTCTACCAAGTGCCTGAGGAAGACAGATGCACTCTCATTGCCCTCCTCACAATGGTCTTGATCAGCATTATCTGATCTGTCCCTTTGAGTTTACCCTAAGAAGATCTATGGGAATGTCCAAAAATCAGAAATTTTCCTCCCGCAGTTTTATTTTTCTCTTTTGCAATATATTATTATTATTGTTAATAATAATAATAATAATAATAACAGTATTTATATACCGCTTTTCAACAAAAAGTTCACAAAGTGGTTTACATACAAAATCAAATGATTAAATGGCTCCCTGTCCCAAAAGGGCTCACAATCTAAAAAAGATGCAGAACACCGCCAGCAAACAGCCACTAGAAAAGACACTGTGCTGGAGTGAAAGGGGGGGCAGTTACTCTCCCCCTGCTAAAGAAGACCACCAGTTGAAAAAGTGCCTCTTGCCCAGTTAGCAGGGAGCTATTTTTGGAGCTATTCCAATACGATTTTGGAAGCATCTCCAAACTTCTTTTCTAAACAGCGTTCATTTTAGTCTTGATTATTTTTATTAAAATGACACATGCATTTAAGTTTTGCATCTTCATTAATTAAATTGATCTTTGTCTCCCAGCAAAGTGTTTAGTGAGTTTCACAAACCTCTCCCTGTGGAGAGGAATGAGAGCCAAGGAATGAGAATGCCACCTGCATTTTCATTACAAGGCAATGAGAAAATGATGGCATTAATATAGTTATAATCTTCCTTCCCACACCAACATCCAATTTTTGATAAAATTAAACTCTTTGATCCTAGTTCAACCGATGTCATGGAAACACGAGTCTAGATCTGATTTTAAAGATGTAAGCTCCCACTAGCAAGAGACATCCCTGCATGATGTACCATGCACAAGAAGTCTTGCAGATGTGCATACAGAATAGACGCACATCCCCATCCACAGCACAATGTTCATCTGAATGGTATTGACTTGGATGGGTAAGTCTTTTGAAGCACCCAAGTCTGGGGCCAACAGTTGTTATACATGATTAGTGTCCATGACTACAGCTGGATTAGAGTTATCATTGGGCTATCTGAGCTTCTAGCTTAAAAGTTAAAAATAAAACCACCTGCAGAGCCATACTCTGAAGCCAATCATTCCACATAGTCACAGAAACGTAGGTTGCTTTCAGGCATCCTGTTAAAATTGGGGGGCAACCCAACTTCAATTTTAGTGCATCTCTTACCTGCACTGGCAGCTGCAGGGTCATGTGGGAGGCGGAGTAAGGGCTGCCGGTCTTTGCGCCAGCAGCCCTTAATTCCCAGGTGTCAAAAACACGCCTTACGGTGCGTTTACGACACCCGGCGCCTGCAGAGCTCACACTCCACCGGCGCTTGTTTACGGAGGATTGCGCCGTTAAATCAGAAATTCTGTTGCACTCAATGGTCCTTTAGTTATTGAGTTGTTTGTGTCGCTACATTTGTATCTTGCTTTTCTCTTTGTTATGATCAAACTGTTTAATTCCAAGGACTATGGCCTTAGAGTTGCAAGTGATGCCTAGTCCAGCCTTATGCCTTGGACAAAATAGCTAAAAAGACAGCAACAGAAGTGCTCACCTGTGCCTTGAAAACTTCAATTTTTAAAACATTGGACAAAAAAGTAGAGGAGGGATGCAAAATAGCAGAGGCTTACATAATACAAGTGCGATGAATTTTAGCAAGCAATGGGCAAAAACACTAGTTATAAAAGAACAAGAGAAAGAGACTATAACTTGCACTAGCATTCATAACCTAGTGCCCCAATCACTATAACATCAAACAAAACTAGCATACAAATACAAAATGAAAAAAATAATTATTCCTGTGTAGGAGGTCCCTTCAAGAGTAGTTGTCAGTAGTGGTTTTTTTTTTTAATCTTTTGAGCCCCAAAACAGAGGTGCAGCTACAAAAATGACTAATCCACAAAACAGCCAAATTTTAACATGGAGCAGCCTATTCAAAGTTTCCTGAATTGTTTAATATTAATGTAAACAGCCAGCAATATTCATCTCAGCACTAGTAACACATCACGATGCATTAATTTATTTGTTATCACACCCGATTCCTGTAGCAGATAGGTTTTTAATCACTGCAAACCAATGGACACTGCATTGCGCTGGAAATTGAGAGATGGCATTATGTAAGAGGATGATCACATGCCAGCATGAAGTGAAGAGGTCAAAAGAGTCAGCATGCTGTGTCAGTTCAAGCATTAGAGAGCATTAGGAGCAGCAATGCCATTAGTACAGAATTTAATTGAAATTAGGAGTTAAGATCATCTCAATCAAAAACGCATCTAGTTGGTCTTCACCTCCACAAGGCTTGTGTAATGCATTTTCCCAGCCTATAATAAAAACAATGGGCGCAAACTAGCCAAAGTTAAGCACCTCTGAGTACCCATCAGGCTTCATTCTCCCACTGGAATTCCCAGGCCTTTAAAATGCTTAAATTGGTCTGGACTGTGCCCAAAATTGTCTGTAATGATAAACTGTGCTGTTGGCTTTATCTATTTTTTTTCGCATAACAGCAACAGATACTGTGGGCACTTCTTCCAGACAAGGTGTTTAGTCTGAGAGTATCATACTTTGTTCACTCATCCATCCATTATGCTCCTGTATGTTCCCTGTGCTTAAATCATCACATTTATTAAATGGAGAAAATTCATTAATACAGTAATGAGAGCAGGACAATGACCACACATGTGGACTGTTGTTAGAGAGGTGCATGCCCAGCTACAACAGGCCACAACAGAAACAGGAAGGATAAAGTGGGGAGAGGGTCAGTCTATTATGTCCCCAAAACATACTGTATCAACTGCGTTGTGGAAAGAACATTGCGATTCCGCACATGACTGCAAGCAGAAAAGCAACAACTGGCTGGCCTGCCTAGAAGTGCCCAGTGCATTATGCCAGCTTATCGCAGGAAATGACATGCAAAGGCACCTGAGTCTGCCATGAGAACTGCAGGTGTGCTGGATGCAGGGAATCAAACTGAACCTGAGCTTGAATCCCAAAACTGGTTCAGAAGGGATTCTTCAATGAACTGGAATGGAATCCACATCAAAAAATCTCTTGGTTCTCTTTGAACAAGAACTGGACCGGAACCCATAAACACCAACAGTGGTAACTGGTTCAAAATAAGTGATTCAATAATCTGGCACTCAGCTTGCAATTGTCTGATTAATGTATCCTTTTCATACAGTGAACCCTCCATTTAAGGGACTGATAAGGAGGAAGAGGTTTCGTTAATGCCAAAAGTCTGCTAAATCTGAACCCATTTATGACAATGCACACATGCATGAGCAAAGCATATAGGACTAGTTTTTAAAGAAGGAGACAAAGTAGGTTATTTCCAAAGTCTGCTAAATTAAGGTTCATTAAACTGAAGGGTCACTGTATTTTTTTACACTTGTTGTCTGAATTTTGTTTGTAAAAAATGCAAAACTAAAGAGTTTCACAGCACAATCCTATCCAACTTACACCACCGGTCTAACCAGCGGTGCAGCAAGAACAAGAGGCCCCAAAACGGAAAGGGGATTCAAATCCCTCCAAAGGGGGATTCAAAGGGGATTTAAATCTCCCCTCTCCTCCAAAGCCTCCCACCCTGCCCTCCCCCGCTGGTTAAGCTGTAAATTGGATAGGATTGCTCTGTCAAAATAATAAATATTTTACTCAAGTTAAACAGTTACCATGGTATTCATTTTTTGGAGGTTCACTCCATATACCATATTCATTTTGGGGGGTTGATATCATACTTCATGGAATGTGTATCTCAGCTGGTTCAAAACCAATTGAAAAGTCACTGAGCCACTTTCGAAAGTTCGTATCTGAACCAGAACTAAACTGGAGAGCAGGGCATCCTTACTCTTGTACAGTTTAAAAGTGAACCTTTTCAGGTATGAAATGAACAGTATCTCCAGTTCGATCTCAGACTTCCGTGGCCAGCAGTTACAGACAAAGATTGAATAGACACGGGATTAAAAGCCATGTAGAAAACAAAAATATATTTCTGTTAAAAACAACTGGTAAAAGCAGAAAATGTTTAAAAATGTTGAAGTTGATAAGAAGCATCCAGTTGGAAAGTAAAGTGCTTCGTATATTTTAAAAGCAGAAGGAACTTTCCACACAAAAAAACCCCAAACAAACCAACTTCCACATAAAATCTGAGCTAAAACATTTAAAACATCGTTTAAAAACAGAAATAAAAGTCTCAACGTTTCGTTCCAATCCTGGCACCTCTTATGGAACATCTCCTGATGTTCCTGATGTGTGTAAGGCAGGCTGGGTCTGGGAAGGGACTTTGGATATCAGCAGAGCGCGCTGCCGATATCCCCGCCCCTCTCCTGGGCCCAGTGGTCCAATCTGGAGCCTTCTCTCGCTCTTGCCCCGGCCTGTGGGCCTTACCTGCGCCAGGTGCCACTCTGCCAGTCTGTGGTTGGGGGAGCAGCGGCGCCAGCCTCACCGCCAGCACCGCTTACTCCCTGGGTGCCGCAAATGTGCCATAAGACACGTTTGCCACACCATCCCCTGGCGGAACTATAGTTCTGCCAGGGTAAAAGTTGCACAGGATTGCGCTGTTAGATGGAAATTAATATCAGCCCAAGTCCTTCAACATGGTTGAAGATGTGGTTTATCTCAGGGATAGCATCCCACAAAATTCTACACATTGTGCCAAGGAAACATTATCCAAATTTATTCCTTTAACAAGGGCACTTAAAAAAAAAATCACTGGCAACTATTATCAGTTTATTAAGGAGCAATATCAAAAACAAAACAATCAAGAACAAAATGATGCCAATGTCTCGCAGGGAGAATGTAACTGAATTATCCAATGTTCCCATTAGATATTCTAAACCCAATTAGTTTAAGGAAGCATACTTTACAAAAGCTTCTTTGGTTTTCAACAGAGGATTTTAATCTATTTGAGATAATGATGGCAGGCTATCTACCGTATCACAGAGACCTAGGAACGTGTTTCAACATCTTGAAACATATTTATTGGCACTTTTTTTGGTAACGGGAAAGAAAAAACCCTTAGAATTCCTATACATTTACAGACGTGGGAAAAACATATCAGGCTCAACACAGTCCACAATAACAATGCCACAGAGCATAACCATTTCGGCTGCAATCTGGTGCACCAGCTAGTGCAGAAAGCCCATCTTTAGATGAGTAGAAGTCAAGGAAACCATAACCAGCTGGTTTTCCCTGGCTACCAGTTGACTTCCAGGCCAATTCAAGGTGCTGGTTGTGACCTTCAAATCCCTTCATGTCCTGGAACCTACATATTATCATTTGTATTTCTTATTTGTGTCCCACCCTTCTTCCAGCGAGCCCAGGGTGGCATACAGGGGAAGGGGGCCGAAGCTCAGTGGCAGAGCAGATATTTTGCAAGTAGAAGGTCCCAAGTTCAATCTTTGATGTCTCCAGGGAGGGCTGGGAAAGACCCTTGTCTGAAACCCCAGAGAGTCACTGCCAGTCAGTATAATATTAACCTAGTCCAGTGATCTGATTTCAGGATAAGGTAGTTTCATGTGTACATACATGTCGGTTTATCCTCACAGCAACCCTGTAGGGTAGGTTGAGCTGAAAAAGAGTGACCAGCCCAAGGTTACCCAGTGAGTTTTATGGCCAAGTGAAGACTTACATGCTGCTTTGTGTATTTTTTTTTAAATAGAAAATCAGCCTTAAAATATTTAAAACAAATAAACTCAGACCTTCCCACCCAAAGTCCATTGCTCTACCCCTACACTGGCTCTCAGAGACTACCTCTCCCCTCCTGTTTAGGCCAACAGTCCTGCTCCTTCGGAAGTAAAGCCATCTGCAGTGAGTGAGGGATGTTGGTCTGGGCCAAACCCGATGACAAGAGGCCACTATTCACCCCCATTCACATATAATGTAGGAGTGTGTTCCTTTAACAGTAAAAGGAGTGTGCAAGGCAGGAGCGTGGTGCTGAACCATTTCCCGTCCTGCATCTTAGCTCCTTGTAGTCCTTTGCTCTAGGCACTTTTATCCTTGCCCCAGCTCTAACACTAGGTGTGAGCTGGGACTGGAGAAAAGAGCCCGGCGCAACAGACCTCCACTGCTGAAGATCCCTTGTACTCCCCTTTATATGTGAATAGGATGAAGATGCGAAAAGAAACTCATCCACCACCACTGATTCTTGTTTGATCCTTTGCCAGCAGCGGTCCCAAGACCGTGGGTTTCCTCCGTTCACAGTCGGTGTTAGTGTGCATCTCTCTTCTGGTCTCTGGACCACCGTGAAAGGTCCATTTGTTCAGAAAGACTTGCTTGGGGTACCGCATAATGCTGGCTCTTTGCCGACCACTTAGCGTTGCTGGAAGTGTTATAAAGCAGGAAAGTTTTTAGTACTGTTTTATAATACAGATTTGTTATTTGTTTGAGCATGTCATTTTTATTGCTTCCTTGTGGCTTTAATTTTGGGTTGGAGCATTCCTTGTGTTTTGGAAAGGTGGGGTAAAAATGCCTTCATTGAACTGCATGAGCAGGAAATATACCCATTTTAATATGCTGTAAAGTAAGCCAGATCGTGACCGAGGGCAATCTCAGGTATCCAGATACATGGTGCCATTATTCAGGGTCAACTTCAATGTTGCTATACAGCTACATGCTTGTTTTTTCAGTGTAAAATAGTGCATGAATTCTAGCAGGGGCAACAGCTTTAAACCCCCTCTCTCCTGCCATGGTCCCAATCCAGACTGGGCTCGCGCACACAGAAGAAACAAGTGTGCAGCTGCCTAGCATGTGATTAAAATTCAGTGCTGTTTGATCCTTAGCTTTAGAAACACTGAAATAGAAAACTGCTTTCTAGTTAGAATCACATCATTGTTTCGTTAACTTGTACAAATTTAGAATAGTATATAATTTTGACGAAGTTACCCAGCAGCAAAATCGGATAACTTTAATTACCAAGGAATAGTGAGTTATAGATTTGCGAATTGGATTATACCGACAGCTTAATAGAAAGACCTTTGCAATATGAAAAGCGTAAAGAACAATGAGTACTAACTAACAGAGATGAAATATAAGGTCAGCTGGATAGGTTTTATGGCCATATTTATCATTGCCATTTATTGTTTCCAGAACTTCCTCCATTCCCACGGGAGCTACTACAAACAACTTCATTTGAAAGGGAACGTCATCTGTATAAAAGGAGTTTGGTGTTTGAAGAACTCAAATTTATGCTACTACCCAAACTGCTGCGATAATAGAACATCTAGTTAACAACAGAAGTATATTAGGTACTTCCCAAGACTCAGAAATCATGTCAGGGTGACAGCTCAGTGAGTTTTTGGCCCATAGGGCTGGCTTCAATTCAGCTTTCAGGGGGCTCTAGGCAAACTGCTGCCCATGGGCCCCAGCCTACCTGGCTGAGCCTGGAGAATCTCTCTGTCATCACCACACGAAGGCTATGGGCACAGAGGGTCAGCAGTGGGTCCTTCTGAGGGCCCCGAGCAGCTACCCAATGATGCTGATCCCTTCATGCTTTTCTGCTAGTCCAATCGTGAAGGAGGAGGGCTTAATAAAGGAGGTCTGGCTCACTTGGTAGAGTTGCCGCCTCGTAAGTCTGAAGATCGGTGAATGGCCAGTTCGAGACACGCCGCTGACAAAAAAGCTGTGAAAGCCTCTGTGAGGAGAGAGAAGAGCTGCCAGCTGTGTCAGCCAAGTGTGGGAGGTGACGGCCAGGGAAGAGGCCAGACTGCAGGGAAAGCCTGCCCATGTAAACTGTCTTGGATTAAAGCCAGAGGAGAAATCCAATGACCAAGAAAGGCGGTATATAAATACTGTATATTACTATTTTATTATATTAATAAAAGATGAGAAAAGGAATGCTGGGAGAGAGAAACAGGCAGAGGACAGAGGCTTTATATAGGCAGAGGCTTTATATGCAAGGGCCAAACTAGAAATGCCATTCAGTTGGGCAAGCTTTACTTTTCTTTCAAAAATAGCAGCAGCAGAGGGCCAGATGTGAACCGGGATTGCAGTGGGGAGGAGGGCTTTAGGGTTAGGGTTAGCCGGGCTAGGGCTTTAGACTGGGCTCCCTACAGCAGACAACAACAAAAAAGTTCCCATTGGCACCAATAGCAGCCATGGCGGCTCTGATCAAGACCGTGGCAGGAACAAAGGACTCAAGCAGTGATTTTCAACCTTTTTCATCACATTGTCAAGGCACAGCATCAATTTTTTGACAATTGACAAGGCACACCACACTGCCAGTGGGGGGCTCACATCCTCCAATGGCCCTACTAATATATGACACTCAACCAAATTCCCACAGCACACCTGCAGACCATTCATAGCACACCAATGTGCCACAGCACAATGGTTGAAAATCGCTGGACTAAAGGCTGGATCATCACTCCCTTTTATTTTTAAAGGAAATGTTAAGCTCATCAGTACTAATGTAACATATAATTTGGCCTGCAGAACCAGGAGGCTGAAGGTGATCACAGATTACTTTGGCTTCTTTCAGGTTTCCAAAAGAAAACATTTAAAAGAAGGGCAACCCTAGCTCTGGTATCTGCTATATGGAGCCGCAACACTGAAATATGTAGCACAGTACAGTTAAAAGCCTAGTGTCTTTCAGGCACACTCACTCCAGCCTGTTCCGGATATGGGGCGGGGCAATGCAGAGGGAGGGACAGGAAGAGGCACTTGTTTCTTGCCCTGACTCCGTCCCTTATTGCTCTCTAGGTCCATGCTCCCTTCCTCGCTTTTGTCTTGTTAGCGGTGCAATGCTGCAGCTGGCAGGGGCTCTTCCTCTGAGCAAAGGCTGCCACATTACAAGGGCCAAAGGAAGGGCCCCCTTCTTCCCCCAGCATGCTTCTTCCCCCTTCTTCCCCCAGCATGCTCCAGGGTGATCTGACTGCTCGGGTCTGATTTGCATGAAAAGACAAGCTGAGGCAGGTTATAGCAAGGAAAGAAGCATCCCTCCTGCCTTCAGCACACCCCAGGCCACGAAAGAGTCGGACACAATCCTCTTTCAGAAACCCTACAATCAAGACCTGGAATCCAGCACCTGCCCCCACAAGGCACTGCCTATTACTATGCCAGGCATTTCACTAGTGTATTATGCTCCTTAAATGTTCAGTTTAAAAGAAAAGAAGCTTTCGATTTGACAAAGTAAATATTTGTCACTTTGAGACTTGGGAAACAGCTAGTTACCTAGAGACTTGGAAAACAAAGCAAAGGCCAAAAGTATTAAAAATCTGTATATAAGTCTGTGTGGTTGGGAAGCCCATATTTTTTTCCATTCATTAGCTAGTCATTCTGGAGATGAACTTATTTCCAGAATACCTTGGCATCAACATGCTGCACCTTGCTTTGGACTGAACTGCTGACACTGAAGAGACACACTGAAGTACTGCCAACACAGAGCAGCAGGATAGATGTCTCGCTTTTATCTTTCACTGTAGTTAAACTAGCCTTGGGCACAATGCGGTACCAGATGTATATGCTGCATCAATGCAAAGGAGGACAGAAAACTGGAATCCTGTCTTTTGGAAGAGAACATGACATGTTAAAATGTGAACTGCTCCGGAACAATAGCAAGAACGAATGTAAGAGCGTATAACCAACTCAGCTCATATTTCTGAATTTGCCACCCCTTAAGGCTGATTCACACTAGCCCTTCCGTGCACGTTTGCTCTACTCTAGCGTCTGTACGTGCGTCTAGCAGTTCTCTGAACGTTTGCCCGCCTTCTTGAAGAAAGCGCAGCTGTGATTTGGTGAAGAGAAATGCGCTTCTCTGATTGGTGAGCTGCCTAGCACCGGGAGCATAAACGCTAGCTTAAACGCGAGCGCAGCAAAAAGATAAAACGAAACCATCTCTCCTGGCTGCGTCGTAAGCTCATGCTGCGTCAGACGCAAGCATGAAAAACGCACGAAAAGAAGCCAAAACGCGCACGGAAAGGGCTGGTGTGAATCAGCCTTTAAAGTGGATCCTTAGGTTGCTAAACAAGAGCACCTGTTTGCTGAAGGATGGCCTTTTATACTAAGTAGGAAAATAAAATTAATTATCTTCATACAAAAGGAACAAAACTACTGCGTAAAAGCTTGTGTTGAAAGCACAAGCAAGAATGTGCTTGGGTAACGGGCCAAGAAATTTACATGATAAATAGCTCTGTGAATGATGTTAATTATGTAAATGAAGGGATGGGTGCTGTCTTTTACTTTCCTTGCTTTCATGTTTCATCATTCCTGTCCCTTTCTGTTTTGACCAGACTTATGGGCACATAGTAAAAAAATAATAATTGTTGACCATTTTTTACCATCAGAGGAATAATCAGATGTGCTCTCTAGAGGACAATCAGGTGTTGATAATGTTAGTCCACATAAGGAAGACCTGAAAAAAATTGTAATCATTTTCATTTCCTTTTGTTTTCACTCTGAATCAGAGCTGCAAGATTTGATTAACAATATTGGTGGTGTTTTCAAGTCACTGCAGCAGGCAAAGCAGTGTCTTTCTTTAGAAGACACTCAAGCTAGTAACGTTGCGATTTTGACAGTGTTGCTCCACAGTCCTTTGAAAAATCGCAAAAACATAGGACTCGATTTACTCAATTCAGAACCCGATGGACAGGATAGCCACAACCGTTGTTACTAGACATGGGTTACTGGCCAAGACAAGCCAGTAGCTTCTGTCTACCATGTTAATCTCCTAGCAAACTATTGCTTTTGAGTGGTACCTCTGAACTGTCTGCAAAGTGACCTATAAAAATGCAAACCACTTGCATACTTTGGCTTCTAATCAATCAAAAGCTTCGCAGGGGGGGGGGCAGCAACAACTTGGGGTGTGTGACAAAGCGGCAGGGGAGGGCGACAACTGTGCCGTTTTGGTGGCGGACATGGCACTGAGTTTCGCCCACCCTCCCACCTTGCTTTGGAGACGCAATCGCGTCACAGGCCGCATCGCGACCCGCTGCTTCTAATTGTCAATGTATACTCTAAAGATGAACGATGGGGGCGTATTCTGTGGCCTCAGTTGTAGCCTTGTGAGATCAGGAGCTCCCCACCCCACTCCACTGGAGCATCACAGTGACCCCCCCCCAAAGAACAGCTGCACAGATTAGTAGTGTTTCTGACAAAAACATCTCTTTATCAAGGGAAAAATGTATACTCTTTAGAAAAACTGCTTGGTAAAACATTCAGGCTGCTGCTCACCAGTGCAGGCGTTTTCAAAATGTGTCGAGAACACTACCAATCTGTGCAGCTGTCCTTTGTTCTTGTCTGTCTTTCCTACAGCTATTTTTGATCTCTTTTTGTTGTGCATTACAGTGACAACCCCCTCCCCCCCCCAACAAAGCTAGCATGTTGAGATGCACAGTGTCCTACCATTATGTTTCTCTTGGCAACACTCATCAAATGTGTTTGCTGGCCATCAGAGTATGATTGATCACCCTATTGGAGCTCCACAAACCAAAACAAAATTCTGAACTGATATAGATTTGGGAGCCTTCCATTCACCTTGACAGCTGGATCCTTCCTTTTAACCACTGACATAATTGCTATTTAACACTCTAGTAACACAATCAACAACGACAGAGGCAGGGTGTGTGGTGATCAGCATATTAGTATCGACCCACTCACGTTTACATTTAGCCAAAAATAAAACTTATCTGAAAGATCCAGTAGAACATGACATGGGCGTTTGGCCTATAAAAGGAAGGGACAAAAAGGTTGTAGCTGTAGCTAAACTACCTGCCCCCTGGTACTTCCAGATGGGGTGCTTAGTCTGGGACTCTCACACATTGTTCATGCCCTCTTTATGGGTGGTTCACATGATGTCATCACCCATCCGTCATCCATCCATTGTTCCCCCGTACTTTCCCTGTGGTTAAACCGTCACATTCATGAATGAGGAAAATCCATTAATGAAGAGAACAGTGGTACAAGTAGCACAATGACTGCAGTGTGGACTGCTGTTAGTGCTGCCTATTTAAAAGAGGCACTGATGCCCTGATGCAGCAGCAGAGGAAAGCAGAAGCAGGAATGGGGTGGGTGGGTAATCTGCTGTGCTTTCCATATGGAATATTGCAATTCTGCATGTGACTGCAAGCATAAAACAAATGCCTGGCTGACACTACATAAGAATATAAGCCCTGCTGGATCAGGCCAAAGGCCCATCTAGTTCAGCTTCCTGTATCTCACAGTGGCCTCACCAGATGCCTCAGGGAGCACACAAGATAACAAGATACCTGTATCCTGTTGCGACTCCTTTGCATCTGGCATTAAGAGATAGCCAATTACTAAGACCAGGAGGTTGCTTATCCCCATCATGGCTTGTTACCTGTGATGGATTTTTCCTCCATAATTCTGTCCAATCCCCTTTTAAATGCATCTAGGCTAGGTGCCATCACCACATCCTGTGGCAAGGAGTTCCACAAACTAATAACACTGTCCAAGAGACTGTACAAAGAGCCAGTCTGGAAGTGTGCTGATATTGTCAAGAGCTCCCGGGACTAGAACCAGGCATCCTTGACTCTGTATGTGGCTGACCTGGGTGGCAAACCGCCAGGACTGAAGTTGCAACAACTCTTGGACAATAAAGAGTTCTCAAACTCTGGACTGGCCCCACACATCATGCCAGCTAGCCACTGGGCCCTCCTAGGCAGGAGGAACTATATAACACGTCTTGTTAGGTTGGAACATTACCTAGGCAGCAGTAAGCTTCCTGGCTTCCATGTGTTTCAGTTGTCCCGCTAACTCCTGGCTCTACCTGACAGCTGCTCATGGCCCACCTCTGACAGTATAATTGTCCTGTTTAGGCTGCAATTCTATGCACACATACCTGGGTGTAAGACTCATTGAACATAGTGGGACTTACTTCTGCATAAGCATGCAGGTGGCTGTGCTTTTAGCTACAGGTACTGCAGTTCAAAATCCATGTTCGGGTATAGTTCCTTCTCATGACCCCAAAAGCCAATTTTCAACGTTGACTTCTTGAAGAGAGGCAGCATCTCAAGACAGTGGACCTTTATGGATACTCAATGAGGCCAGTTGTGAATGAACGAAGACAACCTATATGGTAATTCCACCAGACTAGTTTCAGGGCCTAACAAGGTGTTACTGAGCTTCAGGAAGCTGAAGACGCTTCAGTGGCTTCGTACAAGAAATGTGCACGTCGTGATGTCATCATCACATTCAGCATCTGCCCACCCTTGCAGGTGACTCTCTCGTCTGTCCACAGCCTCTCACCACTCCAACAGGCCACTCACCCATTCAACTCTCAGCTGACCTGAGAGTCAGCCAAGCTGAAAGCAACTGCTGCCACATCTTTCCACTGGAGCCCTGTGAGAAAAGGCAGTGGTGGTTTGAGAATCAGCAGACTCTTTGATTTCTTTCAGTTCAATAACCAGCTGATTCCCCAGCCACTACCTGGTACTCAGGGTACCAGCAGGAGCAGGTTACAACAGCAGCGCAAGAATCAGCTAACATCTTAAGTAGGAATAGCAGCTTTCATGGCCCGCATGGAGACTCGCGTTCGGCGCAGGATATTATTTTTTCCCAGGCTATTTTTTCCTGACATGGCATCTTTACCCGTTTTACCTTTCTCATGCAAGCTAACATCTTGTTCACTTCATGGCCCATTTTGCACTTCTGCCAGGTTTGCTTGAGTTCCTCACCCCTTAGCTTCTCAACTTTTTAGGTCCTCTTCGAGCAGTCCAATCCTTCCTAAACCCCCATGTGGTGATGCAGCAGCGCCAGTGCGTCTTCCACTGCATCCCGTGGGGGAGTTTTGGCTGCTGGAGGTCTCCTTGGGGTAAGGGGACACTGGAGATATGGGCAAATCAGAGTAAGCCCCAGCAGCTGCTATGAGTCAACTCGAACCTGTACCAGCAATATCACTGGTACAAGTTTGCATTGCTCTGTGCAGGTGGATCAGGCCTGGGAAGCGGGTTTGGATTCAGCGGGCACTGCCGCCACCAAACTCACCCCCTCCTGGGCCAGATCTGCCCAACTCCTGCCCCATCTCCTCCCCGTTCCGCCCTCCCCTGCCCTGTTCCCCCCATCCCTGCTCTCTCTTGCTCCGGCGGGCCTCCCAACATCCACCAGCATGCATGGCTGCTTTACAGCTGTTTTACAGCAGCCTGAACTGGCAGAATGTGCGTTCCGCCGTCACTGCTGTTAGTCAGGATTGGGCCGCTAGTCCTCAATCTTTCCCCAAAACTACTTCTGTTCTAAACTAGTGATCAAAACTACTTATATGGAGTTTTAATCCCAATCAAAATGACAACTTTCTCTTCTCTCACAGACGTTGAACTGAAAACATTCTGACAAGAGTTTCTTCCCCAAGCAGTTGGAACGTTCATGAAGATTGTGACATCAGACCAGCTCAATCAATCATTGTCACAGGCTTCACCTTCAGAAGCTCAGTTGTTGTTGTTCAGTCGTTAAGTCGTGTTCGTGGCCTTCCTATCCTCCACCATCTTCCTGAGTTTGCTTATTTTCATAGTTGTTGCATCGGTGATGCTGTCTAACCATCTCATCCTTTGCCTTCCCCTTCTCCTTTTGCCTTCAATCTTTCCCAGCATCAGAGTCTTCTCCAGAGAGTCCTCTCTTCGCATTAGGTGGCCAAAATATTTGAGTTTCAGCCTCAGTACCTGTCCTTCCAGGGAACAGTCAGGGTTGATTTCATTTAGGATTGACTGATTTGATCTCCTAGCAGTCCAAGGGACTCTCAGGAGTCTTATCCAGCACCACAGTTCGAAAGCATCTATTCTTCGGCGCTCACCCTTCCTTATGGTCCAACTCTCGCAACCATACATTGCTACTGGGAACACCATCGCCATGACTATACGAACTTTTGTTGGCATGGTGATATCTCTGCTTTTTATTATGCTGTTTAAGTTTGCCATAGCTTTCCTTCCAAGGAGTAAGCGTCTTTTAATTTCATGGCTGCTTGCTCTGCAGGAGATTACTTCCAAGAACAAACATATCAAGGGGTAAGAAGGAACAACATATCCAGAAAAGTCATCGATGTAAGAGTTATTCATGCATCTGATATACAGGAGAAACATCTGATATACAGGAGAAACCTTACTGAGAAGTCAGTACAAAAGATGAATCTTACTGAGAATGTGGTGAAAAGGTTGGTGTGTAAGACAAAAGTTAATGAAGGGACAATGCTGTTGATGAAGGAAGGAAAGGTTACTCAAGAACAGCAAGCTGTGAAACTGTGTCTGTGACCCCATATGGCGCATACTATTTTTGAATCAGAAGTTCATCACTTGTAAGGACTTTACACAGCTTTTCATTACTCAGGTCTTGAAAAATCCAATAATGATTTTTTTCCACTATTTTCTCTATTCACTATTTTTTTTTCCTTTTGCAATTTAGTGCAAGCAATTTCCCCCTCCATAAAAGTCTGTTTAGTTTAGCTAGATATAAAAGGGCTGAATTTATTATTATTATTATTATTATTAATCTGTCCATGATTGAGGAATGTTCTCTGTAACTTATAAGAGCAGAACATGGAGATAAACTTGCTTTGGCAGGGGAGGACTTCTTTCAGAACAGCTCTGATTTTTGTTGTGAACCCCAGTTTGATAGGTTCACAGTAGCCAACTGTGTGAATAAGTTTGTTAGGCAGCCAGTTCGCTAGAATACTCGGTGAAAATGTGGGCAAAAACTGATGCAGATGCTGATTTTACTCTGGGATTATGGGCACCTTCATATGTTCAGTCATTGTGGACTGATTCAAGACAAAGTCAACTAGACAGGAACAAGGCTCAAAGAAAGTTGTGTGAATTACATACAAAAGAGGTGACCAAACATTCTTCTTCCTCCAGATATATGGTAACTTCTCACTTAGATCTTGGCCAGAGGCCATGTATAACAATGCAAACAAACTTGTCAATGCGATGCGAGTACATCCACAAGGTCAAAACGGTTTATCAATTCCTCTCTGTACAGCCAAATGGATGGGGGCTGGGCCTTGACAGAAGGCACTGTCTAGTCTCATTTCTGAAATATAATTGCTCTAATTGGACCTGCACTAAGCAAAATGACAAAGCTGGCGAGTGGTCCCTGCAATAAGACTGTCACTCAGCACAAGAGCACAACAGAGCCACAAAGAAGCGTAAATGCGATGGAAAAGGCGTCAATAGCTGCAGCTTCCTTTTTTCCCCATGTTTGCTTGAAATTCTGGGGCCAGACAAGCTCAGGAGGAATGTGTCTTTTGCAAGGGAATTCCTCCACTACCCAACTTCCTTGAGAGAATTTGGAGTTTCCAAAACATTAGTTAAAAGAAAGAAACATGTGACACGGTTAGGATCTGCTGTTGCCATGCTGCTACCTCCGTCAGTCAAAGGAAGCCAAAAGCCAAAACTCCACCAGCACCATTTAAGTTCAGCATTTCCATCTTAGATTTTCAACTTTCAAACACAAGTGCAGGCAATTAAATAATTTTACATGCTTGTCTAACATCATTATAGCCATACTTAATCTTGTGTCCTTTCCATTTTTTAAAACATCATGTAATAACCAGCTCAAAGCCCTTAAAGACAAATTCTTGGTTATTCAGCAACACCTGCTAGAGCTATTATGTTTTAAGAGTCCACTGATGTTTGTGGTGCCTTGGAACAAATGTTCACATTTCTATTTTAAACATTCCCAGGAAGATACCATTGAGCTATTTCTAGATTTGCAACTCAGTAAAAGCTATAAAGGTTTACTAGTTTGGGAGGCATTCTTATATCTTTCAATCAGCGCTATGTTTCCCAGGGGTCTTCATTGGACCCTTAACGCAATCCAATAAAGCAGTACATTTTGACTACAGAAACATAAAATAGCATTCTATGCTGCCACCCCAATTGCACCACCACAGGATTTCCACATCAGTTTGCAGTGGTTCCATGTTTACTCAAGGCTCTATTTTTCAGAGGCTGCAAGACTGGCTGCTAACTCTATGCATGTTCTATTCCAGATCTGCACAACCTGTACCGGCCACCATGCCAAACCACAGACAGAAAAATACTAGTGAGAAGGATCTCAATCTACAACATATGGGCCCTTTTCTGGCTGAAACTGGAGCAGCCATTTTTAGATGTCCCCTGGGGGCAGATGTAAAAGCTGCCCATCAAAATCAATTGAGAAATCCAGGATTCAACATAGCTGTGAAAGGGCACTAGCGTGTCCATTCCCAAATAAAAAGTCCCAGCAAAGAGAGGACCATGCTCTTTCTAACTCAGGTTTTACGGTATTTCATGTGAAACACTGAACGTTTCAAATGTGAGTTAAGACTTTCATGACCAGCGACAATTATCAAAGATGAGACGACGGGATTAAAAGATGACAACAATAAAATCTTAAAGTTAAAAACGCAAGAGAGATCCCGTTTTGAACATTAAAAATGGTTTAAAATACGACGTTTCAATCGTCTTTTGTCGACCCTTATCAAGTAAAAGGCGCATCTTGCAGACTGCTGCGCCTTTTACTTGATAAGGGTCGTCAAAGGACGATTGAAACGTCGTATTTTAAACTATTTTTAATGTTCAAAACGAGATCTCCATTGTGTTTTTAACTTAACGATTTTATTGTTGTCATGACTTTTAATCCCGTCGTCTCATCTTTGATAATTGAACGTTTCATTATGGCACTCATAGAGAATCAAGGCTAGGGGTGGCTTTCCATTTTTACTGGAAATTCAGCCTATGTGTTGCTCTAGTCTGTGCCTTTCTCCATGGAGATAGAGGAATAAATAATTCAATTCCTACATTATTATTCACGTCTTCCTACCAAAGGGAGGAATAACAAGAGAAATAAGGGGGGAAAGTTACTAAACGGTGGACATTTAAAAACTGACCAAACTGAGCAAGCAGAAAGACATTTGTGGCACACATCATGGTAGCATCACAAGTACTATCCTCCAATATGTGAATGTGGCACTAGTACAACTGCTATTCTCACAAATTATGCTTTCGCTACAGTTGTGCTTCGGAAGCATGGATGCTGCTGCAGCATTTTTCAAATCTACACGGTATCTTCCAGCAGGGCAAGTGTTGTTTAGACAACAGATAAGCAACCATTGAAGCAAACTTAAAAACAAACCAGATACAATTTTTGGGAGAACTTTCTTAACAGT
Source organism: Plestiodon gilberti rubricaudatus (assembly GCA_026170595.1). Taxonomy (NCBI): domain Eukaryota; kingdom Metazoa; phylum Chordata; class Lepidosauria; order Squamata; family Scincidae; genus Plestiodon; species Plestiodon gilberti. Next base: position 22,916,497 of record JANXHW010000004.1, on the reverse strand, counting down.
ACAATTGCACTAACACAGGTGACTAATGCGGCATTTCTTGGCGGCTTTGTCTAACATTATCAGCGTTGGCAATGGAAAACTATCCATCACAAACACCAAGCTGAAAACACCTACTGAAAAACACATTCACATTCAATGAGACAGTGTTTTCATAGAAATGAGGTTTACCAAAAGTATAGAGCTAAATCAGAAAGTCAAAAGAAGCACAGAGATTACAGAAAAGTAAGGAACTGCAGAAGAACATGTTCTTTCACTCTCTAACTACAGGATTTCAGCTCATACTTTAATGAGAGAGGCTTCTTTGCAAGCATTCCTTTGGGAAATGATGCATTCCATAATTCCTGAATTCCAGTTTCTAATTATATTTCCATAACGTATTTCTAACTACAATGCAAATCTGACTACAGACATGATTTGATCTGTGTAAAATAAATCACAAAACTGCTGTTTTTCAAACCACAACTTTGACTCCCTACTATTTAGGAAGATAAATGTAAACTGTAGTAAGATGTGGCTGAAAGAGTTTTTTCTCTCTCTGTTTAAATCTAGCAAAGGCAGTACAAGAGACTTCAGACCCCTGAAAATGGTCTCTTGTGAAAGGGAAGACCAAAATATTCTGGACTCTGTTTTTCGTATTTGAGGTCTACAAAGACTGGGGAGTAATGATCGAATCTGTGTTGAGAAGCCATAGGCATCACATCTGGGATTGATTTTAAAGGAGTTGCCTTTTTACAATTCCAAAAAGGTGTTTTGTCTTACAGTGCAATCCTAACCAAAGCCCTGCGCTGGGATGTAGCAGTGTTGGGGCAGACTCCGCTGTATTCAGCATGGGGTTGGAGGCTGCTGGAGGACTCCTCGAGGTAAGGGGATGTTTTTCCCCTTACCCCGTGTCAAGCCCCAGCAGCCTCTATGGGGCTACTCAGATGTGCACCAGCTAAATGGCTGCTGCATATCCGGGCAGCTCTGTGTTTGGCTTTCAAGCACAGGAAGGGGGATAGGATGCAGCAGAGGCCTCCTCAGTCGAGCCTGCTCCCTTCCTGGGCCTGATCCACCCTCCTCTCCTCCCTCCACCCTAGAAAGCCCCCTCCCCCATTTCACCCTCCCCCTGCCCCTCCGCAGCCCGGCAAGGGCTCCACTGGGATCTGGCTCTGGAAGGCCAGCCCAGGCCTTTTCGCCAGTGGTATGAGCCTCCGCACTGCCACAATGTGCCTTACGGCACATTTACGACAGCGCACATGCTCGTTCCGCCAACAGAAGATGGCATAGGATTGGGCTGTTACGCCTTTAGTTTTCCTCATCCTGTTTATAACAGTTGCGCTACACTTGTTTAGAACAGATTAAACAGGTGTGCCCAAGCAGAGAATTGACAACCTTTATTTGCTTAACCAAAACCTTTTTTTTTTGAATTTGTGTAATATGCACGATTATGTGTATGATCCATTTGTACGCATAGAGCAAGCTACTGAGCCTGTTCATTATTTATGCTTTATCCCACACGTCATCCAAAGAATTTAGGGCAGCATGACATTTCTGGCTAGATTGGCATTTGAACCTGGTTCCCTGATCGTAGTCCAAAACAATAACTACTACACCACAGAATCTCTCTCCTGTTCAGCTGGCTCTGAATCAGGCATACAGTGTGCCTAGCACACTGTAATGTATCATCACAAATGTGAATCCATAGCTCACATTGTGATATCCAGCAGCCCGGCTCCTCTCCAGGGCTCAGTTGGGTTGCTTGAGCTACTTGTGAAAGCAGAGGGGCATTTAATATATTGCCACTGACCTGTGCCCCTCGGGCGATGATGGTCACAACATGCACAGTAATTACAAATTCAACAAATGGAACCCAGGAGAGCTTTAATTTTTCATCCAGGAGGTAAAAAGTATTGAACACAGTACAGTATTCTGATTCTCTTATAACAGTGACTGAGAGATCGTTCTCGTGCTGGATTAAAAGAGGAGGCTAGACGTGGGGCGGACTTTTCATCCTGAAGTGCGTGCAAAGAACTGACATGTGCAACTCCTATTAAGGCTAATGGGAGCGACACGTGCCAAATCCTGGTTTAACCTGAGGAGTAAATAATATCAAGAAAGCTGTATATAAAAGTGAGAAGGGAACATGTTTTAAATTATGCATAGTTGTTGTTACATGGCCAATATTTTATGTCCTTTTAATTCAAGGTGTGCAGGAGACACACATTTATACACACGAACCTGGTGCCTGCCTGAATGGCAAGGGCTGGGCGAGTAACGTGGCTATTTACAGGACTGATGGCAAGAGGCCACAGGTCCACAGGCCAGGAAGGCCACATTTTTGATGAAACCGTGTAATCACCTCCCCTTGCTCCTTCATGAATCTATGGAGTCCAGTGCTCCAAATTTGAACACAGACTTGTTTACGCCTTAAATTCAAATGAAGTTTTCATGCCTCCAAAATTTAATTAGGCCTACAAGCTCCAAATCCTGCTGGGATGACATATTTGGTACCTTGTGACCATAGACACCTCTAAGGACTCCTGATTGGGGGGGGGGGAACTTTTACAAAACAAAGGAAAGGTTTTGCACCGCCAGTGGTCCTCACCAACCCCATGATTAAGCCAAGTCTAGGAGGTGTACTGAATCGACAGCAGCCCCCTTCATTTCCAGCCTTCTCTCCTATTCCCCTGACTTACAGCACAATCCTATCCAACTTACACCACCAGTGTAACCAGCGGGGGAGGGCAGGGTGGGAGGCTTTGGAGGAGAGGGGAGATTTAAATCCCCTTTGAATCCCCCTTTGGAGGGGATTTGAATTCCCTTTCCGTTCTGGGACTCCCATTCTCGCTGCACCGCTGGTTACACCGGTGGTGGAAATTGGATAGGATTGCGCTGTTAAGCCAGCATGGGCTGGTCAGCTAGTCTTGTGGGCACCTCCTTCCTTCCTTCCTTCCTTCCTTCCTTCCTTCCTTCCTTCCTTCCTTCCTTCCTTCCTTCCAAGAAAGGCAGCTCAGCTCCCTTGCCATGCTCCCTTCGTCTAGGCTACTGCCTCATTGCATGCTAGGGCTTGCTTCATAGCTCTCTTTTCCATCTTTGAGATCTGTCTTTGAATCAGGACATTTTGGTCAGCACCCTTTCTGTGGCAGCCCCTGCAACACTACACTCTCAAGTCCCACATAAACAGGATAGGTAAACTTGGTCCTCAGCACAGCATTGCCAAAGACCCACCAAACCCCTCCTACCTTTCCTTGTTGTTGTCTCATGTTAGACACGTTGCCGGCATGCTTAGTGTTTGTTGCTTCCTTCTCTGTCTGTGTGTGCTGTGTGTGTGCGAAGTCATTTTCTGCTTTTTCACCATTTTTAGTGGAGACTTGAGATAATAATATCTCGATATTATATACCAGTATTTATATATTTATATAATACCATTTTGATAATAATACCATTTATATAATACCATTATTATTTATATTTATATAATACCAGTATTTATATACCACATTTTCTTTGGTCATCGGATTTCTCCTCTGACTTTAATTCAAAGCCGGTTTACATGGGCAGGCTTTCTAAACCCCAAGGGGTTTTTACAATACAATAATATGTTCTAATATTTTGTAGAACCCTTCATTCTAGATGTTTCTTTCACAGTCCAGCTCTCTCTCTCTCTCTCTCTCTCTCTCTCTCTCTCTCTCTCTCTCTCTCTCTCTCTCTCTCTCTGACATTCGCCTCACCACGCTTCAGCTGACAGGCAACCTTGACTCTCACTCAAGTGCAGCTGCAGTTTCTCTCCCCCACACCAGCTCTGCAGGTATCAGCTCGGAGTGCCAGCAGCTCTCCGACAGACACTTCTGGCCATCTCGAACTGCCGTCCTTCAGAACTTCATGAGACGGTCGCTCTACCAACTGAGCCAGCCTCAGGCCTCCTTCCCAAAACCAACCCATCAAGGAAAGTTGGGAATAGTCAAAAATTAGGCTTTCCTGTCAAATATTCTACTATCATCTCCTTTTGGAGGCATGGGGCATTGGTTAAGAGTACTCGTTTGGTGGGAGAGACTAGCTCCCCCACCACAAATGGGTGAAGTGCATTCATGGCCTGTTTCTAGACTCACCTCTTGCTTGTAGACCCCGGTTCAGGCTACAGAGAGCTGCTTCCCAGCTGCAGCTTTTTGTCACAGCCTGAGCAGTGGCGTTCCTCCGGTAGGAGCCCGACCATAAGTCGCGCCCCGTCCTAGTACCCGCGTTCACGAACTGGGGCGAGGAGGCCCCACCCCCTCTCTGTCGGAGCCATTCCGTGCAGCGAAGCCGAACGGGCAGGGAGTCCTGCCCGTTCGGCTTCGCTGCGCAGAATGGCTCTGACGGTGAGGAGGCGGGGCTTCCTCGCTCCAGTTCGTGAACGCGGGTACTAGGACGGGGCGCGACTTACGGTCGGGCTCCTACCGGAGGAACGCCACTGGGACTGAGCCCTAGGAACCTTTCCCTTTCCACTTCCCATTATCTTTCCTTTTCTTCCTTCCCTGTACCCCAAAACCTCCACTTCCCTCTCCAAGGTCCTTCAGGAAATCTGCCTAATCCTCCTATATCTCTTCTTCTCTCCCCCCCCCCTTTGTTCTGCCTCTTCTCCTTCTAAGGAGTTCCATTCTCCTCCCCTTTTCTCATTTTTTACCTTTTGCAGCCAGATCCTGCTTTAACTATAGCTCTTGCTCTGCCGAATTAAGGAGTCGCAAAAGTGCCGGAAAGCACTTTTGTGGCTCCTCTAGAGTAAGCGACGCTGGCGTGGAGGCCTGCATTGCTTACTCCACCACCTACCTGGACCTGTGCCATCCGATGCAGGTAAGGCCTGTGCTGGTTGGCGCGGCGCGGGAGCGTGGGGAGGGCGGGCAGGGGTGGCGAGGGTGGGTACCATTGGCTGACCCGGCCTGGGAGGGGGCGGAGATATCGGTTGCTGGGTTGCCAGAGCTGGCGTGCATCCGAGGACGCCCATTGAGGCCTCTGGCGCTTGCACTGGGGTAAGTGGATGAACCACCTCTCCCCCCCCCCCCCAAGTAAGCCCTGGCTGTGCCAGTGTAGCCAGCATCCTGCGCAGGATGCAGTGGCCGGTCATTTAGGCCGGCCACCATTTCTTGTGCAGGATTGCGCTGTCAATCACTTTCCCGTGTGAATGGAGCGGTGACCACCTGGGAACCTCATGTACTCTGCCTTCAGTTCTATGAAAAAGAAAAGTGGATATAAATATAAGAAATCAGGCCAACATCTCAAAAGTTAAATGTGAGAGATATGGAATGGAGGGGGGGGGGTTCCCTACCTCACTGAAGAGATATCCTAGAGCAGCAGTTCTCAAACCTTTTGGTCTCCGGAACCCTTTCCACTCCTAACAATGGTCTCGGGAAGTCCCAGGGTTCCAAGAAGCACACACTGAGAAGTGCTGTTCTACAGCATCCAGCATTGATAAGCTAACCATCGCATTGTGTTGATGCACAACCAAGCTGAATTACGGATGCAACGCATTCCCACACCCATCCATACTGCAGATAGCAGGATCCGTGTAGGTCCTCCAGGTCCCTACAAGTGCAAAATACCTGTCTGCACACCACTCCTTGCATGTTCCACCTCCCCCCACCCACACAGGCATCCCCTCCCTTCCCCAGAGACCAATTAGGGCTGTTCACGGGGGTCCTCTGCAGAGGTATCTGGGAGCAACTTCATTAGGGAGTTGTCAAGCAACTTGAAATCACATAGAGCTTCAAAACTCGAAAGTCACTGCATTTCTCTATGTTAAGTGCTGCCAGCAGATCATCATCCCATGGGGTTTCCTGCAGGACCGTGGGCCTCAAGGCCCCATCTGCGGTGCCACTCCTGGTAGATCCATGTACCTGTTTTTGCAATTGTCAATATCTGTGCTGTCAAAGGAAGAGAGTCATTCCAGATTAAAGTGGTAGACTTTGTCCTGTGACCCTTCCTCCCACACAGACCTGCTGGAGCCAATACTGAAGACAAACTTGGTTTCACTCTCAGATAAGAGGTCTGAATCACCAAAGTTGTTGTTTCTTTGGAAAAAGGATGTTTGTACCTTGGAAGAGATGCAAGGATTTCTGCTATGGCCAGCATGGGTGCTTGAGCTGATAATCACCAATGTCTATGGATAATCGGGAATGATTCAGGGGCAGGCTATCCCGGCAAACCCCTAGGTTTGAGAATAACTCAGTGGGCACTTGAGTTATTCTTAACATTACAATGCTTCTATGCAATCAGAGGAAACAAATCTGTTTTCATTTGCTTATATATGGCATGAAAAAACACAGGCTTATAAGGTGTCAGGGACATGTATGGGGATCAATCAATAAAAAGCAAGGTATTCCTAAACTGAACAAATGGAGGAGGCATCAAAGATGCCCCTTTTCTGGGGTGCCATTGAGTGATGACCCCACACCCCTGACCAAGGGTGTAAGAAAGCTTCAGAATCTTAGGAGGCACATTACATTCTAGTCCAGAGCTGAAGAAATGTTTCAAATTCCAAGGCACCAGCATCAAATACTGTTGGATAAGCATGTACTTGGGGTTATTCCAGATATGTATTTAATTTATTACTGCTGTATTAGTATTACAAAATTTTTACTTTTGATGATGAACATTTTATTTGATGCTGAAAAGCAGCCACAATAACAAATGCCACAACTAGCCTGAATTATATTAGAAATTACTAACACATCTGGTGCTGGCAATGGTGCAAGGTGATCACTTGGGACGCCACAGGCACATCCAAATTTAAGAGCACAGCCTGGGTGCCCAATCTACCTGGACTGCAGCTGCACAAACTCCATTTCTACAGGAGTTATTTCAAAAAAAAAAAAAATCCACTGAAATGTAACCAATGTAACCATTAAAACATTTGTAACAAATGTTTGTAACCATTAAAACATTTGTAACAAATGTTTGTAACCATTAAAACATTTGTAACAAATGTTACAAATGTAACAAATGTAACCATTAAAACAATTATTAACATTAACATTTAATTAAAACAATTAAAACATTAGTCTGTTGCAGCAAAAACAACAAAGACTTTTGTAGCATCTTAAAGACTAACCAATAAAGCCTATGGAACTTATTAGCTTATTTCTAAACCATTCTTACCAGTATGCCTTATCAGTTACTTTGTATCAAAAGGAACTTCTATTTTATTAGTGTCACAATAAACCAAATGTGTTCCATTGTAAGCCACTAAACTAAAGCTGTGATTAATAATGTACGGATGCATTGTACATTGTAAATAATCAATTACAATTACAGATACTGAGAAATACAGAAAGCATCTCATGATCATCCAGTCTAGTGCAACATCCAAAAACTGAGACAGGATCAACCATGCTAAGATGAGCTTATTAAAGAGACATACATGACAAAGGAGCACAGTCAATTGTCATCTAGTGTGACAAACAGGGAGCACATAGGCTCAAGGTGCCTCCCCACATCAAATCAGTACCTTTAGGCTATTTTCACATCTTGCGGCAGTTGTGTGATTGTGACTTAAAAATGCTTGGGGGTCAGAGGATCCCCCCCATGTAGTTGCAGGTAACCAGAAATTTAGGTAATCAGCCCTTCCATCTAGCTGACTCCATCACAAGGAAATATCTATGCCAACACCAGCAGTTCACAGAAGATGTGGCACTGCACCAGCATGGATTGGGTCTTTCTGTGCCATCTGGCTGATCTACATGAGAAGTGATAGACATGTTGACAATGCTGCAGACTGACTCTCCAGGAAGGCTGTAACTCAGTGGTAGAGCACATGCTTCTCATGTAGAAGGTGCAGCTTCAGTCCCGGACATCTCCAGGTAGAGTAGAGAAAAAAATCCTGCACAGAACCCTGGAGAGTCAGTGACAACAATACTGAGCAAGATAGAGCAGTGGTCTGACTCAATATAAGGCAGCTACTGATGTACCATACAAAAAGCATCATTTTTTAATCAGCAGTTACAACTTGAACCGGCTTTAATAGGCTTAACGGAGGTGACTCAAAGACGTAAGCCATGCCACTAAAGCACAACTTTCCTTCTGATTCATGGGCCTTGAACAAGGCATAGTAGGTAGAAATTCAACAGGTTTGGCTTCCCCGTTATTGCATTCCCATTCCCAGCAGAACAGAATTCTATCATGCTATGATTTTGTAACCCTGCGAATATTCACAAACTAGTCCCCCCCCCCCCCGCAATGTATATTAGGATTTCTGTTTGTTGCAAGGCAGAATTCAGAATGTGGAGGAATTCTAGTCCAGATTTCTCCAGCTCTCAACCAGCAAAACTAATACTTGGTATGTAACTGCAACAGCATGGATTGGTTCTTGGTTTGGATTTGTTCCCTTATCAAAGAAACTGGTCCAATCTCAGGAGTGGACAATAGGTAACAGCTATTTCTATAACCTAGAATTCAGGGGGCAGTGCTTTTGTGGGCTTCAGAAACCCATTCTTCCCGGAAAATACTTTATTTTACATATCTACAAAATATGCATTAGCCAAGAAAAAGACTAAATGATCTAAACAACACTGATGCTTTTTCAGAGTTGAAACTGCCTTATATAGAGAGGTCTCTCATTTTCCGAACCCTATCTAGAGATACTAGGGATTGAACCAAGATCTACTGCATGAAAAGCAGGTACTTTACTGCTCAGCAACAGTCCCTCCCCAAGCAATTGATTTTTTGGAATTTTAATATATGTTGAGCTAGTTGCTGTGACTCCTGTATCCATTGCAACCCACTGCTTCAGAACACAACTACTCAAGTAAATAATGGGTAGAGGTTGCAACTCAATCTTGCTATTCTCAAGTAAATAACAGAGCGTAAATTATAGCCACTGTGTAGCAGCTTTAAGAAGTTGAAGGGCTAGACTACTGTATAAACTTGCTACACTTGAAAGCAATTATTCAAGGGCATATTTCTCTATAACTGAACACGTTGTCTACTGTTCAAGAGCACAAGGATTTTACAGTCCAGCCATCAAGTCTAGGAGCTGATTAATACCTAGTGGGGTGCTTAAAAGGCTTTGTATCTACCAGGAGGGATTCCGTGTAATCTGTCAATAGATCAATACAATTACATTGCCTGTAAAGGCACATGAAAGTTGCTGCAATCATTTCGAATGCGTATATTTTACGTTTATATATACGAATGCGTATATTTTACGTGAGCAAATAAAACAGGTGGCAAATCGTGACATTTATTAATGGGCCAAACTGCAGAAAGTGAAGTTTTAAAAACAGCATCTGGAATACTATGCACAAATTCATATGAAATAACTTGCACAAGGCTAAGCATACATATGTTGATCAATGGCGATACAATCATTCCTACCGCTCCTGGAACATCAAATCTACAGATACCTTCTCACATACTAAGTGCACCAAATCGAGACAAAGGCCATTTGAAACCATTTTTCAAAGCTCAATTCACTTCAATATACGTGAAACCAGACTGTGCGCTCACCAGTTCAACTTGCATTAAAACAAAAAACACTTCCTATAATTTAAATTCAACACACAAGTCCACAAGAACGTCAAGGACATGCTGTTTCTTTTAAAGAGTTGTTGTGACTCTTCTTTTTTTAGATACTATTGATTGATTGCTATTAAGACCTGACACTTCACATTCAAAAGAGACAAAAGTAGCAAATCATAGCTTGGTCCCAGTGCAAGCTGCTGGACATGTGACTTTACCAGTTCTGAAGATGGATAATAAGAAAGATATAGGTTGGCATCCATACAAACTCCCCTGTGAACACAGCTAAGAACGAGCACGTTTTTGATAACAGTAAATCTGCACTTAATAGACATTTCTTTCCAACAAGTGGTTTTCCCTCAATCAACAAAGCCTGGAAAAGGCAGTCTTTTTATTTTGTTTCAGCTGGAAATATATTGCTCAGTTTGGAGATTATTATTGTTTTTTAGCTATTGCAACTTTCCCTCCAGAGGGAAGTAGCCATGAAAAGCTGAGGGGCGGACTGGGAAAGAAGCAGGAGAACTCATTGAGTTTTGATCTAGTATCTTTGCATATTTCAGTTCTGTTTCCATGATGATCCATCCCCCTGACCCCTTTCCTCTGCTTACAATAAACAGTTTACCACATGCCTCCTTGCAAAAAGCAGAGGCCTCTCCAGTTTGTTACAGAATCTGCTCTAACAGGGGAGGATAAATTTAACTCACAGATTTATTTATTTTTGCTAACCTATTCCTGACCATAACGGTCGGTGGCTTTTTACACGCTCACTCTCTTAAAAGTTAACTCCCACGAACTTCAGCGGCTCTCGCTTCTAAGGAAGCCTGTTTTAGCACCAAGATCCCAAGCTGCGACTGTAAGCTCACCCAGAGAATTCCACTGAGTTCAACGGGACTTGTTTCTAAGTACTGTAAATGGATTAGGATCGTGCACTCCTAAATCAAGCGTAGCGGGAACCAACATGAATGATGCACCCACCCACTTCCAAAACGGTGCCTCAATCTGATCCGGAGTTAAATGAAAAACACACATATATTTACGCCTGTAGCAAAGCGACAAGGTTCTCTTGTGGCGTTAGAAAGGGGGGGGGGAGAGAGAGAGCCATTGCATTTCGTGGGAATCCAACACACCGTCTCCCCCCTGGCACCCACGGTGGCTTCAAGGCTGCAGACTAGAAGCCTTACGCTCGACTTCCCTTCCATAGTTCTCAATCTTCCCTCTGCTGCTGCAGCTGCCTGCACACAAGAAGCACCGCAAAAGTCGGTGGGAGCTGTCTGAGCTGCTTTGCATTCGCCTGATAATAGCTCTGAAGCGGCTTCTGCTCACCGAGGGAAACTCTTGCAATATTGCCAAAACAAATACACTCGGGACGGGGGGGAGGGGGGGAGAGAGAGAGGCGTGCGATCGGAGAGAAATCGAAAACATTTTTTCCTTATACCGACACCCGATTCTTGACCATTTACCTCACGCTGCAGAAACACAATTCAATACTCCATGCTCTGGCAGCCTAGGGGAAAGCGGCGGCGGCGACGGTAGCAACAGCAGCAGCAGCGAGAGAGAGAGAAAGAGATAAAGCCCAGCATCCACTACAGATTCTCACACAAGCCTTTGGCTCCGTAGGCTCCAACCACATAGCCTGCCTCCAGCTGACGTCAAAGTCACTGTCACATGGCTCGATGCAAACCAAAAGAGCATTGGTTGTCGTAGCAACCGCAGCACGGCTCTCATTTCAATAGGTCATTTGTCATACTCGTGCGTGCACGTTTGAACCCATCCGGGACGGATCCGACCACTCCAGACACCCGGAATGCTGTCTTCTTCTTTGAGGATTTTTTTTTAAAGCCTTCCCGCCTCTTCCCTCTTCGGCAGGAAGATTTTTTGTTTTTAAGCCTAAGAATGTCTGAAGAGCTGCTGGATCAGACCAGGGGTCCGTCCGTTCCAGCACCGTGTTTCCCGCAGTGACCAGCCACGTGCTTCCGGGTTGGTAGCCCACAACCAGGGCAGAACTGGAGGCAGCCGCCCTCCCCTAGTGCGGTCGCTGTCTGTCGTCCCTCGCCCACAACCAATACTTAGGGGTACACTGTCGCTGAACATGGAGGTTCTATTAGAACATGGCTAGTCGCTATTGATCATAAATCCTCTATACGTGTATCTAATCCCCTTTTAAAGCCTTTTTTTAAGTGGCCATCAGTGCATCTTGAGGCCACAAATTCCATAAATTGTGTGTTGGGTGAAATACTTTCCTTTGTTTTCCCTGCATCTACTGCCAATACATTTATAGGGTGAGTCAAAGTACAAGTATGAGAGCAAGATTTTTTCTCTCAATCTACTTTCTCCACACCACTCACGAGGAGTCACTATCACTCAGGGATGTGGATCAAGTCTCTGACTTGTCTCGACAAGTCTCGAGTCAAGTCCCAAGTCTCTGGGTTCAAGTCTCAAGTAAAGTCCCAAGTTTTTGCCCCCAAGTCCAGTGTCTTTGGTTGCGAATCCCTATCTATTTAATGGGGAAAACGGGTTTATACCTGAATAAAATTCAGCTTGTCATAAAAGGCACCAAGTCTTGAGTCAAGTCTTTTACAATCACCAAGTCAAGTCACTGATGCGACTTGAGTCCAACTCAAGTTCAAGTCAATAGACTCAAGTCTACATCACTGCTATCACACACACACACACACACACACACACACACACACACACACACACACACACACACACACACACCCCTACCTGTTCCTGGTCATCTTTTCTAACTAAAATGCCCCAAACATTTTCCTTGTAGGGCAGGTGCTCCAGTCACCCCCTACAGCCAAAAACACACACACCAAAAAAAGCAATTTGGTTTTTTGTTTGTGTTTGTTTTTCTACACCTTTCCCAGATCTACTCTGTTCTGTTTGAGATGGTGTTAACAGAACTATACACAGTATTGTGCTTGGCTCAAAATGACACAAGAAAGGCATCTTACTGAAGCGAAACCTGTCTGCAGGGCTTGATTAATTTCTTGATGGGATAGACAGAGCCCACCTGGGAACTTTATGCTGCCTTGAAGAAAGACAGAATACGGATAATGTGTATACAATCACCACAGGCTTGCACAGACGATTCTTTGCAACAATTTACTTTGAAATGCTTTGCTAGCAGCCTAGCATATTTCACAAGAAGTAGATAGATGGGAACTCTGACTGTTCCCTGGAAGGACAGGTACTGAGGCTGAAGCTCAAATATTTTGGCCACCTAATGCGAAGAGAGGACTCTCTGGAGAAGACTCTGATGCTGGGAAAGATTGAAGGCAAAAGGAGAAGGGGAAGGCAAAGGATGAGATGGTTAGACAGCATCACCGATGCAACGAACATGAAAATGAGCGAACTCAGGAAGATAGTGGAGGACAGGAAGGCCTGGCGGGATATGGTTCACATGGGATCACGAAGGGTCGGACAGGACTTAACGGCTGAACAACAACAAAAGATAGATGGTGAGGATGATGATGATCATCATCATCCCCGTATTCAGAAAGGTGCAGTCAAAACAACCTGGATGGGTTTGCATCAACTAAAAAAAGTCTTTATTCGGTTCTTATTTAAGCAGAAGTGTGCCATATGTGATGTGTATTTAGGGATCAATACCAGGAATACAAAATGTTCAGTGAGAGGCAGCTCAGAAGAATTGTGTTCTTCCAACCAACATTTTAAATTATGCAAATAATCATAGTCTGCATTTTAGGAGTTTCCCAGAAGGCTCCACAAACACTATGGTAATCCTATATTATACAGCCTTTTGGACATACAGGAGAAAAGCAGTACAGTATTTTGATGCTGTTTGCAAGGAAGTACTGTACAATTGATTAGTTAAGAACATAACATCAAAAAAGCTCTGTTGGATCAGAGCAAAGGACCACCTCACCCCACATCCTGTTTCTCACAGTGGCCCACTAGCTGTTTCTGGGAAACTGACAAGCAAGAGATGACGGTATATGTACCCCTCTCCCACCACTGCTCCCCTGCAACTACTATTCAGAGATGTGTACTGCCTCTAAACTTGGAAGCAGCCTATACCGTATTGTCCCGAGTATAAGACACACCTGATTATAAGACGCACCCTTAAAGTTTGGTACTATTAAAAAAATTAATTAAATCACTAGCATTAAATTGCAACAGCCTGATTATAAGACGCACCCCTAGTTTAAAAACTTAAATTAGGAGAAAAAAGTGAGTCTTATACTCAGACCAATATGGTATCTGTCATGATGACTAACAGCCATCAATATACTGGTCCTCCTTGAATTTATCTCAAATTTGCCCCTTTTGCAACCATCGTCCCTTGTGTGCAGCGATTAGTCATTTAAAAAAAATCTCTTATACTTTTTAGAATTGATTCTATTCAATATTGTCCACGACTTTGATTCTACTATACAAAGCAGAATTTAAATAAACATTAATCACGTGCCTGTTAAATTATGAACCAATTGATCCATTACATATGTTCACATTACCAAACATTCAAAGAAGTGCCTTTTGGAGATGCTGCAAAACATATAAGATAACCTGGAATGTAATGGCACTATATACATAAATAATATTTAGTGCAAGAGGGAAAGGTAATATTTTGGTTTTCTTCCCAATTACATAATCAAAACAATCAGAAAAGGAAAGAAATAAAAATTAACTTATAGTCCTGCCTATTTAAATTGACCCTCACCAATTATAAAGTTTCCATTGATTAACCCTCAATGATGGTTAAATCTTCAATCAATTAAAGTAATTGATTGAATCAGAGTCAGATTCTGATTAGAACCTGCAGCCCTAGTGGAAATCACCTTTTATCTCAGCCAAATTTATGGAAATTGGGAGCGGATCCCTTCTTGATTGCTGCCTCAATGTAGAAATGCAACAATTTAAACATATGTGGGACAAAGCCAAGCATGGGCCCACACACATGGACCACCTGGCTGGCCCCTTTGCCATGGCAGTAGTGGCATGAGAAGGGTTAATCGCAGAAGCAGATTTCGATCAGGAAAACAATGTTGAAGGAAAATCTGCTCCCCTGAACCACTGCCCTGATCTAATCACATACCCCACCCCCACCTCTGCTAATGCATCCCGCAATATGGCCATTTGGGCCCAGGTCCACTGAATTCAGGATAATTGAGTGTGCAAATTTGAGATAACTCAATCACGGCCCAATCCTATCCCTACAATATGACTGTGGATCTTGCAATCCTCTTTTGTACTGCGCGGGCAGCTAACACAGCAGTGGCTCGCTCTACTGTTATACAGAGAGCTGCCACCAGCACAAGACCCAGAAAGCCACGCACAGGTGAAAGTGGCCCACAGATTGGCCAGCGCCATAGGTAAGTAAGCAGCAGGGATGGATTGGGGTGGGGAGTGGGCCGGGGCAGAAGGGGTGTGGATCTTGGCGGCAGCAGCACATGCCGAATCTTAACCCCCCTGTCCTGGCCCGCAAAACCTGTTTGTCTAAATATGAAAGTGGAACAAAAAACATACAGGTATATACCATGGGAAGCGTGGTCTGTCTCTCTCAAACTACTTTCACTTTCTTGTCTATTTCCAGCAAAATATGACAGACAGCTTTTGAGCAGTTTTAAAACGTTTTCTTTTCTTCCCTTTTTCTTTCTTCCCCTTCTACCTGCACATATCAAACAAAGGCAGCAGCTTTCTAGAGTGAAGACTGGAGCATCCAGAGGCCTGGCAAGATCAGGCCCAACACCTATCCAGCCCAGCATCCTATTCCCAGTGGCCCACCAGCTGCCTCTGGGAAGCCCCCAAGCAGGAGAGAAAGGCACACTTCCCTCCTGCTGTTGCTCCCCTGCTGCTGCAACTGCTATTCAGGGGCATACTGCCCCTGAACATTGCGCCTCTTGCTTACCTTGTACAGTGGGTCATACTTAAAGCTCAGCTACTACTTAACATTTCTGAAGTTTCTTAATGTTCACATTCTGTTTTGCCAGCAGTGCGCATATCGTGGTGGTTACATAATTGGCCCACGAATTGCCTGTTTTTATTTTAAGAAAGCAAGTTGACAGCCTCTCTTGCTGCTATGTTTAATTGACCACATCCAGAAACAAGCATGTTATGCTATTTTTCCCTTCTCACTTCTGGCACAATACTTTCCATTACTCCAAAGCACTTAAAGACAGATTAGCTCTTGGCAATGAGAGACAGTTTTCTTTTTTAAAAGTCTCGGTAGAAATGTTGCAACCAGCTCTTGGGTGGTCAGCTGCAGCAGTGCTTGTGCATTATGGCTAGTGCAGTCATATACAGGAACTGCAGTTCACAAATCGCATAGGATGAAATGCATGCTTTTAAGGTACCCTAGTCCAAATGGCTGCAATGCAACAAGTACATTGGTCATGCGACAAGTATTTTCACTTTGAAGGTTTGTGGCTCATACAATGAGACAGTTGTAGAGAAAAAGAAGCTCATAATGACAATATGCACGAAAAAAGAGGGGATCTGCATGCTTGATTTTTAGGATTTGGTCTAATTTTAGAGGTATAGACAAAGTAAAGAATATAATACGAATCCTAAGGTAACCTGTAGGTTCTTCAAGGTAAGTTTCGACTGCAGGTGAGTTTCCTCATGAGCTTGGCAATGGGACTGTGTTATGTCCCCCACTTCCAGACAGCAACAAATTGGCGACCCAATCCTGCATAAGTATCCGCCGGGCAGCCCAGGCCGCCCGCTGGATCCTATCCCCGTTCCCCAAGGTCTCCTCGGGGGAAGAGGATGTTCGGCCCCTTCCCCCGGTGTAACGCGAGGAGGCCCCAATGGGCCTCCTCAGATTTTCACCAGCTATTTAGCTGGCAGAAGTCGGAGGAGGCTGTGTAATGGAGGAGCCGGCCAGGGAAGGGACGGGGATATGGTGGCCGCCATCCCTGCCTTACCTGGGACGGCTCGGCCAATGGCCCCCCTCCCTCGCCACCCTGACAACCCCTGCGCCCGCCACCAGATCACTTACCTCCTCTCGTGGCTGCGGGGATGATCCGGTGATGGAGTGAGGGCAGCTGGCCTCTGTGCTGGGCGCCTTTCCTCTCAAGTCATTGCAAACGTGCTTTACGGCATGTTTGCGACGCCTTGGAACGGCGGAGCACTTGCTCCACCGTTTTAACTTTGGGCGGGATTGCGCCCTTAGACTGTTATGCTCTTCTGCCTACATTCAAACTGCAAGAGTTGCTTTTTTTCAGAGAGATGAGCCATAGCACAAATTTGAGTGGCTTGGAATAGCCACTTGTCATCATAGGCTATTAATCCAAGTTTCTTCTTCTACCTTAGAGCCCTTTAGCATTGCTGAGACATTGCTCTTATGCAGTTAGTTTGAAGTGGAACTAAAACTGTGGTTCCACACATCACTCAACGTAGATCAGTACTCCCCCATTGCAATCCCATAATGCCGATCCCCCAAAGCCAAAAAAAAAAAAAAGGGCAGGCATTACTGACCTATATAATTGCACTCTTAAAGTGAACGGTTAACGCTGCAATCCTAGAACATTTACCTGAGCGTAAGTCCCATTGAACTCAATGGGACTTACCTCTGAGTAGGCATGCATAGGCTTGTGCTTCAAGTATGCTTATTCATTTGAAGCAACAGGGTGTGCGCTCTCCGGAAAATGTGCTACCAATTACAGCCTTCTTCCAGTTACCAGCATTATTAAAACTGGCATTTTAATTGCTCTTTATTTTAGTTTATTTAGTTTATTGTTAGGGATTGAACCTAGAAACGTTTTCATGCAAAGTACTGTATGTTGTCTACCATTGAGCTTTACTGGCTTCCCATGGAGATTAAACACTATTCTCAAGTAATGGGAGAAGTGACCACCGTCATTGCAAAGCACTCACAGAATGATAGGGCTTCTTCAGCCACATCAATAACTGTCTTAGGGCGCAATCCAATCCTACTTAGGCCACCGTTGTAACCAGCGGCACAGCAAAAACGGGAGGCCCCAGAACGGAAAGGGGATTCAAATCCCCTTTGAATTCCCCTTTTGGAGGGGATTTGAATCCCATTTCCGTTCTGGGGCCTCCCGTTTTTGCTGCGCTGCTGGTTACAACAGTGGCCTAAGTAGGATTGGATTGCGCCCTTATGCACACACAACCCCACCTTGTCAGGTACCTCAATAGCACTGTGTTAGTCCAAACTGGACAGGCTGCTTCCACAAATTAAAAAAAGTCTGAAAACTGTTGGGGGAGCAACTATTGGTGTGGAAGCAACCCAGGACTTTTCTTTCCACTGAACTGACATGTTTTACAAAACCCAGAAAGAGTTTGTTCCATACTAGCCCTTTTCTCTGGAATTACTATCCTCTGTTTTACTCACTTTTTACAGACAGCCAGATAATCTCATCATATTGCTGCAGTCCAATATTTTCTGTGTTGTTCTACCAAGGTTTTTCAGAACTGATATGTGGTGATTGTGGGACTTTTGGAATAAAATGCAATTGCAGCATTAGCTTGTCCAGTGTGGACAGACACAGTGCTATTGTGACTTTTTCAGCCTTTTGTGACTTTAATTAAAAGAGTCCTCCTTGCAGGCTCAGGCAGTTTTACTACTTGCTGTTGATCTAGACTGGAGAATTAGTGATGAATAGCCTCTTAATTTCCCCTTGAGTACCTCCTCTTCATTGGCTCAATGTCAGTTCCTATTTCCACAGAGAGAGGCTTTAACTAGTGATTTCCTTGCATATTTTTTCTTTTCAATTTCTACAACAATAAAGTGTTATTTCATTATATATAATGAAAAGGGAAAAAAATGATAAGAGAAAAACAGTTTCTAAAACCTTCCTCCCTTGCAGAAACAGAAATTGATATTGGGACAATTAAGAGAGGCAAATAAATATGGGGCAATTAAGAGGCTGTTCGTCACTACTCTCACAGCCATGATCAACAGTAAGCATTGCTTACTAAGCAATAAAATGGACAGGACATAAAACAAGAATCATTTAATGCACAATGTAAAGGACCTTTGCTGAATGGAACTTAGTAAACACTATAAAGGGGTCATGACCATGGGTGAGGACATTTGCTGGATGATATTGCACTATTAAGTGCTGTCTAGAACCTCCCCTTCCAGCTAATCATGGAAGAACAAAGCATCAGCAGCAAAATGCTGTGCTGTACTGTATTGTAGAAGCAATCAGAGAGGGCTATTTAGGATAATCAAAGAGCATATTTATAGCAGTGCTTCCTTTTTTACCCAGGAAATTGTCCACAGCTCATTTCCTGTATATTACATGTCATTCTTTACATGTGCACAATTAGTTGTGATAACCTAGAGAACTACCACTCTGAGCCATTTGATTCAGTAATAACCCATTGGCACCCCAGCCAATAATCTGGAGTCAATTCCAACTATATAGTGTGGAGATGTGTGAGAAACCTATCAGTGTAATCCCTATTATGAGGAAATGGAGTAACTGCTGTCTCTCTTGATTATTTCTACCCTGACCTTTCATTTGGTCTCCTAAGGCATTGTTTAGCTAAGGGAGACAAATATCATTTGTATTGAATTTGGACACAGCAACCAACTGGCTGTTTTCTCTCTCTGTTGGTACTGATGACAACATTGCTGTGTCTTCTTTTCTTTGACTCATCCTCTTCTCCACGAAAGGCAGCTATTTTTTGCATCCCTCCCTTGGCTGGCTAAGTAAGTTCCAGCTGTCATCGTAAATCATAAAAGTTGCTTGATTTTCTTGCTTTTCATTACACAGCCAGCACTGGTCATAGTAGTCTGAAAAGAACAGCACTTCAGAAATTGTGTTGCACATGGGGAAATGGACTCTGTGAAACTCAGCGGTGTGCATTATTTTGGCCAGGAACATAGTTTGGTTTTTTCCTGCATAGATAATTGAGAAAATGGTCATATCATGTTAGGTTTCATAGAAGAGGCATTAACGAAAACATGTGTGTCATCTGGTTTCTACTAAATAACTCTCCCACTTCATTTCTGGCAAAAGTAGTATATTATTTTGCCTGCAGCGTTCAAAATCTATCAGACACATTGTGAAATTCTATATTTAAAAAAGACTTTCATTTAAGTTGAAAACTAAGCTGCGACGAATGACCTGGTTTCCTCCCCCCCCCCAGTTTTGCCTATTTTCCCTGTATTTTTGGACACCTTTAACTCCCCAGAAGCCCCTGTGCAGGTTCAGCAGCCTACAAAGCCGCTGGGGCATCCTTTGCAAGCAGCCTTTGTCTGGAAATTCCATTATTTTCCAAACAAGTGCTGTTTGTGGATTTGGCTTCTCTTTCTGTCTGGAATGGCTACCCCCCCCCAAAGATTGGCATGCGCTTAGCAATTGGGCAGCCAAACGTGTCCAACTAGGTCAAGAAGGTCAGAGTGACCAGGTTGATTCCACTCCTCCAATCACTGATGTCAACTGATGACATCATCAAAGCAAAATTATATATTTCCCAGCCCACAAGAAGTGTTGGTTGTTCCCTGCCAGTCACCCGAATGCCACATTCATTGGGAGCTCAAAGAGGAGCAGCCATTTGCTCACCTGCAAGTGCAATGACTGGGAATTCCTTGAGCAATGTAAGCTAGGGACCATCTTGCAATCAGGGACTTTTTGTCACTTTGTGCTAAGTGACTTCAGCCAGCATGCACACTTCCCCAGGTTTAACACAGCAACACCTTGGGAGGAGTTGTGACCTGAGAATTTTGGGTAGCATCCATTTGCTGGGTATTAATGGTTACTGCATCCATTTGATGAAAACTTTTCTTTGTGCTTTCCAGCCAAGATCAAGCATTTTCCATCAGCATGCATTTACTTTTATTACCCACCTTTTGTTTAATTCTCCTTTCTTTTGGACTTTTAATGAACTAATTACATTATGACCCATGGTCTGCCTGGTCCATGTTCATGGGTAATTCAATGGATAGTGCAATGGTGCTTTCAGGGGCCCAAAGTAGCTTCAGGGAGATTTTTGGTGGAAAAAGAGCAAAAAGTACAGTGTTAACCATGCACTACCTCTGTACCACAGTCCTGATCCAGACTGGATCTGCATGGACTACTATTTTAATGTAAAGATTAAAATAGTTTGACTCTAATCTCCCAACCCCACATCTACAATCAGCCATATACAGTACTCATTCACAAGAGACCTGATCAAATGTTTAACTTGGCTTATGTACATACAGCTGGTTCCAGACTGTCATCAAGATCACCAGCATTTTTGTTTACCAAAATTTAATTCTTTGCTGAAGGAGGAGGAAAAACGGTCAAAAGTGCATTTAATGTCAAAGGATGGAGGGTATAAAAGGTAAAAAGGACTGCTTGGCTGGCAGTTTACCTCTGTCACCCTTTTCATAGACCCTCTGCAATCCATGTTTTAACAACTACACACTGAAAAAATAAATAAAACATTCTAAACCGGAAGCTTTCATGGCCTGAGATTATAGGAAAAGATTTGCAGAATACGGGTGAAGATGCCATGTAATGTTTAATATCCTTCCAGAACGTATTAAAACAATATTCAGAACTGTCCGAGGAAACTTGCTTGCAGAGTCTTCACTGACAGCCAAGAATACTATTTAAAGTCCAAGGAAAGAAAGAAGGTGGTAAAACCAACGTTTCGTTCCAATTCTTAGAACTTCTTCTTCTTGGGTACAACCCAGAGATTGAAGATGGAAAAAAGAACTGCTATTGAGCCTTCAGTTAAAATGCTAATTAGCAAAAATGCTAAATAACCCAAAAGATAAGAGACCCCCAATGCGGGAATTTATCGGGTCCCATGCAGCTGTGGGAAATGTTACATTGGATTAACAAGCAGATCGATCAACACCAGGATCAATGAACACAAAAGATCAGTACGTTTATGCCACCCGGAGCTTTCCTCGATTGCTGAGCACGCCATAAGCACCGGTCATAAGATCAACTTTGAAGATGCGGAGTGTTTAAAGAGTGAGCAGAGGAGTCGCTCCGGTAGGGGCGGGGCTGTAAGTATCGCTCCGTTGTAGTCTCTTTACCGAGCGAGCAGGAGGCAGCCCCGCCCCCTCACTGTCCGAGCCAGTCCCCTGCAGAGAAAGCAGGGAAACTCCGCAGGGGACTGGCTCGGACAGTGAGGGGGCGGGGCTGCCTCCTGCTCGCTCGGTAAAGAGACTATGACCAGAGCGATACTTACAGCCCCGCCCCTACCGGAGCGACGCTACTGAGAGTGAGAGCAACATCAAAACACTTCGTAACCTTGAAGCACTTGAGATCAGCAAGAGACCTATAGGGGTACTTATGAACAAACAGCAAGACCTAAATTTTGTGAATAAAATATGGTTGCCCATTATACACAAGTCCTTTCAAACCATAAGCGAAAAGAAGAGAAAGAACGAGGGCCTCTAGTGGTCACCTATGGTCAGCGCAATTGAAAATGTGGATTCTGCTTCCGTTGCTAATTAGCATTTTAACTGAAGGCTCAATAGCAGTTCTTTTTTCCATCTTCAATCTCTGGGTTGTACCCAAGAAGAAGTTCCAAGAATTGGAACGAAACGTTGGTTTTACCACCTTCTTTCTTTCCTTGGACTTTAAATAGTATTCTTGGCTGTCAGTGAAGACTCTGCAAGCAAGTTTCCTCGGACAGTTCTGAATATTGTTTTAATACGTTCTGGAAGGATATTAAACATTACATGGCATCTTCACCCGTATTCTGCAAATCTTTTCCTATAAATAAAACATTCCAGATTGAAACTATTAACTGAAAGCAAGAGGATGTGTATAAATGCATGTCTGTGGGTTTCATGATACCAGGTGGCCAATTTTATTGAATTTTAGAATTATTGGGCTGTTCGTTGATGAGAAGCAATACACCGGAAGCAGGGAAGCAAACATCTAAACTGAAAATGAGTATCTAGAAGTAAAGGGAGCCAAAATTAGTCACTGCATATTACCCCAGTACACATCCAGGAAGCAAGAATCCTTTTATAGCTATTTCAGGCTAGATGTATCAATATATACAGGGGAAGTCAACATTCACATTTATGAATACGACCGTTATCTTTGATCATAACAATAGCAAACTAAATCATAAAAGAGTTATGAAAAGCACTCCAAAGCTGAAAAGATACTTAGGAAAGGCAATGTTGTCTAAGCTAGTCATTAGGATTAATAATGACAATTTCTTTCACTTACTGTCAGAGAGATTATCTGGCTGTCAGTTAGAATGCATCAAATGGAGCCCAGATGCAAATTTGCCATTACTCAATTATCAAAAACACACATACAAAACGTTAAAATGTGAATAATTGTAATTACAGAGCAAAGGACAGCTAAATATAGGTGATCTGGGGCAACAAGATTAGTTAGGAAATTGGAGCCCAAAGAACAGAATAATGTTACTATGTTTATTATTTATTTCTTCTATTTATGCCCCATTTCCTGGCGAAGCCAGGAATAAAATTTTCTGGAATAAAATTCCAGAAAAATATAGAAAGCTATAAACATCCCCATGAATGAGAATCAGTGTGAAGAGGGAAAACTCCATAATCCATGAAACAGTTACGTACCAATTGATGGTTGCTAAACAACAGATGACTTCCTGAAAAGTATGATCTTTACCAAACTCCTCTTGTTATTGGTTACATTTATGTTCTGCCATTCTTCCGAGGAGCTCAGGGCAGCATGCAAGGTTATTCTCCCCACCACCACCACATTTTATCCTCCCAGCAGCAGGTAGGTACTTCACACAACAGGTGTGTGAGGGCAGGCTGATAGAGTGACTGGTCAACAGTCACCCAGTGGCTGAGTGAGGATTTGGGCCTCTCTGCTTCTAGTCCAACATTATAAGCACTACACCGCACTTTTGTTGTTGTTGTTCAGTCGTTAAGTCGTGTCCGACCCTTCGTGATCCCATGAACCATATCCCGCCAGGCCTTCCTGTCCTCCACTATCTTCCTGAGTTCGCTCATTTTCATGTTCGTTGCATCGGTGATGCTGTCTAACCATCTCATCCTTTACCTTCCCCTTCTCCTTTTGCCTTCAGTGTTTCCCAGCATCAGAGTCTTCTCCAGAGAGTCCTCTCTTCGCATTAGGTGGCCAAAATATTTGAGTTTCAGCCTCAGTACCTGTCCTTCCAGGGAACAGTCAGGGTTGATTTCATTTAGGATTGACTGATTTGATCTCCTAGCAGTCCAAGGGACTCTCTTCTCCAGCACCACAGTTCGAAAGCATCTATTCTTCGGCGCTCAGCCTTCCTTATGGTCCAACTCTCGCAACCATACATTGCTACTGGGAACACCATCGCCCTGACTATGCGGAGTTTTGTTGGCACTAGACTCTCTCCAATGCAAACTGTGAGCTGGTTAGTGAGCAGGTGTCCCTATGAAGTGAGTCACATGACTTCTGTACCACTATAGAGAAGGCCCTCACCCTGGTAGCCACATGTTAGGGCCTCCCCAGCAGATCGCATGGGAGGGGATATGGGAAAGTTAAACTAGTCCTGTATTCATTATGACTTGAATTTAGACATCTAGTTCAATGGGTTGGATCAAAAGGCGCCTTTCCACCTGCAGAAGGCGTCTTCCACTCAAGCAAGAGCTGCTTTCCATTTTGCACTAGAATGTTACAGAGTAAAAGTGAATCCAAAGATGCTCTTCCTTTGCACAAGAAGAATTCTGGTTGAGAGAGGTAAGAATGTATTTATTTATTAATTTACCTTCCTAGTCCTGGTCCCTGATGGAACTCCTTTTTGCTCTTGCATAGATCTGAGGAGGCTGCTGGCCAGGGCAGGTCCAAACTGCGACAGGGGTTTGGGATGGGGGGGGGGGGTGCCAAGTGTTGTACTTTATCACACATCCCTGCACATCAAAGGGGCATGAAACATAGAAAATAAAACCCTTATTCTCCTCACAGGCCAAATGTCAAGGAAGACATCCAGTTGCCCTGAAGTCAACAAATGTACGCTGGCAGGACATTGGAAAAGAAACTCTTTTCAGACAGAATACAGTTCAAATATTAAATGATGTGAAGAACCTAACATCTGCTTCTCTCTGGAAATACGACAGCAAGGGTCACAGAATAGTGAGAAGAGAGGGATACCACAGCTGCGTTTAAATCTGCCATTCAGTGCCCGAGAAGATGAAAGCACGCATCTTCACAGAAGTCCTTTCTCGCTCTTTGATACAAGGGAAGGACTGCATTGCTCGGAGCAAACTGAAACTGAAGCTTGAAACTGAACAAAGACCTTTCAGCTGAGAGTCTGAAGCATTAAAAATGGCTGAAGAGAAGAACCTACCTCAGAGGCCTATAAAATGGAGGAGAGGAGGAAATGTATGCTGACTGGAAGTCCTTGAAGGAAAGGAAAGGCATAGCTAATAATTAAAACTACGAACCCAGAATGCGGACACTTGCCCTGAACTGAGACTGCAAATAAATCACCTCACGATGGGAAGAAAAACATTTGTGTGAATTGACACAAAATGAAGGAAACAGACACACATGTCCTTTTGTCCTGCCCGCTTGACCCTTGCCCAACTTGGCTAATACGATCTGCGCGGGTTGGGCTGGCCGACTGGGTGGAACCTATTGTAAATTCATCTTTGCGAGAGGGAGTGATGCCTAGCATCTTGAAGACTGCAATTGTGCATCCCCTCCTGAAAAAAACATCTTTGGATTCCTCCCATTTAAATAACTATCGGCCAGTTTCCAATTTGCCTTTTTTGGGTAAGGTGATTGAGCGGGTGGTGGCGTCTCAGCTCCAGGGGATACTAGATGAAACGGAGTATCTGGACCCTTTTCAGTCTGGCTTCAGGCGGGGCTTTGGGACGGAGACAGCCTTGGTCGCCCTGCTGGATGATCTTCGCCAAGGACTGAACAGGGGGAGTGCATCCCTGCTGGTCCTTTTGGACCTCTCGGCGGCTTTCGATACCATCGACCATGGTATCCTTCTGGGCCGGCTGGCTGAGTTGGGACTAGGGGGCACTGCATTGCAGTGGTTCCATTCCTATTTGGCTGACAGGTCCCAGATGGTGATGCTGGAAGATGCCTGTTCGGCGCCCTGCCCTTTACAGTGTGGGGTGCCACAGGGTTCTATTCTGTCTCCCATGCTTTTCAACATCTACATGAAACCGTTGGGAGAGATCATCCGGGGATTTGGTGTTGGGTGTCACCAATATGCTGACAACACCCAACTCTATCTCTCCTTGCCATCTTGCTCCAGGGAGGCTGTGGAAGTCCTGGAGCGCTGCCTGGAGGCGGTTGGGGTCTGGATGAGGGCAAATAGGTTGAGATTGAATCCAGAAAAGACAGAGGTCCTACTGGTCAGGAAAGCTTCAATGCAGGTACTGAGTCACCTGCCCATTCTGAATGGGGTTGCACTCCCCCTG
Organism: Plestiodon gilberti rubricaudatus; assembly: GCA_026170595.1. Lineage (NCBI taxonomy): Eukaryota > Metazoa > Chordata > Lepidosauria > Squamata > Scincidae > Plestiodon > Plestiodon gilberti. Next base: position 22,890,705 of record JANXHW010000004.1, on the reverse strand, counting down.
CAGGAACGGGTGCGCAGCTTGGGAGTACTTCTGGATTCACAGCTCTCCCTGGAAAGCCAGGTGGCGGCTGTGGCCAGGGGTGCGTTTGCCCAGCTTCGGCTGGTGCGCCAGCTGCGGCCGTACTTGAGTCGATCAGACCTGACCACGGTGGTCCACGCCTTAGTGACTTCAAGACTGGATTACTGTAACGCGCTCTACGTGGGGCTGCCCTTGAAGACGGTTCGGAAGCTGCAATTAGTGCAGAATGCAGTGGCCCGGGTGGTCGCTGGAGCTAGGCGGTTTGACTCTGTTGAGCCACTGCTTCAGCGGCTGCACTGGCTGCCCATTCGTTTCCGAGCCCAATTCAAGGTGCTGGTAATGACCTTTAAAGCCCTTCACGGTTTGGGTCCAGGATATCTGAGGGACCGCCTTCTCCCATACATTCCGGCCTGCTCTCTTAGGTCATCTGAGGGAGCTTTCCTGCGAGTGCCACCTCTATCGCAAGTTAGGGGAGTGGCAACACGTGGGCGAGCCTTCTCTGCTGTGGCGCCACAACTGTGGAACTCCCTGCCAGGGGATCTGAGAACTACCCCCTCCCTCATGACGTTTCGGCGAGGGATCAAAACGTTTTTGTTTCGTCTAGCGTTTGCGTGATGGGTTGTAGTCTGCCTCCTGTGTCTCAAGATGCTCTGCCATGCTGCTTTTGTGCTCCATATTGTCCCCCCCGGTGGATTTTATTGTTTTTAAATTAATGTATTGTTTTAAACTTTTCTGTATTTTAAAGTATGTTTTTTAATTTTTGTCGTAAGCCGCCTTGGGCATTTTCCTCGGCATAGGATAAGGCGGGATATAATTTTTTTAAATATAAATAAATAAATAAATAAATAAATAAATAAATTTTGTCTCTGGAATGAAAACCAACCTGAATTCTGACCTGACTAATGACCAACCCCCCCCCCTCTCTCTGATGGCTTGAATCCAAAGAACCTCTGGGAAGGGGCTGTAGCTGAACGACAGAGCACCTGGTTTGCATGCAGGTTCAATGCTCAGCATCTCCAAGTAGGACTGGGAAAGAGCCCTTCCATGAATGGAAGGTGCTTCTATTCATGCAAGGGGGGGTGTCTCCAATTCTGCTGATTGACCTGCCCCCAGCTGCAATAACATGTGGTTTGACTTCAGGAAACTCTCAGGAGGATCTTCTCCTGTGGTTGAGGCTGCAATGGGAAGGGGGCTGAGAAAGTCCCCTGTGTATGAGCTGAACTCCGTCCAGGGTTCTTTGGATATCCAAGCCATTGCTAGAGGTGTTGCTCCTCGTATTGATACCTGCTAGTCCAAATGGCACAGCTTGCACTCACTTGTATCTCTTTCTTTGAAGTGTGTGGTCACACACACATAGAAAGACTTGTGAACAAATCTTTCAAGTGGTTAAGCATCATTTAAAAGGCTATGTCACAGTTCTCCTGAGGACAGGAAGATACACTGTGTAGACTGTTATCCTTTTTTAAATGTTGTTTTTATTAGTTTTAGTTAACCTTTTTATTGTTTTTTAAAAAGTGATTATGTATCTTGTATTTGTATTTTTTGTTGTAAGCTGCCTTGGGTCCCTTTGGGGAGAAAGGCAGGGTAAAAATATTGCAAACAAATAATAAAATAAATAGACCTGTGTCGAAAACATCTGGGGCAAATGTCATATTTAGTAATATAGTTAGTAATGACTGAATACATGAAGTTGCCTTATATGGAGTTAGAGCATTGGTCCCTCTGGCTCAGTACAGTCTACTCTACTCTGACAGAAAGCAGGGCTTCAAGGCTGCAGGCAGAGAAAAGTATTTCATAGAATCACAGAGTTGGAAGGGCCCTTCAAGGCCATCTAGGCCACCCCCTGCTTGAAGCTTGTTATCTAATGGTCCAATGGCCTCCCTGATACCTGTCCTGCTTTAAATGTATTTAAGTTTTCTTGCTTGCCTTCATGTTTTTAGCCATGCGCTCCTCTTATCCTTTTTTTCCGCATTCCTTATTGTCAGCTTACTTTTCTTTTGCCAGAGTTGGTGTTCCATATTGTGCTCCTTATTTAGAGAAGACTTCTATTTTCTGAAAGAAGCCTTCTCGCTTTTTATAGCTTCCTTGACTCTACTCATGAGCCATGGTTAGCCTTACCAGCGTCCCGGAATCGAGGCTGGTTTCGGCCTAGAGCGGACCCAAGCCGCTCCCAAGTGTGCACCGCAGCTGCCCAATGGGGTTCTGGCTTCCGGAATTTCCGGTCAACGACGCGACCGCCGTTGGGCAGCTGCAGTGCACACTTGGGAGCGGCTCGGGTCCGCTCTAGGCTGAAACTAGCCTCGATTCCGGAACGCTGGTAAGGCTAGCCATGGTAGCAATCTCCTGGAACTGGTGGTGCCTTTCCTACTTAGTGGTTTACGTTCCAGCTGAGCGTCTGCTCTTGTGGTTTTAAATAACCTCCATGCACTTTGGGGGATGTGACCTTTTTGGTTTTTCCTTTCAGCTCCCTTTTTACGATTTCCTCATTTTTGAGAAGTTCCCTCTTTTGAAGACAAATATATCTGTGCTGAACTGCTTTGAAAACTTCCCAGTTACACATATACGTTGAACTGGATAGGACTACGGTTACTGTTCCCTCTTGGTTCAACCACATTTACATCTTGCATTAGGATTAAGTCTAGACAGAGTCACCTCCCTTTTGGTCAGTTCCAAGACTAACTAGCAGTCATTTTGTGTATCTAGAAATGTTATTTCTTTGTCATGGCCTGAACATGAATTTACCCAGTCTATGTGAGGGTAATTGGTCACCCATTATTACACTTTATCCTTTGTGTGCCTCCCTGATCTCTTTCTCCAAGACAAGGTTAACCAGGGCAGCAATAGCATGCATGTCCCGAATACTAAATTAGTATTTGGAGCTGGTGTTTCCATCCACAGTTCTATGGATGATTCTGCTCTCCCTAAGTTTTCTAGTTTGTTGGATTTTATAAACTATTTGAAATACAAAGCTACACCACCCCAGCATGCCCCATCCTGTCCTTTCCATAGAGCTTGCATCCTGGAATGAATGTATCCTGCTGGTTCTCCATTCTACCAGGTTTCTGTTATGTCTACTGAATCTATATTCTCCTTTGCAACCAAGCATTCCAACTCCAACCCAATCCTATGCTGGCCTCTGCCGGCAGGACTGGACTCCACACTGTCGCAAACGTACACGTTGCAACAGCGCAGAGGCCTGTCTCCCCAGAATAGAGGCCAGCACCGTAAGGCCTCCACCAGGGATGGAGCTGCGCCCACTGGAGGCAGGTGAGTGCCACGTCGGCCAGTGGGGAGGCGGGGGGAGGGTGGCAAGGAGGCATTCTGGGGCGGATCAGGCTCGGTAGAGGGGCAGGCTCAATCCTATTCCCCGTCCTGGGCTTAAAAGCCCAACACAGGGCTGTTTGGAGCTGTGCCAGCAATTTTGCTGGCGCGCCTCCGAATAGCCCCATAGGGGCTGCTGGGGCTCAACATGGGGGAAGGGGACGATCATCCCCCTTCCCTCGAGGAGACCTCCAGCCCCGCACTGGAAGCAGCAGGGCCTGTCCGGGCACCGCTGCATCGGAGCACAGGACTTTTGTTAGGATTGGGTTGTCCCTCACCTTGGCTCGCAGAGTTCTGGCATTTGCATACAGACATTGGGTTCGCTTCCAAATGTTGTCGTCATGGGCCTTTCCTGCTATGGCCTTTCACTCGCTTTGACCAGCTAACCTGTTCTGCCATATCCTCATTTCCAAATTGCATGTACCCTTTCTCCTTCTGGATGGTCTAAATTAGAAAAATTACACTCTCATCCCTTAGGGATGCTTTGGTCTGAACCAAACAGTGTCCAGCTTCTGGTGGTTTTCCTCCAATAGGTGGCTTTAACTTTAAGGAATTGAGCCATTAGAAAACGATATTACATCAGTTTGCATGTGCTCTACCACTAAGCTCTGGGTCCTCCACAAGGCTGTAGCTGGCACCCTGGACTAAATGTGCTGTCTGAAAGTTCTCTGCCACTGTGGCAGCAAAGCATCAGACTCAATGTACTTGAGCTATGAGCTTTGTTGTTGGGAGGAAGAATCTCTCATGCCTCAAAAATGGCATCACAGTCATTTTTTTATTATTTTTTTTTGCAGGAATGCATCTTCCGTTTGGGACGTCGCCTTGGGCATTCACCATGTGAAAGAAAGGTGGGATAAAAAAATCCATTAAATAAAGTCATCTAAGCTGGCTCAAACAAATCTGTATACTACTGTTTTTGCAAAAACACAGATATAATCAGCCTAGCTAGCCCAGCCCTAAAATAGTAGCAGTATGAAGGCATAGGTTGTTTCCTTAGGGCAAAAACCCAACTACACAAACATCTTACCAGAAGCTCAGAGGTTTATATCTCGTTTCCTTCCTGAAACGTCTGAGTTTGATACATGAACACTATGTACAACCACAAAGCAGCCATGAATTGCTTTTTTCACAAGTAACTTAACTGTCAGTTTCTACTGCTGATTGATCAAGCAGGTGAACAGAAGCAGATCAATGACTCCACCCTGGGCCTTAGTAATTCAGTTCCACAGTAAAAATGATAATATACTTTGAAATGCTTTTCTCAAATTTACAGGTCTTTATTATTGACACTACTTTCTTTTAATTTTTTTTTTTAGAGCAAACAAGAAGATGAAGGAGGAAAGGAAAATGAAGTGGGTCACAAGAGGTACCTATCAAGGCAGCTTGCAAGTTCCATATCATTTCTGACACATAGATGATAAATGTCCCAAAATTAGATACACTGCAAATTGCCACTTAGGGCCCAGTTCTACCCCCCACCATCCTACACGATGCAGCCTCACTGTGTACTGCATCCGGGGGGGGGGCAACAAAACAGCCTGGGAGAGGTAAGTAAAAAATAATAATACTTCTCTGTAGGCCACTTGGCCATCAATGGGTCTCTTCGAACCTACACCAGCTATTTTGCTAGCTTAAGTCCGAGGACAGGCAGGGGGTGAGTCGGGCCGGGAAAATGGGGATAGGATCCCAATGTGCACTGCTGCCACTGAGATCCACCCTTCCTGCCCCCTGCCTTCTAATGCAGACAGCTCATGCACCCCTCTGCCGCATGTTGCCCCGCCCCTAATGATGCCACTGCCATCGCCACCCTCTCCTGCCCCATTCAGCCCCCTCCCATCCCTCCCCCTGCCTCATTCCGCCCCCTGCGTAGGCTTACCTGCTCGAATGGGCATCCATGTGCCTGCTGGCGCCAGCGGGAAGGCTTCAGCCTTCCCACCAGTGCAGCAAGGCCATGCACTGTTGCAAAGCACGTTACGGTGCTTTTGCAACAGCGCGCACCAGCAGAACCCACATTCTACTGGTGCAACTAGAGCATAGGATTGGGCCAACCAACAGTAACTAGGAACCTCCAAAAATTGTCCCCTCACCTCCTTGGAATTGGCCTTGGCAGATGCAATTATTTTCTATGGCAGATTTATCCTTCATGGCTTAAACTTGTGTTGTCTGGTATACTTAGGACAAATAGTTAAAATGTCTTATGTTCACACCACTTTTATGAAATTGTATTTTAAAAGCAGTATTTTAATTGAATTGAATTTTAAGAGTTTTAGCATTTTAACATCTGAAGCCAGGTTCTGAAGTTAGCATTCTATTCAAACAATTCATTAGGTGGCTATGAAACAACCAAGATACTAGTGCCACAATTTGTACATTTAAACTAAATGTACAGGCAAGAAAGGAAGTTCTCTGGCCCTTATCTGAGTATATCTGTATAAACTATATCTGACTTTAGCAAACTCAGGACACAATCGACCAGAAATAACTGGCAACGGAGCGAGCACTCCGTCACCGGAAGATGTCGCGAATGTGCCGTAAAGCATGTTCGTGATGACACTAGAGTAAGTCATCACAACTTCCCTCACTCTGTTGCCGGACCTCCCTCACTCTGTTGCCAGACTGGGACACGGCCGCCAGAGGAAGGTAAGCTCAGAGGCGTCGCCTGAAATGGGGCGGGGGGTCGCCGCCCCACCCTGCCCGCCCAGCGCCCCCCCTATTTTTTTTAACGTGGTTTTTTTTGTATTTTTCCGCATTTTTTAAAACTATTTTCGTGGATTTTTAAGTCTTAACTGGGCATCTGTATGTATATGTATGCTTTCGCGCACTTATTTTGTAAATGTAAGGCTTCCAGCAACGATCTTCTTCCAGCTCCCGGGTGCTTCTTCTCCCTGCGCCCGGGTGCGAGCTCCGTAAAGGCACAGAAGGTCGGCTGGAACAGCTTTGTTGTTCTGCGCATGCGCAAGTCTTTCACAGTTCGCGCAAGCGCAGAACAACAAAGCTGTTCCAGCCAACCTTCTGTGCCTTTACGGAGCTCGCGCCCGGGCGCAGGGAGAAGAAGCGCCCGGGAGCTGGAAGAAGATCGTCGCTGGAAGCCTTACATTTACAAGATAAGTGCGCGAAGGCATACATATACATACAGATGCCCCGTTAAGACTTAAAAATCCATGAAAATAGTTAAAAAACACGGAAAAATAAAAAAAACCCGAAACCGGAGGAGCCCCACCCCACCCCCTGAGCCCTCCGCCCTGGGGCCCACCGCACCACCGCCCCATATCAGGCGACGCTTCTGGGTAAGCTCTCCCGCCGGCGGCTGCGTGGGCAGTCCAGCGGGCGAGGGAGGGGGACCATTGGACTAGCCGGCCTGGGAGTGTGCAGGGTATGGCACCCGCCATATCCCCATCCCTGCGGGGCCGGCTAGATTGTTACACAGCCTCCTCCGACTTCCGCCAGCTATTTAACTGGCGGAAATCCCGAGGAGGTCTATCCGACCAGCCCTGGTTTACACCCGGGGGAGGGGACAGGCGTCCCCTTCTCCGAGTAGACCTCCGGCCCACCAGTGCAACTGCAGCCTGGGCTCAGGATCCGATGGGCAGCCCTGGGCCGCCGGCCAGATCCTTAGTCAGGATTATACTGTCAAAGTTCTAACTCAAAACTCATGTGAGACCTTCAGCTAAGGATGAAGTTTCCTGAGCACCTGCGGCAATCGGCACTCTCGTTAAAGGAAGAGGGTGACTGGCTGGGTGATCTTTCTCCAGCATAGCTGTCCTCCTTGAGGAAGGCTGTTTATTGCATGGTGATGAGCTATTGTGCAATCAGCATTGCATGGGTGCAAAAGACAAAAAAAAACCCTTGCATTTTGCATTAAGCATGTCTTTTACACTAAGCATTTGTGCAAAAGACAAAAAAAACCCTTGCTTTTTGTTGTTGTTTGGGCCTGGGAGCACTCCTAAACCTCTTACCACTGCACAGTCACATTACAACCCCGAACTGTATCTTTATCTGTGTTACAGAAATCCTTCCATATGGAACAGATGTCATGGACTCCTGTGGTTCTTAACCGAAGCTCAATGAACACTCTGAAGGGAACACAAGCTTCCCTTCTTTTAGTGGATGCCCCTGCACATTTACCCACAGAGTTTGTTTTCTTCAAAGAATTGAGCAGGATTGCCTCCGTCTATGTAGGAACCATATGTGTGTACTGGAGATCCCACTTAGCCAAGGGGTTACTAGATCAATTGCCTGCATCCAGAAAAAGAGTTATATCTTAATTTTAACAAAACCTTTTAGCATTGTGAAATTTGTTGATGGAGTTTACTCAACATTAAGCCACATAAAAGTAAAAAAACAAAACACTCCACCTTCTTTATTTTGCTCTTTTGAAAACAGTATAGAACATATGTTTAAATGTCATTCTCAAGCCATTATTCCTTCCACAAATTGATCCCTTAAACAGAACCATGAAATGTCACTCTTTACTTAATGCCGAGCTGCTAAGGTAACTAATGATACAAGTTGTTGGTATTGTTGATTTTCTGACTATAAATATGTTTTGCCAGAAGCCTGCAACTGATTCGTCCTCCTGAAACGATAAGGCAAATGTACCACAAAGTTTGTGGCCATAAAGTGAAAGAAAAATGGATAACAGCGAGACAATGTGATCCAGTGGATAGTGATGCACGATCAAATCCTGATTCCTCTAGTTCAGTGGTTCTCAAAGTGGTGGGTCGCGACCCACCATTGGAACCAAGAGCTGTCCCCTGCCCCCTTAAGGGGCGGGGACAGCATAGCAGTGGCTATCCTAGGGATCGCTGCCGGCGCTGGGCAAAAAAGTTTTAAAAGGTGAGTTTGGGAGAGGTTCTATTCTACTGCTGCTGTCTTGGGAGGTTTGGTTGGTAAGCAACTGAGCAGGTCAGTTGGTAAGCAGGACAAGTCCTGTTTGGTAGCCCCACCCAGTCTTTGAAACTCCCTGGCACAGGAAGTCTGGAATTCTCCATCTCTTTTGGCTTTTTGTTAGGTAGTCAAAATGTGGTTATTTCATCCGACTTTTAGAGCTGGATGATTTTGAGGGCTCTGTTAAGCTTTAGTTTTGCTGCTCTCCTTGCTTACTGTGTTTTACATTGTTTTTTATTATTTCTATTGCATTTAGCTTTTAAGTGTGTTGTACACTGCCTTGAGGCATTTTGCAAACAGCGCCAAATAAATACATGCATTCAGAGGTGACTACAAGAAAAGCCCAAGCTTTTAAATTAGTGGAGTTGGACTCTTGCAAAATAAATGATGCAGAGTAGAACCGTCAGCATTGTGTAATAGAGGCTGGGGTGCTATGACTTCAGGCAGTCACCCTTCTAGGGATGTTACATGTGTTCCTATGCTCATCTGTGAAACAGTGGACCTCTGGCCTGCATATGGAATGTTTCCTTCAAGGATCTATTTGAAATCTCTTAAGTCTTTGATGTAAGTCACAACAGGAAACTAAATAAAGCATCTCTCTAATTGGCATCTCTGCAGATCACCTCAGACCTGGAGTGGAAATAAAGCCAAGAAACTGATCAAGGAAGCTAGGAGGACAGAAAAGTTATCAGACATGTCTTTATATAGGCTTACCATCCGTCCCAGAATTTCTGGGACAGTCCCGGAATCCGGCGTCGGGTCCCGGAACTGTCCCGGAACATTTCGGACCGGTTGGAAGCCTCCGCCATTTTTAAAATGAAGAAACTTACCTTTTTCCGGGAGCCGGCATCTTGGCTCACGAAATCTCGTGAGATCCACGATGTCGGCGCCCAAATCTTGTGAGGTTTCAGACCGGGGAAATCTGGTAAGCCTTTCTTTATAGAGAGAGATTTGTCAGCTCATCTCCCCCCCCCCCCCCGCACTGTCCCTCTTCTGGAAGCCTAGAAAATAAGAGAAGAACTGGAAGTAGCTTATTAAAGCAGAAATCACTGAAGTGGCATTAACCTGAACAGCCACTGTTATCATACATTTTACAGAAACATGATTGTATACATTATAAAAATTGATTCCTCGGCTTTGCTGCACACCTCCTGCAATTTTCAAGAGATCTTATCTTATAGTACCTCCAAGAGACATGCTTTAATAACCTCTCTGGAACCGAGACAATTAAAAAAAATCTTATTTTGTTAATGAATGAGATTATGTGCTGAAGCCTATTTTGTTCTCCAACAAGTATGAAAACCCACATTCATGCAAATACTGTGCAATTAGGAGTGAATAAAGTATGAAATTGGTTGCAGCCAGAGCCTGCCTTAACCACTTTACTGCCGAAGCAAAACATTGATATTTCACAAAAATACATCCTTCTGCTAGAGATCTTGGCATCAACCACACCATGTACTACTAGGTAGTACACCATGAAACAAAGTATGATATATGAATGAGCTAAATAAGAGCTAGAAATTTGCTTCTTTTTTTAAAGTGAAACCTGAGATTCTTAGGAAAAGTAATTCTACACTAGTACCAGCACTCGAAAAGAAAGCAGAAGGGCCCCTTAATGAAATCCTCAGGGCCCTCTCAGTGACTCCACCTAATTGTAGCCAAATTATGCCCCCCACTTTTTGATAAGTTAAGGGGACCAGGTCCCTCCGGTCCCCTATAATTCAAACACTGCCCACCCAGGAATGCTTTTCTGCATCCTGCGGAATCATAGCATACATGCACACAACCCTACATGACACTCATATGAGAATCCCTTGCAATGTTCCACGCACCTTTATCTCACTGTCCAGGAAGGAAAAATGGGCTCAAACCTGCCAGCATGTAGATGGAATGGAATAAGTGTGTGCACATAATTGTGTAGGAAACCTGTATAATGCAGCTCTTAATTGTCACTTGGATGGTTTGTTTCACCTCTAATCCCAGTACCATCCATATGTACTACCAAATTAATTCCATCATCCCACTTTGTCAGTGTACATCTCTAACAAACAAACAAACAAACAAAAAACCCAAACCACAAGCTGTTTTACAAGTTTAAACCTACTGAGTTTGACTTAAATTCAGTCACCTCCTCAGTGTTGCTCTGCTGCCAGGAGAACTAGAAAACATAATAAAGACAGGGGGGCAGAGAAATGGTACCCCCCCTCCCATGACACTGCTGTCCTGTTCCAGCCTCCTTCTCCTCCCCCCTTCTCTCAAACTATTAAAAGACCAGGAGGAAAATCCTCTGGAGAGATGGACAGCAAGTGCCAAAGAGCTTGTTGGCTAAAGTCAAGCAAGGAGAAAGTGAGAGTAATAGCTCAAGGTGTGAGCTTGTTATGAAAGACGATTACTTAGTGTTAGTTCACAACAACTCTTGGTTGCTGAGTAACAGAGTTACCAAATCCTTGCCTGACAATGGTGTGTGCATCTTAAATGCTGTGAGGCATTAGAGAGGTTGCAGCTGATGTACCTCCTCTTTTATTCTTCCACTACCACCTCCCTGTGGGACAAATACTGTATAGAGTCCTGCCAGGCACAGAAGAAATTGCCAGCCTCTGCTCTCTCATTCTCCAATGTTTTTTTAGCTCAGCACTTTCCTCCTCTCCACCTTTCCACTTCCTCTCTGTCCCCCTCAGTGGCGTCACTGCAGGGGGGGCGGAGCTCTAAGTTCCGCTGAGATCGGAGCCTCCGTTACACGGAGGGACGAAGCGGCCCCGCCCCCTCGCCTTCGGAGCCTTTCAGGGAGGCGAAAGCAACGCGCAGGTTGTCACAAAAGGTATGAAGGCTGATCTCTCTCAGGTTCCTTGTAATTCAAACACTGTAGGCTCCATTAGCCCTTTTTAAAAGCTGCACCTTCTCCCATCATCACGAATCTCCTGCCATCTGAATAAATATTTTATTTCAGGGTTGCAGAGAGGTTAGGTGGATCCCGGGAGAGATTTTTAACAGGGGCGCTTTGGTGCCTGCGTGCCTGATCCTCTTCCATCCTCCCTGGATGAAGCGTCCCAGTTGCCTTGGCAACTAGGACATGCTGGGGGGGGGGTTGGGAGCAGCACAGGTGTCTCCCCCTAGATACCATCGAAGCTTGGGTGGTGACAAGCCTAATTGGAGCCCCATTTAATGTTGGGATATTGGTACTGGAGGCCAGCGGGTGGCAAAGTGGGTTAAACTGCTGAACCATGAGCTGTCGATCGAAAGGTCGGCAGTTCGAATCCGCGACGGGGTGAGCTCTCGTTGCTTGGCCAGCTCCTGCCAACCTAGCAGTTCCAAAGCATGTTAATGCAAGTAGATAAATAGGTACCGCTTGCGGGAAGGTAAACAGCGCTCCATGTTCCAGCCCCATGCTACGCGCTGCGGCAAGGAGAGTCATGCCAGCCACATGACCACGGAGGCGTCTTCAGACAACGCTGGCTCTTCGGCTTTGAAATGGGGATGAGCACCACACCCTAGAGTCGGACACGACTGGACTTAATTGTCAGGGGTCACCTTTACCTTTATTGGAGAATTATCCCTGGCAACCCCACCTCTCCACAGCCTTGTTTTATTTTCCAGAAGAAACACTGCATCTCTGTGCAGAGTTTAAGATTGGATGGGGTGGAGCTGAGGGTGGGAGTGTCTGAAATAAATATGAAAGCTGGACAGAATAGAGTTTGGACAAGTAGTATGTACCCATCATGGGAGGTTGCACAGATGACTAAAATGGAGCAGAAAAGGGGGAAAGGGTGGAAAGGGTGTTTTGTGGCAATAACAAAAATATCAGAGGCCCCTTTGGACTACGGCTATTAGCTGCACAACAAGCCAGCTATCCAGAAAAAAAGGTCAGCCAGCTGCTCAGTCGAGGCCAAAAGAAGCAGGACAAAGGGAGGAAAGCGGGGAGTTACAAAGAAGTGAGAGGAGGGAGGGTGGACAGGGACATTGGCATTTATTTAACCATCTCCCTCTCTGCCCAGCTGCCACTAGCGCTGCAACCTGATGCACACTCTTCTCAGAGTAAACCACACTGAACACGGTGGAGGAATGTTTACTGAGTAAACTGACCTGGGAAAGCAATTTCACCTGTTTGGGATGAAACCCTATTAAGCGTAGTCAGACTTACTTCCAAGTAAACATGCTCAGGATCAGGCTACATGGGAACCCCAACCCTGGGTTTAAAACAGACACATTGCTCCATGTCAAGAAACATCACCATTCTCATGTTCTAAAATAAGGTTTCCATGCTCTCCCTTCATCCCTGTTTGTTCATCTGGGATTTGAAAAAAGTAAAAATCCACTCCAACCTTGGCAGTCTCTCTTTATTGCTCTCTGCCCTCATCAGTGTATCTCCATAGGGCTGACAGTCCCCAGTACTCATGGCTTTGCCTGGAAATTCTCAGGACAAAATCCTTAAAGCTGAGAGTGTAATTCTCTAGCCTCCCCCTTACTAGTAAAAGTAATAGCTTAGGAATATAATGCTGGTTTTGAGCATTATGTTTATTGCCCATGTGAGTGACTCCAGCCACCTTTAAGTACAGATCCAGATGCCTATAAAAATGTAATGTGCTCAGTGAGAGTCAGCAAACTACCTCCCCGAAGCCCCGGTAAGTATTTTTTCCCTTTTTTTTAGGCTTCGCACGATAAGACGCACGCTTTCCCCTCCTCTATGTTTTGGGGGGGAAAAGTGCGTCTTATCGTGCGTAAAATACGGTACCTATGGGTAAACTACTACCATGACCACAGTGACTGGAAAAAGTGCCCCTTCAATAATCTAAGTGTCAATGACTGCAATTTCCACTTTACACTGATCATCACTTCATTTTTTTAAAGAGACCCTTGAGTGCCTGCCTACAAAGGGAAGTGTGCCCTGGAAAGTGTTATCCACATCACGAGGTCACAAGTACATTAACTACAGTCTTGGATCCCAGTCACAAATCTAGCTATGAGAATCTACAGTCTCTGCATCTTACTGTGTGCAGGAACTGGACACAATTCCCTGGGATCGATTCAAAGGGTGAAGCTGCCAGCAGAAAAATGTTGTGCAAGAAGCAGCTGTAAATCACACCTCAGGTGAAACAGGGAGAAGACAGCAAAGGCACTGTTGGTCACCCACCCCCAGTCAAATCTGCCCAGCATAGCTCTTGGCAAAGGGTCAGTATAGCTCTTGGCAAAGATATATAGGGACAGCCCCATTCTATATACACCCAGAGGCAATCTGCAAAATAGCAGAAGAAAATGAACGGAAAATCACTTAACAAAAAGAAAACCAATGCCCAAAAGATGAGAGATGTGGAATTAGGGGGAAGGGGGGGGGGGAAGAAAGGCAGCATTTCAACCGGGCAGCCCAATCCTGTCTAGCTAGGCTGCAGCGCAGGCATAGAGTCCGCACTGCATCCTATCCAGGTAGGACCCAGCACCGGCACGGCTGGAGCTCTCCTTGGGGGAAGGGGACTTACCCTAAGTAGAACCCCAGATGCCCCGATGGGTCTACTCGAATGTGTGCCACCTACTTTGCTGGCGCACATTCGAGCTGGCCGTGTAACGGCAGCCAGGCCCAGGAAGGGGATAGGATTCGGCAGAGGAGGCTGCTGTTGATCCCCTCCTTCCCAGGCCTGGCCAACCAATCCCCTCCAGAATGCCCCATTTTGCCCTCCCCATGCCCCTCTGTTGCCTGGCAGGGAACTCCCCTTCCCCAGTGGGCACTCCTCTGGATCCGGGGTGGGGAGAGCAGCACCGCTTACTCTCAGGGTGCCACAAACATGCTTTATGGCATGTTTGCGACACCCTGGACCAAAAGAGTGGCTGATCTGCTGGTTGAAGACTGGAGAGGATTACACTGTTAGAGAATTTAAAGGAAACCACAAGAACTATGTTGTCTAACAAGTAGCATAATGACAATTTGTAGGAGTAGCCAAAGGGTCAGTGAACTGTTCCAAGCGTAGGAGTACTTCATAAGGGCTATCCTATACTACATCAGGTTTCTCTTACACACATTGCTGAAATCATTATAATTAGGTTTGACAAGAGACTGGTGGAGTCCAGCCAAGTCCTAATAATAAATATAAGAGAACGGAATGGGATGCTGATGACCTCACCATTCAAGCACCCTATTCAAGTCTTATTTCAGTTCTCTGCCTTGTCATCAATGGTCACCAGTGCAAGTTATGACAGCAGCAACCCCATAGCAAAGACATCAACAGCCAGCCTCTGAGTGTAACTGCAGTTGTAGGTTCTCACTACAAATTAACAGAAAGGGCTATAACTTATATGCCTTTATGTGTCACTTGAGGACCTTGCCAGATGACTTCTAAATGCAATAATGTTGCAGCTGTTGTTCTGTGATTAAAATCAGTAACAAACTGACTTTTGTTAAGAGCTTTACTAGAACAAAGAGAGAATAGCAGCCATTGTTACAAAGAGAGAGAAAAGAAGTCAAACGGGAGGTCTAGAGTTTGGCCACTCCAAGCCAAGCCGCCGAGTCGGAGAGGCCGAACATGAAGAAGTGGCTCAGGGCAGGGAGGGGTGTCACCCTTGCTCAGCCGTCTTTGGCCATTCTGAGCCGGGTTGCTCCGAGCCAAGTCGCTGAGTCAGAGAGACCAAAGACAGTCGAGCAAGGGTGACACCCCTCAGGGAGGAGTCTCACCCTTGCTTGGCTGTCTTTGGCTGCTCCGAGCCACTATGCTTGCGAGAACAGGAAGCAGCTCGGAGCAGCCGAAGACTGCTGTGCCTGGGCGGCATGGCAGGCTTCTCCCGTGGTGACACTACCTCAATGGGTGTCACCCAGTGTGGCCTGCACCCACTGCACCCCCCCTTACGATGCCCCTGTTAAAATGAACATATCCAAGTAGGTCTACTTTTATAAAAGGTCTAGAAATTAGCAAAGCCTTTTATTTTGATGGAACACTTTGTTCTATGGGAAATAATGGATAAACAATAAAAAGTTTCATTATAATAAAAGCACTGTTAGTGTTTTAAGCTATACATTATCAAGTGTGAAGTCATTTCTGGAAGACTAGTTACCTAGGCAACTTTCCCATCCTTTCATCTCTCCCATTATGCAATTTCATCATACTTTATCCTTCCTTTCCCTCTCTCACTTTTAAAACCACAGTACTGCCAGAATCCCCTTGGGAGCCTGAGCTTACTATCCCCAGACACTCCCTAAAATCACAAAAGAGCATCAAGTGCTCTCTGCTGATTAATGTAGAACTTAAATCTAAAAACCACAAAACATTAAAATGCAAGGATAATTAAACAACAGCAAGACAAAACATTATAGAGCAAGAGGGTAACATTGTAACAGATACAGCTACCACACTGGCTGTCTTTATAGACTGAAAGCCTGTTTTAAAAGAAGAATCTTATTCCTAAAAAGTCCAAGCAGATGGATCTGGTTCGTATCAGGTGGCAGGGAGTTCCACAATGTTGAGCTGCTCTCTGCGTCCTCCACTGCCATGACAGCTTGTAAGTCCAAAGCAACTACTCTGGGGAAAAACACCTTTGCAAATTGGCCCCATGTCTTAAGCCACTATGCAGGATGTCATGCACTATGCAGCAACCCATGTGTTCCTGGATGTCTTGTTAACTTCCATCTGCTAACTTCTTTTCAATCAAAAGCTAATCCCATCCCAACTAAGTAGGTCATCAAGATGTACCCAATTTTCTCACCCTGGGCTTGGTAGTGTCAAATTCTACTGCAACATCATGGTGAGTTGACCTTTCCTCTTGTCATCTCTTTTCAGTCAGACCAGAATGCTGCAGCTGAGGTCATCCCATCACTATGATCATGTCATTCCTTTCTCTACATCTGTATCCGAAGCTTTCCATCACTCTGTATTACGTCTGTTCACTCGTGTCCACGGATTCTCTTTCTTATTCACGTTGCACTCTACAAGCTCAGCTCCTGTCTGTTCTTTGCTGCTGCTACGTATCAAAACCTGGCTACATGATCAGCAGCCCAATGTGATCTATCTGCTGCTGGACTGTACCATTTCAGACAGCAGGTAGAAGCGTGGACATCTGAATGCTCTAAAAAAGGGCCTTTGGAGTACCTTTTTTAGTTTTGTGCAAGTACCACCTCTCCATACCACCATTGCGGGTACCACTCATCTGAGTACCACTACCAGCAGAAATGGCTGCTGTGGGCAGCAGAGGGTGGCTTGCCCCACAGCTGTCACTGAAAAACAGGAAGAGGGGTCTCCTCTCCAGTTGCTGCTGCCTCCTGGTCTCTCCTCTGCACTCCTTTTGCCCACCTCCTGCCTCTTTTGAAGGGTTCGGCTGCTGCACACCCACATCTTGCTACCAGTGCACAGCTGCACCACTTCTGGCAGGGCCAGACCAGGCAGAGTGCTGCTATGCAGTCCCTGTAGCACTGGGGTCAGGTGTCACCTGTCATATAGGGACCTACCGCCATGGTACTAGCACCAGTAGTTGAAAAGAGTTGCTCTAACACTTTCCGCTGCTCAGCTTCCTCTGAGCCCAGTTTTACTCCCCTCAAGTTTATTTCACGAGCAGAGGGGTGTAGAAAGGATTGCCATGTGTGCTAAAAATGACCCTATTTCTCCAGCTTTTTCCTTGTTTCTTAGACAAACTGGTGGCAAAGGCTATTCTCAGGCCATGTGAGGAGCAGTGCTGATCCAGTCTACAATTTGGACTTGGTGACCCCTGGGGTCCAGGGAGACACCTTAGTAGAGCAGCCACCACCTTCACCAACCTCCAGGAGACTCTTTAGTTGGCCACCGGCGCAGCTGCTGTCCTCTTCTTCCTCCTCCTCCATGCTCCCTGCCTGACTTTTAAAAAAGCAAAGACCTTGTAATCCGCAGTAATCCTGCAACCTTGTTTCTCCTTTCCCGTCTTCTCTGCCTTTTGAAATGACAGAGAGTGGGAAGACAGGGAGGAGGAGAACAGTGGTGGCAGCAAGGAGATATGTGGGAGGTGGGACAGGAGGCCCAGGGGAGATATATGGAGGGAGATATATGGAGGGCTTGTGGTGGGAAAGATGTGAATTGAGCACAAGGGATATTGGGGGGTGGCAGAAGGCGGGGCACGAGGGAGATTGGGGATAAAATCGTGCACAGTTGCACAGTGCACTTTGTGCGCCACAGGGAGAAACATCTGGCCTTGGTCCCAGGCAGCAGGTAGGCACCTCTCTCCACCTCCCCCCCCACCCCAAGTTGCTATGCACAGAGGGAGGCTGCATCCCCCGTCACTTAAGCAATTGCAAGGGGAGGGATCTTTCTCTGAGTTCAACCCCCCCCTCCCAGTGATCAATTCATTGCCAGGGTAATGCTAAGGGCAATGGGATGAAGAGTAAGTCCTTTGAGTTCTTGGCGAATTTGTACTTTTCACACATTTGAATCAGACCCCAGCAGCCTGGCCAGGGGGACAATGGGCAACTCTCATTCAGGCAGCTGACCCAGGAGGGGAGGAGAAAAACAGTGCAATCCTATCCAACTTACACCACTGGTGTAACCAGCAGGGGAGGGCAGGGCTGGAGGCTTTGGAAGAGAGGGGAGATTTAAATCCCCTTTGAATCCCCCTTTGGAGGGGATTTGAATCCCCTTTCTGTTCTGGGGCCTCCTGTTCTTGCTACACCGCTGGTTGCACCGGTGGTGTAAGTTGGATAGCATTGCACTGTAAGGCTACAGGAAGTGGGCCCAAAGCTCTCCCTCAGTCAGGCAACGTAATTATAGTGATGGGTCGACACATGATACATCTATCTAGGTTGGTCTGATCAGTGCCTGAATAGGTGGCCATCTGGGAACCTCATGTATGTCACTTTGTGTTCCATGATGGAAGAAAGGTGGACTATAAATGTAACAACAACATGAATTTCTGACAAAAATAATTAAAAGTCATAAAATTACTGTAGCTGTGAGCAAATACCTACTCATGAATGAGGTCCTATTTGTGCATTCTGTGGGGAGCAGAATGGGAAATAGACACTCAAGGCCAGTCCAGGACTTCTGGACTCCTGAGGCAGTGTGCCAAATGCTGCCTCGCTGCCCCAATGATGTGCAAGCCTCTGCTCCTCCCATTCCCTAATGCTCAGCAGCACTCTCCTTCTCTCCACATTTCCTCTTCTTCTCTGTCTTCGTCTTCCTCTTCCAATCCAGAGAGTGGAAGGAAGAGGAGTAGCGGAGGCAAATGGAGGCCTCCTTAGTAGAGCAGCCCCCACCAATGGCTGCTCCCCACCAATCTGCTGCCCAAGGTGACTTCCTCAGTTGGCCTCATGGATGGGCCGGCTCTGTGGACACTGCTTGGAGCCAGGATGGTGTAGTGGTTTGGGAGTCGGACTTAGACCTGGAAGATCCAGGTTCAAATCCCCGCTCAGCCACGAAGCTTCCTGGGTGACCTTGGGCCAGTCACTATCTCTCAGCCCCACCTACCTCACAGGGTTGTTGTGAGGACAAAAAGGAGGGGAGGAAATATGTACACCACTCTGAGCTCCTTGGAGGAAGGGCGGTATAAAAATGTGGAAAATAAATAAATAAATAAATAAATAATATAAGAAGCAGGAGCTGGGAGAAGTTGATGAAGAAGGGTCTCCTGAGCTTCTCTCTGGACACAAGGAGTGTGGGTGCTTCTTAATCCCCTCCTCTCCTTCCCTGGGCAAACTACAGTGGTGGGCCAGAAGGGTGCAAGTTGTACCCAGCAGCGTCACTGCAGGGGGGGCGGAGCTCCAAGTTCCGTCGGGCTCTGACTCTCTGTTACACAATGGGAGAAAGCAGCCCCGCCCCCTCGCCTTTGGAGCCATTCCAGCCGACGAAAGCACTTGCTTTCGTCGGCAGGAATGGCTCCAAAGGCGAGGGGGTGGGGCCACTTTCTCCCGTCGTGTAACGGAGGGTCAAAGCCAGACGGAACTTGGAGCTCCGCCCCCCCTGCAGTGACGCTGCTGGGTGTACCATCTCCATCTCAATTTCTCAAACATGATGAATGCCTGTAAATTGCAGCACACCACTCAGAAACAATGCTTTGCAACTTACATATAAGTCATACATCTTTTGTACACCGGTATTTAGGGAAATTTCTCAATAATAATTAATGCACATGCGCATGTGTGTGTGTGCGTTCATGCGCACACACACGCGTGCACACACACACACACACACACACACACACACACACACACACACACACAAAACACATTCTACCACTCAGGGAAATGTGGAGCACAAAACAGTGGAGCACAAAACAGTAAGAAAGCCATAAACCCCATGCTGTGAAGATCAGTGATACAAAGCCGTTCAAGTTACTGCTAACCACTTGTCAAGGAAATTCCATTTGGACAAGTATTTAATTAAATGTTACTGGCATCCGGTGAATTCCACCACTAAAGTCACCCTGCCAACACACAACTTTCCAAATGCCAGCAACTCCAAGAACCTGTCAAACTTCTGTTTTATTTATTTATTTTTTCAAATTGGTCTATTTTGGGACATAGTTTTTAAGGGGAAAAGTAAAATGCAGCTTTTTTCCCCGCAGTGACAGTAATAGAAAATGTACGCTGAATATAGCCATCCCCTACCAAGTTTATATACTGTACTGCCTTTGTATAGCCACACATCAAGGGGGAAGAAAATAATTTCTAGCAGTCATGAATGGTAACTTTGCAGTTCTGGACCTTCTTAGCACAGATTTCTAACCTTTCGCCCCCTTCGTTCTTCAAACCCACATATGCAGGTTTAGTCATAAGGGAGGCAGAGCCACGTCAGCATAAGGTCCCTGTGAGGGAAAGTCTGACATCTCTGTTCCAAAGGATAACTTTCTTTCAGATCACAAACATCACACCAAGTGCAGCTGAGTACAGTATTCTGTCCACCAAGCCTGGTATATACTGAGAATGGAGATGGACAATTGTTTTTAAGAGAACTGAGAATAATCTGAGGGAGGCATTGTTTTCCTGGTATGCACACATACTTCCTTTCTCCCACTGGTCATACAAGTTCTTCAGAGTTTTGAAAATACAAAAATCTGCTACACATGTTTATCATAGGCAAAAGTGGGATGAGCAAAACAGCTATTTTCTTTCATGATGCCTGCAACTCTGAAGCAAAAATGGACTCCTCTCTCTCTCTCTCTCTCTCTCTCTCTCTCTCTCTCTCTCTCTCTCTCTCTCTCTCTCTCTCAAATTCCTTTAGGCTCTGCTTGTTTCTGAGGGTCGCCGCCATTTTGAGGGCTTGTGAATGAGGTTTGGATGATCCCACGTCATTCCGTTCCCAGTCCTGACCAGGAACACAGGCCCTTCAAGAGAAACCTGAGAGTTCACCATGACTCCTGGCAACATGGTTAAGAGAGGACTCTGCTCTGAGGAAAGAGCTCTCTGGATCCCAAACAAAGGAGCACCAAGTGTGTATTCAGTGTCCACACCACAGGTGAGATCTTGGGCTGCAATTCTATACTTACCCACGAGGGAATAAGCCCTACTGGACTTACTTCTGGATAAACATGAAGAGGATTGTGTTATCAGTCTGCAGGAATGTAAAACAATAATGGATCCACTGCATAGTCACTGACATAAAGCAGTTCTAGGGCAACTATCTATGTTATGCCAGTAGTGTAGCTGGGGGGGGGGGCATGGTAAGTGCTGCATGGTGCTACACGGCAGCAGCGAAGGCAGTGTTCCCTTTACTGCCGGAATGACTGACTCCAATGGTGAGTGGGAGGGGCCACTTTGCACCGCCTTATAGCGCCGTGCAGCCCTTACTGTGCCACCCCCCTCTAGCTACGCTACTGTGTTATGCAGCAAACTCAACTTCTGCATGTACAGTGGAGTTTCCTTACAGATGTGGACAACATGCCCTTATGTACGAACACATGGTGCATGAGAATCCTGCCCAATCAGGATCTGCCAATAGATAGTTTGAAAGGTATTGTATATACCTGTACATGGATTAACGTTGGTCTTTCAGTGGGAAGCTCTTGTGTACATGGAACATCATGTTTGCCATGTAACACAGACAGCCACCCATAGGCTAACTGGAGTAAGTGCAGCAGAGCATACCAAGAGCTTATTTATGTTTGATGTGACTTTAAAGCCACTAAGTTGACTGCAGAATGTAAATGCAGATCATAGGAGGCTTAGTTTTGGGTTTTCATTTCCAGCCCACCCAAAGAGGACACATCAGCTGTACAATTTTACACTGCCGGGAAAACCAAACCAAATTCATTCTACATCCAGCTTCTGTGAAGTGGAATGAATAGGTCCAGTTTCCGGAGAGAAAGCAACAGAAGGCTTCAAGCCTGCAGTTCAGTGAGAAACCGAAATTCCATTTCTCAGAATGCTCTTCCAACCCAAGCACAATCAATTGGCCTGAACATGGAAAGCAGTTTCTACGTTCTGAAGGCTTCCATAGAAAAGGATCCAGCTCTGAAACCAGGCAGAATTGAATTTCACACTTTGCAAGAAACCAATCAGGATTCTACAGCAAGCACAACAATTCATCCAAGACAATGTAATGTTCAAAACCTGGTGATACAAAGGGACCTGTCAAGTCTTGAGTGCAAACAATGAAGGATTTTCTCTGGCCAAATGTAAACACCATATGCACAACTGGGTTTGTGAAATCTTGAGCAGCCACTGAGGCACAATAGGAACTCCTCAAGCAAAAGAAAATCCAAAGGCCAAGACTTGACAGCTTGAGAAAGGGACAAAGGAGGCCACAATAGTCCTACAACAATACATCACACCACATGGAACTAACTCCAAGGAGCTCCACCAGTCAGCTGCAGAAGGCAAGAGGCAGACAAAGAATTAAGTGAGCCCTACATAACCGCATATTGTGGGCTGCTGAATTTCTCTCCTGTGAAGAGCCACGGATTTAAATCAACCAGATTCTACGGAGGAATAATGAGCAAGGACTCCAAAACTCAACACAAAAAGTAGCACTGGTTAACCCTGGGAAGAAACAATAGTCCATTTTCAGATATCATCACAAAATAAAAATGGAGGGGCATGCAGAAGGCAGAATTCACTGGGGAGTTTTGCACAAATCCCATTGAAATGAATAGGAGTCCTAAGTGGATGTTTCATGGAGATTTTCATGACCGGATATAATTACCACAGTTTTGGGAAGTATGTGTTCTGCAGCCATGTAGACACAAATGAAGAAATAAAAATCTTTAAACTGTAGTTGTGTGATGGATTTCTTTAATGCCAGTTGCCACTGACACACAGATGTAAACTGTCACAACCACAGACAAGATCTTCGTTTCTCAGCCGACGTTTCGCTCCTCACACGGAGCTTCTTCAAGGCAGACGCAGTGTAACCACTGCTGGATGGAAAAGACCTCAGAAGAACGTTGACAGTTAAATACAGTTCAAACCTCTAAAGCGTGGGCGGGGCTTAACTGGAACCTGAAGTCTTGTCCTCTTGCAAAGGCTGACAGGCTCCAAAGGTTGCAAGAGGACAAGACTTCAGGTTCCAATTAAGCCCCGCCCACGCTTTAGAGGTTTGAACTGTATTTAACTGTCAAGGTTCTTCTGAGGTCTTTTCCATCCAGCAGTGGTTACACTGCGTCTGCCTTGAAGAAGCTCCGTGTGAGGAGCGAAACGTCGGCTGAGAAACGAAGATCTTGTCTGTGGTTGTGACAGTTTACATCTGTGTGTCAGTGGCAACTGGCATTAAAGAAATCCATCACACAACTACAGTTTAAAGATTTTTATTTCTTCATTTGTGTCTACATGGCTGCAGAACCCATACTTCCCAAAACTAAGTGGATGTGTTTTGGCTTGCGTGTTCCCACTTGCCTGGGTGGTAAGAAATTCCAGGGGTAGTGCGCTAGGAAGGTTTTGATTTTCTTTGAGAGAGAGAGAGAGAGAGAGAGAGAGAGAGAGAGAGAGAGAGAGAGAGAGAGAGAGAGTACTGGAGTGCTTTTAAAGGTTTACATCTGGTGGCTTTGTAAAGAAATGTATGATAAACACCTGCAAAAACCTGTCTGAATAAAAGGCAAGAGTGGGAGAGAGGAAAAATGACGATGCACTGCACACCATGAGCAATGATAGCTCTCCCTATCCAACTCTCTGGAAAAAAACAAACCACTATCATCAGCTTCTCAAACTACATTTCCCAGGAAGCAGAACTTCTGGGAGGGCTCCTTGGGGCCCTTAATCTTGCCAGTGAACCTTGTCACTCTCTGGCAGCAGACTTTAATCACCTGATCCCTTTATCTGATATTCCTGAAACTGTGAAAGCAAGACATTGTCCCTGCCATACCAACATAATGTGATTAATGTGAGGAAACGTTGTCGGATGACCAAAAGGGAAATTGCCCTGCTCCATAATTCATAAAATATTGCAAACGAAAATTAAAAAGTCTAGATGAAAACTTTAGATGAAAGCATATCAGCCAGGCACAGGCAGCACATGGATGTTAATATTTTTGACTCTGTGGCAGTTCAGCAGCTTCTGTTCTTTTTAGGTACTTTCACCACTTATAACATTGGCCCTTGATGTGCCTGATGCGGTACTTCCCATTTGATGAAGTATTTCCCAATGAATCTATGAGCGACTAGCCTCACTTCAATTAAAACTTTCAATAACATTTCTGTGAATATATACTGTATATACTGGGGTTGTTGTTTTTAGTTGTTTGTTTTAATTGTTTTTAATTACTGTTTTAATTTTTAATGTACATGTATTTTAATGTTGTAAGCCGCCTTGAGTGCCCTCACTGGGAGAAAGGCGGCATATAAATTCTTTAAATAAATAAATAAATAAATAAATAAATAAATATACTACTAGATCTAAAATTAGCCTGAGTGTCTGTTATTGTGGTCACTCAGTGCAGCTGTTCAATAATGTCGCTGAAAAGAAGGTTTGGAATGGTATAGACCAAACACTGGAGTAAGACTTCTGATAGTGACCAGACTAAGGGGACTGCAGTCCTTAGAGTGATTGTTGGCACAATCTAGTGTAGTGAAGCGCTGGGCACATGCTATCCCGGTGCTGGGTATTCTAAATGCGCTGTAAAGCGCATTTACGGCACCAGAGAGTAAGGGTCACCGGCGCAGAGGCCAGCGGCCTTCTCTCCCGTCCCTGCACCTGCTGGGCAAGGTAAGCCCTGCACTGGCCGGTGCAGGGGCAGGGGAAGGGTGGACCGGGCAGCGAGGGAGAGCAGCCATTGACTGAACCAGGTGGGGAGAGGGCAGGGATATCGGTGGCGAACTCCACCGATATCCCAAGCCCTTTCCTGACCCGGTGTGGTCTTACACCCTGGGCTCGACTGTACACCAGCTCCAGAGCTGGGCTTCAGGCCACTTGTACCCAGGAAAAGGAACTGCCCAGCTGGGGCAGCCTGGGAAGGCGTAGGATGTGGCGGCTGGCCCTTTAGGCCAGCTGCCACATCTTACACAGGATTGGGTTGCCCGAAAGTAATTTAGTTCAAACCCTTTTCCAAAGCAGAGTCCAACACTGCTAACCTGATGGTTAACCTGATGGTTAACCCAACACTGCTAACCTGATGGCTAACCACTGCTAACCTGACTAACCATATCAGTCTTAATGTCAACAGTTCTGTATTAAGAAATCTCCACTGCTGTGTCAAGAGAACCCAAGTTCAGTAATTGACTAAATTCTTATGCAAGGCTGGCCCATTCATGAGGCAGATTGAGATAGCCACCTCAGGCAGTGGATTATGGGAGGAACACTTCCTGCTCTACCTTCCACACTTGGTGGATTTGAAAAGGAAGAGGAGGCAACACTAAGTGCTCTGCCTCAGGTATGGGAAGATCTTGAACTGGTCCTGTCCACTGGCGTCACTACAGGGGGGCGGAGCTCTAAGTGCTGCTGAAGTCAGAGCCTCCTTTACACAGACGAACAAAGCGGCCCCACCCCCTCACCCTCGGAGCCTTTCAGGGAAGCTAAAGCAGTTGCTTTCGCTTCCTTGAAAGGCTCGAGGGTGAGGGGGCGGGGCCACTTTGTTCGTCTGTGTAAAGGAGGCTCTGATTTCAGCAGCACTTAGAGCTCCGCCCCCCCTGTAGTGACGCCAGTGGTCCTGTCTATCTGCTCCAACTGTCTCTGTCTGCAGGTCCTATTTTCTGGATCCTAGCCCTGGAAAAGACACACTCTCCCTCTTTTGGGCGTTTGATACAATGCTCGTTAAAAGTGTTGTTAATGTGAGAAATTTTAGTTATTCTTCAGGGTTTAACTCCATCCTAAGTCTAACTCCATCCTAAGATTGTACATTTCTGAGTGGGGAGGGGTAGATGCCTCTAATGCACATGCATGTAAATGCACACACATATGAACACTGTGCCATGTTGTACACAGCATGCCAGTCACATGCTGGTGAGGTTCGTTGAACTGTTGATAAAAGATTGTAAGACAGCAAATATATAGTAGTATCTGCATATTTCCCTCCGTATATCACACAGTCAAAAAAGTCATGATGAGCAACAACAGTAATGCTTAGGAAGAAATACCTACTGAAATCATGTAAGACAGGGGTTCTCAACCTTTGGAGGCCCGGGTACCCCCTATTATGGTCTAATTTTCTGAAGTACCCCTGGTAATTAATTGCTAATTAATTGGATTAATTAATTAATTAGGTAATTAATCATTAAATAAAAAAGTACTAAAATAATTTTAAATGTGAAAAATGACTTCTCTCTCTCTCTCTCTCTCTCTCTCTCTCTCTGTGTGTGTGTGTGTGAGAGAGAGAGAGAGAGAGAGAGAGAGAGAGAGAGAGACAGAGACAGAGACAGAGACAGACAGACAGACAGAAGGAATGACTATGAAGTCAGTTGCACTTCTGTGGTCCAGATAGGCCCATGTTTACAAGTGTCTCCTACATTGGGATTAGAATTGCATCTATGGACTGAGTGGGGACATGATCTACATGTGTTCCCCCCCCCCATTTCTGACAGATTCCCTCAGCAGCTGACCCTCTGATATGACCCCAAACTGTTCATACATTCTTGAATTTAAAATGGCAGCCTGTGCATTTGATATGAGTGATTTTTAATGGGAAATGAAGATAAGGCTGTGCCCAGCTTTAAACAGTAATTTTTTTCAGGGATTTTCATTTTATTTCTTCTTAGGTACATGCACATTGTGGAGCTGAAAATGCACAGTGTCCTTTCACCTCAATTAAATCTGACTATGAAACTGTAACCACTGTGACCCAGCAAAAATATTGTGAGACAATAAAGAACAAAGGCATTTCAAAATATAAATAATCTGGTAATTGAATCATTGAGCAAATTCTTTTAAAGGGGAAACAAAAGAAGAGCAGGACAGCACTGGCTACACTGAATGATTGTTCATATTTTCCATATCACTGGGCAGTTTCACTCACGAGCTCTGAGCATGCACCAGACAAACATTAAGTCCATTTAAGTCGCATTAGTTTCAAAAGGCGAGATTTGAGTACATGCTGGTCTTATTGGTCCTCAGAACAACCCGCTGTGTGGTAAATAGTTATAATTTTCATTTGACAGATGAGAAAGTGCAACAGAAAGAAGGAGCAGCTTGTCAAGATAATGTAGCCCAGACGTTTGGGAGGGAAGAAGAGATCTCAGGGTGGTAATATTCACAGGAAGCTTCTTGGCTACATCAAGATTATATTGCAAAACAGCAATGCATCCTAACACTAATCCTATGCACGCTTACCTGTGAGTAAGCGGAGAGTGCAAACGTTGGCGGTTGGCTTGAAACTCAACATTAATAAAACTAAGACCATGGCATCTGGTCCCATCAATTCCTGGCAAATAGAAGGGGCAGAAATGGAAGCAGTAACAGATTTTACTTTTTTGGGTTCCAAGATCACTGCAGACGGAGACAGCAGCCATGAAATTAAAAGACACTTACTCCTTGGAAGGAAAGCTATGGCAAACTTAGACAGCATAATAAAAAGCAGAGATATCACCATGCCAACAAAAGTTCACATAGTCAGGGCGATGGTGTTCTCAGTAGCAATGTATGGTTGCGAGAGTTGGACCATAAGGAAGGCTGAGCGCCGAAGAATAAATGCTTTTGAACTGTGGTGCTGGAGAAGACTCCTGAGAGTCCCTTGGACTGCTAGGAGATCAAATCAGTCAATCCTAAATGAAATCAACCCTGACTGTTCCCTGGAAGGACAGGTACTGAGGCTAAAGCTCAAATATTTTGGCCACCTAATGCGAAGAGAGGACTCTCTGGAGAAGACTCTGATGCTGGGAAAGATTGAAGGCAAAAGGAGAAGGGGAAGGCAAAGGATGAGATGGTTAGACAGCATCACCGATGCAACGAACATGAAAATGAGCGAACTCAGGAAGATAGTGGAGGACAGGAAGGCCTGGCGGGATATGGTTCATGGGATCACGAAGGGTCGGACACGACTTAACGACTGAACAACAACAACAAAGCACCACTAAACACAATGGGACCTTCTTTTGAGTAAAATGCATAGGCTGGCACTGTGGTTTTGGGGTGTATGTGTTTTACATCTCATAATAACCAGAGATATAGGTACTGCTGAGGAATCATCATGGGCAATCTGAAACATAGCAATGGCCGGTGGGGAGGAATGACTCCTTCTGCCTCCCCAGCCAGGCTTCCTAAATGGTTCTTCCATCTATGGCCCAGTTCTAGGCCCATTTCCGTACATGCCACTGGCCTTCTGCAGTCCTTCTATGCTACTATGCACGTAGGTTGAATGTTCACAGGTGGTGGGGGTGACATCACAGCAGCAGGCTCTGTCCCTGAGCGGGGGGGGGGAGCACAGAAGGGGGGCAAAGAGCATTTGTGAACTTTTTTCCATGTGTTAGATTTCTGAAAGAAAAATCACAGTGTTTTATTAATATTAATGCTCCCATCCTCCGCCTAAATGGAAGTAAGCGCATAGGTAACTGTACTTTGAATGTACTAATGCATTTTTGAATATTGTATATTGATTAATGTTAATAAGGAAAAGCAGTCTGGGTATGTTAAAAGTCTCTTTTCTTCAAGTTATCACAGGTGTCCAGCAATTGAGGGGGGGGGAAACTACCTGTCTGGGGTACTCTGGCATCCCCAGACAGGGCAGGGAAAGACTCTTGGCTGAAACTCTGGGAAAGCCACTGCCAGTCAGTGTTGACAATATTGAGCTAGACAGACCAATGGTCTGACTCAGTATAAGGCCGTTTCACGGGTATTACAGACAAGGAAACAAGTGTGCATCAGTCAGGAACGGAGCTGCTGCAATCCCCACCCCTGGGTCAAAATTCCACCTATTTAAAAGCTGCACAAGGCTGCTAAAACGTGCTCTGGAGCCTTTCTCGGGCTGACTTTGCATGTGTGAATGCTGTTAATGATGTAGTTTCTGGTCAGTGCAGATTTTACATTGACATTATAAGACTGAATTAAACACAAATCAGTTCAATCCTCACTTGTGGAACACATGGGAACGGGCAAAGGTTCTAAACTATTTTACTTTCTTCAGATATAAAAATGGCATACATAATATACATAGAACAAGAGTCATGAATATAACACACATGCACACAAACAATTTCAAGGAGCTTCGTCAAGAAGCATTGTCTCATCACCCGTGACTGGACAAAATGAAAAGATTCCTCAACAATATCCCAAAATTGTTTCCTAAGGTTCTAGAACCAACTGTGGGATTTGCATTCTTTCCTTTGATGTCTCATTCCCAAATGCAAACTTTGAACCGCAAACTTCCTTCAGCTCCAAGCATTCCATCATCTGCCACCTTCAAACAAGACTATTTTTCTCAGTAGCTAACTGCCCTTCTTCCCCTGGGACCAAAATCTTGTTTAATCCCAGTAAGATACAGGTGGACAATTGAACCTGGGCTGCTGTTGTTGTTTTTTCTAGCAGGTGGACATCAACCTTATCTTGCTTGCAGAAGAACTAGCTTGAAAGGTAAAGAGTTGGACAATAGTTTAATGAAATCCACTTTTTCATCGTCAAAGCTGTTTCTGAATCAATATCGGTGACAAGCAGGGTCATGTTTATTTATAGTATATGCATCCTGCCTATCTGTTGACAAGTTCAATGTGGTTAACAAAGCCTTTTAAAAAAATGCACAAAGCAGTTACAAGTCAATGCAAAATTTCTGTAAACAAATTATATATTCAGACTCATTCATGTTTATTTTTAAGGCTATAATCCTATGCACACTTTCCTGGGAGTAAGTCCCATTGAACATAGTGGGACTGACTTCTGAGTAAGCATGCTTAGGATTCTGCTCTCTAAGCCACTTTTCCACCCAGAGGTCTTCAAAGCGGCATAATGCATAAAATAATATCACATTTATTAGAGATAAAAAATAATCTGCAAAGAAAAAAATCAATATACATAATAAAAAATAAAGAAAAACAGAGCAGCAAAACATTCAATATAATATTGGAACAGCTACCAAGAGGAAAATTACTCCAACCCAAATACCTGATGAAACAAAAGGATTTGAACTGAATGGTGGAACACCTGTGAAGTGGGGAACAAGCAAACATCCCAGGAGATAAGCCAAAATCGTTTGTGATCATGATTCACAGCGCAATCCTGTGCACAGGAACGGCGACGGAACGAGCGTTCTGTTGCCAGAAGCCGTCGGACAACTCGGGAGTAAGGGAGGGGGGCGCAAGGCCAGCCACACTCACTCCATTGCCGGGATGTCCATGCGGCTGCCGGAGGAAGGTAAGGCTCCTGCTGGCGGCCGCATGGGCAGTCCGGGCGGTGAGGGAGGGGGGCCATTGGCCGAGCCGGCCCAGGTGGGGGCGGGGATGGCTTCCGCCATATCCCCAGTCCCCGCCGGGCTGGCTCGGCCATTACACGGCCTCCTCTTACTTTCACCAGCTATTTAGCTGGCGGAAATCCGAGGAGGCCCATCAGGCCAGTGCCGGCAGTGGCGTCGTTGGAGCGTGGCGGGGGGGTGGACCGCCAGGGGGTGACGCGCGTCACCGTCCCGACTCCGGACACTCCGAGGCCGGGGAGCCAGCCTCGGAGCGTCCGACCCCGCCGGCGCTCCAGGGCCTTCTGAAGGCCGAATGGTTCAAAACATAAAGTTTTACGTTTTTCGCGCATGCGCAGTACTTTTCTGAGGGCAAACTTTACGTTTTGAACCATCGGGTCTTCAGAAGGCCCTGGAGCGCCGGCGGGGCCGGACGCTCCGAGGCCGGCTCTCCGGCCTCGAGTTCAGCTGGGGGGGTCACCCTAGGGCGGGGGGGTGACGCGCACCCCCCCTCTGGGCCGCTGCAGGGCAGCCCGGAATGGGGATAGGATCCGGTGGGCAGCACTGGGCCGCCGGCCAGATCCTTACGCTGGATTGCGCTGTCTGTTGCTATCTTGGGATCTTACTGACTGCTGTGAAAGTGGAGAACTCTCAGCATATGCAGCCGTTTGGAGGGCAGGACGACCATCCATATAGCGTATACATCAACTTTTCGTCCCCACCACTGTACCTGCACTGCAGCTACCAAGTCCTGGCAGAGTTTAGCACATGCTGATCGAAAAATGCAGCACCTCATACTCAAAGAGTCACATGAACAGTCCCTTCTTTTCATCACTGGTTTCCTCTCTCATACGATACCTTGCTTAAAGTTCTCCAACCCCTATTTAAGCATCTTTGTAGCTCAGTGATAGAGCACATGCTTACATACAGAAGGTCCTGGGTTCAATCTCTGGCATTTCCAGGTAGGTGTCATGTCCATGCCCCCCTGTGCCCCATGCTCAGGGGCAGGGGGGCATCTCGAGGGGATCGGTGGGACATAGCAAGCTCCCTTCTCTGATCAACCCTCTTCCAGCATACTCACTCGGTGAAGCTTTTTTTCTTTTAACCCATTCCCTGCCTCTGCTCCTGTTTTATTGTTTGCAGCAAACTAGCAGGTACTGGTTGAGAAAGATTGGAAAAAAGCTATTCTGCTGCATGATGACTTAATTTATACCAATTGCTCATTTTCCAACAAATACAAGGCAGCTTCCTATATTTTTAAATTATCCTACTCCACATTACCTGTCTTCTGCTCTTCTTTCTTCCTCAGTTGCCTCTCACTCTTCCCATTCTACCAGGATAAACATCTGTCCTCCTATTTCTGAGCATAGGTTTGGCATGCGGAGGCAACTGTAGCCAAAACCGGACCACCCACAGACATATGGAAGATTCTGGGAATGACACCTAGATTTGCAGAGGTTTGTTTGTTGCACTAATAACCTCGCAAAATAAAGTGAAGTCCCGCCCCCCCAAAAAACAACCTGTTTCCTTTGAAGTAAGTCCTATCCATTTCTGTGGGGCTTTCTCCCAAGTGACGGTGCATAGAATTGCAGCCTTAATCTGATGACTGATGTCATTTCTCCATGTCTGTATCTTATTTCTGCTAGTTGCTCCCACCCAACATCTGGTTGGTGTTTGAAAATCAACTTTTTTCTTGGACATTTCCTGACTGAACATCCTCCTTCTTCATCAGTGCTCCCCTATTCCTTTCCTTATGATAGCTAGTTTCCCCCCCCCCCAATAATGTAAGTCTTTGGGCAGAGCCTGTGTTTGGATTTATGATTATAGGTAATGAATGGACCATAGACTCAGAAGAGACAACAAGATCAGCTAGTCTGATGAGCCTCTGTATGCAACTGGTCAAGGAGCCTCAGCTTACCTAATTGAAACCTATAGTTTGTCAGGACTGGACCCTCTTCCTGACCCTGTAGATATCACACAGGGATTCAACCTTTACTCCACTCCCAACTTCTGGACAAAGAGTAAGAACTACAGCTAACCAGTCAGACCAGCGAAGAGAAGTTTCTTGCACATCGGTAGATCACCAGCCGTACATATCTTGGAAAGAAGTTCCACAATTTGGGGGCATAGCTGATGTACGTACATCTCAGCAGCAACGTCACTGGGCTGGGTGTCACCCAGTGTGTTAACCCGAACATTTCGGTGGTGACGTGATGATGTCATCACATCACTCCTAAACTTCCGGTATCACCCAGTGCAGTAACCCGGAGGTTTCGAACCCCGGTCCGCTCTGCAACTCATCATTGCTCTCACTGCGATGGTGTTTTTGCTGCTCATCAGAGCAGGCCAGGGGACAAAACTTTGGGTGTTTTGGTGCCCCCCCTGAGAGTGACACCTGGTGTGTGTCGCACCAGTTGCACCCCTGTTGTAACGCCCTTGCATCTCAGTTATGTGGGGGGGGAGGGAAGTCGGGCTTCTTCTCCACAGGAGGTCTGCGCCTTAGTGGGTGCTACTTTTTGCCAGGCTGCTGCCGTCAGACCACCTCACTCAGGCAATTTATCCCATGGCTTCAAAGGCAGCTGGGGGGGGGGGTTATGCCACCCTCTCTCTTCCACTGCCTTGTGGGAGCCTTCGCAGTATCCTTTAGGTGGGACCATGTAGCATGGGCCAAGAGGCCTATATCGCCACCTTCTGCTACTACCCACCAGCCCTCATCATTGGCACTGGCCCTGGCTCCTTTTGTAGTCCCTGGTGACCTCTACACTTTCTTGCCGCTTAAGCCCAGGTGTAACCTCAAATTGAGCCCGGGTGTTCCCTCCTTCGCTCTATCTCCCTGTCCTCCCTCCTCCTCCTGCCCCAGAAGTGCTCAAAGCACCGGATCAGCAGCTGCGGCCGAAACCAGGCGCAACACCATGGAGTCCACTGACACGAGGGCCTGCACATGAGTGAAGGTTGCTATCAATGCAGGGGGCGCAGTCAGTCTTGGTGTGCTTACTTGGTGCCTTGGCTGAGCTATCCTGGCAGGGTGCCCCACTACAGGAGCTGTTGCTCTCATCTGGCTTGCTGCTGCTAACTCCGCCTGCTGCTTCTTGGGAGACCCGGTAAGTCATAGACGGACAACTGAAAAGGCCCTCTTTCCAGTAACTACCTGCAGTGGCACTCAGAGAAAGGCCTCTGGTGTGGATTGTAATGAATGGGAGAAAGCCTTGATTTCTTAAGAGTCCCGACTGTTGTTGCCATTGTGAAGTCCCTCTATTCCTCAGCTGTCTTACTGAATACAACTCTCTCAATGGCCGTGCAGAAACCCATTACTCCTGTGGTCCTATATTTGGATCTGTTTCACACTCCCATAAATTTTAAAGCCGACACCCTTTATTTTTTCCCAGCAAATTATTTTTCCATTTACAGATTATTTCCGTTTCAATGTTCTGTTTTATACAGCTGTGAGCCATCTATAATTTGCCGTAGCCATAGCCATCATGATATGTAAAGAAAAGTGCTGCTGATTTAACAAAAGCTCAGCAGAGAAACTGCTGGAGTCTTTTAAGCAATATCACGGCTATGAAAAAGTAATCTACCTCCTTCCTTCAGCAGCTGCAGATTAAATAAGCTATCTTTGCTCTGTGCACATTTCATAGACACAGTGCTATTACACTAACGTTTCTGTGGCCCAAGCCAGTTCACGATTAAAAGATGTGGAAATAATACTTTCATACACATGTTCACACTTACCCACAAAGCACAATGACTTTGCCTGCTTTATAACAAAGAACTAAGTAATACAGAGGACCCTCTCCATTCCTCCCCACATGAGAACAGCTGCTATGTCTCCTGTAGCAACCATTTATTCCCCTCCAGAGCTCTTAACCTCATTGACCCAACAGTCTCTGAATCTTCCTCCAGATGCATGATGGTTAATCAAAGTGGTCCAAAGTGTATTTATGAACACAGGACACTGCCTTATACAGCGTCAGATCATTGGTCTATCTAGCCCAGTACTGTCTACCCGAACTGGCAGCCGCTGTCCCACACCTCGGGCAGAGGTCCTTCCCAGTCCTGTTAATTAAATAAGAAATTGCAAGTAGATTAATAAGTACCGCTTTGGCAAGAAGGTAACAGCGTTCCGTGCGCCTCGGTGTTGAGTCATGTCAGCCACATGACCACAGAAACATCTTCGGACAGCGCTGGCTCTTTGGCTTTGAAACGGAGATGATGAGCACTGCCCCTAGAGTCGGTAACGACTAGCTTTCAAGCGAGGGGGAACCTTTACCTTTTCTAGGCATTTAGGGTGTGATTTTGGGGTGAACCTGGAATGGCTTTGGAACGAGTTAGAATTTTTCCCATTGAAATTAATGTAATAATTGTACTTATCCAGATTTTCGCTATAAGGGCCATTTTCAGGAACAAATTAGGTACGGTTAGCGAAGGAAGAGTGTAGTATGGAGGCATGGCAGAAGAAAATGGCAGGCAGTGTTTCACTGTCCTTCTCGCCACGCACATGGGCTAACTTGCAGAACAGAGCAGCAAAAAGGACAAGCAAAATTGTCATGCAGGCATGACAATTGTATGAATACGTTGTTTATGCTTTCTCAGCTCATATTTGCATGCCTTCTGACTTACAACAGTATATTCAGTCGAAGTATTCTTCTCTCTTCAAACTGACTTCTATACCCAGAACAGCTAAAGCTCGAAATTCTATCATTTTCTCATAAGTCACTTCCACATAGTTTTTTGAAGGTCACGCTGGTGATTATCTTCAGTATAACAGAGGAACCGTGTAATTACAGCAAAATGTCACCTGGAAGAAAGATCACTTCTAGTCACAGTCAAAAATCTGCTGCTGCAGGTCCCCACCATGGGAATAAAGTTGAATATAAGTGGGGGGGGGGAGCCTTTTCCTCCAACAGTTTGTTTTCTTCCAAAGTACTTTTTTTCCAAAGCATAATCTGTTTTGGTTCTGAAATTGAATTACTTAAATGACTCATCCCAAGATACCCTATTTGCTCAGCATTTCCTATAAAGTTATGTTCAGCCCTCCCTGATTAGATTTCATATTGAGCAAATTACAGCCTCTTCTTTCAAAAATGCTTTAGCATTAGTCATAGGGATTAGTAACACTTGAATCAAAGGATATCTTTACAGAGACCCTCTAGAGAGCTAGCGATTTGGTGAGGAGATACAACAGAATTATATCTGTGGCACACGGACTACTATCTTTATCCAGTCTACAGGTGCTCGCTCTTAAGTTCCACGGTTTTCCAGCCAATTTAAGCACATGTGGGTTAGTTTGCAGCCAAGGGTTATTGGCAGTAGCATACATTTTGATCTGAAACCAATCTCATGCCTTCCTTAATCCTTCTGGGGTCCTAGAAAGCTATTTACATTTGCTGTAGAGAGAAGTAGGCAGCAATGATGATACCAAGTCTATAGCTTTCCTGCGTTACTGTGAACCAATGACCTTCAAATTGTGTTCTGGGAAACCCTGGGGTTCCTCAGAAACTTCTCAGGGGTTCATTAATGACAGCATCAGTAATGGTGTACAAGCCTCCATGAAAGACAGCTTGCCTGTTGCTTTTCCTGCAGTATGCAGATGCTTGCAAGGGAGTTCTGGATACATTCTCAGTTCACGTAGGGTAACACGAAGGCCTAATGTGTCTGCCCATGTATAATAACAGCAGTCTTCAAATGGAAAAGAATGTGAAATGATTCTAGACTTCACACAACATGTGAACTAACATGCAAAATTATTTGGAAAGTTCCACCCTTGTGAAAATTTCACATCTACTTTTGCAGATATGTGTCCCAAATAAAGATGCATGAGCCTTTTCAGTCTCACTTTGGGAAAAAAAATCAGAAATAATAAATCCCTCCCCCCAAAACCAAATCATTTAGAAAGCCATTTCAAGATTAAGGGCCCAGTCGTACACAACTTTCCAGCACTGATGCAGCTGTGCCAACAGGGAATGTACAGTATCCTGCAGTGGGGGGGGGCAGTGGGGGGGCCTCCTCAAGGTAAGGCAACATTTGTTCCCTTACCTCGGGGCTGTATTGCGGCTGCATCGGCGCCGGAAAGTTGGATAGATTTGGGCACTTAGTAAATGTTCACTTAAGCACCCTCCCTACCAATCCCTATCAACCCCCCTCCCCCAGTGCCACTTCCCCCTTCCCTTATTAGTCCAAAGCAGCAGACGGACAGATGGCAGCAACAGTAACAGAGTGGAAAAGTGGAGGATGTCATTCTTCCCTTGCCCCTTCGTTTCTCTGGTGTGCTGCATGAAGTGCACCAGAAAAGCTGTGAATATGACTTGGGGCCCTTGCTGTAGTTGTTGGAAAGACAACAAGTGCTAAAGGACATTGCACATTTCCTTTAAATCCCAGCATGCTGAGGAGCAGTTGTGCTGAAACAAGAAAGGGGGGGGGAGAAAGAAAAAAACCCTCTTGGCCCCCAAGTCACCACTGCATATTTGTTCTGGTGTGCTGCTTGCAATGCATTAAAGAAATGAAGGGAGAGGCCAGCAGAAACTATTGTCCTCCCTCCCTGCTCTGCTGTCTATTGCACCACTGCCTTGGACTGGTGAGTAAAGGGAAGGCATTAGTGAACTTCAGTGATGTTCTCTGGGTGAAGAATGTTGCAGGATCAAAGTGCCCTCCTCTCTTTTGAAGTGGGCTTTTTGGACCTCTGAAATTATTCTCCGAACCTGAATTTAGCTAAATTCGCCAGTATCTCTAGGCCCAAACATGTGACATCACATCATCCTTTAGTAGTGAGTCAAAAGTATCTGCAGAAATAAGAGATGAGATTTTCTGCATCTATATTTACTATTTAATTAATCCTGCCGCTATGAATAGGGTGGGCAGCGGCATAGCGTGCCGCCTCTGCACCCGTGGCAGTGACATCATGATGTTATGTCGTGATGTCACTTCCGAGTGACTCTTTGCAAGCCGCAGTCGCTCTCCCTCTCCGCTCAGTGTAGAGGGTAAGCGGCTTCAGCTGCCCTCATCCTCACGATCTCCTCCTCAGGGTGCGCCCTGGAAGCCACGGCGGCAGGAAGCCACGGCCACCACTCACCCTCTCCGCTCCAAGCGGAGAGGGAGAACAACCCCGGCTTCGCAATCATGCCGTGGCCACCTCTTCCTCACAATCTTCGGGGGGGGGGGGGGAGAGGAGGTTGCAAGGAGCCTGGGGGGTGGAGCCTCGATTGCGCATTTCTTGGTGGAGCACCCGGGGCAGCTGCCCCTCAGGCTCCACCAATGTTACGGCTCTGAGGGAGGGTCTGATGACCTTCAAGGTCATGACCTTAAAACAGCATCCATTGAGGGGGCCCAGATCAGCATTCTCTCTAAGTTATGCAGGCACACAGCTTGAATCAGAGACCCCCTGCGGAGCTTCTGTCGTGGCACCCCAGAACGCAGCGATGATGATGTCATCCCCAAGTGCTCTGGAGCTGCTCCTGCATAGCTCTGTGTGGGCTCTGCACACTCCCTGTAAAAATTACTGGAACATTGGCTCAGATTTGGATCAGGACAGTGCTGTGACCAAGGGGCTACTCATTTCCTTTGGTGTCAATGTTCTATGAAAATACACACACACACGCACACACACACACACACACACACACACGCACACACACACACACGCACACACACGCACACACACACACACACACACGACTATTTAGATATCCATCAGTGCAAAAGGTATTTACATGTATGCCTCCCAGATAAGCTTCCAGATTAGCATAGCCAGGGCCCCAATTTAGCTGCAATCTTGAACTATAGTATGCACAATGTTCAACAAATACGGGAATCGATGCCATGTGAAAAAAGAAAGAAGCTTGAAGTTTAATAATCTCTTATACCGTTTGCGGGTTTCCATTTTAGGCAGCCACACAAGGAGTAAAATACATTAAAATCCAAGGTCACTAGCCCAACGTTTCATTCCGGCAGCTCGGAACCTCTTCATAGGATAAATCTAAAAAGATTGCAGATGATACTGTCCTCAATTCACCTCTTGTTAATATAAACCAAAAAGTGCGGGAAACGGTCCAAAGCGGAAATGACCTGACTCGACCCGCGCACCGGCTGTCAGTCAGCGCTAGTCAGAGTCCTCTGAGCTGTCAAACTGCATCAGCTGTTGTTTCGTTCCTTGTGTTAGAACATAAGAAGAGCCCTGCTGGATCAGGCCAAAAGCCCATCTAGTCCAGCTTCCTGTATCACACAGTGGCCCCACCAGATGCCTCAGGGAGCACAAGACAACAAGATAACCTGTTTCCCGTTGACACTCCCTTGCACCTGGCACAGAGAAAACCCACTTCTAAAACCAGGAGGTTGCTTATGGCTTGTAACCTGTGATGGTCTTTTCCTCCATGAATCTGTCCAAACCCCTTTTAAAGGCATCTAGGCCAGATGCCATCACCACATCCTGTGGCAAGGAGTTCCACAGATGAATTACACGCTGGGTAAAGAAATATTTTCTTTTGTCTGTTCTAACTCTCCCTCCACTCAATTTTAGTGCATGTCCCCTGGTTCTGGTGTTGTGCGAGAGGGAGAAGAATTTCCCTCTATCTACTCTCTCCATCCCATGCATAATTTTATACGTCTCAATCATGTCCCCCCTCAGGCGCCTTTTTTCTAGGCTGAAAAGCCCCAGACGCTGTAGCCTTTCCTCATAAGAGAGGTGCTCCAGCCCACGAATCATTCTGGTCGCTCTTTTCTGCACCTTTTCCAATTCAACTATATCCTTTTTGAGGTGTGGTGACCAGAACTGGACACAATACTCCAGATGTGGCCTTACAATCGATTTGTACAAAGGCATAATGATATTGGCCGTTTTATTCTCAATCCCTTTTTTAATGATCCCGAGCATGGAATTGGCCTTCTTCACAGTGTTGTTTTCCTTTCCCTTTTTTCTCCTTGTTGAAGAAACCTGATCCGATGTCATCTGGTGCGCGCTTTTTGGTTTATACTAACAAGAGGTGAATTGAGGACAGTATCATCTGCAATCTTTTTAGATTTATCCTATGAAGAGGTTCCGAGCTGCTGGAACGAAACGTTGGGCTAGTGACCTTGGATTTTAATGTATTTTACTCCGTGTGCGGTTGCCTGAAACGGAAACCCGCAAATGGTATAAGAGATTATTAAACTTCAAGCTTCTTTCTTTTTTCACATGGCATCGATTCCCGTATTTGTTGAACATTGTGTATTGATAGCGGGCCATGAAAGCTTCCGAACGAAACTATAGTATGCTTAGCATGATACCACTGGAGCAAAACTTGACTCCACTTCCTCTTTACCACAATTGTACATGTATAAACTTTTCAAGTTGGACCTACTTTGCAAATGTCACAGCTCAAGGTTCAGACATGACATGAAGGGGAAAAAATGTATTCTCAACAACAAGCTCTCACCGCTCCGTAAGACCAGAAGTAAATTTGAGAGTACACACTATAATTTGCTGGCAGAATCATGGTATTTGCAAATAGCTATAATAAAAGCCTACAGCATTTTTTTTTTGACAAGTGACTCGCCAATAGCAACAAGATGATTAAACAAGAAATGCCTCCCACAAATTTCTTTGATGACCATGAAAATCACCATGTGTAAGGACACAGCAATGTACAATAAAAAGGGGGGGGGGCACAGAACTGAAGTCTTTGCGCACAGAGAGTGCTGCTATCCTTTCAGATGCACTGCTGTGAAGCCACAAAATGCCACAGGATATAATTACATCCATTTGTTACATCTTTGGGTGATAACCTATAGTTGCGTAACCATGCCAGCAAAATCATCTATAAACTCTGTTACGGCAACAAACAGGAATTTCAAAGCAAATGCTACATTTCCCATTTCCAAAGAGCAGAACAGGTTGCATTGAACTTGAAGCTTTATATCCAGAGAGCTGAAGAGGTTATCTGCTTTAAGAAGACATGAGTTCCATCTTTTGTATATGTTAAAATAAGTACAGGTTTCTCAAACCGTTTTTCACTTGGAATGAGGGGGGGGGGGGTTACAATAGATCCATCTTTAACCAAAATCTTAAATGTGCTTCGGTGAATTGATTTGGATCTAAAGGACTTGGAAGGGAGTGGGAGAAGGTAAGAACAAAAGAGTTTTCCCCCCAGAGGGTCAAAATACACAAAAAGATCTCCTAGTACCACTGCTATTCTAAAAGATGCTCAGTCTTCTCCTCCTTACAATTTGATGATGCGCTCTCTCTCTCTCTCTCTCTCTCTCTCTCTCTCTCTCTCTCTCTCTCTCTCCACCTCAGCAGGTTCTCTCCAGGCAGAGCCTCTGATAGGAATTTTATCAGGGGGTACAAAGTTTATTTTGGGCCCCTTCTTAAAGGGGCAAAACAGGGCAGGAGGAGGGTAGCAACAACCATGAAAGTCTCCAGAGCCCAGGTCTACCAGGCTTCCTGATGTGGTGCCCAAGTCTACCTGCCTGGTAGACTTGGCCTCCTGGTTAGCTCAGCCTTCATCTTTCACTCTCCATGAGGCCAACTGAGATCCCAGGACATTTCTGGGCCCCCTCCTTTGGCTCCTGGGCCCCCTTTTTGACCCTGGGCCCGGGTACAATTTACCCCCTTTACCCCCCTCTCATGGGCTCTGCCTCCAGGGACAAATAGCAACATCAGGAGGGGAGAATTCACTGATAGCAGCACAGAGTTATTCTCAACACACACACGCGCGCGCACGCACGCACAATCAGGTTCCAATCTGGATTGGGGCCCCCATAGCTATTTTATATGCTATTTTATGAAGAGAGAAGACAGACAGAACTACAGTGATTAACACCATGCATAGTTTGGCCCT
The DNA here is from genome assembly GCA_026170595.1 of Plestiodon gilberti rubricaudatus. NCBI lineage: Eukaryota > Metazoa > Chordata > Lepidosauria > Squamata > Scincidae > Plestiodon > Plestiodon gilberti. Next base: position 22,849,996 of record JANXHW010000004.1, on the reverse strand, counting down.
TATGCACACAGGAAGCAAATGCCCATAGCCATAGTGAACCATTTCACAGAGATATTTTAGATTACCCACATGTATTTCAATTGGCATTTGCTGCCATTCTTCCCAGATCAGGACTCCTAAGATCATGATTCTCTGGTTACAATCCATAGCACTACATCTGTTTTATTAAACGTTTCATGTACAAAACGTTTTTCATTTTCATTTTTCAATTTCTGACTAGAGTCACCATTTATGAAGAACCAGGGATGAAGAACCAGGGATGAAGAGATAATCTTCTCTTGCTCCCTGCCTCCAAAGTTCAAGCCATGTCGGTTTATTCCTCAGAAGCATCTGTATCTCTGGTTATTATGAGGTTAAGGCTGCAATCATATGCACACTTTCCTAAGAATAAGACAAGCATAGGACTGTGCTCTAATAAAAGCAGTCACATGAAATATTCTTAAAATACACTACTGAGACTTTGGGAGATCCAACATGGCGGCAGCTGTTAGTGAAGATAGGGAGAGCTACAGGGGACGATTCCGGCCTGCAGCGCGGCCGAGCGGGTGTAGCCTTTCCCTCCGGCTTGCGGTGCGAGCAGGAGGACCCACTTAGCCGTGCCGCAGGCCGAAAAAGCTTGGGGGGGAATTTGGGGAGAGGGTACCTGGGGGTACATGGGGAGCATCTCGCGTACCCCTAACCTGTGGCCCGCATACCCCTGGGGGTACGCGTACCACAAAGTTGAGAACCTCTGCACTACTCTTTTTTAGAATGTATTTTGAATATAGCCAGGTTTAGACCCTGCTGTGAATCTCTCCTCCCCAATAAACCATCTCTTTGCCTCCCTTTTCCATCACCTGAAATAGCCTGTTTGGTCTACAAATATTCACTTTTTTGAAAATATTGTTTTAAAACAAAGGAATTTTTTTTCGAGGACTTGGTTGCTTCAAAGATGAGAAAACAAAAAAGTATTGATAGCCAGTTGCCCAAAACTTTCTGGTGAAACTCTCAATGAGACTCAATGATTCCGATAAAATCTGATTACTTCAGGTTGAACTGACAGTTGCCTGAATAGAGATGGCTTCTCTCCCAACAGTCAAGCTTCTGGAAAACAATGGGTGTGTAATATTTAACCTGAACTGTATGGATTTTTTTCTTCCTCAGGCAGATAATCTAACCATGACAGATTAGAAACAACAAATGCCTCTTTTAAGAATTCCAAATATCTTCATTTGTTTCTGTAAAGGGCTTCTGACCCTGTAACAGCAGTATAAAAAAGGAAATCTCGGAAGGTGCCACTTTTTTCACCCCATGTGACAAGCCGCATCTGCCAAAATTCTGTCTTCGAAACAGTTATCAAACTTACAGTTTCCTTATCTTACTCTGGTCAACAGGTCAACAAACCTCCAGCGAAAATCAATTTGCCTTCTAAACTGAACAAGAGCAGGGATGAGCAGGGAGTAGGGATTTCTCTATTGATGCTTGAACTGTGGCCTTGTTAAAATACTTGAGATTTACACTTTAGAATGATATTCAGAGCCTGGGGTGCTGTAGTGTGCACACATTACACTGTAATCCTGACAGGAAACCAGTATTATTACCCTACATAATGCAGCTGGCCAAAGTTACCTAGTGAGCTCTCTCTCTCTCTCTCTCTCTCTCTCTCTCTCTCTCTCAACCCCCACCTGACTAGCCTGGATATCCCAGGAACTCTCCCCTCCAAATACACCCCTTTTCTTGCTCAACTTGTATTGCTACTAAATTGTAAATAAAGTATATATAACACTGGCAATAAACAGTGATGTAGACTTGAGTCTATTGACTCGGACTCAAGTCAGACTCAAGTCACATCAAGAGACTTGACTCATAGATTGTAAAAGACTCGACTCGAGACTTGGAGCCTTTTACGACAAGTTTAATTTTATTCTGGTTTAAACCCATTTTCCCCATTAAATAGATAGGGACTTGCAACTCACAACCAAAGACTCGGGACTTGGGGGCAAAGACTTGGAACTTGGAGTAGGAGACTTGATCCACATCCCTGGCAATAAACAAGAACAAGAAATGTAGGACCCTCAGTGCCTTTCAACTCATTGGCCAGAACACTGGAAGACAGATAACGGTTGGCTGATCAGTGAGCAATTTAGTAAAATACTACCTGCACATTTCCCTTATTATTTCTCTGCATATTTTATAAGTAAAAGAACTAGAGAGGTCATTTGCTTTTAAAAGGAAGCTGAACATTCACAGAGTGGACATGAAGTATTCCTGAGGGCCAGGCCTTCCAAGCACCACTTCTTATAGCTGTGGCACAGCTTGCAAAGGGATCTGTTTATGCTGTGGTTTAAGTCAGAACTCAGCCCTGAAACCTGTCTTTACTACCAAGGCTCAGTCCTGGAACAAAAGAAATAATGGCGAACAGAGTGCCTTTACATCACTGGGGTGGGGTGGGGGAATGAGTCACATATACAGTACATGTTAATTGTGAATGACCCGACCCACCCATACAAACAGAAAGCACCCAATTAATGTTCACAGGTAAGGTTATCTGCAGTATGGACAGGACTGTTGTTTACTTCTGAATAAGCACTGAAATTCTCTAAACATCGCATATCAATGAGCTGAAAAAAATGAACTTTGCATCTCTATGGCAACAAACAGCAAAGAGCACATGGGCCATCTCCAGTGATATAAAATTGCATTATTCTAACATGACATTGATGTTTGGCAGGGTCTGCTGGCACACCCACTTGCACTTCCCCCTCCCCGGAAAAGAGAGAGAGAGAGAGAGAGAGAGAGAGAGAGAGAGAGAATGTACTGTTGAACTTCATGAAAACACTCTGATGCTGGAAATAGTGAAGTGGCTTGCTGCCTTGTACATATTGCCAACACACCATTTCTGCTCATGAGCAAGAAGTCATAAAAATATAAGAAAAGCCTGCTGGCAGTGGAGTCACTAGGGCGCACGCGGCCCCAAGGCGGGGGCACGCGTGTCACCCTAATGACCCCCCACACACATCCAGCCCCTAATTGTAATTTTGGTGCGATTTTTTTGAGGGGGCGACCCGACAGGACGCTGCCCCGGGTGCCCCCTGACTCTGCCCCCCCATTGCAGCCGGCTCCGCTCCAAGGCCTTCTCCCGGCCTCGGAGGCTCCGAGGCTGGGAGAAGGCTTTGGAGCGACCTCCCCGGCCGCCGCAACAGGGTCTTCTGACGAATGCCCACTGCGTCACAACGTTATTTATAACGTTTTTCGCGCATGCGCAGACCGTTCCTGAGGGAAAAGGGCAGCCCTTTTCCCTCAGGAACGGTCTGCGCATGCGCGAAAAATGTTATAAATAACGTTTTGACACAGTGGGCCTGCGTCAGAAGGCCCTGGCATGGTGGCCAGGAAAGACGTCCCCGGAACCGGCTCCCGGCGTCGGAGGCGATGCGAGTGGGGAGGCGACGTGGGCAGGGGAGGTGACGTGTGTGGGTACGCGCGTCACCTTTTCTGCGCGCGTCACCTGGGGGCGACCCGCTCGCCCCGCCTCGCAACAGCGACGCCTCTGCCTGCTGGATCAGACCCACAGCCCGTCTAGTCCACCATCCTCTTTTCTAGAGGCCCACCAGCTTCCCTCTGGGAAGCCCATAGCAGGAGAGAAAGGCATGCTTCTTTCTTTCTCGCCATTGCTTCCCTGCAGCTGGTGTTCAGAAGCATACGGTCACTGAACCTGAATGTAGCACACAGCCATGTATGCACACAGCCATTGTGGCTAGTAGCCATTGATAGATCTCCCCCCCCCCCCCCCAGCTTCCACACAAGCTTCTGTGCTGGCTCTAAGTGCCCTCCAGTAAGTTCAGTGACTGGGATTCCTGGGACAATGGAAGTAGTTAGCAATAAGCAATTTAGGGAATTAATTTTGTTTTATTTGCTCTTTTGACTCCAAACCAACCTGCAAACTTGCTCTTGAGCAGCAGACCCCCACTGCCTGGTCTCTGTAGCCTGGAATGGTGGCAGTTGATAGAACTACCAGTTTCCCGCCCCATTCAGCTGCTCACCCAGTGAAATGGGAAAGTGGAGAACAGGAAAGGGTGTGTTTGAGCACTAACCACTCGATGCTACTCCCTTCAGTCATCCTGCCTTCTCCCAGTACCTTCCCTGACACCCTTACTACTATGAACCCTCGGCCAACACTGGCTGATTGGGCCGCTAACACTCCAAATTGGGCCACTAACAGGTTTGAAAACTAAATACTACTGAGCATACTCGTCTGCAATGGTGCATGCTCAGTAGCTGCAATTCAACCCCCTATGCCTTTTGGCACCCACTAGAATCAGATTTTTCTACACTGTAAGAAACATGTTGAGTATAAGACAAAATTGCATGAGGATTTGCTTAAGCCAGTGTTTCTCAAAGTTCTCCCCGTGAGTAGGGGAGAATTTTGAATGCTTGTGGGGGTGGGGCGATGGCGGCGGCAGCAATCCTGGGATTGTGACATCACTGGGGACAAAAGGGGTATTTTTGGACTTACCGGGGATGGCGCCACCCTCTGGAGGGTGCAGGGCCACGGGTCCCCCAGCAGACCTCCCCAAACCTCTGAATGGCTCCGGGAGGTGATTAAAGCCCACTTCCAGTTTACTTCCTGGTTTCCCCAAAAACCAGAAGTGGGTTTTAATCACCTCCAGGAGCCATCCGGAGACTTGGGGAGGCCTGCTGGGGGGTCACGGGGCCCCCATTCCCTCCAGAGGGCAGTACCAACCCCAGTAAGTCTAAAAATACCCCTTTTATCCCCGGCGGTGGTGCGATCCTGGGATCGCTGCCGCTGCCATCAAGAATCATAATGCCCCTTAAAGGGGCAGCGCCTGCTCCCGCATGGTGTGGTGGGTCATGACCCACCATTTTGAGAACCCCTGGCTTAAGCTATTCTCAAAAACTGGGCCTGTTATTCTTCATAGAGGCCTCTGGCTTAGTTCAGTAGTCTACAGGACTGAGCAACAAATACAGGTGGGCCCCCATATCTGCTGGGGATATGTTCCAGGCCCCTCCGTGGATACTTGAAACTGTGGATAAGAGCAAACACCCCCTCCATGGTTTCCTGAGGGCCCCCCCCCACCCTGCCTCCCCGCAGGCAGGCATGCTTGCCCCCTCCAGCTCTTATTTTTCTTTCAGCAAGCTTTGTTTCTTCCTTAAAACAAACAGAGAAGCAGCCTCCATTGCAGGCAAGTAGAACGAGACTAAGTCCTAGAGAGGCTCTGCAAGGTTTCTGTAAGGCTTGCAGAGCCTCTCTAGGACTTAGTCTCGTTCTACTTGCCTGTAATAAGCAGCCAGAGGCTGCTTCTCCTGTTTCTTTAAGGAAGAAACGAAGCTTACTGGGAAAAAATTAAGGCCTGGGGGGGTCCACACGATCCGTGGATAACTGAAACCGTGGATAGCGAATCAGTGGATATGGGGGCCCACCTGTACGCAGTTACTAAACTTGGTTTTCTGCAAGACACTCAACCTTATTATTATTTTTTTAATGGATGACATGTTTCCAGTACATTTTCAATTACTAAGAAGCTTTTTGGCTTTGGGGTTGGTTTAAAAGAACAAAAGTGACTGTTTGTTGTTTATCATTCTTCAATCCATTGACGTCTGTTGCTCTGAACTCCAAGTAAAAGATGGATGGGGATTAGATTAAACATCAAAGTGCCCTATGAGACTTTATTAAAGCAATAAAAAACTGCCGGGTAATTGTCTGTGCATGCTAATAAAGCAGGCCAAATGTTGGTGTAAAACAAGCCTGTGCATCTTGTTTATTTATGGATTTAATATTTCTGGATTTATATCCCACCTTCACACAAATAACTCAAGCCAGCTAGCGAACAACAACAATGGCAGCACATAAAAAGGGCAAATAACCAATAATAAAAATGAGCCAGCAGAAAAAAGGGTTTTATCCAATGTGGGCCATAATGTGCAAACTTGTTGCCATCAAGTTGAACACCACTCATCAGTAATATACAGTTGCCCACCTCCTAGCGTTGCTGCCCACCTGCAAGACACAAGGAAGTTGCCAAACACCTGGGAGTCCACAATGTATGGCTGGCATAGTAAAGGTAAAGGTATCCCCTGCTCGAAAGCCAGGCGTGTCTCACTCTAGGGTGCGGGTGCTCATCCCCGTTTCTGGCCGAAGAGCCAACACTGCCCAAAGACGCTTCCATGGTCATGTGGTTGGCATGACTAACGAAATGCTGTTACCTTCCTGCTGCAGCGGTACCTATTTTTCTACTTGCAATTTCTTGCTTTTGAACTGCTAGGTTGGCAAGAGCTGCAGCACTCGGGTCTCGATCTGCTGTCCTACCAACCTTCCGGTCTGCAGTTCAGCGTCTTAACCACTAAGCCACCACAGCCAGCATACCCTCCAACATTTCATCGCTGAGAAAGGGGACGTCTGCACACTGCTGTTCTGTACATACACCAAAGCTCACTGCCTGAGTTCCAAGGAGTTGAACTGGAACTGAACCTCTAAACACAAAAAGTGGCAACTGGTTCTACCTCAGTGGTAGAGCACATACTTTGCATGCTGAATACCCCATGGACACCCTTGGCATTTCCAAGTAGGAGCAAAACGTAGGGTTAGTAAACTGACCACAACATTTTCAAAATGTTTTATCTTGCAACCCATCTAAGGTATAGGCAATTTGTCTTCCCTTGTATCTGGTCACCCTGACACCATCACTCTTGATCTTCCTCCTATTTCATTCGAGAGAGCATTGGCCGGAGAAAGAAATAATTTGTAGCTTGTTTTCTGATAACAATAAATGTACAGTATCACTTATGGGGCTGCCTTATTCACTGTACAGTAGCTGCAAGAAAGCTGTGTTAAAAATAAAAATATTTTGTCAACTGCTATGGGGGGGATCACTTCTTTAAAAACTTTATTTGTCTGGAATTTATAGGTATAATTATGTTTCTCAGTTATAAAGGCATATGTGTTTATAAAATGTAAAATGTTTTCCTTATTTAAGAATGTTTTCAGAAACCTTTCCAAATCTTCCAAAGAGACCAAAAAAAGGGTCATATGAAGGTGACCCTTGGTTAGCTCAATACACTCAATCCTGACTGAAAGTGACTCTCCAGGTTTTCAGAGAGGAACTTACCTGACCTAGATGGGAACATGAGAGACTGAGGGAGCAATCCATTCTAACTAACGAACCGCAACGACTTTCCGCATTCTAACTAACGAACCGCAACAATAGAGTAAGGGCGGATGGTGCGGAGGCCGGCTGCCTTCACTTCACCGCCGGATCATCCCTGTGGCCGCTGGAGATGGTAACTGAAGCACCAGCAAGCATGGGGGTGGTCCAAGTGGCAAGGCAGGGGGTCCATTGGCTGAGCCGGCCCGGGGGGGGCAGGGATGGCGGCAGCCATATCCCCGACCTGTTCCCGGGCCGGTGCAGCCTTTACACGGCCTCCTCAGACTTGCGCCAGCTACATAGCTGGTGGAAAATCTGAGGAGGCCCATTAGGGGGAAGGGTACGAACGTCCCTTCCCACGAGTAGACCTTCGGTCCGGTCCCAGAACTGGGATAAGATCCGGCGGGTGGCCTGGTCTGCCCGCCGGATACTTAGGCAGGATTGTGCTGTGAATCTAATCATGCCTTCTGCAATGCAGGGCACATTCACGATCACAAAGCTGCAGCCCTCTTCCCATGGGACAAAAGAGGGGCAATGATTTATCAGGGACAAGTGGCAGCTCCTCCCTCTCTACCAAGCCAAAGTGAAGATATTGCTTGAGAAAAGCTTCTCCTATCACCATGGATAGGAGAGGAAGATTATACTATACAAGTTGCATAGCCCCAACAGTGCTCCGTGCCGACGATCTCCTGATACTTGCTAGTTAGCTGTAAACACTAAAAGGCCCAAGGAGACTATAAAAGTGAAAGCACTGACTTCTCCCTCAACATTTCCAGTGGCTCATTAATTGCAACAAGTCCCTAATACAATGAGGGTTCTCACACAGCACATGGCCTCATTAATTTCTCCAAACAGACCTCTCAAAATCCAATAATACTTTTCTCTATTACTCTTCTCTTCCCCACAAATGTGATTTAAAGTAGATGGGATTGAGGGAGGGCAAGAAAGAAGTGGACGGTACAAACAAGGTATTTCTGTGTCTTTTTATGTATTAATGAGAAAATTAACTCACTACATGGTTAATTGTTTTAGTTACAGCAGACTGACTAGGTAATAAATGGCTCCACCAATTTTCTTCTTCATCAGAGCAAGAAATTAGGCTAGTTGAAGCAGAAGACTAATCAGCAGAGAAAATTATTATTTTCGGAAAGAAGCCTGGAACGGGTGAATTAAATCTGTGTGACAGACAGGAAGTGAATATTAAGCTAAGCTCAAATAATTCCATTTGCAATTTATGCCTGACAGTGGCAATCACAAGGTGAAGGTTTTTATTCATTCACTTCATTCATGCTGACCCTTTTGATCTTATAGATGGGTGTAGAACAGGTAATTGGCCAATCTGCCAAGCTCAATCAATGGAAAAATAACTGTTTCCACTCCTCGGAGCTGGCCTTCTTAATGCAGCATTGAGACATCCTGCTGTGGATGCGGCTGAACTTCATTTGGGTGTTTTTTTTAATTGCTAAAAGATCTGAAGTTGTATGACAGGAGTGACCTTAGCTGCTATGCCTACCTGCTATACCTGTAACACCCTATGACAAGGAAATTGAGGAGACACAACTTCATGTCATTTCCCCTAATTCAGCTGCTGTTAAGAAAACAGGGGGCAGTATAACAGAACAACAATCAGTGGCAACTATTAGCTGTCAGTTGTATAATCCTTTTTTGCATTGCTTCCAGAGATGCACAGGGAGCTGTTATCACCCTTTTCAGATCAGCTGAAAAATGCATGCCAACAAGAGCTATTTTTCTTAGCAATAGCTATGATCCTCCTCGGAACATTGCCTGGATTTTCTTGAACACCGAGCACACGTTGGGAGCCGCCAAACTAAACGAAGCTCTTTGGCCATGTATGATAGCCAACCAAGGGGTCAATGAACCACCTTGGGTTGCTGCTCTCTTGGAATGGAGAAAACAGGGAGGTTGTCAAGCACCTGAAAGGCCACCAAATGTGACTAACAGGCTACATTCAGTGCAGTGAATGCGTCTGGTGTATGCGTCTGCTCTAGAACAAGGTTTATTATTATTATTATTATTATTATTATTATTATTATTATTTACAGTATTTTTATCCCACCTTTCTCCCTGAAGGGACCCAAGGCGGCTTACAACAAAAAAAGAAAATACAATACAAAGAATACAATGCAAAAATAATCACATTTTAAAACAGTAAAAAAAATTAATGAAAATTAATAAAAACAATATCTAAAAATCGATTAAAAAGATCATGGTGGCGACAGTCAAAACAGGAGCATAAAAACAGCAGCACCCCCACCTGTACCAGCGAGATGTTAAAAAAGGCAAGGGCTCAGAAGGCTTCTTTGAACAATATTGTGTATGTACTCTGCAATGAAAGAGGGTCCCAAAGACTTGGCAGCTGCCAGATTCCCTCCAGACTGTTCACTACAAATCTACACCACTTTTCATTCTGAAATGCTACAGAGCACCGGGACCCACACATTGTGATGCTGAGCCTGCGCTCATTCAAATGAGTGATAAAATGCTCTCTGACCATTAAAATGACACCATGCTGACTTAGACAGGCTGTTAAGGGAAACAATATTGCATTGCACAAAAACATGCAGGAAAGGCAAGGGACAAGGAAAACAGAGCAAAACCCCTCTAAACCAACCCTTTTGTTCAAATCAAAATAGAGGAGCATAAATATTTTATTGTCCTATTGTGAAATGTTTAATGCAAAAGAAGAGATGTTTTTGTGAATCACTACAGTAATTGGAAAGTCACCCCAGAGCAAACAAAGCATTTTGGAATTACCTCATGTCTCATCTCTTGCCTGACCACCCCTAGCTAGCTAGAACGCACAATGTTCTGAGTTGGGAGGAAGCAAAACTTAGTTGTGGAGCAGATTCTCCATATGCAGATGGTTCCAATCTCAACGCCGGCATCTCCACTCAAAAGAATTCCAGAGATCAAATAAGAAAGACCCCCTCTGAAAGCCCTGGGGAGCCACCACCAAATAAATGGGCTGACACAGAAAGAGGCAACCCTATAGGGTTGGGTTGGAAGGTACCACCTCCCAAAACAGCCCATCATGTGGTGGGGAGCTGAAGCACACCTCCTCTCCGTGCTCATTTGGCATGCTTGCCAAACTGCAAATAGACACATAGAAAAGTATGGGCCAGTTTGGGAAAGAACTCTTCCCCAAACCAACAGTGCATCACATGAAGAATAACTGGAGTACACCAGCCAATGTCCACCAACCATGCAGGGATGGATTGTCCAAAGTTGGCAAATGCACATAAAATGATAGGTCCAAATTGCATGGCCAGTTGCTGGATTTCCCCCAGAAGATCAACTATGTTGTTGTAACCTACATGCTTAAGATTTTACTCATGTAGACCAGCTTCAGATTATCTGTTCCTGCACAGATGGTGGGGGGTGGGATGTACCAGCTACTCGTGGGCAGGTAAATGTTAAAGGTAAAGGAGCAGGGACAATCCAGCGGTTGAGTAAGGGCCTCTATACTTACTCTATAGTCGTTGCAAACATTCTTTACGGCATGTTTGCGACAGCTTAGAATGGCGGAGCGCTCGCTCCACCGTTCTTTACTTATTGTGGATTGCGCTGTCACTGGTGGGTCCCAACTCACACAGTGAAGACCAGTGCTCAAGCAGGCCTGTCCCCATCTGTCCCATGTTTCTCATGAACCAGATGACAAAACTGGTGGTAGAGAACACCAGGAAACAACCACACTGCGCAGTGTGCCTATAGCAGGGGTGGCCAAATTTACTTGATGTAAGAGCCACATACGATAAACTTCAGATGTTTGAGAGTCGCATTATATAAGAAGTATTTAAAATCTTATATTTACTCACCAAGAACAATAAGCTTATGTTTTAATCCAATGGGCTCTCAGTTTGTACCTGGTAAATAATTACAAAGCTTGAAAAAATTCTCATTTACCTTTCATATAATTGTGATGCAAAAAGGAGCTCAGCCAACATATTTCTGAGAGCCGCACATTATATGTCAAAGAGCCACATATGGCTCAGGAGCCACAGTTTGGCCCACTCCTGGCCTATAGGATTGGGCCATAACTCTGTCTGGGGAAAAATATAAATTCCACTTTTAACAAAAACCATTCACAAGGAACAAGTACTTGTTTTTACTGTATTTATTGTATCTGAAATAATTTTATTGCAATTCTTGTATTTTAATTCTTGTTAGCCACCTTGGGCATGTTATAGGAGCAAGGTGACCAGATACAATGGAGGACAAAGTGCCTACACCTTTAACCATTGTATGGAAGAGGGGATTTTGGCAGGTGCAGCTTTTTGCACTCTTCCATGATGAGCTGTCCTAACTTTGTCCTCCATTGTATCTAGTCACCCTGTATAGGAGGAAGGCAGGATAGAAATATTCTTAATTAATTAGTTAATTAATTTGAATTAATTAGTTCGAATTAATTAGTTAATTAATTAGTTAGTTAGTACTTGGCAGCTGCAAGTGCTGATGGTGCTGCTAAAGCAGCAGCACCTGCTGAAATGCTCTCACCTATACAACCAGCAGGTGGCGCAGTGGGTTAAACTGCTGAACCATGAGCTGTCGATCAAAAGGTCAGCAGTTCGAATCCGCGACGGGGTGAGCTCTCGTTGCTTGGCCAGCTCCTGCCAACCTAGCAGTTCCAAAGCATGTTAATGCGAGTAGATAAATGGGTACCGCTTGCGGGAAGGTAAACAGCGCTCCGTGTTCCAGCCGCATGCTACGCGCTACGGCAAGGAGAGTCATGCCGGCCACATGACCATGGAGGCGTCTTCGGACAACCCTGGCTCTTCGGCTTTGAAATGGGGATGAGCACCACACCCTAGAGTCGGACACGACTGGACTTAATTGTCAGGGGTCACCTTTACCTTTTTATACAACCATTAAAGGGCCAGGAGCATTCGTGTTGAAAGGTTGGCCACCCCTGGCTTAACTAAAAGTAAAAAACACTGTGCAATGGAAATGCAGAAATAATAAGCTGGCAGAAAAGCGTCACCCTCCTCCTCCTTCTATTTTACCAGGGGCAACTGGCTCAATGATGTGCAGATAGGTCAGGAGCAGTTATACTTGATTATTATTTCAGAACAGCTGATTGCCAAAGGGGCTGGGCTGTCAGAGAGTTTGATGTTTTTTACAAGCAAGCTTCTAACGGTCATCAGCTCAGAACCGTCAAAATGTACAGAAGGAATGCAGGGAGAAGGATGTGTCTGCGAAGCCAACCCAAGTCCATCAAACAAAGAGCTGAGAAAGGAAAACAACCAACCGGAGAAAAGTGTTAAGCTAAACATTACTCAGAGTGGCTACACAAGTTACAACATTCCGACAAGAAAAATACTTTCAGTATAAGTATTATACTGTGTATAACTTGTGTATAGAATAGTGTATACCCAGGTCATGCATGGGTTTTTTTGCAGTTTGCACATGCACAGGAAAAGCACAGCTTTCTGTGGCTTCACCCCACCAAATACAATCATTGAAAGAACGTCAGTCATGACCAAGTCACATTGAAATCAATTTGATTTAACATTTTATGGAACCATCAACAGATTACATTATTAAAACTTTTATTATTTCCTACACCCAAGTGCCTTTGACGGAAGAATTCTGTAATATGACATTTCCCTCATTCGGTGATGCATAAAGAGAAGTCAAGTTGCTAAGCAATTAAAATGTATCTGCCTACTCATCTATACATAGGCTTAGAGTTTGTCCACATGGCAGCCACTCAAACTCCCAGTTTGACACTAGCACATATAGCCCTGTTAGATTTTGCCACCAATCGGTAAAAAAAAGAACTGCAGCCCTCTGGAAGACTCCATTTTATTCATCCGCATAACCTCATCCCTTTTATCTACAAAATTATCTGGAAGACATTGGGGGTGGGCCCCTGACATTGGGTATTTCTGTGTCAGCTGTTGCAAAGGCAGCTGGAAGTGACTGTACCACAAAAGCTGCCTTTGGGTCCCTTCGGGGAGAAAGGCAGGGAGGTAAAAAAATATTGTAAATAAATAAAAAGCCCAAGTGAATCAGATCCATGTTGCTGTTGACTTGGCAAAGTCTGGACAAAGGGTGAAAAAGAAATAATACATTTTGAGTAAAAACGTGTTGCTCCTCCTACACTTCCCTTTTTAAACAAGCACTTTCTGTGTCTCTTTGTATTGGTTCTTTCTGACTTTTAAATGTCATTTATCTTAGACTGTATGCCTGCGGCTCTGATCTCTTTCAGTTGTTGTGCAACAGCCAGTGATATACAGCGCAATCCTGTGTAACCTTGCACCAGTGTAACAGCAGATGCACTGGTGTAACAGCAGATGCACCAGTGTAAGTGCACTTACACCGGTGCATCTACTGTTACGCCGGTGCAAGGTTACACAGGATTGCGCTGTAAGGCTACACAGTCCTATGACCACCTTCCTGGGCTAGGTCCGCTTAAAAACAGTGGAACTTACTTCTGAGTAAAGATGCATAGGATTGCACCATAACAGCCAAATTCTAACCAACTTTCTAGGACCAATGCAGCCAGGCCAATTGGTCGTGCGTTGCATTCTTCAGGGGGGGGGGAGTCATGGAGGCCTCAATGACTAGGGGCTGCATTGCGACGGCAACACCTCTGTAAAGTTGGTTAGGATCGGACAGACACTTAACATGTTTCATACCAGAATAGTTAACTAGAGCCAGTAGTGTAACAAGGGTGGTGCGAAGGCAAGTAGTTGTGCAAGACTCCATTACAATGGAGTCAGCGGCCCCTCCCCCTTGCTGTTGGAGCCATTCTGGCAGCAAAGGCAACACGCAGGACACTCCCTCACTCACTCACTGTTGCTGCTGGAATGGCTCCAACAGCAAGGGGGAGGGGCCGCTGACTCCAGTGTAATGGAGTCTTGCACAACTACTTGCCTTCGCACCACCCTTGTTACACCACTGACTAGAGCTGCTTACCGCCTTTCTACATTTTCAACCATGAGGAAAAATATTTTAAATGGTCATGTAATTCAACCAAACATGAGAGTTACGCAAGTAATTTTTTTTTCCCCCAGACTAACATCTCTAGACAAATAAGCTACACTATGCAGGGGCAAAACATTCTGCTAAAACAATTAATCTAAAAACTTTCAGGAAAAGGTGGACTATTTTGGCAGCATAAGCTTGTTTCCAGGGAAGAATGGTCTAAAGAGGAAGCCAAAGATCCGGCCTCAAAATACAAACAAGGATTTCATATAAACTGTATGTATGACTGTTAGAAGGAGGGGGTGTCTGGATTACTGTTTCCACAACCAGTCTTCATCAATAACTTCCGAGAATTTTTTTAAAAATGACAGTTTTTGAAGAGTTTCCTCATTCAACAATTGTCAAGCATCTGGCTTAGGGGGGAAAGGGGTGCCACTGTCAGAACAAGCAGAATTATTTGGACCATTTCACACACTATCTAGATGCAAACCCAGGTTTGTCGCCAAGTGTACACACTTATCAAGGAGATGCAAACTATAATGGTTCTCACATGTATCTATATATGATACATGTGACCGCAAACATATTAGCCCTATTCACATGTTACATTCAATGCGCAAACAATCTGTGTACCATGTACAATGAGTGTTAATCTGTGTACAGGTACAGTTATTCACATGTGATGTTCAACATGCATACTACAGTAGCAGTACATGCAATCTGAACTCAGCATTTTCAAGGGTCCATCCTTTTGTTGACTTTGGAAATGAAACCATGGAAATTCAATTTCTATGCACATGAAAAGGTGTTCGCTTGTACATACATAAAATATAATGTGTGTTAGTCACATTTTAGGGATATACGAAAACAGAGAAATTTGGTAGCAAAAAACCTTCATTGCATGCAGAGCTCTCAGCAGGATGGGAAGCCATCCCATTTCTTTTCATAGATGTAAAATTATCGCACTTCTTTTTTTTCAATGCATGTAAAATTACCCAGCTTTGTTAAAAAGGACAAGATCACAATATTGCAAAATTGGGCCCAATCTTTTCCAGTGATGATGCGCTGGATGCAAGGCCACTGACACAGCTTCTACTGTATCCAGCATGCTGTCCAGGGACTAGGTCAGTTGGGAGAGGTAAGATGTTAAAAACCGGGGGTTCAGGACGCAATGGACACCACTGCCACCACAATCTGCCCCATCCACCCTGACCGGCCCCAATCCCCGCCCCAATCTGTCCCTCTGCCAGCACAACCGCACTGGCGGCCAGTCTGCACCATGCTGCTGGAGGCATGCAGCTTTCCAGCTGCAGCACCAGCAGCCATGCAGCAGCTGCAGTGTACCTGTCAGTATGTCAATACAACTAAAGGACAGGATTGGGCTGTAAGACTGCAATCCTATACACACTTACCAGGGAGTAAGCGACTTACTTCTGAGTAAACATGCATGGAATTGCACTGTATGAAAATGTTCTCCCAAGTCCTGACAGTCTCTGGACAAGGCTTGGTGGAACAGAGCCTGGAATAGTATCATCCCTCCCATAAGAAACTCAACGGGTCCAATTCATGGGTCCAATTACACTGGTCAACACACTTTTTCTAGCATAAGGTATTCCAATGGTTTTAAGGTAATTTTGGGGCGCTGATTCCAAATCTGGCATCAGTTTTTGTCTATCACATCAGGTTTTTGAGATATCAAATATTACATTTGATAAAATCAATGAAAAACAGCAAATTTACACTGGTCTACACACACAAAAAAATTTTCTGGCCTGACTTTTGCAGCTGTTTTAGACTAATTTCAGGGTGCTGATTCCAAATCTGATCTCAGATTTGCTTTATCACATCTCATTTTTATGCTCTCGGCATACCACATTTTCATGATGCCAAACCCGATGCCAGATTTGGAATCAGCGCCCAAAATTACCTTAAAACCATTGGAATACCTTATGCCAGAAAATGTTTATTGACCTCCTGCTAATTAACTGCTAATTAATTGGATTAATCAATTAATTAATTAGGTAATTAATCGTTAAGTAAAAAAGTACTAAATTTTAAAAGTGAAAAAATGTCTTATTTAACTCTGTATGTGTGTGTGTGTGTGTGTGTGTGTGTGTGTGAGAGAGAGAGAGAGAGAGAGAGAGAGAGAGAGAGAGAGAGATGCAAGGATCTTGCAATCATAAGTGACAAAGAGTTAATTTCGGGTAAAATCAATGAAAATGTGGTATGTCGATAGCATAAAAACGAGATGTGATAGAGCAAATCTGAGATCAGATTTGGAATCAGCACCCTGAAATTAGTCTAAAACAGCTGCAAAAGTCTAGGCCAGGAAAAAAAAATGTAGACCAGTGTAAATTTGCTGTTTTTCATTGATTTTATCAAATGCAATATTTGATATCTCAAAATGCCAGATTTGGAATCAGCACCCTGAAATTAGTCTAAAACAGCTGCAAAAGTCCAGGCCAAAAAAAAAAATGGGTTTTTTTGTAGACCAGTGTGATTGCATCTACTTATTATTTACATTTCTATCCCGCCTTTCGTCCAAGGAACACAGGGCTCTCTCGCCCTCCAATTTTAATTTTATAACAACCCTGGGAGGTAGGTAGGTTAGGCTGAGAGATAAGTGACTGCTCCAGGGTCTCCAGCAAGCTTCATGGCTGAGTGAAGATTTGGAACTTGGACTGCTCCATTCCTAGTCTAGCACTCTAACCACACTGGTTACAAATTTGTGGCCTAAAAGGCCGGCCACTGCATCCTTAGGTCCATTGTGGCCTGCACCGGCGCGGCCCAGGCTCACCTCGGTGGAAGGGAATGTTCATCCCTCTCCCCCCGGTGTAAGTGGCGCGGGCTACAATGGGCCTCCTTGGATGCATGCCAGCTCTTCAGCTGGTGCACAACTGGGGAAGCCATGTAAGGTTGGCT
This sequence comes from Plestiodon gilberti rubricaudatus, assembly GCA_026170595.1. Taxonomy (NCBI): domain Eukaryota; kingdom Metazoa; phylum Chordata; class Lepidosauria; order Squamata; family Scincidae; genus Plestiodon; species Plestiodon gilberti. The sequence goes on along the minus strand of JANXHW010000004.1, from coordinate 22,832,987 downwards.
AGGGCTGCGACGGGGCATAGGATATCGGCACAACTCAGCACCGATATTCTGCCCCCTCCCAGCCTGGGCTAGCCAATGGCCCCCACCCTCCACGCCCCTGCCCACCCCTCGCCCCGGCACCAACCAGCATAGGACTCACCTGCGGCGACCAGCACAGGTCTGGGATACCGGCGGTGTGAGCGGTGCTGGCCTCCGTGCTGTTGCCACTTGCACGTGAGGAGCTGCAAAGGTGCTTTCCAGCACGTTTGCGATACTTTAGGCTGGCAGAGAGCTCGCTCCGCTGGCCTATAGTTACACAGTATTGGGCCGTAAGTCACCTGCTTAATAATTTCCTGGCCTTTTTGGAGTATGACGTTTAGCATCTTGCAAAACTGAGCCCAAGCTGGTGATGTCTTTTAGACTCCCATTTATTTGGCGCAAATCAAGATGAGAAGGTGATTTCCAACTTTCCTACATTACTTTGGTATATTAATATACAAATTCTTTACACATCCGTAGTACAAAGAAAGGAAAAGAGGTTGCATTTAAGAATAAGGCAAGGATTTCCTTTTCCCAGTAATATCCCTCAGAACCTAAATCACTTATCACAAAAATAAACCGCAGAAAGAGGAAAAGATAAACTGTTTCCAAGTTCCAGGAACTATTTTCTGGCTCAGTTCAGACATCACACCAACCCAAAGCTAAGGAAGCTTAACCATGGTTTGCTTTCAGCTAGCAAATCAGGTTCAGAAACTGTGATCTGGTGAGTTTGCAAACTATGGTTTATGCCAGCCATAGTTTGGTGTGGTGACAAAGAAGCCTGAACTGACAAACCATACTATGATGGTTTGGGATGTGCATCAGAGATGGGGCAAGCTGAGCACAGGCCCAATGTGTGGGACCACACTTTCCTGAGGACCTACATCCACCCACCCTGAGGACTCATGGTTGTCTACCTGGAAAAGTCCTTTGCAGTGGCTTAAAGTGAGGCAAATCAGCCGATGGACTCATGCAACCACTGCTTGCCTCTGGGCACACACACACACACACCCCCGGCTGCAAGTGGGAGCATCTCCCAGAGGCTTCTGAATCATCACAAGACCTCTCTAAGTGATGAACCCATTGGCTGGGGGTGTGGGGGGAGAGGAAATGCCATGCAATTCAAGATACATGCAGCATTTCCCTCTCCCCATTGGCCCCTGTGGCCCCTGTGGCACCACAGCTGTCACTACAGGCTTCTGCAATTCTTCTTTTGCACCCTTTGAAGGTGGAAGGGGGAGGAAGTGCTGCTGGGCCTGCCACCATTACCTGCCACCCACTCAGCAGGTGTAAAAGGATCATTGTCACACACCAATTCTGTGATTGTAACTGTAATCACACACGTAATTGTCACACACACACACACAACACACACACACACAACACAACACAAACACTCAAAGATTCCATGCTTGCTGGACACATACAATGCTATTTTGCTCAATAAAAGTCGGTTATTTGCTAATGAAATTGTACTCGCACCAGGCTGCAAACGCCAGAGTATTCTATTTGTTTTGGGAGGTTGCAGATCCACAACATTATGCTAGCAAGGAGGCCGTATAATAAGAAGATTAACTGGAACTCTTTTCAATTACATTCCATTATCTATACTGAAAAAAAATTCTACTACCACTGTAGAAATAGGACACAGATGGTTTGTAATGTTCTGAATTCTGTAGAAGCCATTCAGCTCACCAACATTTTTTACCCTGGTTCTGTTAGACACCAACTACTGTGCCTATGTAAACAATATATACAGTTTTTGGATCCTGAAGACTCCTTAGTGTGAAATAAAACTTATAATAAGAAATTTCTGAAACTGTCATGGCCAGATACAATGCAACAAGAATGTTTAAAAGTCGGGTTAAAAGCCTTGTAAAAATACTTTATTTTTTTTTAATTATAAAGTATTTTTACATGGCTTTTAACCCGACTTGTAAACGTTCTTGTTGCAAAACTTATAATATCTGTCACATGTCCACAAAAGATGATAGAGTTTCTGTGCCTTCTTTACCATCATCCAGCCCCGGAGTCCAACTTCAGCTCCTTCTGCACCTGCCTTCTGGAGGGAAGAATCTAGAACATGGACCCCACGGTTCATGAGGCCACCTGATGCAGGTTGCATCAGTGGCAGAGTGCCAGAGGTTGGAGCGGGTGACACAGTCAGGAGGCCTTTCTTTCACCCTGACTCTGCTGCCGCCGCTGCCACCTCCCTCCAACCTGCCGCCAATGCAAGCCATGATGATCTGCTTCCTGCTATCTTGAGTGTGAAGCAGATCATTCCCCTCTATCATGGAAGTGCAGGACTTCTGGTTTGATTTACAGGGACAGTGAGAGAGTTCTGGAGGGAGTGCACCGGGATACTTTCCCCCTTTTCACTGCCCAACACACACCCCACCTCTCCTGGGGCTTACGCCAGCAAAAGAACTGGTGTAGGTCCAAGGAGGCTAGGATGGTGTAGTGGTTTGGGAGTCGGGCTTAGACCTGGAAGATCCAGGTTCAAATCCCCGCTCAGCCACAAAGCTTCCTGGGTGACCTTGGGCCAGTCACTATCTCTCAGCCCCACCTACCTCACAGGGTTGTTGTGAGGACAAAAAGGAGGGGAGGAAATATGTACACCACTCTGAGCTCCTTGGAGGAAAGGCGGTATAAAAATGTGAAAAATAAATAAAATAAATATAAATAGGTGACCAGGCGGCCTCTTGCTGGCCATCTTGTCCCCCCCATAGCATGCAGTGCACACTCCATTGGCACAGCTGCATACTATGGACTGGTGGGGAATAGGATTGGGCCGTAACTTGTAGTACAACATACTTAAATTGCATATGCAAGTTTATTTCCTTATCTATGTATCTATCAGTGTCCAGATCTTTTGAGATTTGCTGGATGAAAGTGTTACAACACCAAGGAATACTAAGGTGCAAAATGAACTGTTCTACTGGCACCTCTTGCTTCAAATGAACTGAACTGTTACAAGCCATGTTTTTCTCAAAGACTTTGGTTCAAGACAAGAACTCTGTGGAAGCTCAGAGTTTACATGAACTCTCTCTCTCACCTCTCAGACACATCCTGGAAGAAGATTTTAATCCGCCTAGTTGAATGTAAATGTATAATCCTTTACTCATGTTTTACAGTTTCTGTAAGTTTGTAACAGAGCTTACCTGCATTTTTGCATTTCTCTTCCCCCCATGAAATGTCTCATCCTGTAAACATCTGCATATTCTTATTACAATGTAAAATCTTGATTGTACCTGTTTTGCTGCAATTGTAAGCTCACATTCTCCTAGGTTGCATGAGAATTTGCATTTTAGCTGTTGGCCCGGGAAACATCCCCCCTGTCATTTCACAGTGATTTCCTTTTAATGGTGGATCAGGAACACACATTTGATAACAATGGTAAAGCCATTCACCAAACAAAAGGTATCTCACTTCCAAACTTCCCTCCCATCTCCTCTGGATTTTCCAAAGTTGTTTACCTCCAAAGTTGCACGTAACAAGCAACCCAACAACTCCTTAAAATCAGGAGTTTTAGAACAGTTTTTGGTCACTCTTCCTGAGTTTCCAAGCCTGCAACGTGGACCAGGCTCTCCTCCTCAAGACAGGTAGCTATGAAAAGCTGTTAACTTCTGCTTCCCCCCCCTTCCCCCTCTCTATTCCTTAGCTGTTAGGAATTGGGTTGGAAGAAGCAGGGACACCCAAACTTCACTCCCAAACCCCCCCTTTTCCTTTCTTTTGCACCAAATACACTTTGCATCACACAACCACCATAAATCAGGAACATACCACACTGTTAGTGTAAAAGGGAAATGTATTTTCTATCAATCCTATGTATGAACAATTTTACCCTTTTGTTCTGTTGTTAATAAATCTATACTTTTTATTTGAAGTTATTTCTCTCAGTCTCTCTCTTTGCTAAGTTATAAAAGGAAACTGCTTTACGCTGATTTGTTATCCAGTATAAAAGATCCCTTGTTCCAATTGGGCTGTGCTAATTTCCCCTAAGAACCAGCTCTTTTGGTAACAAAAGGGTGTCTGGACATCAGCAGAGTCCATTTCTATGGAAAAACCCTCCCCTTTTGTGGTGATCTCCAGGGTAGCACTGAAAAAGATCACATTCTCCTCTGGGAAATCTAGTGCTTCTACCCACCCTGAGATCACATCAAAACCAAAAGTACATACAACAAGCTATGCCCAGGCTTCATGCCACCAGAAATGCAGGATCAGAGTCATCTTTCCATCCTTTACCCAGCCCTAACCTTGAGGAGGCCTCTGTGACTGCCCCCCCCCAGCAGGATGCAGTGTGCGCCCCGTTGGCACAGCTACATCAGTACTGGAAAGTTGGATAGGATTGGGCCGTAAGTGTGATACCTGACTAGAGCTCTTGTCAGTACAGAGAATCTGACAGGCTGCTTCCTCGGTGTATACAGAAAGCTGTGTCTGTGTGTGTGGGGGGAGAGTTTTTGTGGGAGGAGTACTTGCTCATGACACCTCTTCAGGGATCATCTCTACCATATCAACAGTAGCTGCTTTTGCATTGCTAGAGGTTTTTCTGGCTACAAAGAGTTCCTCTTTCCTTACGTTCCCCAGCCAGCTAAGCTGTGCTCCCACATGCATGCTTTATTCTCTCCCCATCCACACAGCCCTCCCACCAACAAAGTACCTTGCTTGTGCAATCCTGACGGAGGCACTGAAAGCTTCCAAGAGAGGTCTGCTGACATCGAAGACGACTGACTCTGTCTCTCTCAAGACAAGAAAAGGATTCTCTGTCTTCCGGGAGAAAGGCTTTTCTCTGCCTGCCCCAGTTCCCGAACTTTTCTAGGCCAGAGGCTTGTGCCCTAGGAGGAAGTGACACAATAAAGCGGCATTGAGCAAAACTCCCCACACCACATGCTTAAGGTGCGACAACTCCTTCCCTTTGTGGTGGCAGGTGGCATTTCTGGGAGAAAGATGACTATTTCATGAAATGTTGGCTTCCCAGCTGTTCCGGGACCACATGTGGTCCGTGTGAACAAAAAAGGGCGAGGGCTGAGGCCTGCTGCTGTACTGCGTTTGTGTATGTGGTTTTCCTCTAAATTCCCGGTGGGTATTATATATAATAATTCAGGTCACTGACTGTCAAAACTTCTTCACCCAACAAGTGTTTATTGGTTTGTTTATGCTACGCTATATATACTTACAACATTTTTGAAAATTTTATTCTCTGGGGGTTTTATGTCATGGTGACACTTCATTAATATAATAATGAACTCTGTATAGTGATGCATAGGAAGTGTTTTAAAAATATATAATTGTTTCCCTCATACTTGTATGTATTCCAACAAAAGGGTGCTACAGATGTTTTATTTTCCACAAGCACCAACAGCTGAGAATCTGAGAGGGCTCAAAGGAAAGCTCCAATCAGCCGTCAGATCATCTCAGGAGCCATCTGTGAAAACAATCATGAGACTGTTGTCAGACAGCTGTACTTAAACTTCTGGCAGCTGCACTGCCATTCATCTCTTTCACCTTCACACATTAGAGAATTAGTGCTCCAACACTAAAGAAAATAAGACAGATCCACAAGGGAGGTTTAAGGTGCAGGAAGTCCAATGTAAAATAGAATCTTTTTAGTTCACTTCCATGCACCAGTGAAAAACTGGGACAAAACTCTTGATCCATGCTTCCAATATGTCTAGAGCAGGGGTGGCCAACCTTCCACCATTGGGGACTCTGTCTTCTTAAGGGTCATTCCATGTCAAATCAACCAATGAAAAATCCATTTTGGAACTTGATGTCATGGATTTTGTTCATTTTTGGTACATTTGTACCTTACCATGAGATGTTTAAAAAAAAATTCAGATTTTTTTGTCCACCCGTTTTTGAGATATTGAACTTTCAAAATTGCCTAAAAACACCAAAATTCACTTGTCACCATACCTTAAAATGCCATTTACAAAAAAACTATGAAAGCTACAGACATAGGACAGTGTCTTTTTAACGCTGTGGAATAGGGCTTTCATTTGATATACAACATGATGCAATTGTAAATTTTCAAGAAATTCAAAAATATTCAAATAATATTTATTTTGAATTTTTGGGAAAATGGGATTTTTTAAAATTTTCAAAAAAATCACACTATAATAATAATAATAATAATAATAATAATAATAATAATAAATTTTAAAACTAAACAGTTTACTCTTCAGGCCATGATGCGTGCTTAGCTTCATGGCATGTTTGACGAGGCCCTAAGAGTCATTATGCAACATTTTGAAAAACCCACACAAGTGCACTTTTTTTCTATCTAATGATGGGAAATTGCCACATTTTTACTGGCCCAGCTCCTGAGCTTTAAACTGCAGCCTAACATGCAGCAAACAAACAGGTGAAGTTTTCCTTAGGTAAAGTGCAAGGAAAATACCACCTGTTTCATTTATTTGTGTCAGGCTGCTTTTAAAGGGCTAGGAGTAGAAGCAGTTTAAAAGTGGACCTCCTACTGAAAACAGGTTCCAAGAAGGTTCAGTGTTAATGAGCCCCAATCCTGAAATTACTTCCTTTTTCCCCCAACAGAGACTGTGTACATTGAACTTTGGAATGGCTGACTGAAATGATACATGGCTGCCAGCCTGGCCAACACCATAACTCCATGCTGAAAAAAGTGGCATCTTGACACTCTACCCTATTTGGCAAGCTGTTAAAAAATACAGAGCCTCAATAAAAATAAAATTGGCAACCTTACTAGCACAAAAAATCCACCAAACCCACAGAGAGACAACATGTCAAGCAGGTACCCATGACATGACCATTTCTTATAATGTATCATGGCTGGGATCCATGGGGATCTCTTGCATGTGCAGAAGGCACTTCTGCTCAAGTGAGGCCCCGCTCTGGTTTCACACGCATTCTGCTGTGAGGCTCCCATGTGACACATACAGGCCACACTGACCTGGAGAATCCCCCAACCCCAGGAGCAGTGTTAGGGTGCACAGCTGGTGCCAAAAGGGCCATGAGGGAACGCCCCTCCAACAAGTAACTCACCCCTTCTGCTGCCCCCTCAGTTGCTGGACCCCTGTTCCAAGGACGACAAATGTTGACATTTTGGACATATTATACATTATATAATACATTTTAAACCACTGAACCATGAGCTGTCGATCGAAAGGTCAGCAGTTCGAATCCGTGCGACGGCTCCTGCCAACCTAGCAGTTCGAAAGCAAGAAATTGCAAGTAGATTAATAGGTACCGCGTCAGCGGGACGGTAACAGCGTTCCATGCGCCTCGGTGTTGAGTCATGCCAGCCACATGACCATGGAAACGTCTTCGGACAGCGCTGGCTCTTCGGCTTTAAAACGGAGATGAGCACCGCTCCCTAGAGTCGGACACGACTGGACTTAATTGTCAAGGGATACCTTTACCTTTATGAGACCTTGCCTCTCTTTTCAGTTTTTGACTCTTGGCTGAGGTCTCTAAAAGTTCATAGGAAACTAAAACTGTGAATTAAAATTATATTAAAAATTATATTGAAGGACATTTATATGATTTGCTCAGGAAATAATATAATATGATACATTAAAAGGCCCAAAGCTATGTACTTCCTTAGGTGAATCAAATAGGTTTATTTCCTAAGGGTTAGGGTTAAAGAACTACCATGGGATGCATATAGAATCTTTTTTTTAAGCGTACTTTTTTGAAGTCGAAAAACTGCTCCAAAGTGGGAAAAGGAAGTGTTTTATGATGTTCCAGAGGCAGCCAATCAGCACTGTACCGTCAGCTTTGGCTGCAAAAAGAAAGAATGGATTTCCCTCAAGCTCAATCATTGAGGGAAGATTGCATGTCTGAAAAAAAGATCGTACATGGACTTCCATGGACAGCAGACTCTGCTCAAATTATGTGGGCCTGGACACACATTTGTTTCACTCTGTCTACATACACTGTAGCCTGGGATTAATGCAATTTATTTTAATATGTCAATCTGACGTCTTAGAATCTCTCTGCATCTCTTACTCTATCCAAACAACTGCTGCACTCGTTTCATTTCCATTTTTCCCTTGCTCTGTTAAGCCTTATTGACCCACTGGGGTTGTTTGTTTTAATTATGTGTTAATTATTTTAATGTATATGTTCTTTTAATGTTGTAAGCCGCCTTGAGTGCCCTTGCCGGGAGAAAGGCGGGATACAAATTCTTTAAATAAATAAATTATCTAGTGAAACCAATTGTTTTTGACAGCATCTTAAAAGTGCTTTCTATAAGACAGTAACTTTCATGATCTTTCTGGTGTAATCAGTACTAAGATTTCACACACACACACACACACACACACACACACACACACACACACACACACACACACACACAGAGAGAGAGAGAGAGAGAGAGAGAGAGAGAGAGAGAGAGAGAGAGAGAGGATAATATATAGGAACTGATTTTGCTATGGATTTTAAATTCCCTTTAATTTAATCCATTTTAAATTAGCTGGTACTATTATAATCACATTTGGGCTCTACAGCAGTCAGCATTAGCATGCTAAGCTAGCTACTTTGGCCATTATCTACTGTGACCAATGGCTGCTTTGTTGTGCCATTCTAGAGCACACAAAACTGGGTTTGTACTCACATGCACAAAATGTATGCAGCAAACCCACGTTCATTCAGAGGACTGGCTCTGAGGAACCAGATGGAGTAGGCTATGTAGATTAGAATGTGGATTTTCATCCCAAAATGCTGCCCTTAGGTGCTATGTCTGACTTTCTCATTTCCTCCAGCAGTCCTAGGTTAGCTTTTTTGAGATCATTTCTGCCTTGAAATGGTCTTACTATGGTTAATATAGAACAGTGATGTAGACTTGAGTCTGTTGACTCGGACTTGAGTCGGACTCAAGTCGCATCAATGACTTGACTCGGCGATTGTAAAAGACTCAAAAGACTCGACTCGAGACTTGGAGTCTTTTACAACAAGTTGCATTTTATTAAATAGATAGGGACTCACAACTCGCAACCAAAGACTCGGGACTTGGGGGCAAAGACTTGGGACTAGACTTGAGACTTGGACCCAGAGACTTGACTCAATACTTGGAGTCAGAGACTTGATGCACATCCCTGATATAGAAACACTGGAATCTGCCTTCTCTTGAGTCAAGCCATTGGTCCCTCTTAGCATGCTCTACTCTGACTGACAGTGGCTCCCCAGGGTTTCAAAGGGGGTCTTCCCCAGATCTACTAGTGATGTCAGGGATTGAACCAGATATCTTCTGCATGTAAGCCATGTGCTCTGGGTTACCACCCCTCCCCCAATCATCAATCCTCATCCTCCTCATCTAAACATAATTATTTGATTTATATCCTGTCCTATTCCGTGGGCTCAGAGTGTTAATAGTACTGCCCCCAGAAACAAACTGGAAGTCAATGAAATTGACAGAATACTAGAATCCAAGTAGCTACCTTATACCTGGTAGCTACCATGGCTTTGACATGTCCATTCCTCTTCTGATGCTGGCCTTCAACCACCACCTGGACAATCTTCTGTCTTAAGAGTCCTTTCCAAGACAGTGCTTATGATACAACCTTCACTTTACCTGTTCCTTCTTCCATATAGGAAAGACGTTCCTAGCACCAGCAGCTTGATGTTTGCCACCAGCTACTCTGGAGCGCAAGCTCCCATGATGTGGATGATGGTTTCAAAACTCAGCTTACAGCTCACCAGTGGTCCTCAACATCTTGGTTGCGATCTGCTGAATCCAAGCCCCATTTATCTTGCACAAAGAGTGTGCTGCATTACTTTAGTTCTAGTAAAATGGTTCCTATAATGTCTGAATGTGTTTTAAATCTTATGCAACCTGCTGTAGGTAATTTGTAGAACAAAAAAACGGGACGCAAATGTAAAAATAATAATAATAATTAAGTTTCCAACTGATGCAGTTCCAGTGGCATAGTTGGGGGGCAGTGGGGTCCCCTAACGTCAAGTCAGAGGGGGGCATCACTCTGTTTGCGGGGGGCGCAGTGCTCGCCCTCCAAGCAGTCAGAGCAACAAGCAGAGCGAATTTTGACCCACCTGCCTACCCTCAGCCTCTATTTGGCTCCAAATCAGAGCCATTCCAGAAGTGGGGGGTGGAGTGATGACACAGGGGGTGGGGTGGCCCTGGGTACCAGTTGGCCCAGCTACGCTACTGTGCAGTTCATCACCAGAAGGAGCTAAAATTACATTAAACTCTTTCCAAATCCATTCTATCTCTTCATAAGCAGTTGCTGTACAGTTGCCATAGAGATGTTGAGTGCTTGCTGAACAACAAAAGCAACATCTATACTATACTACAGCATTGTGAAAAAGAGGGGAAAGGTGTTGACAAAGACAACTTCTCTAGGAATATAGGTCTCCAGTTTTGAAGTCACTTGGCAGATCTTACTGAGATGAAGGGGAAGCAGAAGCTGTTTAGCTAAGAAGTGAGGTCTGTGGTCGATTAGGTCTTTCTAGCTTAATTGTGATAAACTGCAGTCCCATGAAATCCTTTGAGCAGGGGGGCACCAGGATTGATGCATGTCAATTTGAAATGAATAATAAAACAAAGACACTGAACTGAAGAAGGAACAATTTCAAGAAGCAGTCAGGAAACAGCTAGGAATGTTGGAATCTTATCTAATTACATTGGACTGAAGAGGGACAAGTTCAAGTAGCAGCCAGAAATTTAACTATGAACATTGGCTTGAGGAAGGGGCAATTGCAAGTCGCACTCGCAGCCTGGGACAATGCAAGCTGCACTGACTTATTTCAGAATACATACAAAGGGAAAAGAATGAAGCTATCAAGCCAAGAACTGAATATTTTACTATGGTACTGGTTCATAAAGCATTTCACGTTTTCTTCCACATCACTTAACAAATTCCAAGGTACATTTATTTTTACCCAAGGGTTCTGGAGGTAATTGAAGCGACTTTTCACTGCACAATGGATGTTATAAGAGAACCTTTTGTTAAGTACATGCATCAAACATTACCAGTCTTTGATTCTGCATTACTTCCTTGTCATTTTATTTTGTTGTCATTCAGTCATCTCCAAATAACTTTATTAAAGGATACATTCAAGTGCGCTCATGGCCAAGGGTAGTTTTATTTTAAAGCACTAAAAACTCACTTAATAACTGCACAATCTAAATTCTGATTTCATTCTTCTATTGCTTTCAGTTCAGGTACAAACTGTTACCTACTGGCCTTGGAATAGAGCAGAAAATACATCAACTAGGGGTGTACAATACATTTCTGATCAGAAAAAAAAGAGAAATGAAACCAAATCACACCCATTCAGGTCCTTTTTCATTCATTACCAAATGAAATTCCCAAATGAACTGAATGGCAAATATACCGTATTGGTCTGAGTATAAGACTCACTTTTTTCTCCTAATTTAAGTTTTTTAACTAGGGGTGCGTCTTATAATCAGGCTGTTGCAATTTAATGCCAGTGATTTAATTAAATTTTTTTAATAGCACCAAACTTTAAGGATGCGTCTTATAATCAGGTGCATCTTATACTCGGGACAATACGGTACCATTCAATAATTTGGATTCATTGGATTTTGTAATGGGGGGGTCTTGCGTGTACAGTGGCAGCCATGGGAAGCCCTTTTTTTTAACCATTTAAGGTTGAAAATGAGTGGCAGAGCTTTTCCCACAATGCCCTGGACGTTGCATCATTTCAGGGCAGTGAGGGGGAAATTGCCATTTAGATTAACTGGAGATGTTATTGCTGGCTGCATCTTTTTCCTTGCAGAAAACCCCAGGTTGTTATGAGAGCCCAGACTGAGGCTGCAATCCTATGCACCCTTACCTGGGAGTAAGCCTCATTGAATACAATGAGATTTACTTCTGAGTAGACATGCATAGGTCTTGGGCTGTCAGTGTGTAGTGTGGTCTCCTCTAAACAAGGGTAATCCCATTTCCACAAGAGCTTCTATTCCATTGCAGCTTCTGCTGGAGGGAGAAGGGAAGGCCAAACTGAGGTGAAATTCACAAGGGGTCTGCAAAAGCTGTGTCATTCTACATATTTTAATGTGTTTTCAAAACAGTTTCACTTCACTTCTGTTTTTCATCTTTATTGAAGCTACAGCAGGACTCACTGCAGTTTCAATTCCCACAGCGCAGGGACATCAGTTTGCAGCAGGTCATGAAAACAGGCACAATTACATGCAGTTGCCTTGTATGTTGTAAACCAAACCTCCAGACCAGATGAGACAATAGATCCATCCATGTCCGTTCTCCACTTAAATCATTGTGATGGAAGCTTCGAACTAGCACTTAATTAAAGAAAAAAAAAAGCAAAAATAACACCATGGCAAAAAATGGGAGTGCAACAGTTTGGAAGAAACATCAAGATTCACAAGAATAAAATAAGCAAGTTAATGGAACCAATATAGAGAAAGAAAGGGGCTAGTGGGATTTAAAAAGATCTTATCATACCCTGGTCAGCATCTAGCAAATTCTGCTGCTACAGCTGCTCCCTCCTCCTCTACCCATCTCTCTTGTTGGAAGTGGGGGGCAACACTGCCTGCTGCAGCAGGACCCTGGAAGGCAGCATGTACTCGGGTCACCTGAGTCCATCTACCTGCCCTCTCTGTGGTTCTTGCAGGAGGTGTGGCTCTTCCTTCCTGTCTCTTCTCACACACGCTCTCCTGATCTCCAGAATCCAGAGGAGAAAGAGGTGCCCTGGTCAAGCTCCTTGCTCACGGGCCCACCCCCCACACTAGCACACAAAGAGGACAGCTTCTAAGGTCCCTTGTTCCTCAGGTATTAGGGCCTGATTCTAATCAGAAGATGTACATATGCAACTATGAACTGTAAGTAAAGCCTTTCTTTTGAAACCTTTAACCAAGCCTCCGACTCTGTGTGTGTGTGTGTGTGTGTGTGTGTGTGTGTGTGTGTGTGTTTTATTGAGAGCATCTAGCCTGGGTGGTGGGGGCCCTTTTACCATAGGAAGGGGGGCCTTTTGCTGGTGACTCTGCCACTTTCCCCTCCCCCTTCCAACAGGCATAGCGTAGCATCGTACCAGTCTGATGCCTTCAAATGTGTCCTTTTCCTTATCAACTGAAACTCACCACATTTTTTAGACATTTCACTGGGGGTAAAACTTTTTTCCATTTGCTTTTTAAGAAATATGTCTCTCTCAGAATTCCTAATCTTACCATATCAGACACTAACTTGGGACCCAGAAAATATTCCATACTTGGGCTTAATTTTTGTTACTGTAAAATAGAGAGCAAAGTATCGCTAGTGATGGATGCCACCCTGGTTCTTAATTATGTCACCACACTACATCACACTACAGCAACTCACCAGTTATATTAAAGCCATTGCCTTATCAGCACCACCATCCCCATTACATTTTCATTCAGAGCAGACAAACAGGAAATTTAAAGCAAAAGAACACAGAATTTAGCATACTGCTGCTGCTCTCAGGAATTCACTCACTGTAAAATTAGCCATGGCCCACAGAGCAGCCTTGCACTGCTGGAATGTGTGTAGCTGCCTAGCAACAAGACAGCATCCAGTGTGAAGCCGGAGCTGATTATAAAGAGCCTGTCAAATATGGCAATTTCTTGTCAGGGAAGTGGAGGTGGTTTCAATTAACAAACAATTCTGGACATGTTGAAAACACAGCAAATCCAAAAATAGCATCCATATAGACAGGATCAAAAATACTGTAAATAATTACCTCCACTGTTCATTTGCAATACACCCTTCCTTTCAACAGCCTCTGACCTGATGTTCAAATATGTTTGTATTCTGCTGGAATACCTCTGTCAGCATTCAGGCAATTCTGACCTTGGCATCTGTCTCTGCTCTGGAGGCAGCTTTGAACAGATTCAGAAGTGCTCACAGGCAGTGACCAGCAGCTTCTTGCAAAGGTCTCAGCCACAGGAACTGTTATAGCCAAATCCCATCATTCCAGAATCCATGAATACAGACAATTATTTACCAAGTTGCCCTGCTCTGAGATCCATTGTACGTTCTGTGAGGGCACAAGGTTAGAGCTTTCTTAGTGGTAGTGCTGCAAATGCAGAATGCATTGGTATTGCTGGGTGTGTGTGTGCAGCACCGAAAGTGGTGCATTGCACCTAGCAAACCGGTGTAACGCGGCCCCTCTCACCCCTGGAGCCATTCTGGCAGTGAAGGCAATGCGAGTGGGAGGGGCCACGTTACACTGGTTTGCAAGGCGCGGTGCAGCACCTTGCACCACTTATGGTGCCGCACCCCCTCCAGCAACGCCACTGGCAGAATGCCCTCACCACAGAGGCCAGGCCCTGACTATTCCGTGGGAGAACACAGAGGATTTGCAACCACACGTCCACTGCAATTCAGGGCTTTCTTCAAGGCAAAAGCTCTGCTAGTCCCTCCTCTGGTGCTGCCAATCATCCTTCAACAGACTTGCTGTGTCTGCATGTACCCCAGCAGCACTTGCCAGACGAAAGGGGTAGGTAGGAGTTTTCCCCCTGTGGGTTTGTCCTTCCGAGGGCAGTAAACACCCTGCTCTCTTGCCAGTGACAGCAGGATTCATGTGCTGTTTGTTTTCTGCGCCGGGTTGCACGGAACTGACTTGCTCATCCCACGCAGACAGAGCAAAAGATCAAACAAAAGCCGCTTCGGATGCTGTCTCTCCTACTTGCCGCAAGCAAGGGGGAGAGATGGGTTTCCTTTAAAGCTGAAAACAAGGAGAGAGAGAGAGAGAGAGAGAGAGAGAGAGAGAGAGAGAGAGAGAGAGAGAGAGAGAGCGCTCTGGCGAAGGAAGGTTTTGCTGGAAGCTAGTCCAGGGCACTGTGTCACCTCCTTGGTGACACCCCTTCAGCTTGGTGGATCGGAACTAGTACAGGCATGTTCTAAACCTCCATCCCTTCTTCCCATTCCTTCATTCTGTTTTGTAATGCATAAGGCTCTTTTCTTATCTGGGTTTGGTGGTTGTTGGTCTTTTTCTTGTTTTGTTGGTTTTTAAATCCAAGCCCTGGCAGTAAACGTTGGAACTGGCTGAGCCAAAATAAAGTCAATTATAAATAAAGTCCTCAAACAGTCAATTCCCTCTATCCACGGGGGTTAGGGTTCTTGGAAACCCCCGCGGGTAGCAAATTCGCAGGTAGCAAACCATTGATCCCATAGGATTAGCTGCAGTGGGGTTACGTGCAGGGGGTTAAGGGGTTGGGGGATACCTTACCTGAAGGTTCTCCCGGTTATTTCAAATGGCTCCACACTGGTCACGGGCTCCATTTTGAAGGTCCCTGCTGCCTCCGAAGGTCTCTCCTGCATTCAGGAAAACAGTGGCTTGAGCCAGTACAAGCTCCTGTCTGGCACCCCTACCTTTGAGATAGTGAATGCAATTTCATATTGTATGACACTGAGGCCCCTACCCACAATTTTCTTCATTCCTATTAGACCCTTTCCAGATATCATATGAATGCTCCGCCAGATTGTTGGTTCATTTACCCTAATGCTGTCTACTCTGGCAGTGGCTCTCCAGGGTCTTAGGCAGAGAGTGGTACCGTATTTCCTATCCCCTGACCATTTTACCTGGAGATTCAGGATTAAACATGGAACCTTCTGCATGCAAAACATTTGGTCCACTATTGAGCTTCCTCCCACCCCCAATTTAAAGTATTATTATTTTATTTATTGGATTTTTATTCCACTTTTCTCCCCCACTTAGGTATATACTCACTTATTCTTCTGGGGAATTCAGGCATCTAGAATACCATTCCTGTTATGTAGATACAGGTGGGCCCCCATATCCGCTGGGGATACGTTCCAGGCCCCTCCGTGGATACTTGAAACCGTGGATAAGAGCGAACACCCCCTCCATGGTTTCCTGAGCCCCCCCCACCCTGCCTCCCCTGTAGGCAGGCATGCTTCCCCCCCCCCAGCTCTTATTTTTCTCTCAGCAAGCTTTGTTTCTTCCTTAAAACAAACAGAGAAGCAGCCTCCATTGCAGGCAAGTAGAACGAGACTAAGTCCTAGAGAGGCTCTGCAAGGTTTCTGTTAACCTTGCAGAGCCTCTCTAGTACTTAGTCTCGTTCTACTTGCCTGTAATAAGCAGCCAGAGGCTGCTTCTCCTGTTTCTTTAAGGAAGAAACGAAGCTTGCTGGGAAAAAGTAAAAGCCTGGGGGGGGGGGTCCCCACGATCCGTGGATAACTGAAACCATGGATAGCGAATCAGTGGATATGGGGGCCCACCTGTATTCCTTTCCCCCCACCATGATCCAAACTATAATAGCCTGGTGGTGGGAATATGCAATTCTTGCCCAGGTAATATAGCCATTGTTATATTGCAAGGACTTTATAGTAGAGTGTGGTTGTCTGGTAACCTATTGGACAGTGCCTGTGACATCACTAGTGACACAACTCTCCCCTTTCCATGTCCACCATTTTCAGAATGTTTGACCAAATATATATTAATGAGTCATTTTATCTTTTTTGAGAGTCAATTGCTGTTTTCCTTTCAGCCAATTGCTACTGGCAATGATAACATTTGCTTAATTGTATTTTATTAATATAAATACACCCAGCGGCTCAGACAATAATTGCGTTCTTTTGCAAATCAAGTTACGGTACTCTGGAAATCAATGCAATAAATCCAAACTGCAAATGGGATGATCAATTTTCACTTGTTTGCTTAGGGGATTCAGGCAACTCATAGCTACTGCTTTCTACTGAACAAGCTGAAGCCACAATTTGAATCATTTCAGATTGTCACTGAGCAATTTTCAACCTCAAGAGGGAGGCGAGGATGCTGTTTGAAGTGCTGCATGGAGATGAATGTCAGGCTAAGCTACAGGCTTCTTGTCATTGAAGTGGTTGTTTTATCATGTAGATTCCTCTCTCCTAGTGGGATACCTATCAGGTGAGAAAGACCCATATGATGATTCTTCCCACCAGTGCCAGCATCCGGCAGTGATGTAGGTAAAGGTAAAGGTAAAGGTAAAGGTGACCCCTGACAATTAAGTCCAGTCGTGTAGACTTGAGTCTATTGACTCGGACTCAAGTCGCGTCAATGATTTGATTCGGACTTGACTCGGTGATTGTAAAAGACTCAAAAGACTCAACTTGAGACTTGGAGCCTTTCACGACAAGTTGAATTTTATTCAGGTTTATTCAGGTTTCCCCCATTAAATAGATAGGGACTCGCAACCAAAGACTCAGTACTTGGGGGCAAAGACTTGGGACTAGACTGGAAACTTGGACCCAGAGACTTGGGACTTGACTCGAGACTTGGAGTCAGAGACTAGATCCACATCCCTGGCATCCAGTTGCTGGGGGCCCTGGGCCTCCAATGGTGCTCACTTTGCACACCTCATGTTGGTGTATTGAGAGCTCCCATTGCTATTCGTACTGAAGATTCAGGGGATGGCGTAGCAAGGTGCTGATGATGCTGATGACTTGAGTGTGTGTGTCCCCTTGGCCAGGGCCCAACCTGGCCAACCTCTGATGCCGCTCCCGATTCCAACCCATGTGGTTGTGATATTCACATACTCCCCAGAAGAATGGGATTGATGAAGATGTCCATGCTCCTCTGAAATGTATGTGATGGAGGCGGTGGCAACTATAGGCGGGGCCAGCTCTAAGCCAAATGTTACCCCAGGTGAAGAGCATTTCCAGTGCGCCCCCTTTATTCAAATCCTGAAACCTTTTTCTTTCCATTGTATTTGTAGCCCCTTTCATGACTTTAGCATGCTATATTACCCTGATATATACCCTGATTACCCTGATATATTACCTTGATATATAAGCCGATAAATGTGCATGTATGAATAAATCTGTATGTATTCATGCCATATATAAGCAAATATAAAGACATTTGTTTCCTCTAACTTCATAGAAAATTATTTAAGAGTAATGGAAATGGTAACCCCCAGGTAATCCCTGTCCCTAAAACTGGCCCTGACGGTGGGGACAGGACAGGAGGTTCTGCAGTTCCTTTCCAAAGGGAGCTTTTCTCCCAGGACAAATAATAACTGCAGTTAAATTCCCCTCCCCTGCCAGCAGCAGCAACACATTTAATATAGGAAAAGTTACGCATGTCAGCTTGAATGGAGCCAGGATGAATAGGAGCCAGGATGGTGTCGTGGTTTGGGAGTCGGGCTTAGACCTGGAAGATCCAGGTTCAAATCCCCGCTCAGCCACAAAGCTTCCTGGGTGACCTTGGGCCAGTCACTATCTCTCAGCCCCACCTACCTCACAGGGTTGTTGTGAGGATAAAAGGAGGGGAGGAAATATGTACACCACTCTGAGCTCCTTGGAGGAAGGGCGGTTTAAAAAAAAATGACATCCTTTGCATGTGTAGTTTGGCCCTTACTTCAATAAAAGTTCCTGGGTAGTTAGGAAAAAAATGTTTATTGCAGAGATTATCTCCTTGACAGCATATCACATTATGCTTTGTCAAAGTCACACTTGATTTTGCATCTGACACTGCAAACTGAATCCCTTTCAAAGTTATTGACTTGGTATTATCCTTTAGCGAAGAACCCACTATTCTGTCTAGTCACCGTATTATCAACAATTCTATTCAGAATCTAAACCAGTTGGTCTCTCCTATATCTTATGCAGAGGAGGCAAAACAATAAATAATAGAGATAGCCAGTGTGCTGTACTGGTTAAAGTGTTAAGTTCGACCTGAAGAGAACTGGGTTCAAATCCCGCTTCACTCCTCAAGTTCTGTGGGTAACCTTAGGCCAGTCACTGTGACATCCGCCTTTTGCTGCACCCCCTCTGCCATGCTGCCTGGGGCAGGGGGCCTGCTGCCCCCTGCCCGGGGGTGTACTGCCCCCCCATTACTACGCCTCTGTCACTGTCTCTCAGCCTAACCTGCCTCACAGGCCGTGGGGGTGGATCCCTGGAGGAAGGGTGAGGTAATTACTACCATTTGGTTCAGAGGAAGCTTGAGCCAACCACCATCCCCATGCTGGTCTGTGACCATAATAAAAGACACAACTCAACTCAACCATCCCAAACTATCCGATACTTTGACCAAAATTGCGCATACATTTTCCAGTGCTTTAATCAATTAATTTTCTCCACTTCAGTGAATATGTATGTCCACCATTCACAAATTATGCTTTTCACATTTGAAATATCAGCACAAACCTCTCCAGCTAGCGTGGGAGGACAATGCTAACCTAAGACTAGACTTGAAAACAATCCCATCATAACATGACATTGCAAAACTTCCTTTTTTGCATCACTGGCTTGCCCTCCGGACTGCCATATCCTTCATTGTCCACCCTCTCTGGTAACTGTCAAGGTTGGGGAAAAGTCCCTAAAGCCTAGCTGTGGTTTCAGGTGAAACATCAGGAGGAAAGCTTGTCAGTTTCGTCACACCAGCATGCATTTTTGCCCCCCTTTCAAAGGGCAGGAGTAGCAATGTATGGTTGCGAGAGCTGGACCATAAGGAAGGCTGAGTGCCGAAGAATAGATGCTTTCGAACTGTGGTGCTGGAGAAGACTCCTGAGAGTCCCTTGGACTGCTAGGAGATCAAATCAGTCAATCCTAAATGAAATCAACCCTGACTGTTCCCTGCAAGGACAGGTACTGAGGCTGAAACTCAAATATTTTGGCCACCTAATGCGAAGAGAGGACTCTCTGGAGAAGACTCTGATGCTGGGAAAGATTGAAGGCAAAAGGAGAAGGGGAAGGCAAAGGATGAGATGGTTAGATAGCATCACCGATGCAACGAACATGAAAATGAGCAAACTCAGGAAGATAGTGGAGGACAGGAAGGCCTGGCGGGATATGGTTCATGGGATCACGAAGGGTCGGACACGACTTAACGACTGAACAACAACAACTACTGCACATAGTTATATGTTATATTTTGGGGGCACCAGTGTGAAACTGACATCACTGATTTTCTCATTTTCACCAAAGAGGGGGCCTTGTAAAGTAGATATCCCTGCTATAGTTGCCCACAATTATGGGAAAGGAGGAGTAATAGCTGGATAAGGAAGGAACCTATGCAACACCTATAAGTAGAAATACTTCTATTTAGAGAAAAGTTATTGCAATGTGAAAAAGCTATTCCAAATGAATACAAGAAAAAAAATAGAGAGCGGATGACTAAAAATGCCCTTCAAATAGAGCACATCTGTTCACAGGTAACATAAAAGATTCAGGAAGGTGGAAATGCAGTTGTCAGTCTACCTTACTGCACGGCCATCAATCATTTTAAGAACCTGATAGAAGGCCATCTAGAACTGCATTTCTTTGTTTCACAGATGCATGCCAACAGCAGGAGAGAGGCTCAATGGTGCTTTAAGTGGCATGTGTGAAATTGGTCATAGTCTGTAAAGTGGAGTGCTGTCAAAGACTTGTATGCGCCCTCCCTGATAGCGCATCATAAATATGAATGAGATCGATACAGAAGGTAAAGGAAGCTAACGCTCTCAGAAGCTACACATCTGTGGTCCATGATACTCAACCACAAACAGGTACGCAGTGCTATTTCATGTGAATAAAATGACATCTATTGAATTTCAGCCTGACATGTAGTTATTAGAAGCACAAAGCCTTTGTCAGAAAGAGAATTGTCGGCCTGCCCCAACCTCCCCTCCATCTTCTGACCTTCCTTCATTTCTCTCCCTCTGAATGTTGCCCTGGTGTGTTTTAATGTTATGTACAAGAGTTTTCATTCTTGCAGAGTCTCTTTTTAGTCTTGGTAGTACTAACCATTCTGAAGCTAAAACATAAAGTTTTGAAAAAGCAGTTTCCAAAAAGTGCCCCAGGGCATTCTCTGCACAGAAGGAAAATTTGGCATGCCAGATATGCTGGGCAAACTCACTGCACTAATGTGTTTGAAGACTTACACCTTGTATGAGGAGTGTATATGAAGAGAAATAGGTTGGGGTTCTCAAGTAATGCCTTACCAAGGGTAAAAATCCGGAAAGGATTTTCACATATGTTAAGGAAGATGTAAACAGCTGTAACTGGCCAAAAAAAAAAAAAAAACTGAGTCAAGCAACACAGCTTTCAGCATTAATTTCCTAATTAAGTTGACAGAAGATTTGTTAATGAAATCGCTCTCGTTCAAGGCCAGCCCAAGACTTCCTGGCACCTGAGGTGCTGTGCCAAATGCTACCCCCTCTTTACCTGTTGACAGAGGCGTCGCTCCGGTAGTGGTGGGGCTGTAAGTATCGCTGCGGTTACAGTCGCTT
The DNA here is from genome assembly GCA_026170595.1 of Plestiodon gilberti rubricaudatus. NCBI lineage: Eukaryota > Metazoa > Chordata > Lepidosauria > Squamata > Scincidae > Plestiodon > Plestiodon gilberti. The sequence goes on along the minus strand of JANXHW010000004.1, from coordinate 22,811,821 downwards.
TACCAAGCGAGGAGGAGGCAGCCCCGCCCCCTCACTGTCCGAGCCATTCGCCTACGGAGAAAGCAGCAGGCAGGGTCTCTTCCCTGCCGGTTTCTCCGTAGGGGACTGGCTCGGACAGTGAGGGGGCGGGGCTGCCTCCTCCTCGCTCGGTAAATCGACTGTAACCGCAGCGATACTTACAGCCCCGCCCCTACCGGAGCGACGCTTCTGCCTGTTGATGCTCCAGTCTCTGCTCTGTGCACTTCTTGGAGACACTCTAGCCCACCACTCTTCTCTCCTCTCCACTCTTTGTCTTCCACACTTTCTCTCCCCCCCCCGCTTCCTTTTCCAGTTCAGGGAGCAGGAAGAGGAGCAGTGGAGGAGAGTGGCGGCACAAAAGTGGGTCCCCCTGCCAGTCTGCTGCCTGAAGCAACCACTTCAGTTCCTCATCATGTGGATCTCATTTCCCATGAAAGTACAGCAACCTCAAGACCTCCTCCTGGAAGATTTGTGCACTGAACCTAATCCTGCAAAACGTTCCATGGGCCAAAACCAGACAAGGCGTTCAACTTTGTGTGAATCTTCTATTTAAAATTCAATATTCAACCATTCTTTGCATAGACCCTCACATGTCCCATCCTATTCAGTTACAGTAACACAATATCTTATGAAATTGTATGTCATGGACAGCTTTGCTGTGGGGCAGGTGAGTTAGTGGCAGGTGAGTTGTGGGGCAGGTGAGTTAGTGTATTTGCTACTTTCATTTTTTTAAGGCTGTGCTCTTAAAGAAGAGGGGAAACACCAAACCTCCCTAAAAGTTTTCAAAAGTGTAGCTGCTGCTTGCTTCATGTTAACATCACAGCAGCTAATGTTGCTCTTCTTTCTTCACCTGACGGAGTTCATAGAATTGAATGAAACGTAGTGATCCAGGCTATTGTTTTTAACTTGTGTTTAACTTTTTAAATTGTTTTTACAATATAAATATTTTTAGAGTTTTTTTACATGGCTTTTTATCCTGTATGTGAACCGCAGTCTTTGTTTTTTATTTATTGTTTTATTGTAAATTTTATTGTTGAAAGTTTGTAAGCCGCCTTGGGCATTTGCTCCGGCATATAAAATTTTAAATTAATCAATGTCCTCAAGACCCTGGTGCCAAGTGTTGAGGTCTTTAGGGGAGGATGCAGAGGGAAGGGCAGGTGGTCCTCCCCATCTGGATCAGGCTCGTGTCTTTGGAGCTGTTCCACTCTGCTTCGGTCAGCCCCATCCAGTCCACACAGCTGCCAGACATCAGTTCAAAGTCTCCACTGCCTCCCCAGAATTGGATGAAAAAGTGTGATCCAGCTGGGCATCATCAGCACACTGATGACCTCACAGTCCATCATCAGCACACTGATGACCTCACAGTCCATCATCAGCACACTGATGACCTCACAGTCCACATCTCCAGTTGACTTCACTCAGCAGTTTCATTTCAGTATCTCAATGCCTTTCTAAACCTGGAAAAACGAAAGCTTTGCGTAAAATAGAAGACACATAATTACGTTACTTAAAGTTGGGTTTGGGGGTAGATGCCATTCAGAACAGGAGTATAGAGCATCAACGTTTCTAGGTCAGTCAACTAATGAGAGCCATTTAACGTCAGATCGGAGTTGTGTTTTTTTTTTTTCCTTTTCAAATATCGCTGCATATCACTGTTAATGCTGCCAGTTTGGATGTTAAATTATTCATAAGCTGGTGGATGAAACGGGCTGAAGGTTGACACATCGATGTGTGGGAGGGAGAGGGCAGCCCATGTTTTGCTTGTTCGTAGAAGTACCGTATTTCTTCGAGTCTAAGGCGCCATCAATTCTAAGGCGCACCTTTACTTTCAGTACCACCAGCAGGGGAAAAAAAAATCCATCGATTGTAAGACTTCATTGAATCTACCCGCTCAGCACCAACTCTCCCCAGCATGTCTCCTGCAGCTGAGGATGACTGAGTGCACTGCCTTTGCATAGCATTTCTGGCCCCGCCAGAAAGTGCCATTTCCTTCGTTACCTGGGCTTGGGGGAGCTTCAGGGAGGCCTGCGCAACTCTCTGCAGGCCTCCCTGATCTTCAGTTCAGCAAAAAACAGCGATTTTTGGCCATTTCTGGTTTTCGCAAATCACCTGAAGCTCCCCAAGCCCCAGTAAGTAAGAAGATAGCATTTTGGGGTGCTTTTTGGAGACCTTCAATTCTAAGACGCACCCCATTTTTTGAAATGCTTAATTGGGAAAAAACATGCGTCTTAGAATTGAAGAAATACAGTAATCAATGCATGTTTCTCATCCATCTACGCTGAATATTTCAAGCCTTATAACCCAAAGGGCTTGTGAAATGGAAGTACTACAAAATAAATCTCCGACGTACAGCTCCAAAGTCATCTGAATTTTGAAGCTTCACATGTACAGGGCATTCATTCAAAAGTCAGACTCCGCAATGTCAAGAGGGTGGGAAGACAGCAGCCGTGATGAACCAGCGTGGTTGAGTGCAGTTGGAGAAGTTGTTTGAGCATGCTCTTTGGTTATATTTTTAGCAGCACTCCAGAAAGCCCTTTTCCTCTGTGATATTACATGATATGTTCTACATATTCATCTTCTCAAGCTTTGTTGGCGACTGACAGCCTCTGAGACTGACAGTTTGGCTTGGGGGAGATTGTGACATGAATGGCTCCTTGAAATGCACAGACTCAGCACAATTATCCCAGGAAATGGCCTATTAACATTTCAAAAAGAGGCTCAACTATAAAAAAGGGTCATGGGTTTCAAAATTCTAGTGTGTCAGCTGACATGCTTGCACATTAAATGCTGCAGAGAAATTGAATGGTCCAAAAGAGCACCTGATGTACTCCTGTCTCTCAAGTGATGAAGCAGACCTTGGTCTGTTCAGAAACCCAAATGCCTCTCTCTGATCTCCTAAAGAAAGAGTAGAGCAGGGGTGGCCAACCTTCCACAATTAGGATCTCTGTGTTCTTAAGAGTTGTGTAGTAGAAGACAGAATACTGGCAGCTACAGTGTTGATGGTGCTGCTAAAGCAGCTGCACCTGCTGAAATGCCTTCACCTATGCAGTCATTAAAGGGCCAGGAGCATTCATGTTGAAAGGTTAGCCACCCCTGGAGTAGAGTAAACAGTGGAGAAACTGTAAATATACAAATGGTGGCATGCAAAAATGCAAACTGCTCTTCGATTTTAAATATGGGGGGGTTGAAAATGCAGGACCCCTCCCCCAAAACTGTATATTTCTGCAAAGGTTTCAAAAAAATAAAAATAATTAATTAATTAAAATAAAATAAAAAAATTCTGGGTGCAAAGTGCCCAGTTGCTGCTCAAAAGGCACCTGAAATCTTTATTTATTTATTTTGATTAATTAATTTAATTAATTAACTAACTTGCCTGTCCCGCCGCCACCTTCGTCTTGTCATCGTTGTCCGCTGCCATTGCTGCCATTGCTGCCATTCTGCCGCCACCATCTTCGTCTTCATCATCTTCGTCCATCGTCTTTGTCCATCGTCCGCCGCCACCGCCTCTGGAGCCTGCTCGACTGCGTCCAAGCCAGCCAGGACTCCTGCCTCCGCTGAAGCCGCCGCCACTTTCAAAGTGCCAAAAGGCACTTTTTTTCCAGCGCCGCCATCTTGGATCTCGCGAGATTTTGCGAGATCCAAGATGTTGGTGCCGGGAAAAATAGCACCTTTTGGCACTTTGAAAGTGGCAGTGGTGGCTTCACCGGGTCTGGAAAGCTAGGGACTGACCCGGGACCGGAGCCCAGAACCCGGGACAGTCCAGGGTTTTCCAGGACGGATGGTAAGCCTATTCTTATGTTCTTAAAAAATTGCCCCCCAAAATTCAGGTTTTTTTACAATTGATAAGGCACACCATGCTGCTGGTGGGGGGCTCACATCCCTGAATGGCCCTACTAATAAATGACCCACCCCCAAACTCTCACAGTACACCTGCAGACCATTCGCAGCACAGCAATGTGCTGTGGCACACTGGTTGAAAATCACTGCATTGGATATATAAAACATTAGAAGCGTTCTCAACCCCTTCCCGGCCAAGTACCGCTTCTCGGGCAAATACCGCTGCCGGAACGGCCTCCCCTGACTAAAGAATTAAGTCAAATAGAGGTTAAAAGAGAAGATGTCTCAGACTTAATTGACAAAATAAAGATCAATACATCACCAGGCCCAGATGGCATCCACCCAAGAGTTCTGAAGGAACTCAAGAATGAAGTTGCTGACCTCTTGACCAAAATATGCAACTTGTCCCTTAAAACGGCCACTGTGCCAGAGGATTGGAGGATAGCTAATGTCACACCAATCTTTAAAAATGGAAGGAGGGGGGACCCGGGAAACTACAGGCCGGTCAGCCTAACATCTGTTCCAGGGAAGATGGTGGAAAGTCTCATTAAGGATAAAATCTTAAAATACATAGAAGAACAGGCTCTGCTGAGGGAGAGTCAGCATGGCTTCTGCAAGGGGAAGTCTTGCCTCACAAACCTGTTAGAATATTTTGAAAAGGTCAACAGGCATGTGGATGCGAGCGAACCTGTGGATATTATATATCTGGATTTTCAGAAGGCGTTTGACACGGTCCCTCATAAAAGGCTCCTGAGAAAACTCCACAGTCAGGGAATAAGAGGGCAGGTCCTCTTGTGGATTAGGAACTGGTTGAAGACCAGGAAACAGCGAGTGGGAGTCAATGGGCAATTTTCACAATGGCGAGAGGTGAAAAGCGGTGTGCCCCAAGGATCGGTCTTGGGACCGGTGCTTTTCAACTTATTCATAAATGACCTGGTGTTGGGGATAGGCAGTGAGGTGGCCAAGTTTGCAGATGACACTAAACTTTTCCGGGTGGTGAAGACCAGCAGGGATTGTGAAGAGCTCCAGAAGGATCTCTCCAAACTGGGAGAATGGGCAGCAAAATGGCAGATGCGCTTCAATGTAAGTAAGTGCAAAGTGATGCACATTGGGGCAAGAAACCAAAATTTCATATATATGCTAATGGGTTCTGAGTTGTCTGTGACGGATCAAGAGAGAGATCTTGGGGTGCTGGTGGACAAGTCGACGATAGTGTCGACCCAGTGTGCGGCAGTTGTGAAGAAGGCCAATTCCATGCTCGGGATCATTAAAAAAAGGATTGAGAATAAAACGGCCAATATCATTATGCCCTTGTACAAATCGATGGTTAGGCCACATCTGGAGTATTGTGTCCAGTTCTGGTCACCACACCTCAAAAAGGATATAGTTGAATTGGAAAAGGTGCAGAAAAGAGCGACCAGAATGATTCGTGAGCTGGAGCACCTCCCTTATGAGGAAAGGCTACAGCGTTTGTGGCTTTTCAGTCTGGAAAAAAGGCGCCTGAGGGGGGACATGATTGAGATGTATAAAATTATGCATGGGGTGGAGAGAGTGGATAGAGGGAAATTCTTCTCCCTCTTGCACAACACCAGAACCAGGGGACATGCACTAAAATTGAGTGGAAGGAGAGTTAGAACAGACAAAAGAAAATATTTCTTTACCCAGCAAGTGATTCATCTGTGGAACTCCTTGCCACAGGATGTGGTGATGGCACCTGGCCTAGATGCCTTTAAAAGGGGTTTGGACAGATTCATGGATGAAAAGACCATCACAGGTTACAAGCCATAAGCAACCTCCTGGTTTTAGAAGTGGGTTTTCTCTGTGCCAGGTGCAAGGGAGTGTCAACGGGAAACAGGTTATCTTGTTGTCTTGTGTGCTCCCTGAGGCATCTGGTGGGGCCACTGTGTGATACAGGAAGCTGGACTAGATGGGCTTTTGGCCTGATCCAGCAGGGCTCTTCTTATGTTCTTATGTTCTTACCACTTCTGGCGCCACTCTCCTGCTGCGTACCACCAGAAGTGACTGGCGATGACATCATTGCCGGTTACTTCTGGGTTTTTAGGTTTTCGGAGGCCAGGAAACGCAGCTAGGAGGCTCTGGGTGGGTGGAAGAGCCCTTCTCGGTGTTCCCGAGAGGCTTGGCCAAAGGCAGGAGCCTCTCAGGAATGAAAATGCAGTGCTGAAAGTGCCGCATTGGAGCGGGGTTCCAGGAGTCCATTGCTCTGAGTACCACCAGCAGTCAACCGAAGTACCACTGGTGGTACTAATACCACTGGTTGAGAACCCCTGCATTAGATCCTTTCAACAAAGGGTTGATATGGGATGTTTAGCGTCAAGGTGGATTACAGTGTAGCACTTGTTATATATTTATGGCATCCCTCCTTATAGCTGCACAGTCTTTCCATCTTTCCAATATTGATTCCTGTAATTATTTGCAGGATTTTGTCTAAATTTGCTTTCATACCTGCAAATTTGTATATGTTTGTACAACACCTCACCTCTCACGCTCAGAGAGCTATCATGAGTTTAATTAGACATCATATTCAGCAATTGCCCAGAGCAAATAAAATTGGAAAGAGTTGGGCTGTTGACTCCAGCAAGAGGAATCTGTTTTGTCTAGAGACCCACAGCTCTTAAGAATTGATGCTGGGAAAAGCTTTTTACACTTTATAGGAATGTCAGCCAAAAATAGGAATCCTCATATGCTTCAGAACCCTAACGAGACTATAAAGGAGGACATTTATGAGTGCAGTTACAAACTGAAACTCCAGAAAGCACAGATCAGCAGGGGCTTGCTATGCTCCCAGTTGAGCACTGAAGTGTACACCAGGAGGATTGTGGGAAATTGCCAAAGCCTTTACAGTGGTACTATTGGTAGCACCGAGTGTACCATTGGGGTGGCCAGGAAGTGTCTTGGGGGCTCCAGTGTAGAACTTTGCCACAGGGGTCCCAGCAAACCAGGCACCAGCCCTGCTTCTTTAAAAAGTGTTATATTTGGGTTTTAAGGTGTGTTTTTTTTAATGAACAAAACAATACAACAGGATAAAAACACAGGAAAATGCAACATGAATTACTGCATACCGTTGAAAGCTGCGTGTCTGATCACTGAACCACCTAGCAGTACCACGTTTTGTACTCAGGGCTTCTGTTCCAATTCTGGTTCTGGATCATGGCAACCGAGAGACTTTAGCTTCCGTTTCAGTTCCAGGTCACTGAAAACCACTCTATAAACTGAGTCTGGGTTGAGGTTCAGGTCATTTTGGCTCCTGAGCTGTACACAGCCAAGTTGCAAAACTGTAACAAGACAGGCACTCTGCGCTGGGTCCTATCCAGGATCGGGCCAGCACAGGCAGAGGCCTCCTCGGGGTAAAGGGATGTTTGTCCCCAAGTAATGGCCCAGTCACCCCAATGGGTTTACTCAGATGTGCACTGGCAAAATGGCCAATGTACATCCCAACAGGCTCAGGAAAGGGGATAGGATTTGGCAGAGCGTGCCACTGGTGGTCCCTCCCCCTTCCTGGGCCGGGCCACCCAATCACCCGTTCCGCCCCTCATACTCCCATGCCACCCAGCGCAGTCCTTACCTGCATCCAGTGGCAGCGGCCTGCGTCTGCGGCAGAGCGAGCAGTGCCGGTCGCGATGCTGGCACCGCTTGCTCTCCGGGCGTCAAAAATGTGCACATTTGAAACCTCCGGAGCGGGTGGAACAATAGTTCCACAGGTCCTGTCTTCAACAGGATTGTGTTGTCAGTCAAGTTACAAAACAGTTTTGAATTACAGAATTGATGTATTGCAGGAATCTTTCATGGCAGGCAAAAACAGATCGTCTAAAAATGAGTTTTCCACCACTGAATTCCTTGAGGTTGAAGGTGCAAATTAGAGAGGTCACCATGTCATAGTTCTTTGGCTCAGACTGTGAACTTCAGCAAAACGTGATGCTTGCTCAGATATAACACCAGTATTATGATCCATCAAGTTCCTCTCTGGCTCAGATGCTCTTGTAGTAGTCCAAGCCAAAGAAGAACTCAACTACTGTACCACCAACCAACTCACATACCTCCCACGCCTCCCCCATCAATCTCCAACACCATCTCTCCCACCATCTTGTGGCTGTTGCTGCTCTAATGATGGCTCTGAAGGAGGGAGGTCCCTCCCTCCCCCCCCCCACCTGGTATGGCTACAGCAACAAATCTTGCTCCAGGACTGCTGGGAAACGTTACCATTTCCATTAGTCTCACTGGGCAGCCTGATTCACGTTAATTCCAGCTCCTCCCTCCCAACGCGGACCCAACAGTGGTGTCATTCCTAAGTGGTCCCCATTCCTAAGCTGCTAGGCTCTAAGTCCAAAGTAATTTTTAATTATTTTTTATTTGAACAAATGAGATGATGCTATCTTATGTCGAGTCAGACCATTGGTCTATCTAACCAAGTGCTCCTGACTCCGACTGGCAACAGTGCTCCAGAGTTTCAAGCAGAGGCCTCCCCCATCCCATCATCATCTGTTGCCTGATCCTTTTGACTGGAGATAGTGGGATTCAAAATGGGGGCTGTCTGCATGCAAAGCATGTGCTCTGCGATTCAGCTATGGCCTCTCCCTAATCTTAATCTTTGTGGGACTGTAAATCTGAAGGAGTGGTATGAGTCTAGCACAGGAGACAAGCTATGGTCCATGTGGAAGGCCACAAGACCTTGACACATGTTTCTTTCTCTCTTTGTTTTGATATATACATCCGTTTCTCCTCTTTCATTACATTCCCAACTATTAGATGAACGAACATCTTTTACAAACCTGCAGACCTACTACTGCCCACTCATAATGTAAATCATGAGTTGCTATTTGGGGTGGGTGGGTTGTCCAGTTTGTTTTTCCAAATAAAGACACTATCAACAAGTAGAAAAGATCTTGCAGCTGAAACATCTCTCTTGACTGCAAACATGTGCAAGCAACCTGACAATTTCCTGCAGCCACTGACCTGCTGAACCTCCTGGCTGCGGCAATTTAAGCATGACACATCCTGCTTGGCAGCCATCTAAAAATAAACCAAAGCACTTTTCTTAAATAGTCCCACCCCCCCGGGCCCTCAGTCCTCCTCCTCCTCAGTCACTGGGAGAACAAGTTGCAGTCTCCTATACTGTGAAGCATTCCACTGAGCTACGCAAAGCAGTTTGGAATTGGATTGCTTCCTTCTTCATCCCACTGGAGTGGACAGGGTTAGACCTGGTAGTCAAGTTCCTGGAGCCGAGAAACATCCATAAAGTCACAATTTTAAAGTTGTTTTCTTATCAGTCTCCTCTCTGTCACAAGTTTACCACCTGCCTCCCTTGAGTTCAATGGGACTTGCTCTCAGATAAGTAAGCACAGAGTTGCAGGCTTTGCGTGTTTTCCATTCCTGTCACTTCTTCCTACTTTAAAACTTATTTCATTTAAATATTGTATCTAATTCATTTCATCTTAAACTCTTGGAGTGGGTTCCAATAGTTTAAAACAAATGCATAAAAACTAAAAATGAGGACTAAAAATAACCCAGATATTTTTATAATATAAAAGGTATATTAGAGTGGTAGCCTGAGTATGTATACTAAGCAGTAAGTCCCACTGTATTCAGCAAGACTTACCCCCAAGCAAGTTTGCATAGGATTGTAACCTTAACACAGGGGTGGCCAACCTTTCGACATAAATGCTCCTGGCCCTTTAATGGCTGCATAGGTGAGGGCATTTCAGCAGGTGCAGCTGCTTTAGCAGCACCATCAGCAATTGCAGCTGCCAAGATTCTGTCTTCTGTTCGTTGTTCAGTCGTTAAGTCGTGTCCGACCCTTCGTGATCCCATGAACCATATCCCGCCAGGCCTTCCTGTCCTCCACTATCTTCCTGAGTTTGCTCATTTTCATGTTCGTTGCATCGGTGATGCTGTCTAACCATCTCATCCTTTGCCTTCCCCTTCTCCTTTTGCCTTCAGTTTTTCCCAGCATCAGAGTCTTCTCCAGAGAGTCCTCTCTTCGCATTAGGTGGCCAAAATATTTGAGTTTCAGCCTTAGTACCTGTCCTTCCAGGGAACAGTCAGGCTTGATTTCATTTAGGATTGATTGATTTGATCTCCTAGCAGTCCAAGGGACTCTCAGGAGTCTTCTCCAGCACCACAGTTCAAAAGCATCTATTCTTCGGCGCTCAGCCTTCCTTATGGTCCAACTCTCGCAACCATACATTGCTACTGGGAACACCATTGCCCTGACTATGCGAACTTTTGTTGGCATGGTGATATCTCTGCTTTTTATTATGCTGTCTAAGTTTGCCATAGCTTTCCTTCCAAGGAGTAAGCGTCTTTTAATTTCATGGCTGCTGTCTCCGTCTGCAGTGATCTTGGAGCCCAGAAAAGTAAAATCTGTTACTGCTTCCATTTCTGCCCCTTCTGTTTGCCAGGAATTGATGGGACCAGATGCCATGATCTTAGTTTTATTAATGTTGAGTTTCAAGCCAACTTTTGCACTCTCCTCTTTCACCCTCATCAAGAGGCTCTTTAGTTCTTCTTCACTTTCTGCCATTAGGGTGGTATCGTCTGCATATCTGAGGTTGTTGATATTTCTCCCGGCAATCTTGATTCCGGCTTGCGATTCATTCAGCCCTGCATTTCTCATAATGTACTCTGCATATAAGTTAAATAGGCAGGGTGACAATATACAGCCTTGCCGTACTCCCTTCCCAATTTTGAACCAGTCGGTTGTTCCATGGCCGGTCCGAACTGTTGCTTCTTGACCCGCATACAGGTTTCTCAGGAGACAGGTAAGGTGGTCTGATACCCCCATCTCTTTAAGAATTTGCCACAGTTTGTTGTGATCCACACAATCAAAGGCTTTTGCGTAGTCAATGAAGCAGAAGTAGGTGGTTTTTTGGAACTCTCGGGCTTTCTCCATGATCCAGCGCATGTTGGCAATTTGATCTCTAGTTCCTCTGCCTCTTCGAAACCCAGCTTGTACGTCTGGTAGTTCTCGGTCCACATACTGCTGAAGCCTGGCTTGTAGGATTTTGAGCATAACCTTGCTAGCATGTGAAATGAGTGCAATTGTGCGATAGTTTGAACACTCTTTGGCACTGCCCTTCTTTGGAATTGGAACGTAAACTGACCTTTTCCAATCCTTTGGCCACTGCTGAGTTTTCCAAATTTGTTGGCATATTGAGTGCAGCACTTTCACAGCATCATCATTTAGGATTTTAAGTAGCTCAGCTGGGATATTATCATCTCCACTAGCTTTGTTGTTAGTAATGCTACCTAAGGCCCACTTGACTTCACTCTCTAGGATGTCCGGCTCTGGGTCAGTGACCACACCAGCGTGGTCATCAGGAACATTAAGATCTTTCTTGTATAGTTCTTCTGTGTATTCTTGCCATCTCTTCTTAATCTCTTCTGCTTCTGTTAGGTCTCTGCCTTTTTTGTCCTTTATCATGCTCATCTTTGCACAAAACGTTCCCTTGATATCTCCAATTTTCTTGAAGAGATCTCTAGTCCTCCCCATTCTGTTGTTTTCCTCGATTTCCTTGCATTGTTCATTTAAGAAGGCCTTCTTATCTCTCCTTGCTATTCTCTGGAAATCTGCATTCAGTTGTTTATATCTTTCCCTTTCACCTTTGCTTTTCGGATTCCTTCTTTCCACAGCTATTTGTAAAGCCTCGTCTGACAGCCACTTTGCTTTCTTGCATTTCTTTTTCTTTGGGATGGTTTTAGTTGCTGCCTCCTGTACAATGTTACGAACCTCCGTCCATAGTTCTTCAGGCACTCTGTCTACCAGGTCTAATGCCCTAAATCTATTCTTCACCGCCACTGTATACTCATAAGGGATATGATTTAGGTCATATCTGACTGGTCTAGTGGTGTTCCCTACATTCTTCAATTTAAGCCTGAATTTTGCAATAAGAAGCTCATGATCTGAGCCACAGTCAGCTCCAGGTCTTGTTTTTACTGACTGTATAGAGCTTCTCCATCTTTGGCTGCAAAGCACATAATCTGTCTGGTTTCGGTATTGACCATCTGGTGATATCCATGTGTAGAGTCGCCTCTTGTGTTGTTGGAAAAGAGTGTTTGCTATGACCAGCGTGTTCTCTTGACAGAACTCTGTTAGCCTTTGCCCTGCTTCATTTTGCGCTCCAAGGCCAAACTTGCCTGTTGTTCCATTTATTTCTTGATTTCCTACTTTAGCATTCCAGTCTCTCCTATGATGTAAAGGACATCTTTTTTGGGTGCTAGTTCTAGAAGGTGTTGTAGGTCTTCATAGAACCGGTCAACTTCATCTTCTTCGGCATCAGTGGTTGGGACATACACTTGGATTATTGTAATGTTGAATGGTTTACCTTGGATTCGAACTGAAATCATTCTGTCGTTTTTGAGGTTGCACCCCAGTACTGCCTTTCCCACTCTTTTATTGACTATGAGGGCTACTCCATTTCTTCTAAGGGATTCATGCCCACAGTAGTAGATATGATGGTCACCTGACTTAAATTCGCCCATGCCCGTCCATTTTAGTTCGCTGATTCCCAAGATGTCAGTGTTCAATCTTATCATCTCATTTTTGACCACATCCAGCTTGCCTTGATTCCTCACATTCCATGTTCCTAAGCAGTATTGCTTCTTGCAGCATTGGATTTTCCTTTCAACTTCAGACACATCCACAGCTGGACGTCCTATTGGCTTTGGCCCAACCGCTTCATTCTTTCTGGGTCTACTTGGAATAGTCCTCCGCTCTTCCTCAGTAGCATATTGGACACCTTCCAACCTGAGGGGCTTATCTTCCGGCGTCATATCTTTTAGCCTTTTGGTACTGTTCATGGGATTTTCTTGGCAAGGTTACTGGAGTGGGTTGCCATTTCCTTCTCCAGTGGATCACTTTTAGTCAGAACTCTCTGCTACGACCTGTCCGTCTTGGGTGTCCTTGCACGGCATAGCTCATGGCTTCATTGAGTTACGCAAGCCCCTTCGCCACGACAAGGCAATGATCCATGAAGGAGTCTTCTACATACATACAGACAGACAGTAGTCTGTCTTTTACATAACTCTTAAGAACGCAGGGGCCCTAATGGTGGGCGGTTGACCACCCTTGCCTTAACATAAGCTACATACTATCTCTCAGGTAGTCCATGCAAAAGACAATGAGCTAGGCATTATCATATGCCCCTAGGTAAATTTTTCAGTTTGCCTCCTACTGAGCCTGATGCCTTTTCTCTGCTAGAGTTATTTGAAACAAGTTTCAAAGGCAGCTACTGATGACATCACCACTCTTCCTATAGGAGATGTACTGGACATACTTCCCTGTCCCCCCTCCTTCCCTCCGCTATGCCCATGCCAATTAGCATAAAGGCCCTGGGATAACGGGCAAACAGTAAGTCCTTATATTTAAATGGCATACATTGTATAAAATTAGGTCATATTTAATTGCGATGTCATACGTCCAGCTGCATACATCCATAAAAGCAGCTACATGTTTGTTGGCTATGCCAACAAGGTGTTGAACATCACCCTTGATAAAAGAATGTCATTGCTATAATACAAACAAACTCTTTGTTCCAAGCTGGGGAGGGAAAGGCTGTGAAAATACTCAAGACACTCTGCTGTAGTACCAATTTTTTTTAAGAATAAAAACTGGCACTCTGCTCATTGTCCCTGAGGATATGTGAACCACAGACTTGCCTAAAGCTAATTGGCTTCCTCTGGTGTTCTTTCACAAACTTTAGGAGCGGGGGGGGGGGGGGGAGAGATAGCCTGTGAATCAGAAGCTTCATTAACCTTCCTATACAGCTATGCCTTTTGTAGGCTCACTTCTGTCACTTTAATTAAATGGCTTTTTTTGCCTTTCCTAGTACAAATATCCTGCCATTCTATGGCATTCTAATTAGATCTGTCTAGAACATCAGAATAGATATTTTGCACAAAACAGTGCCAAATGTGACAGCTTTTAGTACTTCGGTGTGCAAATATATGTATATCCATAGAGCTACAATTTGCTTCTTTGCCTATGTTCACAAACCTATGTTTTACAGCAGGGGTGGCCAACCTTCCACCATTAGGGCCTCTGCGTTCTTAAGAGTCATGCAGAAGACAGAATCTTGGCAGCTGCAAGTGCTGATGGTGCTGCTGAAGCAGCTGCACCTGCTGAAATGCCCTCACCTATGCAGCCATTAAAGGTCCAGGACAGGAGCATTCATGTTGAAAGGTTGGCCACCCCTGTTTTTTAGCATAAGATAAAGGTGACCCCTGACAATTAAGTCCAGTCGTGTCCGACTCTAGGGTGTGGTGCTCATCCCCATTTCAAAGCCGAAGAGCCAGCGTTGTCCAAAGACGCCTCCGTGGTCATGTGGCCGGCATGACTCTCCTTGCCGCAGCGCATAGCATGCGGCTGGAACACGGAGCGCTGTTTACCTTCCCACAAACGGTACCTATTTAGCTACTCGCATTAACATGCTTTGGAACTGCTAGGTTGGCAGGAGCTGGCCAAGCAACGAGAGCTCACCCCGTCGCGGATTCGAACTGCCGACCTTTCGATCGACAGCTCATGGTTCAGCGATTTAACCCACTACGCCACAATGCCCGTAAATAATTGTTCTGCTGGCACTAAATAAATGTTAGGTATAGTAGCAATCTCTGTTGACATACAGCAAGAAATGCGGACAGAACATTCCTTCATTATCGCTGAGCTACAATCCATTCCCATCCCACTGTTTTCATCCTCCATTTATCAACTGATACAGAAGCATTAGTCATGGCAGCACATGGGTCATAATGTTCCATAATATCGTCTCACATACTCTGCCACAGGAACAGCCCTTAAGGCACTTTACAATCTTAGCCCATATCTACACTGTAAAGTTAGATTAGTTCTAGCTTCCTCCCCAAACTTTTGGAATCATATAGTTTGGTGGTGAGGGGGTGAGAATTCTCTGTTGGTGATCAGTAGCCCCCATCACAGAAGAATTGCAATCCCAAAAGTTCCCTGGGAAAGGGAAGGACCGTCCAATAGACATCTCTAGTCTAGCATATGCTCCAAGTGTCTGTATTTACCAGGGATAATATCTATTTTCTGGTACTCCCCCATTAAGTCATTGACTTTGATTTGTTCCTGGTTTTGCCTTTGGGAGATGCCTTGTTAAAATGCTGGGAGAGCCAATTGGCCAAAGTTACCAAAAATATCCTGGAGACCAGATAACATAGATAGAATATAAAGGTTGAGTATCCCTTGTACAGAGTGCTTGGGACGGGAAGTTGTCTGGATTTCAGATTTGTCTGGATTTTGGACTATATAATATAATGAGATATCTTGAGGATGGGACCCAAGTCTAAACACAAAATTCATTTATGTCTCATATACACCTTATACACATAGCATAAAGGTAATTTTAGATGATATTTTTAATAATTTTGTGCCCCAGCATGTCTTGCACTATTCCAGCCAGGTGCTGGAAAAAGTTGTGTTTTTTTAAAGTCATAGCCCCCAAAATGTCTGGATTTTGGATGTCCAGATAAGGGATAATCAACCTGTACAGAATTTAGCATCTAATAATCACAATAAACTGTTGTGTGAAGACAGGCAAGATTTACAGAATGGTCCAGACTACAAAGGTCCCAGATGGGCAGGAATGGTACGTTAAAGATGAATATACTTTCACAAGTCCTATTTCTGAATTTACCATTGCAGGTACAGAATTCCTTTTGGGAGGAATGGCAGACTCTATTATTAAGATATGTATAGCAAAAGGGGCTACCTAGAATCGCTACTAAAACCTAAAGGTAAGTTCCCCGACAGGTGGCAGAGAGGCGTGGGGAGGGTAGAACGGGCCATTCCTGGGGGGTTGGGATTGGTCGGCTGGGCCCGAGAAGGGGGAGGGATTGGCAGCAGTCTCCTCCACCAAATCCTAACCCCCTTCCCAAGCCTGGCTGCCATTACACAGCCAACTCAAATATGCACCAGCAAAATAGTTGGTGCACATTCACGTAGACCCATCAGGGTGGAATGGGCACTACTCGAGGTAAGCGGATGAACATCCCCTTCCGCCAAGGAAAGTTCCAGTCGTGCCAGCACACTGGATCCTATCTGGATAGGATGCAATGCGGGCTCTATACCCACGCTGCAGCCTAGCTAGACAGGATTGGGCTGCCCATGTGGGAAAAAGTGGGAAAAGGCAGAAGGATGTTAAGTGGTTTTGTTTTGTTTCATTTTCTGCTTGGTTAAAACAGGCAACTGTTTTGAAAAGTCTTTGCTTCACAATCAAGACTTCCGCCTTGAGTTATGTAAGCACACTTCCCAGGCTGGTGGGCTGTTAGCGCTGAGTTACATATAATCACTTTTGCAGTGTCAAAAGAGTACAACTGAACAGTGTGTAGGATGAGGTGCTATAGAAAGTACTATATTGAATTTGATGGCACAGCTAACACAGCTGTGAGGGTGCAAGTGAAGTCTATGTTAGCATTAACAAAAAAAAATGCTGCATAGATTCCTAAGATTGCTAGTGAAGTAGCCTATAATTTCCTGCAGTGCATTAATGAAAGGAGTTTGAAAATGGCACTTTCCCCCTTAATGTCTTGGGTCTGCACTTATAGCGGCTATTTCCATTTGGTTATCACCATGTGCTGAGGTTGAAGGAAGAGTAAGTTGCCAAGTCATCTTCCTCAACACAGAATTATGAAGCAATTCTCAACAACTAGGAAGTATTATGGAAGAGCAAAGGGATGCCCAAGCCACTTTGAAATGGGAAAGAATTTTTTTTAAGAAATATTCAAGGGAGGGGGGAGTTGGCCCTTTACCAGTTTGATCGCACTTCCTTCTACATCCGTTCTATGCTTTGTTTTTTCCTAGCCTGGCAAATTATGGAGATTAAGTGCCTTTTGAGACCACATGTTTGCTTGATTAGTACTAATTAGAAACTCAACCTTTGCCACCCTTGTTCAAACAAGCAGCATTTGCTTATTTTGGATGCTGGTGTCTGGGGGGGGGGCACAGTGACTGTCTTTCAACCTACGTTGCTATCCCATGTACACCAGCCAGAAATAGCAGTGGCCCTGCCCTCCATTCAACTGTAAGTCTTCTCATGCTAGAAATTAAGTAAGCAAATGTTCGGGAGCCTTATAAGGTGCTTCGTGAACTGCTGTCCCAGTGCAAACTTCTCCTCTTCTTGCCTGTACAACATCTTGTCATGGCATATTACACATTTTCTGGCATTTCAGTTCATGTGACATTTCACTAGTCATGTTGTTTCACTATCCTGCATTATAGATACATTTTTAGTATGGCTACAGCATTTAAGTTACTGACAGCCCAAACCTATCCTCTACCACCAGCGCTGATGCAGCTGCACCAAAAAGGCATGTGCTGCATCTGGAGGGGGGAGGACTTGAAGGCAAATGGGAGGTAAGTGAAAAAAAAAATTACTTCTATGTAAGCCCTGGGGCTGCCTTTGGGTCTCTTACCCAGTGCCCCCCCCAACGTGTACCGACACAAGCCCCACCCGTGCTGTGTCATGGCGAGAAACACCCCCCTCGGCATTTTTTCTCCAGAACACAGCTCCTAGGAGCCCGGGCGGGCAGGTGGGCCAATCATGGAAGTTTTTTTATTGCCGCCACAGTGCGCTTCCCCTCGCGTGCTACCCGGGGGGGGGGCTGCCCCCCGTTGACTCTGCTACTGTCAAGAAGTGCGACATGTGGAAATCTACTACTATGGCTTTGCTTTGAAATGACATTGTGAAGTCTTATTAGAAAAAGAAATATATGGGTTGCAAAACAAAGCACTTAATTAAGGCACAATGTTTCCAATTATACACGCCAGGATGAGCTCATTACAATTAATGTCATTTTCAGTAGTGTCCCCAGAAATGGCAGAACAAAGTCAGTAGCAGCAAGAGCAGCTTTCTGTCGCACTACTGTTCAAAGCAGATAAGTGCTTCTATTAGAAACACCTGTGTAGGCTGCAAGCAGATGTAATAAAAGTCATATGATCATCTGGTGATCCTCATCATCTGAGTAGGAACCATAATGTGACAACACTGATAACACTGTGCCATAGAACGCATATGTGGGTTTCTTCTGGGTCTTAATCAGATCTATTTAAAGCTGGCAAGAAAAAAAGGGTTGTTGAGACTACGGATCCAATCAACAAATCCTTGGGAGCTCAGCTGTAAGTTTTTATTTACCATTGGGGTAAATAGAATCTCTCAGAACTATGTGGGGCTAGAATATGGAACACCCATGCCCTGAGCCAATTTTTTTTTTCTGACAGCTTCTTTTGTATATTCCTAGTCCACTGGCTTAGTGGCGTTGCTCTAGGTGGGGCGGAACTCTAAGTTGCACACCCGCACGAGAAAGCCCTGCCCCCTCGCCTTCAGAACCTTTCAGGGCTGCGAAGGCAATACGCAGGGAGTCTCCTGTGCATTGCCTTCGCAGCCCTGAAAGGCTCCAAAGGCGAGGTGGTGGGGCCGCCTCATGCGGACATGTAACGGTGGGTCGGAGCATGGCGGAACTTAGAGCTCTGCCCCACCTGGAGCAACACCACTGCACTGGATGCCTCTCTTAGACCGTGTTTAGGTAATTCAGTTTTGCGTGTTTGAAGCCAAAGAAAAAGGATCAGTGAAAGGAAAATGTCCTGGCTTACTTACACAGGGCGACCATCATGTTTTCCCTATTTTGTCTTTATTACTTATTTAACTATGTTGTTGCAAGCTAATTTATTTGTTGCAATACATTTCAAAGTCTGTTTCTCAGTCCTCTTTGTGTCATTTGAAGAAAAAAAAAACATGTCCCTTGATAGCACGAATCAGTGTACTCCTCTAATTTCCATTCCCTCAAATGTTATGCATATTTCCACAGCTTTCTGTAGACTTCAGAGGGAACTGGATCAAGGCTGGATCTGCCTTGGAAAAAGCATGAAAAGAAGAAAAACATAATGCAAAACATTCGGAAGAGAATACAGTAGTTGGATACTACGCACTGTCAATCACTTGCTTAGTGAGAGCGAAATGCCTTACACCAGCAGGTTTTGCATTACATTCTGGAGAGGCTTGGCGTTCCTCCAGATTTACCATGGATTCCTTGAAGCTTAGCTTGGCCCCCGGGTCATTCCGTGTCAAATCAACCAATAAAAAATACATTTTGGAACTTGATGTCACAGATTTTGCTCATTTTCGGTACATTTGTAGCTTACCATGAGATGTTTAAAAATTATTTTTTTCATATTTTTTTGTCCATCCGTTTTTGAGATATTGAATGTTCAAAATTGCCAAAAAAGGCCAAAATCCACTTGTCACCATACATTCAAACGCCAGTTACAGGATATGGGACAGGTGTCGTTTTACAGCTTATGAATAGGGCTTTCATTTGATATACAACATGACAAAATTGTAAATTTTCAATAAATTCAAAAATATTCAAATAATATTAATTTTGAAATTTTGAAAAATTGAACTTTTTTAAAATTTTCAAAAAAATCACACTTAAAGGTATATGTCTTGTAGTCAATCAGTCAAAATTTCAAGATGGTATCTCAATGGTATCATACAAAAATTAAATTTTCTTGTTGGCAGTGACCAGGAATTAAACCCCTCAAGTCCATTTTTCTACAGTTTACATTGATAAAATTAGGTGGTAAACTGAAATGAATCCAAAAATTTATAACAGGACTTATAGAGATAGATTTATAGAGCATGAATTCACTTTCTATTCTTTTACAGGATCAGCTTTTTGGTAAAACTATCAAAATCATGAGCTTTTTACTTCTGTTCGTAGTTTTAAAATTTTCCTTTAGTTGCTGAATAATTTCTGAATCAGCACAGTTATATTTTTCCTCATCTAAATCATCTTCAGAAGTAAAAAAATAATTCTTTGTAGGTCCTTTTAATCTTCCCCATCTTTTCTTTGCACTTTAGATACTTTCTTCTTGACTCACCAAGGGAGGTCAAAGAGGCATTTAAGTGGCTTAAAGCTGTATCAGGGATACTTAAAGCTGAGTCCAAATACTCAGACTCCTTTATATGACTAAGACCAGGAATCTCATAATTCTCAGGAGGAATTTCCTTTTCAAGTATATTGTTTTCCATCTGACAAGGCTTCTATTCATGTGTGGTTTGATTTCACTATTTAGTGAAACCATCCAATCAGTTACATTCCTCAAGTCTTTACTAACCCAGTGCCCCCCTTTTTTAAAAAGGGCTGCAACAGTTTTTTGACCACTTATTCTCCTCCATATTTCAAATCATGTAATTATCAAACAGTTAATGAATTAAACTTAATAAAGACTAATAAAGCAGCTTCACAACAAAAATAACCTAGAAACCTTCACTAAAAACACACTGTCCAAACCCACTTAAATGCTTCTTTGACCTCCCTTGGTGACTCTCCGGTGTGCAAGAAGAAAGTATCTAAAGTGCAAAGAAAAGATGGGGAAGATTAAAAGGACGTCATGACGTCAAGGATTTTTCATTGGTTGATTTGACACGGAATGACCCCCCCCTCTCCTTTCCTAGTTTGCAGTGTGTAGGACCACTAAGGCCCAGACCAAATGTGCAGTTATTCCATGGGAAAATTATTTTGTGTGCACATCCGTGAGTTTCAACCAACGTGGGATTTGCAACCACATGTACAAGGTTTCTTTCTGGAAAAAGCTGTGCTAGTCCCTCCTCCAGTGCTCTCAATCATCCTTCGGCAGACTTCCCGAGTCTATGTGTACAGAGGCATAGCTACACCCCCCACGTGATGTCACAAGCCCCGTGTCACACCCCGCACCCGGAGTCCCCCCGCAAACTCCTGAATGACTGCCCTTCTGAGGGCAGTAATTAGTCGTGCAAGTGTTAGGGCGGTGTAGCAAGATTCGCATGTTTTTTGTTTCCTGTGTTTGTTTCCCATGCCAGCATGCACCAGGTATTCAGGCTGCAGTCTACTGCCATGCCAGTCCCTCCGATCACTTGGACTTGCATGCCTGTATGTGTGCTCAGGATCACAGCATCGTTTCTGGTTTGCCCCCTGCAGCTGCATGGAGCATACATCGAAGGCTGACCCTCTGCCACTCCTTGGAGTTTGACTCCACAAGGCAACTCCACTAGAGGGGCATATTGATTAGTTGTCTGCATCCTCCTCCATCACCTCACTCTTGTTCGCATCCCACCTTTCCTGGGAGTAAGCCCTATTGAACACAAAGGAACTTCTTTCCGAGTAGGGATGCATAGGATTATGTCATTGAACGTGTCACATAGAGACACACCTCTCCCTTCTTGGGGGGAAAAGGTGCTTTGGGTGCCCTGAAGTGCTGACAAGAGGGGAGCAGCAGGTTGGAGAAGGCATCAAACTCTAATCAGTTTGATGCTCCCATCCAAGGTGCTGCTGATGCCCCCTCCCTGGTCTCCTCTCTTCTCCCCCCCCCCGAAATTCACACCAGATTCACAGAGCAAGAGGCACATTTTTTCCCCAGACAGAGAGAGGTACCTCTGCACATGACACATTCAATGACACAACCCTATGCATGCCTACTCAGAAGTAAGTCTTATTGGGTTCAACGAGGCTCTTGATCCCAGAAGAGTGTGTATAGGATGGCAGACCACCCAGCAAAAGATGAAGAGGAGATGACACCCACAGCATTGAAGCACCAATAATATGGGCTCTGTCCGCAGTGGGTTGGAGGAGGGGGCTTTCATCAATTTGGCACCCCCTCCAAGGCACCACTCAGCATGAAGGAGGCTGCCACTGTCCCAATCTTCTTCTCGCTCGCTCTTAGCTGTCCTGAAAGGAAGGGATAGGGGCACCCCCTCCCTCTCCTCCCTTCTTACCTGAGATTCCAACCAGATTCAGAGAGCAAAAGATCAAGAAAAAGCTGTTTTGGCATTTTCTTCTCCTACTCACCGTAAGCTCTGACTCCAAACACACAGATTAAGATGTGAAAAAGATTCTTGGCTTATTCCATAGAAAAAACTCACAGGTAAGGAAAACCACATGGGTTTTGCATTCAAACGTGCCTCATCCATGGTAAATGCTGATTTTCACAAGAGTTTTTGCACATTTGTTGTGCACCTAAGTGAAAGTGATATGCAGTGGTTTCTTGGTAAACTATGTAATGTGGAAAAGTTTCCCTATACTCTGCACAAAGCTAGCTGAGCCTAGATGAAAAATACCTTGGACAGTTCCAATAATAATTGCTGGAAGGAGCAAATGAAAACTTGACAGCAGATGAGGCTTGTCAGTCTAAAAGCCCAGTACTATCTATGTTTACTCAGAAACAGGTCCCAAGCATTTCGGGGGGGGGGGGGGTTCTCTTCCAAGCAAGTGTGCTGAAGGGTGCTGTTCAAGACGTCCCCAGCACAGTGTCTCTTTGCTGGCGTTTCTTCTGATTCTTTTAGATTGTGAGTCCTTTTGGGACAGGGGACCATTCATTCATTCATTCATTCATGCTCTGTAAGCTGCTTAAACTTGTTGAAAAGCAGTATACAGTACAGGTATTTGTAATAATTATTATAAATGTACAAGCCCATTAAAATTATCTATATTTTTCTGGGTCTCATGTTACACATTGGCAAAGCTATAATCTAATTGTACCACTGCTTTGCCCTAATGTTCATGTTCAGCGTAGTCCAGGGCTAACATTTCATGAATGTCTCTTACAAATCAGAACAAGGAATAAGACAGAACATGAGGCTTTAGAATGGCAATTGTCAAGGTTGGCAGTGGGTCCTCTTCTGCAGAGGCACCAGCAGTTGTAAAGAGATGCATGAGATCCTTTCTGAGACTTTCCAGACCAAATCAGGTGTGTGTTTTGACTGACCCCTGATGCTAACATTGGAGTTCTGAGCCCACTTTATTCCAATTAGTGATTGGAGGATGTACTGACCACAGATGACCAGAAGTTCTTTTGGAGTTCTGATCCCAAGAGAAATGACCTGCAGGGGTTGGAAGGCAAAATGGCACCATGCTGTTTTTCCTCTCCCCTTCCTACTAGAAACAGAAAGGAAATAAAAAGTATTGCAAGAAGGAAAGAATTGGTGTGTGTGTGTGTGTGTGTGTGTGTGTGTGTGTGTGTGTGAGAGAGAGAGAGAGAGAGAGAGTGAGTGAGTGAGTGAGTGAGTGAGTGAGTGAGTGAGTGAGTGTGTGTGCGTCTGATTTTCATCAATGGTGAAGGAAGGAAGGGGGCAACATTTGGTGCCCTGCTTCAGATAGCAAAATGCCATGGGCCAAAAAAGTATTCAGCAGAAGCACACGATACCAACACTTCCTGGCACTGTACTGCCTCAGAAAGCACATGAGGGATTGTATATTTGAATGCTTCATCTTGGCATGCTTGAATGCCAGGCTGGTGTAGTGGTTTGGGAGTCGGACTTAGACCTGGAAGATCCAGGTTCAAATCCCCGCTCAGCCACAAAGCTTCCTGGGTGACCTTGGGCCAGTCACTATCTCTCAGCCCCACCTACCTCACAGGGTTGTTGTGAGGATGAAAAGGAGGGGAGGAAATATGTACACCACCCTGAGCTCCTTGGAGGAAGGGTGGTATAAAAATACGAAAAATAATAATAATAAAATAATCCAAAATTCCTAGGCACCCCTGACAACCAGCAGACGAACAGTGTGAGCTGCATCACTAAAACATCTGAGCCCCTCAACAACAGCAGCCTGGACACACAGCCTAAAAAGCAAGCGCACAGGACACACTGTCTGAATGACGGGATATCAGCTTGAATGGGTAAGGATGACAAGAACCAATGAGGTATCACTGGGCACTATGTGCCGGGGAGAAACATTTTTAAGGAGGTGCCAGAATTTTATTGGGGGGGGGATTCCAGTAACAGCGGAGGTTGTAAATAAAATAAATAGCCAGTTGCATAGAGATCCTATCCCAAATTTCAAATAAATAAGAGCCTTAGTCATACCTCTGAAACTGTGTAGTTGAACGGCATGAAAGACAAGTCTCATTGGACTTCGCACAGCATGTTGTCTTATCTCCAAAAACTGGTGATGCAGCTGCAAGTGGTTTATGCAATGCGTACGCACTTGGGAGGGGAGGATGTCTCACATCAAGCTTCATGACTGCAAGGGAAACTTCAAATGTGAACATCAAATGGAACATCTATTGCACCCCAGATGCCACAACGAAGATTTGTGCTGTCATGTTTCTCAGCTACCATGTCTTTTCATTTTTCTTGTGATTGCAGGAACAGAGCAAGATTTAGCTTTCTGCCCCTATGCTTCGCTTTTTGTTACAAAGGAGTTGTGCTTCCATAGCTCCCAGCACCACTGAAACTTGTAAATCTCTGCATCTGCAAGTTATTTACTTCAGTGCACAGTCACGTAGAACCCTTTGTTGTTATTAAACCAGCAAAATGCCCTTCAACTATAATGGGCAGGGTGGTGGGTCTGGAGGGTGGGAGGGCTTGTATTGCAAGCTTACTCTTACATAATTTCAAGAGCTATTTTTCTTGTGTGACAAGATGTCATTCTCTTCTCCGTCTTTCTTTTCTCTCCACACTGCATTTTATTCATCTAAAGTCTGTGCCTTTGGTTTTTCCTGAGCCATGTCAATTAAAAGAAAATCCCCTGCAGATATTGTTGGTCTCACTGCCTCCTTTAATCCCACCCGTTTTGCTCTGTTCTCTTCTATCTTTGACTGTTCCCCTCTTTAAAGAAACAAGCAACTGAACTCCATCTTGAGAGAAAATGAGGGCATGCCCTGTTTAACTCGCAGAGGAAAATGGTGTCCACTGTGCCATGAGGTAACTTTGTCTTGCAGAGGAACAGTCATGAGTGGGGAATGGGAGACCCATGGAAGGAAAGTTGAAAGACTAGTTTCTGACCAGAAGAGGTGTTTATAGGGCGACGTCTACTGGATGTGACTGGAGCAGGGGGAGAGCTGTGTTTGGGATCAGCCAAGACAGGTACCAACCTGAAGGTCCATGGCTAACCCCTGAGACCCCAGGGCCCATATAGGGATGTTGGGAGAAGGCAGTGCCACCACAAGCAGCGCACCACTGCTGCCTTTCCCCTCCTGCCTCACCACCAGGCCCTTCTCCGTCTCCTACAGCTGGGGGACATTCTTGTATGGTTGAGGAGGCAGATGGGAGAAGGCAGAGGTGGAGCAAGAGACTCACAGCTCTGCTACCACTTCTCATGCCCCCTCATTCATGCACCACGAGTGGACTTGTTCCCAGAGTCTCCTGCAATGATGCAGAGACTTCTGGGAGAAAAGCCCATTCATTGAGGGGGAAGAGCTGCACCTGTTGTCATTGCATCCCCCCATTCACTGAGCGGGAGGGCAGGAGCAGCTGCTGCCAGGTCATTCTCCCTATTTGACCTGTAAACAACGTGGGGGCAATTTCACATGAGAGCAGCATTTTCTCAGTAGCCAAGGACCCCTTTGTACAATTAGAGTTTTCTAGGACCCAATGGTGTCACTAGGGGGTGCGGAGGGTGCAGACTGCACCGGGTGACACCCTCGGGGGGGGGGGTTGATACCACTAGTGGACAAGATTGTGAAAACCATTTGGAAAACTTGTATTTATGAATAATATATGTTATACATCATTTGAAAGGTAATTTAATACAGAATGTAAAGAAATAAACCATGTTGAAATATTTTTATTCTATCAAACGTTATGGCCAAATAACCGGAAAAAGAAAACACTACTGCCTTATGTAACAAAGGGCCCAATTCTATCCAATTCTCCAGTGCTGCATTGCAGCTACATCGGTGACCAATCCTAGTGACACCACTGGGGTGACACAATGAGCTCTCACACCGGGTGAAACAAACCTTAGTGACACCTCGGTCGGGACTAATATGAAATGCAGGATAAATACATTTTCAATAAGATATTATTGCAGGAAGGGCTCTAAGGAAGATGATGCTGATTATTGTATTATTTATTTATATAGCACCATCAGTGTACCTGTCACTTTACATACAGTGAAAAGACTCTATGAGAGCCAAAAGACCCAAATGAGAGCCAGGATGGTGTAGTGGTTCAGGAGTTGCACTTAGACCTGGAAGATCCAGGTTCAAATCCCTGCTCAGCCATGAAGCTTCCTGGGTGACCTTGGGCCAGTCACTATCTCTCAGTTTCACCTACCTCACAGAGTTGTTGTGAGGACAAAGGAGGAAAGGAACCCTGAGCTCCTTAGAGGAAGGGTGGCACAAAAATTTGAAAGCCCCTGCCCAAGGGACTTACCATCCAGATATTGACACAAAGGGAAAGAGGATGAGGATGGAGGCAGGGTAAGTAAAGGGACCATATTTAATTGTTTCAGTTAGTTGTACTTATGCTTAGTTATAGTAAGGCATGTGAACTAAGGTGTGAAGCCAAAGGCATCACAGAAAGCCTTTGATAGATGATTTCTGCATGACTTTATGAACCAAACGGAGCTTGAATTGAATGGCTGCTTCAGGCAACTCTGACTTTCCTTCTGTCCAACAGTTAAGGCCATTGTATTTCACTCCCCCAAACTGCCAGGAGATTGCCACTTGAGAAAATCTGTTGGGCATTACTTATCAGTTTATCTAATCTTTTGAACAATTTATGAATGGTGGGAAAGCTTTTGCACCTGCTGTTCTGCAAAATCAAATCCATTATGTATATGGAGTGTATCTGAAAGCAGTATTTTGCAAAACCCTGACAATAGGTATAATGGCATGACACTTAGAGGCATGTCAATGGCCAACTCCATTCTCAAAAGAAGGCAATTTACACCAGCAAATGGAGGTCAGTGGCATGTGAATAATGCATGCTTACTTCCCTGGCAAAACACATGTGAGGATAATCTAAATATGAACATGAAATAAGGTATGAAAAAGGATAGTTGGGATGTGCTTCAGAAGATAGCCGATACAGTATTAGTATTTATTTTTACATTTTAACCCCATTTTTCTCAAAGCAGCTTCCAATAAATAATGAAAAAATGTTTCTCCTGTAAATGAACACCGAAATCCTCAATAGTCTCCTGCTTACTCTGCCTTCTGTCTTTATCCCAGTGGTTCCTGAACGTTTTAGCGCCGCGACCCACCTCGTCCTCCACGGTGGATCGCGACCCGATGCTCAATGCTTTGAGCAGTTTTGGGAGCCTGGAGGCCACTTCCAGGTCACACTGGGACCACAACCCACTCCATTGGCCTTTGTGGGCCTCAGAAAACCTCCCACAGACATCGCGGACTCAAATTCACGGACTCACATTTAAAGCAGAACCTGTCCGGTTTTTAGAAGATGCAGCTTGGTGGATGAGGTGCAAAGTCTGATGTGTCTGGAGACGCAGCTTTGGCTGTAATCATAGACACAGTGATTGGGAGTAAGTCACATTGGACTCAGTGGGAATTACTTTTGAGTAAACAGGCGTAGACTTGCCCTGTTAGTTGGGTTCAGCTGTCCCTACTTAGCCTGGGACTCCTGGAAAAAGTATGAGCAAATACACCCTCAAATGAGACTGAGCCAACATTCAGTAAAACTTCTGTTTCAGTACAAGGAATTGAACCGCTCATCCCTTTCAGCTACATACATTTATTTAATAGGACTCCAATTTCTTCTTGAAGCCTTGTTCTACTGCTCCCAATGCAGCCGGACAATGGTTAGCTCTACCTGTAAGTTATATCAACTTAACAAGAGGGAAGGGCAAGGTTTATACACATTGTCTTCTTGCACACAAAACTTCCCTGAGGCTGATTCTGTAGAGCTTTCAGTAATGGGCATTTATGGCAAACCTATTTGATATACAACCCACAGGCCATATTCCTAGCCCTTAGTGCAGTGTGCCAAGTACCCCACAAGGCTTGGCATCTGTTTGCATACAATCTACTGACTGTGTGCTCCATAAGCGTGATTTGAAGGGTCTTGGGAACGTGTAGTACTGTCAAACTCCAGTTCCTGAACGTAATGTCCATGGCAGTACCGAGAAATTAACTGAATTGTGATTGCTTTGCACTTGTGTGGAAATACCTTGAATTGCTGGAGTAGGATATTCCTCTCCCCATTACATAACATCAAGTACATGGCAGGTACTTCTTCTTCATTGCTTCTGCTTCATTGACTACACAAAAGCCTTTGATTGTGTGGATCACAACAAACTGTGGCAAATTCTTAAAGAGATGGGGGTACCAGACCACCTTACCTGTCTCCTGAGAAACCTGTATGCGGGTCAAGAAGCAACAGTTCGAACCGGCCATGGAACAACTGATTGGTTCAAAATTGGGAAGGGAGTACGGCAAGGCTGTATATTGTCACCCTGCTTATTTAACTTATATGCAGAGTACATTATGAGAAATGCAGGGCTGAATGAATCACAAGCCGGAATCAAGATTGCCGGGAGAAATATCAACAACCTCAGATATGCAGACGATACCACCCTAATGGCAGAAAGTGAAGAAGAACTAAAGAGCCTCTTGATGAGAGTGAAAGAGGAGAGTGCAAAAGTTGGCTTGAAACTCAACATTAATAAAACTAAGATCATGGCATCTGGGCCCATCAATTCCTGGCAAATAGAAGGGGCAGAAATGGAAGCAGTAACAGATTTTACTTTTCTGGGCTCCAAGATCACTGCAGACGGAGACAGCAGCCATGAAATTAAAAGACGCTTACTCCTTGGAAGGAAAGCTATGGTAAACTTAGACAGCATAATAAAAAGCAGAGATATCACCATGCCAACAAAAGTTCGTATAGTCAGGGCGATGGTGTTCCCAGTAGCAATGTATGGTTGCGAGAGTTGGACCATAAGGAAGGCTGAGCGCCGAAGAATAGATGCTTTTGAACTGTGGTGCTGGAGAAGACTCCTGAGAGTCCCTTGGACTGCTAGGAGATCAAATCAGTCAATTCTAAATGAAATCAAGCCTGACTGTTCCCTGGAAGGACAGGTACTAAGGCTGAAACTCAAATATTTTGGCCACCTAATGCGAAGAGAGGACTCTCTGGAGAAGACTCTGATGCTGGGAAAAATTGAAGGCAAAAGGAGAAGGGGAAGGCCAAGGATGAGATGGTTAGACAGCATCACCGATGCAACAAACATGAAAATGAGCGAACTCAGGAAGATAGTGGAGGACAGGAAGGCCTGGCGGGATATGGTTCATGGGATCACGAAGGGTCGGACACGACTTAACGACTGAACAACAACAACAACAACAACAACATGGCAGGTATTCACAAGCCCTGATTCACATGGGACTGGTGGGAAGGGGAATGACTCTGCCCTTTCCTTCCATTGTTAAGAGCTTGACAATCATCTACATGTGTTACTTTTGTGTAATATGGTATGTATGGGAACAGTGTTCTTTCTATTGTAAAAGAACCATTGGAGCTCCCATGAAGCCAGCCAAAAGTATTCCACCAAAGGGCCTAACTAAGCACCTGACTTGGGCAGAGAGAAGAAAGTCAAAAGATCCATCACTGTGCATAGTGCGTGTGCTCATAAAGTACAAGGGGGCTCCAGCAATGAAACATACAGTTAAATGGGAGGCAAACAAGCCAGTTCAGCATTTAGAAGTGCAAGTAGAAGGTTAGTGCTAGTACTTATTTAATTAATAATAAATTGATTATTTAATTTAATAGCCTACGTAGGATTGTACATAGGGGCCGCGATGGCTTAGTGATTAAGACGCTGAACTGCAGACCGGAAGGTTGGTAGGACAGCAGGTCGAGACCCGAGTGCCGCGTGACGGAGTGAGCTCCTGTCTCCTCTCCCAGCTCCTGCCAGCCTAGCAGTTCAAAAGCAAGTGGATAAGTAGGTAGCGCTGCAGCGGGAAGGTAACAGCGTTCCATTAGTCATGCTGGGCACATGACCACAGAAGCGTCTTCGGACAGCGTTGCCTCTTCAGCCTTAGAAACGGAGATGAGCATCGCACCCTAGAGTCAGACATGACTGACATTTGATTAGAGGATACCTTTAATAATATTTTTTTAAAAAAAGAATTGTACATAGGCAATCTTATGTGCAATTCTCTTGGAGTAAGCCCGATTGAACACAATGGGACTTACTTCTGAGTAGACATGCATAGGCTGCACTGTAACTGACGTGTTGAGGGCACAGCATGGATGGGTGTCAGTAGTCAGGAGCTTCAGCTTTCAGCTCCTAGGGAGTTAATTTTGCAGGACCTTGCAGCTTTTCAGCTCTGCTGCAGCAGCTAAGGTTTCACTGGCTGCAGTAAAGGTTAATATTCAGAAGCCCAAACTAATTCCAAACTTAGAGGAAAGCTAGTATATAGATACAACCTGAGAAGGGTCACAGTACATATATAACTGGAGCAAAGTCAGTTCATCAACTTGACTGAAGATTTAGTCTTCAGTTCAAGTTCAGTCTAAACCTAAAGCTAACTAAAGTTGTGGTCGTTGACAGAATGAAGCGAAGGGGCGGGCCGCCCCGGAGTGACGCGCGTACAGGGGTGACGCGCGCACATGCGCGCGTCGCCCCCGTTCCGCGCAGAGGCTCTGAGGCCGGGAGAAGTCCTCGAAGCGTCCACCTCGGCCGGCGGTCCGGGGCCTTCTGACGAGGCCCAATGCGTCAATACATGCACTTTTAGCTTTTTCGCGCATGCGCAGACCATTTCTGAGGGCAAAAGGGCAGCCCTTGCCCTCAGAAACGTTCTGCGCATGCGTGAAAAAGATAAAAGTGCATGTATTGACGCATTGGGCCTTGTCAGACCACCGGACCACCGGCTGGGAAGGATGCACTTGGAGCCGGCAGCAGCAGCGGGGGCAAGTGTCACCCTAGGGCAGGGGTGACGCGTGCGCCCCCGCTCCAGGGTGACGTGCGCCCTAGTAATGATTGTAGCTTTAGCTCATAGCCTAATTAAATGTACATTTCAAAAGCCAAAGTGCAGGTTCAGAAGAAGGGATAATTGCTACCAGACGGGCAGCCCAATCCTGCCTAAGATCCGCCACAGCACGCTAAGCACGCTGCGCCGGATCCTAGCCTGAATCGGGCCAGCGCCGGTGGGGCTAAAGGTCACCACGGGGGAAAGGAACATTCATTCCTTTCCCCTGGGGAGAGCCCCAGTGGCCCCTATGGGGCTCCTCGGATGTGCACTGGCAAAAAAATGGAGCATGCTGCCAATATTCCCGCCCCCATCCCTGGCCAGCCAATGGTCCCCTCCCCTGCTACCCTGGCCCACCATTCCCACGCCCTCCCACTGCCCGGCACAGGACTTGCCTGCCTCCAGCTGCGGGCAGAGTAAGCGGCGCCGGTGCCACTTACTCACACAGTGACGCAAATGTGCGATGACACGCAGCTACAAAAGGGATCCACGCACTGGTGCTGACCCCTTACGGGGAATATTAGTAGTGACATCATCAAGCGATGTTCTTCCCAGCCATCTCCCCCTCTGTCCTCCATCTAGCCCACTACTCTCATCTCTCTGCTTTCCCCCATTTCCTTCTTCCTTCCCAAGGCTGCCTCTGCCTTTTCAAATGGCACAAAGCACCCGGAGGAGAAGGAACTGTCAGACTAAACTAAAGAGTAGCAGCTGTGGTTGCAGCCATCACCTACAGTAAGAGCCAAGCAAGGGAATGAGAAAGAAGGAAAGAAAAAGTCAGAGAGAGAGAGAGAGAGAGAGAGAGAGAGAGACTAGGGAGAAAGGAAAAACCGAGCCTGCCTGCCCACCCTGGCGGGGAGGGAAAAAAGATAGTCCTGGAGGGGGCAAGAAGAAAGAAAGAAAGAAAGAAAGAAAGAAAGAAAGAAAGAAAGAAAGAAAGAAAGAAAGAAAGAAAGAAAGAAGCCACGGACACAAACAAAAACTGCTGAAACGGTTACAAAGACAATATGAAGAAGAAGAAGAAGAAGAAGAAGAAGAACACGCAAACCCTTTCTATCCCCTCCCCTCCCTCAAACAAATGCCAGCCACAGCAACATTTCAAAAGCCTGGGAGAAAAATACTAAGTAGTAACAGTATATGGTGAAGTGACTGAACTATAAATTACCAAGAAATCCCTGGTTTGAGTGTTGCCTTTACCATGAGCTCACTAGATGATCTTTCTTAGGCAAGCCACTCCCTCTCATCCCAATCTGCAATCTGCAATATGAGGAATAATACTGCTGGCCCACCGTACTGGGTTTGAGAAAGGATGACCAAAAAAAATTATGCAAGGTGCTACGAATACCTGAGAGTGCTATGTAAATTCTAAGGAGCATATGAAGCTACGATACCGTCTACTGAATCAGACCATTTAGGGCCAGTATTGTCTACACTGGCTGGCAGTAGCTTTCAGGGCTTGGGGTAGCTGTGGATATTTCCTAGTCAGACGTGTGGGCAGGGAGAAGCAGTGTGCATCTCTACGGAAAAACACATTCACTACAGTGAGAATACCTAGAACCAGAAATAGCATTTCAGAGCATGCATTGTGTTTGAAATAATAGGCCCCCTGTGTGCATTGTAGTATTTTAAACTGCATATCAGCCATAATCAGCAATCTAACCTCAAGCAGTTTAGCATGGAATGGCAGCAGGGCATAAAGAGGAAGGGAAGTTTGGCCTCCCTCCAACCAGGGCTTTTTGGTTAAATCTTGCATGCTGAATTTTTGCCTTGGCTTGGTTATGTGGGGCACAACTTGTCTGTGGAGATGTAGCTGTGTGTGTCATGACAAGCTCTGGCACTTCACATTTTAACTGCTACACCACTGGAAGGTGTGAGTACTGAGCTCTTCTGGCACAATATAACCCTTTCCTGTGCCAAATAATTTGGACTTGGAGCAATCAGAATGGCAGTTGTCTCTATCCTTGAACATGGGGGTTGTGGGCCTTTGAAAGTGGGTTGCTAAATGGTTTTAAACTTAAAACTTGGGTGCAGAGATTGAGCACAAGACAAGTTCTCTCTCTGACCCTCTTCCCTTTTTTAACTTTCTTTTTTAGCCTCAAGTCTCAAACATTCCAAGCCGCAGCTCCAGCTGTGAGCCGTTATGGTTAGTGTGTCAAGAGCCAGTTTAGTGTTCAGGAGTTGGACTTAGGCCTGGAAGATCCTGGTTCAAATCCCCACTCAGCCATGAAGCTTCTTAGGTGACCTTGGGCCAGTCACGTCACACTCAGCCTAACCTACCTCACAGGGTTGTTGTGAGGACAAAAGGAGCAAGGAAAAGGAGGGAAGGAGCTATGTACACCCTGAGCTCCTTGGAGGAAGGGGCAGTATAAAAATGTGAAAATAAATTAGAACTACTGGGGAGACTCAGGTTCAAATCCCCACCTTTCCAAGAAGGTAATTAGGGTGACTTGGGGCCAGTTGCCATCTCTTTGCATAACCTACCTCACAAGGTTGTTGTGACAAAGAACTGAGGGGAGGGGAAACCGTGACCACCACCAGAGTTCCTTGGAGAAAGGAGATAGAAATGTAATCAATCAGTTTAAAAAATCATGCTCATATCCACTGGGGAAGTAAAATTAAGTTAGGGGGGCTCAACTAGATACACACATTAGCTTGGTCAGGTTTGGGGTTGTTGGTTTTTACAATACCACTGGGGGGAGCACTCAGAATGGTATGAAACTGGTAGGGCCTTAAACATTTTGCCCCACCTCAATTCCAATCCCTATCCCATGCTGTTTTAAATAGGGGGTGGGGAGCTTTCATTGGCATTTAAGTGCAAGCATAGTTTGAACCTAATATGAAAGAAAAGAAAATGAGAGCTACTTCTGTGTGTTGTGTCAAAAGGGATGACAGCAAAACTGGTTTCTGGTTCCCCTTGCATACTGAGAACTTTGAAGAGAAACAAAACTGATTATTCAGTTTTAAAGGAAGCACACCAGCCTCTTGTGCAGGAACAGGGTCTGTCAGAAACCAATTGCTATTTAAACTCCACAATGCCTGTTCTCATAGCGAAAGGGGCCAGCTGATCTAAGCCTTGCCGCCCACAACCAGACGAAGCGAAAGCAAGCTGAAATGTAATGTAATGAATTTTCCTGCACCTGCTGCTCATTTAGGGACTGATTGGCAGCATCGGCTAACTGGAGGAGGCAGAAATATTCAATTTTGATATATTAAATCTTTGGATCAAAGGCAAAATAATAAGAGATGATCTGGAGATTAAAACTGCCCCAAATTAAAAAAAAAAAAAACATGGGACATTGACAAAGCAAATGTGTCTCACAAGACACCATGTCCTTGCAAAACCAAAAGTATGGTATCTTTTACTGCCACCTACTGAATGGAGCTGAAATATCAGAATTGTATATCAATACTCTGTTGACTTTTTGCCTTCAAGATATGGTTTGTTTTGCTTCCAGACAGAGGCTTTGGAGAGTGCAGATATTGTGATCATCTCTGTGCCCTTCCTGCTAGCTCAAAAAGCAACTCAGCGACTAGTGCAGGGTCGGCAGCCTTTCCTGTATTCAGCGATGATGTCATCACATCATCACCAAACTTCTGGGTTGCTGAGCTCCCGGAAGCAGCTGTGCAGAGCTCAGCTTGGGAGGCAAAACCTCCCACCCAATTTGCTGCATGCTGGACAGGGAATGGCAGAGCTGCCTGCCCAGGCTCGCAGAGGCTGCATGGCACAAGGACTCTGCGAGCCTAGGCAGGTGGCTCTGCCATTCCCTGTCCAGCATGCAGCAAATTGGGCGGGAGGTTTTGCCTCCCAAGCTGAGCTCTGTGCAGGCCGGATGATCTTGGGTGGTGGGCTGGATGGATCTGGCCCATGGGCTGTAGGTTGCCAACCACTGTGCTAGAGGGATGTGAACAACCTGCACAGTCCAATGGCAGAGACTGAAGCACAACAACCCTCTCTCCATTCTACTTGGTACCTCTTTCATGCATGCAACACTTTCCCCACTCATTTCAAGTCTAGCACCACGGCACTAAACCAGATGTGGGGAAGCTGCCATCTGGATAAGTCGTTGATGTATTCAATGCATGACAACTGAACTGTGTCTGTTTGTAAGAGCTATCAAAACATGAGTGCGAATAGTGATGTTTCCTGGAGACTAAAAAGTAAGGACCAGATCCACCCAAATGAAGAAGTACTTGCAGATAAGTTTGCCAGCTTTTTTTTCTGCGGTGGAGGTTTTAATCATTACCCCCTATCTGGATCGGGGCAGTAGGTGAGGACATTTTCCTTCCCTCCATTAAAAGCACCTAAATTATTAAAACTGGAGAAAGGATCCCTACCTGTCCCGCTTCCTTTTGCCTTAAGTAGAGTTTCTCAGTAATTTACAGGCAAAAAACAAACAAATGAAAGATTATAACAGCTGTTGAGGGGTTGGGGAGGATGAGTCAGCCAAATAGGTCTATAGTTGTATAATTCTGTTTTCATTCCTATATATTAACACCAACACAAAAGATTCAGTGCTGATACATTGCTGACTGAGTAACATGAATAACTCATATGCAGCAGGCATGTCTATCTATATAACAGAAAAGCATAAAGATTTAGTTACTTGTGTTATCTAGTTTGAGAACTGGGTGTTTCCAAGACTCTGCGTTCTTTGTTGGCCAATTTGTATTACCAGTCTTAAGCTATGAAAATGTAAGTTGGTCTTACAGTCAGTCATTCTCTCCTCCCCTTCGTGCAATTAATATGTGAGGGCAGGGGGAAACAAGAGCATGCCACCACCATCACCGGGAAGGCCCTTGGCTTGGTAGTCTCCGGATGCAGCTCAATTGGCAGGGCACCGCAAGTTGGGCCTCTCTGGAATATCTCAGGGTACCAGGTGGGGTGTGGAGAGATTCCTTCAAATACGCTGAACCCAGAATGTGTAGGATTTGAAGGTCAAAGAGGGCACTCCTTTGGGTTCCAAAAAGTAACTGGCAACCAGTGCTGGACCGGGGGAGACCAAGAACAAACATGCATAGTTGCCAAGTACAGGTGGGCCCCCATTTCCGCTGGGGATATGTTCCAGGCCCCTCCGTGGATACTTGAAACCATGGATAAGAGCGAACACCCCCTCCATGGTTTCCTGAGGGCCCCCCCTGCCTCCGCTGCAGGCAGGCATGCTTACCCCCCCCCCCCGCTCTTATTTTTCTTTCAGCAAGCTTTGTTTCTTCCTTAAAACAAACAGAGAAGCAGCCTCCATTGCAGGCAAGTAGAACGAGACTAAGTCCTAGAGAGGCTCTGCAAGGTTTCTGTTAACCTTGCAGAGCCTCTCTAGGACTTAGTCTCGTTCTACTTGCCTGTAATAAGCAGCCAGAGGCTGCTTCTCCTGTTTCTTTAAGGAAGAAACAAAGCTTACTGGGAAAAAAGTAAACGCCTGGGGGGGGGGTCCCCACGACCAGTGGATAACTGAAACAGTGGATAGCGAATCAGTGGATATGGGGGCCCACCTGTATTTACATTCAGTTTTTAATAGGCAAAGAGAAATTCAAGGTATAAAACAATCAACCCACGTAGATATTTAGTTATTTTATTGCTGGGACATGAATTTTAAACATTGAATACTTGAGATTGTTTTTATCTTATATGTTTTTATCTTGTTGATGCCAATAAAGGCTTACTTGAACAGTGCTGCTTCTTCTTGAGGGTTTGTGTTACATGATCCCTCCAAGTAGCATCTCTCAGAAGCCCTGCCACTGCATTTTGACCCAGCTGCAGTTCCTGAGAGCTCAAGGTAAGTAGCTCAAGGTAGTACCTTATTATAGTAATTTAATCAAGAGGATATCAGGACCTGTATCACAATGGCCAAATGTTTAGAGAAATGTTTCCACTTGACTCTTCCAAACATATAAACAAAAAAACACATGGAAACATCTATATCCATAAAAGACCACTGGGGGTTTGCACAAGTCTTAACTCACTTGCTGTTATTGTCCCAAGATTGAAGTCTTTGCAACATTAGCTTCTAACTACTGGTAGCTAACCCATCACTGATAGTAGCTAGACATTAGCAAGCAAGAATCTTCTGAAAGCAATTTCAGCATATACCCAATCTGCTGCTAGAACAGATACTGCTAGAACAGATGCAATAATGACAATGGCTCTCACCTGCTTAACATTTGGTCGGATCAGATCACCCCTGTGCTTTGCCGTCTGCACTGGTTGTCAGTATGTTTCTGGACCCAGCTCAAGGTGATAATCATTAGTAAAGGTAAAGGTATCCCTTGACAATTAAGTCCAGTCGTGTCCGACTCTAGGGAGCGGTGCTCATCTCCGTTTCAAAGCCGAAGAGCCATGGAACCTTTACTTTAAAGCACTATTTGGCTAAGTCAAGAACTACCTTCTTCCCCATGCACTTCTATTCTTCAGCAGAGGCCTTCTGACCCAGCCCTTGCTCTGGGTCCCACCTCTTGGTGAGGTTAGATTAGTGGGAACAAGGGGAGGAGCATCTTCCGTAGCAGCACCAAAGCTTAAAAACTCCTTCCCCTGGGAGGCCCGAATGGCCTTCTCTCTGGGCTCTTTTAAACAGCAGGTGAAAACCCAGTTAGCTGTGGGCTTAGTGCCTTTTACTGATTATGGCATTTCTGATTTTATTTAATTTATACATTTTAAAGGTTTTTTTTTTTAATTAAATGTATATTTTAATGACTTGATTGTTGAGAGCTGCCCTGGTGGCCCTTCTGCGGGCAGAAGGGAGGGGCATAAATGCCATTAAATAAATAAGTAAACATGTACTTGGCCATGGTTGATACATAAATGAAGGGGGCTGTGCTTACGAGATCAATGGGACCCATGAAACCTTTATCATACTAGGAATTATTAGAATATTCTCCACATGAGACTTTTTTGCAACAAACTCAGCTACAAAGATCCTACAAGATATTGGCCCAAGC
The DNA here is from genome assembly GCA_026170595.1 of Plestiodon gilberti rubricaudatus. Lineage (NCBI taxonomy): Eukaryota > Metazoa > Chordata > Lepidosauria > Squamata > Scincidae > Plestiodon > Plestiodon gilberti. The sequence continues at coordinate 22,774,317 of JANXHW010000004.1, read as the reverse complement.
ACGCCACCACATGGACAATCTGAAGATACATTTTGAAGGAAATGTACCACAACTGGGTAACCCAACATCTGAATTAACAGCAGCAGGCATTAAAGGTTAGAGAGTGGCAAGATTTTAGGTAGGTATCTTAAAAGGCATTTCTGTCCTCAGTTGTATATGCGCAACAGGGGCCAAATGTGGACACCTGTGGGCCGAGCAGAAATGGGTTTTAAGCATGCATTTAAGGAAGAAGGGGGGGGGGAGTCCTTTGAGAGCAAAACAGAAAGGTCAGGGCTTCTGGGAATTTCCAGAGCACAGCACAGGACTAGTTTGATATTGTAATGATGAACTTTGTTTCTAAATAGCCCCACAGAACAGGGGAGGTATCTTAGAAAGCGTGAAATACCCCTAGCAGGGAAGGGTTCACTCATTCTTCCGTAGCTCTATCCTGATTGATGGGTTTGAATACACAAACTCCATCATGTTGGGCTTGGAGGCAGTTAACCAAGGAAGGAAGTTAAAGTGGTGGGCTGATTTGCTGAACCATGTGGAAGTGAAATCGTTCACTGCAAACTGAATTCACACAGCAGTAACAGCCCAACTAAAATTTTTACGAGCCACATGCCACTTCAAGAAAGAACGGATTAAAGTCCTAACTTGCTACCAAAAGGAAAGAAAAGTGAATATTCCATAGCCTGTGTGCCACCACTAAAAAACCTCTCTCCCAGCTCATCACACATTTCACCACTAATGATGGGGCACCCCCTGGGAAGACTTCAGCAAGCAGGCAGGTTCATATGGGAGCAGGTGGTCAGAAAGAAGACCCCCCTCCAAAAGCTCCTGCTTCCCCTCTGTCCATCCTCCTAGCCTGATTACCTCTTTCTCCCATGTCTCCTACCCTACTGGTCTAATCTTCAAACACCACATACGCAGGGCTGGCACTAAGCCGATTCAGCTGAATTGGGCCCCATGCCCCGGGGGGGGGGGGGAGCCTAGACTGCGGTGGGCCTCCATGCAGAGGCCGACGCAGCGAGCAGAGCTCTAGTTGGGCCCGCCCACCCGCTGCTGCTTCCAATTGGTCCAAAAATCGGGCCTCCTAGAAGCAGTTGGTAACGCGATGACATCATCGTGTCACTGCCACCTATTTCTGGGAGGGCGTGCTTTGCATGAGGCACGACACACCACTGGACCGGCAGCAGCTCATCGGTGGGGGGCAGGGGGCGTAGTGGCTCCTAAGGCCAGCCCTGCGCATACATTAGGGGCTGCTTCTTTTAAATGTATTTGTCTATTCTTTCCATGCCTTTATGCAAATTTTATTTGGCCAGGTACCAAATGCTTAAGTTACTACTTTCCTGCTATTTCATCTGATATTTTAGTTGTTTATTGTATTTCTAGTGTGTTAAGGTGTTAGCCACCTGGTATACTTTGGAAGAAAGATAGGGTAAGAAATTGGGGGTGGTGGTGGCAGGAGAAGCATTGGTGAGCCCTGACGTTTAGAATAAGACAATGCCAATTGCTACAGTCAGTTTTGCTCCACCCTTAATTGCTGATCCTTAAATATACACGTTTACAATGGAACATTCCTGTTAATATAGATGGTGAATACAACAATTATCAAATGAAATGTCTTTCAAAAGAAACTGTCAAAAATATTATACCTTGTGGACTAAGAAACATCGTGGCTGTGCCACATTTATGCACGGGTATGTGAAGACATTTATTTATTATAGTATTTATTTATTGTACTCAGACTCAAGGCTGTTTACAAAGGCAGGCTGATCATAAAGCTCACTTTTATCAAATGGGGTCTTTACAAGTGTTATTCTATGAAAGAAACTCATAGAACCTTCAACTTCTCCCGAGGTGCAGCCATAGTCCTGGCTGCGCTCTTGCGCTTCCAAGCTTTCCCAGGCAGCCGCAAATCACACCTCAGCCGGTTCTCAAGATGTTATCCATCTCTTGCCAGCTGACTCCTCTGCATTCCACACTCTTTCAAGTGCCTCCGCGAGATCCCTCAGTGGCTTCCGGTCACTCTTCCAAGGCAAATCCCAGGTTGATCCTGCTTAGCTTCTTCAGGCAAGGGGACAGCTCAACCTCCACACCACACCTCCTGCCTAGTTTTAAACTATTAAAACAACTCTGCAACAGTTAAAATCCTGTTTTAACTATTAAAACAACTGTGCAAATAATGTTTCAGGGCACCTTCACCCAGATGACCTCTTCCCCACTCCCCCTGCTCTTCCACTGCTTCTGCATTTGTTTGCTTTTTATACTATTTCTGCTCCCAAAAGGTGCCGCTGCTTCTACTGGTTATAACATTGGAGCAAAATACAATAGTAGCTGCACAGGCTCTTACACCAATTCACTAACTAGAAACAGCACTGCCGTTGTTGACACTAAAGGATTCATGTGCACTGATTTCAACTGTTGGCTTCCTTTTGCTTTTATTCATTGATTTCCCACCCTTCTTCCCAAGATCTTAAGGCAGTGCACGTGAGGTACCTAGGCAGGTCGTCCATCCAGACACTGACTAGACTCAGACCCGCTGTAGTTAGAGTGGCTGCATCTTGTTCCTTCAGAGCACAACCTGGGCCAAGTGCTAGAAGAAAAGCCATAGAAGTTTGACTCCACAGTGCAAAATACTTGTTTGCTTTGCAAACAGACTGGACGCAAAGGCCACCTTTAAGTTTATTTTCCACCTGGTCTGGTACGGGGTGAAGGATACTGGAGAATCTCTGCAGTTTGCACTGCGGTGCATTCTTCATCTCAGCACAATTAACTGAGGGGGATAGGTATGTGGGGGAGAGCAAATTTTAATGTGCAATTAAAGCTTTATTCAAATCAATTAAATCTTGTGTCTCTACATAAAATTAACCAAAGTGGTTTATACAACTGCTACAATGATATTAAGTCTGAAGTATAAAATTTTCAGTATTATTTATTGAAGAAACATTTGTTAGAGAGTAAACAAAAAAAGAAATCTTTTTTTTGCATCACAATCTGAAATAAATATGTTGTATAAAAACTTCACTGAAAATGGAAAGCAGGAAAAATATTCTCAGAACACCTCCACTTCCAGTATAAATAAGACCTAGAAGCTAGTACAGTGACTAGTGATGAATTAATATTTTTGGCAAGATTTACTCCCTGAAAACAGGCAGCGCTTAGAAGTCAGCATCTAAAGTAAACACATTGTCATTTGTTGCAGCCATAACTGCAAAACGCTGATACTCTGAAACCCTCTTCTCAAAGAAATTGGTCTTTCCTTCCAGTGAAATGTTCTCCATGAAGTCGAAAGGGTTTTCTGCTTGAAAGACCTGAAAAAAAATCAAATGTATTATTATATCATAGTTACTGAACGAGACACTGTCATGTGTCTGTGAATCTCTGAACTACTGGTAGATTTTTCAGGAAGAAAAACTGCCAGTCTTCTTACAGGAAAAGTCCATAATAATTCTGGGCACAAGCAAAGTTTGCAAATCTCTTCTAAGATTTTGCATATTCACTTGTCTGTGCCCTGTGGCTGATCCTGCATCAATATCACTATTCCTACACAACTATTGCTCCACAGAGTCCTGGGAATCCCCCCCCCCCTCTCCCAACCATTGCTGAGAATTACCAAAGAAAAATTCAATATGTGAAGCCATGGTTATTCAAAAGCAAATCCTTATATAATTATTTAACTTTGCATATTCTGAGTGAAGAACCTAGGTATGTAGCTATGAATATATAATGACAACTAGTTCTACAAATAAATGAATGTTGAGTTCATTTGTCATTTGCAATATAACACTAAACAAAAAGAGCCAAAATATTAGTTTGTTTTATGTCATAAACATGCACATATATGGCCTACTCAGATGTGAATGAGACCCGAAAAGCCTCCTCTCCTTATACACAGCAATGACTAACAGCACAATCCAGTGTACCCTTAGAGTGGCAGAGTGCGCGCTCCACCACTCTAAGCTGTCACAAATGCACTGTAAGGCATGTTTGCGACTCCCAGAGAGTAAGGGCCGCTGGCACAGAGGCCAGCAGCCCTCATTCCACTGGAGGGCTAGAGCTGCGCTGGGTGGCCCAGGTAAGACCCCTAGGCCAATCGGGGCGGGGGAAGGGAGGGCCGGCGCAGCCACAGGGGTGGCCAATGGCCAGCCTGGGAGCGGGCAGGGATATCGGTGGTGCGCTCCACCGATATCCCAATCCCTCTCCCAGCCTGAGCCGGTCTTACACTCCTGACTCGAATGTACACCTGCTTCAGAGCTGGCGTACAATCGAGTAGGCCCACATGGCCTCAGCCGGCTTGCACCTGAGGAAGGGGACGAGTGTCGCCTTCCCCTGAGGTGCTCCCAGACTGCCCCAGGACAGCCAGAGGATACGGCAGCCGGCCCTTTAGGCCGGCCACGTATCCTTACTCAGGATTGGGCTGTAACTTCTAATCCATGTTTGCACCAAACAGTAGTTTGCCAGTTTGTCAAAACTGCAAACCATGGTTTGTAATTGCCCACAAACTGTGGTTTGCACTTGTCCAGAAGCCAGGATTAAAAAAAATCAAGATCAGAAATCAGGAACAAACCTGGCTTGCAGACAAGCACAAACAAAAGGCCTGGAGGTCAGGAATTGCCATGCATGAGGAGAGTAGGCAACATGTGGAGGCTTCTCAGGGCTCATTGCCATAATGCCAAACCATGGACACATCTGGATAGGTACACCAACACAGTTTTCTTTGCAAGCAACTACAGAGTTCAGACACAGCATTCAATGGATACAATTATGCAAAACTCATTGGGGAAAAACCATAAATTAACATATTTTCCTTAACTACCGTACTTTACCTTAGAGAAGCCCAATTCCAGAAGTAACCTGTCTGCCACAAACTCAATATATTGCTTCATCAGTGTGCAATTCATGCCAATCAAGCCAACTGGTAAAGCCTCTGTCAAGAACTCCTGCAAAATTAGAAGAAAGTGAAACATTTTGCAAGGAAGATAGCACCAGCTTTTCATGAGCAATCTCCCAGGCCAATCAACGTTACAGAAGTCACACTAAATAGCACCACATGGAAGGAGTTACAGCATGGATGAGTAGTTCATGTGCAATGACTCACCACACAGATCTGGTGAGGTTAGCCAGGTCACTCGAAATGTCCATCATCATCTGTTATTTATAAGTAATGTAAAATCCCAGTATAAAATATCAGCCTGTTCCTGGGCAGAGCTTATATTTAAAGTTCTAAGTGCTTATGTTTAAAGAACCGCCAACTCCCATATGAATCTTTCTGAACATTAAGACTGATGTTAAAGGCTCTTTTTGTGTACCTTTGCTGCTGAAAGCATGGTGGGTAGACACAAAGGGCAAGGTCTTTTTGGTTGTGGCATAAAAAATGTGACATGCCTCCCCAAGGGAGGTCCACCTGTCTCCAAGTTTACTATGTGAAGACAATTTTATTGCAATGGTTCTTCAGCTCTTCTTACTGAAGTCTTAATTGTTTGGCCACACCTGTTCTACTTTGAATATTTACCCAATATACTCATGTATAAGTCTAAAAATTAATGCCTTAAAATTGACCCTGAAAACCTGGGTCAACTTATACATGGTGCTTCTAAGAATAGCTCCTGGGGGGGGGGAGACTGGGCTGAGAAGCAGGACACATGGGGTGGGTAAAAAAAGAAAACTATTTTACCTTCTTTTGAAGCAGCATAGAAACAGATCTATTCTCCAAACAGGAAGAAAGGTAAAGGAGCTTATTATGGGAGTTGTAATCTTTGTGAGGGCTGCTACTATGGAAGCACAGTTTGGAAGCACAGTACTGTGCTCCTCACAAAACCTACAACTCTCATAAGCTCTTTCACCTTTCTTTCTTCCTCTTTGAAGAATAGCTCCGTTTCTGTGCTGCTTCACAACAAGGTAAAATAGCTTTCTTCCTGTTTGTAGAATTTCTGTTGCTGCCTCAGAACAATCACTGGTCATTTTCAAGAATTAAAAAGAAATTCAAACAAATTTTACCCTCAACCTATCCATGGGTCATAGCAAATTCCATTATTTTGTCTTAAAATTGCCCTTGACTTATCTATGAGATCAACTTATACTTGAGTATACGGTATATTTGTTTTATATTATTCTTTGTTTATTATGCATTTTAAATGTTGAAAGCTGTTCCATGTACCTTATGGCAGAAGAGCAGAGTAAAAATATTTAGAAATAAATAGTTGCTACTAGATATTACCTCTGCTAACTGGGCAAAAAGGGCACATTTTAAGTCGAGGATCTCTCTAAGTGAGGGAAATCATCCATCCCGCTGGCTGTTGCTTGTGTCTCCCTTTTATTTTTGTTAGGGTGCAATCCTATCCAACTTATGCCACCGGCTGAACTCTGCTCAATCCTATCCAACTTATGCCACCGGTGTAACCAGCGGTGCAGCGAGAACAGGAGGCCCCAGAACAGAAAGGGGATTCAAATCCCCTCCAAAAGGGGAATTCAAAGGGGATTTGAATTCCCCTTTCCGTTCTGGGGCCTCCCGTTCTCGCTGCACCGCTGGTTACACTGGTGGCATAAGTTGAATAGGATTGAGCAGAGCTCAGCTGGTGGCATAAGTTGGATAGGATTGCACCCCTAATATTATGAGCCCCTTCAGAGGACAGGGAACCATCTTAGCCCTTTGCTATGTAAACCACTTTGAGAACTTATTTGTTGAAAAGCAGTATATAAATATCCTAAATATATAATAGATGCTGTACGGCTGTACAGTAATTAAAAGCTGTAACAAGGCTCCCCAGTGGAGGACCCAGACCATTTTACACTCGGAGCCCAACCCTTTACGCCCCCACCCATTTTTTGACACGCCCCCCCCTAGTGTCCCCAAAATACCTTCTGGCGCGACCGTAAGGCTGCGCCACAATTTTTTTGGGGTGTGTGTGTGCAAAAATCAGTTTGGAAGCCTCCTTGTCCACTTTGTACCTCCTGTCTCCATTTCCAGCAGCACACATGATGAAGCCTCTTGCCCAGTTAGCAGGGAACCTTTACTTAGTGTTTTTTTTCTCTTTTTTTCACCATTTTTAACTATTTCGCGGGCAGCTGCTGCCCCCCCCCCGGCTGCTTCCCAGGGCGGCAGCTGAGTCGTATGCCCCCCCCCCCATGTGTGTGTGCTTTTGGGGCACTTAGCTTGCCTCGGTGGGGCGCAGGCGGCATTTTTCCCGGATCGGCGGCATCCATGTTGAATTGGCGGGACTCTCTAGGACTCTCTCTTCATCTCGTTGGTCTCGCTGGTCGGTCCTCCAAAGCCCTAGAGAGGCCTGGAGGACTGACGGACCAGCGAGATGGAGAGAGAGTCCTAGAGAGTCCCGCAGATTCAAAATGGATGCCGCCGATCCGGGAAAAATGCTGCCTGCGCCCCGTCTACACAAGCTAAGTACCCCGAAAGCACCACACCCAAAAACACCCCGGGGGGCGCAAACGAGGCAGCTGCCGCCCTGGGGATGCAGCTGAGGGGCGGCAGCTGCACGCGAAATACAAAAAAACAACAACGGGAAAATGCGAAAATTAAAACCGAAACCTAAAGGAGGCCTGCGCCCCTAAACAGCCTCCTGCGTCCCCCGCCCCCCACTTAGCGACGCCTCTGAGGCTCCTCTCCCCATAAGCTTACATACTAAGCTAGAGACAAAAAACAGGGGGAAAGAAGGGAAATGGGAGGAAAGGTTGCCAAACACTGAGCACAAGGGAAAACCCCAAAACAAAACAAGAAAAGGAAAAAGAATTAAATATACAAAAGAAAGGTACGTGATAGTCCCATGAAAATTCACCTGATCCACCTGGTGCAACATAGGTATGGTTGACCACATATGGAATGACAATATCTGCTAGCAAATCCTGTCTCAAGGAATATTAGAAAAGCCATAAACAAAGACTTAAGAGATCCACAACTGTTCTTTTTGACCAATACAAAATGAAACAAAAAAATCTCAATGTCTATATATGGTTACTGCAGCTAAAACAACTTAGTCCAAATATTAGGTACTGTACTTGTTAGAGACTTTCCAGATTACTGGGTAGATTAACAAATTACAGACATCTCAAGGAAGTTAGATAGAAAACCAAGAAGTCTGTAGAAAGGAGGTTACTCTTTATCAACTGCAGGAATACAGCCAATGGATGCAATAAATGTATTTGGTTTCTTTCAACGCATTTGTAATGTATGTTATTTGAACATTTCTATATTATAAAATCCAATAAACTATATCAAAACAAAAGACTGCCTTATTCCACATACTAACAGATGCAATGTGAAATGAATTGAGGCAGTCTTCCAAGAAGCAGCGCCAACATGTCAACCAACCTTCATTTGTATGTTGACTTGGAAACTGCTTCCTACACAAACAATGTAAAGGGGAAAAAAGAAGTGAGATACTATCTACTAGCTTTCAGGACTAGTTCTTATCCAAAGAGAACGCAACCTGTTATAGATGTCAGACGCAAAAAGGCTGGTTCTTTTGCTCAAATTTGGACTAGATTTCAGACCCACCATGCACCATTCAGCATGCTTGACCATAATAAACTCTCCACCTGGAAAGATCATCGGTGACAAACATGACTGACATAAAACTGGAGTAGACCATGCAATTTACTTTTGAAATTGTCAAGTAATTCTGGCACAGAAAAGCTGAATCTGTTCACCTGTTCAATTTCAACGGCATTGACAATAATCTCTTTCACTCTTTCCTCCAAGGGTTTATTCACTAAATGCTGAAACATTAGGCAGGCAAAGTCACAATGGAGACCCTGAAAAACGAGAGAGGAAAGGAATGTATTGAATTTTACTTATCAAAACAAACAGAATGCATGTCTTTGTGGGAACAACCTCTCTCTTGCTTCAGTGCTTTTGCATGCAACTGTTCAAGGAATAGGATGAGTTTTAAAAAGGGGGGGGGGCAGGGAGCACTTTCTTACACTGGATTTTGCATATCTTCCACTTATGCTGACTCCACCACACATGCTAACCATGCAATTGTGCAGATATTGAAAGAGCAGCTCCCACTGGTAGGGAGGCATGGAATGGGTTGCTGTCTATGACTTGGAGTGCTGAATGACCATGCCTTGAATCTGAGGGGGAGAAGGCAGGGAGAAACCCTGATGTGGCCATGTTCATTGATTCTTTTACTCTTGCATCACAGTAAGATGGATGAACCTATGACAATCCATCCTTGTGAGGACACTGAACATTCAAGTAACCAAGGCAGGAGAAAAGAAACGAAGAAGGGGCACATTGCTCTAATAGAGAACTTTGGGTGACATCCTGAGCATACAGGGACTCTGCACAACGCCACCTGCTTTCCCTTCTGCCCTATTAGAAAATGTTTTCCCTCAAAACATGCGGCATTAGAGCCAAACAAACGGAGACTAACTGCATTTCTGAATCCCATGCTTGGAGCTGGCCATAACAAGCAGTTGTGGGAGTGTCCAGTTTGGATTAGGACCATGGTACAGGGGGGCTGGGATTTTACCTTTATCCCCATGCCTTCCCCCCCCCCACTTAGACATGTGGAAGAGCAGAGCTCTTTCACCCTCTAGAAGCAGCAGCAGCAGCAGCAGCAACACCGGTAGGTGGGAATATGTACCACATGACTACATGCAATGCTGATTTCTAATTCAGAGGACGGTCTTGCTCTCCCTGCCACCATTTTCCTTGTTTTAAAATAACTAAAACATTAATGCATATTAGGTGGGAGGGACAACACAGTTCCTACATGGATGGTATCTTTACAGCCTGTACTTCTTCCATGCTGAAACCTACGGAGTCATGGGGAACCCTGGCAGTCTCCCAGCCAGGCACTGACCAGGGACAAACTTGCTTAGTTTCAGCAAGGTGACTGCGTCATGCAATCTAAGGCCTGCTCTTACGTTTCGTGCCGAGTAATAGCCTATACGAGCCTACTGCTTTGCTATGAATTGCATAGCAGTATCTCCTGCTGTTTGTTTCTGACACTTTTGCTTCAAGCACCAGACTAAGCAGCACATTAAACAATTTCCCCCACACACGTTACTTCATCTCTGCTAATGAGTTCATTGGAGAAAGTGAGACCCGGCATCAGTCCTCTTTTCTTGAGCCAAAATATCGCTGCAAAAGCACCAGAGAAGAAGATCCCTTCAACTGCAGCAAAAGCAACCACTCTTTCCCCTGTTTCAAAAAGAGAAACACCACCACTTACTTAGACTGTTCACAGTCCCTCCTCACATTGCTGAAGGATACGGTTTATACCACAGGCATAAGGATACAGAAAAGCATGCACCGGAAATGGTCAACTAGAAGCCCACAGACCAGATCCAGCACCCGAATTAACATTGGCTGAGCTCTGACACAGCACAAACTCTTGGCATGAGCTATTCATACTAAAGAACCTACAACCCAATCCTATCTAGCAGGACTCGGCAGCATCATTAGGGCCTGCCCCGGCGCAGCTGGTGGCCTCCTCGAGGCAAAAGGACGTTTGTCCCTTTACCCTGAGTAATGCGTCAGTCACCCCAAAGGGTCTCCTCAAACGCACGCCAACAAGTCGAGAGGCCTGCGTAAGGCCCAAGAGAACCGGGAAGGGAATAGGATATCAGTGGAGGCCTCCACCACCGATCCATTCCCAGAGGCGTCGTTAGGGGGGAGCAGGGGGTGTCGAACGCCGGGGGGGGGGGTGTACTGCCGCTGCGCTGCCGCCGAATTTTAGCATTTTTTTTTCCTGGCAAAAGCACTGAATGCACCTCTTTTTAGGCCGCATGGAGCCTGGGAGGGCAGGAGGATTAGCCCTCCCATCCTCCCTGGCTCTATACGTCACAAAAAAGCACTCGAAAATGCGGGGGGGGGGGCAGTCGCGAGGCTGCGGAAATTTGGCGGTGGAGCGGCGGCAGTAATGTCACCCTCTGGGGGTGGGGCTTACGGCGTCACGTGGGGGATGTCACACCGACCGGCCACCCATGGGGGTGTAGCGATGCCTCTGCCCAGGCCCGCCCAGCCAACCAATCCCCCCTCCTGGAACTCCCCCATTCCACTGGAAGTGCATGTAGCCAGAGAGGCCACAGAGGCCCACTGTGTGATGGTGAGAAGAGGAACTCCAAGTCGGCATGGAGGGGGTAATGGGGGTGGTGGTGTCAGAATGGGGCAGAACAGGGGAAGGGCGGGAGGCATGTCAGAGGCCCTCCAGAGTGAGCCGCCACACCCCCTTTGTCACTTTGGACTTGCGGCAACTAAAGCTAGAGCTGGCACAGGTTGGAGGAGACCCACTGGCAATCGAGAGTCTTACGGGGAGGCAAGGGAAATATTTTATTTTACCTCTTCCAAGCCTGCCGATCAGCCTCCCCTCGACCACAGCATGCAGCGTAGCCCGTTTTGGCACAGCTGCATGCTACGCCGGGGAAAACTATAGGATTGGGCTGCTAGTTGAACAGTTGGCAACTGGCATCCCATGTGCTGATTCCGGTTGCCTTGAATGCCATTTCTTCCAAGAGGCCAACCTCAGAGAGAGGGAGAACCCTGAGTGTTATGACTACATTCTGATTTTCCCCCTCTCACCTAACTCCTTCTAATGAAGGCATTAAGAAGAGAGGCTGAAACCAGGTACTTGGAGAATTGGGTGCCTCTTGATGACATGCTCCAGTCTTTCCCTCCCCTCTGCGCAAGGCAGATAGAGCAAAACAGTAGCCACTATATACAAACGACTGCAGATCCCCTCCCATTTTTCACTTCCTGTAGGAAGAGCAAGCCCAGGGCATTCCAGGGAGAGCAGCAGGCCTACCCTCCCTGCCTTACTCCAATCTCTCCATCATGTTAGGTAATATTTAATATTAAAGGAGACGGAGGAGTGGCCAGTGGGATGCTTCTTCATTATCTTTGGACTAATGAGTAACATATTCATCCTTCAGTTAGATAATCGAAATTCCTCTGAACCAACTACTCAAGGCCCTTTGGATCCACGGGGCCATAAAAAAAACCTCTCAAAGAAAGGCAACTTCATAGAAAACCACCTCTACTTAATCTGAGGCACACGTGGTGGAAATAGATTCATCAAGAGCCACCTACCAAAACTCGCTTCCCCGTCCGTTATCCACCGCAGTGCCCAGTCTGCTTTCTTCTTGACGCATGGCATTGTTTCAATAGCATTAAATAAGAAGTCCCTTAAAAACCAAAATTAAAATATAATTATCTGAGACACAGGTCCCAATCCTATCCCACCATACTACATGATGCAGCCGTGCTGCCGGCGTGCACGCTGCATCCAATGGGGGGACGACGGACGGACGGGACCAGACAGCCTGGGAGACGTAAGTAATATATATTACTTACCTCTCCAAAGGCCGCGTGGCCATCAATGGGTCTCCTCGGACCTACTCTAGCTATTTTGCTAGGAGAGGCAAGGGGCATGTCGGGCTGGGAAAATGGGAATAAGAATCTGGCATACACCGAGTTCTACCCCCTCCCAAATCACCCCTGCCCAGTCTGCTTCCCACCCTGAACCTCTCCCCAACTGCCCAAGAACCACCCCCGCCACCACCTTACCTGCACCAGTGCAGTGTCTGGGAGCCACTGGTGACCGCATAGGGCCTCCAGCCATTTGCGCCAGCAGCCCCGCAGCACACAACAGTCTCATGGTAGTGATATGGATATGTGCGCACGCGCACGCTCACTCACTCGTTCTGTGGGCTCCTAAGAGATTATCTTGCCTCTCTCTGTGATTAGTGGTAGCCAAATTATGCAAAACCAATTTTAATTTGCATAATTTATACAGGTTTCAGCTTTTTTGTTCAAAATTTGGATTACCATGCTGGAAGATCTTAGGGTATTCAAAGACACAATGTTTATGGGATTTCCAGCCATGTAATTTCAGCTCTTAAAATGAAGAAATAAAGATTAATCTTACGCTTGTCAGTTGAAATTCCTCAGTTCTACCGCGATGCAGAGCGGCCAAACGGATTATCCAAAGCTGACAGGACGGTAAAAAGTCTTGAAATCTTCCCGCTTGACGTTTCTCCCCAGTCAGTTGGGGTTTCTTCAGAAGCAAAAGAGACTCAGCCACAGGCTGAAAGATGTCCTGTGGCTGAGTCTCTTTTGCTTCTGAAGAAACCCCAACTGACTGGGGAGAAACGTCAAGCGGCAAGATTTCAAGACTTTTTACCGTCCTGTCAGCTTTGGATAATCCGTTTGCCCGCTCTGCATTGCTCTGCATCGTGGTAGAACTGAGGAATTTCAACTGACAAGCGTAAGATTAATCTTTACTTCTTCATTTTAAGAGCTGAAATTACATGGCTGGAAATCCCATAAACATTGTGTCTTTGAATATAATAACAAACCATGAAAACTTGCATGTATATTTAAGATCTTAGGGTTTTATTTTTATTTTTAAGCACATAAAAACTACACAGACACACCCACTTAGCGTTGAAGAAACACAACCGAAGCAATACATACCGGTAAATTCTCTAGCTTGGCTATTCAATAGCACCATGGCAATACTTACGGTGATTACCTTTGCTCAGGATCCTTAATGTAAGTGTCTATTAATAAACTGTACATCTCTGAGTGAACGTTTTCTATGAGTATCTGGAAGCCATAGAAACAGCGAGCCTCTGGAATCTGCACTTCCTGGCTAAAACGCTCTACCTGCACCCAAAAAACAAAGCATAGGTACAATTCACACATAGACAGACTTCCCTTGATTACATCATAGCTGAAAACGTGACCTGCTGTCACTGAAAAGCATTACATGTGAGGCAATTATCTGGTGACAGGAAAGCTCTGCCAGCAAGATTCTGTTTGCAATGATTGTTTCACACATGCTAGTCACACCTGATGTTGCAGTCACTGAGTGCTGAATAGGCATGTGTGAACAAGACGTCTAAATAGTTATATTGTTTGTCAACGACAATAATGACAAATGGTTTAAGAATTAAAGTGTAGAAAATAGAAAAGAAAAAATTCATTTGCACACCAGAAGTATGGACATTTTGTTTTACAGCTGCACCCCGCCATTATGGGTTATGCTAACTATAGTTAAGAACCTACATCAGGGGTGGCCAACCTTTCACCATTAGGGCCTCTGTGTTCTTAAGAGCTGTGTAGAAGACAGAATCTTGGCAGCTGCAAGTGCTGATGGTGCTGCTAAAGCAGCTGCACCTGCTGAAATGCCCTCACCTATACAACCATTAAAGGGCCAGGAGCATTCATGTTGAAAGGTTGGCCACCCCTGACCTACATCATGGTCTGAGTTTCTAAATGTACAACAGGCAAACCATGGTTAAGAGCTGCTGGTCTGCCACTTTCATTTCCCATCTGCTCAGGACTCAGCTTTGTAAGTTCATTCGCAGCTCCAGGATGCAGCAGCCTCTTGAGGCAGAGTTATGTCCCTCAGGGCGCAATCCGATCCTACTTAGGCCGCCATTGTAACCAGCGGCGCAGTGAAAACGGGAGGCCCCAGAACGGAAAGGGGATTTAAATCCTCTTTGAATTCCCCTTTTGGAGGGGATTTGAATCCCCTTTCCATTCTGGGGCCTCCTGTTTTCGTTGTGCCGCTGGTTACAACAGTGGCCTAAGTAGGATCGGATTGCGCCCTAATTGTGGATTGTCAATGGTCTGTGAATTCAGACATAACGTGAAACCAGTTAGCACAACCCATGGCTTGAAAACCAGCTTCAAACCATGGCTTTGGATCCTGGCTTGCTGGCTGCAAACAAGCCACAGTTTGGGAGCAGGTTCAGGTTCAGCCATAGCATTAAAACAAACCAAGTCACTGCATTACACCTGAAACCAGTCAATGACTCTTCTGATACTACTCTGGGTGGCACTCACTCCTCAGAAAAATGTTGTATAAATACATACAGTGCAACTGTTGAAAGAAGCTTGACTGCATATTTTGAAGGAGCCAGTTGGATATGCAGCAAAGAGTTAGAAAAAACACAGTATGGGAAGCACCTTACCAAGTTTTCATTCACAATTCCATCACTGGCTGCAAAAAAAGCCAGGATATGTGAAATAAAGTATTTTTCTTCTGATTTCAGCTTGTTCCAGTGAGGAAGGTCTTTTGATAAGTCAACCTTTGTGAGGAAAAAGAAATATATATTACTGTTTTATATTGTAATATAACATTAATAACTCTGTAAGATAAAAGACAAACAAATGACAATTCCAACCTGTAGTAAACTACTCTGACCTTACTTCCATTTAAGAAAAGGGTAGGTAGTTTGTCAGGGATTATCAGAAAGACAAAGAGCACAAGATGGCTTGTCCAAAGCCTCAGGTCACACATGCAACAGCCTTACATTGGGTCAAACCACTGATCCATGTAGCTTACTATCACTGGCGTCACTACAGGGGGGGGCGGAGCTCTAAGTGCTGCTGAAGTCAGAGCCTCCTTTACAAAGACGAACAAAGCGGCTCCACCCCCTCACCCTCGGAGCCTTTCAGGGAAGCGAAAGCAGTTCTTTCGCTTCCCTGAAAGGCTCCGAGGGTGAGGGGGCGGGGCCACTTTGTTCGTCTGTGTAAAGGAGGCTCTGACTTCAGCAGCACTTAGAGCTCCGCCCCCCCCTGTAGTGACGCCAGTGCTTACTATCAATCTACACTGATTGACAGCACAATCCTATCCAACTTACACCACTGGTGTAACCAGTGGTGCAGCAAGAACAGGAGGCCCCTGAATGGAAAGGAAATTCAAATCCCCTCCAAAGGGGGGTTCAAAGGGGATTTAAATCTTCCCTCTCCTCGAAAGCCTCCTGCCCTGCCCTCCCCCGCTGGTTACACCGGCAGTGTAAGTTGGATAGGATTGCGCTGTGACAGTAACTCTCCAAGGTTTCAGACAGGTGTTTTTCCCAGCCCCACCTGGAGATGACAGGGGACTGAACTGGGACATTCTGCATGCAGAGCGATGGTTAGCCTGTTTTGTCACAATCGGGTTAACCTTTGAGAGAAATTGCTGAGTCATACTTTGTTAGCTTTTGCACCTGTTAGGGTGCCTCCCTTGCATTATCATATCTGCAGACATTCTGGGTGCCAAGCCAAGGTCACGTGCCTGGATGAGGTCACACCTCAGGGGATTGCATGATATACGTTTTCCCCCTGAAATACTAGTATAAAAGGGGCTTGGAAATGCCATCAGGCATGCATCTGGTGATGGTGTGGGATGACCGCAGGCGTGCCCACAAGAGGAATGTGCCAATAGGAGAAGGCACCACGTCTATGCTGAGACACAAGAACACTGTATATCATTCTGTCAGTCTGGAGGGATTGCTGCTTGTGCAAAGCTAGTAAATCCTGGTTTCTGTCCTCTGTCTCCCACTGGTCTATTCCATTGCTTCCACATCCGTAAAAAACCTTGCCATTCTGGCAATACAGTGTGCACCAGGCATATGACACAGCCATATGACACCCCCCCAGGGGCCCCACACCATACTTCTAGGGGGCCATGTGGAAAAAATGAAACATTTAGGGGGCCACCGTAAGTTTCTGAGGGGACCACCCAAACTTACTGCCAGGTATATGATGAAATGAGGTTCAGAATGGGGCCATGAGCAAAAAAAAGGTTGAGAAACCCTGTTTTAAAGTATTTTGATTACTAAACATCTCTCTCCCCCCCCCCCAATATTTAACAAAACCACCTTTTAAAAATTAGTGTCCAAATCAGAAAGTTGAAAAACACAGCTAACCTGAACCAAAATGTTTAGTGGTTCAACTTCCCATTTAGGATTGGGGTGCCTCAGAGCAGAGTATGAAATGGGCTTCTGCCAATATAATCCTCTGTATGCTTACTCAGACGTAAGTCACACTGAGTTCAATGGAACTTATCTCCAGGTAAGTTTCTATAGGATTGCAGCCTGTTTCGAGTACCTGTATTGCCATTTGTCCACTTGCTCAGACTGTCCATTTACCCAAAATCTCCATGCCGTTCTATTCTTTTATTCTCCTAAGTTGCTGTCCAGAAACACACAAACACATGTGTAAATCTGCTGAACTTGCAGGATTTATTGCAATTGCAGAATCTGCACCTTCTTTACAAGGAATTTGGTACTTTGGGGCACCAAGTACTGTGTACACACACACACACACACACACACACACACACACACACACACACAGACACACACAGCCCTGCATGTTATTCACCTCCTCCGCTGTCCAGAAAGAAGCTTGAGCCTTCTTGTACATTTTCCATATATCAGGATACTGGATTGGAAAGATGACAAATCGACGAGGATTTTTTCTTAAGAGTGGCTCTTCATTTGATTTCAAGCCATTTTCAACACCATCTGAAGAAAACCTCTAAAGCATCAAGTCATACAGTGTCATACATACAAGTCATACATTTCTAGATCACCTCATACCTCTTTTTACCTCCACCTAAACAATGGTGGCAAAACAAACAGATGGGAGGGGCAAAGTGCACTGTGGAGGGGGGGCAAACTTCATTCAACATATTAGATTTTTGAAAGAAAAATACTGGCATATTTCACATTAACAGTTTTATCCTAAGTGTAAGCAGAAGTAAACCCATAGGAAACTCTTGATTATTACAGGCACCCCCGTCTCCACGGAGGATATGTCCGTCCCCCCGTGAATATGGAAACTGCGAATAAAAAGGAACTCTACAAAAAGGTTCAAAAATCATCCCCCATTGTGCAAATGACTTATTTGCTTGTAATTGCAGCCTTCATGTTGCTGTTTCTGGGTCTCGCTGGCTCTTTGCTGGTGGCAAAATGGAGGCAGGAAGCACTCATAGGAAGCGAGGCAGAGGGTTGAAAAGAATGCAACGCTGGTTCTTTGAACTCTATGATAAGTGTCACATTCTTTTCTGCCTCACTTCCTGCCTTCATTTTGCAGTTAGCAAAGAGCCGGTGAGACCCAGGAATCCGAACAGCAATAAGAAGGCTGCAATCACAAGGAGATGTCATTTGCGTGGGGGGGGGGGGGGTGCTGAACTGTGGATAAGCGGATCCGCGAATATGGGGGGCGCTTGTATTTAGACAAAATTCTACCCTGCCTTTCTCCCTGAGGGGGACTCAAGGTGGCTTACAACATCAATTAAAAACAGGCAATATTATTTATTTAAAATATATCCTGCCTTTCCTCCCATAAAATGGTGTCAGCTGACAAGAAACGGATAACATCTTGAGAACCACTCTGAGGCATGATTTGCAGCTGTGGGAGCTTGGAAAGCACAAGAGCTGAGCAGCCAGGACGATGATTGCACTGTGAAGGGAAACATCTGGAGAAATGGAGGGTTCTATGAATAGTATCTCATAGAATAACACTTGTAAAAACCCCATTTGAAAAAAAATGGGGTTTATGGTCAGCCTGCCTATGTAAACCACCTTGAGTCTACAAGAAAGGCATTATATAAATACTGTAATAAACAAACAATGAGCCGTTCAAGGTAGCTAGTAGCAAGGTTAAAACACAAAATTTCAATAAAACTCTAAAAATCCCAACAGCTAAATGCAGCAAATTATAATTATTATTTATATATACTGCCTTTCAACAAAAAGTTCACAAAGTGGTTTACAGAGAAAATCAAATAATTAAATGGCTCCTTGTCCCAAAAGTGCTCACAATCTTAAAAGATGCAAAACACCAGCAAAGAACCATGAGAAAAAAAAGACATCGCGTGGGGCGAAGAGGGACAGTTAGTGTCCCATTGCTAAATATAAGGGAAGCACCACTTGAAAAAGTGCCACTTTGTCCAGTTAGCAGGGATAGATAAGGGATAATAGATAATAAATCAGTAAGAGACAGCAAAGCAGTAAAAACAAGCTGCAAATGGAAAAAAACAGCCACCAATACAAACAAAAAACAAGGAGGAGCAACTAAACAATAACACACAGAGAGTGAAGCAAGTTGTTTAAATTGCTAGCTCTTCAGCCTCTGGTGGAACACCAACCAGGAGGGAGACAAAACAGTCACACACTAGAAGGCTGGGAATTCAGATTTCTGCCTATGTGCCTACGAAATGCCTGAATCCCAGCAAGATACAAAAAACAAAGTTAAAGTATATGAGCCATTCCTTGCTTAAGGGTTCAATCCTATCCAACATTCTAGCACTGATGTAGAAATGCCAGTGGAGTGTGCGCTTCATCCTACCGGGGGGGGGGGGGGTCACGGAGTTCTCCTCAAGGTAAAGGAACATTTGTTCCCTTACCTCAGAGCTGCATTGTGGCTGCATTGGCGCTGGAAAGTTGGATAGGATTGGGCCCTAACTCAGAGATAAAACAGTCTCCATGGCAGTTTTTTTTACAGTGATCAAACATGCATGCATCCAATGTCTGTCCAGATGAGCCATCCTCACCCCTTGGTGGCCTTTCATATGTGTGCATCACAGACACAAGTAATTGCAGTGCCAACAACACCCGCGGAGTCTGCTGAATCCAAAATATCATTTTAACACAAGGCTTTCCCATGCCATTTCTGCAGAAGAGTATTTTTTGGAACACTTCCCATAATGAACCAGGTGTGCAGTAGCACAGGAAAGAGATAGTTGTGATCAAAGTGTTCTTGACTAACCGTCACTCTTTTGATCTGTGTAAACCACTTTGACTTAGCTATTTCTTGCTCTGCTGCTGCAACAGGGATAGGCACAGGTGTACTAAATCAGCACATCAGATATCCAAATAAGGCTCTGCAGGAAAGGAGCCTCGGAGCTTGTCAACGTCAAACTGCAGTATTCCCTTAGAATCTTCCTCCATGTGTTTGTGGACCCCCCTGGGCAAGAGACCCACACTGGTCACCCTCCTTTCCCAGTAAGAGCTCATCTCTGCAGCATAGGGTTTGCATCAGCTCAGGGGTTTAGCTCGATGGGTCCTTCAAACGTCCGTATAGGATAAAGGGCACGTAATTTAGAGGACGTGGCTCTACGTGAACCTACTTTAGGCCAAGTCAGATGATTAGCCTGGTCTGGGTGGACCAATCTGACTGGGAGAGGCTCTCCGAGGATAAGGGAAAAGATAGGAAAGGCAGCAACTCTTTTCTGACTGCTCAGGTGAGCTCAGTGGTGGCATGGCAACAGCATAGCTGGAAGAGGAGGGAAGCCCCACCCTCTTGTGCACTCTTCAAGCATGTGCGAAGGGCAGTTGGGTAGGCAGCCGCAGCAGACAGGGGCAAGTGGACACACCTTGTTGGGCACCCCTTGCCAGTTTGTGGCTTCCTCCAATCCGTTGCTCAAATCCGTTGCGCAGGGGCAGGGGTGGGCGTTCTGGGGGCGTTTCAGGGCAGGTGGATCAGACCTGGGAGGGGGGCAGGATCGGCGGCAGCAGCATACGCTGCATCTTATCCCCCTCTCAGGCCCATTTCTCCCAACACGGGCAGCCTTGCTTTGCGTCACCAAAATGGCAGGCGCAGATCCGAGGAAGCCTGTTGTGGGGTGGGGACTGGGGCTTTACCCTGAGGAGACTTTCAACCCCGCCTCCTCTGCTCAAGATCCAGCATTGCCAGCGCTGGCATAGCTGGATTGCTGAGCAGAGCTTAGGATAGGATTGGGCTGCCCGACTCTAAATCAGGGTCTGTTGCCAGAAATTTCAGTCCTATCTGGGTATGCCAACGATTGAAGCTGGGAGTTGGGACCTTATTAAACTTCCTTAAGGTATTGTGTCTTTCTGGGTGGTACTAATAATGATACTACTATATTGTGGTTCTGTTTCCCAGTCCTAACCATGTCTAATTTCATAAACCTCTACCTTCTCTCTGCCCCTTTTTTCCCCAAGTTAAAAAGCCCCTGATCATTTTGATAGCCTTTCTCTGCACCTCTGTACAAGGTACCTTTTGCCACTATCGTTTGGAGATGGGGCACTTCTATACTTCACACTTCTATATGCATAGCATAGTACACGTGCCAACATCACTTCTATCAGATCTGCACACATTGCAGAACAACAGAAAGAGATAAGAGCAAGTTCTTTCAGGGTTCCAATTACAACTCCTGAGAGCAGATAATTACCCAATAATTGAGAGAGCCCAATTATCACAGCAGGTCGGGATAAGGGGGGGGGGCTGATCAGGCCCACTGGCCTTATGTTTGACACCCCTGGTTTAGGCCATTGGAACTGATTAAAGTGGGGCAGGGGGTGGTACATTTTAGAAAAAGGTTTAGTGGAAGGGGTACAGCTGAGTGGCAGAATGGATTCTTTGCCCAGCTTCGAAGCCTGATGTCTTCAGTTAAAAGGAATCTCAGGCAGCAGAGCAGGGAAATTTCCTGCCATTTCTTGTAAAGTGGGGGGTGGGGAGGATGCTGAGAGCAGAGAGGCCCCGGCCCCAGACCGCTCCCAGCCCAGCCCCTTACTGAAGCCACAGAGGAAGAGGAGGATGGCACAGGGCATGCTGGTGTTGTGTGCTGGCTGGCAGAAGGGGAACTGGTGGGAGCAGCAGCAGAATTTGGGGTGCAAGTGGCAAATCAGCCCTGCACTGTGTTCACTAGCCAATGCATTACACTAGCAAACCACAACAGCAGAGCTGGCTATTAGCCACATTGAATTCCTCCCCTCTCTAGCAGTTAACCACTGTGATGAAATAGGGCTCACCGATCATCATGCAACTACAATATTTTGGTAACAAAAAAAATCCCTGCTGCTGCTGCTGCTCCTATTTCCAGCCTATTGGCACCAAAGCCATCCCCACAAGTACACCGGCCCTCATCCAACCCCACGTAAATACTTCCTGCCTCTCCTGTTCTTTTCACCGCTCGGCCCATTCAGAAGTCTCGCCCACCCACTCCATAGACGCAACGCACCCACCCACACCTAGTAGGGATGAGGAACCTCAGCGCGCTTGCAGCCCAAGCCTCTATTCGGAAGCAAGTGCCACCGGCGCTTACTCAGTCCCAGGTAAGTGTGCAGAAGATCTCAGCCCACGCGGGAAAAGAAAGCAAGCCCTTGTTCTCTCCATCCCTGTGCTTGTTTTCTCTGCTGAGGCAAGGGGGCGGGGAGAAAGCGCAGGGCACCGGCGGCCCCTTTCCGAAGCAGATGCTCCAAGCACGCACTACTGCGATCCACTTGGCGCGGCGGTGGCGCTGCCCTTGCTCACCTTGTCACTCTCCGGCCTAGCAGCTCCACTCGCGACAGGGCAGCCCCGACGCTCGCCCATGGCGCACGGGAGCCCCGGCCGGCCCACGGGCGGCGCAACTGAGCGAAATACGACGCCGGCTATGGCAAGAGAAGCACACCGAGAACGCAGCAGGACCGCCCGCCAACCGCTTCCGACGAGGCCCGGCTGCTCTTCCTGGGGGCGGGACTACAGGGTTGCTTGCAGCAAGCAATGGCGGCGGTTGACCGTGCTGAAGGGAAAGGTCGGAGGGTCACTAGTGGTGTGCAAAGCTGCCGGAGAATGTGGCGGACCCTTGAACTGCTGCAAAACAGAAGCGAGGGATGAGGCGAGCAGGACGGAATTTGAGCCCCGGCCCTCTGGCGCAAGAGAAAAGCAGGAAGAATTGCCTGGCTTGCCGGAACCTGAATCAGCCTTCGATCTGCCAGTGTGCCAGTGATGCCCCTGCGGCCCGGGAATGATAGAGCTATGTGCCCCCTTGTTTGTCTGAACTCGGAGCCCATGGTAATTGCAAACTGACACCTTCAGCAGTGACGGTAAGACACACAAAGCTGCAAACCAAACAGGAATTGTATGTGTATATAATCCTCTACACTTACTCCATGGGACTTACTTCTTGAGTAGGCACGCATAGGAATGCAGTGAAAGGTGAGCAGCCCAATCCTAAGGATCCACCAGGCGGCCAAGGCCGCCCCGCCTGCCGGATCCTGACGCTCCTCCCCTTCCCCGAGTGTAAATGCGGCTGGGGCAGATAGGCCTCCTCGGATTTCCACCAGCTATTTCGGATTTCCGCCAGCTATTTTGCTGGCAGAAGTCGGAGGAGGCTGTTATTATATCACATCGACCACAGAAGCATCTTCAGACAGCGCTGGCTCTTTGGCTTCGTAACAGGGATGAGCTCTGCACCCTAGAGTTGGACACGACCAGACTTAAATGTTAAGGGATACCTTTACCTTAAATCAGGATAGGTAAAGGTGACCCCTGACAATTAAGTCCAGTCGTGTCCGACTCTAGGGTGTAGTACTCATCCCCATTTCAAAGCCGAAGAGCCAGCGTTGTCTGAAGACGCCTCCGTGGTCATGTGGCCGGCGTGACTCTCCTTGCCGCAGCGCGTAGCATGCAGCTGGAACACGGAGCGCTGTTTACCTTCCCGCAAGCGGTACCTATTTATGTACTCGCATTGACATGCTTTGGAACTGCTAGGTTGGCAGGAGCTGGCCAAGCAATGAGAGCTCACCCCGTCGCGGATTCGAACTGCCAACCTTTTGATCGACAGACAGCTCATGGTTCAGCGGTTTAACCTACTGCGCCACCCGCTGGATACAGAAAGATAAAAATAAGCCCCAGGGGTTTTTTTTTGCTTTCTCATGAAAAAAGCACGTTTTTCTCTTCCTTTCACTTACCAAATCCATTCAATCAGAACATACATTTGTTTCAGTCGCTGTCAGTTTAACATGAATGTGTTGAGGTTGAACCATCATCCCACCCAGCTAAATACGGTCTGCTTTGGCTGGCTCTCCAGGGACTCAGAGGACTTTCCAACCCCTCTTCTAGAGATCCCATCAAGTAGAGATGGGAGAAACTGAACACAGGATCTTTGTCACAAACAAGCACCCTTCTCCTGAGGAACCCCCCTCTTCTTTGTGCCCTAAATGACAGCACTCTCTGTACACAGAGGCTGAGCAAGGACTCAGGCTGTTTGGTCCCTCAAGCGTGGATGGGGCTCAAATGGCTAATGTTCATGCAATCCGTTTCCAGTTCATTTGTTTTGGGTCAAAATGCCAAGTGTCAGAACAAAATGTATTGCAGACAAAGGCTACAAAGAGAAGGCTTTCAGATCAAAGATATTTGCATTTTAGCCATTAAATGGTTTTATGACTATGAAAATTAAAAGGCCATGATGTGGCACTACAGTCAAGGAACCCAGTCACACCCCATCAGCAGAGAATTAGCACTTTATTGGGTGTGGCATGGGTAGGCCTCAATGTGGCATTTACCCCCTTTTTTAGATTCTCTCCATTTCTCCCTCCTTGGCTTTAAAAGACACCTGTAATTTTTTTAAATCTATATTTAGGCAAGATGCATTGCTCTCCTTATTTTCTTTTTAAAAAAATCTGAAAATGTAAATGTTGATTTAATGAATGTATTATAATGTATATTTTATGAAATATTTTTTTTTTAAAAAGCCACAAAAGAAAATAAATTCAGAGGGACCAAGAGAAAATATAAGAGAAATGTTATTCATTCAGCTGCTGAAAATCTCTGGATGGACATGTTTGCAGCATTGTCAACCAGCACCGATATGAGGGCTCAATCCACCAACCAGCAGCCATCTTCTGTGATCTGTGGCAGAGCAACAACTGTGTTCAAAGCAAAATGCTGAAAGGTGGCACTCAGAAAAGAGGAATGGGTTTTCTAGGGTAAGCAGGACAGAAGTAGTGCAGGGTTGTTCCATACAGAAGTGATACAAAGGAAGAGGCCTCGGATTAGGGGCAAAAGACTCTTACAGAGTGACTGATTTCTAAGTGAAAGGAATTTGAGAGGGAAAGGGTGACTAAACCTATGAACAGCCACTGTAGATAAACTCCCTTGTTTCATTTGGGACATGAACACACAAGATTTGGGTGAACTGATCCATGATGCTTGGGCTCTCAGGCATTTGTTGCCAAAGTGGGAGAAAAAGCGGCTTTTTAAAATTCTTGCTCACAAACCCTTATTTGTTGGTGTTACCACTTGAAACCACTTGGTTAAATGTGATAACCCCACTCTGGTAAATAATAAATTCTGACTGTAGTGGGTTTAGAAATACATCTATTTCACATTGCATTTCACTATTTTATTTCAATGCATTCCAGTTGCTATTGTACTTGCTCTATGCTGCAAGCAATCTAAACAGTATTGGGTCCTTCTTCACTCATGAGGCTCATAAGAACATACGAACCTGTCTTATGCAGAGTCAACGCAGGGGCCTGTCTAGCCCCCTCCAGGATATCACAAAGGGTCCCTTCCCCCAGCCCTACCTGGAGACATCAGGGACTGAACCTGGGACACTCTACATGCAAATGCGTTCTACCACTGAGCTACAGTGGTTCATTACATGAGCCTTATGGCTCATTACATTACCTTATGGCTCATTACATGAGCCTGAGATAGCACCAGGCCAGCCTGTGACATATGGAACTAAAGAACAAGATAGCGGGAATTCCCTGTGGTTAGTTTTAGGTAGGCATAT
Source organism: Plestiodon gilberti rubricaudatus (assembly GCA_026170595.1). Lineage (NCBI taxonomy): Eukaryota > Metazoa > Chordata > Lepidosauria > Squamata > Scincidae > Plestiodon > Plestiodon gilberti. Next base: position 22,749,061 of record JANXHW010000004.1, on the reverse strand, counting down.
TGCCCAGCAAGCCAGAATAAGTATATTCTTTTAATTGTTCATACATTTACATGGGTTATATATCTGCTTAAGTACCTAAAGCACCACTTAAGAGTTCCTGCACACTCCATCTCAGTTTAGACTACATTAATGCAAAAATAATTGATGATAATAATGAAAAGCAGACAGTAAAGTGAAACATTGTAAAGCTGCTGTAAATGTAATAAGCAAATAGGCAAAGTGATGCATGATGACTAGTTTGTGTAGGCTTAGAGTGGCAACCACAGCTTCATCTGAAGCTATAACAAGGATTCATGGATCAAAAAGTCAAAAGGGGCTGAACATAGTCGCCAAGTCTTCATGTTTGGTGGGCCAAAGCAACTCATTTGTCTTAACTTCATCAAGCCAACGGTAACAATTTCTGAGGAATAGGCTTCAACAAGAAACTCAGATCCCTCTTCAGCGTATGAAATCCTAAAAGCTTCAAGGTCTAACCAGATATTATGTTAATTATGTTTTTACTTCCCTGGTTGGTTTCTTCTCCCTTTTTTTTTTTTAAACCCCCATGTCCTTGGATTAATCTCATCAGGTGTGAGATGTTTCAACCACACTGCATTCAGAATTGAGTTTCCTGGACCCTGGTGACCCTTCAATCACACATCAGTGGTCAGTTATCAGTTAACATTTAACCACAGAACCTATGGAGGTATGCAGGAATGCAGTGATCTCAGTAGAGGCTAAGCAGCGAAGCCATGATTATTCAGTCAAATGGCAAGACATACAGAAAGTGACAGATTTTGCAGAATACAGGAAAGTATTCACATGTGAAAAGAGAATGTTCATTCAAGGGAGACGATGTAAAGTAGAAACGAATTAGTGTCATGTTTGGTTAGACCCTCAGTCTCAAAATCAGCACTTTGTGTCCGCAAGCACATTTAAAGAAACCACCTCTATGCTTCTTGTTTCACGAGTTCAATGAAGTTCAAACCACTATTAAAGCTTTTCTCTTACCTTTCTTTTTACTCTACATGTTTAAAAGAAACTAACTTAAGTCAGACAGTAATGCGGTGTACAATTTTAATAAACATTTCTTATTAAAAGCTTGATACTGTTCAAATATACAGAGAAAAGCTATTTATATAGCTACATATACATCTTGAGTCAATGACTACAGCATAAATCATTCTAGCTTTCCCCTTGAGTTAAGAGTATCAGCAAAATGCCATCTATGTGTGTATATATTTTGTTAAGCTACTGTAGAGGGCTCGTTAACTGTGTAGTTTTATCCTGCTGTGATTGTTGTAAAACAGCTATGTTATATACAGAACTATACATATAACATATGAATATGCTATATATACACAGATTATATATAACAGTACTTTACAATATACACAGCCTTTCATAAGAGGGCTCTGGAGGAGATTAACCTTATTAAGCCTCAACACCTCTGTGAGGTAGGTAGCTATCATTATTTTACAGAATGTGAGTAAGAGGCTCAGAGACATTAAATAATTTGCCATAAGCCAGTAGCAGATTCAGGAACAGAATCCAAAATTTGATATCCATTGAATACATCACTGGAACCTCCTTCCTTCTCACTAAAGAAGTGAAACTCTTTCCTGGGGAAACTCATTATTTCATCAACACATGCAGACAAAAAATTCTACTTTTTTATAAAAGCACCTGCAGGGTTTTTGTTGGTTTAAATCATATAAGCCTGGCACAGTCAGTTTTCAAAACAAAACAGTCTTCAGAGTGTGCTACAAGGCCTGCCAGAGTTTGATGTTCTACAAAAACAGGCCCCTCAATTTTTTAAAGCTAAGGCAGAAAGGGGAAAGACTTAAAAATGTTGCTGGGATTTTGGGGAAGAATAGAATGGTCCACTTTGGCAGAAATCCAGGCAAGTTCTCAGTGATGTGCAATTTTGCCATGCCAAGAACCCCAGGGTAGGGGAAAGCTGCAAGTTAACTAATCATCATTAGAGATCCAATCTAGTGTCTAGTCTGATACTATTAGCAAGCAACAATAGAGAGCCTCCTCCTTCATGTAATATTTTAGTACTCGACAAATGGAATCCTAGCATACTGAAATATAACAGGACTTCCTAAAAAAACACTCATACACACAGAAATCTTTTTATAAAAAAAGCAAACACTCTGTATGTGCATCATAATGCATTTGGCAAACTTTTTTTGTGCTGATTGAGCAAACTACATTACCCTTCCATCCACACATTCTGATGAAAAACAAAAGAGTTTGCCAGTCCCAGGCAATTCAGGATTCTCTGTTAACTGTAAAATGTGGACTGAACTTCTTCTACTTTGATTGACAATGAGGATGTGTTTAATTCACTTATGAAATTTAGAGTGGCTTTATGGATGACTGGTTTGGTGTACAGTGATAACTAAAATATACAGGCTACATAAATAAAAACTATTGTTTCTTCAGTATGACTTTGTACTTTGTCTGTAATTTATTAGAAACTGTAACAAGATACTTAAAAAAGGCTAGATACAAAAGTAGTTAAGCTGCTCACGAACATTAAATTTCTTCAAAATGTACCTTCAAATAATCATGATCTTATAAACATTTTACAGTTACCAGGTAGTGCCTAGGCTGGAAATTTAAACAGCTTGAGACACAACAGAACACGTGTCCAGGTTTGAGTTGGAAGCGGAACAACCTCCTGACTGACTGCTCAAGGAAAGAGGGATACAAAATTGTTGATTGTGAACGATTAAATACTGTGCATTGGCTTCCTTGTTATGTACAAAAAAAAAAACCTTACTAAGGTATACAGATTACATGCAAAACATTAGTGGTGGTATTTAGTGTGCCAGAGTCCAATGCAACCAGATAAAAATTGCAATGGCAGTGGTTTTTGTAAGCAAACGTGAATGATTTCAACTCCTAGCTCTGAACTGGCAAGAACTTTTTACAAGTTCAATATACATGATGCACAATTGCAGCCAACCACAAAATTAAACACCATTTTAAAAAAAGTTAAAATAAAACACAGAACATACTTCATCTTTTATTTTGAAATCCCCTACTCCCTCTATACAAGAACCTTTGCTGAAACACTTTCCACAAAGGCAGCAGTGAATTTGTTTTTTTAGTACATTTTACATATTTTCCCACCCCACCCCCTCAGCAAAAAGCTAAATCACAGTGTAATTTATATTGTTTTGCTGTCATCTTTGGCTGGGGTTTGGCCAAGAAGTTGTTGACTAGCAAATAGTTACAGTCTAACATTGCTAGTGCTCCTTCAGCCACTGGGTTACAAACTTAGTACAGGAATGTTGCATTTAAATCATTGAAGTACCAGCAGGGGGAGTATGACAGCATTAACTTTCATAAACTTTTATAGACAAATGGAAAATCTACAAAAAAAACTAGCTAATATTATTACACAGCAATACACACTTTTTATACTCTACACAAAACCAAAATTTTTGGTCTTAATGGCGAGTAGCAATTTCTGTTTGAGAATCTGTTTAGAAGAATAGAGTGGAACATATAGGCGAGAAATGCAAGTGTTTGCTGTAGGAAGGTGTTGGTCATCTGGTGGTCTTATTGTGATTGATGGCATGGGCTGAAATCCTTCCTCACTAGCAGGCAAGGATGGGCTTGATGTCCAGAAGTAAACCTAAAGGACAGATGAGAAGTTGCCTGTTAAGTTCAGGAAATACACACAGAATTCTAGTCTTAGTATGTTAAATTATTTTAGCAAACAGCTCACAGTTTCAAAGAATGGGGTGTGTACCATTTCAAACACCACATCTTTTTAGTTTTGCAATTCTTAACTTTGTTCTTTCTCAAATAAGAGAACCCTACACCAATAATTAACATAGCAATTCAATTGGTTAACTACTAGAAGTAAAACCTATGATGTTCTAATCATAGGAATGTGCAGAGTGCAGAATGCTGCCACTGTTTTCGTCCTGGCCAGTCTGCACATGCTCAGAGGCACAGGGAAAGGTAAAATACTGTATTTATTTAATAATGTTGAGCTAGCTGCCCTCCACAAAATATGCGTGCCTATAGATTGCTGAATCACAGCCCCTGCTTACCTCTTATTTGGTCTCCTCTTCGTCCCGGCCATCCAGGACTATCCTGCTACCTCGCTGCAGCGCGTCTTCATCTTATCTTCCTAGCCTTGCGCGCATGCACGAGGCTGGAAGTACTCGGAAACCATCCGAGCTCACTCGGATGGTTTCGGAGACGTTCCAGCCTTGCGTGCACCAGAACAAGGCTAGACGCACTCCGAAAATGTCCGAGTTCACTCGGACGTGTTCCGAGTGCTTTTAGCCTCGTTGCGCACTCGCGCAAAGCCCAAAGCAAGAACTAGTTCAGGTCAAAGTGGGGTAGTATAATAGCACACTGAAACGAAAAACTCTCCCCACCCCACCCCAAAAATGTGGAAGAATCTAGCAAGTAACCCTTCAAATCTATCTAAGCGAGAGACTACTTACTAGATCTTGCCTTTCAGTCATACTCATCTTCTCAACTATAGACCAAAACCAACGTTTGAACTGCAAAAGTTTCTCAGCATTTTCTCCTGTTCAAAAATGAAATATGATCAATACAAAAGCAGACAGTTCACAGCACCTATTTTATACACATTTGCAAGTATAATTAATGGAAATATTCTGGCTGTGCAAAAAGTGTGTTCAGATGTTAATGAAAACAGCAGATGAGAGAAATCTAAGTGCATTATTAAACTGAACTACCTTTAAGTAGATCAGGAATAAAATATTTCTGAAAGCTAAATTAAAGGCTCAATTAAACAGGTGGTGAGATGTATAGAAAACAGCTCTATACATCATATCTGAAAGAATATTGATGTGAAAGAGTACACAAGGAGCATCTGAAATGTAATCACTGCAGTCTGTAAAAAGGTTCCCCAACAGGGAAGTGACAAATACAACACAGACGCATGGGCTACAGGCTTGTGGAAATGATACATTTGCCTAATCGAGACACCAACAGGCTAGAATGATTATAATACTGTGCAAACTTCATATTAAAAAAAGAATTTCATACCGGATTCATCATTGAAAGAAGTAAAGCTGATCAGCATTTGCACGTTTACTTCACCACAGCCATTTACTAAGAGCCTGAAATCTTCTGCTGTCAAGTCTTCTAATGAATTCTTTGGAAGGACATCCAGCAGACCTTTCCTCATTGCCTGAAAGGGTCAGAAGAATTTTGCATTTCAACTGTAACAAGAACTATATTTGGCTGATTGCTACACAACAGAATCAGAATCACCCTCTGACTGATCATTTCTTGCAAACTGAGCTATAGTGGGGAAAACACAGCAATGAGCTAAAAAAACAAAACAAAGTGAAACCCGGGGGGGGGGACATTTTGACATTATAAATGGAGGCCCCCACCCCCACCAAAGGTGTGGATCGATGATCACCCAGTCCTCGCCTCAAATCGGTACTGTGATGGTGCTGCCCCTGGATCTCCTCTTACCCCACCAACAGATGACTGGTGCTGGTACAGACATGCCTTCCTCCTCCTCCTCCAACAGATTATCTGATCTATACTAAAGTGAGAAGACAGGCTGCTCCAAGTCCCAGATAGGCCCTTTTCCCTTCCTGCCTAAATTACATCTTGCCGCAGGTTTATCACAGAACTGATTAGGTGAGGGTAAGGACATTGGTCACAGCAAACTCGCATTTTTCACTTGTTTTAAATTAAATTTGTTTTAAATTACACAGACAACACACAATTCCCCTTCCCTACTTATTCACACGTTTGATTCTTCTGCAAGTATTTTATTTTTGAGAAAGGCCCCAACGGTTCTTGTACAACCCCAGATAAGACCACAGGCCAATCAGAGAATACTTTTAGAGACCAGAGCCTAGCAACTTTATCTCACTGATTATACAGGTTTTACACAGAAGTTAACAGCACCATCACAAATTCCATTCAGAATTTCTTCATCTCAGGACACTACTGTGAATTTTGCCATGCTCTTTCCTTCCTAAACTTACTGAAAATCAACTCTCACCAACTGACTGAAACTTCACGAAAACCACAGGGACTCCTCCGGAAGGAAAGCAGTATCTTGCTTTGAGAAATGAATAGCAGATGCTTTCCTACTCACACTAAGACCAGGAGGAAAAGCAGTACAGTTTCTGTGCGAACTGTCAATTTCACAGAGGCCCAATGACCCAGCAGCTGAGCATCCCTGACAACCATTCCCAGCCTACATAGTGGCAAGGATTACACAGAAACTGCTGTCAGTTTAACTATTTCAACATTCACCCCTATATACACTATGCAACGCTAATGAGGAAACACACACAATAAATCAATGCCTTCCAATTACACCAAGTTCAGAAAAGAATTTCATTATCACTTACATGAAGAGGCTGCTCTGCAACTACTAACATTCTGTGTTCTGCATATTTCCGGACATACTCATAAACATTTTGAGGGGTGACTGGTATATTTACACCATTGGAGATAAGTTCAACCTGGGGAAGATGTTGTAAAATAGAAGCATAATAATTAAAGCAGTTAGTTAAAAGATATACCATAGCCATTCTATTAAAATACATATACATAGTGAAAATTTGCTCACTTATGTTTCTGATTTGCCAACCAAAACATCTATTCATTTTTAATTATCAAGGTGTGACTGATTAAAAAAATATTAAAATTACCTGTCCTCCACCTTCCTCTTTGCACAGATCTATTGCAAATGCCAAGTCCATTGCTGCAAAAACAGCATCAGCATCTGAGCTTTGGGAAGCGAGGATAAGTTGCCGCAAACTCTCATACATAACCGGATCAAAAAAAGCAAAATCATGCCAGTTAACCTGGGGGGAAAAAATGTTCATGTTAAAAATGGCTTTCAAAAAACTAAATGATTGAGTGTGATCAGCTCACAGGACATCTATTGGACTGGTTTGCTTTTAGGAACTTCCAGATTCTTCACAAATACTGTGCCCATACTAGGCACTGCGGGATAGGGATATGTCCAAATCTTCTATTATTTGATAAAAAACAAAATGGCTCAATTCAGATTCATGCCATATATAGTTTTCAACCAGCCAGCAAACCAGAATCAGAAAATGGTCTGAAGGTTTGCAAATTATGGTTTTTATTATAGTATGCTGTGATGTCTGAATTGCCAACCCATACTGATCACTACTGCTTGCCTCCAGATGGAGATGGGAGTGAACATGTTAAGCAAATTGCTGAGAAGACTGAAAACAAAAGCAGACAAGCAGTTCTAAACCATGGTTGCAAATTGTATGTCACATTTGGAAACGTCCTAGTTTGCAATGATACCAGAACTGAGCCCCTACAAGGTCAATTCAGACAACTGTCCAAATCAAAATTTAGACTATCAGAAATTATTCTTCCCTCTTGCACACAGTGGATTTGATTTAGGAGACACAAACATGGTAATCTCACACACACAAACATTCTGATGGTTAGCAGTACCTTTGGATTATATTTTAAAAAGTCACATCTTGCACTTATGACTTGCTGCAGTTCTTAAAGTAGTATTTGAGGAAGCATTTTTTACGGCTAACACCAGGGCCAGTGCAGCAGCTGAGCCCAAACAGATCTGTAGCCAAACCCCAAACAGCTACAAGCTTAAATGTTTTGCGACTACAAGCTTAAATGTTTTGCAACTAGTCAGAGTACCAGTGAGTTAACCCAAGATTCAGCTCCTAGGTTTGCTTAGAATTGGCCAGCACTTGAATTAGAAATACATCTGTACTGCTACTATAGAGGAAACCAGTTGATTGCTTTGTTACTCCATCAAGAAATCATATTTACAAGGAAGTAAGAAGAGTATTTTTCTATTCTGGGCAAAACAAAAGCAAGTACAACCATGCTTCAATGTAATTTTTTACATGTACATAAAGCACTGTAGTGTCCCTCAAGTAATTTATCTACAACTATATTTACCTTTCTGCCAAGAAGCACCTTGATTACATGTCGATTTAATGTAATAGGACAAAGTTCATTCTGTAGCAAGCACAAACCTAGGATTCTGAGAATCAATAGAAAAGGTTAATTTGAAGGGATAAGTTTCAAAAGAAAAACAAGTCAAAAATAAGAGCAAATGAGATATCAGCTACATTTTCACAATTTAGTTGAAGTAATTGTAACCTTAGTGTTGCATTCCCAACTCGCAATATTCCCCTGGCATACGCTGTTTTCTCAAGCTTCTGCGATATTTTCTTTCAGAGGAAGGCCATTTCATAAAAATCCTAAAAAGTTGCTCAGAAATTATTTACAATTTTAAAGAGATTTCACCTGCCAATATTTCTGAAACAATTTAGCCTGGCTTCTGTGTTTTTGCCAGGCCTTGGTGTATAAAAACCACGCTTTCCAGGTTGATAAAATAGGGGTGCGTTATCATCACCATCATCCGTATCATCTAATTCCATATCTACCACACTGCGACTGGAGCCATGCCGTTTCCTATTTTCCTTTAAAAAAGTAAAAAAAAGACTTGATTAAGGACTGAAATCCTCTTCACTGCTGTTTCATTAGAACTACAATAACTTAAAAGTCAGCATTAAACAAAACAATAAAATGACACTAAAATACTATTGTTGTTGTTGTTGTTCAGTCGTTAAGTCGTGTCCGACCCTTCGTGATCCCATGAACCATATCCCGCCAGGCCTTCCTGTCCTCCACTATCTTCCTGAGTTCGCTCATTTTCATCTTTGTTGCATCGGTGATGCTGTCTAACCATCTCATCCTTGGCCTTCCCCTTCTCCTTTTGCCTTCAATTTTTCCCAGCATCAGAGTCTTCTCCAGAGAGTCCTCTCTTCGCATTAGGTGGCCAAAATATTTGAGTTTCAGCCTTAGTACCTGTCCTTCCAGGGAACAGTCAGGCTTGATTTCATTTAGAATTGACTGATTTGATCTCCTAGCAGTCCAAGGGACTCTCAGGAGTCTTCTCCAGCACCACAGTTCAAAAGCATCTATTCTTCGGCGCTCAGCCTTCCTTATGGTCCAACTCTCGCAACCATACATTGCTACTGGGAACACCATCGCCCTGACTATACGAACTTTTGTTGGCATGGTGATATCTCTGCTTTTTATTATGCTGTCTAAGTTTACCATAGCTTTCCTTCCAAGGAGTAAGCGTCTTTTAATTTCATGGCTGCTGTCTCCGTCTGCAGTGATCTTGGAGCCCAGAAAAGTAAAATCTGTTACTGCTTCCATTTCTGCCCCTTCTATTTGCCAGGAATTGATGGGCCCAGATGCCATGATCTTAGTTTTATTAATGTTGAGTTTCAAGCCAACTTTTGCACTCTCCTCTTTCACTCTCATCAAGAGGCTCTTTAGTTCTTCTTCACTTTCTGCCATTAGGGTGGTATCGTCTGCATATCTGAGGTTGTTGATCTTTCTCCCGGCAATCTTGATTCCGGCTTGCGATTCATTCAGCCCTGCATTTCTCATAATGTACTCTGCATATAAGTTAAATAAGCAGGGTGACAATATACAGCCTTGCCGTACTCCCTTCCCAATTTTGAACCAATCAGTTGTTCCATGGCTGGTTCGAACTGTTGCTTCTTGACCCGCATACAGGTTTCTCAGGAGACAGGTAAGGTGGTCTGGTACCCCCATCTCTTTAAGAATTTGCCACAGTTTGTTGTGATCCACACAATCAAAGGCTTTTGCGTAGTCAATGAAGCAGAAGTAGGTGTTTTTTTGGAACTCTCGTGCTTTCTCCATGATCCACCGCATGTTGGCAATTTGATCTCTAGTTCCTCTGCCTCTTCGAAACCCAGCTTGTACGTCCGGTAGTTCTCGGTCCACGTACTGCTGAAGCCTAGCTTGTAGGATTTTGAGCATAACCTTGCTAGCATGTGAAATGAGTGCAATTGTGCGGTAGTTTGAGCACTCTTTGGCACTGCCCTTCTTTGGAATTGGAACGTAAACTGACCTTTTCCAATCCTTTGGCCACTGCTGAGTTTTCCAAATTTGTTGGCATATTGAGTGCAGCACTTTCACAGCATCATCATTTAGGATTTTAAGTAGCTCAGCTGGGATATTATCATCTCCACTAGCTTTGTTGTTAGTAATGCTACCTAAGGCCCACTTGACTTCACTCTCTAGGATGTCTGGCTCTGGGTCAGTGACCACACCAGCGTGGTCATCAGGAACATTCAGATCTTTCTTGTATAGTTCTTCTGTGTATTCTTGCCATCTCTTCTTAATCTCTTCTGCTTCTGTTAGGTCCTTGCCTTTTTTGTCCTTTATCATGCCCATCTTTGCACAAAACGTTCCCTTGATATCTCCAATTTTCTTGAAGAGATCTCTAGTCCTCCCCATTCTGTTGTTTTCCTCGATTTCCTTGCATTGTTCATTTAAGAAGGCCTTCTTATCTCTCCTTGCTATTCTCTGGAAATCTGCATTCAGTGCAGTTATGAAATTGTTTCCAAAATGTAAACACATATGCTTGGTTCTAGTTTTATTTGTGATCTCTTTAAAGCAACTATTTCAAAGCAACAAGTTATCAGGAGGTCAGATGATAGTTCATTTCCAGGAATCTTTCCAGGAGACAAGGAGTGGACCTCAAGCTCCTGTACCCTCCATGGGGAGAAGTAAACAAACAAGCGGGATATCTTAAGGAGATGGAATATAAGGTCCACTTGCAAGGCTGAAGTAACACTGGTTACAGGCCCACTGTTAGACAACAGGAAAGCAAAATGTCTCGTCTATCAGTAGGAGACGAGCTTTTGGAATTGGAAAAGTTAATCCTATTCCACCTATTCTACTACCTCACAGTCAGGGATCTTCACAATAAGTCCAACTTGACTCTCTCAGACAGTTCAATGTATTTTTCTCACATACGTATCATTTCACTGATAAGTGAATAAAAGACATTATTAAAATGGATATCTTACTTGTACTTTGTCTGAAGAATCCAACAAACCAAGGTCAAGGATACTGTCAGCTCCATTTTCCCTGTGAGAAGAATAAAATCAAAATGCATTAGTCAATCTTCTTTTCATCCTGTTGCAGATGTACTGTTAACATGAGCTAATACTTAACAGGTGCTCAGAGCTGCTTTCTGGAAGCTAGCCTAGAGTCACATATACAAGAAGAATTAGTATTGAGGATAGAAACTTCTATTGACCTGCCCTTCTCCAGTTGGTCCAGGTTATCAATCCTCATACAGACTACAATCTATAACACACCCTTATTAGTCAATAGAAGCCAAGGGAAGCTTTAAATTAGAAAACATGACAATGTACGTAAGACTCAATTCCTCTGTCTTCCACCAGAGGCTCAAACTTTTAAAAAAGTTTTTCCTAGGGGGGTTAGAATCAGCATCGGTGTTAAAATACCTTCCATGTGCAATAATGAGTTCCATGGCCTCATCCACTCTTGCTCGAAGGGAATCTTCACTGGCCAGCAACAGAAGCAGCTGAGCAGGGGACAATTCCAACAACATGCCGGTGATCTTGCTTGCAAATGCCTAAAAATAAATATATTAATATCTTACATTTAATGTTTGAATGGATTTAGGCTCTGAACCCTGGAGACTTGTTATGCACAAGACTTCTGGTGATTCTGGGTTTTCCCCATTCACTTAAATCAAGGGACAGGTGTATGCATGGACTGTTTTATATGTATAGATCTGCCATCTCTTGGAGAGAACTGGGAAACCCTCAGAACAGAGGGGAGAACGTTATCTTTAGTGGAGCCCTACATCTACAAACAGTTCATGGGACTGAGGTAAAAGTCTCCATATCATGGCACATCCAGTATTTAAAGTAAACCAATACAGGGAACAGATTATAAAGTTATAAAAGAATAAGCAAAACAAGTGCATGTAAACACACTCAATTAGCATCAACACAACACATCAAATTTTAAATCAAAAACCATTTTCACCACAGTAGATAGGTAGATTAGTCTTACAGGTTGCATTGCTTGTACACGTGGATAAAGTCTTTCTCCCAGTGCTTGTCTATGTGCTGGAAGAGGATCAGGGTCATCACTAGGATTCGCTTCTGCTGCAGGTCGAAAAGGTCTGGTGTCTATGGAGAGTTGCCTTCTAAAGTCCCTTAAAAACAAATAACACTTCATCAAAAAAATGTCTTTATTCTACAAAAAAATCCATGTAAATGCACACAGTGAAGCTGCATTTTAGCATCAGACAAACATCTACTCCTGTTGTGTTAAACGTAGCAGGGCCATCCTGTCCCTTTTTATTTATATTCCAAAACAATGGCAGCAGCTTCTTCGTAGTTTCTTTTTAAAATCACTTCGAGTTCCTGTTCCTTTAAATTGTGATCTATAGGGCTATGTTAGAGATGATGGAAATAAGGCTGTAGTGATGGGGGGGGGGGGGGTTGTCCCTGTTGCTGGGTTCCTCCCTCCTCCAGATCTGTCCCTAAGCCAGGGGTCAGTACTGATATACTCTTGCTGCCACCATGAGGATAAAGCCAGGCAGAGCAAGAGAGTGCTCGAAAGCCTCTCTCCCAGTTTCACTGAGAAATCTCAATAAAACTATTCAATAGTATGTAGTCAAGGATCCAAGAGGATTGGGGCCAGACTCTAACTAAGTTCAAACGACAGGCAAAGAGTTAAGACGTAAAGAGTGTGTGTTAAAGATACAGAGAGGTATGAGGTTGGATAATATGAAGAGAGAATAATACAGACTTGGAAAAAGACTTGGGCATTGGAACTGCCCAGGTGTGGATCTTAGCAAAAATACTGGCTGTTGATTACAGGCAAACTTAAAAGCAATACAATTCCCTCTTGAATGTTTGAGGGGGTGGAGCCAACGGCAGCAGCGATCCCAGCGATCACCACCGGGAAAAACATTCCCGAAAATGCCGGTTTTTGCTTTACCGAGGCTTGGGGGGGGGGGGGCCTTCAGTGAGGCCTGAGAAACCCTCTGCAGGCCTCCCCAATCCTTGGATTTGCCAAACCCTGGTGGTTTTGGGGCATTTTTGTGGTGACAGCGATCCCTGGGATTGCTGCCACAATGCTGTCCGCGCCCCTTAAGGGGGCAGGAGAACGTTTTTGTTCTCAATGGTGGGTCACAACCCACCACTTTGAGAAACACTGCCTTAACACATTAAAGTCTCAATGCTTCCTAACTGTACTTACTCCATTATCAGCTTGAGGGGTCCACTACACTTCTCTGATCCCCAGGGAGGTGGGTGAGAACTGGACCATACACAGATGCTTTCTCTAAGAGAGTCAAGCCAAAACACACACAAGCATCCTTGGGCTGGAACTTAAGAAACCTAGGTTTGATTATGTAATTGATCCATCCGACTGGATGGTTTACAACCTACCTGCCTTCTCATCTGGTCAGGTGGGCTTGAATGCCCAATCAATTAGCATATGCCAATCCCAGCAAGTGGGCTGGCTAGAACCTACTGTTCTTGGTGAAATCTTGACAAAGACAACACAGAATACAGAAAACCTGTCAGCCTGGCTCCAGTGTCTTTCTGCAAAGATGCTGATTTCAAGTATCTAAATCCTCTTGCTTATTGACCCTTACACTAAGGCTTTCCTTAAGGGAAACATACAGGGAAAAAACAAGGGAGCAAAGGGCCCTTAATCATCATAGAGGCCAAATTGTTACCAAATATAAAAAAAATCTAGTGCTTTTCCATTCGTGAAGATCAAATTTGGAGATACACGTACAATTTTCAAGAAATGAAAAATTAAATAGCAGTTATTAGATTGAGGAAAAAAGCCTAGCAGCTTCCCAATTAAGTGAGAGAAGTAAACCAGGATAACAAGGGGTTCACAATTCTAAACATTCCTCTGACTAAGCTTTAACTACAAAAAACTACTTACCTATCCCTGTCTCTCCGAGAACCAGTTCGCAAGCCACTACTATTTCTCCTCATTTCTCTCTCACGCTCCCTTTCCCGATCTCTCTCCCCTCTGTTCCGTAATCTCTGCATCAGGCCTGAAGCAGATAGGCATGCTTAGAATTTGAAAATATTCATTTCTGAATCAACACATATATGAATACTATGAAGGATCACCAAAGTTACAGAACACAGAATTCAGCTTGAAATTACAGCTCCAAATTGAAAAGAGTAAAAGGAGGTGGATGAATAGTTCACTAGATGAATACATTTTTTTCATCCTGTTTTATTACCACCACCCCTGTTGGAAGCCTCAACAGTCACCAGTACGGACGACTTCAGTACATTTGAACCATCCTTGATGAACCCCTCTTCGGAAAGAAAATAAATGTTGGAGGAATTCTGGCAATTCCTTCTTCCAGTTCTCTCTTCTCAATATTTTACTGCATCTGGCTGCGCAGAGATCTGTATCACAATCCAGTATGTTCTGCTTTCTTTGTTTAGATGAGAAAGAGTGAAATACGGGGGCGGGGGGGCATCTGTGAATCCGCTTATCTGTGGTTGGCTGTCCCCACGCGCCCATTACCTTTCTTTATAGAGCTGGCACCAAATCTCTGCATTTCTTAACTAAAACGCTATAAGCAGCATGCTGCTTATAGCATTTTGGTTAAGCAAGAAATGCAGGGGCTTGGCGCCAGCTCTATATAGAAAAAAAGGTAAGCGGTGTGCAGGGGGTGTGCAGGGATAGTGTTCCCCCTATCCACGAGTTACCAGTATCCGTGTGGGGGGAGAACCTATCTCCCACGGATACCAGGGTCCGGCTGTATAGTGGTACTCAGGATTTATACTTAGTACTGTATCCTGTACTCAGGATTGTGTGTATTCTGTGATCACATCATGGCAATGCAGAACTTAGTACTGGGTGCAGACTTCAGTATCCTGAAGAAGTTTAAATTTTATTTTACAGCTACTAAAATAGGCATGAAAGCATGTGGACAATACAAAGCCACAAGTAATCTTTCTTTCTTCCTCCTACCCAGGACATTCATTTTATTTTGTATAATTTATATACATCACATAATTCAGCTTCTCTAAGAGGCAATGTGGGTTTTCCTTTTTAAAGCAAAGGGTGCATGAAACCCTACCAATCTCCTTCCACAAATCTTCTACTTTCTCCACAGTGCCTCTTGAGTTCTGTCAAAATCCAACTGTGTGTGTAAACCTATGTGTGGGTAGTAGTCACTAGGATAGTCAGCTAGGATGGGTTTAAGTTTTTAATTGCACTAAGATAATATTTTCATGTCCAGGCAGATTCACAAGTACCTCTTTCAAAACAGGAGCAGATAAAACATAAAACCAACGAGCAAGCAAAACAATGTGAAGACATAGCAATTTGGGAAAACAGCATAGGTAAGAGGAAGAGTATGCCTAATAGTACAAAACAGACACCTCAATGAAGCATTCAGGAATTGAACTTTATAAACCTTTTATCAACAGACAAAAAAAAGCATTGTGCAATAACTAACATGAAAACAACTTAGGCGTTAACGTTATGCAGAATGCATTTAATTATAATACATACTTGTATGTGTCCCCTTGTTGGCATTTTGAATACAGTCTAGATTTGGCAGCTTCTCATTTGACAAAAAAGCTTGTGCAATAGCAGTATAAAAGCTTCGTGCTACACCACTGCCTTCTCCTGGTTCATCCTTAAACGTAACTTTTACTCTGTGGACAGCCATTGGAGTTGTAGCACACCGACGACCAAAATGATTGTTCAGCTGTCTCATCGTTTGCTGAATTAGAAGATCTCTATCCCGATCAACCTAGTGGATATGTGAGAACAAGATCTAAAGCTCTGCAGAAATAGCCAGGCTAAAGAAAAATCATTTTCCCATGTACAGCCCTTTCATCCAAAGGACAACACTGGCACACAGAATTTTACACAGTAACATTCCCCACTTGCAGCCAGGACAAGTTATACTAAAAGCGGATATAAGGTCAAACATCATCATAAAGGCTGTTTGTCTTTGAGCTGGTAGCATTGGATCCTTTCATACCCTAGGACAGTGATCTTCAACCTTTACCCGAAGGTAAAGGTTGCTGTAAGTAGTTGCAACTTGGTGGCAATGGCACTTCCAGGTTCGCGCCACCGCCTAAGTAAAAAAGGGGTTTGGACTTACCCATCTGCAGTCGCGGTGAGAACCCAGGCTGTGTGGTGTCGCCAGCCACTGCTGCCGACGGTAAGTCGGACCCCCCTTTTTAACTTAGTCAGCGATGGCAGCGGCGCAAACCCGGCAACACGTCTCCCAGCGGACCTTGGGGTCATGACCCCAAGGTTGAAGACCACTGCCCTAGGAAATACCACTTCTATCCAGGCTGGAATGTGGACTGGAAGATCCCCAAGATGCAATGGGAGCCCTGATGCTGCTGAAGCTGTATCACTACAGCTTTTAAATAAGCTTCCCTCAAACAAAAGGCTTCAGACTAGGTGAACTGCCATGTCAAGAGATGGGTTTGTTTCATTTTGTAAGAGGGTGGAGATCTGCTCCAGGTTGGCTGGTGCTCTTCCTTGTTTCAAAAATGTGTATAATTTTTGTGAACCAGGGGGTTACAGTCACACAAAAGCCCAAGTGGCTTCATATCAAAATGTGAAAAGTCCCACCACACTCAGCTGAAGAGATAGGTGAATCGAAACTATCTCAACCAAGGTGCATGTAACTTGAAACTACTCCATTGGTCCATTCTTTGCAATGTATATGACTGACGGATACTTGACCTCCACTGCTGCCTCTCTGAAAGCAGCCCATCAACACCCCAACCCCATGCTCCCCCAAGTTAGAAAGGGCAGACAGGATTTGGCTTTCATGATGCAGCAGCTTCCTTTGATCCACTGAGTCTGTGGTACAGAGCAACAGACTGGCCAGCTTGGTTAGGTAGGCTGTTACCTACCCTGAAACATACAAAGCAACTGATGGAATACCATTTTATATCCTAAATTACTGAGATATCACTAATGTGAGAAATAGAATGCTTCGCTATGGTTCATGTTTTAAAAAGCTAAAATCAAAAATACAAAACTACAGTTTACCTCTAGTGTTAAATCCCTAGATTGTTGGTTTCGAAGTTTTTCCATTTCTCGACGGAATTTTGATTCTTTGACTTCAAAGCCACCTAATTCAGTTAAGATCTAGGGAAGAAAAAACACCACCTATGTATTAGTTTTGGAAGCAAACACACAACCAAGCAGGCTTCAATTAAGAAAATACATACGGATCCAGGTTCTGCTCCCACATCTTCCATGAACACCCTGCCAAATAACTCTAGAGACAGGCGCCAGCGTCCAAGCAGCATATCATGAGAAATAACCATTCCCATGAAACTACACTGGGGCCTGGCAAAGACAAAAACAGAAGAAGAAAAAGATTAGTTTTGCACACTAAAATGTTGGTTGCAGAATTTTGTTTTACTTAATAGCTGTCATGGAAAGAAGCACAAGAGGAGACAAATGACAGCCTCTCTGCAAACCCCATCAACAACCACTCAAACCTGATGCAAATTAAATAGCAAGGATAGCTACATGCAAATGAATTTGATCTTTGCCACCTCAATTCAGATGTCAAACAGCAACTGTAGTATCTTCAAGTCAAACATTAATTGCCCAAAGCAGACCAGAATGAAGATGAGTAACTCCAATCTGCAACTTGGCCACTTCTTCTCTACATTTCTTCTGCCTGCTGCCAACTGCTGTCACCTAAAGCAGGCCATTTTGGTGGTGGTACTGAAACATTAGAAGGCCCCCTTTCCTTACCACGTTTTGGCAGGTCTTGAAAATCAGGTCAGACATGTTAAATCCTTACAGATCTGTCCTGTTTTAATTGGATGCTTGCTGCCTCACTGTTTCAATTGCAATTTTGATACTGTGATTTCGATTGGTTTTATCGTTTTGTATTCAGCGACACATTTGAAGCTGCTCTAGGCTCAGATCTTTATGGAAGAGCAGGGTATAAATTTAACCACCACCACTATAAGTGTGCACTGTGAGCTGTATAGCATTGAGGAGAAGGGAGGAAAAAGTGACCACTACTGGTACCTGAATGATGTTAGTGGTGGACCTTCACTTTCAGTCAGTCCAATTTCTGCCAATAAACTGCTTTTCAGCTGTGCTGCAAGATCATGAGCTGAAGGGCCTGGCTTTGAACCCTCTGACTCCTCTGATGGAACATTCTGTTCTTCTTCCTTCTTCTGCCGATTCTGCATGCTCATTACATTTTTTAAATTGGCTGCATAAGACATTTTGGTTGGAAGAACCTAAATGAGGCAAATTAAACTGCTTTGTAAATAATGATTGCAGGATCTTTACAAGACAAGTGGTTGTAGACACACCTACAACACATTACTGTACTCTTAAAAACCAACTCCTAAAAGTAGAGTAGTCGGGGAACTTGGATTAAAGATCATTTGCACCTACAGGTGCTTTCATCACCTGTAAGTCACAAACTCTTGAAAGTATAATATGTGATAATTAACTACAGCAAAGTAACCCTAAACAGATAAGAGTATTCCAGGATGACAACTGGAAATTAAAATATCTAATATTCTATGATATCAAGTGCTTTATTTTTTTTTCTATATCATCTTGCCAGCAGTTATTCAAAGTCTGTAACGATTATCATGGTAATCTCCTGGTCCTTTCAAGTCAGGACAAAGTTGTTAAAAGGACAACAGGGTTAGCAAAAGTAGTGGGAAGAGAAAGACATGACTATCATGCTTTGGTCCTCTTTGTACCAGGTGAGACAAGGGAAGATTATGAACAAAAATACATAGGAATGAATTCATACCTCCAGACAGTTTCTATCCACTGTCACTTCCATTAAACATTTTCCACTGTTGGCAGAGGATGAATAGAGACCTTGACTTGGTCGACCAAACAGATCTTCTTTTCTAGCATTTGGCTGAAAATCAATCACGCTAGAGTAATTATACTTTAAGTTAAAACAAGTATGGATATAACATTCCTGGACACTTAACCATGTTAGCCACTGAAATATGCTCACTTTCTCTTCTCTACAGAGAATTCCTCCCGTGCTCCCTGCCCCCTGCCATGGTTAAAACACAAACCAGCAGTAACTATTCATAGTTAACAATAACCAGGATTTAAAACCAGAGTTTAAAAGCTGGTTTTAGGGCTGGCCCAAAACAGCCGCACCAATTTTCAGGGACAAAATTCAAGTGTCCTCAGGTAGCTAGTTGTGGGGGTTCTGAAAGGAAATGGCATGGTGGGAAAAGCTTTGTTGGCAAATTTTCACCCTCTGCAACACCCCCCCCCCACACACACACACACACTGGAGCAGAACATTTTCCTCAGAATCAGTTTTAAAATACTAGTTAACAACTAACCTTGCCTATGGAAACCATGAGATCCTACAGGTGATAACTTATTCGCTATATGCTTCCCATATTATTCCCCATATATATGCTTCCCAAAAATTAAGCAAAAGGTGAAACAGAATGATCAATTTTGCGGCATTAGCACATCATAAAGATTTTGTTGCTGTCAGCACACAAAGCTAAAGGCATGTATACCTTCATCTAGTCAAGAACTTAGACCAACTTGGAATGGAAATTTGCACCAAGGCAACAGAACACCCGCTTTCCCACCAAAGACTAGGCAAGAGCTGTCACAAGTCCCCTATATACAGGAAGAGTATTACTAATCCTAAATTACAGTCAAGATGTATCAACTTTGTACACTGGTACTGTGTGAATAATGAGCACACCCAGAGGATCTTTGGAGGAGGGGAATTCTGAAGACTTTTGGCTATACCAACTTCCCCCTTGCATCTGAGGGGATTAGCTACCTAGAAGCAAAGTTCCAAATACTTTGTTTTACTGATACAGAAGCTAGTTGATTGATGTACGTACTTGGGTAGATTGTTTTGCATTTCTGAATTCATCAATACATTTCTGTCTAAGATTTTAATAGTGAAGTACTGGATAAAAGATTGAACCTCCACTACCTTCATTAGCCTTTTTGCGTAACATGGTCTGCTCCCAATTCCTTAATTATTGGCTAAGGGATCAGGAGACTTGTGCACTAGTCCTTAGAAATCAAACAAATTAAGAACAAACTGTCTTAGTTATAAAAGTTGCTTATGCCACCTGTAACAGATGTGGCTGATCTGCCAGAGGAATGGCCTCTGCTAGAGGAACTTCAAAAGGATTGGGCGGAATGCAGCCAAGAAATGTCATGGAATCTGATCGTCGGAAGAATGGGTGATTTTGCCCAGTTTCAGCTGGGAGGGTGTCATCATCCTTGTCATTCAATGTGGCACCTGAAAAAGTAGAAGTGTCAGAAGTACACTAATTAGTAAGAAGTAATAGCAATCTGTTCCACATTCTAACATTTTGTTCCACATTCTAACTGAGGTCTTGGCAAAAAACTAGAGGTAAGCTGGCTGAGGTTCACTACTAAACACTATACAGCATTTCTTTATTTAAAGATTTATATCCCACCTTTCCAGAGCTCAAGGTGGCTAACAATTCATTAAATATCAAGAAAATATACAAATAAGTTGAACAATCAAATAGAAATCACATCAGTTCATCAATCAAAATCCAAAAACATCAAAGCGCCAGCCCCATTAATCCCCTGGTAGGGTCGAGCAAATTAAAGCAGCGATAAAGTACTAAACAGAACCCAAAATACAGAACAGCAGGATAATTTGAGAATGAGCCAACATTTTTTCCTAAAAACCAGGGAAAAATTGGATCATTTGCTGAATCATTTCAAGATTTGGTTAATGCCTTTGCTAACTCCCCACTCCTACAAACAGCCTGCCCAGCAGTCTTCCACACACCCCCAAGCAGATTTCTTGCTTACCCCCAGGGCTTCTTTCTCCCCATCTCTCATTGCTCTAGTTGCAGTATAGCAAGTTTAAACTGTGGTGCACAAGGGTTCCCCCCCTTTTTCTCTAAACAGGAAGAAAGGAAGGTGAAGGGTTTTATGAGACTGTAGTCTGAGGGCAACTGCCATTAAAGTTGCCCTGACAAAGACTACAACATCCATAAGCTTCTTCACTTTTCTTTTTGTTTGGAAAAAAGAAAAAAACCTTGTACACTGCAGTTTAAACTCATTATGCTACATCTAGAACAATGAGGGGAGGGGAGAAAGGAGTCCACGGGGGGGGGGGGGAGAGTGTGTGTGTGTATGCATGTAAAAGGCTGGTGAGGCAGGGCCGAGATTCTTCCAGCACAGGCTTAGAAGCCGAGTCTTGGGAGTTCTGTGTCTCCGTAGTGGGAAAGAGCTTACAACTCCCGAAGTACATTTTCTAGACAACTTTGTCGACACCTCTAAAGTTAACAGAATCAATATATTATCGAAGTCAGTGGTTCTCAAGTGGTGGGTCACAACCCACCATTGAAACCAAAAGCTGTCCCCTGCCCCCTTAAGAGGATTCTGCTGTTACAAACACTTTCAGCTGTCCATCACCAACCCCACCACATTCTTCACAAGATTCACTTTAGGCAAAGGAATTGTGGAGAAGCCTGGTTGGGAAGCCTACCCAAGTGCATTATGAGTTCTTTGAGAACTAAGGGGGGGGGGGGGACACAACCTGACTATGAAGTGAAGAGCAGGAAAGAATCTTACTCACTCCTATCATAAGCTGGCTATAGTTAGTAATGAAGAAAAGACACTCCATACATGCTCAACAGCATTCTGTCTAGTACCACGTCGTCATGTGTTACAGGATTGATTCCTGGCACTAAAAAGAGGTTCTAGTATTGATTGTTCAATCTAGTGTTATTTTATCAACAGCTCCTGAATTCTATGAGCCTTAACCCAGAATATGTGATGTTTGGTTGCGTTCAGTCCCAATCCAGATCACAATCATTCCAAATTATACAAATACTAACTTTGATTGGTGTCATCATCATTTTCATGTTCTGAATCTTCATTGTCAAGACCAAGTTCCAACAGATCCCGAGTCCTTAAAAAAGTAAACATCAAATCATTTTACACACACAACAGTGACATTCAGCATAAGTAACATGCAAAGAAAAAAAATGTTGACTTATTGTATCCTCTTATATTAAAGAACCAAATGCCCAACTATACAATATACAGTGTGTGCTTAATGCTCTATACATGCAGATGAAGGCTTAGCACCAAATTTACTTATATTATCTCCACAGAGTTTTTTAAAACATATTTCCAAGGTGGTTTACAAAAGCTAATACAAATAAAACATTTTAAAAAGCAATTAAGACAGGGAAGCTACAACACATACCAGCAGCCTAAATAAGATAATTCAGCTTTCCAAATGCTGGATGGATTTTAGTTGTTACAAAAGAAAGGAAGAGGAGATAAATTAACCTCCCAAGGGAGAGCACTACAGAAAAGACCTTGCTCCTTGTAGATGAAACTAGACATCCATAAAAGATGGAACTTGGGATGGGATCTCACTGGTTGATCTTCATGTTTAGGTGGGGGCAATCATATGGATGGGAATACTCCCTGACAAATTTTAAAGCCCCAAATGGTCTGCATCTAGATTAAAGCTGATACCTTGAATTGGGCTCAAACACAAACTAGTAGCCAGTGATGTCATTTTAAAATTTGCAAAAATGTATTCATGATGGCTCACTCCTCAAAAAATCAAAATAGCCACATTCCGAGTGCAGTGCAGTAATCTACTCAGGAAGCAATCATGGCCTGGATGACAGCAGTTAAGTCTCCACCTTCCAACCGCACACGTAACTGCTAACCAATAAAAGCTAAAGGGCACTCCACACCACGCCACACCTACCACCTGAGCATCCAGTAGCAACGTTGGGCCCAAACACACCCTAAGACTATGAACCCGGCCCTGGGCAATTCTGCCCAAGACAGGCATAACCCCAGAGAGCAAATCCACGAAATCTTCTGCCATCATCAGCTCTATTTTATCTGGACTGAGCTGCAATTTGTCCATCCTTATCCAGACTACCACTGATCTCAAACACGTGGTTCAGGGAAACCAAATCAGAGTCTGATGAAAAGAGTAGTAGAGTTGGGTGTCAACAGCACAATGATCACAACCCCACCCCATAAATCCAAATTCTCACCCAGTGACTTCATGTAGATATTAAAATGTATAGAAGATAAAATTAAGCCCTGAAAAGTTCAATGAGACTGTTTTAAGTCTTCCTGCAACGCTTTCTGGCACTTTCAATCAAGGAAGAAGTTGAACTATTTCAACGCAGTACTCCCAGCATCTAATCCTGAAAGACGGTCTAGAAGGATATCATAGCCATCAAAGAAATGTCATCTTGGAGAAATCCAAGAGAACCATCAAGTCACACTCCTCTCCCTTGCTCCTAGACTCTCTCCCAGAACAGACTTTTTAGAAGCCAATCTTACGATTATTATTATTTTTTTTGAGTATTTTCTGGAAGACAAATCAATCAAGATACTACAGATACTATGACTAATTTATTTTTATAGCCAAGGCAGTTTTTCAAAAGTACAGGTTGCATGCCAGATTTCAGGATATCAAAATGCACTGCTTTTCAAACAATTTCAACTATGCAGATATAGTGCCTGAATGAATGATAAAAGGTGTGAATCACTCTTATGTCACGGTCATCTAACTCATAGATTAGTCATCAATTAGATAACTGGCTTTTATACCTTTTCCGTTCCAGCTGAGGTGTATCCAAAGTCGTCTGTTGGTTCATTGCTTTAATCCAATAAATCAGAGCTTGAAAAACATATGCTACGTGTTTCAGCGAGCAGACATCCAACACCGGTAGAACATCAGAATGTTCATCATTATGTGAACGCATCAAGGAAAGGGCATAGTTTAAGAAGTCTCCCCTTGCAGACATCATCCCTTGACGAGCACTAAGTAGCGTGGCACGTCTGCAATTAAAAAAATACACATCAATAATCCAGGAAACATAGAAATTCATGATTTAAACAAGGATAAGGTCACTCAGGTCTAACATAAGATTGTGGTATGGGCAGCCCAGTCCAGCCTAAGGCCTCAGCGGCACAATTCAGGCACAACTGCAGCCTAAGTGCTTTAGGCTCAAGTTGTGCCTGAATTGTGCCGGAGAGGCCGAATTTGTGCTGCAATTGTGACGGACGTAGGACGAATTTACGACGGATGCCGCAGTACGGGCGCCGGCACAATTCCGGCACAACTGCGGCCTAAGCGTGGGCGTTCCATGGGCGTAACGGGGGCGGTTACGAATTTGGGTCGGATTCCAGACACTGGAGAGCCCCCGACACGCCCCCTCGAGCACAACTCCGGCACAAAATCTGGGTCGACAAAAAAGGTGGACTTAAATGTGAGGAGACCCACAGGAGCCATTTTACCTTACCCACTCCAGCCCTCTCCTGAAAAGTTCTAACACCCTACGCCTGAGTTAGGACGGAATAGTTGTGGCATAACTCTGGAACCGGACCCAAATAGTTACCCTATCAGCACCCAGCCCCACCCAGCCTCTTTCCCACAAAAGCCCAGCCCCAGCCCTCCACTCTCTTTCTCTCTCTGAGCACGTGGCGTGGGGTCCTGTCCCCCAGCAGCCACAAAGTGGGACTTTGTAGGTGGAGGGCAAAATTCACAAACACCCCACTTCTCTCTTCTCCTCTCCTCTCCCCTCTCTGCCCCCCTCTAGGGCAGAGAGGGCTGTTCTGGCTGTGGCCAAACTGTTTACTGCTGCGCCTGGGCAGCTGTCTCTATGCAAGTGTTTGCTAACCCATGTCTTTCTCCCAGCCCCTCTCCCCCCTCCACACAGGCAACAACACCAGCAGGTAAGAGCAGGGTACGTGCTGACATGTGGTCTGACTTCTGCCTCTTTGCATATAGAAATATAGGTAGGATACATGCCTCTCTACCAATGTCTTGTCTCATAGCTGCCTGCAATGCCTTCTCTGAAATGCCTCTTTACCAATGTCTTGTCTCATAGCTGCCTGCAATGCCTTCTCTGAAATGCCTCTTTACCAATGTCTTGTCTCATAGCTGCCTGCAATGCCTGCTATGATATATAGGATACATGCCTCTTTACCATTGTTGTGTCTGATTGCTGCCTGTAGTCATGTGAGCACACAATGCCACAAGTGTGGAACCGTTAGCCTTATGTAGACACCAGCTGTCCCCCCCCCCTTTTCTCCACAGGGTCCACTGACAGGTCAGTATTGCAAGGTTTGCCATGGTTGTGACCCACACGTTGTGTCGTTGTCTCTCTCTTTGACCCTTTTCCCTTACAGGATCATGCTCACCTTACACCCAGGGAAGGAGCGCAGACCATGCTATGTGTGTCACACCTCTCAGCTGTGTTTGATTTCTCTCCCTGCAGGCCTTTGCAACCGGCACACTGGCATTTCTTCAATGGCGATTGCTACCACACAGCAGCTGCCATGGAACACCCCTGTGTTTTTTGCCTCCCCAGGAATGTCCACTACCACCTACCTTCCTGGGAGCACCCCTGGGCCTGCAGTCTGGTTGCCCCACTGTCGTCTGCCTCGATGCTGTGAGAGGTCAGGGAGCCAGCCCTGCAACCCTCCTCAGCTGCTGCTGCTGCTCCACCTCCCTGGCTGCCTACTTGCTGTCCCTCCCCTTTTTATGGAGCAGGCTGTGGTTCCACGGGGAAGAGCCTGCATCGCCAGGTCCATGGGGCACGCCTGATGCTGCTGCTGCTGCTGCTACGTTCTGAGTGGCTGCTGTGCCTACCCCTGGCAGACTCGCCTGGCCATCTCTGCCAATGTTCCAGAACAATAAAGATGCCCCTTGGGCAAAGGCCCCTTGAACAACATGACCCCCAGTGTTACACAAGCACTGCCCCCCACACACAGAGACAGTCCCCAGCACACAAGGCCCTGCATGAATCCCAGCCAGGGCCTGCCACAGCCAGCCCAGGGAGAACACAGCAAGGGGGCTGCCAGACCCTCAGGGCTCAGAGGGGAGGGGGGAGTTGGGGGGCCTCTCAGGCAGGGCTCAGGAGGGGGCTCTTCACTTCCACAAGACTGACACCTCCCCACAGGAGCCTGCCTGCCTCTGTGGTAAGTTGTGCCTCGATCCTGGCCCACTGCTCTTGCCTCCTGCCTAACTCAGGCACAGTTGCAGCCTAACTCAGCCCTATTTTAGGCCTCAATTGTGCCTCAATTGTGCCTGACTTGTGCTGAGTTAGGCTGGACTGAGGCCTAAGAGAAATAGTCAACATTCTATTTCAGAGTATAGATAAATCGGAATTTTTTACTGTAAATTCCTGTTCTAGGAAGAGGAAGGGGGATATTCTTGACTCTTTAGGATTGCCCCTCTCATAATGTCGGAGGCAAGGCAGTTAGTTAATGGTCACCTCCTCCATGGAGGGGCACTCTAGCCTCCCATACCAGAACTAGGACAACTGAATAAGCCATCTCTCCGTCCTAGACTGGAAAGGGTACGGATTCATCTTCCTCCTCTCTGGTAACTCCTTGAAGGACACAAACTGAGCCTCCATCTTTCTAACCCAAGCCGTCCTGTCCAGGAAGAACTAAAAGGCTCTTCTGACATCTAATGTGTACCAGCTTTTCTGCTTTTGTACCAGATTGGAACAAAATAAAGGATTTATTCCTGAGTTCAATGGAATATCAAATTTACTTTCAGCATGAATTCTGGGTTTGGCTTCAGGAAAATCTTATCTCTATGAAACACACACACAGCTCTGGGTTGGCTGTCAATGCACCCAGCTGAGGTGATGGCCACCAAGAGTCTTATAGGGTACCTCCCGTAAGGAGGCCTTCTGTCAGTGGCTCAAGGGGGGGGGGGGGGGTTCAGTCAAAAACAGAGCCAAAAGCACTCAGTTGAGGTACCAACCAGGGAACTTATGCACGGGGGGGGGGGGGGGTCAGCTTCACCACTCCTTTAAGGAACCGCTTAATGTGTGAGTGGGCTGATAGGAAGCTCCTGCCCTTACACCTCAAGGTGCTAGTGAGAGCTCCCAACATGATGCTTCTTGAGTGTGATCATGCTCAACCTCTGGTCAAATGTCACTTGCAGGAGTTCTAGGATGTGGTGGATCTGGGCTTCTGTCACCCCTTTACGTGATGCACCAGTGCCAGAATACCCTCCAAACGGATCCATATAATTCGTGCATAAACTGTTTTCTAGAGGTGAGCATGGTATTCAGCATACGCTTTGAGTAGCCAAAACATTGCAGCCAAAGCCTCTCAGCCTCCACGCTGTTAGTAGGAACAGTTGTGGATGTGGATGAAGGATCAGGCCCTGTCAGATGCAGATCCTCTCTCACACAATTAGAGTCCAGTGTGCCTCCTGTGACAGATCCACTATTTCAGGAAACATATATTATTATTGATATATTTTCATACCTTCTACCCTCCAAGGTCCTTAAGCTAGCTTCCTCACGTGCTGTCATCCTCTCTCTCCGCGTTGAGTTTTGCGATGCATGAAGAGGGTGGTTTGGGTGGCCTGGATCTCCAGCAGAGGCAAGTGCAGAACCATAACGCAACTGAGCTTCAGTGGAGTCCATAATGCTCACCATCCAATTCCAAGTAGGGATGAGCTTTTCCTCAACGTAGTTCTAAATAAAACAGGATTATTAAGAATTTAATTATTAAGTCCTTTAATCATTTGATTTTGCCTGTAAACCACATTGTGAACTTTTTGTTGAAAAGCATTATATAAATACTGTTATAAATTATTATTAATAATAATAATTAGTATACATTATGATGAATTTAACACCAAAGAGATTCTGACAAATTATAAACGTTATAATATTCCATGCTTCCATGACCGCTTCATGGCAACACTTCCTTGAGTAGGTCATACAAGTTCCCAAAATATCTACTCTGCACAAGCAGAATAGATATTTTGATTCTCCTATATCGCAATTCAGATTCACAAGCTACCCTTTAAATGAGGGAAATGTGTGAATGATTTGCCATCTGCCTCTGTTAGAAGGTAGCAGTTTTCCTTCCTGAGAGCCAATACAGATCGAGATCAGAGAGTTCCCGATGAGTGCCTCAAAATTTATTTATATAGCACCATCAGTATGCATGGCAGTTTACAGTACAAGAGAATATAGGTCCCTGCCCTGAAGGACTTCACAATGGAAAATAGACACAAGTGAGACAACTGAAGAAGACAGTGGTGTCAGGAAAGACGGAAAGGAATATATGATTGTTTCATAAACAAGTCCTTAGGCTTATCTGCAGTAAAGGAGAAGGGATAGTACTAAAGGGCTTTGCAGAAAAGGTGGGTTCTAAGGAGAGATGTGAAGGGAGGAGGCATCCCTCATATGATCAAGGAGGGAGTTACAGGTAAAATGGACACCAAGAGAGAAAGACCGAGGCCGTTTGAGGAAACAGAGGAGATATTGGGGCTGCTGAGGGTGGTGGAGCTGCTCTAATTAAATACAGTGGTCTTCAACCTTTTTTGTGTTGCAACCCCCCCCCCCAGTAAATAATGAAACGGGACCCACCGCTGATCCTGCCCCCCCCTCCAGGGACCTGATCTGCCCACCCCACCCCCACCCCATACGAGGATCGGAAAAAGGTCCTGCTGATTAAAAAAAATCCTTCACACAGTGTCCACTGTGCAAGGCTGGGCTACCTTTGTAAGGCCAGGCCCCACCTCCGCCACCCATGCCTACCAACGAGATTGCCTGCAAAGTCTGGGGATGGGGAGACTGATCAGCAGGTTTCGGATGCACTTCTTAAACCGTGAAAGCCTGCCAGCCATTTTGGTTCTTGTATGTTGCCATGACCCCACAAATGAGGTTTCACAACCCCAAAGTTGAAGAACACTGCCCTAATTTAAACATGGACACCAGCACATTTTTAATCGCACAGTACCTGCAAATTCACTGCATCTTGGTAAGTCAGCTTCACAGCAGCTGGGATCTGGGAGTACACCAAATGATTGTATTTGGGAATCAGGCCCATTAGATCAGATATCTGTCGTATCACAATGCTATACGCCCTTGCTAAACTGCTTGCCGATGTTAGATAGCTGCTAGCATTGCTAGCTTCAAGAGCTGCAGCTGCTGCTGCCGCACTTGTACTGATGGTACCACTCCGACGCAGGTTTGATGGATCAATGTAAATCAAGCCAGCTGAACTTGCTAGAGGGAGAAAAAAAAAGTCAGGTGTCAACAGACAAAATGAAAGCGAACGCTAGCATTTATCCCAAAGCAGATACAGTGGCCCTTTGGCATCCGCAGTCACGGCATCCACAGATTTCACCATCTGCAGATGCCATGCCAGAGGCCTCCAGAGGGGCCCCCGTGTGCACGATCCAGTAAGTTATTGTGGCATCGGGTGCTGGTTTTCACCACCTGCAGATTTGCTGTATCCACCGGGGGGGGGGGGAACCAAACCCCCCCCCCCCGCAGATACAGAGGGCAGAATGTACAGCAGTCTTGTCTTTAACCACTTGCCCTGTTGCCACTGGCAACATGGAATTTGTGTGGGGATGAGTAGCATTGGTAGGTCTTTTCTTTTTTTTCACTAGACCTCTGCTAGCAGAGATGGCTTCATGAGTACATGAACTGCTAATAATGTTCCTGGCAGATGACTGTGGCCAATTGTCATATTTATGCTCTAGAACATGCCAGAATACAACCCTATGGCAGGACGCTTGATGTCATCAAGTTATCAAAGCAGGCAAGTAACTTGTGGGCAGAATTTTTAGATTGCAGGCCCCTTAACAAGAAAATACATATGGGTCCAAAAATTCACTTTTATAGTTCTTACCAGCTGGAGCAGAGGTACTGGATGGTGCAGTGCTAGTAGTTCTCTGATTCTGGGTGTTACGTACAGCCCACTGCATCGAGCGAGGTGCTTGGGCAGCACCATTGGCATGAGAACTGTTTGTTGTCCGTTCCAGAGGTTCGTCTAGCATAAAGGTCTCTTGCTCTATATCATCACTCTGGCTGCTGCTGCTGTCTGAATCACTGGTATCATTGGACTGAGAGTCATCCTCAGAAAAAAAGGCTGGAACACTACTAGCACCTAAGGGAAAAAAATGTAAGCCGTAAGTATCGTTGCTTGACATTGTCTTCTAGAAACAATCCTATTAAGGGACAATTTACTATTTAAACTCATGTAGTCTCACTGACTGCAGTAGGACTTGACTTGTATAATGGACCAGAAACCCATTTTCAGTGTGTACCGTGGTATTTAGTTCTCTCTTTTTTTCTTTTAATAAGAAGTAGCTTCAAAAACAAAGCAAGGAGAAATTCTTTCCCAGTCTAGCACATTTTCCACATTTCAGCATCTTTTAGAAACTGGAGTTACAGATAAACCTCACCCGTGCGTGCTCTCTAGGTTACTTGAATATAATTAAAATTATACTCCATCTTTCTACTATAAAATGTCTACAAGATAGCTTAAAAACTCAGCAGCATATGTCAAAGTCTACTTATAAACCCCTTAAAAACCAAAGTGGCCTACATTTGGATTTTTTTTAATGCACTGCAAATCAGTGGCATCAAACTGAAGGTGGATAAAATGACATTACCTGCTTCTGATCCTGCTGTAGCTGCAGTGACCACACTTCTTCGTCCACTAGCATTGTCCTGGTTGCTATGGTTACTCTCACTATCACTCTCAGTTTCTGCTGCTGCTAGTAAATCCAACTCCATGTCACTTCCTAATATGAAGAGTATTAAAAGTTATGAAACTGTTAACATCGCATGCTACTGTTATATTAAGAGTATTTCAGATTCACCATAAAGTTATTCCCCCATTTCACTCTTTTTTTTACTACTGTTTTCCCCCACATTTTTATACTGCCCTTCCTTCAAGGAGCTCAGGGTGGTGTACATGGTTCCTTCCCTCCTTTTGTCCTCATAACAACCCTGTGAGGTAGGTGAAGCTGAGAGATAATGACTGGCCCAAGGTCACCCAGGAAGCTTCATGGCTGAGTGGGGATTTGAACTTGGAACTTCCAGGTCTACATCCAACACCAGAAAACTACACCATCCGGGCTCTCATCTTGTTGAACGTCATGTAGTTTTTCTCACTTGTTTCCTACTTCTGAGAACTGTGTTGCTTATATCCATGACGACAGTAACCCTTTGTGCAACAGGGACATAACCCTTTTCTATAAGAACTTACTAACACAAAGCATATAAAATGTATACAAAAGTTCTACAGTTTACAATACAAGCATGTATTCTAAAGTTTCAAAAGTGACTAAAGCATGCAGTCCAAATATACCATCCTCGTCGTGCTCATCATGCTGCCCTTCTGCTTCAGCATTTTCTTCTCCATGTTCTTCTTGTTCATCATGATGGTCCTCTTCTCCAGCTACCCCCTCAACCACTTCGACCTAAAACATGATTTTTTTTAAACACTAGACAACTTTTTATGATCTTCACAGACACTTTATAAATATTAATCCAAATGATCTGGACTTCTAATTCTTAACTAACACAGAAAGTATATGTTAAAATTCTGATCCCAAAGTAAGGGGAAATGGTCACTCTGAGTAGCTGATGAAGAAGACTGATGCATATGGAAGGCCACATAATACGTCTACGGTACCATGGCCCTTTCTGCTGTTAACAGGCCACCATGACTCCTTTCTTATTGTTCTATAACCTTGAGTTTGCATATGATGATTTACATCCCAAACCCTAATATGAATTTACTGCAGTATAGCTGGAACTTCACAGGGCATCTAGTACTATGCAATCTTGTATCAAAGTAAAATAACTTCTGTAATGACATTTATTCATTTAAAACAAATACAAAGTCTCCTATTAAAAACAATTAAGACAATAACCTCTTCCACATCTGCAGACACAATGTCATCTTGTTCTTCATCTCTGCCACGAACTGGCTGAGACTGACTGATTCGTCTTTGCTGTGGATTCCTAATAATATAGGAGGACTGAGACTGACTGGAACTAAAAAAAGAAGAAAGAACACTTTTAGGGCCCAATCCTATCCAACTTTCCAGCGCTGATGCAGCCATGCCAACAGCGGCACACGCTACATCCTGCTCTGGGGGGCAGTCATGGAGGCCTCCTCAAGGTAAGGGAACATTTGTTCCCTTACCTCAGGGTTGCACTATAGCTGCATTGGTGCTGGAAAGTTGGATAGGATTGGGCCCTTAAAGTTAATATAGTAACAGCAGTATAAAAGTAATTTTAGTCTTTTTTACACAAAACATATGTACTGGATAGAACTGCCATGACCACATAACCTCAGAATAATTTCTTCAAAAGTACATTAATATTGGATTAAAATAATGCTTTATGGAACACCAATTATCCCCATGTTGCTTCTAGTTTTAAAATGCTGCTTAACTTAGTGCCTCTTCTCAGCTACTACCCACGTTCACTTCTTTCACATTTTCATAATTGCCAACTTCCTTCAAGGTTAAATTTTCAGACTCATCTGAGGCAGCTTTGGATTCTGCTCAACATTGCCCTCCTAAATGTATTTATTCATTAAAAGATGTATATCTCACTTTCCCCTCCCACACAAGAGTCATTCAAGGCAGCTAACAAGAACGAACACATCAAAAGCAGTTTTTTTTAATCACAGAAAAGCAAAACACTCACACAATAAAAAGCAATGACATTTACTTATTGTGAAAACTACGTACATACAAGTCACACTAATGCAATATACAACCGCTCAACTCTTCAACCATTTATTTTTGTTGTTTGCTACTCTGAAATAAATTTATCTGCAACAATAGCCTGGAAAGGAGGGTATAAAATAATGTTTAGAAGAATGCAAGTACAAGAACAAATTACACATTTAATATTACCTGCTGGACTGATCCGATGATGGCCGTGGAGGCAGGGGTTCTACTGAGAACAGTTCTTCACTGCCTTGCATGGCATCTATACTAGTGCTTGCCAGTGTAAAAGGAGCTGTAGGACGTGCAATTCCCATTCTGACTGGAATAATGAGGGATTCTGCTACATTACACAATTCCTCCACAGCATAAGGCAGCAAAGCTTGGAATACACGCTTGCATTTTCCAATTGGCTGTGGAATAAAGTTGCTGGAAAGAAAGAGGCACAGAAGGGAAATATATAGAGGAACAGGTAACCTATTCACCAGTGTTCAAAAAGATATACGAGCCAGGACACCTCGCATATACTGTTTCATATCCACAGAACTGCAGTAATTTCTCTGGATGCACACAGACATCAGAATGTATTATCCGTATACAGTGTATACTGTAAGCAACTGGTATAGACCTTGCATTCAAATTAAAAACAAACATTTTATTCACTCTAAAATCTTTAGGCCAATAAACATTACAACTACGGTTTGGTATATTTTGACCTATCTCATAAAATCATAGCAGGTGACTGCTTACAATCTATTTGGATTGTAGTATGTAGAAATGCATCCCAAATGGCTCTTATGTTTTGGGAGTCGGGACAGCACTGTGCAAGATACTCCAAGGTTCTCTGTAGTGTTGGCATTTGTGCAAGAAACAAACATGCAAAACCAGATTGGTTTTTTTGCTTCATTTTTTACACTAAACTGAAACCGTATTTCTTGTACACTTTCTTGTACAAGGAGACTTGTACATTTTGTACACAATTCTCCCCTTCCCCCCCCCCACACACCCCTAAAGAAAACTCACTTTTTCTTTTTGGAGGAAGCCATTTCCACACTAAGGATCACAAAGACTCTTGCCACAGAACGTAGGAATCTCATTGTAACAGAAATAGCTTCTTCTCTGCGACCTGGAGTGTACTTGTTCTGCAATTCCTTTACAAGAGTCCCCAGCAAAGTATCTAAAAGCTGAAAAGAAAATTTATTATATACTGCTATATAAACAGACATACTCTTTCTATGAAATAATTCACATAATATGACCAACTGGCCACAGCTCAGATTTGCTAAGCATTTGACCAAGCAGATCAGCACTAAATGGGTTTCTCCTTTGCCACTATTATTTAAAACACATAATGTGACTTACCAAAATGTCTGCTGTACACTTCACAATAAGGCAGTGTGTAAAACAGTCCAACCGAATAGTACCACTTTGCTGATTAAGATACACTTGTTCTTCCGGCAAAAGATGGCCAATCCTACTGCTTGCACTAAGACTTAGAAAAAAGCAAAGGGAAACAGGAAAAAGGAAATTTAATGTAAGTTTTAGGCCTGTGCTACAAACTCCACTTTCAAAAACGTAACAAAAACAAGTTCACTGATACACACGGGTCTTTATTCTCTTGTGAGCCAAACATGATCATAGATTTCAGCGCATTCCAATCTTGCAGTACACGTTCCAGAGCAAGCTGAGCAAATCGTGGAGGTTCTAAATCATGATCAGGCATATCTGAATCTAAAGAACAAGAATGAATGAATGAATAAATAAATAAATAAATAAATACACACACACACACACACACACATCAGGACAGTAGTTACTACAGAGAGATCTGTGCTATAAGTGGAAATCTTGTAAATGAGTGAAAATCTCACCTTCAGGATTTGCAGTTTTACGGTTACGATCTTCCCTAATTCTTGGTGGCCTGTACTGGCAATGTTCTACTGTTTGTCGCGCAACTGTCTGCACTAAGAACAACAGAAGATGCTCTCCCCTGTTGACACATGAACAAAAGTGAGAGGAGAACATTGGACATCTGACAATATTTCTTATATGCACAAAACCAATACTTGCCTACTATTTGGCATGGTGACGAGATTTGTGGTTGTAAGCAGCCGGAAAAGCAGGTCAAGACGAGCAGACTTCTGTCCTGCAATTAATGTCTTACACTTGCATTTCTCCCAGCAGTCACAGTATGCTGTTGGGGATGTGCGTTTAAGTCTAAAAAGAGAGAAGTAAATTATCATCTACATGCATATCACTATGCAGCATAATGAGGTTTAAATATAAGATACCATGTCCATAAAAAGTTCAAAAAAAGGCAACTGCTTTTATCCAACCACTGCTTTCCAGATCATCTTGTTTATGAAAGCCTGTACTAGCTTGAGAAGAATGATAATGGAAGAATCGGGCAGCTGCTTCTCCACTGATCATCTTTTCTAAGCAAATGAGCCAACTGTTTTCCTTCTTCTACACCACACCACCCTTTAGCAAAAGAGTGGGTTGGTGAGAAGGCTGTTCAGCTGGTTGTCTATCCTCTCCCCACTCCACCTTAGCAAGCAAGCCCAACAGTTACAGTTTTAACTTTCTTATATCACCTGTCCTGTACACTAACTTAAAGAACGTAGGCGTTCCAGAGAACTTCAGAGAAATGAAATTCTATTGCATTTTCAAGCAATAAAATTGCTGAGAACAGCCTAAAGGCTTTGATTTTAGGAATACATACTTGCAATCATGACCTTTATGACACACTCTTGCACACTCTGTACAGCAGCACAGAGATTCCAGTAAGCCACATGTTCGGCATTCAAATATATCCTAAAAAGAAAAAAATCAACCGCTTAGAAAGATGTACTATGTATAATTTACAGTTAAGTGGATGTTTGGAATAAATTCTGAAGTTTGCTTTGTTTTTCATTTTTAGGACAATACTCGCTATAAGGGGTCCATGTCACTGCGCAAACCCCTTCAGCCGCTGCGCAGCAGCCTAGCAGCATTTCTGTACACGTGGCGATGACGTCATATGTCATCATTTGACTTCCGGGAGACTCCAAGGAGCTCAGCAGCCACGCGGCTTAAAGGAAACAGTGGCTGTGGAGCATGCACATGTGGTGTTGCGCATGAAAAAAGAGGGGAGCAGAAACTTTGGTGCCAGTTCAGTCTGGCTGCTAACAAAGAAAAATGCAATTCAACCCCCCCCCCCAAGAAATTAAAAGCAAAAACATCAAAAGACAAAGCTATTAATAGCTCAGAACAACATTATCTTCACCAGGCACCAAAAAGCTAGTCAAGCATCCCTCAGCTTACCTGATTTATGTGCTCTGCACCAGTCCACGTAAAACTGCAGGTATCGTTGCAACATAAAACATATAAAGGAGAGTCATCTGGATTTGTGCCAGTTGGACAGACCATTCCCATAAACACATCCTCCTCTTTTTCACCTGAAGTTGCCTCCGCTTAAAAACAAAAAGAAAGTTCAACAACGATGCTTGTTTTAAATATATACAAAGAGTTAGTAAAAAGTTCCAGGAGGTCAACTCTGAACAAGAGTACAGTATACATCAGAATCATCACATTAATATTTTGGATGTCAGCTAAACTAATTCCCTCAGAGACAACTCTGAAATTCCGTATTTTTCACTCCATAGGACGCATCGGACCATAGGACGCATGCATCATATGGAGCAAAAAATAAGGGAAAAAGGTTTTTTTTTAATAAAAATAAATAAAAATGTATGCAAAATACACTTACCGAGACTTCAGGGAGGCCTGCAGAGGCTCCTGCAGGCCTTCCTGATCTTCATTTTGTCAAAAAATGGCCATTTTCGGCCACTTCCTGTTTATACGAAAACCGGAAGTCGCCGAAAATGGCCGTTTTTTGGCGAAATGAAGATCGGGGAGGCCTGCACGAGCCTCTGCAGGCCTCCCTGAAGCCCCGGTAAGTATTTTTTCTTTACGTTTCTTATTATTCGCTCCATAAGATGCAGGCTTTTCCCCCCCTATTGTTTGGGGGGGGGGAAGTGTGTCTTATGGAGTGAAAAATACGGTACTGTATTTCAACTAGTATTCGCTACTAAATTTCTTCTAGATGTGGAATGAAAAAGTGATTCTCCTTGCTAAAAAGCAACTGCTTTACACAAAACCTACTCCCAATAAATATACCCTCTTGTAACAGTACAGGAGATAAACATGGTAGGTATTTCTAAACATAACCTGATCTTTGATAGGGAGTGAAAATTACTGCAGGCACTTCTAATGAATTAGACACTCATTACCACTGACACAAGGTAACAAAACAGCTTATTGAGTTGGGAGCAGTGAGTTGACCTACTAATTTAATATTTTAAAAACTTTGTATACTCTGGTCTAACCAATAGGCTTAGGAGGGGGAAAATATTTGCATGTGTGACAAAAACAAACAGAAAATTATTCATACTTTTAGCAACTTTTTGTGCAGTTTCTAAAATGGTAATTGCAGCAGGATATGCTCTGCCACTAACAGCAGACATGAAGGGTGTCATGCCTCTTGCATCCCTAAAAAAAACAAAGAAAAAAGAATTTACCCACATCATTTTCAGTCAAGTGAAAACAAAAATCTTGTATGCTGAAGCTGAAACAGCCAGATTAAGAATTGTCCCAATGTTTAAAATAGTTACAAACATCTGATGCATAAACAATGATTACAAAATGAATACAAGCTGTTAAATGAGCACACAATGAAGCATGAGAAGGAAAATTTTTGTCTTTGCAAGTCAGTTTGCTGTTTACTTGCACACCAAATGTACGTTTTCCGCAGTGCAGCAAAAATCATGTATTTGCATGATGTGTATTCATACAATAATCATTCTTATTTCTTCCCCTACAAAGAGTTGTGTGGAATCTTAAAGATTAACCAATTTATTTCATCATAAACCTTAAAATACTAAAACAAAATGCTTTGAAATCACTTTATGAATCAATTCCAGCTGATAAATTATCGCAAGGGGATATTTCACTTTAAATATTTTTGATGCTTATGCAACACCTTCTTAGGCTAACAAGAGTAGAGTGAGGTGGTTTTTTTCAAGCACCAATATTCTTTGTGCTTTGCCATCCTCTATCTGGTTGCCTTCGCAAAAAAAAAGTAGGGATGGAACTAAATACTAAACCTCAGTATTGCCCACCTCAGAGATAGGGATGAAAAGAAGAAAGGACACATTATATCTGTCTAACTGATTCCCAAGAGGTGAAAACACTCCATAAAATTTCCCATGAAGAATCTTACTTGGCTGATAGCAGTTCCCGAAGGTAAGGTTGTAAAACGACACTGTCACACAACAATTTCAGTATGAAGTGAGCATTTGCCTTCCGGTCCTTCGATTCCACTACAGAAGGTTCTGTAGAAGGACCTACAATTAGAAACGCATTGGTGAAAACCCGCCACCTATAAAAGCAGCTCACTTGCTGAAACCATTCTAAATCAACAGAGGGGCTGCTATATTAACTTTATCATTAATCAACCTGGAGTATGTTAGGAAATGTGACAGAAGTATGAATTTCAGTGTTTGTAAAGCACTGGATACTTCATATCTTGAAATGAAGTTAAAACAGGACCACATGTTTTAATACATACAAAGGGGTTGATACTAAAGCATATTGACATATTTTACAGGTAAGTTGAAATCTTTATTTTACTGTATTTTTACACTGCATGCTCTTAAGTTAGGTTTCATATACAAAGACCAACAGTGCAATCCTGCCTAAGGATCTGGCGGCTATGCCGCCGCAGGAGCAGAGGTCTACTCGGGGAAGGGGACGGCTTTGGGCAGTGGAACGCTCGTTCCGCCGCCCGACCGAAGAAGAGGATTGCGCAGCAAGAGTGCTGAGAAGCAGGACCTTCAAGTTATGGAGTTTACACAAAAAAGTGGAAGTGAGCTTCTGAGGTTTCTCTCTCAAAGCCTATGCAAACATTCAAAACATCAGGGTTCTCACCTGGTATAGTGGAGGTGCTGGGTCCTTGGCCAGTGCCAGTTGTTGCTGTGGTAAGAGATCCCACAGCAGGGGCCAGGATAAAATCAATGTCACCATCTTTCAGTAAACAGAACAGCAAGAAGCACATCATCAATACAAAAAAAAACCCAAACTCATCCCTAACAACATGTGCACTCTGCAGTCATACTATATGTTTCATTTTGTTTCTAAGCCAAAGATTATAACATGAAACTACAGACACAGCATTACGGCAGACAAGAAGTGACAATTTTAAATGTTGCAATCAGTAATTTTAACCAGGGCTGGCCCACCCAGGAGGCAACCTGAACCCATCGCATCAAGTATGGGACTGGTGAAGGCGATGGATTGACGTGGGGTCCTGCCCTTTTGCCCATCCTGCTGGGGGCTTCATCTTGTCTCAGCCCAGCAACAGTCCCTGTGACAGCCTCAGAGAGGTGGGCTGCAAAGTGGGGGCAGAGTTGTCACCCTCATTGCTCAGGCAACAGGGATGCTGCTACTTCCCTCTCGCGGCAGGGAGAGGAAAGAGAGCGACTGCAACCCCAGGCAGCTTGGCACTGGGAGGCTGAATCAAATATGCTTCAGCTCTCCCTCCTGAAGAAAGTGCCGTCCCACCCCGAGTGAAGAGATAAGAGGCTATTTGCCTCTCGCGAGAGTACACAGCTTGCCTGCAGCATGAGGAATGAGAAAGAGTCGTGCAGCCGAGCTCATCTCCTGGGAGAGGGGGGTAAGCAAGGGAGCCGACATTTTGGCCTAAAATTCCCCTCACCCTCTAGAACCTTGCAGAAAACAAACATTTAGATTATTGTTGCTGCTAATGCTGCTGGGTTTGTGACCCAATAGTTGCTTCTCTCAAGTCCTGCTCTTTGCTGGGATGGGGATGTGTGCTTGGGAAAATACTGCTGGGGCTTCCATCCAGATTTCACCCTGGGTGGATGAAGGGTGTGACTCGCCTTCTGCTGCACCTCAGTTCATGCACCCTCAGTTCATTCATGTGGTCATCCGAGTTAACATTACTAGGACCTGGAAGACTTGGGTTCAAATCCCACTCAGCCATGAAGCTCACTGGTTTATCTTGGCCTGGTCACCACTTACCAACATAACCTACCTTAGAGGGTTGCTGTTAAGGATCAAGTGGGGAATATCCCTGAACTCCTCAGAGCAAAGCTGAAGCTATGCACTTTGAACTCATATTGCTCTATTTACAAGCTCACTTGAAATGCCATTAGTGTTACTTTAAACAACTACTTCTACATGCACACATAAAAAAGCTTCTAAAGATCTTACCGGGGTCCATTGCAGGAGGATCAGGAACCCAACTCGGAGGAGCTATTGGAGGAGATACTGGATCCTGATGATCACTAGATGAAGCTCCAGCTTCATGTCTACCCAAACCAGCTGCTCTTAAAGATCTTCTCATCATTTCTCTCAGTCTCAAACTAAGGACAAACAGGAAATCACAAGCTGCATTTTCTTGAATATACATATAGCACATATAGCAGCTGAATGCGCTTAATGGTCAAACAGAATGCTTTCATCCTCTCTTTTTATTAATGCTATAAGTTTAAATGCTAAAAACATGGTTGCTGGTAACCGTTTAACCTAGCATTCCCCCTGAAATTGCAATTAGCATCATGTTACTCTCATATATATTTCATGACTATGTCTGTGGATTATTAAATTTATGAAAAAGAGGAGAAGCTGCAAAGAAAGAAGGAAGAAGGGAAAGGGGAACCAAAAAAATCACACACAGATAGTGTGTAAGTGGGTGGGTTCCAGCAGTGGCTTCTATAGTTCCTGCCTCCCATATGGCACAGGCAGCAGCTTCTAAGCTTGGTGGAAGCTCTTTCTGCCTATAAAAGTTACTGCAGGGTGAAGGAAGAGAAAAGCTATGACTAGAAAACTGGCCCACTCTGTTGCTTGGCCAGCTGGCAGCCATTCCCACCTTGTTTCACTGAAGTACAGCTCTGAATGGAGGAAGAGAAAAAGCAGGACCCATCAAGTTGCTATTTGTGAAGCATCCTTCTATCCCAAGAAGGAAACCTTATCTCAGAACTAGTAAGGAGGAAGCATCAGGCTGCTGCTGCTGCTGCTGCACAGTTTAGCGGGGCATATTCTTTATACCCATGCACTTTCTCCTCCATCTGTAGTCTTCTTCCCCCTGTCCCTTCCAGGCTATGATTTCTATTTATTTTTCAAATGTACAAACACTTTTTCAGTTAAAAAAGCCCCTGAGGTGTTTAATAAAATCAGCATAAATACAATAAAATCATAAGCAACTTAAAAATAGTCATTAAAATAGGTTTTTTTAATAAGTTTCTTAAGAATAGAGAGAACTGACTAGGCAAGCTTCTCTATGGAAGCAGTTTTATAACCGGGGAACAAACAAGAAATCCCTAGACCTTGCTCTATAAAAATCAGATGACAGGGAAATTTGGAAGAGTTTTTGACTGGAAGATCGGGGGGGAGGGGATAAGAGAGGAGTTTCTTTAGATAGCAAGAACCAGACGGTTTCTGCTTTGAAAGCCCTAAACAAACTGGTAGGCAGTGCAGCCCTTCCAGAACTGTTGTAATAGGTACAATTCCTTCAGTCAACTCTAGAGAGGAACCTGTATGCTAGAACCAGCTTCTGAGCGTCCTCCAAGGCAGCCCCATGTAAAGTGCATTACAATAGTCTAATTTAGGGTGTTACCAAGGCATACAACACAGATGCTGTCTATCTGCCAAAAGTGTCCACCAACATCCTCTTTCAGAGACACAGGGACAATTCCTTTCCTTAGGAAGGCACACACAGCCTTCATGATGGAATGGTCAGTCTCTCTTGGAAAGCTAGACTAATCCAAGAAGAGCAAAGGCCCACGGTTGTGAATAGCAGTGCAACACACACACCCCTCCACCACTACCCACCTCTTTCTATGCTGCACAGACAAACCACATTTAAAGCTGAAGAAAGTTTCATAGGCAATATGCATGGCAGCTTGTCATTCAAACAAAGAAATTCCACCTGCATGCTTCAAGTAACTCTTTGGATACTATCCTGTATTGGGTTCATAATGTCTTACTGGCAATCACCACTGTAATAGGGGGGGAAATGAGAGCTTTGTTACCACTAGCTTACCTTCTACTGCTCGATGACCCTGCACGATTTCCTGGTCCATTACTTGACACCACCGAAATTGCATTTGCAATAGCCTCAACAGCAGATAATCTTTCAGCAAAAGTATTCCTTTCCGAGCGCTCTGCTTCTGAAGCAAAAAGAAAAAAACTTGGCATCCATTTATTTTAGAAATCCAAAACGTCTACCTAAATAATCTTAAACATCACTCTGTTTTCTTATAAATTTCATAGATTAATATGGAATTTCTCAACCAAGTCTATCAAAATGCAGAACAAAAAAAGAAATCAATAACAAAAGATGAATTTGTTTATTCAATAACAAAAACGTCAAGCAGAGAAAAGGATAGGACAATTTAAACAAATGCACTCACAAAATCAAGCAATTTCTGCACCAATGGCAAACCGTAAATTTTTTCACTATAATAAAAATTAAAATAAATGGTAAATTAAACACACCAAGGCTATCATGAACCTCCTATTGAATTTCATCTACTGAACAACAATGTTTCAGATTAACAACCAGATAAAAGCATCAACAACAAAGTATACAATTTATTCTACTTTTTGCTCCTCAAAATATTAATTTTATAGATTTTTCTTACCCACATATACACATTCACTACAATATTGCCATAATTCTTGAATAGGTACTCTCTCAATTTATTAGAGATCTCAATATTAATTCATGTTGTAATACTATTTTAAAGTTTCAGAGACTCCTCCAATGTTGGAGGACCTTTATACAATCATGTTGCCCAAACTCAATCTTTTTCTATATTGCTAGCTCTTAGCTAGGAAAAAGTCTGGCACTATTCAGTTCCACACCATGAAGTAGGGAACCTGAGACACAAGACTGCTCAACCTAGCAGAGGACAGTGTTACCATCTATTCAAGGCTCTTCCCTGGATCTCAGATTGAAATAAATCTAACAGAAATTACTGTTCTACAAATTGGACCCCATGCAGTTATTTCAGAAATACTTAACTGTTTTCTC
Source organism: Plestiodon gilberti rubricaudatus (assembly GCA_026170595.1). Lineage (NCBI taxonomy): Eukaryota > Metazoa > Chordata > Lepidosauria > Squamata > Scincidae > Plestiodon > Plestiodon gilberti. The sequence continues at coordinate 22,706,555 of JANXHW010000004.1, read as the reverse complement.
CTTATGTTGATAATATAACACACGTGACCCACATGATGTAGCAGTGTCCTGTTACCGTTCCATTTGGGGTGGGAAAGGTTACTGCCTATCAATTTGGTTTTGGCAATGAACCTTCAAATCATGACAGCATGGCCCTGTTGGCCTACCTGCCTGATGTACAGAATTTAACTTCAGGGCATAGATAGTGAATATTAAGGGCCCTCCTCAGAGCCAAACATATTGGTCTACAAAATTGGAAAAGTTTTGTCCTTTGATCCATGACTGGGTTAAAGACTTGCCTTTGCTAGCTTTACGAAATGACAACCAACCTATCAGTTGTCCGGCCACCTCTAATTTAGAAATCGGACACCTAAACGGAAGGTTTACACAGAGTTGCTTCCTTAATCCTTTAAGTTACATGGACTGGAGGTTTCCTTATCTTTTTAGTTAAGATTGTCAGACTTTTCTATGAAAATATCCATGACCGCATTTCTCCCATCTTTTGGCCCTCTCTCTACCTGTTCCCCCAGCAAACATTACAGGCAAGAACTGTGGTTGGGAATCTAATTACCGGTAGCCCCATGAATGAATAGAAAGTATTTCCACATACACAGGAATGGAAGTGGGGTTGGTGTCATCCTGATCTTTCTTAAGTGTTGCTGCACTTCCTGCTTCAAATACTACTCTAGAGCAGCGGCCCCCAACCTTTGTGGTGTCGGGGACCGGCATCACGAAGGTTTTTTGTTTCACGGACGGGGGGCCGCCAATGCCACCCCCACATGTGACCCGGGTGTGATGTCAGCTGCGCGCGCTCAGCGCAGCTCCAATCAACCCCCCCCCCCCGGTTTAGTGGCTATTTCAGAGCCGTTGGCGCTCCAGGGCAGGCGGGCGGGCTGAACGGCGAAGCGGAGGCGACACATCGCACAGGCAAGTAAGCCGCTTCGCCGCCACATCCGGCCCCCGCCCTGGGCCCACTGCCCCAACCCCAACGACATGGCCTGATCCTGAACGGGCCGTGGCCCGGTGGTTGGGGACCCCTGCTCTAGAGGATCTCTTAACTTTCAGGAGCAGCTTTTTCAGAGGGAACAAAGGATGGAAAAGGGAAAAGGAACTAGAAAAGGCCTGATGTACGCATGGAATACTACAGCCCTCTGGATCCTGGTCTGAATTTCTAAGTGATGTATTTCACTAAATGAGAAGTATCAATCAACAAAAACTTGCAGCCAGTTGAGGCATCCTTTATCCTCTCACTCTTTTAGCCATGTTCTCCTCATCCATTTTCTCTCCAACTAGTCTCACTGGCATGGCAAATAAATCTATTCACTAAAGAAGAAATAATAAAAGCTTTCATGACCAGCAGTTATCTTCCAAGACTTTAGAATTACGGGTAAAGATGCCATGTAGTTTATTTAGTGTATTTTATGCCTGTCTGGAGCTCCGTTTATATCGGTTCTTCACAAACTGTTTTGAAGTTATTTTAAATCGTTGGTCTGTTTGAAATAAACTACATGGCATCTTTACCCGTAATTCCAAAGTCTTGGAAAATCTATTCACTGTTTATGAAAAGTATGTATGTATTTAGGGAAACAGCTTTTGAACAATTTAAGCTTCTACTCTTTCAACAGCATTCAGAAGAATTGGCACAAGATTCTGAACTCACCCTCTTCCTCTTTCGTTTCTTTATTACTAGTTGGAAAGCACACAGATACACAAGCATGTAGAATATTTCTATTTCCATCACATCTGTGGCCAAGGAACGTCTGCAGCATTTGTGGATTCTGATCCAAGACAACAGCTTGCTCGAGATTCATCAGATACTGTCTACAGGCCTCATAGTCACATCGCAGAATATGTTGCATTAACGTTTGCTTCTGTATTCAAAAAAATTGAGATGGTTTTAATAAAATGGGATCAAGAAAGTATTACTTTGCTTATAACCTACAGCAGGGGTCCTCAAATTTTTGCAGCAGGGGGCCAGTTCACTGCCCCTCAAACTGCTGGTGGGCCGGACTTGGGAGGGCGCGACTATAGTGAGGGGGTGGGACTATAGTCCCCCCAGCCCATCACCCGCTGCCGCCCGCTACAACCGCTCGCCCACTGTTACTGCAAACTGAGTCAAAGCGTTACTAGCCGGTGCTCTCCCGCTGCTTTGAGTCCTCTTCGCCTCAGCCGCTTCTGACTAGGGCAGGCCAAGGCCAGGCTAAAGCGGTGCATGCGCAAAACGCCGTTCAAAGCCTTGCCCTCAGAAGGGCTGAACGTCTTCTCAGAAGGGCAAAGCTTTGAGTGGCGTTTTGCGCATGCACCGCTTTAGCCTGGCCTTGGCCTGCCCTAGGCAGAAGCGGCAGAGGCGAAGAGGATTCAAAGCAGCGGGAGAGCGCCGGTTAGTAACGCTTTGAGTTCTCTTCGGCGGCCGGCCACGGTGGCAAGTCGCCCTCCGGGCGGGCAGGCCAGCCAAATGACCTTGGTGGGCCAGATCCAGCCCACGGGCCGGATCTAGGCCGCGGGCCGTAGTTTGAGGACCCCTGACCTACATCCTTCAGCATGTTTACATGTAATTATGCTGCCCTCAACTCCATGGAGAAACTCCATTACTTTCAATGGGTACATATTACATTTCATTCTGAAGCTTTCATGGCCAGCTATCAATTGACAATGTTTCAGGAATACGGGAATTGAAGCCATGTAGTATAAAGAAGCTTGAACTTTAATCACATTAAAATCCAAGGAACTGAGCCCAACGTTTCGTTCCAGCCCCGTGGAACCTCTTCATAGGGATCTCGAAAGATCATGGATGTTGCTGTCCTCAATTCACCATAGTAAATTTAAACCAAAAAAGCACGGGAAACCCAGGGGTTCAGAGCGGAAATGACAGGTCTGGAGCGAAGCACTAGCTGTCAGGCGAGCCATGCGGGCTCGTTTAGCACAGCTGGTGTTAATTGCTTCCTCCTCTTGTTTTCACTCTCCCTTTCTTTCCATGCTGGATAGTCCGTTCTGCTGCTGCACTGTAACTGACACTGACACTGCAGCAGCAGAACGGACTATCCAGCATGGAAAGAAAGGGAGAGTGAAAACAAGAGGAGGAAGCAATTAACACCAGCTGTGCTAAACAAGCCCGCATGGCTCGCCTGACAGCTAGTGCTTCGCTCCAGACCTGTCATTTCCGCTCTGAACCCCTGGGTTTCCCGCGCTTTTTTGGTTTAAATTTACTATGGTGAATTGAGGACAGCAACATCCATGATCTTTCGAGATCCCTATGAAGAGGTTCCACGGGGCTGGAACGAAACGTTGGGCTCAGTTCCTTGGATTTTAATGTGATTAAAGTTCAAGCTTCTTTATACTACATGGCTTCAATTCCCGTATTCCTGAAACATTGTCAATGGGTACATTACCTTATATCCTTGCTAGTTGGAGTCCCCAAGTAGCACAGAAGCATCTAAACTTCATTAAGGAAAAAAGTATGTTGTATATCTTTTGTAACATTTGTTACTTAAGATTAAAATATTTTAAAGAGTACACAGGCTTGCTTTTCAGATAGAGTACTGTTCTTATCCTAATTTGTCTATCAAAAATTTTGCCCACAATCTCCTTCTGTCCCAGTGAGCAGAATGAAGATGCTTCCATGGGAGACTATGGCTGTGTGCAAGATTGTGCAGGTGCACATATTTCACAAGAGGCCCACTGACACACTTAAAAATGGCAATGTGACAACAGCCCATTGAAAAAAAGGTGTCCCGTCCCCCCCTCGCAGTACAGTTAAAAATAATGTTGTCTACTGCATTTATAAAAACGCAGCAGACTTTTGGAGAGGAGAAAAAGAACTTGAGTATTCATAGTAAGAAAGACATTTTACTGGAAGTAAGCCTCATATAAAACAATTGCATTTGTAACTCTAGCAGTCAACCCTACTAATCATAGAAGCGCTATCATCACAATCATAGAACTTTCATATCTAAAATTACTCTGTTTAAGTAATTTGTAAAAGGCAAAGTACAATTCAAGAAATAAATCAAAATATGCAGAACGTCTAAAAATAGAGATATGAATTACCTCAACAGCCATTATGATGATAGCAGCTTTCTTTTTGATGGTCGAATTGGCAGGAAGATTTGTTAAGGAATGAACTCCCATTCCCAGACTGCTAATCGGAGGAAGATCAAGCCAATCAGGATCTCTTATTCCACCCATGCAATCTTTTGCCATTGGATATATAGTGCCATTTCCATCCCTAAGAATGATTGGAGATTCCTATGGACAAAGGCAGTTTTTATACAATGCATCAAGTTTGATATTGTTCCAATTCAGTTCAAGTGCTATACGATGTAACTACATCAGTAAAACACATTTAAACCAATTTAAGCAATATTAACTAGAAATAAATTGCTTCTATGGAGTTATTCTTCCCAATCCTGTTCTTATTGTGCTTGAAGAAAGTTAATTGGGACAGAGGCAACCCCTTCATATCTTAAGGTCACAGCACCAGCTCCGGGGACAGCTCACACACCTTCCCAGAATCCTTTTTCCACAAAGCACTTACAAGCCCAGGACATACATGAAGCTTGTTTGGGAAGGCAAAAAGAACAAGGTAAATCCTGTACTACTATCCCTACTATATCAATGTTTTCCCTAGCCACCAACCATTCCAGTTCTCCCATCTTTGCCCGTAGACTTCGGGCATTTGCATAAAATTCATTGCATAATAAACCATTGTAAAACTTCCCTCAATCTAGTTTTTGTTACATTCATATGCTGAAGAGCCTGACTTTACAGTATTGAGAGGGTTCCCCAAATATACTCAAGACAATTAAGTGAAGCATAAATTCCTTCGTGAACTCTAGCCTCTCTCTCCCAGGCTGTATAAACATTTTGACTAGACTAGGAGTCAGAGTGCAGAAGTAACCCCAATTTCTTTTTAAACAGCAAACTAACTAGAGCCTAAAGTTCCTCCGCTAGGTATGCCACAGGCGTGTATATTATTGTAAATAATATAAATTGTAAATAATAAATAAATAAATGGAGTGAATATGGGTGGGCATTCAGGGAAGGTCACTTCCCACCTATCCCTGCTCCCCTTTGGAGATCTGCTTAATCAGTTGAGGAAAACAGCAGAGCTGAATTGGTACTTCATTTTATTAGGAGAGCAGCCACAGCTCACAGGTAGAGTACATGCTTCATGCACAAAGGTCTCAGGTTCAATACCTGGCATCTGGGAAAGACCCCTGTCTGGAGAGTCATAACAGTAGTTCTATACTAAACAGTTGAGAAAATAAAACATTTTAAAATTGGCCGTGAACTATTGGCCGTGAGCTATTTAAAGCTAGTTATTGTTATTTCAGTGTAAATACCACAAGTTGTATGATTCTATAGATGCTGTTAACTTTAGTAGTCCTATACGACCTCTACTATGAATGTTTAGAGAATTGCTAAATCTAGTCAGCTGAGGGAAGCAGCAATGCCTCCTCAGAGATCAGCAGGGTCTATGAGCTTGTTTTTATAAGGCTTGTTGCTGTTCTTTCAGATTTCTTAAACACGTCAGGCAACATCAACAAGAGCAACATCAAGTGGATACATCTGGACCAAATGCTTTCTTTATATTGCATGGTGTACAGAACTGCTAGCACAAATATATAAGTAGCACATACAGGTACTGCATTAATATTCACAATGAAGCTTTGTACCTGTTATCTGACTTTAGCAAATACATTCATCAACATTAAGCTCCACATATTTGCTAAAGTAGAACAGGTACACAGCTTCATTGTGAATATTATTTGCCATTTATATATTTGTTGCATTTATTTCCATGCATTTTTTGTAGCCAGCAGACCACAATTCCACAGGCTATCAATACCATGGCGAGCATTCCATCACTCTCTCATCACGCTTGCCAGAGAAGCCCCAAATTTGTTCTCCAAGTTGGAGCTGGGGGATTATCCCTGTAGCTGTGAAGCACTGCAAAAGCACAACTCAGCTACTGGAAAGATGCCCATCACCAGCTCTTTGCTGAGGGGAAAGGCTGGGGTTTGCTCTTTGGGTACTGAGCTGCTCAGCATCAAAACAAATCCGTTTTCTCTTTTTGCTCCAAAAAGGAAAACTAGGGGTTGCTGTCTGCGCACAACCAAGTGCCACACAAATCTCCTTTTCCCGGGATCTCGGTTTCGTGCTGGAAAGGGCAGCAGGAATTGCCCCCACAGTTGTCACAGGCTTCTACCCCACTCTCCAGATTCAGATCAGGAGGAAGGGATATAGAGACACAGCATCATGTACAGACACAGCATGAAGTCAGGGACAAGAGATGGGGCAGGGTCCTGGTATATCAAAATTTTGGCCTTGACGACTATCAAGAACAACCAATCCAGCTGTCAAAAACCAGACCCACTCACTTCCTTGGGTGGGGGGCGGGAGCTGGAGATCCTACATAACCCTAACTATATAAAAGGAGAGGAAGTTACACGCTACTTCTTCCAATATCACAAGCACGTATCCCCATCACCAGCTCCGTGCTGAGGGGAAAGGCTAGGGTTGGCTCTTTGTGTTTCTCCCTAGACTGTGTGGGGAATGAACATTGATAGAGGCTAGAGGAGTAATTTCAGGGAGGTGAGAAGAACAAGTTAGAGAATGAGACCGCAGGAAACATTAAACTGTGCCTGTAAGCTTATGAAGGCTTAATCATTCATTTGTCTGACTTCTCCATGTTACCAGTCCCCACAAACCATATATGGCTCAAAAGTGCTGACAGTCACGTTAACTCCACTATAAAAAAATATGCATTTACTATATTTCTTGATTACTGTAATTGAAAACATTGAACAAGCCCATACAAAGGGAGGAAATGCATGACAATGAAAAGAAACAAACCTGTCCAGCAGTAAAGATAGCAACACTTCTCTCATTCTGCCCAAGGAAAGCAATACTACTAGTGGGGAAATTATTTTCTTGTTCTGCTTTTCCAGTTGCAAGGTCAAAGATGCAATACCTAACCCAGTTTCCAGTCTTTAGGACAGCATGAACTCCTAAGAATGTACAAAAAGATACTCAATACATTTCCTCATAATATATTCCAATCTACTGTACTAGTAAATATTCATTGATGAATTATTGAAGACACTCAGTTTGCAGAGTTTAACAATTTATCTAACAGGAAAACCACTGGGGTTTTTTTTCCCCTAAAGAACACAACAGAAAAGTTGAACATGAAAAACTTCAACCGTACCTTTTGAATCCACGTTCACTGCTAGAATTTCTGTTTTTTCAGGAATACATAGCTTTTTAGGTGTCCTCTGAAAACAATCTGGAACTTTTGGTGTCCCACCAGTTTTAACCACCTGGCAAAAAAAAGTAGATTTCTGTAAATCTAATCCAGTGACATGGGATAATTCTTCTCTCCACGAGGAAAGAGAATGCAAGGACCAAAAAAACAATCTAGTGCAGCATTCTTCTGCCACAGCCATCAACTAGATGCTTCTAAGCTCACAAGAAGGGCATGACATGAACAGTCATTCCCTCTTTTCTGTCCCATCTTCTAATAATCAGAAATGCAGCCTCTATATACAGAGGTTCCATTTAGTTGTCACAACTAACAGGCATTCGCTCTATTCAGATGCTCCAAGTAGCCCACATACTCGTCATCCTCCCTGCATGTACCCAGCTGAATCAAAAGTTTTCTGGTTTCTTAAACCAGGCTTCCATGACACCCAAAACAGGGAACTGCAATTTCAGCAATCTCAATGAACTAGAATATCCAACCAAGATCAAGTAGTGGTTCATATCCCAGTTTGTTGGGATCAATATTCCCTGCTTCAGGCATCATAGGAAACTGTAATTTAAGGAAACAAGAAGTTTGTGATTCAGGCAGGAACAGAAGCAGGAAAGGGTAGAAAGAAGTGTATGGGCTTGCTGGCTTACTCAAATTCCAAACACTATGGTTTGCTGAATTCTCTGAACTGAGCCATGAATTTGCCTAATTCTGTCAGTGTCCAATAGTCATCATTACATCTCATAGCAATGAATCTGAGGTAATTATGCACTGCATGAAGTACTCCTTTTTACCTATTTCTTAAGCTACTACCAATCAATTTCATGGACAACCCCAGGTTATAATATGATGAAAGAAAGGGAAGCACTGAGAGAACGTTATCACGCAGGCCACCCTTTCAGCAGCGCCACTTCTGCTCATGGTAACTCGGTTCTCCTGCCAAGGTGCTGGAAGGGAGAGATGGAAGGAGGCCTCAGAAGTTGAGGAACAGTAAGGGGTAAGAGGCAGACCAAGAGAGGTGAGACAGGGAAAAGGGAGGTGCTGCTGAGACACTGGGAGAGCCCAATTATCATGCAGGCACCCTTTCAGCAGTGTCACTTCTGCCGAGGCATCACTTTGCAGAGCCACTCTCAGCTGCTGAGCTGCTAAGTGACGCCTTGGCAGAAGCGATGCTGCTGAAAGGGTAGCCCACGTGACAATTGAGCTCTCCCATATTTTGAAAATATGAAGAAGATTTGCTTATTTTCTCTTTTGTCATTTGCAGCTAATGAGTTCTTAGATGAGAAAAAGTGCTTATTTCTGGTCAACATATGCATGTCACTTCCTGCTTAATGACATCACTTCCAGCTCTTAGCAGCCGCCATGAATGCTATTTGGCCCACTGTATGAAATGAGTTTGGCACCCCTGTCCTAAATGGTGGCCATAACACATATCAACACACTCTTTAAATTACCCAAAACGTAATGGTGGCAGGGGCATGCATACCTGAAGTTCATCTATTCTAAGCAATCGGCAGTCTTGGAGAAGAGAAGATGGATCAGGATCTGAACCAGAACTGCTTGTACAATTTGCATTAGTAGATGTGCCTGGAAATTTTACAGCAACATAAGCCCCATCCACTTTTAGTACCTACAAGGATAATATATTACACATATTGTTGAAATAAACCCTCCAAGGTGACGCTGGAAAAAAACACAGATCTTTAAAATGCACTTTGGGCTTTAAATTCCTGGAAACCTTAGAGCAGAATGATATGGCTTTAATAACCACTCCAGTTGTTAAGGGAGCTATTGTACTGCCTGACTCTTATTTGCTTACATGCTATTTCAGATTCCAAAAACCCAGGTCTGCCACTGGAGCTTACCAGAATCCTACCAGAACCAAGAAAGACTTCAAGGCCATACCAGGACAACTATGCTAGGCATGGGCCCAAGTACCAAGATGGCATACCGATACTGAAAGAGGCCCACTTTACCCTGCTACATCCCTTCCAGTCCCACACCAGAATTCTCTAAACTAGTTCCATAGCTCACCACTTCCTGCCATAGCCAGAAGCACAAAACTGCTGCAGAATTTTGCCTGGAGAATATCTATTCTGACGTTGTGAAATAGCACTTTCTTGTGGGCCATTTTCTCCCAAAGCAGAAGTCCAGAACATATTGCAAAACCATTCCCAAATCAGGAATATACATAGAAAGCCAACTCATTTCTTACAGATCCCTAAAATATTTTGACAATTGGCTATTTGACACACAGAAGCAACAATAATCTGGGGAAAACGGAACTTTACAAATTACCAGAACTTGCAATCTACTGTTTTTTTAATCTAATGGGAAGAAAGTACAGGTAAACTTTATCTCAGTCCCAGTTCACTAAAAAGAACAGGGTTGCTGGTCAAGCCAACAACAATGTGCACTTAGGCTTGCAGCACTGTTGCTTGTATGAGGATGCACCACCTCAACCACAGCTGCTAAAACACCCACAAAGAGGAAACCCCTCACTTCAATATCCATCTCCTGAGATCATCATATCAATCCAACACCATTCTCCAGCATAGAAGGAGCTTTGAGCTTTATAATACATTCCATTTCTATTGTTCTATGAGTGCACAGTGAGAACTCACTGGGAACAGTACCTCTCAGTAGCGCAGCCAGAGCGGGGGCCAGGTGGAGTGCTATGCCGGGTGGCAGCAGTGGTCTCCTTACGAAGAGGAGTCACAGAAGCAGCTTTTAGCTTCGCGACTGCTGTTTTGCAGCCAGAGTGGCTGCGTCTGCAGCCGCGGAGGGTTTTCACAGCGTTTGGCGCTGCTGATGAGTCCACCCACCCACCCATGATCCTAGAAGGCTTCATTTGAAGCCTTCCAGGAGTGCAGGGGATGGGAAGACGACGTGAAATGTGTCATTGCCCTGCCCCCTGGGGCACGCTAGCAACGGCACTGGTACCTCTACACAAAACCCCTGTTGGATTGATAAGATTGCTTCAGACTGAAATAGTCACGTCACTATGACTAGGTTTGCTGAAAAGTGGTTTTTCTCCCCTCTTTCCTAACCAAAAGTAAAATTGATATAGAGTAATTAAAAGGAAGATTTTAAAAAGAGAGAGTTTGTGTTTGTTTTTACAAACCTTGCCAACAGGAACATTTTTAACATCTTCTACGAACACAACTTCTCTAAGAGACCATTGTTCTTCATTTACTTTCTCCTCTTCTTTCGGAGCAGGTGTTGATCGCCGTCGTTCTTACGTGAGAACAAGGAGGGAAAAAATGTTGTTAGACTGTTTTAATGACATTTCCTGTCAAATGCATATTTCTCCACATTAAAATGAACAAATGGCTCTAATGCAAGTTTTCATGAAGAAAGTGCCTGTCCAAAAAAAAAAAGCAGTACAAATTAAAGAAATTATGTTTTGATGTTAGTATTTAAGCTTAAAAATTATACGACAAAACAATGTAGTACAGGTTGAGTATCCCTCATCCGCACTGCTCGGGACGGGAAGTTGACTGACTTTGGATTTCGGAATATATGCATAAATGTAATGAGAGATCTTGGGGATGGGACTCAAGTCTAAACACAAAATTCATTTATGTCTCATACACACATAGCCTGAAGGTAATTTTATACAATATTTTTAACAATTGTGTGCCCTTGCACAATAGCGTCACTAGACGCGCGTCACCCTAGAGCAGGGGGTTGCACGTCACACACACCCTGCCCTAGGGTGACCCCCCCAAACACCCCCTCACCCAAACTCGAGGCCGGGGAGCCGGCCTCGGAGCGTCCAGCCCCGCCGGAGCTCCAGGGCCTTCTGAAGGCCCAATGGTTCAAAACGTAAAGTTTTACATTTTTCGTGCATGCGCAGTACATTTTCTGAGGGCAAAGGGCTGCCCATTTGCCCTCAGAAAAGTACTTCGCATGCGCGAAAAACGTAAAACTTTACGTTTTGAACCATCGGGCCTTCAGAAGGCCCTGGAGCGCCAGCGGGGCTCCCCGGCCTCGGAGCGTCCAGAGTTGGGACGGTGACGCGCAGGTGACGCGTGTCATGGAGGTGGCACGCGGGGTGCACGCGTCACGCGCGCATCACCCCCTCGCGGTCCGCCCCCCGCCACGCTCCAACGATGCCACTGCCCTTGCACTATGCCAGCCAGATGTTGGGAAAAGCTGTTTTGTTGTTTTAAGTCATAGCCCCAAAAATGTCTGGATTTCAGATGTCCAGATAAGGGATAATCAATCTGTATAGCAATTCCACATTAACACAAAAATGTCAACATCAGCTAAGACAAATTGAAACAGAAGGTGCATTCCTTTAAAGCTCTGCCTTCCAGATCACCAGTCAAGTAATTGAGATATGCATGTAGATTTTCATGGCTCTTTACTATGAACACAGAAACAATGTTTATGGGATTTCCAGCCATGTGATATCAGCTCTTAAAATGAAGAAATAAAGAATATTCTTACAACTTTGTCTATTGACAAAGAGGACAGGAATTTCGACAGACAAAGTTGTAAGAATATTCTTTATTTCTTCATTTTAAGAGCTGATATCACATGGCTGGAAATCCCATAAACATTGTTTCTGTGTACACAGTCAAGTAATTATCGAAATGCTCAAGAGCTATGTATCCAGTAATTAAAATGTGGATACAGTACTATAATCACAAGTACCTCTGTGGTTCCCAACACAGAACAGCAAAAGTACCTTTTCTCCCCAATACAACTTACTATATGGCATTGATGCACTGCTTGCAATTGAAGAGGCATCACTGCAAGTAGAAGCTGGAGAAGGTGGCGGACCCATTTCAGTTTTTACTGGTTCCTGTTTGCTTTCAGGCCTAGAATAATTAAAAAAAACAGTAATTGGTAAATGTATTCTCTTATACAATGTGAACTCCAGTCAACACTTTGCTGCTAGCTTTCTGGGTCTTGGGGGGGGGGGTTTGTCTTCTAGTAATCACAAAGCTTGGCTAACCACACCTCCTGTGACTTGAGTTGAAAATGAACTTTTGCATATCATGAACATTAGACTTAGTTGAATTTAGAAAGTCGAAATAGAAGTAGAATGTGCATTTTGCCACTACTATGATACATTTATCACACAATAGATAGCTGCATATCCACTTTGTTCAATTATTTGCTTGTTAGTTTTCAGATAAACTTTTACGTCTCCTGTTGCAGTTGAAATTCAGTTTACTTTGAAAAGATTTAGGAGTTGAGTGCAAAACTCACTAATTTAGTTCTAGCTTAAGATACTTTTCAACTAATTTAAAATGTTCCTTGAAAATCTTCAGTGCACTTACTTCGCCTCAGTAGTTTTACTAGCTTTCTCCATGTTCTTTAAACTTTCTGGTGACCGGAGCTGGAACCTGCAGCTATCATTCATATTCCAGACAGATTCCATCAGAACACCAACTTTAGGAATCCCAGCACTAATGGAAAAAGCAACTGCTCCAGCATGATAGAGGGGATTATTTCTCAAACAAACCTGTAATCAAAAAGGGAAGGAATTAATTATTTCAATCAAGTGAAGTACCAAACCAGAGTGTCAACGCAAACACCAAATCAGAGTGCAAACACAAACTGAAAAGGTAGCAAATGGCTTGGATCTAGAGAACCATGAGTGGAGCACCACTCATAGAACTGAGCTTTTCTGTCCCTCCTCCATCCTGAGGCCCCTGGTGCACCCCTAAAAATCAATTCTGGGGGTTTGGGGGCCTCTCAGAAACAGCGTGGGGTGGGGTGCAGTCAAAAGAGGGATTAGTCACTGGAAATTCAAGCAGAAGTGCTACAGTGTTCCACAAATACTATTCAAGAACCAACACAATAAATGTTAATCCTAGTATTCACCAGTGGCCTGGTGAAATCAGGATACACTTGGCTGCAAAAAAAAAAAAAAAAAAAGCAGAATTTCCTAAAACAGAGCACATAATCTCCAGGATGCAGAAAGTAAAAACAAACAGCAACTACATGGATTTCTGCAGGCAACACCAGCATATACGAACACTATAGGTTGAACAGTGACAATCTAGAGAGGAAAGGAGGAAGTCCAACAAGATTATAGCCAGGACAAAGCGTAATGCAAAAAGTGAGTAGGTGGTTTAAGCTCTGTCAGTACATACAACAGAAGCCTCTTCCTCAGCATGTCTGCAGAAACTTTGACAAGCCACTATAACACAGAAGAACTACACAGCAAATCAGAACTAGGTCAGTCCATTTTATACAGACTTCTCAAAATAATTTAAGTTGTCCCACAGAGTACCTTCACTTACCTGAGTACCAACAGTGATATTTGGCATTGAAGAGATGCCAGCACTAGACTTAGGTTTTTTGTTTTTGGCTCTGGCCTTTTCTAGCATCTTCTTCCTTTGGCTAAAAGGAACTACACCCCTAGGTGAGAAAAATAAAATATCAATATGCAAGATGTACTTACTACTACTTTATGACTAATGATCCACAAATTTCTACTTGGCTTACTAGCCAAATATTAATTGGTCCAACACCCCCCACTCCCAACATAAACGTCTAACAGCCAACCCCCAAAGATGCATTCCAAATACACCCTTCCTCCAAAACAGACTCCATTCCCCCACCTCACACACATTTCACTCCCACTCCAAATCACAAACCATACCACAACTGTTCCTCCCAAACACACTTCCTACACACCCTCCCTCCTCCTTCCTACTACATAGCTGCTCAGCGACAGCTTCTAGTAGAACTTGCCCCTCTGTGAAAGTTGCTTCTTTTCCTTCTGCAGAAAGCAGTTGTAAGGCATGGCTGGCATTTTCTGCAAAAGTCTAGCATACAGGAGAGAAATTCCTCTGTGATCTCTCCCCACCCTCTCTCTCCCCTTCCAACCCTCCATGTTCAAAAACCATGCCTGTCAGTAGCACAGCCTGCCAAGGCACCCTCAACTTCAGTTTGAGAAGCACCCTATTCCCCCCCCCATAACCAGTGAGTGTGGTTTTGTGTGTGCAACCTAAGGGGCTCTGATGTGGCTAGTTTAATGTGTTTATATGTGCTTTGTAAATGGAGAGGGAAAAACCTGGGGGGTTGATGTAAGAATCTAGCCTGAATGGATTAATTGTATACTCTTAATTGAAAAAAACAGAAATGTATTTGTGTGGTGCACACTTTGTAAAGGGGGGGAGGATTAATTGATAATGGGGGAAAGGGGAAATAATGGATTCACTGTTCTTAAAACATTTGAAACATGCAAACGGAAGTCAGAGTAGAGCAAAGTGGATTTGTGTGTGTGTGCATTATGGCCCTCCATATAATTCCCACACCCCCAATGGGTGCCACAGGGTTCAATCTTGTCCCCCATGCTATTTAACATCTATATGAAACCGCTGGGAGGGGTCATCCAGAGATTTGGAGTGCGGTGCCATCAGTACACTGATGACACCCAGGAGCACTGCTTGGAGGCAGTTGGGACCTGGCTGAGGGCTAGCAAGCTGAGATTAAATCCAAACAAGACAGAGGTTCTCCTGGTTCAGAAATCCACGATGCAGGTGCTAGAATATTGTCCTGCTCCGAATGGGATATCTATCCCTCTGAAGGAGCAGGTCCGCAGCTTGGCGACATCAAGACTATGAACAGTTTATGAACTGCTCCCTCCTTAGAGGCCTTCCGGTGGGGCCTAAAAATGTTTCTTTTGAGATTAGTCTTCTGAGTTCATGGTTTGGTTTTTAAATAGTGGACATCTGGGTTTTATGCTGAATAGATTGTTTCAGTCCTGCCCTTTCTCAAGAGGCGACTGCTGCTGGTCTTGAGTTTTTAGTGCAATATGTTTAAGTCTGTTTAATGTTTTAAGGATACAAGGGGTTTGGACAGATTTAAAAGGGGTTTGATAAAAGGGGTTTGAACAGATTTAAAAGGGGTTTGGACAGATTCATGGAGGAAAAGACCATCACAGGTTACAAACCATAAGCAACCTCCTGGTTTTAGAAGTGGGTTTTCTCTGTGCCAGGTGCAAGGGAGTGACAACGGGAAACAGGTTATCTTGTTGTCTTGTGCTCCCTGGGGCATCTGGTGGGGCCACTGTGTGATACAGGAAGCTGGACTAGATGGGCTTTTGGCCTGATCCAGCAGGGCTCTTCTTATGGTTCTTATGATACTTTAATGTACATTCCAATTTTTGTCTCAGTGGTCCGCGGTCTCCTAAAGGTTGGGAACCACTGCCTTAAAGAGAGTGACTGAGAGCGGTAACAAGAAGGTGAATGATCAGAGAGGAACCAAGGAGAAGTAACTGGTTCCACTTCTCCTTATATGTGAAATGCTACATGTCATGGGGAAGAGGAAAGAGGCCAGCATTTCTAATCTTACGAAGTTTTCTAGAAGGTGGTTCAATCTGTATACAGGCACATTCCACATGTGGGGTTGCACAGAACCACAAAGAGGAACCAGCAATCCTTTTTTTAAGAACAAAAGCACAGAGAAATGTATTGTCAATTTCAATTCACCTGTTCAAACACAGGATCTGGAAAAATTAGGACAATCTGACTTATGTATATATGATTCACACTATTACAAATCCAGCCTAACAGCAACACAGAAGCATACAATTTAAACCAGTTTCAGATTAACATCCCTCCCTGAAAAGATTATCAGATTGTGATATCACATAAAAAACCTTTGTGTTTATTTTAAATTTCATGCTTTTACATTTCTACACAGCTTTTCTACACCTTAATCCCCAAAAGAGCTTTAAGTTCTATGAAAACTCTAAAAATGCTACTATCGAATGTTCACATAAAAGGGCATTGGATAACTGTTGAACAGAACTTTTTTTAAAAGACAAAAAATAACCAACCAATTATTAATACGCAATTCTACTTTTATGTTTGTTCAATTAAAAGGTACCAGTAGGGAATGAAAGTAAATTTAAGCAGTTAGAACTTTTCTACTACATGCCTGCTTCTGGCTTTCATAAGTGAAAACCCCACAAGAGCATGGTGCAGAGATAAACACCCCTTCCATCACAAACTGGACTGATTCAAGGCCATCCATGAGACATTCAAGCACCTGTGATGACACGAACGTCAACTATGATTACAGCTGTGTCTTCAATGAGACAACTCTGTTAGTGATAGCAGCCTTATATAACTATTTATTTATAGATTGTCATATGCCCTGAAATATCTAAGCACCATGAAGGCTTATTACTTACTAAACTTTTCTATCTGTAGAAGCAATCTCTAACGTGTCATAGGAACTCATTTAAAGATGCCAGGTATTCAACCCTTTTCAATACTTTAGTCACAAATCTCTCTGACATAGTCTTTCCCTCAAAACAATATAGTCTGTATGAATAAATAAGCCTGAGGAATTTTTCTAAGAGGTGAAATATATTTCCATTAAAACATGAGAGGAACCTGTTAACCTCAATTGGTGATTGACCACACCTTAAAATGGAGAGCCAGGATGGTGTGTAGGGATTCTGGTGTTGGACGCAGACCTGGAAGATCCAGGCTCAGATCTCCTGCTCAGCCATGAAGTTTCCTGGGTGACCTTGGGCCAGTCACTATCTCTCAGTCTAACCTACCTGACAGGGTTGTTGTGAGGAAAGAAGGGGGGATGGAACTATGTACACCACCCTTAGCTCCTTGGAGGAAGGGCAGTATAAAAACGTGAAAAATAAAGTTATTTTATTTTTATTTTCAAGGAACTTAAATACATACTTACCACCAGTACAAGTTATTCTCCAACTGAGCACAAGTATAAAGGGCACAGCAATGCAGTGAAACTATCCGTTCTCCTTGAAGCTCTGAGTAAGTCTGTGCAGTATGTTCTAGTTTAGAAGCTACAGAACTCAAAGTTTCATCTACCCAGGTAGCTACCTAAGAGGAGAAAAACAGGACATAAAACCAAGAGTGATAGAATCAGGTTGAGATCATTCAGGCTAACCTACGTCTACCATTATGCTTTGAAGTTCTGCTTGAATTCTTTCTAGTACTGGTTCTACTTGATTCTTAGAAATTCTTTAAACCCAGAAGTAGCTCAGATGCTAACAGAGCTCTCCAGCCTGAAAGGAGTTTTCCATTCATCTCTACAGAGGAAGAATACCCACATGCACTTTCCTTTGTGGGCAAGGATCTGCTCCCTCCACTGAAATAAATAGGATGAATTTATTGTGGTGATGAAACCAGTTGTGTGAGTGCTTCAGACTGGGGTACTTATCTTTATTTAGCAATCAAATTGCTTCATATCAGAAAAACAAACATTTCTTATCATGAATTCCTATTCTCTGAAGCTCCTGGGGGCATTCGAGACACTGGGATGGTATACCCCACTGGATATATCCCAGAGTCCACTTCAGACTTCAGCTCCTCCAGAGGGAGGGGCCACTCAACCTCCCACTATGTACTGGATGAGTTAAGGGTACCCTCCACTACAACACCCACTTCACTAGAACAGAAATGCACCTGTCAACTAGCAAAAACTTTTGAGAAAACCAAGGCCCAGGCGGCTCTTACACAGTGGACAGGAAAAGAAAGGAACCCCCCAGGAACCCTACATCCCCGACATGAACAGCAAAAGGAGAAGCCTTATACAGTTCTGTTCCCTGAAAGAGAATAGAGGGGGGTAGAATTGCACTCTGGTAATTTCAGAGAACAGAAATTCAGGGTAGATACATTTCTTTTTCTCCACAGACTCTCAGAGCGCATTCCAGAAACATCAGGAAGAGCAGCACTAACCTAGGGAGGGCTTCTCTGGGATCAACCCAAAGCACCTTCTGCAGAATCCACCTACTAGACTAGATCCATGAGTTCTACCATGGTCAACCCCCCTCACATTAGCCTCAGAATCTTGGTCTGCCTTTTTTCTGAAAGGAACATCAAAGTGCTGAAAGGAACATCTCAGTACTACTTGAGAAATTCCAAGCTCAGCACCAGGGAAAAGGAACTCTTGTCCCAATTCACAACAAACCCATGAAGCTGCAGATACTCTATTGTAGCCTTGAAATCCTTGTTTCCTGGGTGGAAACCTGATCAAAATTGTTGTTCAGTAGGGTGTAATAGACAGATGCCCTATGTCTTTAGGCGAATTCCTAGACTATAGTAACAAGGACCTTCATGAACACTCTGGGGGCTGAAGTCAGGTAAAATGGTAACACTTTGTACTGTACATGGCATCTGTCCTAACAGAAGTACATGTAGCATCTAGATTTAGTCCAAATCGGTGTGTGGAAGTATTTCTTGGACAGGCTGACAAAGATCAGGAACCGGTTTGTTGAGGCAAATCAGTATAGATCTAAAAGCTACCTCCTAAGGAACATTATCAGCCACTTCAGATCAAGCACATCACAGGGGTCCACTTTTTCATTGGACAACTAAGAAAAAATTGAACAGACCCTCAAGCAGGTGCAAGATGGAGTAACGTCGTTTACGGTTTGGTGTGTCATTGGATCTCCTAACTTTGAGAAGCCACAAACTGTGTCCATAGGTCCACTGACAGGGAGTAACTATAGGAATTACTCCCTGTCCAAGGAGTAACTATGGGTTACTATCCCAGCCCATCTGTCCAAAGTGTTGTTATTCCAAGTATACACACACTGGAGGAGGCATAGGCTTTAGACACAATAATCCATTCCAACTTCAGGACCTTTTCAAAGAACACAGGGAGGGGACCATAAGTGGTTTAGACGGCCCTGTTAGGAAAAATAACCTGGCCCCTTTAGAGAGTAGCTATATCCTTCAGCTTTGCCAGCTCCTCCAACAGCTGTATGGTAAAGTACTTAGCCATGAGCATATAGAACAAATACCACTAGAAATGTCCAACACAGACAGGAGTAGCCAACTCAAGGTCTTACACCAGTGCCCTTTGCCCAGATGTCTAGGTCAACAGATACATCTGATCTGGAAAGGGAATTAGAGATCAGGGTGCTGCCTTCCCCAGCCTAAGAGGTCCACATTCCACAATCCCCTGGGAAAGATTATTTATTTATATCCTGCTTTTCTCATGCAGAAGCATATGCCTAAGGCAGGTTACAAAGATTCCATAACAAGAACAGTGTATGAAAACGAGTAAAATCACTTAATAAAACAAAGAAACCATTTAGGGGCAACTATTTGGTACAGGTAGAAGCAGCAGAACCCCCCCCTCCCAAAAAAAAACCCACCCACGTACATGAAGGCACAGATATCGACACAGACAGGGCACAGAGATCAACCCATCACCCAAACGTCAAACAAAAACATTTTGAGCCCTCACGGAAAAGACATGAGGGAGGGGGAAGATCTTAATTTCCGTGGTAGGGAGTTCCATAATTGTGGCACCACTAGAGAAGGCTCACCCTTGTGCCGCCATCCCTCTAACTTGGGCAAAGGCGGTACTTGTAGGAGGGCCCCCTCAGATAATCTAAGAGGGTGGGCTGGAATATATGGGGGAAGGCGGTCCCGTAGATATCCTGGACCCAAATCATGAATGGCTTTAAAGGCCAGAACCAGCATCTTGAATTGGGCCCGGAAGCAAATGGGCAGCCAGTGTCGCCTCCTAAGCAGCGGTTCAACCGAATCAAACCATCTAGCTCCTTGCTACCACCAGGCATGGACCACCATTGTCAGGGCTGATTGACTCAAGTACAGCTGGCGCACCAGCTGATGCCAGGCAAACACACCCCTAGCCACCACTGACACCTGGCTCTCCAGGGAGAGCTGTGAGTCCAGGATCACACCCAAACTGTGCACCGTTCCTCCAAGGGGAGTGCAACTCCATTCAGAGTGGGCAGACGACTCAGTACCTGTGTTGAGGATTTCCTGACCAGGAGGGTCTCTGTCTTTTCTGGGTTCAATCTGAATCTATTGGCCTTCGTCCATACCCCAATGCCTCCAGACAGCACTTCTGGATGTCCACAGCCTCCCCGGAGCGAGATGGTAAGGAGAGATAGAGTTGGGTGTCCTTGGCATATTGGCGACACCCCACTCCAAATCCCCCGATAACCTCTCCCAGTGGTTTCATGTAGATATCAAAAAGCATAGGGGAGAGAATAGAGCCCTGCGGCACTCCACTGTAAAGGCCAGAGTGCCGAGTAGATGTTCCCCAGCATCACCATCTGGGACCTGTCAGTCAAGAAGGGACTACCACAACACAGTGCCCCAAAGCCCCAACACAACCAGCCAACCCAGAAGGATACCATGGTCAATGTTATCGAAAGCCGAGAGGTCCAACAGGAACAAAGATGCACTCCCCCTGTCTAGTCCCTGGCAAAGATCATCCAACAGGACAACCAAAGCTGTCTCTGTCCCAAAGCCCAGCATGAAAGGGGTCCAGATAGTCCGTTTCATCTAGGATCCCCTGGAGCTGAGACGCCACCACCAATCACCTTCCCAAGAAAGGAAGATTGGAAACTGCCCTCCCCTTCTCTCTTAAGTATCTATGAAGAGAGCAGGATGAGAGGGAAGAGAAAGAAGTCCAAAATGACCTGGTGCCAGAGAATAAACTGCCAGAGCATAATGTGCACCCTAGGTTGCATCTATGCCTGTTACTGACCCTGAAAAGTAGTTCACATTTTCTCCTTGTAGAGATTTGGAACTGGATCTAGAGGAAAATCCCACCCCCTCCCCTGAAAGGACAGCCCTCTCCACCTCTTGACTCACCAGGGCTTTAAACCCACTGTATAAACTGGAACTAGTGCCCTATCCCTACTCAGATCCAAGAAGGGATGAGTGAAACAGGGATGAGGGTATTATATAGACTACTTATTTCCTTGTTGGTTGAAAGTGGACCAGAATTTGGCACCAAACACTCCCACTGCGGGGACAGCACTAACGGCCCTTTCCCTAGGGAACATTATTCTTAACCTCCTCATTTAGTCCCATCATCAGTGTAGCCATGGGCACATCTCTGTTGCTGCCTGGGAAACTCCTGCCAGCCTGTCTGTAGGGGTCTCCCCTACAGGATGTTTATGCTAAGTCTTGGTGCTCCCTGTTACCACATAGGCTTTTCTTGCCACTGTGATAAAGCTCTGTCAAGTCAACACACCTGCTCAATAAGCCTAAACCAAGGACTATAGGCTTGGATTCTGACAAGCTAGGGTTCCCAACAGGCTAAGTCATCACCACTGTTCTCGCTGGTTTCGTGAGAATCTCCCCCGTTTTCTGGTGGGGAAGGAGAGAAGAAGATGCCTAATAAGTATAAAGGGAGCTCTCAGGAACTCCCAGGAACCCAATCCCTCTGCTTGCTAGGTATGACTGGTCTGAAAGAGAGGGTGGCCCCTCCTCCTGAAGGGGCCGATGCTTGAAGTGGGCGCTGCCTGCTGTTCCAGGTGGAGACAACATCCTGATGTTTCTGGAATGCCCTCTGAGAGTCTATGGATAACAGGATTTCAGACAATCCAAAGATCCAGCAACATAGCAGCCTTTTAATACTAGAAGTACTGTATACCATCAAATATTCCTATTGGCATATCTTAACCTCTAGTTTCGTAAGGAAACGTTATAGCTACAAGCTTATTAAATTACATTGTACCAATGCTTCCTTGAAGCCTAGGTATAACCTTTTTCCACATCATGACAATGGAAGGAGATTAAACACATTGAATTATTTTATGCTCAGTATCTCATACCTTATTGTTTTCTGTGGCAACAGTTGCTCTTATGCTATTTGCAGAAAGGAGGACTATCTTCTCATTGGTTAAACCCAAGGACACCGCACGTGGATGATGTATTGAAGGATTCTTCAGAAACAAAAGCAGCAGGTGATAGTCTGTTAACTCACTAGTGGAATAGCCATCTTAACAACAACAACCACAACCAGTATTTATATACTGCCTTTTTCTTGGTCATCGGATTTCTCCTCTGACTTTAATTCAGAAGCGGTTTACATAGGCAGGCTTGTTAAACCCCAAGGGGTTTTCACAATACTACCGTGTTTTCCCGAAAATAAGACAGTGTCTTATATTAATTTTGGTTCCAAAAAATGCTGTAGGTTTTATTTTCAGGGAGGTCTAATTTTCCCAACCTGTGACGCGACACCCCCCCCTCCCCCGGCACCCCCAGCAACCATAGTCCGGCCTCTCTCTGGCCAGTGGCGTCGCCGAGTGGGGGCAGGGGGTCCAGTGGCCCAGGGCGCAGGGCTTGGGGGGGGCGGGAGCCTCTTCTGGTTTCATTTTTGTAACTTTTTTTTTGCTATTTTTTACTGTTTCGTGGGCAGCTGCCACCTCCCACTGCATCCCCAGGGCAGCAGCTGCCTCGTGTTCGCCCCACCCCGGGTGTGGGTGTGTGCTTTCAGGTACTTAACTTGTCTTTTCGGGGTGCAGAGCAGGCAGTATTTTGCATTCCGGCTGCTCCGGCATCCATCTTGAATGGGCGGGATTCTCTAGGACTAGTATTGTTGATCGCACAATCAGGGGCCTCCAGAGGCCTGGAGGACCGACGGCCCAACAAGACTGGAGAGAGTCCTAGAGAGTCCCACCCATCCAAGATGGATGCCGGAGCAGCTGGAATGAAAAATGCTGCCTGCCCTGCGCCCCGAAAAAGCCAGTTAAGTACCCACACACACACACACACACATACACCCTGCTAACTGGGCAACTGGGCAAGTAAAGGTTAACAAGTAAAGGTTCCCTGCTAACTGGGCAAGTAAAGGTTCCCTGCTAACTGGGCAAGAGGCTTCTGGCATTCGCCTCCCACGCTTCAACTGCCAGCTGCAGCTTTTGCTCTCTTACAGAGACTGCAGCTCATCAGCAGCATGTTGACAGCTCTCCGGCAGCACACAGATACTTCCCGAACTGCCGTCCTCAGATTTTCAAGCATATGAGGCGGCCGCTCTGCCCACTGAGCCAGACCGCCTACCTTAAGTACTGACAAGGAGGTAGAAAGGTGACGTATTCGTCTCCCTCACAAATCACAAGTGGGGCGCAGGCTTTTCCCAAGAAGTGAATAACCACATGTCAAAAAGTTACTACCTGGATTGGGAAAGTCCAGCAGCACAGCAAAGATCTCCAGACTTTGCCATGGCTGCTCCTCTGAAGGGGAGTTTCAGCACAGGCTGAGGCAACGCTCTCCTGACTTCCCTCTCCCAGCCACTATCCTCAGCTAGACTTGCCAAGCTGCTATGAAAGGGAGGTTAACAGTGGCTTTTCAGAGTTAACACAAAGCCTGCAGAGCGTACTGCCTCTCCCAATCTGCACAGTCCTGCCAAACCTTGATCATGCTGAAGAGTAACCAAAACAACTGAACTTTTATGTAAGTGAGAAATTCCCACTTTACTGAGCATAATTACACATACCTGGGCATTTCTGTAAGGTTCAGATTCACTCCACTTCCACTGATAGAGCTCCCCTTTACTGCTCACTGCCACAAGCTCAGAATACAGAGCACCGATAGAGATAAATTTCATTCCATCCTATAAAAGCAAAAAAAGCAAAATTTAACTCTGCTATGCTATAAGCCCAAATCCTCTGAAGAATTATATATTCACTACATGGAAAAACAACAGCTGGCAGTTCCTAAACAGTCCAACTGCTCTAGCAATTGAAAAATATTCCAATGGGAAAGCACAGGTCTTACAAAGCAGAAGGACCCAGGTTCAATCGCAGGTGGGGCTAGGAAAAAGTCATATCTGAAACACCCTAGAGACCGTCTCTCCTGTCTGAAACACTGACACTCTGTGTTGACCACACTGAGCTAGATGTATCAGTGGTCTAACTCAGTAGAAGGCAGCCTCCTGTTCGCTAGTAAATTTTTAAAGAAAAGTTGTCATCTTTATTTTAATTCAGACAGTTGACCCTGCTGTTTAACAATATTTATCAAATCACTCTTATCTCTTAAATGTGTTGGAGCTCTGAATGAAAGCTATTTCCTCTCAAATAAAAGTACAAAAACCAGTGGAAAATAACAAAACTGGTAGAGAATACACAATTATATCATCCCACAACTGTTTAAACTTAGCATATTGTCTCCATGAGCTGACATTTCGTGAACACCCAAATTCAGCCAATAACGTACCGAAATTCTTCTAACAAGAAATTAGTTTTTTCCATGTCATGATGGCATTTTTTTTCAAAACAGAGTATGAAATATCACTGCTCTGAATTTGAAGATGTTAAAACATTTACATATAGATATTTTTCTTGAAAAATATATCCAGAAGCAGCAGAAGTTTAGATTAGCTATTCTTCTAAGCCATGTACTGTATACCGTACTTGTGAAAAGCTAGAAAAAAAGAAATTCCTGTATATCTTGCATTTAGTAGGAAATACAGCCTCTTTTTGATCAAGTACAGACAACCAAAACAACATACAAAAAGACAAACAAAATACAAAAGCACAACTCTCAATAGTATGACTACCAAAATAGTCTTGCTGTTTAGGTAATAGTGTCTACGAATCTAAGTGATGCCTAATGTACTTCTGGAGTACCTTAATCTTCTAATTTTTGTTTAAAGCTACCTTTAGACACTATCTTCCTTTGAAGTTTCAGATGAAATTATTCTATTATTCCTTCCCAGAACTGTCCAGTTGTAGAAGCCACCATTTCCTACCCTGAGCTGGATTTAGATCAAGAGCTACATTGTTGAAGAAAAGTGTAGCTATATTGAGATAGCTCAGAAGGTATTGTAGTTCACGATGAACCTGCAATCTAAAGGAATAGGGCTTTAAGCCAGCAATGAAAAAAGACTGAAAGTCAACAGACAGCCAAGGCTAACAAGATTACATCTGAATTATGTACCGAGTTGGAATGACTTTACATCTAACCTCATAGCTTTCTGACAGACACTTATATTGCGTGGTTAGATTCTGCGCCCTTTCATCAGAGCTTCAAGTATTTTGATCCAAACACTACGTGCTCATCCCGGATTAGTGAGGTATTCTGTAAATCCAATTCCACTTCAGACACCTAGTTTATGATATCTTCCCCACCTTAAGAGACAGTAAGTACTCCAAAATGACTGAAGCATAGAAAGATATGGTCATTTCTCTCATCTCAAACTTATCTTGCCTCACTCTAGTCAGGAGGATTATAAATTATGTCATGATGAGCCTCAAGCATCATGTAATCTTTCATTCTCCAAGAAAAAAAAAAAGCCAGAAAGCCTGAATGATGACATATGCCTGTACTGAACCCGGAAGACAACAAATCCAAGAGAGATGAGGTAAGTTGAATAAGCAGGCCAATTTCAGGCATTCAAGGATGATAGGAAAAGGTGTGTTGGCCCGATGCACCATCAAGTAACAGAGCAAGAGATGAGGCATAAACTCTACGCCAACACTTGCACTACATGGATTTTAACAGAGCACAGATTGTCATTCAGCCTTTTGGAAAACTGAGACATACCTACAAGAACTAGGTTGAAGAGCTGAAAGAGCCTATTCAAACAGACTAGCAGCAGAAGTGCTAGTTCTTTAAGCCAGAAATATATTTTATTTATTTAAAGAATTTATATCCCGCCTTTCTCCCAGTGAGGGCACTCAAGGCGGCTAGATATATAGAATCCACATGCAGTCGCCCACTTTCACTACATTTGTTCTCTAGAAAGATACAGGGGAAAATAGAAGGAAATTAGAAGTTATTTGTATCAAAGCAAAATGAATCAGTTATGGGTTGATTCCAAGTAGTAGCCATACTCCCGGATTAGTGAGGTATTCTGTAAATCCAATTCCACTTCAGACACCTAGTTTATGATATCTTCCCCACCTTAAGAGACAGTAAGTACTCCAAAATGACTGAAGCATAGAAAGATATGGTCATTTCTCTCATCTCAAACTTATCTTGCCTCACTCTAGTCAGGAGGATTATAAATTATGTCATGATGAGCCTCAAGCATCATGTAATCTTTCATTCTCCAAGAAAAAAAAAAAAGCCAGAAAGCCTGAATGATGACATATGCCTGTACTGAACCCGGAAGACAACAAATCCAAGAGAGATGAGGTAAGTTGAATAAGCAGGCCAATTTCAGGCATTCAAGGATGATAGGAAAAGGTGTGTTGGCCCGATGCACCATCAAGTAACAGAGCAAGAGATGAGGCATAAACTCTACGCCAACACTTGCACTACATGGATTTTAACAGAGCACAGATTGTCATTCAGCCTTTTGGAAAACTGAGACATACCTACAAGAACTAGGTTGAAGAGCTGAAAGAGCCTATTCAAACAGACTAGCAGCAGAAGTGCTAGTTCTTTAAGCCAGAAATATATTTTATTTATTTAAAGAATTTATATCCCGCCTTTCTCCCAGTGAGGGCACTCAAGGCGGCTAGATATATAGAATCCACATGCAGTCGCCCACTTTCACTACATTTGTTCTCTAGAAAGATACAGGGGAAAATAGAAGGAAATTAGAAGTTATTTGTATCAAAGCAAAATGAATCAGTTATGGGTTGATTCCAAGTAGTAGCCATACTCTTCAGCTTAATCAGGGCAACAGCAGCAACTACCTGAAGATAAAAGCTTTCAACACCAGGACTATGGAAAGAAGGTGAAGAAACTGAGGAGAGGGAAAGAGTAAACAAAATGAATGCAGTTTCATAAGAGTAAACAAAATGAATGCAGTTTCATATTACAGAGAAACATATTTTGTTCCATGCATCCAAAGATGGGATAAGGAACAAGTGTAAGAGAGGCTAGAACTTGTGTTAGAAAAAAGGATGAATGCTTGTCCAGGCTCCCAAAGAAGATAGAATACCAAATGGCTAAAAGCCAGGTTTCTTAATTAAGCTGGAAAGATACTAAAAAAATCAACCTAAGGCAGCAGGCCCATACACACTTAAGCATCTCTCTTTGTTAAAATTCACTGCACTTCCAAGTAAATAACTTATGACTGAGCTATAGCAACATGTCAAAACAGAAGTGACAAACTAAAGATCAACTCCAGATGTGAGAACTCCATAATGCAGGAATTATATGCAGGAGTATAAGCTT
This sequence comes from Plestiodon gilberti rubricaudatus, assembly GCA_026170595.1. Lineage (NCBI taxonomy): Eukaryota > Metazoa > Chordata > Lepidosauria > Squamata > Scincidae > Plestiodon > Plestiodon gilberti. The sequence continues at coordinate 22,679,465 of JANXHW010000004.1, read as the reverse complement.
TGGGGTGGGGGAAGGTCAATATACATCACAGATAATACACTTTACATATCAGAATTTTTAAAAAATGAAATACCTTATCTGGCCACCACTGCAAGTCTTCTCCTAACGAGACTGGGCTTTGAACAGGTGTATTCTTCTTGTCCAGGTTTGGCTCCCCTTCTTTGCTTGTAGAGCCCCTTTCATTATCAAATGAGGCTCCATCAAGCCACCTTCGTTCACGCAAACGTAAAACGGACTCACGTTCACGCAACAGCTCAGAGTCTCTCTCTAAGGGAAGAAGGAGAACTGGTATGCAATTGGGTCACACCAGTGGGATAAAAGTAAGCCACTCTCTAGTAAAGACCCTTCAGGATGCAACTAACAGCAGTTAAATCTACTTATAAAGGTGAAAATATAAAAATGACATGCAACATTCAAAATATTAACCCTTTCAAGCATATGTACTTTAATAGTATGAAAATAATTTGAAATGCAAGAATGAGACTAGAAATAAAGTTCAAAGTCTGGGAGCTTCAAGCTGTCCCAAAATGAATTAGAAATAAAAATTACTTCATTGTTTACTTGGCATGAGATAAAAAGGTGATTTTAAAATCTTTATAGTACCATATGCAAAGAGTATATCGTGGGTGATTTATCAAAGAACAGCAACCAAAAAACAAAAATCACCTAACAAAGTAGCGTCTGTTAGAGACATTTAAGCCAGCCAAAAAGGAGTGTTTATTAGAGAGTCTCAGGATTTCCCCAACCACCACCACCACCACTTGAAAAGGTTAACACACAATCGTAAAAAAGACTCTTGCAAAATTTGCTAATCCAACCCCTTAGTTAAAACAACACACGAGACTGGAATTGATTTTTTAAAAGTTTATATTAAAGTCAGTTAAATGAAAAATTTGAAGTCAGACAAGTTCTTTTAAAAAAGACTTTTGAAGGAAAATGTTCCTTACCAAAATGCTTTCCCTCCAATTGGCCTACAAATTGTCTAAAGCCAGTACTCTCCAGTTCTCTCATACAATTAAAATTTTTAAGTCAGGTAATCAAGCTAAATATCCAAGAGTCAAATATACATGGAAAATAAGGATTTTCTCATCTTAACATAGAAATAACCTTAGAAAGGAAAAAGGGAGGGATTTAAGAAAAGTCAGAGGTTGAATATTGGTACATGCACATAATGCATTTAAACTGTATGCTTCCTCATTTATGTTAATAAAAAAAAATCTTAATCTCTTCTCTTCTGCTCTGCCTTCTTGCTCTCTTCTTGCCTTCTGCTATCACTCTTCTTTCAAAAACCACTCTAAAAGCTAGTCTCCACCTTACTTTTCTTTCTAGCCTTTTCTCAATCCCATTGTTTTGCTCAAGACAATCTCAATTCTGAATTCCTGATTTAGTCTATGACTTGGTTCTTGACAGTTTTTCCTTTTCCCTTCAGTATCACATCTATTCAAACTAGCCCAGTTCAAACCTAATTCTGAAAGCAGGCTTTAGGTATGAGGAGCAGGCCACAGTACTATGAATATCTCCCTCCCACATGTATAAATCCTTCCCCTCCCAACTCGTCCACCGCCCTGTTTTACCACTGTATCGTGACCATCCCCAACCCAGGTTAAACTAAACCAGGCAGGTGCCACAACTCATTTTTGAGAACCCTGATATTGGTGACAGTCTTGCAGAAACCGAGTATACAGAGGGACTGGAAGAATGTGTGTTGGAGCAGGATGGGGCATGGGAATGTGTGCAGCCTGCTCCCAATCACTAAACCCTAGTTTCAACATTATGTCTGAACCATGCCAAAGCATCCTGACAGCGCCTTTTTGTTTTATCCTACACAGCATCTACAGAAGCTTCACAAATAAAAATAATGAAGCTAGATTTGATAAACCTGACGCATAAAAATTCAAGTGATGTTTAATCTGTATCGCAATTATACTAACCCTTAACTGAACATCTAACAGAAAGATTAAATGGGGGGCAGAGCAATACTCAATGAAGATTCACATCAGAGGTTGGATTAACAATTATTAAAATGTTTGGGATACCTACCAAATATAACAACTTTTTAAAAAGAAACTATGAAATAAGAAACTATGAAGGAATTACCACACACGCCCGATCTTGTATTACATTTCATACACTTTTCAAATCATGCTTGGACCTTGATGCTATCCACAGTATTCTGTGGCTGCAATGGGTTATTTCTAAGCCTAAATACAGATAAGAATGACTTGGTTTAAATGGAGAGCTGCAAGCTTTTTCAGAATGCAGTTCACTTGCAACCTTCCTCATCTATATTTGAAAAAAATCATTAATTCTGCATCTTACAAAGAAAATGTTTACTCTTAGAGCGGTGCATAATGAGCAGTGGAAATGCATTCAATACTACCTACCAGGACAGACGTAGGACTTCTAACTACACTATAAAACTATGCCTCCAGACCCAGGAAGGCAGAAAATGCCTTGTGCCACTAGCCATACACCAGCTCTGACGTGGATACTGAGCAATCCAAAGTAAAGATTTACTGAGTAAACCTAAAGTAAAACTTTCAGAGTATTGCAAGACAGAAAAACAGAGTTTTTAGATGAGTACTCCATAAGCAAGTATAGTTTTTTTAATGGCTTTGTTTAGAATATAGTTTTTAAATGCCTCATGCATATTTCACCTGACAGGCATTTCAAATATGCAGCTAGCAATTATTTCACAAGCTTAATGGGACATAGTAAAAATTTGTACAGCTTAATACAAAAGGATTTAAAGTATCTATATTTAAAATAGAAAAAAATGTACACACAAATCTAAGACAAAATCACCAGCATGTGCTATAACTAGCGTACTGCACAGCAATACTACTTATTTACAAATAAAAAAGGTGCAAAATTACCTCGGGACGAGCTTAGCCTGGAAAGTGATGAGCGCCGAAAGGATGGATAACCAAAGTAACTAATATCTTCTGAAAACATAGCATCAGCATCAATAATGACACTTGGGTGAGCAGAATGTATGTCAGCATCCAGAAGAGACATAAGATCCTCTATAAGAGGAGACAAGGATCTCAGGTGAATTATCAGCTACTTGAAATATCAACTAGAAAGACCATCACCAAACAAGACAAATCCACCAACAAAAACTGATGTTCTGTTCTTCAGATTCCCTAGGGTATGAATGTGTGCCTATAGCTCACATTTGCAATCAAGCACAATGTCCTAATGTAAGAAACCAAGGTTATCTATATCAACTGCTGGGCTGCTTGCTTCTTCAAGCCATTGAGTCTAATCTAATCCTAAGAACTCATTAGACAAAACTGGAAGAAATTACACAATATTAAAAAAAGGGAGACTCAATACATTTAAGTGCCAAAAGACAGCAGATAAAAATTAAAAAAATAAAAAGCTTCCTCCAAAGAAGCATGCAACCTCTCATTTTGCCAGTTACAAAGACAATAGTATCCTGAGCTAAAAAAAACTGACTTTTTAAAAAAGAGAATCTGATGATAACTATGCAAAAATTTGAACATGGCCCCTAAATAAAATATTTTACATTTCAATTACTTTCCATATCAAAGTAATTGAAAGGTTATCTAGCAAAACAGCACTCACATTTTGAATGCTCTATCTTGAAATGAAATCTTGATCCTAACCTTTAATTGCTGGCACGAATACACATGCCCTACAGGTAGTATCCTATTATGTTCTATTAAATTTGTTTCCCAGTGCAGAGCAGAAAATGCTGTCCACATTGACAGCAGGTACTTTTTTTTCATTGTTTCTCCAACTTTATAAAAATCACATCCCACTTCTAAATCTACCAGACCTTCCATACACACTCCTACTAATGATACCCAGTTCTCACACACCCTACCACTTCTTTCTGTCTGGCTCTTAAACCCACCAGTACATGTCCCTTTCTGTGTCCTACATGCTCCCTCTCCCAACTTCATTTCCAGTTAAAGATAACTAAATCCTCAGCAGTCAAGGACCATCAACCAAACATCACCTCTTCATGTAAGTATAGGCTTACCAGATCTCCAACCGGGACAGAGTGCTAGACCTTTAGGGGAAGGAATGTGGGCATGTGTAGCTTGTTAAATCTTAGAGCACAATCCTAGGCATGTCTACTCAGAAGCAAGCCCCATTGTGTTCAGTGGGGCTTGCTTCTGAGTAGACATGCCTAGGATTGTGCTCTAAGGTTTAACAAGCTACACCTGCCCACATTCCTTCTCCTAAAAGGTCTAGCACTCTGTCCCGGTTGGAGATCTGGTAAGCCTATGTAAGTACAGTGAGATGGCAGTATAAGAAATTCTGACCTTGACTTTCTATAGACCTGTTACCAACCAAGGCATGCAAACTGTTTGCAACCTCTCTCCCACAGCAGAGGCACTGCCCCATCAGTGGATACCTTCCACCTCTGGAGGGGCCCATGTTCTAGTCTGAGAAAGCACTGGTTTATGCAATCCTTTCAGCGTCCATCCTAAGAATTACCATTGCAATGGGTCAGAGCCTCAACATGAAATAGTCTCAGCTTCTCTGCACATGCCATCCTCCAGAAAAAGAGCAAAGCCTCTCCATTACAATCAACAATGCTGAATTCTAAATGTGGAAAGAATGGCTTTTAGATCATTAATTCTCTGTACTGTGGAAAAAATCTATATCATATGTAAACTACTACTTGAAGTTGAAAGAATTGCCAGAGATCCACACTCCCTGAGGGGTGGGAGGCTCCATCCTTCCACTGTGCTTCTCTCACACTTGTTGCAACCCCTCCCTGAAAAACTGACTACTCCAGCTTCTGCATCTATCCCACTCACAACCACATTCTCCAATGCATTGCCTTCCTAAAGACAGTTCCCAAGTTGGGGGAAGTGAAGGACTGGGGAAAACAGAGCTTCCTTCCCACTCCTCCCTAAAAGGTCCTGGATTGGGAGGCAATACATCTTTAATGTACTCCCCCCCTCCCCAAAATACAAATTATAATTATTATAATTATATAATAAAGTAATCTACTTGGTATGTTCTGAATGTGACAATTGAGCACATCAAAGAGATGGGTTTTATATATGAATATTTCAGAAGCACTTTATCCAAGATGTCCCTAACTCACAAGAATATTCTAAAGCTATTAACTTTTATATAGATTTGTGTTCAATGCAGGACAGCCTTACGCCTACCCATTTTGCAACTGGAGAAAAAACAATGCAGTAACAAAATCAGCTTAAATTGCCAGCTTCTCACTATCAGATCACCCAGTGGGAGGGACATATAGAAAGTCACAAGGTATACACAAAGACAGTCAAACTAAAATGAATTAAAGCAGCAGCACTAGCTGCTAGATAATGAAGTATAAAGGTGACAGGCAATGCAAATCACAAAAATGTGTCAAGCAAGTCTATTCAGACCAGAAAATGTGAATACATTAAGTCCCTGAGTTATGGAAATCTGTGTTGGCACTTTCGCGCAGGAGTAGTCTGTCCATTGTGGCGCTTTTGCGCAGGCATGATAGCTCCGGGGATACGTATATTCCTCCGGAATAGAATCAGTATGCATCTTGGAAACTTAGCATACTTTATTTTGACAAATTAAAGTTAACTCTTAATTGATTCCCTTTGGATCTTTAAGATCACAGAGGAACACTTCATTCTTATACAGATATTCCTGATCAGTCTATATAATCTACATGGGAACAAACACAAAAATCCTAAAATTTACATACCCTAAAATGAAATACTACCTCATAGAACTATTTCCTTTGGATTCCCTCAAAGCAAAGCTAAAAAGAAGATATCTCAGGTCACATTCAAGAGGCATTTCCACTTCAACCTCTCCTCTACTGCATTATTCAAAGTCTCAACAAGATGTTTTTTCATATGAAATTGCTTTAACGCCACTTCTGCATTTGCACTGATGAGTAAAGTGGTGTGATTTTAAAGGCTTCACTGGAACAACAGAAGATTTCAACTACATCCTATGAAAATGTAAGTATATTGGGAAAGAACACTTTCAGTACCACTTTGTACAGTAACAGCAGCATCTTACAACTGTTCACGCATTATATCAACAGGACGTTGTACAGATTACAACATCTGTACAAAACATCTTACAAACGTTCGTAGATTATATCAACATTGCCACACTGGCACTTATGATGATCTCAAATGTCTGCAAATTCAACAGCCAATTCTTATTGGAATATTCTTGTTCTTATAAAAACTTTTAGGAAGCACAAACTTAGATTCCAATAGCCTCACCAAATCAAATCCTTAAAATGTCACAATGACTCAAGCATCACGAATCTGTGGATGATGATGGCAATGAGAACACAAAGGTTTTGTACATAAAGTCATATAAGTAGAGGAGGGAGAAACGATTTTATTTTTTCCACAGATTTCGGTGTTTAACCGAAACGAAATAGCAGAAAGCGGTGTTTTTATTCCAAAATTTTCCTGATTTTTTTTTTCAATTGTAACCACTTTAAAAGTGTACTAGGTAGGTGGTATAGGTTGTACAGTGTCAGCAGATGAAGAATGATGCAAAATTACATGATTTTTTCTGCAGAAAGAGGTATTGTGTTTTTATTTCGTTATCACCATTTTCTCCTGCCCCTACATATAAGATCAGTACCCTAAGTAACCAGAATGCCTTGGACTCTGGAAAAAGTCTGTATGTGTAAACAACATAAAACCAAAGAAAATCCTCTACATTCACCAGTATCCCTTTGCTCTTCAATGTGTTCTTTCATATAGCCTTCATGCCAGTTCTCACCATGAGGCAACTTTTGGCAATCACCTTGTAGAAGAGGTATATCTGGTTCACCTTGCATCTAGAATACTGTCACCATTTATCTAAAAAATCAGACTTTCTAGGCACAAATTGCATCCATTCACAAGTCGGGATTCCATGTGGCTCCCAGCAAAATACCTGCCACATCTACTCATGGCAAAAACATCGTGTAAATTACACTAGTGGTCAAAATTGTGGAAACCTTTTGGGAAATGTGTATTTATGAGGTTTGATGGCTCAAAACAGTCTTTTTTTTTTTTTTTAGAAAACCAGAAAAGTATATATCATTAGAAAGACAATTTAATGCAGAATGTAATGCAACATACTTTATTAAAAATGCATTTTAGAAGAAGTTATACACAAACTATAATAAAGCGTCTATCATACCTTCTCACCATTTTTGTTAGTACTTAGTCAGGAAACCTTTTGCTGCAATTCCAGCCTTGAAACAGCATCCCATGGAGTAAACCAAGCGTTTTAGTTCACATCAGGTGTTATAATGTGAAGCCAAGATTGTATGATTGCTTCTATCAATTGTGCTTTATATCTTTGTTGCTTCGGACTAACATGTTTTTTAATAGTCTCTACAGATTTTCTATTGGATTCAGGTCAGGGCTATTACCTGGCCATTCTAGCAATGCAATATGACTTTCCTGAAACCACTTTTTGCACACAGCAGCAGCATGACAAGGAGCTGAATCCTGTTGAAATATATAGGCTTCATTATTCTGGAAAAGATCATGTGCCAAAGGCTTCAGTTGTGGCACAAGTATATCACCAATGTACAGATCATTTACAGTACCATTAATCACACAAATTCTGCCCACACCTTTTGCTATCATACAACCCCAGATCATAACACTAACTGGATGCTTCATGGTAGCTGAAATGCATTCAGGCAGCAAATCTTCTCCAAGTCTTCTTCTTACTATATTCCATCACTACCAAATATGGATATTCTGGTCTCATCACTCCAGATGACTCTGTCCCATTGTTCCTCAGACCAATCAACATGGGTTTTAGTCGATTCTAACGTCTTCGCTCTTTGTCTGGGAGATGGAATAACAAGCGGCGGATCGAGTGCACCGCCGTTCGTAGTCTTTGCAAATGTGCCGTAAAGCACGTTTGCGATGACTCAAGAGTAAGGGAGGTCGGCACAAGGCTGGCCTCCCTCACTCCATCGCCAGACCAAGGAAGCGGTCGCTGGAGGAAGATAAGTGCTCCCCCGGCGGCTGCATGGGCGGTCCAGTGGGTGAGGGAGGGGTGCCATTGGTCTAGACAGCCTGGGAGGGGGATGGCGCCCACCATATCCCTGTCCCCGCCGGGCCGGCTAGGCCGTTACACGGTCTCCTCCAACTTCCACCAGCTATTTAGCTGGCAGAAATCCGAGGCCCATTGGGGTGGCCCCGGTTTACACCCGGAGAAGGGGATGAGCATCCCCTTCCGAGCAGATCTCTGTCTCGCCGCTTGGCAGGCAGCCTCGGGTTCAGGATCCAGCGGGCGGCCCAGGGCCACCGGCCGGATCCTTACACAGGATTGCTCTGCCCAACAAAGTCTTAATTTTTCGATCAAGACATAATGTTGTGCACCTTTTCCTGCCTTTACCAGTTTGGTTTTGAATTGACTGAGTCCTGCTGATACCCGTTGGTTAGATTTCCACCTACTTTTCTTCCAATTTCCTCATAAGTGTAGCCTTCTTCATGCAAAGTTAGTATTTTACATTACTTTCTGGGTAATAGTAACTCTTTTCTCTCTGTCATTTTACTAAGATACACAGCTTACTAAATTATCAAGGAAAAGAAATATCCTTGACCAACAAATCAGTAACCAACAAAAAACCAGCGGCCAACTTGATGACACTCACACAACTTAATAGGAGTTCTATTATTAGCTCTGATACATGGAAATGAGAGCTGACTCATACTAACACCTTATTGGTTTCATGTGGAGTCATAACTCCTCAATGGCTCTCAGAACAATCAGTCTGATTGGTCAGTTTTGAGTTAAGTAAATCCACTTCTTGTTACATCATGCTGTCCTAAAGACTGGAAACTGGGTTAGGTATTGCATCTTTGACCTTGCAACTGGAAAAGCAGAACAAGAAAATAATTTCCCCACTAGTAGTATTGCTTTCCTTGGGCAGAATGAGAGAAGTGTTGCTATCTTCACTGCTGGACAGGTTTGTTTCTTTTCATTGTCATGCATTTCCTCCCTTTGTATGGGCTTGTTCAATGTTTTCAATTACAGTAAGCAAGAAATATAGTAAACACATATTTTTATAGCAGAGTTAACGTGACTGTCAACACTTTTGAGCCATATATTGTAAGCCGCCTTGGTTGCCCTTGTGGGAGAAAGGCGGGGTATAAATTCTATAAAATAAATGAAGAAATAAATATATGGTTTGTGGGGACTGGTAATATGGAGAAGTCAGACAAATGAATGATTAAGCCTTCACAAGCTTACAGGCACAGTTTAATGTTTCCTGCGGTCTCATTCTCTAACTTGTTCTTCTCACCTCCCTGAAATTACTCCTCTAGCCTCTATCAATGTTCATTCCCCACACAGTCTAGGGAGAAACACAAAGAGCCAACCCTAGCCTACCCTCAGCTGGTGATGGGGATACGTGCTTGTGATATTGGAAGAAGCAGCGTGTAACCTCCTCTCCTTTTATATAGTTAGGGTTATGTAGGATCTCCAGCTCCCGCCCCCCACCCAAGGAAGTGAGTGGGTCTGGTTTTTGACAGCTGGATTGGTTGTTCTTGATAGTTGTCAAGGCCAAAATTTTGATATGCCAGGACCCTGCCCCATCTCTTGTCCCTGACTTCATGCTGTGTCTGTACATGAGGTTAAGGTCTACATGCTGTGTCTCTATATCCCTTCCTCCTGATCTGAATCTGGAGAGTGGGGTAGAAGCCTGTGACAACTGTGGAGGCAATTCCTGCTGCCCTTTCCAGCACGAAACCGAGATCCCGGGAAAAGGAGATTTGTGTGGCACTTGGTTGTGCGCAGACAGCAACCCCTAGTTTTCCCTTTTTGCTCCAAAAAGGAAAACGGATTTGTTTTGATGCTGAGCAGCTCAGTACCCAAAGAGCAAACCCCAGTCTTTCCCCTCAGCAAAGAGCTGGTGATGGGCATCTTTCCAGTAGCTGAGTTGTGCTTTTGCAGTGCTTCACAGCTACAGGGATAATCCCCCAGCTCCAACTTGGAGAACAAATTTGGGGCTTCTCTGGCAAGCGTGATGAGAGAGTGATGGAATGCTCGCCATGGTATTGATAGTCTGTGGAATTGTGGTCTGCTGGCTACAAAAAATGCATGGAGGTGTGGTCCTGAGGTTGAACTGCCTGAAGACTGCTGGAAGCTAAGTAGGAACAGTCAGTTTTCGTGCTGGAAGGGAGACCAGGATATCACTGATAAGCTGTCATGACCCTCGGTGGCAGAGAGGAGTCGCTGTTACGTGGTACGGTGAGAGAACAGACTGGAATGCTGAGAATGTCAGTGACAGAGCGATGACAACTGGAAAAATGTTTCCCTGTTCAGCATGATCTGTGGCGTCCTGCAGAGAGCTCGAGGCTTGTGTTCAGCAGCTAGTGAAGATGACTACACCATGGAGGAAACCAGCTGGAATTGTAGGGTTCTATACAGAACAATATTGTAAAGATCCTTATTGGATCTAGATAAGCCTGCCTATGTAAACCATCTTGAATAACATCTGAAGAGCAATCTGAGGATAAGAAAGGCAGTATATAAATACAGTAATAAATACGGCAGTTGTGTTTTCCATTTCTGGTTATTTAGTTATAGTTTTTGATAGAATATGGATAATTCAACACAGTTTGTTGCATTACATTCTGAATTAAATTACCTTTCCAATTATATATAATTCTATGGTATTATTCTACAAAATACTGATGTTATGAACCATCAAACCTCATAAATATAAATTTTCCAAAAGGTTTTCACAATTTTGGCTACTAGTGTATCTTGATTTGATTAATTTTATTTTAATACCTTTTTCCTAATCCACTTTTAACGAACCAAGGGAGAAAAACAAGAGCAAGATTATTAACACTGAATGTTTGTAAGGACACTTACTAGGAAGTAAGTTTTTCTTTTTTCTTTTTTTAACCTTGAAATATTCATGCTGTCAACTATACATTTCAAAGAGGAATAGCAGTGAGACCATTTCTGTGTGCCATCATCAGCTGCTGAGCTTGCTCAGCTCTTCCCAAAACCAAACAAGCACATCAACTTTCAACTGCCTACTTAAAACGAGCTCTCGACAGACAACCTTAGAGAACACTAACTCCGGGGGGGGGGGGGGGGGAGAGATTCTTGCAAGACTCACATGAGGGATGAGGGAGATATCCTCATCTCCTTTCCATTTGCTTATCACATAAGATCAGAGCAAGAAAGATGGAACATGAGGATATGAACCAAGTGAGAGCACTGAGCAAAAATGAAAACTTTTAGCCTGGAAACAAAGTAGCTTGCATACTCCCCCATACTTTGTTCGGGAAGTATCCTACCACATGAATCTCCCTAGATCAGTGGTTCTCTAACTCCTGGGAAGGCCCTTCGCTGCCCTAAGTGGCAACGGGGCCTTCCCAGGGGTCGCAACGACGCGTCCAGGATCGTGCCGCTGCCGCCACAGCCAAAAACGTCCGTTTTACCTGCATTAGTGGGCAGTGGATGTCCAGCAGGGTGTGTGGGGAACCTGGGGACCCCTCCGCAGGCCTCCCCAAGCGTCGGAGCAGCGCTCTGGAGCGATTGCAACCCACTTCCAGTTTCGCCGTAAAAGCGGAAGTGGGCTGCGATCGTGTCGGAGCGCTGCTCGGACGCTTGGGGAGGTCTGCGGAGGGGTCCCAGGCTCCCCACACACCCCGCTGGACATCCACTGCACACCAATGCAGGTAAAACGGACGTTTTCGGCCGCGGCGGTGGCGCGATCCCGGACGCGCCGTCGTCCTCACAGCGGGTTGCCACGCCCCTTAAGGGTGTAGCAACCCTTTGTTCCCACCTGGGGCGTCGCAACACCCCAGTTTGGGAACCACTGCCCTAGAGGACCCTTGCTTTATATCTGAGGCCCTTTTCTCTGTTCATCTGCTGACAGATGTGTGGGAGGTGGGCACAAAAGACTGGGCCTTCTCAGTTGTGGTGCCCAGAATATGGAACAGCTTCCCAAGAGAGAGATTCCTGAACCCTTCACTGACCACCTTCAGGCAAGCTTTGAAAATGTTATTCCAGCAGACATTTAAAGATGTAGCTCCTTTTAATATACTTGTTTTATTTATTTATTTATTTTAGCCTACTGCTACTTTTAAATCATTGTTTTATGTTATCTGATCATTATACTATTTTATTAATGTTTTGACTTCCACCCAAAGTATATTTTAATACAGAAGGGCAGGACATAAATTACCAAATAAATGAACAGATGTGGGAACAGATTTGCTTGGTTATTTTATTAATACTGTAGTAAGCCATCTATGGAAGACATGAAGCTAAGCTATTTAGATAGACTGGGGGCGCAATCCGATCCTACTTACGCCACCGTTGTAACCAGCGGCGCAGCGAAAACAGGAGGCCCCAGAACGGAAAGGGGATTCAAATCCCCTTCGAATCCCCCTTTGGGAGGGGTTTGAATCCCTTTTCCATTCTGGGGCTTCCCATTTTCGCTGCGCCGCTGGTTACAACAGTGGCATAAGTAGGATTGGATTGCACCCTGTGAGACACTGTAGCTCTTTGTAAAGCACTATGCACACAGATGGCATAATACATCAAGGGGAAGAATGTTTACAGAATGAGAAAAAAGAAGCTGAATGTATTAAGATATCTATATCCTAACTTTTACAAAAAAAAAAAAAGGCCTATGTTGGCTAACAATAATTCACATTAACACACCAATCAAGCCATATAAAAATATCAGTAAAACAATAATATTCCCAGACTCATCAGTGAGCAGATAATAATCAACAGAAATATAACAAGGATCCCTGCATGATTCAAAAGTCATGTTGTATAAATAGGGGTCTTGTCTAACATGCACCTAAGTTAATTCCTTTCTCTGACATTATGTTAATTTATGAATCACTACTCTAATTTCTCACAATCAACGGTAATGTTAACAGTTGCAGATTTGTTATTAATATTTACACTAATTTTTTGAATGCTAAAATATGCAAATTGCTTACAGCCTTCCCACTTTACAGCTTCCTGGGACAGTCATGGTATTAGGCAAGGTCAGTGGTTCCCGAACTGGGGCGTCACAACACCTCAGCCGGGAACAAAGGGTTACTACACCCTTAAGGGGCGTGGCAACCCGCTGTGATGACGGCGCGCCGGGGATCCCGCCGCCACCGCCACGGCCAAAAACGTCCATTTTACCTGCATTGGTGGGCAGTGGATGTCCGGCGGTGTGTGTGGGGAGCCTGGGGACCCCTCCGCAGGCTTCCCCAAGCGTCGGAGCAGTGCTCCGGAGCGATCGCAACCCACTTCCGGTTTCGTCGTAAAACCGGAAGTGGGTTGCAATCGCGTCGGAGCTTTGCTCACTTTATAAAATCATCTTTAGAGGAGCAAGTCCTTTGTGTACTTGCACACACTTTGTTTTAATAACTATTTGTTTCTAAGTGGCATGGAAAATCATGCCCAAATAGAAACTTTATCAATTATGTAAAACCCAAGCCTCTCTTAACTTACACAAGCGTGAAATAGCTAATCATTTTAAATATATTGCTATTCTAGCATAGCTCCCTTCTGTATTTTATATAAGAAGCTCCTTGCAATAGAGTTCTTTAACTTTACTTATACTCTACTTAAATCAATTACGTTGGCAAAACTGAATACAAGCTTTAATGGAAAACAGAACTTTGTCATAAAAATTTACTAAGTTTGAATTTAATGGTGTTGAAATAACTCAAGGCTACATATGTTCACTCCAATAAAAGTCAACCCAGATTTTGTCTGGCCTACTATTCTCTCCTTCGTTTACTGCTACTGAAAAAGCAATGATCCTGTACACAGCAGAGAACATAAAAGATAACCCTTCAACAATGCCAGAAACTGAAAACCTATTGAACTTTGCCGGAAGAGCTCCAACTAAATTTTAAGAACAAAAAAGGAGGCATTGCCCCACACAAACCTCCAGGAAGATACGATTCACTTGCTGTATCATCACCATCATCTCCATCTTCATCATCACGGCTCAGCAAGTTGTTCACTGCAAGATTCACATCAAGATTCGTCCGCTGGAGCTCTCTTATAATGACACTTCTAGATTTTCCTTGCAAAACCACTTGTGCCTACACAAAATAAAATTCAAATACTAAGTGTAATAGTCCTCCCCGGAGTGATTCCATCTACAAGAACGTTTTCTATATTAAACTGAGTACAGTAGAACTCCAATAGTCTGGCACTAGGACCTAGGTAGTACCGGATTATGCCAGACTATCAGGAGGTGCTATCCTACCCTTGATAATCCTGAGAACTAGCATTGTTACCTACCTTGTGTATAAGTCGATCTCCTGGATAAGTCAAGGGCAAAATTTGAGCCAAAAATCATGAGATTTGCTATGATCCGTGGATAAGTTGAGTGTAAAACTTAGGGATTTATGAAATTCTTTGAATCAGATAATTTTGTCTGATTTTACCTGAGGTCCGATCCTGGAAAACCTGAGTCTCAGAAACATACTTGCATGCCATTCCTACTTTATGCATCATATCTTCTCAAAGTTTTGAATCCTACCATAAAATCTAGCACAAGCAGGCAAAACTTTAAAGGTCACACTCAATATTTATTCATATGACTTGGGTTGGATTTTTAGGGATTTAATAAAATAAAATCCGATCTTTGTGCAAAGTTGTTTCCAAAGGCACAGCTCTGTCTCAGAATTTTCTCCCTGACATCATCTCACTCAACTTCTTTCCAGGCTATGTCAATTATATTGACTATTTTTATGATGTTTAAATATAAGTTATGCTGGGCATCCTTGGGGAGTGTGTCTTGTGCGGACACCATCAAGAAAGGCAGGATATAAATAGGTTAAATAAAGATCTTCTACAATCAAGTCTGCAGCAGTTCTCACATTTGTATGGCACCCTTTCCAGTTTTACTTCCTTCATTAAGTTCTCTACCATTTCTTGACAGACAGGATGGACCACAGCCACGATGCTGCCTACAACAGTATTGCTAGGCTTGCCAGCGTTCCGGAATAAACGTTGGCTTCGGCCTAGAGCGGACCCAAGCCGCTCCCAAGGGTGCACCGCGGCTGCCCAATGGGCTTCCGGAACTTCCGGTCAATGACGCGACAGAAGCTGGAACCCCATTGGGCAGCCGCAGTGCACCCTTAGGAGCGGCTCGGGTCCGCTCTAAGCCAAAGCCAGCGTCGATTCCGGGACGCTGGTAAGCCTAAGTATTGCTATGCTACAGGCTTCTGTCAAGGAGGTAAAAGACTCTTCACCCACAAAGGATATCACTTCATGCCACCTTCACAGCAGAGCTTAAGTGATATCAATTTACAATAAAGATGTACATCAGACAGCATTTTAACTTAACAGAAAAGATCAGCAACACCATAATACAGTGGTTCCCAAACATTTTAGCGCTGGGACCCACTTTTTAAAATGACATTCTATCAGGACCCACCTAGCTTTAAGAGGCTTTTAAAAAAAAGGTGCTCTAGAAATAAATATTTGTATTTCTAATAATGAGGCAGCCCTAATGAATAGCCTCAAGTCTTGAAGGGCGCAGTTATGTGACCCAGCCTTCACCTGCCCCCACTACCTGTCATTGACAGACTTGGGGAAAAAAACCCAGAAAAAAAAAGACGCTCAGATGTTTATCTCCCTATATTTACACAAGCTTGCAAACTGCAGGAGCTCAGCTCCTTGCAGACTGCAGGAGCTCAGGTCTCTGAAGGGCAAATAGCAGCTATCTGATTTTTTTAATAGGTTCAGAGTTTGAGGCAATTACTTATCTGATCTTTCCATCACCCATGGTTTCATTGGAGGCTCTGCAGGACCCACCAGAAATCGGGTCGCAACCCACCAAGTGGGACCCGACCCACAGTTTGAGAAACACTGCCATAATACAAATTGAAGAAATGTTCCAGTGTTTATATTGTGTTTTGTTCTGCATATACTTAAAAAACTGACGGAGGGCCCCAGAGGGAAACAGAAGAGAAAAAAAAACACAGTCCTGGAGGGAAAAGCATAATTAAAATGATACAAACACGGCAAATCAGTAGAGTCTGATGAAATGTACCCACTGCCATTATAGGAACGAACATGTAATCTCTGAGCAATTATCAACTCTCTCTAAGAATCTACGACCAATAAAAAACAAACCTCAAACGTCTAGAGAACTAGCTCTGTTATATCCCAGGAAAAAAGGAGAATATGTCTGGAGAAATACTGAACAATTAACCTATTTTAAAAATCCTTTCCAACCATTAACTAGAAACTGTTTCAAAACTCAAGTATTTGGGCGTTAAGGGATAACTTCAGGGAGCATTAAAGGTGGTGACACATCTCTAATTCAGGGCTTCTCAAAGTGTGGGTCGCAACCCACTTGATGGGTCGTGACTTGATGTGGAGGTGGGTCATGACCTGGGCCCTTCCACCTGTCCTTGCTCCGGTTTGGCTCCAAATCGGAGCCATTCTGGAAGCTGAATTACTCTCTGGGAGGGTGGGGAGGCCTCTTCTGGGTCGCACCAGGTCGGAGACCCACTCTACTGGCCTCTACGGGCCTCAGAATTACCTGCAGAAGCCTTGGAGCGCCACTTCCGGTTTGCTTCCGAAAACCAGAAGTGGCTATCTGAGGCTCCTGCAGGCCATTCCGAGGCCCACAGAGGCTAGTAGAGTGGGGCATTGCCCTGGCAGGATTCGGAAGAGGCCTCCCACCCACTGCTCTAGTTGATAGCATTGAATTTTGTTCATTCACTAAAATCTATGCCAGGTTATCTTTCAAAAGTTGACTCAAATATTTTATTCCAAGACCGTAATCAGAATGTACCCTCAATCAGCATCTGAGAAAGCAGATACAGTACTCTTTTCCCTTTTGCCATGTTTTCAATAGTTGCAAACATCTTCACCTATGGCTCCATTATAATAGTTAGAGAACAAGCCATTCTTCCTCAAATACGCACACAGAAATACCTCCAATAGGGCAGGGGACACATTCTCCAAAAGTCAAGTGCTGTGTGAAACAGTACTAAAGGACACATTAACTATGAGATAGGAAACTGGTGCTGGATGGCCCCATGCTACCCAGGATGCACTGTTCTCATTGGATACAATAGCTGTCAATCAAACCCAGGAGGAAGACTATGGTAGCAAAACAGTGCTGCAGAAAGCAGCATTATGAAAGGCATTGCTGTATATATAAGAAATTAATATCTTAAAATATTAGAGAACACTCCTCAATGATGGGCGATGGTGTTCCCAGTAGCAATGTATGGTTGCGAGAGTTGGACCATAAGGAAGGCTGAGCGCCGAATAGATGCTTTCGAACTGTGGTGCTGGAGAAGACTCCTGAGAGTCCCTTGGACTGCTAGGAGATCAAATCAGTCAATCCTAAATGAAATCAACCCTGACTGTTCCCTGGAAGGACAGGTACTGAGGCTGAAACTCAAATATTTTGGCCACCTAATGCGAAGAGAGGACTCTCTGGAGAAGACTCTGATGCTGGGAAAGATTGAAGGCAAAAGGAGAAGGGGAAGGCAAAGGATGAGATGGTTAGACAGCATCACCGATGCAACGAACATGAAAATGAGCGAACTCAGGAAGATAGTGGAGGACAGGAAGGCCTGGCGGGATATGGTTCATGGGATCACGAAGGGTCGGACACGACTTAACGACTGAACAACAACCTCAATGATGTTGAGGTGTGTGTTTTTTACAGAAATTTTGAAATAATCAATACAGTATGAGAGAGGTTCATACCTGTGAAATGAGTTCTTCTGGAATAACAGATGCCGGAATTACTGGTTGGGGCTGACTACCCAACAGTCCAGATCCTCTGTCACGTCCTGTTCGAATAACTCGTGTTTGCCTCCGAGAATCTCTAGCTCCAGCTGATGATCTACCCGATGATCCTCCTCCACTCCCTCCAACACCTGAGCTCCAACGACTTCTGAGGATTTTTTTTCAAAAGGCAACATATCAATGCATTTGAGCTATTTAAAGATGTATATTTAAATTTAATTGTCATCTACAGCATATGACCTTCATGACACAATTTGTACAATTAAAGCTGATATAAAAATTTTCATTTTTCCTATACAGCAGAATGTTCTAAGCACGTTTTGGAAGATTCCGCTGGAGCAGAACATGAATCAAGTCTCTGAATGAATTAAAATGAACATTTTTAATTGTGGCTTTTCTATTGACTATTCTATTCCATTCCATTTCTGATATCTTTCAAAGAACTACTAAGCCTACATATGAGCAAAAGCTTATTTCACACATTCAGGAGTCCACAGAATTTGACTGCCACCCTACAAATTACAATAAGACTTCCTTTTAAATTCAACAGCTTTTTCTCTGCAAAAAGAATTGCAGTAATGCAACAGTAATTGCAGTAATGCATCTTATGAGGGATATATTGGTAAGAATTATGAATTGCCTCAGAAATATTCAACCTTCCTATGAAATCAGCAAGAATCTCCTCATCTTAAAATGCAGTTATTTTGATTAGTGAATGTAAGATCTTCCTAAAAGTTGGGATCCTTCTTTTAGGATGAATCAGGTGGTTTTTAAATTTTGATTTTATACTGACTACACTTGACATCCAAACATGAAGCTGTTAACATATTTCGCTTTACTTCCTTGAAATTGAGATAGTGAAGCATACCAAAATAATGCAGCAAGAGAAGACGACAACAGTTGTTGCAAATATGCTATGAATTGAGTGGTTTTAACTAGAAATCCGGTCATGGTTCAACTTTCAAATGTACTGGGTAGTATACAGAGCGTTGCGCCCATGGAAGCTGTACAAGTACAAAGTCATCTTCCCTACCACCTCCCCGCATCAAAGCCCCCAAACAGCCACTGATGAGAGTCACAGACCCCTGGCAGCAGCACAGATTGTGACACAGCAGGGTAGCAGGAGGAGGGGGGAACCCCTGGAAGCCAGGAGGGGAACTGTTAGCATAAGGTGGCTTGCATACACAGCCTCCAAGAGCGTGATGCTCTGGATGCTATCCACTAGCTTTGTTCAACAAGGACAAGCAACAAATATAATGGAACACAGGCCGTGACAAGCCCCCGGAACTGTTGCTGCAAACATTTTCATTTGTTTTTAATATTAGTGCCGCAATGTGAATGAGATATTTAAGTAGAATTGTGGCATTAAATCAACAGTATTCCCCTAAAATGAAATTATTGCTATGAAAAATAAAATTCTGAAAGGACTACCCACAGGAAAATCAACCGTTATTATGAGGGTTGAAGTAAATTACAGACTGCTCAGTTAAACCTAGAACTTGAAGAAAAAAATAAGACCCTGTGTAATAGCATTTCCCCCCAAAAGCTAACTAAACCACTGCTGCATTCCAATGGTCTTCATACATACTGGAGACAATGTTATGTGTAATCACACATAACCAAGAATGATACAAACAGGTTGCAGCCTCAACCCTATCAAAACTTACCCAAGGGTGTTGCCTGCCAGTCTGCCCAGAGTTTCAGAACCAGACAGAAACCATGGGGAATCACTAGTCCTGCCTGGCCTGGATGTCCTTCCTGCCCCTGAGCCACTGCTCAACTTTGAACTGAAAGTAAAAGATGGTAGATCAGTCACAATACAATCCCAAATGGGTTAAAGAACAAATCCTGGAATCCCAGGTTTAAATTCTCAGGGACTTAGTCTGGTAACACACCAGCTTAAGCAACACCCTTGGGGAATCTTCAGACCTTAGCTGCAGGATATGATGATCTGCCATGAAAAAAAGAAAAAGCATGCAGAGCATGCTTAATACATTTGATGAATGACAAAATGATTTCTTATAACAAACAGTTCTTCAGTATCAACAGTCATGGTGAACCTATGAAGTGTGTCTCCAAATGAATGAATATGCATTAGATAAGCTAATATATTTGCAAGTCAATGCCAAACCAACAACCCTATATCAACCCCAACTTGAATATGATAGCTGTTCTATAATAAGAGCATTTTAAGCCATACAAAAATATGGGTCCAGAAAGCATGTCCGGACAACAAAGAAGAAAAATATAATCTCAGGCGTGACCATTTCGGGGTGCTTTATTTCAGAAAACAAATGTATATTATTAGAGAATGTGTGAATTATTTTTAGCATTTTATGATTCAGTTTGAACTATTATTCAGTTATTGGCCATAATTATTCAATAAGATTTCTAGAGCCATCAACAACTTACTAAACTGGGATGCCTAAATATAATTTTCTCCCCCACCCCTCATTCCATTTCCAAGTTAAAAAATATGATTACTTTACAAAATAACAGATTAAAAAATAAGGTATCTGTAAAATATAGAACAAAAGTTGTCCTTACCCATCATTATTATCAGGTTTACCCAATTCCAATCTGTCTGGTTGAACTAAAAAGCCAATCCTGCAGACTCTACCATCCTAGATTTAAAACAAGAATAAGTGTCCAATATGAAACAAAACAAAACAAATTACAGGAAAAAATCAAGTTCTCTGTTGCTGGTAAAGTTGGTATAATTGAGATTGTGAAAATTAGGTTTAACTATATTACAATATTATTGTCTAAACATATTTTGAATTTACCTCAAGAAGAAATGCAGCATGATTTGGTCCCACCACACACTGTTTAATAGTAGCCTGTTCCAATACATTCAAAGGGGGGTGGCTGAAAACAAAAAGTGAGCATGTGTAACATTTTTAAAGTCTCTTTACTCCAAGAAATAAAAGAAAATAAGTGGCATATGGAATGTACAATGAATAGATATAACATCAGAAGATGACTTAAAATACATTCATTGAAACAGACATGTTCTCAGTCATTAATAACAGATAATGAAGAACAAACTCTTAATGAATGCTGTCTTTTACTTCAACCGTATAGTTCCAAATGCATACTGTACTGTATATCTCGTGTACAAGTCGAACAATTTATGCCCTAAAATTGACCCTAAAACCTGGGTCGACTTATACATGGGGCTTTCTAAGAACAGCTCCTTGGTGAGGCAGGGGGAGGGGGACAGGGCTGAGAAGCACGATGCAAGGGGGTGGGTAAAAAAAACTAGGGCTATTTTACCTTCTTCTGAAGCAGCACAGAAACAGAGCTCTTCTCCAAACAGGAAGAAAAGTGAAGGAGCTTATGGGAGTTGTAGGCTTTGTGAAGAGTACAGTACTTCCATAGCAGCACCCCTCAAAGACTACAACTCCCATAAGCTCCTTCACCTTTCTTCCTGTTTGGAGAAGAGCTCCGTTCTGTGGTACATCAGAAGAAGGTCAAATGGCTCCCCCTTTTTTTTACCCACCCCAAACTTTTGTTGATGCCTCAGAACAATTATTGGTAAGTCATTTTCAAAGAATTTCATACACCCCTAAGTTTTACTCTTGACTTATCCATGGGTCAGAGGAAATGCCACGATTTTTTTACTTAAAACTTGCCCTCGACTTATCCATGCGATTGACTTATACTCGAGTATATACAGTAGCTGCTTAGGGTTTGTTTGTTTAAGTTTATCCAGACAGCCATTATAACATGGCCTCACATTTATTTATTGATATTTACTCTTTACATACATTCTGTCTTGCTTAAAAAACTGAACTCTAAGTACTATGAATTTGAGAATGTTTCAATATGCAGGATCAAAAAGGATCTGCCCATATAGTGGCAGTCCATCTTTAATCCAGCCCACTTCAACTGTGCAAGTCCACCTTTCTCCGAAAAATGAGATCTGGGCAGAACCTGCTAGTTCTACTGCAATTGTTCTGGAGACCAATGGAAAGTCCAACAAAGAGTCACATCTACATGACACCATGCCCAAGGCACCTGCTGCTCACTTTTCCCTCCTGCAGCTGCCCACCTAAGTGACTTAGGCCCTGGTAGCCAAGGGACAACATGGATTCTGAAACCAATTATGAACAGCGAGTATTTCCCTAGTCACTTTTTCCATATCGTTACCACATTTAATGCCACCTCACCTGTTTAAATTGTATTTGTTGAGTTTCTCCGAAACTTCCCTTAATCTGCAAGGGAAAACAAAACCAAGCTTCAATAAAGCAGCATATGTTTCTTGCCACAATTTACGTTACAGCCACCAAATTAATTTATAGATACCGTACAACAAACAAAACATCAAAAGCCAGAGTGGCTAATGAGCAGAATGTCCCCTGGTCAGGAGATGCGGCAACTTGCAAATATTGAATAGGTTGTTAAAGTTAACTATTTTAAAACCAGACTGAGAGAATCATAATTTAAGTAAATGGAATCATCTGCATACTGAAAAGTGATGAGAGAACAATTATTTGCCCTCTTCTCAACAGAACTGAAAAATCACTCAAATATGCAAAAAGTTAAATTTTTATATTATTTGATTAAGTCCAATCCTAGCACAAACCTCTCCTCCTTACCTTCAGAGTCCTCCATAGTCTAGTACCCTTCATCTCTCTGCACTCATAATCAGAAAAATCCCTTCTCATAATATTTCCAAGACATTCTTCAAATGTCTCCAGTTCCTTTAAATGACCAGTTTCTCCCCCTTGCTGCTCCTTTATGCTTGGTCTGCAACCCAGAACACCTGCATAATGCCCCCTCTGTTACTTCAAATCTCTTCTCAATGCCTACTTTTTTCACAAAAGGTTTGACACAAGCCTTTAGTCCCCACAGCATACTGTAATTAATCCCAAGCACATGTAACTGAAATGTAAATGATTCCCCTGTTTACACATCTCCATTTCCTTACTGTTTGTCACATTTTAGATTGTGAACTCCTTGGGGCAGGGACCTGTCTTCTCACACTTTGTTAAAAAAAAAAAAAGGTAAATTGTTGGCATTGCATTAACAAGTCCAATGCGCAACTGACTCCTGGAAATCTCCCAACTTCAGTATGCATGCATGCACCTGTCTCCTTGTTTGAGCAACACCAAACACACCTTTTCATGCACTGCACGACTGGAGATGGAGAAGAGCGCTATGCTGACAGCAAGGAGGCCGAACCCAACATTTCCACTGTTTTAATCAAAGGAATGGCCAAGGAATAATACTACTTAATGTTTGTACAGCATTTCCTGAGTGTGCAAAGAGCTCCATGTATATTATGTTGATGAAATCCTTGATGCCAACTGACAGTCAAGCTTTGATTCCCATTTCATCCAGCCCCCCTCCATTTCTATCCATACCAAGTTTGCTCTGAAAGGTGACACCTGTTGTCTAGCAAGCAACCTCCCATCAAGGAAGGAGAGATGCCCTGGAGGCCTCTGTATCATTAGCACTCCTCTTAAAGCAATTTCTCTCAGGAGACATAGCACAGCTAGTCTACAACAGAGAAGCTCCTGCAGTAATGGAAGGTAGCCTTTCAGTGTTGTTTAGCAAGGAAGGGCATACCCTCGTCCAAGCAACTTGAGAAGGGATACATACAGTACAATCAAAACATAGACAGACCCTGAGCAGTTTGGCTGGAATGTATCCAGACCTCCAGGTTTATTTAAACTGGCCATCACTACAATGCCAATATTGAAGTATTAGTGAGTATTTTCACAAGGTTGACTAAATTTGTGCTTCATATAACAGGACAAGTGAAACACTAAAAAGAGGAACATCCAATATTGCAATCCCAGTAAAGGGAATTGGCATAGAAGTTGATCTTCCTAGTGGGGATAATATCAGCAAAGAGGGTCTCAGAGATCAACATCTTTTCCACGAGCAAGGAGTTGTACATCTTCCATGAGGACAGGGTAATACTCCGAACTGACCCTCATCATTCTGAAGGTCAAATCCATCTTCCACAGGTTGGAAGTCCTCCTCCTGCCCCGATCCTGTGCACCCCAGGGAGCAGGACTGGCACACCAGATGATGTTTGCCATGCCCTTAGTTGTTACCTCTACAAGGCCTTTAGAAAGTCCATGGGAATGTTTGAATATTTAAGGCCATGTTGGGGTCCAGGGTTTTTCCCTCCACTGTATCTTGATGGATCATGGAGTACACAGTGGCAGCCAATAAGGCCCACAAGTATGGCAACCCCACTATCTCAGCAGCCTACAGAGTCTGCCCTTCAAGGCAATCTGCATGGCAG
Organism: Plestiodon gilberti rubricaudatus; assembly: GCA_026170595.1. Lineage (NCBI taxonomy): Eukaryota > Metazoa > Chordata > Lepidosauria > Squamata > Scincidae > Plestiodon > Plestiodon gilberti. The sequence goes on along the minus strand of JANXHW010000004.1, from coordinate 22,655,455 downwards.
CAACCTAGAGCTTGGCGCACACCTTCACCCAACACTACAGACATGATGCATACGCCTCAGCTGATGCTGCCTTTGGTGGGCAGGTACTGCAAAAGGTGGGGTAGGGATCCTCAGTGTAATTCTCACCCTTAGGAAGGTACTGCTTGGATATATCCCAGATGTTCAAGACTGAATTCCCCTCCTTGGTGGTTCCACAGTGGCTCAGTCTACCCACCCTAATTGGTCGAGGTGTACACACCTAAAATTGGAAGGGAAACACACTGACCTACAGCGCAATCCTATCCAGCACTGAAGCAGCGTGTGCACCAGGCCCATGCTGTTTCCAGTGCTAGAGAAGAGAGGGCTGGAGGTCTCCTCAAAGTAAGGGGACATTTGTCCCCTTACCCTGAGTAACAGCCTAGCCTCCACTGTGAGACTACTTGGGTCTATGTCATCTAATTTGACAGCGCTGACCCGAGAAGCCCAGTGTCAGGGCTCGAAGCCTGGGAGGATGAGATACAGCGTCCAATGAGGATGCTGGTCCCACCCCCTCCCATGCCCAATCCGCCCCCCTCTCCACCTTGACCCATTACGCCCCCTCCCCCAAGCTGCCTGGTGCAGGACTTACTTGCTCTGTGGCGCTGCATCTGGCGGTGGAGTGGTGACACCGGAGCGTCCTACTCTCCGAGTGTTACAAGCGTGCTTTACGGCATGTTCATGACACCCAGCGCTGGCACTCCAGGCAGTTAGGATTGCGCCGCAAGTCATGGTGCCATGATGGGAAGTCCAGCAGATCCCCCTACCTTGTACATAGTTTTTCTGACAGGTACCCATTGATGGACAATGTTCAGTTCATGTTCATGTTTTCATTGCTAAATGGAGGGGTTCACAATGCTTGTACCTGTCTAGGTAACCTAGAGGGCCCCTCCTCATTCAAAGACTTAGATCATCTGACCCTGCCTGCTTGGGAGAAGAAGATTCCCAGATGCTCAAGACTGAGCCACACCGGAACCACTGAAAAGGGGAATTCACTGGTTAGCCGCAATTTCACCATTTATGCAAATATAGATTATTCCTATACGGAAGAGAAGGGTAACACAGTACACTGGAAGTGCCATTAGCTGCCAGTACAGTAGGGCCCCCATATCCACGGGGATACATTCCAAGTCCCCCAATATGTTAAAACCGTGAATATGGGGCAAACACCCCCTTCGTGGTTTTCTGAGGGCCCCCGCCCCCGCATGACCACCCAGGCTCTTTTAGCTCAACAACGTTTCTTCCTTAAACAAATGCAATAAGCAGCCTCCTGGGGGGGGGGGCCTATGGGAGTAAAAAAGCAGGATATAAATCCAATAAAATAATAATAATAAATAATATTGCAGGCAAGTAGAGCAAGACTAAGTGCTAGATTGGCTCTGCAAGGTTAACAGGAAGTGCTTCTGTTAACCTTGCTGAGCCTATCTAGCACTTAGTCTCGCTCTGCTTGCCTGTAATAAGCAGCAGGAGGATGCTTATTGCGTTTAAGGAAGAAACCAACATTGCTGAGATAAAAGTAAGAGCCTGGGGGGGGGGGGGGTTTGCACGCATGCAGTGGTTATCCTCTATCCGATAAGTGAATCCGCGGATAGCGGGGAGGTGTACTCTTTATGCTGCAGTACTGCACAATGACAGGCTTGCTAACTTCACACATTTTAAAAGACATTCATACAATTCATTTGCGTTTTTTGTTCTCATATACATACTTTTTTTTAACTACAAAGCCAAACTATTATCAGAATAGAAAAAAATGACTTAAAAATGACAAAAATGGTTTGGAAGATTCTACCCAGTCTGTGTTAAAGGTTCATAATGTATGTTCTCTTTGTGCCATTTCCCCCTCTTTCTGTTCATAAGTGTACACTTGATAGGATAAGAGCCCTTATAAAACAGACTCATGTTCTTATACTCTGAAACACCTGCCTTATATAAAGGATAGTGAAAAATAGAAATGAATCAGTTAATATGCAATGTAAAGAGGTCAAAAGATATGGGTGGCATTTGTAATGGATATTTTTGCTCTCTAAAATTTCACAAAATAAAATGATGGAACTTTAAGAGCCTTGCTCCGGAGGGGGAAAAAAGTGCTATACACAAATGAATAAGCAACAGAATTGTCTACAACAGTTTTTCTCAACCAGTGGTACGTGTACCACTAGTGGTATGTGGACCAGGGGGAGGTGGTACGTGGGTCCCTGGCCAAGATGGCGGCTGCCAGGGTGGCCAGCCGTGCCGGAGCCCTGGAAACGGCGGCATGAGCTCTGAAGAGCTTGCAGAGCTTGAGCACGCGTTTCCAGGGCTGGAAAAGGCCCTCCCAAGTCCCACCCTTACCTTTGCTTTCAGGCCTCCGGAGCAGCCCAAAACCTGGAAGTAACTAGCGATGATGTCATCACCACTTACTTCCGGTGGTACTCAGCGTGGCAGTGGCTACAGAGGTGGTACACCGCGTCAAAGGGGTTGAGAACCCCTGGTATAGAAGAATTCAGAGCAGTGCTCACAACAATTAACAGTACCTTACCTTCTAACACTAGCCACTGATGGACTGAAAAGGTGGGGAAAGGAGAAAAACCAAACACTTTTCCAATTCACATCTGATGCCATTCTTATAGCGGAATCCTACACATATTTACTCAGAAGTTGGTTCCACTACGTTCAATGGGGCTTACGCCCAGATAAGCGTGTTTGGACTGCACCTGTATTCACTCCAGGCAATAGGATATCCACTACCCTGATTTACAATTACATTGAATACAAAATAGTGAATATGATACCAATACAATTGGGCAGCTTCAGAATTCTAATTTTTTTGGGTGACTATTCATAAGAAATGTATGTAAAAACATTTCTCTCTCACATAATCACAGAGGAAGTATGCTGGAAGAGTAAATTAAAACCAGAAGTACACATAGTCCAAATGCTAAATACGATCCCAATTTATGTAGGACAACAGAAAGTTTTCCAGAAAAACCCACATCACTAGGACATTATTCATATAGCAGATCTTGGCAGCCAGTCCTTTAATAAAATAAGGCTGCCAACATAGCTTAGTTATGGTTCCAAGAAGGAGCAATGTCCAGAAATAGGCAGGGCTTGAAGTCTCTGCAAGAGACAGAGAGCCAGCAATGGGTTCTAGTATGCTTGCACTGATTTTTCATCAGAGAGACTGTGGCAAGCAGAAGTTTACAGCAAAGTCACTGGGAGGCTCCAAAGTAGAAGCCAGCATAGTGGTAGGTAAGAACAGGCTGTTCTGCAGCTGGGAAGGCTAGACAAAAAAAAAAAAAGATCAAGGTAGATAAACTGACAAATTTCAAACATTTTAAAAAGGGTGCCAAGTGTACATCACAGAACAGAACAAGAGTGCATAAGACCTGCAATCTGTGCACATATGTACAGGTGGGCCCCCATATCCGCTGGGGATATGTTCCAGGCCCCTCCGTGATACTTGAAACCGTGGATAAGAGCGTAACCCCCCTCCATGGTTTCCTGAGGGTCCCCCCAACCCTGCCTCCCCTGCAGGCAGGCTTGCCCCCCCCAGCTCTTATTTTTCTTTCAGCATGCTTTGTTTCTTCCTTAAAACAAACAAAGAAGCAGCCTCCATTGCAGGCAAGTAGAACGAGACTAAGTCCTAGAGAGGCTCTGTAAGGTTTCTGTTAACCTTGCAGAGCCTCTCTAGTACTTAGTCTCGTTCTACTTGCCTGTAATAGGCTGCTTCTCCTGTTTCTTTAAGGAAAAAACAAAGCTTACAGGGGAAAAAGTAAAAGCCTGGGGGGGGGTCCCCACGATCCGTGGATAACTGAAACCGTGGATAGCAAATCAGTGGATATGGGGGCCCACCTGTAGTTCTGGCACTGTCTCCCTCAGACCTTTCCCACAATCGTGACACTGGAAAAAAAGTAGTCTGAACAATAGGAAAGTCAGGGGCATCGAGAAACAGATTTGTTCAAGCCCTGGCTTGACTGCACTACAAGCAGTGTTAAGCCTTGCTGGCTGGCTTCTCACCTTTCTCACTTTCTCATAAAAGTTCAATTGTTTTGGTTACTCTTCAGCATGATCAAGGTTTGGCAGGACTGTGCAGATTGGGAGAGGCAGTACACTCTGCAGGCTTTGTGTTAACTCTGAAAAGCCACTGTTAACCTCCCTTTCATAGTAGCTTGGCAAGTCTAGCTGAGGATAGTGGCTGGGAGAGGGAAGTCAGGAGAGCGTTGCCTCAGCCTGTGCTTGCCCCTCTCTTACATAAGAACATAAGAAGAGCCCTGCTGGATCAGGCCAAAGGCCCATCTAGTCCAGCTTCCTGTATCACACAGTGGCCCCACCAGATGCCTCAGGGGGTACACAAGACAACAAGATACCTGTGTCCAGTCGCCACTCTCTTGCACCTGGCACAGAGAAAACCTACTCCTACAAACAGGAGGTTGCTTTTCCCCATCATGGCTTGTAAGCTGTGATGGACCTTTCCTCCATAAATCTGTCCAATCCCCTTTTTAAAGGCATCCAGGCCAGGTGCCATCACCTCCTGTGGCAAGGAGTTCCACAAACCAATTACATGCTGGGTAAAGAAATATTTTCTTTTGTCTGTTTTAATACTCCCTCCACTCAATTTTAGTGGATGTCCCCTAGTTCTAGTGTTGTGTGACAGGGAAAAGAACTTATCTCTATCCACTCTCTCCATCCCATGCATAATTTTATACGTCTCAATCATGTCCTCCCTCAACCGCCTTTTTTCTAGACTGAAGAGCCCCAAACGCTGTAGCCTTTCCTCATAAGAGGATTGCCCCAGCCCACTAATCATTTTGGTCACTCTGCACCTTTTCCATTTCCACTATATCCTTTTTGAGATGCGGCAACCAGAATTGGACGCAATACTCCAGATGCGGCCTTACCATCGATTTGTACAACGGCATAATAATACTGGCCGTCTTATTATCAATCCCTTTTTTAATGATCCCAAGCATGGAATTGGCCTTCTTCACAGCCGCCGCACACTGGGTCGACACTTCCATCGACCTGTCCACCAGCACCCCAAGATCTCTCTCTTGATCCGTCACAGACAACTCAGAAACCATGAGCGTGTATGTGAAGTTTTGGTTTCTTGCCCCAATATGCATCACTTTACACTTACTTACACTGAAGCACATCTGCTCAGCAGTAGTGCTGCCTGAGAACCACCATTATGGGAGAGGAGCAGCCATGGCAAAGTCTGGAGATCTTTGCTGTGCTGCTGGACTTTTCCAATCCAGGTAGTAACGTTTTGACATGTGGTTATTCACTTCTTGGGAAAAACCTGCGCCCCACTTGTGATTTGTGAGGGAGATGAATACTTCACCTTTCTACCTCCTTGTCTGTACTTAGGGCAGGAGGTCTGGCTCAGAGGGCAGAGCGGCCGCCTCATATGCTTGAAGAACTGAGGACGGCAGTTTGGGACGCCTGGAAGTATCCGTGTGCTGCTGGAGAGCTGTCAACATGCTGCTGACGAGCTGCAGAGTCTCTGTGAGAGAGCGAAAGCTGCAGCTGGCAGTTGAAGTGTGGGAGGCGAATGCCAGTGAGAGGCTGGACTATGAAGGAAACCACCTGGAATGAAGGGCTCTATGCAGGACTAGAACATTTATATAATATTGTAAAAAACCCTTGGGGTTTAGCAAGCCTGCCTATGTAAACCGCCCCTGAATTAAAGTCAGAGGAGAAATCCGATGACCAAGAGAAGGCAGTACAGTATATAAAAATACTTATTATTATTATTATTATTATTATTCTCTAGCATCAAAAAGATAGTAACTTTTTAGCAGTAATGGTGGAGTCACAGATTATATACAGCCATTCAATCCCCACAGATCAGCTCTCAGCTAAACAAAACTTGTAATTAGGCAATTACCTAGTTGGCTGTGATCTCTGCATCCAGGTAACAAGGTGCACACCCACTACACAGAGCCCTGACATAGCATTCTGCAGTGTTTCACCAACTGAGGAAACAGCAATGTACTATGACTGCTTCTGTGAACTTGAGAAAATGTTTTAATTGTTTTGTTTTAAATATTTTATTGTATTTTGTATTTTTAACATGTTTTAATTCTGTAAGTTGCCTTGGTTGCCCTGTCGGGAGAAAGGCAGGATATAAATACTTTAAATAAATAAACAAACAAACAAACAAAACAAACGCACACACACTCATTCAGACTGGAGACAGCCCAGCCTATTGCATAGCTTCCTGCCTTCTAGATTTAAAGACAAAAGGCAACCAAGTTCAAGAAGCACACCAGAGTAGTATCTTAGTGCTACGCTATGGAAACACAAGACCTTACTAAAGGCAGCTGCCCGTTCCGGCTCCCTCTTGTTTTATGGATTAATGAGACAAGGCAGAAAGGGAACTGTAAGACAAAGGCCTTAGCAGTAGGATGTGAGAAACACAGCACAATGCTGTAAGTGGCTGCCTAGCCAGTGCCCTTCTTAACCTCTAATCAGCAAGGAGCCACAACAGCAGCCGGAAGAGTTCTGGCAAGAAATGGGGAAAAAAAACTCAGCTGAATAGTACCAGGGAACACACACCCAAAATTATTCTATGCAAGGTTATACCAGACATACAGTCAAGTCATTCAGGAGTCACACCGGCTGAGCTCCACCTTTGATCTGAAGACCCCATCCCTAAGGAAGTAGGATGAACAACCCAACAAGTAAGGCTACCATACCCTGATTGTACAAGTGGTTTACACATATATAGTGGAAGTTTGTTCCAGTGTACTATAGAAAGCAGGCCAGCGGGTGGCGCAGCGGGTTAAACCGCTGAACCATAAGCTATCGATCGAAAGGTCGGCAGTTCGATTCCTGCGACGGGGTGAGCACTCGTTGCTTGGCCAGCTCCTGCCAACCTAGCAGTTCCAAAGCATGTCAATGCAAGTAGATAAATAGGTACCGCTTGCGGGAAGGTAAACAGCGCTCCGTGTTCCAGCCGCATGCTACGCGCTGCGGCAAGGAGAGTCATGCCAGCCACATGACCACGGAGGCGTCTTCGGACAACGCTGGCTCTTTGGCTTTGAAATGGGGATGAGCACCACACCCTAGAGTCGGACACGACTGGACTTAATTGTCAGGGGATACCTTTACCTTTTTACTATAGAAAGCAAGCTGGCATTTGAAAAACAGGAATTCTGATGCATTTACCAAAGCCTTCTTCAATATCTATTGCAAGTTAGATAACATTTAACCAATTATGATGTTATATGATCTCAAGTTACTCTTTTGAAGAATTCTAATGCAATAAACATTCACTACAAACAAAAGAACTAGTCCAATCATGATGGATGGAAACAAATGCCATATCTGATCATATTCATATTCTCCTCAAGCAACATGAAAGTTAATTAACCACAAAAGGAATGTACCTCTCTCAGACCAAGTGCCAATAATTTAGGAAGACAGAGGACAATGTATTTTGCACCTGCAAAGTTTCCTAATACACAAATACTTAGCAATTAGTATAAATTCATAATATACTCATTTGACATGCCCCAGATACTTGGTCAACACTATCAAAATACATATTTTAAAATAAAAGAGTTAATATTTGGCAGTTAATGAAGTTCAGAAAATAAAAAGCACGTCTAAACCATATTTAAACAAATACAGTATTTGTTTAAAATTTGTGCAATAAAATATTAAAGTAAAAAAGTCAATGGGATTCAACTGCTTAATGTAACAATCTAGCCCTCCTGGCCTAAAAATTCAGACATATGTGAGCAACTTCTATGCAAAGCTCAGAAACTAGGAAAAATATTAGTAACGTTTTTAATGGTATTTGGACAGCATCCCTTCTGGTTCCTCCTTCCTCGTTGCCTGAAACTCTAACAGCACAATTTCATGTGTGTGTACTCAGAAGTAACCCCCATTGAGTTGACTTACTTGAAGGGGCTTTGTGTTGCTCACAGCCCAATCCTATCCTTCTCCCCCACGGATGCAGTCTGTGGGGGAGGGCAGAATGGGAGGTTTTGGAAGGGAAAGGGGATTTAAATCCAGTGGGGGAGAAAGACAGGATTGGGCTGTCAGTATCCAGGGGATTTAGGCCACAATCCTATTGCCTGGGAGTAATCTAAATGTTGGTCAAATGGGCAACACATTAGCCCATTTTGCTGTTTCATGGAATTTGTTCAGTGGTTTTCTGCAGGCATAGGCAGCCTGGCTATGAACCAAGCATACACACACAGTGTATTGTAGCCTTGGAAAATTTGAAAAAAATTAGCCAAGAAATCATCTTACTTACATTATTACTTGTTTAAAAATATATTGAGAAGCAAGGTAGCACCCTCCTATTATAAAATGACTGTCAGAAAACAGCAACACTTTTTACATCATTGAAGCAACTTATCTTGTGCAATATCACCCCCCCACACAACCAACATTATACCATTAAACTGTGAGAGTCCAAGTTAGTAACAAGCCCGCTATGAAAAGCACCTCAGCAGGGGTTCACAAAATCTTGTCTGGCCTCAAAGCCAGACAAGATCTGTGCTCATCAAGAACCACATGATTCCCTGGGAGGAGGAAATATTACTGGTATCTCCAATGTTATGCTGATACACTCAGAGCATCTCTGAGGCCAGTCCAACAGAAAGGGGCAAGTCCTCACTTCTTCCCCAACACAGAGCTCCTTTTAGTTACAAACACCACATTTTACTGTAGGCTTCCTAATAACTATTTGCCTGCAGAAGAGAAAAAAGTTCATGAGACTAGGCAGGGAAGCATTTGTAAAATGAAAGGTAATTGGTTCTTTACAGCCACAAATATAAGGCATCAGCATAAAACAATGAGCCATAAATTACTACCACTTCATACATTATACATAGATACCGAAAAATATAAAGTATGAAGGAAAAACATAGGTATGCTCATCAGAAAGCCAGGATTAATACAGCTTTACATCATGTATGCTTTGTGGGAAATCATTTTTGTGAACTAGTAACTTATTTGTTTAGTCTTATTGGTTAAGATGCTGGGAAAAATTGAAGGCAAAAGGAGAAGGGGAAGGCAAAGGATGAGATGGTTAGACAGCATCACCGATGCAACGAACATGAAAATGAGCAAACTCAGGAAAATAGTGGAGGACAGGAAGGCCTGGTGGGATATGGTTCATGGGATCACGAAGGGTCGGACACGACTTAACGACTGAACAATAAATTGGTTAAGAAACTAACACCAAAATACCCAGTCAAAGAAATATCTGAAGTACAATCATATTTATAATAACTTAATTATTTGCCTTTTCTCTATGGAATTTAAATCACCTTGTTTTAAATTAATGCACTCTGTTTTCAAATTTTAACACCAAAGCTGTTCCCATCCTTTTTAGGCTCAGAACATATTATTCACTATCCAGACCAGACATGTTCTCAACTATAGGGAGCAAGGGGGGAGGGGAGAGAAAAATTATAAACACCACACAGGGTACAATACATTCATGCCATACAGTCTCCATTTCAATGTGATTTCACCAGAAACATTACAAAAGTAACATACTGTAGAAATAAATGAATATATTGCAGTGAATTTCCATGAAGCCAGATTCTACACATCCTTACAAACATTTGAACAAGAAATACTTTTCTCCTAGTGTATTTTTTCTCTAAGGCCACACCCAAATAAAGCTCTAGAGACCTTTAAGTCTCAAACTTTGAAAGATTTCATCAATAAACAGTCTCTACATGTCTGCAGAATACCTTGAGCAAGCTGCACACAAACCTCTGAAACAGTGTCAGGGTATTCTGGGAAGATATGGTCCACTCCAAAAACAAAACTACACATTAGGAAAGACATGAGAGACTGCCAAATAGCACCCCATGTCAAGTTTTCCCTCACACCCCAATCGTGTATAGTACCATGCACTGCACATTGTAACATCATGATACTGTGTGTGTCCTTGCACCTGTCAAGAACAGGAAAACTCACGAAGTCATGACATTACAGCAGGAGTTAAGCGATACTAGACAGAAGAGCAATTTTAACCACCACATCATTGGTTTGGGAAGGAGAACTATATACAGTACTGTATATCACAAGTAAAAATGCAGATTCACATTGTGGAAGCACATTTCCCACCAGATTCTAATTTCACCCTTCTCATACTGAAAGCACATACAGTACAGTGCTTTTTTAGCTTCTGCAGAATAGCCTAATTTAATAGCCTGATCGCTGAGTCAGGAAATAAAACATGACACGCCAACTGCTGCACAAGGTAACATCACAAAGCATATTATGCCAGTATTGCAGGAAAGCTGTGAAAATATCAAAAACAGGCACGCCAACATAAACATTTTGGTGTAAGGTGTTAATGTAATTTGTCCATTTAAGATGTTACACATAAAATACCCACTCAGAAGTTTTGTTCCCACCCTAGACATGAAGCAACAAAGATAGTCAGGAAAGAGTTGGGTTACAACACCCCAATTATTATTATTAAGAATAGTTATATACCTCTCAACAAAAAGTAGTTCACAGCAGTTTACATAGCTAAATAAATAATTGTACTGTACTCCATCCTACTCTCCCATGGTTGCGGAACAGATCTAAAATCCTGTTTACTTCAGAAAGGGAGAGATCCTCAATCCCAAACTAAGAGAGCTCAAGACTGAAGAGGCACTTTTCCCAACAAATATAAAATATAATCTAGATTTCCTCTCTCAGGTTACCATGATTACAAGCCACAGATGCTATAGCATAGCCACACGTTTTGACTCAAAAGGGTGTAATATTAAACATCTTTATGCTTCACAGAACAAATATAAAAACAAAACTAACATTTATCACTCATCTGACTTATGTATCTTGATCTTATAAAACCTTTTGTTTTCACGCAGCGGTGAAACAGGTACTCAAATACTGTATGTCATGATTTTGCAACAGTCAAATTTTAATTGCCACTTAATACAAACAAAATTGACAGTACAAGGAATCAAATCAAAAACTCAAAATGTCTACATAATAGACAAAAGGGTTCAATCCCTGTGAACATTTGTATCTATTTTAGTAGTGATAAATCCCTATAATAAAAAATGCACTATTACCGGTAAATCACTAATGTAAATACACATGAGACCCCAATTCACACTTAGTACAATCAGAAACAATTTCTAATGTTACAAATTTATGAAATAATGACTTGTTGCTGATAAGTCATAGGTGCTTACTGTCATTTTATAAAGGTATCATACATTAAAGAATTTATTAAATGTGACATTTTAAACAATATATCAAAATAACTTAGTGCTGGGTGAAATTAGCTGGCATTTCTCTTTACCAGCACAGCTTCATAAACTATAAATATTTCCCTTTAGCCGTAATCTAAATCTACACAAAGTGTCTGATTTTTTTTAAATCATTACAGCTTCATAAAGTGTGCATCAAAAGTATTTTAAGAAAAGAAGAATGCAGTTGGAAAACATTCACCATTTAATTGCCACACAAAACATAAAGCTCTTACAAAGACCACTACAGCATAAACTCTAAAGTTACAATCGTAATCAGATTCACTAGGACGAAAGTCCCACTGAGCCCAGCTGGACTTGCTTCTGAGTGAACATTTAGGAGACAGATGTAGCAGTAGTTACACAAACAGGCTGATCTACAGTACTTGTCTCACATTATCAGGATGTTATCTGCACCATCCTGCAATACTATTTTAGAAACAAAACGCCAAGTTCACAGGCATTACTGAGGCTGCAGACAATCTCCAAGGTACTCCTCCTCACAGCAGCACATGACACTTGCTGCAGTGTAAAATGTGTCACCAGGTCATTTAAGAGGAAGAAGCCACACCCAACTGACAAATTGTAAACTGCAGCCCCTCTTTTTAATCTACTATCAGGCACACAATGGTTTAGATGAGGTATATTTCTCATACTGACCTACATTACTTACTCAGTAGTTAGCCTTTCAATCTCCAATTTTACTGTTTTCTGATATGTTGTATCCTTAGCTATATTATTATTATTATTATTATTAGGAGTATTTATATACCGCTTTTCAACAAAAAGTTCACAAAGCTGTTTACAGACAAAATCAAATGACTAAATGGCTCCGTCCCAAAAGGGCTCACAATCTAAAATCTACAATCTAAAATTACTAAAATAGGTCTTTACAATCCCTGTAGCTATCTATTTCGCACGCGTGCATACACATAAAAGAGATTGTGTTAGCTGTAGCACCATTATTTTTAGACTGTATTATGGAAAGATCATCATTAGCAGAAACCTCACATAACCAGAGATTTAAGATTTCCATTATCATTCAAGTCTCAGTGCAATCCTGTGCATGCTCTCTCAGAAGTACGTCCTGCTGTGTTCAATGGGGCTCACATGAAAACAGGTGTGTACAAGACTGCAATCTATACTACATGTAACAGTTCTAAGACTACCTACTCCGCAACTTAATCTAGAACTCTTTCTACACTGTAGTAACTTCCTCCACATCTGCATAAACATAACTTCTATAAGCTTACCAGATACTGTAATTTGCCCTATCTTTTCAATCACTAACTTGTGTTTGCACTGCTCCTCTTCAAGGATATTTAATTAAAAATATGTTCTTGCTCTATTTGTACCCTGGCCTAAGACTGACATCGACTTCTTCTAGATAAGGCTAGGCTTTGAGTGTACAAATCCTATCTAACATTCCAGAACGGCAAAAGAAATGAGATTTCTCTCGCAAACAAGATTCCTATAGCTCTGGTTTTAAGTGTGTTAGATCACAACAGAGACAAGGAACATGATGCTTAGCTTCAGATCCTCACATCGCCACCCCTGAATCGCCTAAGACACCATCAACCGAAATACTGGTTCACGTCACCGAGAGGTCACCCCACCCTTTACAACCCAGAGGCAAAAGCCTATTAAACACACTTTCCAGCCCGATTCTTTGCATGTTTATTCCGAAGTGCCGGATTCCATGGGATTTACCCTCAAGTCCGCATGCCTTCATTAGCCCTCCTCTGTAAAAAGTACATGCGGGACGGGGGTCCAGCACTGACACGCACGCGGCGATCCTTATTCCCTGGGAGTGGGAAAAGGAGATAAAACCGGGGCCCACGGATGACGAAGGGGGCTCCCTCAAGGCTTCCCCCTCCAGCCCCTCACTCTAGCCACCCAAACACACGGGGCTCCTCCCCTCACGCACGGGGGCTCCTCCCCTTCTTCTTCCACCCCCCCGTCCTCGGGGGGCTGGGCGGCCTCCCCTCCCTCTCACCGGTCATTCAGCTGGTCCTCGGTGCCCGGCAGCGGGTGCACCACGAAGTGGATCGATGTCATGTTTCACTCCCCCTCCCTGAGGGGAGGCGGGCAGGGGCCGGGCGCACAAGGAGGAGGAAATGGGAGGGGGGAGGAGGAAGGACAGACGAGGGGGAACTTGGTGTCTCCTTCAGGGTGTCGCTGCGTGTCTCGATCACACTCGGGAGCCTTCGCTCCGCGCGAGGGAAGAGGCAAGACGGGATAGCGCGGGGCGCAGGGAAGGGGGGGGGCTCGCGGCGACGGCGGGAAAGGGTTCGGTCAGCACCCCACTCTCACACGCGCCGCCATCTTAACTTCCAGCGGCCCCAATCTTCCCTCCCTCCTTGTGCCGCGCCGGGGAGAGGGAGGGGCGGGATGTCTCCGGCTCTATAGCGAATGGCAGGTCGTCGCTCACTACGAAACCAGCGACGTTAATGTAAAAGTCATAGAGATTGGACGGCATGGCGAGGCGATGCGTGATTGCGTCGGACGTGACTTTTAAGAGGGGAGGGGTGGCAGTGGGGTGCGAGCTGCTTCTTTCTAGTGCTCGGAGGAAAGGATGAGCGGCGGAGCGAGGGCTGCGCGTCATCGTCGCCTATTTCAGGGGGCGGGAGGAAGGCGCCTTGATGGCTCGCCTGCTAGGCCTGTAAGGCGAAGTAGGGCTGAAGGTAGATTCCCTCTCTCCCGGCAAGAGGTAGCGTGAGCACCGGTTTATAGAGTCAAAAAGAAAAGCCTTTTCTGGACTACCTCTTCAGTGGTTGAGGAGGAGTTCGTGTACTGTATTTTAATGTGCCCCCCCCCCCAAAAAAGGCCTTCCAGTTCCGTGTGAGGACTAGCTGCAGTCACTAACATATCAGGGAGACGGATTTAGCTGCATATATATATTATATACCCTTCTTTTGGATGTGCTATTTTTCCGAGTGCAGGGACATTGAGGGGAAACATTCAAACGTGCAATTGACCTGACGTGGTTCATTCCAGAAGCACCTTCACCACTTTATTCAGAAAAGAGGCTTGTGGTGTCTTGAAAGCGAACATGTTCGTTGTAACATACGTGTTCATAGACTATTATATTTAAGTGATCTGTGTCCAGCCCTTCTGGTTTAAAAATCTCCATCAGCCGACTGTGTAAACTGGTCCTCCTGCTGAATAGAACAGGCTTGGGAAACTCCCAACTTCTGGCTGCCTGCCACTAGCCCCTGGATGAAGTTGAAAGCCCACATAACTGTTCAGCTTGGTTCTTCAGTGGGTTTGTACAAATGCTTAGGCCTACAACTCTAAACACAGTTACTAGAAAGTGAGCTCCCACAAGGAAACTTATTTCTGAGTAAATGTACATATGATTGAAATGTTGATCTCATGAGTTACCATCCTGCATGAGTTACCACACACCCCAGTCTAAACTTCCAAACTGTTTAAAACCTTGTGGCTTCATCCTGAATATCACAATTACAAGTGTGTGTTTAAAACCTGACACACTAATTTTACATTGTAAAGCTACAAAATCCTATTTCATTTTAATCCTATGCACACTTAAAAAGGTAAAGGTGACCCCTGACAATTAAGTCCAGTAGTGTCCGACTCTAGGGTGTGGTGCTCATCCCCATTTCAAAGCAGAAGAGCCAGCATTGTCCGAAGACGCCTCCGTGGTCATGTGGCCGGCATGACTCTCCTTGCCACAGCGCGTAGCATGCAGCTGGAACACGGAGCACTGTTTACTTTCCCGCGGTACCTATTTATCTACTCGCATTAACATGCTTTGGAACTGCTAGGTTGGCAGGAACTGGCCAAGCAACGAGAGCTCACCCTGTCGCGGATTCGAACTGCCGACCTTTCAATCAACAGCTCATGGTTCAGCGGTTTAACCCACTTACTTGGCCTTATGCACACTTACTTGGGGTAAATTATTTGATATCAGTTGATTACTTCTGAATAAATGTTCTTGGCCTTACTTACTTGGCCTTATGCACACTTACTTGGGGTAAATTATTTGATATCAGTGGATTACTTCTGAATAAATGTTCATATTCAAGGCTAGGTTTTTCTGCATACAATTTTTTTCTCCCTATCACTACTAATTATTTAATGTCAATGTGCTTCAGACACATGCAATATTACTTTCAGGAAAAGCATGAATAATTTAACATGCAGTAGGAAACCAGTGATGTTATAAAGCTGTTTCTTATATCGTCTTCAAAATAGATATTTTTGTAGCTATTTGTATATCATATGGCAATGGTCTTCAGCTTGTCAAGAGCCTGGGACCTACCTAAAACTGCAACTGACAACATAGGACCCACCTTCAAGAATCCACTCAGTGAGGGAGTGACAGTGATGGCCAATCGGCATGTGCTGCTAGTGGGCTGTAGTTTTGAAAGAGAGAGAGAGAGAGGTGAGGCAAGGCAGGGAGTAGGCTGATGGAAAGGGTGGGGAATTTGGCCAAAGCAAAGCCTCCAAAGTCAAAGTCTCCAGTGAGATGTACCTCTTCTAGAACCCCTAACCTTGGTTGCTGTTCAAGCTGTGCAGGCCTGAGTCTCAGAACAAAATGTCAACAGCAACAGTGCCGCAATCCAGCTGATGCTGGGTCATGACTGACTTCTGTGTCCCAACCCACTTATTGAAGACCTTTGTGTTATGGTATACTGTACAAAGTACAAATAATAGTGTGGCTTTGTGACAAAAACCTAATATGTGAAGTGCCCCGGGTGTGGGTTAGGCATGTTACGCCTCTGCCCTGGCCTTTAAAGTTTGGGGTGCCACAGGGTTCTATTCTGTCCCCCATGCTTTTTAACATCTACATGAAATCGCTGGGGGAGATCATCCGGGGATTTGGAGTGGGGTGTCACAAATATGCTGATTAACACCCAACTCTGTCTGTACCATCTCGCTCTGGGAGGCTGTGGACGTCCTGGAGCTCTGTCTGGGGGCGGTTGGGGTCTGGATGAGGGTCAGTAGGTTAAGATTAAATCCAGAAAAGACAGAGGTCCTCCTGATCAGGAAATCCTCAATGCAGGTACTGAGTCATCTGCCCAATTCGAATGGGGTTGCATTCCCCCTGCAGGAACAAGTGCGCAGTTTAGAAGTGCTCCTACTTGCAGCTGTCCCTGGTGAGCCAGGTAGCAGCTGGTGCGCCAGCTGTGGCCATACTTGAGTTGATCGGACCTGACTATGGTGGTCCATGCTTTAGTGACTTCAAGACTGGATTACTGTAACGCACTCTACATGGGGCTGCCCTTGAAGGTGGTTCGGAAGGTGCCATTGGTAGAGCTAGGCAGTTTGATTCTGTTGGGCCGCTGCTTCAGCAACTATACTATACTGGCTGCCCATTCATTTCCATTCATTCCCAATTCAAGGTGCTAGTATTGACCTTTAAAGCTCTTCATGGTTTAGATCCATGTTATCTGAGGGACCCAAGTTATCTGGATCATCTGAGGGGGCTCTCCTATGAGTGGCGCCTTTGTCCCAAGTTAGCGGGATGGCGATGTGAGGGTGAGCCTTCTCTGTAGTGGCAACACAATTATGGAATTCCCTGCTGGGGTAATTAAGTACTGCCCCCTCATGGCTTTTCGGTGAGGGCTCAAAATGTTTCTGTTTTGTCTGGTGTTTGGGTGATGGGTTGGTATCTCCCCTCTAATAGTGTTTTTGTTCTGCTGCTTCGTTCTGGTCTAAATACAGTAGTCGACCTCCAATGGTTTTATCGTTTTTAGTAATTATTTTATTGTTTTTATATATTGTAAATTTTATTCTTGGAACTTTGTAAGCCACCTTGGGCATTTGTTCCAGCATGGGAAAATCAGGATATTTTTTTTAATAATGTAGTCAAAGCAGTTTCCTTCACCCTTTCTTACCCTGGGCATACATACTAATACACACCAATTGTTACACACAATTTAATTAATTGTTTTTAATTATTTTAATGTGTATATATGTATTTTAATGTCTGTGTTATAAGCCGCCTTGAGTGTCCTTGTTGGGAGAAAAGGCGGGGTATAAATTCTTTAAATAAATAAATTGTGTGTGCTTTCTGAATATTGTCTGCATGGAATCAGTGGTCCTATGACAGGGTGCAAGCTGTTCTCCTTGCTGGGGACACTGTCACCTACAGGTTCTATGTGCTCTCCTCCTACCCACCAGGCTATGAGATTTTATTTATTGCATTTATATCCTGTGTCTTTCTTCCATGAGAGAATGGAAGGTGATATATACAGTTTCCAGTTGGTCTTCCATCCAGGCACTGATTGGATCCAGACCTGCTTAGCATCAGCAAAGCCTTCAGACCATGTCCTGAGGTTGGCTGACTGTTGTGGTTGTAGTAGGCTTCCTTCCTTCCTCGTCTGGCCCTGGCTATTCTCTGTCAGAGTTGTTTTCAGACTGCTGCTGGCTGTGTTTAGGCATTGAACCTCTATCTGAGGGGAGCCCTGAAGCTCGTAGCTGCAAGCATTAGTTCTCTCCCAAAGACTGGGCTTCTGACAGTAGGCTCTTCTTGGCAGTGTGCTCATGCATGGACTGTATTCCAAGCTATCATCATGCCTTCCCAGCCACTTGTCCTTACTGACGTGTTTTCATTGCACACTTGGGTTGTGAGTCTCATTGCACACTTGGGTACTTGGGTTGTCATTGGTTTACAATATTGTATTTGGTGGGTGGCAGCCGAATTGGCAAGGGCACCATGGGAGTGTCTGTTGGTGCTACTATATCATCTCTTGTTTACATTGGTATTGTTTTTGCCTTCTGCTTTGCTGTTGGTAACGCATAATGTTGCAAGGATATTATACCATTGTATCTCAGCCGTATCAGCCACAAACAGTACTGTATGTCCCAAGCATTTATTTCCTCAGAAGTAAGTCTCACAGAGTTCTTCTCCCAAGTGAGTATCCTTCGGAATGCAACCTAAACAAAAGCAAACGTTAAAACACCTAGTTCTCTTATACATTATCAGAATATAAGGGGGTGTAAATACAGTGATAGTAACATCTTGGTCAGAGAGAAAAGCCTAACTCTTCATATTCGGGACAACAAATGGCCCAATTCTGTGGACCATTTACACGGCGGGAACAAGTGTTTCAGTGGCATAAACAGCTTTATAGCTGTCACAATGCGACAGCAACAGCAAACAGCCGGGTACGTGCAACAATGAACAGCAGGCACCCGCCGCCCCCAGTGAGCTCGTGCAGGGCTCAGAAGGGAGGCAGGGAAGGGGTGGAATGGAGTAGGGTAGGCAGAATGGGAAGGAGGGCAGATCGTACCTGGGAAGGGGGCGGGTTCGGCAGTAGCAGAACCTGGTGAATCCTAACACCCCCCCCGGCCCAATCCGCCTTCACCGGTCAACGTGGACTTGCGTCAGCGATATCACTGGTGCAGATCCGAGTTGACCCCTGACGACAGTGGGGTTTTACCCTGGGGGAAGGGAACAAATGTTCCTTTCCCCCGAGTCGACCTCAATATTTTGAAACTCCCATGGGATACAGTGGACACCATGTTGGCGCCGCTGCATCACCATACAGGAAGTTAGGTAGGATTGGGCTGCCCATATGACAGAAGAGTGTTTTTCTTCTTTAATGTGATCTATTGCTAAAATAGCTTTTTATGTTGTTTTGTTAGAGACTTTTTTTTTACATAATATTGGCTCTATTCTCCAAAATTAAGATTGATGCCATCAGCTGAATTAATTAAGACAGTGGTCCCAAATGTTTTAGCACTGGGACCCACTTTTTAAAAAGACACTCTATTGATCTGTCGGGACCCACCTAACTTTACAAGACTAAAAACAAAAAGTTTCACTTTACCAGCCACGCTACCCTCTGTTTTTATCCTTTTTGCTTTGGTGAGGGGGACCACCTTCTCGAGTGTTTGTTGAGCTCCATGTTCATTGGACCGTCTGCCAAGCCTCCGAGCCATCCACCAGATCCTACTTTTCTTGGGTCCGGCGGCTGCCCAAGTCCTCAGCCGGCGGAACTGGGAAGGCCGGCCTTTCGCCGGCCTTCCCAGCTCTAAAGTAGTCGTGCTTTACGGCACATTTGCGACTATTCCGGGCGGCGGACACTAGGTCCTCCACCTAATGTTTAAGCAGGATTGCGCTGTAAGTTTGTAATTAAAGATTCTTAAAAGAAATAGTTTGTTTTGCATAGCATATCTGTTTTTATTAAGAAGGATACTAAGGAATGGCTCAGGGCCCAGAACATGTATGCTTTGTGTGAAGTGTATTTGGGAAATCAGAAGGTGTGCTTAGGTGGGCCTTGGAATGCAGGAAGTTGCTGCTATGATTCTTATTCTCCGACATAGCCACAGCCACTAGAAAAGGCTGGCCACTTTCTCCTTCAACTCAAGGCTGCCTAACTGAGTCAGAGCAGGGAACCCATAGATGCCAGATGGCCAAGAAGGGTCAGGCCAGCTCTGCAATCTGCAGGAGAGGCTGCTCAGCTCCTTTCATCAGACTGTTCTCACCTTGCTGAACCTTGCAGCCTGCCAACTGAGAAGGATTTATTTCAAATTCTAGAGTTAGAATCATTTGTGCAAACTAAGCAATTTTGCATAGTTTATTTCACAATAATATATTCACTTGTCAAGATTCAAGACAACAAATAATTTGAAACTTTATTATAATGAACAGAATAGTTTTAGAGCTAAAAATAACAGCACAGGAGGGAGGGCACGTGGAGAGTCTCTGTTCTTACCTGCCATCTAACGAGGCCCTCAGGATCCTGAATATGTCCAGCCACCAGCACTGGCTCCAAAAGCATGCAGGGTCCAGGAGCACTGAGCCAGGGCTTCCACCCCAAAAGGAAATTGCTGAAGAGCCAATCCTGAGAAGGGAAAGAAGCAAGGGAAGATCAAAAAGTAGTCTCCGGCTAGATGGAGATGAAGGAAGCCAAAAGTTGGACCTGGGTTCTCCTTGCTCTGCCAGAGAAAAAAAGGAAGAGGTACCTCCTTGTGTGGAAAATAAGGTGGAAACCCAAGGAAGAACTTAGGAAATGGTCCTCTGCTGCCATCTACTGGATATATACTGGATATTTGGATTGGGAATAATAAACAAGCTAATAGCAACTAACTGCTGCTTAAGTCCCCCCCCCCCCCTTTGCTTAGTTATTGAAAGCTTCTGGTAAGGTCAAGTATTGACACACGTTCCCCACATAGATTTGAAGTAGTGAAGGGTGCTGTAAGGCAAGGGCCATATCACACTAGTCTTGACATGGTAGTCAGCAAACTACTAGCTTGTAGTTTTCAGACACATCTCAAGATGCCTTATATCTGAAGGAATATCTTGTGTCATCCAGGAAACTCCTTGCATAGATCCCCTTCCATGTATTAAGATCTTCTGGGGAAGTCACAGGGCGTCAGGGTTACATCTAGAGAGGGTTTTTTATATAATTGCATGGGGAAGTTCACTTCTCCCTTCTAATGCCAGGATGGTGTAGTGGTTTGGGAGTCGGACTTAGACCTGGAAGATCCAGGTTCAAATCCCCGCTCAGCCATGAAGCTTCCTGGGTGACCTTGGGCCAGTCACTATCTCTCAGCCCCACCTACCTCACAGGGTTGTTGTGAGGACAAAAGGAGGGGAGGAAATATGTGCACCACTCTGAGCTCCTTGGAGAAAGGGCTGTATAAAAATGTGAAAAATAAATAAATAATGGTGTTATTTCAAAGAGCTTTTAGCTTGTTTTTCAATGAACTGTTTTGATGCTTGAGGATTGCTGGTTTCAGTGTTGCCTTGTAGTGTTGCCTTGTGTTGCCTTGTATTACATGTGTACTGTTTCTCTGCTTTTTAGTTTATTGTTGAAGTGGTTCTGGACCCCACTTGGAGAGCTTTTGCTAGCATATATATATATAAACCTTATTTGTGATTTTTTAGTATTTTAAAGTGCAAACTGCCTTGAATGCCCTGACAGAAAGGCAGATTATAAATGATCCTAATTAATTAATTCATCTATTCTGAAGAATTAGCATTCTCTCAGGTATTAACTTCTGTGCTTTATACCGTTATACAGCACTTGGCATATCTTTAGGGAAAAGGTTTAGATATGTATGCGGGCCAATTTTAGTTAATTAGAACTCTAGTGATTCATCTACCAGTGTAAACCTCAGTAGCCCATTGTGACCAATTTGCAAAGCTTTGCTGATAAAATAAATATCCCGTATATATCTTCCAGTTTAGATTCCAATAGTACAATGCTTGCCCCAGGGACTTCCAGAGCACCTCTGTCAGGTTTTATTGGATTCATTTCAGCTTGTTCCACCTGAGGGAATGCTTAGGATCCTTGGATCTGTGCAGCGAACTATCTGTGCACTCAATGATGGACCCATCTTGGGACAACCCCTGGACCCCAGGTTCCCTGGGCGGGCAACCAACTGGAACCCAAACCCCCCCTGATAAGGGAGACCTTGCTCAAAAGACCCCCAGGCTAGGGCACCTGGGCCCGCACCCCTCCTGGGACTCTCACTGGGCGAACTTGAGTGAGTAAACGGGGTATTAGCTGGCCCTGAGATTGGGGACGATAGCTGGTACTGGCCCCAAGGAGGAGGAGGGGCCTATGGGCGGATCGACACAGGACACCAACGATCCAGGTAGCCAGGTGACAACAACCCTACAAGAGGCATTGCAGGGGAAAGGCCAACCTGGAAAAGTATCTACAGGAGGGGCTGGACGGGCACTACTGTAAAGAGCGGAAATAAAAGAAACAACATTGCAGCACACCAGACACCTTTTCCAACTTTATTGGGGACCCCGCCTAGGCCCAATGAGCACCCCTTTGATGTAGAACTTCCCCCATGGGACGCCCCGGGGCCAGGACCGGATTAAGACCTTTATAGGCTCTAAGCACTAACAAGATTATGGTGCCCCCATATATATGTAATTCAAAATAAAAACAATACTAAACCGTAAAATAAAATGAATGATATTTTAATTTAAATTCTTGTATTTTCTTAAGCTATTTGGTGCTTTAAAAGTGAACTTAGTAAAAAAAATAAACTAAAAAAAATCAATAAAATATATTTTGAATTAATATACTGCATTTTGGGTTCAGTGATTCCCCCTTCTTTTTCCAGACTTTGTTTTGGTTAACTGGGTTTTTTTGCACCATGATCCATGGTAAATCCGGCACTGGAAAAAAACCTCTGTGGTGCCCCCCTCCCTTGATGCCCCAAGCACATGCTTATTTTGCTTAATGGTTAATCCAGGGCTGCCCAGAGCCCATGGGGACCACAACAGATTGTATCATGATCACCCCAATTCTTTGTGAATTACATTGGCTGCTAATTTGTCTTCGGGCTTCAAGGTGCTGGTGATGGCCTTTGAAGCTCTAACAGATTGGCACCTGGATATCGCAAGGACCATCTCCTCCTATATGTGCCTTCCACTACACTCCTGTCATCATCTCAGGCCTTGCTCTGAGTCCACTTGCCCTCAGAAGTACAATGGCTTGGTACCTGGCTATCCACCAGGAGCAGGGCTTTTTCAGTGAGGGCACTGCTCTTGTGGCTTGCTTTCCCCATTGAGATTCAGTTGGCCTGAAACCCCCGCCCCCACTGCTTCAGGAGATTGGTTGCTACCTGGCCTTTTTGCTCTGCTTTTGCGGCGGGGGGGGGGGGGGGAAGGATTGTGATGGTGGTGGGGTTGCTGGAATGGTATTTTGGATTTTTAAAATTTGATTGTTGTTGATTCTCTGCTTGTAAAGCTGCCTTGAATTGCTCTATGGCAGAAAAGGCAGGGCAAAAATGTTTTTAAATTAATAAAGCCAATTAAAGTACATTTATTTCTAATGGAAAACTCCTTATATTGGCAGAATTATGCCTGTTCCTACTCCATTGTTCCTGAAGGAGGTTGCTTACCTAGAGTTGTATTTCCTAACATTTGGAACTAAAATAATAGCCACTGCTTATCAAGTACAATTTGCTTCTGGGCGCCATTACCAGTTCAAAGTGCTGCTTTTTGCCTTGTATGGCCTGGGGCAGTGGTTCTCAAACTGGTGATTTGCAACCCACTACAAAATCTGGAAGCATAAAAGGGATGTGGCAATGTCAGTGATGGCACTTTCAGGGACCCACCACTGCAGAAAAAAAGAGGTATTTTCACATAACCCCCCCCCCCCATGCCTCAGAAGAGTTTCCAATCGCATTTGGGAGCTATTTTCGATGAAAACTGGAAGTACAGGCTCCCTTAACCGCCTGTAAAAGTATTTTTGTAAGCCGCCTTGGGTCCCGTGGGGAGAAAGGCGGGATAGAAATATGGTAAATAAATAAATAAATAAATAATAAAAGTTTGAGTACCACTGCCCTGGGGCCGTTACAGCCCAATTTATTTATTTTTCTTATACCACCCTTCCTCCAAGGAGCTCAGAGTGGTGTACATATTTCCTCCCCTCCTTTTTGTCCTCACAACAACCCTGTGAGGTAGGTGGGGCTGAGAGATAGTGACTGGCCCAAGGTCACCCAGGAAGCTTCGTGGCTGAGCGGGGATTTGAACCTGGATCTTCCAGGTCTAAGCCCGACTCCCAAACTTATACATATTTACTCAGAAGTACGGTAAGTCGTCCCATTGAGTTTGGGTAAGTGTGTATAGGATTACAGACTTACGGTGTCTTCCAGACTGCCTCTTTCCATACAGCCTGCCTCACCAGTTGAAGTCTAGTAGTCAATAAGATGTGAGGTCTGTTCTGTCCTTCTGCCAAATTAGGACAGTCATGGCTAGGAGCTGAACCTTCTAAGGTACAGCGCCAAAACTACTGAACCTTTTCCCTGCCGCTTCACTGAGCTTTTTGAGGGATTATAAAACCTCCTTCTTTTGTCAAGCTTTTGGCTGAAGTGGTTGTTTTTTCTGTGGCTGTTTAACCTATAATGGTTTTATTATTGTTGCTTATTTTATAGTACAGTAGTTGCGTGTTTTATGTTGTTTTTGCTGTTGTATATCACTTTGAGCTCCCGGGAAAAGCAACGTAAAAGTATGTTAAATTAGTTTTATAAAGTTTCCTTGGAGTTTAGTTGTTTTTCAGCATTTTATTCCTCTGGGTGTAAGCCCAATTACTATTGCTTCATGAAAGCACCCTCCAATGCATCACATGGCGAGTTTAGCACTCTGGATAAGGTATATGATGTTATGGAATCATTAAATTGAACCATCTGCTTAATGGACAAATGCCATGCAATTGTGGAAAGTTCAAATTTTAAACATATATGACATAGATAGTCAAAAGTGCAGCTATACCTGTGCTTCAAGTCCTCATCTGGCCTGTCTTACACCAGCTAAAATAATGCTGTTGAAACATCAACGTGATACTGTGGCTATATCTGTACCAGAGAGAGACCAACTGTTGGGCACCGTAGATACTGAACAACTGAATGCAGTACTTAAAAGTACCATTTGTATAGCACTGGCAGAGTGTGTGTCGGGTCTCGGGGCCCCTCCACCTTCTCCCATGGAGGGAGTATGTTAACATCAAAGGCAAATTTGATTCCATCTCTGCCCAAGAGAACATGCCATGCTTAGGTAAACCACAGGTAATCTTTTATTACAGTCTCGGGTCATACACAGTGCCAGAAGTAATTCGCAAGTTGTGTCCCTGGACTCCCTAGTTCCTTTCCCTAGCCGCCGCCACCACCACCACCCCCGGTGGCTGCTCACAGGAACCCTCTCCTATCCAGAGGACAGGGATTGCCTGGGAGGAATAGCCAGGCCCAGCAAGGTACTCCCTTTAGGTTGGAGGCAGTGAGCTTGGGAATTGTTGGAGCCAGCAACCAAACACTTAGCCCTTCAACCCTAGGAAAAGCCCATGCTCCAGGCTTGCAGTTGGCAAAGTCTTGCTGGTCCCTTTTCTTCCTTTTCTTCCAGCCCCTCCTTGCCCTTTCTTCTGTCTTAAGCAGCTTCCCTTTTCTTCATCCCCCAAGCCCATCTGTGTTCTCTTCTCTTTCGTCTTCCCTCTTTCCATGTCCTACCTCTGTGCTCCTTCTCCTCTGCTCTGTTCTTGCCTGTTCCTCTCTTGCCCTCTCTGCTGTCTCTGCCTGCCTGTCTGCCTTCCTTCTCCCTGCCCTTCCATCCCTGCTTCTGCTGCCTCCTGATTAGCTGCCAGCCTGCCCCAGCCAGCGATCTCTGTCTCCTGACAGCTCTGCAGTACCCAGTGATGACGTAATCTTCAGCCGTCTTGAAGCTGATCAGATGGCCGGAAGAGTCTCCCACGAGCCACACAGTTCCATGGGATGGCAAGAGACTCCATAGTGTGCAAAGTGCTTCATGTGTGTTATCTTGATGTAGTACTTACAGCAATCTTTAAGGTTAGTAATAGGGCCTTCTCAGTAGTGACACCAACCCTATGGAACTCCCTCCCTCTTAGTTTACGAACTGCTCCCTCCTTAGAGGCTTTCTGGCGGAGCCTAAAGATGTTTCTTTTTAGATTAGCCTTCAGGGTTTTAATACTGGACATCGGAGTTTTATGTAAATTATCTCGATGCTGATTAGATTTTACAGGCTGTCCTTAAGAGACTACTGCTGCAGGGGGTTTTTTGTGTGTGGTTTTTTATGTGATATTTTTAAGGTTGTTTTCATGTTAAGAATATGTTAATGTTTTTAGTGTAAATTGTTGTTTGATGTGGTTTTATGTGTTGTAAGCCGGTTTGGGTACCCTTCAGGGAGAAAAGCAGGATAAAAATTGAGTAAATAAAATACAGTACATTCTCAAGGATTTTATGGAGTGTCTCCATCTTTTGTAGCCTTGCAGTTTCCTACAACATTAGGATTACAGTACAACTGTTTTTGGCAACCTTGAATTAATTCAAGGAAAAAATGTTCTTTCATGAGGAGTGGGATTTACAAAAAATGCAACATAGGCCTTACCACAACCCCAAAAACCAGTGGTATTTAACCACTGGATGCACACAAATGCTTCCACATGTGAGTAATTCAGAGCGCAATCCAGAGCAGAAAGCCGGCAATGAAACAAGCGTTCCGTAACCGGGAGAAGTCGTGAATGTGCCGTAAAGCACGTTTACGATGACTCGGGAGAAAGGAAGGCCGGCGCAGAGGCCGGCCTCCCTTGCTCCATTGCCAGAACACCCCTGCGACTGCTGGACCAGGTAGGCCGGGATCCAGCGGGCGCAGGGGCGTTTTGGCGGGCAAGGGAGGGGGCAATTGGCCTAGCCGGCCCGGGAGGAGAAGCGGGATGGCCTCGACCAAATCCTGGCCCCCGCCGGGTGGCTAGGCCGTTACACGGCCTCCTCCAACTTCCGCCAGCTATTTAGCCCCGGTTTACACTCAGGGAAGGGAACAAGTAGATAAGACTCGAGTAGACCTTCCCCTTCCCCGAGTAGACCTCTGGCCCGACGGCAAAACAGCCACCAGGGCTCAGGATCCAGCAGGCAGCCCTGGGCCGCCGGCCGGATCCTTACGGTGGATTGCTCTGCCCGAGAATTAACTCCACCTGATGTATAATAGTAAGGTTAGCAGTAGATGTGACTTCGAGATATTCAGCTTTACATAAACTATCTGGATCAACACAGGCATCACAAAACAGTGATGTTGACTACACCCTGGAATAAGAAGCACCTTTTATTGTTCTGTGCTGCTGTGTTTGGAGAGCAGTTCTACACTTGGAGAAATGTCTGGAAGCATTGCTAGAGAGATAGTACAGTAAATTGTTACAAGGTGCTAGATACTTTCCCAATATAATGGAGGAATTTGGTACCCCTGTGGTGTAAGATACCCTGATTACTGCAAAAGTCTGAAGATTTTTATACCTCTCATCCCAAACTTGTGATATCAAGTCCATCTCTTAATATTGTAAACAGTTACAAGAAGTAAAAAGCAGCAAGTGCCAAGGCATTTTGAGTAAGCTGAGCCAAGCTGGTTCCTGGAGCTGTTTATAGTGGAGCTGGTTGTCTCCAGTCTTGTTCCCCAAGATCATTTATATAGGTCCAAGGGACTGGAGGAAGACGGGGTAACAGGGAAGCATATGCAATTTCTTGAGTTGCACACACCCTGAACTGAAACTACATTTAGGTAGTTTTTGTGTAAATGTTGGAGGTTGTGTGCCCAAGCCTAGCCAACTTTCCAGCACCGATGCAGCCATGCCAACAATGGGGCATGTGCTGTATCCTGGGGGGGGGGGGGAGTCATGGAGGCCTCGGGACAGCATGGCGGCTGCATCGACTCTAGAAGATTGGATAGGATTGGGCCCTAACTTTTTAATATAACATGCACAATTTGGAGTTTCAGATCTAAAATTTTTCCCCAAATAGTAGTTTTATTTCAAAAAATTTATTTGACTTCATAGGATGATGTGGGCTGGCTTTGCTTTCAGCCTTGAAATCTATGTTTATGTGTTTAAGATGGTGAATTATGAATTATTTTCAAAATTGTTAAATTTCATGTTTCAACCCAACCAGTCTTTGTTTCCCATCACAACAGCTTTAAATCACACCTATCATACTCATCCAGGGTGACCAGACGTCATCCTTCTCCTGGACATATCCTATATTTCAGCCTTCTGTCCGGGGTCCAGGAGGAATTTGCACTAATTTCAAAATGTCCTTCATTTTGAGAAAATAGATTCAATTTCCTTTGTTTTTCTCTTACTGGTGGCGCCAAGCAAGCATGTCTCTTCCTTTTACAAAATGTGGTGAGCATGCAAGTTTATAGAAGGATAAGCAGGCAGGCAGCCTGAATGCTAGAGGGGCACAGTCAGAACGTTAACAGCAAGCTTCCTGTTAACATTCGCTTAGTCTCCTCTAGTGTTCAGGCTGCCTGTCTGCTTATCCTTCTATAAACTTGCATGCTCACCACGTTTTGTGAAAGGAAGAGACATGCTTGCTTGGCGCCACTGGTAAGAAGAAAAACGAATGTAACCGGGGGGGGGGGGTTGAGTACATAATGTAATAATAATTATATGTAATATAGTTTTAAATTAAACACATGAAATCAATATAGATATAGATATATAGTGTTTTTAGCTTTTAGTTTGTAATGTCCTACATTTTTCATTAATGTCCTACATTTTTCATTAATGTCCTACATTTCGGGGTGCCTTGTCCTCCTTTGTGGTTATGACTTCTGGTCACCCTGTACTCATCCCATGGTATAAGATGGCACACTATACGCATTGAGGAGCTATATGTGTGTAAAATGGGCCACTAATGGTTTTTAAGGGAAATCATTAACTTGGAACTTCTGGACATCATGGTACATCAAGTTGCAAACTTGAATTGGTTCATCAATGTGGAATTTTGCTTTTACTAGCCCTCTAGAGATATAGCCACAGTTTACAGTTTCCATGGCAGTTCCCAGATTGTGACATTTTTACAGAGTAATGATGTCATAAACAGCATGCTGGAATACAGCTAAGGCACCTGTAATTTACTCTTAAAGCAAACTTTTGGCCAGGGCTTGCAGACCAATTTTTTTCCTGACGAGTGCCCTTTACCAAAGGCTGTACTCGTAAGCTAATATGGTTTAATGCTTTCTGATGGCAACATTCTGCCAAGCTTTGGAAACTGTGCGGCGGGATTTAAGGCGAACTGACAGAGAATTAAAGAGGCGCTTAAAACTTTTAGACATGCATTGCTGCCATCGATACTGCGACCTGCACTCACATTGCCTCTGTGACATCTCTCTCCACCCGCATTGTTGTTGTACTCTCCATCCATATCCGCATTGCCTCTGTGACATCCTGTGCTGCCGGCCCTGTCGGCCGTGCCGGCCACTCTGCCTCACATCTGTGGAGAGGAAGGCCATCAGAGCGAAGATAGAGGCTGAGCAGGAACTGGCCAGGTAAATGTGTTTTCTGATTTTCACATGCGTGGTTTATACTGCGTATAATGAAGCCGCTGCAAGAAATGAGATAGCAGCCCTGGGAAACCTATTGGGTTTGTATGAACAAATGTGTAATGAAATGTTATTCTTCAGTCCATTGTTTTATTTATTTATATATAAAAGAATTTTTTATCCCGCTCCTGCTGTAGAGGTTTCTGTGTCGCAAGTGTTAGTTTGAGATGCCGGTTAAGTCTGTTGAGCCTACATGTCACCCACTGTAATTTCAGAAACTGAGAGTTCGCCCTAGAGCAGTGCTAAGTCTCTGCTGTGTCGGACTGGCAATTTTTTTCCCTACCATGCCAGGATCTGTCTGTCTGTCTAGACAAAGAGAGAGGCACATAGCACCTCAGCTCTCTTGTTGTGTGTGCATCCAAGTCCCACAGCAAGCCTCAGGAGACTTCACGGCTCCAATTTCTCAAAAAGCAGGAAGCCATACAGGAGCTATGCCACAGACTGGCGGTCAATGGCTCGTGGACTGGCACTGGTGGCCTGCAGACCACAGTTTGAGAAGCACTGCCTTAGAGTATTCCAGTGCTTGGCACATAGCTACTCATTGCAGGAAAAGATAGATAATGGCAGGTAGACTGTCTTTCGGGTAGCTTGTCTGCCGTTACAAATTGAAGAACCGTTACAAATGTCTGGGAACACAGTTTTTGAAAACCATTCTTTCTGGTATTGCTCTTGGATCCAAATATTAGCACAGGCATTGCATGTTTCAAACAATCTCATAGCTGTTCATTTATAAATGTATATATTTGAAACATTGGTTATTTACTGTACTTTTAAAATGTCTGCACTGCTTTCCTATCAAGCACAAGATCACAAACAACAATATAACTTAGTCCAACAAAACAAAAATGGAGCAATCAGTAAAATAGCCTAAAATCAATTTTTTAAAATTATGTAAAGCAGCAGAAATCATAGAATGAAGCAGCATTCAAAGCAATAACCACTGCAAGCCTTGGAAAATACAAAAGGCTTTCACTAAACAATTAAATGAGAAAAGAGTGGTGCCCACTGAACCTGCCTGGGAAGGGTATTCCATCATTGGGGGGGGCCACCACCTCTAAAGAGGCCCCCTCTCCAGTGGCCATCCAATGCCCCTCACAGAAGCATATGCTTTCTCAGAGGGGAAAAAACTGATGAAAATAGATTAGGGGCGTGTGTGTTGAGCATTCTCTGGTAAAAGCAAATGGAGTCTAAGGCAAACCAGGGGCATTTGCCCCATCACAACACTTCCATTATTTCCTGAGCAGCGCTGCTGCTAGTCCATCTCAGAAAACATTTGTGCACTGTAATATTTGAAGAGCAGCAGCATGAGGGTAGAGTTCACTGCAGATACACTGAATAGCAGATGGCAGAATTGGTTTCCTAGCTGTTTCATCTCCTCTGCAAATCCAGGTCAGAAGGGCATAATATGCAGCTGAAAATATTTGGGTAGGAGGAGAAGGCTTACTTGCCTCTGCCTACTGGCTGTCCCTTGAACCTCCATCCTACCAGCTGTTTTCCCCTTGGTGATAGAAATCTGGGTCTGGAACCTGCCCTGGAAGGGAACAAAACTGGTACGGGGAGTTCTGGCAGAAAAACAGTGAATGAGAGAAGGGTTAAGTCCTGGAAGGGTTAACACTCTAACACAGATGACTGTTCGGCATTTGCCATTTCTGTAACATGTGCAATTTGATTGGTTACAGCCATTTAATTTCCATGGGTAGATCATGTGAACAGACCTTTCACAATTTAGCCACTTGAACCTCAGATCTTAGCAACCCTATTCATCCTGTGTATGTGATCCTGATACTGGGATTGAAATCTTATTTTGCTTTCCTGTTTGTTTGTTTGTTTGTTTTAAATTGCAGAATTCGAAGAAGGGTTACTAAGATGCTGGCACAATGTAGTCGCCCTAAGCTTTTAGCTTTAATGGACGTTAAGGGTTTTGACCCTGAGGATATTACAGTGAAGGTGCAAGATGGGAAAGTCAAAGTGTCTGCTGAACATGAAGAAGAATTTAAGACTTGTAGAGGGAAGGAGTACAACTACTCAACTGTCACCAAGGAGATCTGTTTGCCACCAGGAGTGTGCGAGAATGAAGTAACTTACACCATAGGGCCCACCAGTCTGGTGAGGATAGAATCGCCAAGCACATGTCCACCTTGCCTCTTGAGTCTACTGTGAAGACAGAATGATCAGCGCTGGTAGCTGTTCAGCATAAGGATGTAACAGCAGTGAATCCTCTAGGGAACTGTTCTGTTGTTTCGTGTTAACATCACCCTTTAACCATGTGTTAGCAACTGTATTAACCCTCTTCCAACAAACGAAAGTGCTGCAATCTGCTGGTTTGAGTACAAGTTTGTTTGTTTTCTAATTGCCAAGCTGGTACTCTTTAAAGTACAATCACAAGAGGAGGAAAGACACTATTCTTAGAGTGCAATCCTATGCATGTGTACTCAAAAAGTAAGTCTTATTGGGTTCAATGGGACTTACTCACAGATAAGTGTGTATAGAATTGCAGCCATACTTATTTTGGGGCTATGAAGCACTTAAATTTGTAGTAAGTAAGCACTATAGAAGGGATAAATGCACAAGCCCTTCCAAAATTGCTTACAAAATGAAGTCGCAATAAAGGAGGTGAAGGGAAGACAAAAAAGTGCAAAAAAAGTGCAATGAATGTAGTTTGTATTATACATGTTTGTATAATTCCCCTTCACTCATTAAATTTTTCCTCTGCAAACCAGTCACTTTTTTAGGCCCAGGAGGATGGGCAGACTCTCCCCCAGTTGAGTTGCATGCCTACCATTAGTCTGCAAGCGGGGGGGGGGGGGGGGGTTGGTTAGTATCACCTGGGTGCCATGAAGGTTCATGGAAACGTTTGACAAGCTCTGGGTCCCTAGATATACTTCAGTCTTCTCAAAGCTATCACACATTTCAACTATATCCTTGGATTTGCCAGTAGTGCAAATACTACAATTTGCCAGTACTGAGAATACTTAGGGGCCCTATATATCAATCACTTATTAAATCTTTACTGATAAAGTTTGGACATTCAAATTACGCTTTAAGAGAGTCAAGTGCCTGCCCTTTGTAACAAACAATTCAATTCCTTCCTCTAGGTTGGCATTGGCAACTTCTTTAGTCTCACTGGCGTTCCGAGGGTGGTGCGGAACCGTAAGTGGAGCAGGACCTTGCTACATGCGTGTAAGCGGCCCCTCCCCCTCGCCAGTCAGAGCCATCTCCAGCGGGCAACGGCTACCGTGCGGGTGGAACAGAGCTGCCCGCATGATAGCCAGTGCCATTGCCTGCTGGGAATGACTCTGACCGGCTCCACTTAAAGTTCCACACCACCCTCGAAACGCCAGTGTTTAGTCTACTTTATCTTAATGTATAATTTGCAAGCTTTTCCTTTTACTAAAATATTAAAGGTAAAGGTGACCCCTGACAATTAAGTCCAGTCGTGTCCAACTCTAGGGTGTGGTGCTCATCCCCATTTCAAGGCCGAAGAGCCAGCATTGTCCGAAGACGCCTCCGTGGTCATGTGGCCGACATGACTCTCCTTGCCGCAGCACGTAGCATGCAGCTGGAACACGGAGCGTTGTTTACCTTCCCGCAAGCGGTACCAATTTATCTACTCACATTAACATGCTTTGGAACTGCTAGGTTGGCAGGAGCTGGCCAAGCAACGAGAGCTCACCCCGTCGCGGATTCGAACTGCCAACCTTTCGATCCACAGCTCATGGTTCAGCGGTTTAACCTACCATTTAAACCATTAATGGTTTAATCCATTAGTTGAAAGTTATTGTTTAGTTTTAGGCTTCATTCCCACTGAGGGACAAAGGCTCTGGATCCCTAGAGATGGAAACCAGGTCAGGGTTGGTGCCAGGTCGCATTAGGCCCTGGGGCACAACTCCACCCCAAGCACAAGCCTGGGGCCTGGATCCCTCCCCAGAACCTTGCCTGCTTTCTTTCCCACCAACTTACTGGTTCAGGCAGATAGCCAAGAATGTTCCTGTGGCCAGCCGAGAGAAGAGCGGAGGAAGCACCAGCCTGGATTTCATGCACTTGCATGTCTGCCTCCCTCTTTTCACACCAGTCAATAGAGTGGGAGGTGTTTGTCCCAGCCAGCAACCTCACTGCCAGATGTGAGAAACCTCCCCACTGCATTGGCTGGCAGGGAAAAGAGGGAGGAGGATGCGAGTGTGCGTCTTTCTCCTCTTTTGGGACAGACTCTAAGGCCTCTCTCTCTGCTTTGTAACTCTGGAACAGACTCAAGCTGTAAATTCAGCACAGAACGGTGCAATCCACCATAACCTTAGGCGGAGTGGAGTGAGGTGGAGTGAGAGCTCCGCTGGCCTAAGGTGTCGCAAAAGTGCCATAAGGTACTTTTGCAGCTCTAGTGTAAGCAGTGCCGGCACCACTTACATGGCGGTCTCCTGGACCTGCGCTGGCTGACCCAGGCAAGTACTGGGCCAATTGGCGGGAGGGCGTGGGAAGGGTGGGTCAGGTTGGCGGGGGAGGGGGCCATTGGCCGGGCCGGCAGAGGAGATATCGGTGCTGGGTTGCGCCAATATCCCAAGCCCCTTCGTGGGTTCTAAAGAGCTGGCATGCATCTGAGAATGCCCATTGGGGCCTCCAAGGCTTACATTGGGGGAAGGAGATGTACGGGTGTGTTTTACCCCCTCAAGGTGAGCCCAGGCCACATCCTGCACAGGATGCAGCAGCTGGCCATTTAGGATGCCTGCTGCAACTTGTGCAGGATTGGGCTGTAAGTGTGTGTGTTGTCCTTCCAGAGCTTCCCCATTCTGTTTTTCCTCACTCCTGGCTTCACTCGGATCTATGGGTCTTTCTCCAGTCACAGCCTCAGCATATGAGCCAGGTAATTGACCTATTGCCCATGTTTTTTAAACAGTCTCTGAGTGGGGGCAGTTCTCAACTGTCAATCCTACCTGTGATTGCACAAAATAGGTGATCTCTTAACAGCCCATTCCAACCCAACTCCTCTCCAAGTCAGGCATAAGTGTGGCCTAAGTGCAGCCTAAGTTAGGCAGAAGTTATGCCTGAGGTAGGTCAGAGTTATGCCTGAGTTAGGCAGGCTGCAGTTTCTGTGGCCCAGCACCACCCCAGGATCAAGGCAACACTTATCTCCCAGGCAGGCAGGCTTGGTGTCTGGCTCGGGCATGTGCAGGCCTCTGTCTGCATGTGTCAGCGTCCATCCATGGCAGCTGCCGCAGGGTCTGTCGCAGCCCGGTCGCAAAGGGGCTGACCGCAGGCATGGGGGTTGCGCCAGTCATGTGGTGGGCGCAGGGCAGGTGACAGGTGAGCAAGGTGCCTGAGCCCAGCCGCCACAGGGCACCCTGTGCATCAGCCACCTGCTGCAGGGGAGAGTGGCCGTCCCCTCCCTCCTGCAGAAGGCGATGCCACCCCCAAGCCACGTTGAGGCTGCACGCGGGGGTCATGGGGGGTGAGCGGGGGAGGGAAGGGAAGGGAAGGAGGGGGGAGGGAAGGGAAGGGAAGGGAAGGAGGGGGGTGGGAACGTCACACACAAGGGGGGTCTCATGAGGTGTGGAACTGCCTCTGACATGACTTGCTCGTGCGCTGCCTGAAGCCCAGGGCCTCCAGGGCCGGGGCAATGCCCACAAAGAAGGCATCCCGGCGTGCCTGCTGCTCTGTGCCCCGGGCAAGACCGAGAGATGCCTCGGGCTTGTCTGCTGCGAGCATGAAGGGCTCACGCAGCTCATCACACCCCCAGATGGGGCGACGATGGCGCCTCGCGGCAGGCGCTCTGGCAGGGTGGGGGGTGGCCAGCAGCCATCATCAGGGAGTGGGAGGGGAGGCAGACACACAGGCAGGCAGACAGGAGGTGCTGGGGAGGGGCACGGGTGGGTCAGAGACAGACAGACAGACAGACAACAAGGCTGGTGGGAGACAGATTCCGAGAGAGGGGTCTGCAGAGACCGATAGGGACACAGGGGGCGCTCCGCAGATGAAGGTGATGCATAAACAGGCGCCTCTTATGCAGACAGACTTTGGGCGGAAGCGCCTTCATTACGGGCGGACCTTCGACGGAAGCGCCTTCATTACGGGCAGACCTTCGACGGAGGCGCCTGCATTACGGGCGGACCTTCGACGGAGGCGCCTGCATTACGGGCGGACCTTCGACGGAGGCGCCTGCATTACGGGCAGACGCCCTGGCTGTCACTGTTTGCCTGCCTGAGAGGCCCCCCCAACTCCCCCCTCCCCTCTGTGCCATGGGGGTCTGGCAGCGCCCCTGCTGTGTTCTCCCAGGGAAGGCTGTGGCAGTCCCTGGATGGGACTCATGTAGGGGCTTCAGTGCTGGGGGCTGTCTGTGTGTGGGGGGCAATGCTTGTGTAAACACTGGGCACATATGTTTCACTGGGGCTCTGCCCGAGGGGCGTCTTTATTGTTCTGGAACATTAGCAGAGATGGTCAGGCAACGCTGCCAGGGGTAGTCACAGCAGCCAATCTGAAAGCAGCAGCAGCAGCAGCAGCACACCTACCCCATGGACCTGGAGATGCAGGCTCTTCTCCTGTGGAACCACAGCCTGCTCCATAGAAAGGGGAGGGGCAGCAAGTACGACAGCCAGGGAGGTGGAGCAGCAGCAGCAGCGCCGGCAGCTGAGGAGGGTTGCAGGGCTGGCTCCCAGACCTCTGGCTGCATCGAGGCAGACGACAATGGGGCAACCAGACTGCAGCCCCAGGGGTGCTCCCAGGAAGGTAGGTGGTAGTGGACGTTCCTGGGGATACAAAAAACAAGGGGGAGTTACATGTCAGCTGGTGTGTGGAAGCAGTCGCCATTGAAGACAAGCCAGTGTGTCGGTTGCAAAAGCCTGCAGGGAGAGAAAACACAACTGATAGGTGTGACACACATAGCATGGTCTGGGCTGCTTACCTGGGTGTAAGGAGAGCATAATCCTGTAAGGCAGGGGCGGGGAACCTTTTCCCTGGTGAGGGCCGTTTTAAATATTAGAAACTTGCTTGAGGGCCAGCTGTAAGGCCAGGCGCCATTTTTTTATTTAATTAATTTTTGCCCCCGCCCCCCATTGGCCTCCAGAGGCTCCATGCTCACCGTCTGAAGCCGCCGCCAGGTCCGCCCGTCACCTCCAGCGTACCATGCCGAAGAGGGCAAGAGCTTGCCCTCATCAGCGTGGTACGCATGTGCGAAATGGCCAACGGCCTGGTGAGAAGGGGTTGAGGTGGCGGCCGGGGAGGACATGCAAAGGCCCTCTCCTGGCCTCCAGAGGTGACACGCAGACCCGGCGGAGCCTCCAGGGGCCGGTTGGGCGGCCTCCCAGCAATCTCTCTGGGGGCCGGACCGGATGGCCTCGGGGGCCTGATCCGGCCCTGGGGCCGGAGGTTCCCCACCGCTGCTGTAAGGGGAAAGGGTCAAAGAGAGAGACAGCAACACAACTTGGGGGTCACTACCATGGCAAACCTAGCACTACTGACCTGTCAGTTGATCCTGTGGAGAAAAGGGGGGGGGGACAGCTGGTGTCTACATAAGGCTAACAGTTCCACACTTGTGGCATTGTCTGCTCACATGACTACAGGCAGCAATCAGACACAACAGTGGTACAGAGGCATGTATCCTATATATCATAGCAGGCTAAGCAGGCAGTTATCATACAACACAGTGGGAAAGAGGCATATCATAGCAGGCTAAGCAGGCAGTTATCATACAACACAGTGGTAAAGAGGCATATCGTAGCAGGCAAAGCAGGCAGGCATGAGAGGGCACATTGGTAAAGAGGCATGTATCATATATTTCTATATGCAAAGAGGCAGAAGTCAGAACACATGTCAGCACGAACCCTGCTCTTACCTGCTGGTGTTGTTGCCTGTGGGGGGGGGGAAGAGAGGGGCTGGGAGAAAGGCATGGGTTAGCAAATGGTAGCATGGAGGCAGCTGCCCAGGCACAGCTGTAAACAGGTTGGCCACAGCCAGAACAGCCCTCTCTGCCCTTGAGGGGGGCAGAGAGGAGAGAGGAGAAGAGAGAAGTGGGGTGTTCGTGAATTTTGCCCTCCACCGACAAAGTCCCACTTTGTGGCTGTGGGGGACAGAGCCCCACGCCACGTGCTCAGAGAGAGAGAGAGAGAGAGAGTGGAGGTCTGGGGCTGGGCTTTTGTGGGAAAGAGGCTGGGTGGGGCTGGGTGCTGATAGGCTCCCTATCTTAGGCATAACTCTGTCGGTTTCCAGACCCAGCAGGTTCAACTCCGACCTAACTCTGACCTAACTGAGGAGTAGGGTGTTAGAAATTTTCAGGAGAGGGATGGCGTGAGTAAGGTAAAATGGTTCCTATGGGTCTCCTCGAATTTGTGTCCACGTTTTTGGTCGACCTAAATTTTGTGTCAGCATTTGTGTTGGAGGGGGCGTGTCTGTGCTTGCCAGAGTCTGGAATCTGACGTTAATTGGTTTCCGCCCCTGTTACGCTCACGGTCCGCCTATGGTCCGCCCACTTTTAGGTCGACTTGTGCCGGCGTCAGTGGTGCGCATGCGCGGTCCGTTCTTAGTCCGTCGGTCGTAAGTTCGACCTAACTTCGCCCTAAATGGTCGCATTCCAGACCTAAAGTCGTCCTAAACGACTTAGGCTGACTTTAGGTCTGACTTGGGCTGCTTAGCCCTTGGGTTGGAATGGGCTGTAAATTATTTACTGTCACTGTAGCTGGTTTGTCTGCATAGACAAGGCATGTAAGTATTTCCAGTTTGTCCATCAGTCCTCCTCCCAACTGAGAGATGTTTTCCCATGCCTCCCTGCTGGCATTTAGCTTTGTGAGCACTTCTTTTCCCTTGTCACAATCAGTATATGCATACTTGACTATGAGTGCCACGCAAACACTTCAACCAATAGCATTTCCTATCTTCTCAATGTCAAGGATACTTGTGCATGCTTTAGTGCTATGTTTCTGGAACAGTGGGGTCCTGATCCACCCATGGAATGCCAAGCACATGCTGAACACATCATTGTCCCCTGAGCTAATCGGAACTCTTTGGTAGCCCTCTTCAGTTGCATGTAGGATAAAGTCACCACCAGCTTCCTCTTGTGTACTACAGAGCTTCATAGATGCACTAGTGCATTTTAACTACATGTTTGTCCACTTTCCCTATAAGAACTCCAGTTACTGAGCCTTTTGCAATGCCTGCTTCAATGCAATGATCATGAAGGCCAGCATCTTGCCACTGACAAGTCTTTGATGATGTAAAATTTGCTCAGTCGGAGGATTATGGTGGCATACCTTTCTTGGTGCTTCCAGACCATTTCTACTGCTTGGATGAACAGAGCTACATTCATTCTATAATTGTAGGGTGCCCCTGATTTTGGAGAAGCAGGATGCGCCATCTGAGCCAAAGGAAGTTTCCTTCCTGGGGCTAATAGCATCTTCAAGGGGCCATTTTCATTAGGCGCACTGGATTAAATATGTCACATGGAGAGGCGCCTGTGCTTGCCATCCTATACACACTTTCCTGGGAGTTAGCTCCATTGAACTCAATGCCAACAGCACCCAAGGGAGAGAGAGGTGATGTCTACCTGGGTTAGCCTTGCTTGTAGCTCACTTCTGCCTCATCCATCCTGAGGGGGTCTTCCAGGCAAGAAGCAACAGAGCAGCCCCATCCATGGCTTTCTCTGCCTCCACCCGCCACCTCTCTCTGCCCTCTTCTTTTTATGTTGGGAGAAGGACATTTGGAAGTTGCCTTTTGTCTGGCTGGGGGTCAGACAGAGCCATTTTGTTCAATGAAGCTTTAATATTTTGTATACACACAGCCAAGCCAGCATCCCTGACAATCTCGATTGCTTCACAGCTTTTGAACAAGCCTCCACCACAAACAGAGGTTGCTTCTCTGATTGAAACCCCGAGTTCATGACATTTCAAAGACCTCTGACTACATTTGTTGGAAGGAGAAACCAAATGGAAAGAGCCAGGCAGGATGCGCGCATGCACACAGCACACACACGCGCACACACCTGTGTCTTTAGCCCTATTTTGAACGATGAAAAAAGAATTGCTCAGCTCAATGGAAGGAAACCCAGCATTTAATGTAGTCACCCTTAGAAAAGAGACCGATGCAAGCAGAGAAGAGGTAGTTAGCAAGAAAAATTGTGACTCCTTTTCCATGACCTGCGCTGCAATCCTGCACACAGTTTCCTGGGAGTAAGTCCATTGAACACAATGAGACTTCTGATTAGGTATGTACAGAATAATATAAATGGCAGCACCAATGGCACTTCTCCCTCCAGCAGGAAGAGGATCGAAGTGCTGATGAGAAGGGTTCGTCCCGTTGGCTGTTCCAAAGGGAGGGAAGGGATGGTGGCTTCCAATCAGATTCACTGAACAAAAGATCAAGCTAAAGCCACTTTCACTGCAGTCTCTCCTATGCCACAAGCAAGAGGAAGAAGAGGGGAGGACAGGGAGGGCTCTGTGGAGAGCGAGCCTAGGGTGCTGTCTCACCTCCTCCAAGGACTCAAAACTCACAAGTATCAAAAACTATGTGAGTTTTCGTATCATATGTTCAAACCCCACATGGAAGATTTGGAACTCATGGAATAAAAAGTCAAAAAGGTACCTGGACATTGGGAACACACTCATAGATACCTCACAAATAAAGAAACACACATGGGTTTTGCACACAAACATTTCCATGTGAGTTTCTGCACATCTGTTCTTCTGGACCTTAGGCCATCAGAAGCTATCCTCATGTAAGAGATTTCCTTTGCATAAGTGTTGCCTATTACCTGCAGCTCACCCAGACGCCGCAGGGACAAAGATGCAGCAGAGCCAGCAAGATTCCAGTGGCATTTGGTGATATCACTAAGCACCAGTCGGACTGATGAAGCTGCCAGCAGCTCAAGGGTGGGGAAAGCCCCAGCTGTTGTGGATTTTTCCAGGGAGGGGCTGGCTGGGTATTAGTACCATCCCATAAAAGGGGCAGGGACCAGATGGAAAACAGGGAAAGAAATTGAGACAGACAGGAGAAAGCAAGTGGAGGGGAACCCCCAGAGGAAAAACAGGTGGAAGGAGGGCTGAAACAACAGACAAGAGGAACAAGAAGGAGGACAGGAGGGGGTGGGGAAAAGGAGCAAGAAGTCCAGATGGGCAACAGCTAGGGCAGTGTTTCTCAAACTGTGGGTCGGGACCCACTTGGTGGGTTGCGACCTGATTTCTGGTGGGTCCCAGGTGATGGAAAGATCAGATAAGTAATTGCTACAAGCCCTGAGGCTATTCAAAAATCAGATAGCTACTAATTGTCCTTCAAAGAGCTGGGCAGGATAGCTGCTAATTACCCTGCAAGCAGCTGAGCTCTTGTAAATATTTATTTATTTATTTCTAGATCACTTTTTTAAGTCTCGTAACGCTAGATGGGTCCCAATAGAGTGTCATTTTAAAAAGTGGGTCCTGGTGCTAACAAAGTTTAAGAACCACTGAGCTAGGGTGTTGGAGAAAGAGAGAAATCAGGGCAAGACAATGACACAGAAATGGGAACTCAAAAGCTGGTGGGATCAACCCCACCCCCCAGTTGCCAACCCTTGGGGCAGAGTAGGGGCTGGTCTCCCCTATGGGATTGGAAAGATCCTGCCTTAAAGGACCCCAGTCTTCTACTCAGCTGCACTGGGCACTGTGGTACCCCTGCCACCCACTGACAAGGGTAGGCTGGAGACCCTCTACATAGATTCTCTTGTGGTAACACTGCAGGACAATGGGACAGACTGGGGGGGGGGAGCTTAAAGGCGTGGTCCTAGAGGTGAAGGAAACTGTGGGACATTCAGGGGTAGTTCACTATTTTTGTTCAGTTATATTCCCCGCTTCTCGCTCCCACCTTAGTGAACAAATTAAGAAAGCACAACTCCTGTCTTGTTGAAGAAGTTCACTCTTGTTGAGGGGGATGGATGGCTGACACACCAACCATTTTAACGTGCAGCTGACACCATGGGGGGAGGGGGGAGAGGAAGACACAGCTATGGTCACACAACATACAGTTAAAAATCCAGGCCTTTTTCCTAAGCAAGGTGAAAACATACAGTATGTTTAAATTTGATTTCTGTTAATTGGCTGGCTTGATGTAATGGCCTTAATTAGCTGAAGTTCTCTGGGGAATAATAAGCACGTATAAATCCTTGACAAACACATTTTTCATTTTTACGTTGAAGAATCAATACTTGAAACAAGCTTGGTATAATACACAGTATATGTTGGATAAAAAATAGTCATGTTGCAGAAAATGATCCATCTTGTGCCATGCAGGTAATTCTGTATTTTTCCGAGAAGGGGGCAGATGCTTTGTTTACCTCCAGTGTTTCTCTCTGGATTTGATAAGAAGTGTCCTCACCTTTCCTATTTGAGTTGTTATAGGCTCTTTGAAGGATTGCAGATTTTTCTAGACTTTCCGGGGGAGGGGGGGGGGAGAGACATTGAAAGGAACCTGGTAAACTTGCCACTAGATGGCGCATATTTGTAGAAAGTAAGCTTAGCTTCATCTATTTATATCTGCTGGCAGGTGAAATTTCACAGGCTGAAATAACCATGGCCTGAGGTAACCTTTGCTACCTTCCCGTAACAGGCTAATAATGTTGGCACTGAATGCCCATTTTCCTGACTGGGCCACAGCACAGATACTCCTGAAACATAAGCCTAGGAAAGCTGTTGTGCAGCTCCTCATTTACTCCATATGCTGCTTCACATTGGTTACAATAATATTGTACCCAACTTGCATTCACACATACTGTCTGCTTTGGTTTCAGACATTGCAATTTACAGAAGATTATCTTCCATAATGCTATCCTAAGCACAGAGCTGCCTCAAAACTGTAGCCCCTTTCCCAAATTTGAGTCCCATAATGTCCCTCATAGTAACAGCCTATTGTGGCACCTAATGGCTTCAACCCCCCCCACCCCACCCCAATCCCCATATTTCCTAACCCTAGTCTTCTCTCTCCTCTTTCAACTGAAACAGAGAGAAACTGTAAACGATTTGGAACCCTGCCCAACCCACCTTCTGAAAAGGTCCAAGCAAACTGCAATATTTAGGTTGCAATTTATCAAATAATAATAATGGTAGCAAGTAAGCATATCATGGCACCCCAGGGGGGGTGGAAGAAGGAGACCCCTGAGGTCCTGGCTGCTGAGAGGTGGGGTTTGCAGTGGGGGCTGAGGTATAGGGGCTATATGCCCCGGATTGCCAAGCAGATGGCGGGGGGGGGCAATTTTGGGCATCAACAGCTTTAATCACTCAAGATCTGTTCATTAATAAGGATTTTCAGGGCCAGGCCCTGTTGTATTCTCCAGAACTTAATTACTAACTGCAACGTATTTAACTGCGCAATTCAGCAACTTACTTTAATGAGCCAAAACCTTAATGCCTTCACCTGAGCAAAACTCATTTTGATGTCAGTATTTTTTTTAAATTTTCTTTTTGCTCAACTGAGGAGGGTATATGAGTCATCTCTGCTTAATGTGAGGTAAAGATTAACTTTTTATTAGAGAATGTTTCAAGTTTACAAATAAAGAATCGGCAAAATAGCAAATATAAGTGCATTACCACCACATTCCCCACAGGAGAGCACTTGAAGCTATCAGAGGCATTTATAAATAAAGTTCAAAGTACTTGTGGTGGTCACTTAAGGATACCCTGCAGCTAGTCTCTAGTTTCACTTCTGAGTCCGTCTCTTTAGGAATGTCTATCTATTGCTGTGCCTTTATTGGGAAGGCAATGGGAGCTATTCAGTGTGTGGATATTTCTGTTATAAATGGTTCACAGGTGTTTTTTTTTTTTTTAACCATTCAGAGAACTGAATAGCAATGTAAAGGTGAGGGCAGGTGCCATACAAACGTTTTTGCAATAACATTTGACAGACATTCCCTTTAATTTAAATACCGTATTGGTCTGAGTATAAGACTCACTTTTTTCTCCTAATTTAAGTTTTTAAACTAGGGGTGCGTCTTATAATCAGGCTGTTGCAATTTAATGCCAGTGATTTAATTAAATTTTTTAATA
This sequence comes from Plestiodon gilberti rubricaudatus, assembly GCA_026170595.1. NCBI lineage: Eukaryota > Metazoa > Chordata > Lepidosauria > Squamata > Scincidae > Plestiodon > Plestiodon gilberti. The sequence continues at coordinate 22,612,412 of JANXHW010000004.1, read as the reverse complement.
GCACCAAACTTTAAGGGTGCGTCTTATAATCAGGTGCGTCTTATGCTCGGGACAATACGGTATATACAAGCTCAGCGAGGAGGAGGGAGGCAGTGCGAGTCTTCATGCTGCAGTATTAGTGTCCTCTCACTCATCCCCACCAGCCCAGGAAGCAATGTGGTCTTGCTGCTGCTCCCCCAGGTTGCTTCTTGCAAGCCAGTTCCAGAAATACAGACCATTTAGCCTTCTACGGCCACATTCAGGTTCCTTGGTTTTTTCCTGCTCTTAGTAGGATGACAGGTTGTTGCTTTGCTTGCATACAGAAGGTCTCAGGTTCAACCTCTGGCATCTCCAGATAGGGCTGTATAAGAGAGAGAGAGAGAGAGAGAGAGAGAGAGAGAGAGAGAGAGAGAGAGAGAGAGAGAGACTCTGAAACCCTGGAGACTCACTGCCAGTCAGATATCGAGCTAGATGGACCAATGGTCTGACCCAGTTTAAGGCCGTTTCCTATGTACAGTATACACAACCATTCAAAACACTAGTCTCAGACCTGGTAGATATACTGTGACCTGCATTCAAAGCTGCAGGAACTCATCAACTGACCCATCAATGTCAATTATGCAAATTAGTTAGCAAACTGTACAAAAAGTCTCCAGAGGCAGCCATCTCTTCAGCTTGCAAAACAGAAGAGCAGGGCTGTGTACATTTCTAGTGCTTGAGATCTTGGGTTGCTGAGCTGAGCTATGTGAGTTCTCTTCAAATGAGAACACAGTAGAAAGAAGAACATAAGAACATAAGAAGAGCCCTGCTGGATAAGGCCAAAGGCCCATCTAGTCCAGCTTCCTGTATCACACAGTGGCCCCACCAGATGCCTCAGGGAGCACACAGCCAACAAGATAATCCTGTTTCCTGCTGCCACTCCCCTGTACCTGGCACAGAGAAAACCTACTTCTAAAACCAGGAGGTTGCTTATGGCTTGTAACCTGTGATGGTCTTTTCCTCCATGAATCTGTCCAAACCCCTTTTAAAGGCATCTAGGCCAGGTGCCATCACCACATCCTGTGGCAAGGAGTTCCACAGATGAATTACACTCTGGGTAAAGAAATATTTTATTTTATCCGTTCTAACTCTTCCTCCACTCAATTTTAGTGCATGTCCCCTGGTTCTGGTGTTGTGCGAGAGGGAGAAGAATTTCCCTCTATCCACTCTCTCCATCCCATGCATAATTTTATACGTCTCAATCATGTCCCCCCTCAGGCGCCTTTTTTCTAGACTGAAAAGCCCCAAACGCTGTAGTCTTTCCTCATAAGGGAGGTGCTCCAGCCCACGAATCATTCTGGTCGCTCTTTTCTGCACCTTTTCCAATTCAACTATATCCTTTTTGAGGTGTGGTGACCAGAACTGGACACAATGCTCCAGATGTGGCCTTACCATCGATTTGTACAAAGGCATAATGATATTGGCCGTTTTATTCTCAATCCCTTTTTTAATGATCCCGAGCATGGAATTGGCCTTCTTCACAGCCGCCGCACACTGGGTCGACACTTTCATCGACCTGTCCACCAGCACCCCAAGATCTCTCTCTTGATCCGTCACAGACAACTCAGAACCCATTAGCGTATATGTGAAATTTTGGTTTCTTGCCCCAATGTGCATCACTTTGCACTTACTTACATTGAAGCGCATCTGCCATTTTGCTGCCCATTCTCCCAGTTTGGAGAGGTCCTTCTGGAGCTCTTCACAATCCCTGCTGGTCTTCACCACCCGGAAATGTTTAGTGTCATCCGCAAACTTGGCCACCTCGCTGCTTATCCCCAACTCCAGGTCATTTATGAATAAGTTGAAAAGCTCCGGTCCCAAGAAAAAGGATTACAGAAGCAGTGACCATTCTCTCATTCTCTTATCTGCACAATTTCTGCCACTTAATGGAAATTAAGTGAAAAAGTAATGTGTAAAGGGAATAAATGCATGAGGAAGGGAAAGTTTATCCTTTAACAATGACCAGTATAATATGTGGCTGGATGTAAGAGGTAACAATAGTGCAGAGATACCAAGCCCTACTCCCATCTTACTTTCACAACACATATACATTAATGGCCCAAAGCTATGAAACCATGTGCAAATTTTTAAAAACACTAAAAAGCACCTCCCCTGCCCCATAACTGAAAATGGTTAAAAAAAAATCATTATGCTAAAAGCACATCCAAATAATTCCAAATCCAAATAATTCCAAAGCATTTTAAAAAGAGAAACAGTGAAAGAGTCTGGAGACACTAGAGACTGAATCAAAAGCACAGGGTGACTTTTAGAGATGTGGAAGTGGCAGAGTTGGAGATCAGGAGGGAAATTAGTTCCACACTGAAAGGCCCAACACAGGAAATTTTTCCTAAGATAGGATGGATCCTGGATGGTTTATGAAGCCAGGCAGCCACGGCTAGCCCAAGAACCCAGAAGCAGGTTTTGAATATAACCAGCATTCAGAGTCCCCCCAAGTGTTCAGAATGGGCTCTTAATTCAGTGCAGTGCTGGTGACTCTTATATAGCCATTTTTAGCTAACCTCGAGTCGATACCATGTACATAAAACAGCATGACTAGGCATGACTACTATGCGACCAACAGCTGTTATCTGTAGTACACATACACAAAGCCACCGCACTGTAAAGAATGGGGTGGAGAAGAAGGGGTGACATTGGGAGAGTTAGGTCAACCCACACATGTAGCAGCATAATCAAGTCATCTCAATCATAGCTATGCCACCACAACCCTACAACTTAATATTTGTAATTTTTGTAACAGGATTTCAAATGACAAGCAGCAAAGGAGGGTGGCTTATCTCGCTTGCCAAGCATAGGATGTAGCTGGAGCTACACAACTGCAAATCACTCTGTGTGTTATTGCAGTGGCATATGCTTGCATTATTAGGGTGCCAGAGATATATTGAGGTGCATTAGACTAAATCAGAAGATTCACACATGCACTTGTGGTTTCTTGTAGTTATCTTTCTTGTTCCTTGTTTCTTGTTCCAAGGGCAGTAGTAGCCTCTGCCAGTGTCCGAGCTGAGCAGTAGGCAGGCGGGAGCCAGAGCTGGGAGATGACTGTGGCCAGGTAAGATCCTACACCAACAGGAAGCCTTTATTGTACTTCTTGATTAGGAGGTCCCAATGGCTGGCCTGGATGGGTGGAGCCAACCCAGAATCTGAGGGCTGTTTTTGTCCCAACGATGCTCAGACATCAGTCTGTTGGTTCATCACATGGGGCAATCCTCAGCACAGAGCTGAGGGTTCCCAGTTTTAGCTTTGGGGGGCTTTGGCAGCTGGTATCAGCAGGTGAGCCCAATAATTCCTGATGCCTAAGGCAGCATGCCAAATGCTGCCCCCCCTTACCTGTTGAAGTGCCAGTCTCTGCACCTCCCACTCTCCAATGCTCTCACTCAGCACTCCCCACCCCGCATTTCCTCTTCCTCTCTCTCTACCCCCTTTTCCTTTTTCAATCCAGAGAATGGAAGGAGGAGGAGCAGTGGAGAAAAGTAGGCAAACAGAGATGGGTTGTCCCACCCCCCACCCCACAAACTGCTGCACTTCTGTTGGCCTCATGGAATGGCCAGCCCTGGGTATAAAGATATTGTTACACCAGTAGTGATTTGGTATGACCAACATAACAAAAGGCTTGTTGACAGAGGGGGATTTAGAAGTGATCCCTTCCCCAGTCAGCAGGTGTAAATTAGGTCGGAGACTGGATCCCACTGCATGTCTAGCATAGATAATGTGTGGTCAACATTGCTCACCCTTCCATTCCTTTTCAGCCTTGTTTGTGATGCTGTAGAAAAGTCAGGCAGGCAGTTGGGACTTTCCAGTGCTCTATTCCCAGCCTCACAGTGTCCAGCAGACATCCTGCACCCCCCCCCCCTCCTAGAGGGTTGAATATCCCACACTGGAAAATATTGCCTCCCACTATAATGTGTAAAGAAAGTGACAGCCTTCGCAGGTGTTGTGTTTGTTTGTTTGTTTGTTTTTAGGATACAGTATTGGTTTAATATATGCATGAATGGGCAACAATCCAAAAATGAAGTTGTACTCATAGTTCACCAGCTTAATTATCACTCGTGATTCACTGATTATTAATTTTCTTCCTAGCTCTCTCTATTTTTTCCTGCAAGTCCAAGTTTTTTAATTAGATATTTGGGGATTTTAGGCCTTAAGGATGTAAAGGAGTGATATTTGGTACTGACTCAGCTTTTTTTCCATGCATATATCCCATACAAACATGTTGTAGGGAGGCACAGCTAGGCTCAGCGCTCACCCCTCTCTCAGTACTTCTGTTCTTCTGATCAGCTTTGGAGCTCCCATTGCTGTGGCTGCTTTAAAGTAAAAAACAAAATTAAGCATCAGGAGAGGAGATCCAATCACAAGTCTCCTGCCTAATGTATAGATGACCCCAGAAATATAGAAATGTCATTCGTGGCTTAGGATCCTTCACATATAATCACTCTAGGAAGAATTCTCAAAATTAAAAGCAGTTAAAGCAAGGGTTAGAAAAAAAATATGAATGATATGCTGATAGGTGGAAAGATGTTGAGAATTTGCACTATGAATCTTCAGGGTTGATTCTGAGAAAGCCTAATTTTTAGCAGAAGCCATAATTGGCTGGGACACTTGCGTTTCGTGCCAGATTCTTGCGACCTAAGAACCTCGTGGCCACTCGAAATGCAGAGCTGCCACTGTAAGATATTTACACTTGTTAGAGTTTTATGTCAACATGTGTGTACTATTTTAAAATAGTCCTAAGAAGGACTGTCTGGCCCATTTGATCTCTGAGCCTTTGAGTTTGGCAATGTGCTTATGTTTTGGATATTTTCAAACATGCTGTACCTGATTTAGAACAGGGCAAATTGCCTGGTTCTAGGAAGAGCTTGTGACATCTGGAATAAGGACATTTGATGTTAGCTCGTAGAGATTAAAAAATGTAAGAATGTAATTTAATCTCCATCTGCTTTGATGGAGAAATGGATGACAAAAGATAGATTTTTTAAGAGGAGAGATTAAAGTAGATAATTTTAGTGAAATTTGGCACCCCTTGTTAAAATTGCATAGAGAAACAGATGCTGAAATGAATTGAACCGATAATCCATTAATATATTGGTCAGTTATTTATTAGGATTATAAAAATGTATTAGAATTACTGCTATATGTATTGTTATATGTATAAGAAAATGATGTTAGAATGTTATTGTCATGGAATGTTAATTGAATAAATACCACTTTTAAAAAATGTAAGGAGAACTATTTAATTAGCTGGCAATGTGTTACTTTCCTGCATCATTTTGTTACGCTCCTCACTTCTCTGAGTGGTGAGAAGTTCCAGGGACAGTGTTACATGGGTTTTGGCTTCCTTTGCAGATGAGAACACACTGGAGACTTGTAGAGAGACATACCCCAACCCCAAGTGCTTTTGATTAGCTCTCAGTTCAGTCTCTCCATCTCTCATTCATTCAGTCTGTCTCTGACAGCAAAAACTGCTGTTTCTTTTTACACACACACACACACACACACACCTGATCTCAACCCCTCACGTTTTTCGGGGGGGGGGTGTCACCACTTCCAAGCTCTGTAGGCTTTCTGCATTTAAGAACCACCTCTGTATACTTCCCAACTAGCTCCCATTAAGAAAAATCTATGGGCCATTAAGGAATATTAACTCTGCCTCTTGAACTGTTAGCCCAGTAATCTCTGTTTACAGCAGTATCCTTGGCTTTCAGCCATAACAATATAATATTACTGGGATTGTATGCCTGTTTATACTGAGACTAAAGAGGTAAAGATGACCCCTGACAATTAAGTCCAGTCGTGTCCAACTCTAGGGTGTGGTGCTCATCCCCATTTCAAAGCCGAAGAGCCAGCGTTGTCCGAAGACGCCTCCGTGGTCATGTGGCCGGCGTGACTCTCCTTGCCGCAGCGCGTAGCATGCGGGTGGAACACAGAGCGCTGTTTACCTTCCCGCAAGCGCCAGTACCTATTTATCTACTCACATTGACATGCTTTGGAACTGCTAGGTTGGCAGGAGCTGGCCAAGCAACGAGAGCTCACCCCGTCGCGAATTCGAACTGCCGACCTTTCGATCGACAGCTCATGGTTCAGCGGTTTAACCCACTGCGCCACCCGCTGGCCTACTGAGACTAGTGGCCCATAAAAGCCCTGGTATTTATTGCCAACAGATATCTAATGTACATAACACAGACGTATCTCCTCCTCTTTCTAATGCCCTCCAAATAAAGATGTTGGGGCTTGAACCTGGAACAAATAAAAGCATGTACCAGTGAGCTACAAAGCTCTCTCTCCTATTTGCTGAGATCAAGCATTGTGATGAATCCCCTGTGTTTCCTGACTAATCCCCTATATTTCCCTGATATTGTGTGTGTGTGTGTGTGTGTGTGTGTGTGTGTGTGTGTGTGTGTGTGTGTGTGTGTGTGTGTGTGTGAGCGAGCGCGTGTGCACACACACACACACACGCTGGCTGGCGCAGGAGGGTCTTTATGTGGCACTGGCTGGGGGTGGCAGAATTGAGGGGTGACAGAGCCACCCCCGTTTCAGGGGTGGATCAGCTTGGACAACCCCTGGGTGGAACTACTTCCACAACCTTTCTTTCAAACGCTTTCCTTAGGACGCAACCCCGTCAACTATGTGGCAAAACAAATATGGTGAAAATATCCATGATGTGAATTGCAATTAGACAGCCAAAACAACCAGGTCAAAACAGCATACACGATTAAAGTTACGTTTGTTCTTGCTGTAAGTTCCTTACAGGCCAGCAGCCATCCAGGTTTCTTGCTCCATCATGCATCCTGGTGGTTCTTTATGCTTTGCCTCAGTCTGAAGCTTCCCAACTTTTCAGCATCCCTGCCCACAGTGAGCCTGACATTTTATCACTAGTGATATATCCATGTTAATCAAGCATTTATCAGAGAACACTACTTACACATTAGATATGTCTCTGAAGCAGTATTTTATTGTTTTTCAGGCTGTTGCTGTTCTTCCTAAGCTAGATATGGAATGGTTGAAAGGAAAGCAAACAGTTCGCTTGCATCTGTGCCATCACCCACAGGAGAAGGCAGGCCCTAAAAGAAAGGCCTCATCCATGCCAGATCCCTGCAAAGAGAGGAACTTAGCCTTGTTCTCTTTCCAGAGGAGAAGCCATTTCAGACAGAATGGAATCTGGATGCTGCCAAAAATTCCTAGCAAGACATTATACATTGGATCTAATTCTTGCTAATTGGTTCAAAATTAAGCACACATGGGTGTGGCTTGAAATAAATGGCCAGAGAATGGTAAGTTGAAACCAACACTAATTTATATTTTTCAGACATATAGGGTCATTCCATGTCAAATCAACCAATAAAAAATACATTTTGGAACTTGATGTACGGATTTTGCTCATTATTGGTACATTTGTACCTTACCATGAGATATTTAAAAAATTATTTTTTTCAGATTTTTTTGTCCATCCGTTTTTGAGATATTGAATGTTCAAAATTGCCAAAAAAGGCCAAAATTCACTTGTCACCATACCTTCAAACGCCAGTTACAGGATAACGATGAATGCTAAAGACATGGGACAGGTGTCGTTTTACAGCTTATGAATAGGGCTTTCATTTGATATACAACATGACAATTATAAATATTCAAGAAATTCAAAAATATTCAAATAATATTAATTTTGAAAATTTGGAAAAATCACACTTAAAGGTATATGTCTTGTAGTCAATCAGTCAAAATTTCAAGATGGTATCTCAATGGTATCATACAAAAATTAAATTTTCTTGTTGGCAGTGACCAGGAATTAAACCCCTCAAGTCCATTTTTCTACAGTTTACATTGATAAAATTAGGTGGTAAACTGAAATGAATCCAAAAATTTATAACAGGACTTATAGAGATAGATTTATAGAGAATGAATTCACTTTCTATTCTTTTACAGGATCAGCTTTTTGGTAAAACTATCAAAATCATGAGCTTTTTACTTCTGTTCGTAGTTTTAAAATTTTCCTTTAGTTGCTGAATAATTTCTGAATCAGCACAGTGACATTTTTCCTCATCTAAATCATCTTCAGAAGTAAAAAATAATTATTTGTAGGTCCTTTTAATCTTCCCCATCTTTTCTTTGCACTTTAGATACTTTCTTCTTGCACAGCGGAGACTCACCAAGGGAGGTCAAAGAGGCATTTAAGTGGGTTTGGACAGTGCGTTTTTAGTGAAGCTTTCTAGAACATTTTTGTTGTGAAGCTGCTTTATTAGTCTTTATTAAGTTTAATTCATTAACTGTTTGATAATTACATAATTTGAAATATGGAGGAGAATAAGTGGTCAAAAAACTGTTGCAGCCCTTTTAAAAAAAGGGGGGGCACTGGGTTAGTAAAGACTTGAGGAATGTAACTGATTGGATGGTTTCACTAAATAGTGAAATCAAACCACACATGAATAGAAGCCTTGTCAGATGGAAAACAATATACTTGAAAAGGAAATTCCTCCTGAGAATTATGAGATTCCTGGTCTTAGTCATATAAAGGAGTCTGAGTATTTGGACCCTGATAAAGCTTTAAGCCACTTAAATGCCTCTTTGACCTCCCTTTGTGAGTCAAGAAGAAAGTATCTAACGTGCAAAGAAAAGATGGGGAAGATTAAAAGGACCTACAAAGAATTATTTTTTTTACTGAAATTCTGAATATTAAACTTAATCTGGATCCACCCCGTTTCTTCTGACAGAAGTTAATGGTGAAATCCATAGCTCAAAGGAGCCCTTATTATTATTTCATATGGTTATACCAGCTGAATGGCAGCTATTCTCCCTAAATCCAGGGAATCGTTGGTGAAATGACATGATTTGGCCATAGTGCACAAAATAACCTGGTACTGTATTTAAAACAGAATAACCCAACTGCAAGGAATACATTTTTTTTGGGATTGGGAAGACTTCAGGCAATATTGGGACAGGAAGCAACAGTGAATCCAGTTTTTTATTAAGGAAATGTAGTGAGAGAGAGAGAGGGGTGTGTGTGTGTGTGTGTGTGTGTGTGTGTGTGCGTGCGTGCGTGCGTGCGCGCGCGCGCGCGCGCATCTGCCCGCCCTTGGCCAGATCTATACGCAGGATTGAGCCGTTAGACAGTAGCCAAGATTTCCCATGTTAAGGTTCTCATTATAACCCCAAATATATGGCTCTATTTTTTTCAAAGGCAGAGTTCATAAGTAAACTTCAGAGTCACTTATAGAAAGGAGCAAATATGAACTCTCAAGTCTTCAGCTGCAGTATCAGCTAAGGTAGTCTACAACTCTGAGTTCACTGCTCTGAGATAACTCCAGACCAATATTAATTAGCAATGTTGAATGGGCTTTGAACATCAATTTCCAAGTACATTATTTTTTTAAAATTAAGTGACAAAACATATTTGTATTAAAGAGAACCAATCTTTATTGTAAACAAGGTATAAAGTACAATGTAAGAAATATTGTGCAAAATTTTAAAGTACTCACAAAATAGATGTTACACCACCATCCAGCCCTGTAGAAGATGGAACAGAAACACCCACAAGAAAGATGATGGTTTTAACAATCATGGTGTACACATTTAAGGCTGATATCTCAACTCTTTGCTTCTCACATAACCCCTCATTTCCTGATTTTAATACAACTTAAGCTGTACCTTCAACACATAAAGGCCACTTCTATTATAAACTATCTTCCAGAGTAACATTTTCAGAAAGTAGCATGGCATACTCTTGACCTTCCTTCTGAAAAAAAGCATCCTAGTTTATTCTTAAGATTACATTTTAAACAAAGTGCACTGTATTCAGGTTGTGAAAATTCAATGGTATAGAAATTTTTTAAAGTATAAATGAAACCAGAAACAACTTAAAAGCAGAAACATCAAAATATGCTGAAGCTCAGCTAATAGAAGTAATCAGGATGTTTTCCAAAAAAATGTAAAAAATACTTTTAGACTTCTGTGTTGAAATAATTAAATGGACCCCCTTCTGATAGATGTCATATGGCTGGAAGCGTTTACACTCTTACAGCACAAGCCTATGCACGTCTCCTCAGAAGTCCCATTGTGTCCAATAGGGCTTACTTCCAGAAACGTGTGCACAGGATTGCAGCCACACTCAATTCCATACCTAACAGTTGTTTAGAGTTGTTATAATTAGCTATCTTTGATATACTAAGGGATACAGATAAACAAGCCTAATCGCAAAAGGGCCCCGATAACCAGAGTTCCACTATCATTCACAACCGAACCTCAAAGAGAATAAAGCAAATATTATCTCCTACTTAAAATGAAGTTACAGCACTCTGGTATAACTAAAAGTTATCCCTGATTCTCTACCATAAACTCATATTTCTCTGAGAGTTTTGTTTGCAACTCCACTGAAGAATGTCTTAAGCCTTAACACCTGCACACCTCTTTGGCTTATAACCGACTGATCTATAGTGCATGTGAATAGTTTTCAGTGTGTTCAAAGCCCCACTCTTGCACTGGAATTGATACTTCCATTTCTCCTTCTCCTAAGTACAAAAGCAACCTGCTGTCCCCATGTATCACTGATGCTCTCAAGAGTCGAGATGGCCGCTGCCTCTGTCTGTCTAAGTGCCATCAAACACTGACATGGTAGAACCACAGACTTATTTGGAAGCTGTTTCTCATCACTGGTGGCATTCCAATCACAGTGACAATAGTTAACAGTATCTTCAGATAGTATTATTCATTGCGCAGGTGCAGAAGTAGGCGGTACAACAATATCATTTAGCTTGCTCACTTCCATCTGCCAGGTTGGTAATTTCTTGGCTGACAAGTGGCGACGTGCATGTTTTGTTAAGTGGTCACTCCTCATGAACCGTCGATTGCACATTGGGCAGGCAAATTTTTTCTCGCCTGTGTGTGTTCTGCGATGGCGGGACAGTTCATCAGAACGTGCAAATCTCCTCTCACAGCCTTTCCAACTACAGCTGAATGGCTTCTCTCCTAAAATACAAATGTCAAAAAGTAGAGGCATGAGCAAATATGATGGATGCTATGATTAATACTGTAGATATCCATTTCAAAAAAAACCCAAGAAAGCGAAGAATCCTGCAATACAATGTTAACATCGTCCAAACCAACAGAGTCACTGTTCCTATGGCTCCATATAATACAAGAACAGCTGCAGCCCTCTCCTAGAAGTCAGACTTGTGCTCAGTCTCCACATCCATACTTAAGGAATCTCAGCCTAGAGCATCAATGGATGCTTCAGAATAAGCAGTTAGAGATTTACTGCTTGATACTGAAAAGGGATACTTTCCTCTCAAGGATGTATGTCGTGAAACCAGATGTTTTTGCATAATTTTTTTAAAGTAGCTGAGCAAACCAAATGTACAAAGTGTAGAGTCCAGCTACATCTTACAACTATTCTGTTTAGATTAATATTGAAGGCTTCCCTTGCACAACACAGTCAGTGTCAGTATAGGTCATTGACAGACTAGCACTGGAGAGATGGGGGATCAAATCCCTTCTTGACCAAATCCCTCTCCCATGAAATCCATGGAGGAAGGGCAAGATATAAATGAAACAAATACAGAATTTATATATATATATATATCCCAACAAACAAGGAAGACAGGTGTGCAATCATTCTCCATCTGCTAGCTAGACTTTTTTCCTTCTGGTGTTTATGTGTGTGTGTGTGGGGGGGGATAAGGTGAAGAAGAGCAGTTAACTCACAAATTGCAAGTCTCCCCTGCTCCTCTCCTTCCTGGGAGGACAGGGAAAGGTGCAGGGTAAGCTGCAGTTGCGTAGCTCAGCTGGGGCCGGGGGGAGGGGTTTGCTGTACCCCGGGTGCCACCCGCAGTCTCCTTGTGAGGAGTGGCCATTTCACAGCCAAAGTGGCCGTTGCTTTCACAGCCGCGGCTGCAACGACTGCGGCAGCCAATCCAGCTGATTTTAGGCCAGGAAATGCGCCCTTGCCCCTGTTCCAGAAGCGACGTGGGGGTGGGGCGATGTGAAATGCTTCGTTGCCCCACCCACGGCCCCCTGTCAGCAACGCCACTGGTAAGCTGGCATTTCAAGTAACTTCTTCTCTGCCTGTTGGAAGAGTTGCAGGAAGGAGATCTTCAGGATTCTACTTTGTCAGAGACAGCTGCTTCCCACAGGAATGGCAACAACATGATAGTCAGGCTCCAATATATTGCTTAAATAGTCATGCAAAATTGTATGTGCAAAGACATGTGCATAGACACCCTTTTTTAAAATAAAAAATGTATAGCTATATTATGGTTAGATTCATTTTTACAAGACCAAACTCAGTGATGGAATGATACATATAAGCTTGAAAAATCTCATAGCTTTCTAGTGAATGGCTCCCATTATAGGTGACATTCTAAACTAACAAGCAAAGGGACTCTGGAGTTCCTGTTACATGTTCCACAATTCCAAACACAGTCTGGAAAAGGGGAATCTCATCACCATATGAATCTCTCTCTCTCTCTCTCTCTCTCTCTCTCTCTCTCTCTCTCTCTCTCTCTCTCTCTCACACACACACACACACACACACACACGGTTTTGAATTTCTAACAGATATTGATTTCATAGTAATTTACCTGTGTGTGTCCTCACATGGGCCTTCAAATGGGAACTTTTGAAATATGTTTTTGCACATCCTGGATAGTTACAGACATGACTTCTTATTCTTAGTGAGTCAACAGATGGAGCGATCTTTGTTGCAGCAGGAGCAAAGCCTGGAGCAGGAGCAATAGGCGAGAGTCTGGTGCCATTGGGACTTATCACTGGAACCTTTGGATTCTGAACAACAGTCTGAGGCACAACAAACATAACTGCTCCTTTGGGGACTTGGGCTCCCATTAACACCATAGGCTGACAAAGGTTTGATGGCAGCTGACAACAGGGAGTGTTGGGTACAATTGCAGTCACAACAGAGTTGTTAGCAGGCAATGGAAGCATCTGGCAAACAAGTGGTACAGAAGGGACTCCTGCTACTTGCACAGGAGATGGGGGAACTACCAGTGAAGACTGATTTGCTGACCTAGGGACAGGCAGAGGGTTGCTAAGTGCAGTCTGTGTGAAAGGCACTGAACCAAGAGTCAGCGTTGAATATCTTTGGTCTTGCACCTCGGCCATCTTGCTATTTTCAGAATTTACCATATGCAATGACATATTTTCACACGATGAATTTGGTTTTGCTGTTGCATTGTCTTGTGGACTTGTTTTCCTCCTGTCATCATCCTGATACTTCAAGACACTGGCTGTTCTTGCTGGACAGGTTGTGTGATTGCACAACTGAGCATCAGCTGTATGCCGAATGACGCTCGTGACCTGAGCTTTCAGCGTTTTTGATACTGGAACCTTTTCAGTTTCTTTAAGAGCTGCAGGAGAGCCTCGCCCAGAAGTGTCAGTAAATGACTTGCTCTGTACAGTAGATGGTGCTGCTGGATGGATTGCTTGAGACATGTCAAGGTCAGAAGGGCTGTAGGGTGGAGTCAAACACTAGAAGAACAAAAACATGGTACAATGAGCTATATGTACAGCAAAACTACTTCGCATGAGCGACAGACTTCCAACTGCAATCCTGTGCACACTTACTTCAGAGGAAATCCCACTGAATAAAGTGGGACTTATTTCTGAATAAATCTGCATAGGAGTGGACTGTAAATAAGTAATTTATAATGAAATAGAAAGCTTACAAAGGCAGATATTGTGTGAAAATCAGCAGCAGGTAGCAGATTGTCCTCAAATTCTTCAGATATATCCGATGCTGGCGTTATTGGTCTCAGTTCAACATACTTCTTGAAGTCTGATTTCCAGTTGCAACTCATGGACATCAGAGCTTCTACTGCTTCAAAATCACCTTTTTCAGTAGTATTATTCCAGGAATACCTCCTAGTGGGCCGCTTTTCGATAATCATCTCCATTCCTTCCTCCTATGAAAAAAGGGAAATGTTTTTCAATATACAGCTACTAATATAATTGCTGAATACCTAAGCTTATTAAACAGATTTGCTTAGAATCTGAAATGCAAAGAACATTTTATAGAACTCAATATTTTTAAGAGCTTCTCCTTTCCATTTGGCCTCCTTTTATTATTTCTTCCTAAGGTGGCTATCATAACAAACACAGTAATCAAGCACTCTCTAATGCAGAAGATGATCCTTTCCTGCAGTTCAGCAATAATTTAGCACCACATGCACTACTACACAATTAAATTCTATGAACTCCAGTGGATCAAGAAGCTCACTCCACAAGGCAGTTAAGCTAAAGATTTAAGCCAATAATGTAGCACATTATACCAAAACAGTTTACATTTAAATACAGAACTTCTGTCTAATTCAATCAGACTGCAAGAGAGGTTGAGTTGACATGCTTTAACTGTTTATCGATCACAAAGCCTAGAACTAGGTCTGATTTCTTCTGTTGTTTTTACTTGTTTCAAATTCTGCGTAACCTTAAAGGCAGGGAGCAGCCTAACAAATTATTAATATTTATATGCTGCTTTTCAATACATCTATTTCAGTTTGCTCCTTCCCTCTCCACAAAGGGGTCGCTTCACACACTAAGGCTGCAATCCTATGCACACTTTCCTGGAAGTAAGATCCATTGAGCACAATGGGCCTTACTTCTGAGTAGATATGCATAGAATACCTGTATGCACTGTGCATGATCCTATGCATGTCTATTCAAAAGTCCCATCATTTGTGTACAATGGGGCTGACTTCCAGGGAAGCGTATAGGATTAAGAACATAAGAACATAAGAAGAGCCCTGCTGGATCAGGCCAAAAGCCCATCTAGTCCAGCTTCCTGTGTCACACAGTGGCCCCACCAGATTGTAGCCTAAGTGTCACTACCATGCATCAGTAAAGTATTTTTTTCATTGTGCTACCATATCATTCTGAACAATTCCTCAGCTCTGCATGCATTTTGATTTTATTTACAACATTTATATCTGCCTTTTTTTTCTGAGGAGCTCCAAGCAGGATACATAGGGGGTTCTCAGGGAGACTCTATGAACTGGTCAGGCCTGTTTCGCTTCAGCTAAAGTTGCTGCATCATGTGCCTACAAACCCAGGTCCTGAGAGCCCGCATAAGGATAAACACCTTATGCAAGATCGACCTACAGCAGGAGCTCCATTCACCAACATGGAGAAGGAAGAATGTTCTCACTGGAACGCAAAAAAGGGAGTTGATGTGAGGGGGCAGAAGAAGCAGCGCAGAAGGGAACTATCTTCTGCTCAGCAAGCAAGCCTTAAACAGCAGGCGAAGCCGGGGCCGGGAGATCCTCCCTGGCAGCCGGATCTTGGCGCTGAGCCACATTCACCTCAGAGAGCCTCTGGGGTGACTCACTCCGATAATTCCAAACAGCACGAACTCTTTCAGAGGACAGCCCACGCCCTACGCCCATTGGCCGCCAAGGTCAGACACTCCAGCAGCCGATTGGCTGCGCCGCCCAAGAAAGTAGGTTCAGTGGGAGGAGACATGTGAACAAAGCGTGATCAGCGGCTGCCCCTCGGCGCTCAGGAAACGTGAACTGGGAATTGCCGCTTGGCGACCTTTCACCTAGTTTTGCCGAGCGCGACTCTTTGGCGCTCGCGCTCGCTTCCCCCGCCCTCACTCCCGCGCCTCGAGCAGGCTGGCAGGAAGAGAGCCCGTCTGCTGCCGGGAAAGGCTGACTATGCTCAGCTGCTGATATCCATGGGGCGGGGCAGGACCCACACACTGACTCAACGCCCCCCACAGCCGCCGCCTCCTCTGCTTCACTGTCTTTCTTTACTGCAAACTTATGCCCACGCACGCGTTCTGAGCCAGGAGCTAAAGTCGATTTGCTTTCGAAGCTCCGCCAGCCTTTTGCACCCAAGGCGGGCTTCCTACACCGGAATAGTGTGGGTGGCAAAGGAAGGAAGCAAGTGAACCTAGGCTGTCTGCAAATACATTTACATTGGGGCTTACGTCTAATGCGTAGCATTGTGCTAAAAGACGCGCCTAAGCGCCTGCGGTGGGGCTGTTGGATCCAAGGATGTGAGTGGAATCTGCTGCATTGTACACGTGAAAACGTTCTGCCCGTACCAAAGGAGGCGAGAGCACGGAGAATGAAAATGCCCCTCTCCTCAGGGGTGTTTTCTCCCGCCAAGACGGGAAATAGACAAACTCCCGTCATCATAGACTAGGGGAAAGAGACTTGAGGCGGGCAGGAAAGCACGTAACGGTCGTACTGCTCTTATTTTAGGGCTCGACGGCCCGTCATTTCCCCAGCGAGCGAGCGAAGGCCGCCCCGCCCGCCACTTCCGCCCTGCCTCTCACCGTCTAATTTTACCCACCCCCATCCTGGCCTCACCCCCTCGGCTTCACCATCCGGATCTTGGGCGGCGTCTCTCCAAGCCCAGTGCAACCTCAGCCAGCCCAGACCTGCTTCGCTCCAAGGCGGAGTGCCCCACATCAGCGCGGGGCGTCCCACTCCCACCCCTCAGTTCACCCTCACCACACCAGGGTATTCTAGCGTGGCTTCCACCACCACGTGCCGCCTACCAACGCCCTCCCTTTTTCAGTTCCCCGAAGGAAAAGCACTCTCTTTCCATGATGAAATGCACTCACTCGTATAACTTCTCCCAGTTTCCTCCTAATCCCTTATTTCCCTCGCAGTTATCCAACAGTTCTCCTTTAATGGCTCTGACAGCCCAATTCAAGACATGCCTACTCAGAAGTCAATACCACTGAGTACAATGGGCCTAGGATTGCAGCTTAAACTGCGTGTTCCCCACCATTTCCCTCTTCAGTTACTGGTATTTCCTTCTCGTGTCTTCTGACCGCAAGACAGGCTGCAATTAAAACGTGCTGATTAGGGAGTAAGCCACCACAAACACAGTGGAACTTACTTCCGAGTAACCATGCATAGGATTGCACATCCGCAAGGCACCCATTCCTCCCAAGCAGCAGGCTCCCTTCCACACCTTTCCCCTCCCATTTGGAATCTCTGTGATCCTCTCCTCAGAAACTCCCACTTTCCAGCAAATTAAAATAAATCATTTTTTCAATCCCATTGTGTTGCCTAGCAACCTTTATGTTCTCGCCACTGCACCCGTTTTTATAATAGTTCCTCGTTGCAAAGCCCCAATCTGAACAAGAGAGCATTTTTCCCGCCCTCCCCACTCCCCTTAATTTTACATTACTGGCTCCCCACAATCTTTTTCACCAAACTCTAGTTCCTTCCCAGTTGCTATTAGCTTCCCTCCACAACAGCTCCTTGGTTACTTCTAGCTGCCTCAGATTAGTCGCAGCATCTCAAATTTACGCGATGATCACACAATAATCTCTTGCTGCGTTGCCTTCTTGAACAAATATTTCTTTTGCATCGCCAAGAGACAAATCGCAGCACACGCGCACCCTCTTCCAGATGACACACTTTTTTTCGCCTGACACTACCACCTCAATTTCATCTTGCAACAGTTCGATAACTGTACTTACAGTGATCTGGAAAGGAGAAGCTCCAAAATTTAGCATGACCCTGATGGAAATATATTTTCTTCCCCTCCAAACAGCTAGCTAGCTAGCTCTGTCAGGCTGCAGCCCTGATGCTCAACCAGCGAGCTGCAGCTGTTGACAAGTGCCTCCCCTACGCCCCAGGCGTTCTCTGCTTGATGCAGTCTTTATTTTTCTCTTTTTGTTCGCGGGCAGCTCCCCATTCAGGTGGCAGTTCCCCAGCCTAACGTAGAGGAAGGCGGGCGCCAGACCCGGCCAATCGGCTACAAAGGTGTGTGAGGCTGTAACCAATGGGCGAGCGAGGGTCACGCGTGATCAGCGGCTGCCCAGCAGCGTGGAGAAGCAGTCATTCCAGCGTGTACATAAACTCGGCAGCGTGTCCCAGCGTAGCCCTTGGGTAAGTCCCTGTTGCTGGCTGAGTCAGTGTCACGTCTTCTTCCGCCCCCCCCCTTCCCTTCCTTCTCCGGATCCCTGTGGGAGGGGTGAGGTGGCCTGCTGCAAGGATATTCTGCTTAGTAATGGAGACAGATGGTAGTCAAGAACGATATGCAGGCATTCTTCCCCCGCCCCCCTCCACTTTCATCATTCTGAAGATAAATGCAGATTTAGAGAGCTATGTAAACAGTAATGAACGCAGCCCACAACTGCGTGTGGCGTTATGGAGGGGGCAACTGGATAGCAACTTGGCTTCCTCCCCCCCCCTTCCCAAATCCAGCAACCTACAATCTGTAGGTTGCTGGATTTGGGAGGAAGCCAAGCTTCAGGATGGCCCTTCCTTTGGCAAAAGGACCAATTTGAATGTGGGGGAAACCACAGGAGGAATATAGGAAGGTGTATGATCTTGCCTGAGTTGGGGGTGGCATTGGCAAGTTGTTCATGAGTCTGAACAATCTGCAGGTATGACTACTGTGTATGATACCAAATACCGCTGCCGGAACGGTCTCCCCTGACTAAAGAATTGTCAAATAGAGGTTAAAAGAGAAGACGTCTCAGACTTAATTGACAAAATAAAGATCAATAAATCACCAGGCCCAGATGGCATCCACCCAAGAGTTCTGAAGGAACTCAAGAATGAAGTTGCTGACCTCTTCACCAAAATATGCAACTTGTCCCTTAAAACAGCCACTGTGCCAGAGGATTGGAGGATAGCTAATGTCACGCCAATCTTTAAAAAAGGAAGGAGGGCGGACCCGGGAAACTACAGGCCGGTCAGCCTAACATCTGTTCCAGGGAAGATGGTGGAAAGTCTCATTAAGGATAAAATCTTAAAATACATAGAAGAACAAGCTCTGCTGAGGGAGAGTCAGCATGACTTCTGCAAGGGGAAGTCTTGCCTCACAAACCTGTTAGAATTTTTTGAAAAGGTCAACAGGCATGTGGATGCGAGCGAACCCGTGGATATTATATATCTGGATTTTCAGAAGGTGTTTGACACGGTCCCTCATGAAAGGCTCCTGAGAAAACTCCACAGTCAGGGAATAAGAGGGCAGGTCCTCTTGTGGATTAGGAACTGGTTGAAGACCAGGAAACAGCGAGTGGGAGTCAATGGGCAATTTTCACAATGGCGAGAGGTGAAAAGCGGTGTGCCCCAAGGATCGGTCTTGGGACCGGTGCTTTTCAACTTATTCATAAATGACCTGGAGTTGGGGATAGGCAGTGAGGTGGCCAAGTTTGCAGATGACACTAAACTTTTCCGGGTGGTGAAGACCAGCAGGGATCCAAACTGAGCTCTCCAAACTGGGAGAATGGGCAGCAAAATGGCAGATGCGCTTCAATGTAAGTAAGTGCAAAGTGATGCACATTGGGGCAAGAAACCAAAATTTCACATATACGCTAATGGGTTCTGAGTTGTCTGTGACGGATCAAGAGAGAGATCTTGGGGTGCTGGTGGACAGGTCGATGAAAGTGTCGACCCAGTGTGCGGCGGCTGTGAAGAAGGCCAATTCCATGCTCGGGATCATTAAAAAAGGGATTGAGAATAAAACGGCCAATATCATTCTGCCTTTGTACAAATCGATGGTAAGGCCACATCTGGAGTATTGTGTCCAGTTCTGGTCACCACACCTCAAAAAGGATATAGTTGAATTGGAAAAGGTGCAGAAAAGAGCGACCAGATTGATTTGTGGGCTGGAGCACCTCCCTTATGAGGAAAGGCTACAGCGTCTGGGGCTTTTCAGCCTAGAAAAAAGGCGCCTGAGGGGGGACATGATTGAGACTTATAAAATTATGCATGGGATGGAGAGAGTGGATAGAGGGAAATTCTTCTCCCTCTCGCACAACACCAGAACCAGGGGACATGCACTAAAATTGAGTGGAGGGAGAGTTAGAACAGACAAAAGAAAATATTTATTTACCCAGCGTGTAATTCATCTGTGGAACTCCTTGCCACAGGATGTGGTGATGGCATCTGGCCTAGATGCCTTTAAAAGGGGTTTGGACAGATTCATGGAGGAAAAGACCATCACAGGTTACAAGCCATAAGCAACCTCCTGGTTTTAGAAGTGGGTTTTCTCTGTGCCAGGTGCAAGGGAGTGGCGACGGGACACAGGTATCTTGTTGTCTTGTGTGCTCCCTGAGGCATCTGGTGGGGCCACTGTGTGACACAGGAAACTGGACTAGATGGGCTTTTGGCCTGATCCAGCAGGGCTCTTCTTATGTTCTTATGATAGTATGGCCAGTAAAGCCATAAAATGGGGATTGCAGGCAGAAGGCAGCTCCAGTGAGAAATGTATCTCATGTCTATCTCTACCTATTCCTGTAACAGGCAGAGGCAACTGAGCTGAGTTGTGGTAGTGGGACATGCATCTGCTTTGCATGCACACTGTCCCAGGTTCAGTCCCCAGGCAGGGCAGAGAAGGATGCCTGTCTGAACCTGGAGAGCCGCTGACAATACTGACTTGATAGACCTCTGGTCTGAATGTATAAAGTAGCTTCCAGTGATCCTAAGGTAGGAAACTGTGGGTAAAGTTTTTACTGGTGTAGTGTTGTGGCTTTGACTAAGAGACTGAGCTGCAAATTAAGACTTCCCTGGTTTAAATCTCATGTTTGCTGTGAATTTACTGGATGGCGTTTGACAAAGTTCTCCCTCTCAGCACCCCAGGATAGTGACACATGATTGTTGTAAGGATTTGTTTAAGGCATGCTTTGCATGCTCAGAGAAATATGTTAAGTATTGTTGTTATTATGCTGACTTCAATAGTACAGGCATCCATCCATCAGGCAAGTTGAAAATGTCACCTCAGGCAGTGCTTTGGGGGATTAAATTAGCGGGGGGGGGGGGTGTCCTATACACATCTTGTCGTCCCCCCCCCCCCACTGCCTGGCCTAGCCTGCTGCCTGCATGGGGCCCAGCTTCATCCTTTTCTTGTGCAGTAGCAGAGGATTGGGAGAGCTTGCTTCCTTCTTCTGAATCCAGCACTGCCACGACTTCTGCTAGTGACTGGAAGCCCAACTTCCCCCCCTCTATACACACACACACACACACACACACACACACACACACACACGAGCCTCTAGAGAGGAATCTGCAGTAGTTGTGGAGACAGCAGAAGTGGACTCTGTGGAAGAAGGTAAGTTCAAATGCATGAAGATGTCATTAGTCAGGTGGACCTTCCCGAGTGCTCTCCATCAATAGGCACACACTGTGTGTGCGTGCATGTGCTGGGGGGGGGGATAGGCAGCAGAACTGGGGAGGGGGTGTTCTTGCATGGACCACCCCTGGAGCCAGGATTGCATAAATCCAAATCCCTCTTTCCATGTAAGGGTTTACCTTTCTCTGCATATCTGTCGCTTGTAACTCTACATAAATTAAAATAGGTTGTCTTTGTCATGCTCTCTTTCTGTGCCTTTCAACACAGTAGTCCACATGCCTGTACTCAATAGCAGTCCTGAACCCACCAATAGGCATGCCTCTGCTTAAGATCAGGCTATCTCCATTATAGTTCATTCTAATTGCTTCTGATTAAGGATTCTGCTGCAGACATCTCCCTCAATATAGGTTGCATGCAAATTTATATAACACAACCCCTATACTTTTTTTCTTCTTAGATCTCTCTCCACTGCCTTGGCCTATGTTTGTAATAAGGGACAATGTTTCTTAAAGAAAGAGTACATGACTATTGTGTCTGGGTGAAGAATGTGTTTGGATTCCAAAATTATTGTCTTTTGGATTCCAAATTGTTTTATGATTCCACTGTGGGTGCTGCTGGTGAACATATTTTCCTGCATGTTTTTAAATCAGCGATTACAAACGTTTTTTGCTTATCTCTGCCCTCCACTTTTGAGCTTTTTCAGAATAAGCCTTAGAATTGAGTCAAGTGCTGCTACTTTTAAGGTAAAGTAGGCGTTTGCCCCCTTAGCTCTGTTTACACTGGAAGGGCATTTAGTAGTGCCACATACGAACTCTGCTCATTCTTGATGTTTTCAGTAATATGTCAGATAAGCATGAGAAAAGGAAAACTTTGTACAGACTCACATGGGTGACTTGAGGATAAGTAACTTGTAAGTTGGCTTCTGTTTTGTCAACAAGCTCCATAGAACAAGCTAGGGCAGGGGTTCTCAACCTTTGGAGGCCCAGGTACCCTCTATCACGGTCCAATTTTCTGAAGTACCCCCTGCTAGGTAAAGGTGACCCCTGACAATTAGGTCCAGTCGTGTCCAACTCTAGGGTGTGGTGCTCATCCCCATTTCAAAGTCGAAGAGCCAGCGTTGTCCGAAGACGCCTCCGTGGTCATGTGGCCGGCATGACTCTCCTTGCCGCAGCGCGTAGCATGCAGCTGGAACACGGAGCGCTGTTTACCTTCCCGCAAGCGGTACCTATTTATCTACTCACATTAACATGCTTTGGAACTGCTAGGTTGGCAGGAGCTGGCCAAGCAATGAGAGCTCACCCCGTTGCGGATTCGAACTGCCGACCTTTTGATCGACAGCTCATGGTTCAGCGGTTTAACCCACTGTTAATTAATTGGATTAATCAATTAAGTAATTAGGTAATTGTTAAATAAAAAGTACTAAAACAATTTTAAATGTGAAAAAATGTCTTGTTTAACTCTCTCTCTCTGTGAGTGTGTGTGTGTGTGTGTGTGTGAGAGAGAGAGAGAGAGAGAGAGAGAGAGAGAGAGAGAGAGAGGCTCTTCCCTCCCCCACCCCACCCCACCCCACCAAAGTACATTTTCAAAGTACAAAAATAAGCCCAAAACCAAAATCAGAGAGACAGAAGGGGGAGGTACCTCCGAAAACAATTAAAATCCATGTTAATTAACACTTAATTAGCTGCTGATGGGGCAGATAAGGGGCAGGGCTTGGAGCACCCCCAGCAAGAAGTCTGCGTACCCCTAGGGTACCCGTACCACAGGTTGAGAACCTCTGAGCTTTTGTTGTTAATTTTAACATGATTGTTGTTAAACAATCTAATACTTCGAAGAAATATCTTGTTTGCTGTACATGTAGAGAGTCTTACACCTTGATTCCAAATGTGTTGATTCATATCCTATTGCTTTCCCTGAATTCTTATTTTGCTTATTACAGAGGAAGTGCAAAAAGAGGAAGCTCCAGTCATTTGCGTGCTAGGCTTCTTTGCAGTTCCCAGAGCTACCTCACACTTGCTTCTCATGCTTGCTCACATAGAGAGCAATCCTATGTGAGTCTACTCAGAAGTAGGCCTCATTAAATTCAATGGGACTTACTCCCAGGTAAGTGTGCACAGGTATAATATTGCAGTGATAGTGACTATCATAGCCACTCCACTGGTGTCGTTACAGATGCTTCCCCACAAAACAAATAAGAAGAGGAGGCGTTCTCTGTGCATCTATGTACCGTACTTCACTGGATCCCACCCAGTAATACAATATAAAGCATATGCAGTCTCGGCTCATAAGAAATCTGAGAGAGCAGTAACAGGAGCCAATGCTGAGAAGAACCCAAAACGTTTTCTGCAACTGTTGTAGAAACCAAAAGGCAAAAAATACTGTAACTCTTGTTTCTAATATTTGCGAACATCCCACTCTCATTCTTTTGCAAAGCACTCCCTAGGCGCAAAAGAAGTTGAGGTAGATAATGTTATTTATTTATTTATTTATTTGTGCATGCATGCATGCACCATTGTACCATTTGTTTCACAGAAGAAGCCTGGAGTGTGAACATAGTTAAGTTTCCTGTAATTTTTACATCAATCGCTTTATCTCTCAGGCTCGCCTACCGCACAGGGTTGTTGTGAGGACAAAAGGAGGGGAGGAACTATGTACACCACCCTGAGCTCCTTGGAGGAAGGGTGGTATAAAAAAATGTGAAAAAAAAATGTGATTAGGCATGCCATTTCCTTGACTGATATAATTCCAGCTGTGTGTATGCCCATATATTGAACCAATTGATTTTTTTTCTGGCAAGCAGATCATGTTTCTGAATCTAGCTTTATTGCTATGTATCCTATGTCCATGGTACCTGAATAATTCTTTCAGTGGCAGTTCTGTAAAATAGGGATAAATACTGGTTTGCTTCAGATGATTGGTGATATTGAAGGGATTGTATGGTGCCTTTGCACGCTGGGGGGCATATATCAACAGGGAGCTTCTTATGCTCTGTTGTTTGCATTTTGATGCTAAACCTGAAAGCAGGAAATGGGTTCCCCACAAAAGCAGAAGCAATGTAGGGTGAGAGAATTTTGCGGTAGCGTTATTCACCCAGATACAGATTATACTCCCTGCAGTGCCCTTGTGATCAACCCTTGCCTACATGTAATTTTAACATGATATGGGGGTGGGGTATGTGAGCATTAAATGCACTTCTAACTAATAGTTAATGTGTGTGCAGTGAATAAAAGAGCCTGGATGGATAAGGAATGTTACATTTGGATGTGGGAGATATTTGTTAGAATCGTAGCTCAGTCCAAGACTTGCTGGGTGGCCTGTACCAGCTGATCCCTCCGTTGAGAGTCTGGCTTGTCTAAGGCCACCCAGAGAGTCCTGGCCCGAGTTAGGATTTTAACCCATATTTCCCACAACTGACTTCTAATACTCTTGTTCACAGTGGCTCCAAATGCCATCTACAGTAGGGAGGGCCATCCTTATAAGTTCATGTCTACCTTTGAACAGTCTTGGTTCTCTCTTTCTGCCTGCAGAGTCAAAATGCCCCCAAATTTGTTGTGATAAGGCCAAAAAGAAAATGGATTTGAAGTTCATAATTCTTGAGGATCAAACAAGTGAGGATCTAGGCTGTCGGCAACTTATGGTTACTATTGGTATTGTGGGCATCTTTCATTTTCATGTACTGTGTTATGCCAAGTTTCCCAGAAAGCCACAAGTTCAGCCTGAAGGACACATTCCATTGATGTGGTAATAATGAATTACCATGGAATTGTGAAGTTAATATACCAAGCAGATTTGGAACAAGCCTGACTGGCTAGCTAGGCACGGGTAATTTTAAATGCTCATATTTCTTGTCTACAATGCACATCTTCCAGTGCAATCCAATGCATAGGTTCTCTGAAGTAATTACAGAGGGAATTGCTACTGATTTCAGTGGGAATTACTCCCTGGTAAGTGTGTACCAAAAATATTATTAGCAGTCTCGATGACCAGGAACTCTTTCAAGAACGCTTGCTGAGGCCATGCTTATGTAGTATAGTGAAGCGGCTGTCACTTTGATAGGCCTGGTTGGAATGAGTGGAGAGGAGGAGAAAGCCCTTGCCCTCCAGGCGGCGGCGGCAGCAGCAGCTGCAGCTGTGAGGCAAATGAAGGTTGGTGTCATCCAGTAGCGTAACAGGCTCCGTTGGCGCCCGGTTTAGGGGGGGGGATTTGGCGTCCCTATATTGTAAATATTGGCGCGGCCAGTAGGCCGCGCTCTGGGAGGGGGCGCCGCGCTCTGGGAGGGGGGGCGACCCGGCGGGACACTGCACCGGGCACACACACCCCAGCGCGGACCCGGCTGGCTTACCTCCTGCCCAGCGACGGCGTGCACTGCGTTCAGTTCAGGAAGCGGAAGTGAGTGAGTGTGTGCCTCTTCTTCAGTTCCCCACCGGACTCCTTCAGCGGAAGTTCAAGCCACTGCCGGGCTCACCCCAAAGGACCTTTCCGTCGTCAGTCTCCAGCCTCAGGAGGAGAGGAAGACAGCAGCAGGCTGCGCTTTGTGAGCGTGTGCCGTGCCGCGCGTGCCCGGTGCCCCCTCCTTCAATTCCCCGCCTAGAGTCTCAGAGTCGGACTCGAGTCGGACTCGAGTTTCCGAGTCCGACTCGAGTCCGGCGCCGTGGCTTTGCCGCGGCGTCCCCGCAGCAGGTGGCGCCTGGTTCGACTGAACCACGCGAAACACCCTTGTTACGCTACTGGGTCATCTCTAACCTCCCCTTACTCTGTGGCAGTGTTGCAGCTGACAGGAAGAGGCCACCTCCCTACGGCACTGCAGTTGCTGTCCTGCAGGGTCCCAATCAGAGGAGTTGCTTCCTGCAGGGTCTCTGTCAGCTGCGTTGTTGCCTCAGGACAAACAAGGCTACCCCGCCTCACTCCCTTAGTTCCACGTGCCTTGTGGTGGCAGTGGTATCACAGCTAACAGCAACACTGTAGGAGGGGAAGCAGTGTGTCTCTGTATGCAGAGAACTCCGTCCTCCTATTGCCACATGGCGCCTTCGCTATGTGTGTGTGTGCGCCCTAGAGAACGGTAGGGAGCACCTCACTGGAAGCTCAACGTGGCCTGGGGCAGAAGTCTTGAACTTAAAACCTCAACGTTCCTGCTGCTTGAAACAAAATGGTAAGATATTCAGGACCAGCTGACATGACAAGTATCTGTCATGAAAGAGCCTCCAACTGCTGAACATGTGACCCATACAATTCAGCTTCATCCCTAGGCCTTACTCCAGATCTCATCAGGCACTTGCTGTCTGTTTTTTTTCCTTGCCTTAATCCTCAAGGTCCTCCCTTCGCCATTACCTCCAGATCACAGCACCATTCTGGCTTCTTCTTCTTCTTCTTCATGGCCTTGATCTACCTCTCCTCTTTCATCCCCTGCCTTGCACGTTTCCCTCTCCACTCTCTTTGCAATGCTTCTGGTTTTCCATTTTACAGTATTTAAAACATTTAATGGTGTCTCTCTTTGTTTTAGGCAGGAAGTGTTTTTTTCAAAACTGACTAGAACAGCGGTTCTCAAACTGATAGGTCGCAACCCACCAGGAGAACCGGATGCTTCCCCTGCCCCCTTAAGGGGCAGGGAAAGTATGCTGTTGGTAGTGACAATTCCGGGGATCGCTGCCACCATGGGGGAAAATGTGTGAAAAGGGGGTTTTCGTACTTACCGGGGCCTCTCTCTTGGTTTTGGAAGTAGGATATCTCTGAATGCCAGATGCAAGGGAGTGGCAACAGGATACAGGTATCTTGTTGTCTTGTGTGCTTCCTGAGGCCACTGTGAGATACAGAAAGCTGGACTAGAAGGGCCTTTGGCCTGATCCAACAGAGCTCTTCTTATGTTCTTAGAAATGCACAAGTGGGATTGCCAACCATCTCCTACTAGCAGGGCTGTTGTGGCATTGCACGTTATCCAACAGACAGCCAAGTAACAGGTACCTGTGAGGTCTGTCTGCACCTGTTGGTTCACTGTCTGTCATGGAGTTTGCAAAGTCACAGGGGTCTGACTGGTAGGTCAGCAACCTCGCTGAGCCAGTGACATAGCTAGCCTCACCACGGGGGGCACCCACGTGACAACCCTGTGACATCACAATCCCCACCCTTGCTCATAATGTCACAAGCCCCACCCCTAGCAGGTTTCCCTGGCATTTTTTTGCCAGAAAATGGCTACTAGGGGCCCAGGCGGGTGACTCCTTCCCCCCCATGCCAAAAAAGCGCCTTTTTTTGCTGCTGCCAGCTTGTGCACGCTCTGTGCCACCCAGGGGTAGTCCGCCCCCTGCCCCCCCCCATTCCTACGCCACTGCGCCAAGCAGCAGCTGAACTTACACTGGTCATTTCAGGCAGACTGGAGGCTTTCTTTGGGGTCTGCATGGTGTCTGCCCATGGGACAGCTGCCTTTGGGGATCAAGATAAAAAAACAGGGAGAGTAACTAGGACTTGTCAACAGCATCAGTCACACCTGTTCTCTTGGCACGAGAAGCATACTCAGTGTTCGTGAGGGAGTGTAGTGCCACTAGAGTGAACATGCAGTGGTGCCCTGTGCAGGGCAAGAGCATAGTGGCTTGTTACTCTTGTAAAGCAAGCACTGGAAGACACAGGAAACAAAAAGTGTAATAGATAAAGGAACCCGGGAATACAATGCAAAGCCTATGTTGTTGTTGTTAAGTCGTGTCCGACCCTTGGTGATCCCATGAACCATATCCCGCCAGGCCTTCCTGTCCTCCACTATCTTCCTGAGTTCGCTCATTTTCATGTTCGTTGCATCGGTGATGCTGTCTAACCATCTCATCCTTTGCCTTCCCCTTCTGTACACCATTATCAAAATGAATCAAAATCACACAACTCCTGCAGCTTATCTATGTTGTGCTTTTAATTTGCAAGGTCCTTTATAATCTTTGTTTTTCTACAAAACAAACTAGCTTGCAGAGCAGACAACCTCAGAGCTGTTTCTTTCTTTCCAACTTGTATGGCAGGAATGAATTGTAGGCACATTAGGCAAAAAAAATGAGTCTGATCTATGCTATGGGGATTGCTGACTGGCCTTGGGCAAGTTGCCTCTCAGTCCCAGTTCCATATCTGTAAAAGAATAATAGTGACCCACCTAATGCAATAAAGCAGTGGGAGGTGACGGTTCTGGCAAGTGTGCCTCCATCGTGCCAGTCTGGTGTGCGTTATAGCCCACAGGCAGCCCCCTGCACCCTGTGATTGTACCTCTAGTCTGCTGGGCAGCACAGCACTGGAACTGCAGCAGAACAGTGTGGGCCTGACTTTTGAGCCACCCATAACCAAGTCCATGGGCCCTCCGGTGTCTCCTACTGCTTGTTCTACTTGTGGTACTATAACACAGGTAGCCCACCCATGCAACACATTGCAAATCATTTTGAGGAAATTGCTACATACGGTAACATAGATCATCATCACATCAGAAATAACGGTGGAAGGTGGCTGTTAAGTCTTTGTTCCAACAGAATTAGAAGCTGAAAAAGAATGCCTCTCTTTCTCTCTCAACTTTCTGCTTTTCTCATATTTTATAGTCCAAGTGAAGAATGGGATGTGTGCATCCTCCAATGACACTTAAAAAAAGAAGAAGCTAAATACAATTTCTCTCCTGCAGTTTTTCCATTCAGTCCTCTAAATATCATAGGTGGAACTGGACACACATATTGCTTTCAGAATTCTCTACTCAAATACATGTGCTTGAAAACCCATGCTACAGGTTTCCAAGTAAATGTGCTTAAGTTTAGGGTTCTGGAGAATTCAGGAACTTGCCCACAACTTTATATTTTAATTGGTTCGAATAAAGGGAGCATCACACTGTATTGATAAGATCAGGTAGTGAACTAAGCAGGATGCTTGGAGAAGGAGACACTTGAAACACACATACACCCATAAAGTCTCTCTCTCTCTCTCTCTCACACACACACACACACACACACACACACACACACACACACACACACACACACACACACACCAAAAACGTTTGAATGATGAATTTCAAAATATGCAATTTTGTTTGCAATAGCTCCAGAACTGCTATTTCTCAGGTGCACATTTCCCACACTCATTTCCACAAACTGTAAGAGTACAGGCGGAAACACCTGTACATAGTTTATGAAAGAGCTTGC
This sequence comes from Plestiodon gilberti rubricaudatus, assembly GCA_026170595.1. Lineage (NCBI taxonomy): Eukaryota > Metazoa > Chordata > Lepidosauria > Squamata > Scincidae > Plestiodon > Plestiodon gilberti. The sequence continues at coordinate 22,583,196 of JANXHW010000004.1, read as the reverse complement.
CTCTCACATGATACATAATGATGGCAATTTGAGCGAGAGCATTCAGGGACACAGGCTAGTTCCTGGCACGTTGCCTACTTTCCTAACTGAAGTGCTGTGTCAGTATCTAGGAACTTGGAACACACTAGTGAACTGTATGCAGTGAGTGAAATAATGCATATTGTACCTGTCAGACAAATGAGAGCAGAGGGTACCAAGACAGATACCCAATAAAGCACTGGTCCATAGCATCGGTTCTCAAACTGGTGGGTCGCAACCCACCAGGAGAACGGGATGTTGTCCCCTGCCACCTTAAGGGGCGGGGACAGCATGGCAGTGGTGGTGATCCCCAGGACCGCTGCCGCCACTCTCCCTGCCTCTGCAAACACTGAGAGTTCTCCCCACCTTGCGGGAAGAACTTTGAGAATCAATGGTCTGTACCAGGGGTGGCCAACCTTCCACCATGAGGGCCTTTGCGTTCTTAAGAGTTGTGTAGAAGATGGAATCTTGGCAGCTGCACTCGCTGATGGTGCTGCTAAAGCAGCTGCACCTGCTGAAATGCCCTCACCTATACAACCTTTAAAGGGCCAGGAGCATTCATGTTGAAAGGTTCGCCACCCCTGGTCTACAGTATTTTCTACTGTCTGAGGGCAATGCATTGCCCTCAGACAAGAACAGAATTCTGTTGTTACCTTTTTTTGGTTCTACCTCCACACTCTCTTATCCACTCCAGTTCAGTAATTTTTAAATGGCCAAAAATCCCTCTAAACTACCATTTTAGCATTGCGAAGACTGAAACTATTTTTCTCCTCTCATACCTTATTTCTCTATCATCATCTTGGCTATTCTTCACACAAGCAGAAAATGGGCTGGAGCCCACAAAACTGAATCCACATGGCAGCAGCTCCACATGGAACACCATTCATGTGCAGTGGCTTGCTACCAAGAGAAGCTTATTTGCACATAGCTAGCTGTTACCATTTTTTCCAATCTACACCTGTTATTATGGGAAATCCTAAAGATTGCATCAAAAATATGTCTTTACATCTCAGTCCCTATCATTCTAGACAGAGGATGATTACATAAACAAGGCCACCTCCCAAATGTGATGTTGTTGTTGTTCAGTCGTTAAGTCGTGTCCGACCCTTCGTGATCCCATGAACCACATCCCGCCAGGCCTTCCTGTCCTCCACTATCTTCCTGAGTTCGCTCATTTTCATAGTTGTTGCATCGGTGATGCTGTCTAACCATCTCATGCTTTGCCTTCCCCTTCTCCTTTTGCCTTCAATCTTTCCCAGCATCAGAGTCTTCTCCAGAGAGTCCTCTCTCCGCATTAGGTGGCCAAAATATTTGAGCTTCAGCCTCAGTACCTGTCCTTCCAGGGAACAGTCAGGGTTGATTTCATTTAGGATTGACTGATTTGATCTCCTAGCAGTCCAAGGGACTCTCAGGAGTCTTCTCCAGCACCACAGTTCGAAAGCATCTATTCTTCGGCGCTCAGCCTTCCTTATGGTCCAACTCTCGCAACCATACATTGCTACTGGGAACACCATGGCCCTGACTATACGAACTTTTGTTGACATGGTGATATCTCTGCTTTTTATTATGCTATCTAAACTTGCCATAGCTTTCCTTCCAAGGAGTAAGCGTCTTTTAATTTCTTGGCTGCTGTCTCCGTCTGCAGTGATCTTGGAGCCCAAAAAAGTAAAATCTGTTACTGCTTCCATTTCTGACCCTTCTATTTGCCAGGAATTGATGGGACCAGATGCCATGATCTTAGTTTTATTAATGTTGAGTTTCAAGCCAACTTTTGCAATCTCCTCTTTCACCCTCATCAAGAGGCTCTTTAGTTTTTCTTCACTTTCTGCCGTTAGGGTGGTATCGTCTGCATATCTGAGGTTGTTGATATTTCTCCCGGCAATCTTGATTCCGGCTTGCGATTCATTCAGCCCTGCATTTCTCATAATGTACTCTGCATATAAGTTAAATAGGCAGGGTGACAATATACAGCCTTGCCGTACTCCCTTCCCAATTTTGAACCAGTCGGTTGTTCCATGTCTGGTCCGAACTGTTGCTTCTTGACCCGCATACAGGTTTCTCAGGAGACAGGTAAGGTGGTCTGGTACCCCCGTCTCTTTAAGAATTTGCCACAGTTTGTTGTGATCCACACAATCAAAGGCTTTTGCGTAGTCAATGAAGCAGAAGTAGGTGTTTTTTGTTTGTTTGTTTGTTTGTTTGTTTTGGAACTCTCGTGCTTTCTCCATGATCCAGTGCATGTTGGCAATTTGATCTCTAGTTCCTCTGCCTCTTCGAAACCCAGCTTGTACTTCCGGTAGTTCTCGGTCCACGTACTGCTGAAGCCTAGCTTGTAGGATTTTTAGCATAACCTTGCTAGCATGTGAAATGAGTGCAATTGTGACCCAAATGTGATAGTAGCAGCTTTATCTGGCCAGGTAGGTACTGCTGTTGCCTTTTCACTTAGGAGCTATCTGCATCAACCTCATAAAATTCTTATGGACCTTGTACAGGCGCATGGCTAAAGATCATGGTACAGTACCGTACAGGTAGGTAGGTGGGGTGCAGTGGAGGCGAGCAAAGGAGCATGCTCCTAAGTGTCAATAATGAAAGGAAGCAAAGAAAAAAAGAGAAAAGATTAACTGCTAATTTATTCCATCTCTGATTTGCCTTACCCTGTTCAGAAATCACGTAAATCATCTGCTTTCTCCCTAGCAACACTCTCGAGCATGACAACAAGCAGTCAGACTGTGCCATCTTAGTGCAAATTGTTCTGCAACAGACCACGGTTTTGTGCAAGCAGTAAAAGTCGGTTCTTAATTGCAATAGCTTAGTAAAGAAAGCATGCATGCATTACATCACTGCATTTAGAGGCCGGGAGACGGAACGTGTGCAGCTGGGTACATAGGGGACCTGGAAGAAATACCTTTTGCTAAAGCCAGGACAGTTTGCCTTTTTTTCTAGAAAATAGTTGAGAAAAACAACAACAATGTTGAGGTTTAAGCCTCGTTTCCAATTATAAACATTTCACAGAAAGAGAGGGGCTATCAAAGGCAATGTCAATGGAATTTGGAATCCCACTTCACATGGAATGTAAAGCACCATGTAAAGCCTAGAGTAAGTTAGCTAGAAAACCCACTGCTAGTCAAATTAAAATAGGACATTCAGGTTTCCTTCCTTTGATCCTCTAGGAAGGGCACAAAAGCTCACCACAAGTCATAGACTCCCAGTACATAAGACATATCGTTGCTGGGGAATAATCCAAAACACACACATGCAAGAACGCATTCTTTGCATCCAAAATGGCAGCCCTGCCTGCCATATTCTGAGTCAGACTGTTGGTCCACCTGGCTCACTGCTTTCAATACTGCCTGACAGCAGTTCTCCAGGATTTCGGAAACGGGCCTCTCTCAGCCTCACCTGGAGACGGCAGGGATTGACCCTGGGACCCTCTATATGCAAAGCACAGGCTCTTCCACTGAGCTTCCACTGAGCTCTTCCCCTCCTCAACGTACCGGTATATTCTTCAAATAATCCATATTATATGGATTGATATTCCATCCCTTATGAATAGGGACTAATGTTTAAACTGATAGTTTATTTTCTGAAGGAAAGTACTGTACTGCCGCCATCATCAGGGGGGAAAGCAGTATTTTATCTGAGCCATAGCTCATCTGCAGAACCTGCTCCAAACGTTAGACCTCAGCCTTTGAACTCATTAAATACTGGCAGAGAAAAGACCATGCCTCTGAGCATTTACAGAGTGCCTTTTCCTCCCCACAAACTATCGGATGCCCCTGCCTTATTATCTGTGAATAGGGGTAGAAATTCCAAGTCAGTATGTGTGCATTTTCCAGGCAGGCTTGAATCCTGCATCCATCCTTTTAGACACGAATGACTTAGGAAAAAAAGATTCTCAGAAACGAACTCTGACTTCAGTGAAGGGATGAATCAAAGGAAATGGAAAGCAGGCTACATTTTTATAAAATGTGGGGCAACTATATCAAAGGAAGCACAGAGTAAAAAGCATGCTCTCAAGAGAATGCAAGCATGCAACATTTGCATCCTCCCAGTAGCTTTTTACGCTGCATAAATGTCCAATTTATAGATTTTGTGAACTGCTGCAGCTACCCAGGCATCCAGCCTCCTCAGTTTGCAGGATTGCCAACAACAAAAGGTGTGTAGCTAAACTACAGCATCCCAGTGTTGGCCAGTCTTGGCCTATTGAGTGCACTGGGATTGGTGGCATGCCCAGCAGCCACGGAGAAGGGCAGCACAAGATGGAAAGGGTCTTCCTTCCTTCTCCTCAGCATGGGAGGGGGGTGGGGCAGATTATAGGGCCTGATGAAGCCAGCCTGGGATATTAAAAGCCCAGCCAGGAATTGAATGGATTGGTGGTCCCAAGCAGGGAGAAGCGCTGCGTAGCTGAGGAGGAGGGCTGCCGCCTACCCTCTACCTCTAGCCTACAGTCCAGGGGCATCTTAAAGACTTTAGTTCAGCATAAGCTCTTGTGAATCACACTCCACTTTATGCATCAGATAAGTGCTGCAGTCCATGAAAGCTTACACCGGAGGTCTCTATTATCAATTTGGTTAGAATCCAAGCAAGGAAAAGAAGCAGCCAAGTAAAATGAGGAGGGGAGAGGAGCAAAAGAATGTGGCTGGTTGTACTGCCTTCACTTCGTACAGACTCTAACCCTCTAAGTTAGAAACTGCATTTTTCTGACTGAGATGATCAGAACTGGAGTGGGGAGTCGCAAAAAGCAGTGGAGAGTTATGGGCAACTCAAAGTGACCTGGCCTATTTGCTGGAGGCTCCCCAAAAACACCCTGGATTGTGATAGTTAAGTGCAAAAGTTACACAACTGACCCCCCCCCCCCAAAATTGCTTTTTTTGTCTCCAACAAATATAAATGCTAGGAAGACAAACTTTATGGAATACCAGGCAAACGAAGTGAGCATGGAAGTGAGAGGGAAAGAGTTGCCTCCTGAAGATCTGGTTTGACTTCATTGCTTGAACCATCTGCACTAGGTTGAAAGTTATGGACAAATAACTAGAATAAGAAAACAACTGCCTTAAGTAACAAAAAGGAGAGTTCCTTAACTCAAAACTGACCAATGAGACTGATTGTTCTGAGAGCCAATGAGGTGTTATGACACAGCATGGAACCAATAAAGTGTTAGTATGAATCAGCTCTTATTTCTATGTATCAGAGCTAATATTAGAAGTCTCATTCAGTTGTGTGAGTGTCATCGAGTTGGCCACTGGTGGTTTTTTGTTGGTTACTGATTTGTTGGGTGGCCTGTACTGTTATATATTAAAATAAAGTTAATAGAGGTGACACCATGAGTTACTGCACCAGGTGACACCGACCCTAGCGGCAACACTGGGGTGACACGATGAGCTCTCGCACTGGGTCACGCAAACCCAGCGACACCTCTGAGTGCAGGCAACATTAGCAATGTATTATACTACATTCTTGCTCCCTCCCCCATAAATGCAAACTAAAGGCAAGATCAGAGATCCAGACTTAGGGTGCGATAGAATGGATTTTGAACATAGCACACATAAATTGCATTTTGCATTCCTATGGTAGAAACTTCTCCAGCAAACTATTAAACATAGGCTTACCAAATCTCCAACCGGGACAGAGTGCTGGACCTTTAGGAGAAGGAATGTGGGCAGGTGTAGCTTCTTAAACCTTGGAGCACAATACTAGGCATGTCCACTGGCGTCACTGTAGCATGGCGGGCGGGGCGGGCCGCCGGGGGGTGACGCGCGCCAAGGGGTGACGCGCGTCACCCTCCGGAGGCCGGACGCTCCGAGGCCAGGGAGCGGCCGGCCCGGCCGGCGCTCCAGGGCCTTCTGAAAAGACGAGGCCCTGGAGCGCTTGCATTAAAACGCGAAAATTGACGATTTTCGCGCATGCGCAAACCCTTTTCTGAGGGCAAGGGCCTGCCCTCTTGCCCTCAGGAGGGACTGCGCATGCGCGAAAATCTTCAAAGTTCGTGTTTTAACGCAAGCGCATTGGGCCTCTTCTTTTCAGAAGGCCCAATGCGCTTGCGTTAAAATGCGAAAATTGACGATTTTCGCGCATGCGCAAACCCTCCTGAGGGCAAGAGGGCAGGCCCTTGCCCTCAGAAAAGGGTTTGCGCATGCGCGAAAATCGTCAATTTTCGCGTTTTAACGCAAGCGCTCCAGGGCCTCTTCTTTTCAGAAGGCCCTGGAGCGCTTCCCAGCCGGCTCCCGGAGCGCCGGAAAAGGTAAGTCTATGTGGGGGGGGTGAGTCGGGGGGGGTGATGCGGGTGACGCGCGTCACAGTGACGCCACTGGGCATGTCTACTCAGAAGCAAGCCCCGCTGAACACAATGGGGCTTGCTTCTGAGTAGACATGCCTAGGCATTGTGCTCTAAGGTTTAACAAGCTACCCCTGCCCACATTCCTTCTCCTAAAGGTCTAGCACTCTGTCCCGGTTGGAGATCTGGTAAGCCTAATTAAACAGCACAATCTGATGTTTTATATCTGCCAGATGCAAGGGAGTGGCAACAGAATACAGGTATCTTGTTGTCTTGATTGCTCCCTGAGGCATCTGGTAAGGCCACTGTGAGATACAGGAAGCTGGACTAGATGGGCCTTTCGCCTGATCCAGCAGGGCTCTTCTTATGTTCTTATGATGTGTCTACTCAGTAGTAAGTCCCAATGAGTTCAGTGGGGCTTACTTACTCACAGGTAAATCTGTTTAGGATTGCACTCAAGATACGTTGAAGCCTCCTAATTTTAAAGAGCTGGACAACTTACTGACAAGACAGCTGGGGGGGGGGGAGAGGACACAGGAAACTGGATGCCAGAGAAAAACTAAAGCCGGAGCTACATTGCATGCGTTTGCGTTTCGTTTGCATCTGGTGTCCCGCCCCCCAGGTCAAACAACGGGCTCTGATTGGCCAACTGTAATGCAAACGCAGCCAAAGTCGTGCTGGGTAAACCATCCTTAATAAATTGCATTCTTGAATCAAACAGACATATACAAGCTAACTAATATGTCATCTGATTTAACTTGAACATATTCAGAGGCGTTGCTGGAGGAGGGGGCCACCTTGTACCGGGGAGTAAATGGGGTCTAGGACGGTGCGGAACTTACGGTACCGCCCCCCTCCAGTGATGCCTCTGAACATGTTGGCAACCAAGATTAGGAATTGGCATTCGTTTAGGATAAAATTGTAGTCACTCTAGTGAAAACAATTCTTCACTTTATTGCAATTCAACTCAACAGTCATGGATTCACTTACTGTCATCTCAGGCAAGTCACTTTCAGCATTAATTTCTCACAGCAAAGAAAATATCATAGGTTGTTTCTCTTAGAAACTGATTAGGGAACTGTTGAATAGGCTATACTGGAGAGTAAACAAAAGAGTTGTAAACAGAACTCACGGCCTTTCACTTACATAACCCTGTACAAATATTTCCATTAAATTTTCTCATAACCTTACTTCTGTGCACGTGCTGATTTTGGCAACGTAAGTCAAGTTCACATTTGGCCATGAAACAGATGTATTTGTACATCTATTTGTACAACCAATAGAATAGAAAAGCCTCACGTTATTCTTCTGCATTAGAATCGTCACTCTCTCACTCCCACACACACCATTTCAGGAATAATTTTCTTCTGTTGAACTGCAGACAAATATTTGTCACACCTTCATTAAAATTTAAAAGGACTGTGGTGGGTGGGAGGAGATAAAATTGCTTTGTGGACAGCCAGTCAACCATCTATAATTTAAAAAGCTGATGGTGTCATCTGACCTGTAGTCAACACTCTGTCAAACTTAGCAGAAAGTCGTAAAACCAAACACTGCCAACAAGTCTCTGCAACAGGGAAGAGTCCTGCTGCAGACAAGAGTCAATGGGGCAACAGCTGTAGTCCGTTTCAGTTGCTTGAGGCAGAGGAGGGGCACCCAAGCAAGAGGAACAGCCAGCAGAAATGGCAGCTGACCTGACAAGCAAGGAACAAGACCCTAAGTGCTGCTGAGTGCAAACATCCAGCTCCTACCTCCAATAACGTATCTCTTAACAAGGCTTGGAAGAGGCAAAAGAGACAGGAGGCACAAATAGGACAATCCCCAAATGGTGGCCCATCAGCGTTTCATTGGACCTTTGTGCACGAGGTGCTAGTCAGCTGAATTAGGTGACCACATTTAATTAGGCTTACCAGACGTCCCGGAAAAAACGGGACAGTCCCAGGAATGGCCCTCCATTAACCGGGATTGTCCCGGGAAGGTTTTCCGGGGCCACCGGTAAGGCCGCCACCACCGTCGTCTCCATGTTGAAAATGGAGAAACTTATCTGGCCGTCGCCATTTTGACTCCCGAAATCTCACGAGATACGAGATTTGGGCACCCAAATCTCATGATGCCCTCACGGGATTTGGGCTCCGACATCTTGGATCTTGCGAGATTTTGCGAGTCAAGATGCCGGCGCCGGGTAAGTTTCTCCATTTTCAACACGGAGGTGGCGGCGGTGAGTGGGTGAGTGGTCTGCGTTCACCCACTCTCTCACCGGCACGGAGCCAGCGAGGGAGCGGGCGAACAGCCTGCCCATGCCACGTGACCCTCCAGGAGGCTCACGCGGCACGGGCAGGCTGTCGTTCGCCCGCTCTCCCACCGGCATGGAGCTAGCGAGGGAGCGGGCAAACCGGAGGCGCCGATCTGGCCGAGCCTGGGGGAGAGAGGGCCGAGCGGCTGGCCGAGCGTGGCGCCGGAGGCACCCATCCGGCCAAGCGCGGGGCCGCGCTCTCGGCTGGCCGCTCAGCCCGCTCTCATCCAGGCTAATTATAAATTTTTGGATTAATTTCAGTTTACCACCTAATTTTATCAATGTAAACTGTAGAAAAATGAACTTGAGGGGTTTCATTCCTTGTCACTGCCAACAAGAAAATTTAATTTTTGTATGATACCATTGAGATACCATCTTGAAATTTTGACTGACTGCCTACAAGACATATACCTTAAGTGTAACCGATTTTTCAAAAATTCAAAATTAATATTATTTGAATATTTTTGAATTTCTTGAAAATTTATAATTGTGTCCTGTTGTATATCAAATGAAAGCCCTATTCATTCGCTTTAATATGAGACCTGTCCCATGTCTGTAGCTTTCATGGTTATCTTGTACATAGCGTTTGAAGGTATGGTGACAAGTGAATTTTGGCATTTTTGAAAATTCAATATCTCAAAAACGGATGGACAAAATAAATCTGATTTTTTTTTTAAACATCTCATGGTAAAGTACAAATGTACCAAAAATGAACAAAAGCCATGACATCAAGGTTTCATGCATTGGTTGATTTCACATGGAATGACCCACCAGGAATTTTAAAGACAATTCTAACCAAAAATTTTGGAGATGCCCATAATAATTAGTCACACAACTACAACCTCTGTGCTGCATGCCCATTGCTCCTTCTAGTCCAGTGTTTCTCAAAGAACTTTGAGTGCTGGCGGGGACAGCAGCAGAGTGACGGGGTGAGCTCTCGTTGCTTGGCCAGCTCCTGCCAACCTAGCAGTTCCAAAGCATGTTAATGTGAGTAGATAAATAGGTACCGCTTGCAGGAAGGTAAACAGCGCTCCGTGTTCCAGCCACATGCTACGCGATGCGGCAAGGAGAGTCATGCCGGCCACATGACCACAGAGGCGTCTTCGGACACCTTTGGCTTTGAAATGGGGATGAGCACCACACCCTAGAGTCGGACACGACTGGACTTAATTGTCAGGGGTCACCTTTACCTTTTTTATGCCAGTGTTGCTTTGCCAGGATAGGCTTGGCATTTGACACTTGTTGCACCCGCATAGTGTTCCCAGGAGGGGTTTAGGATATGATGGATGTTGGTGCAGCATCTGAATCGACACAAGTTATCTCAACCTTATTATATTTGGTCCTCCATTCTGAATGTTTTCTAATTTGCAGGACACCAATAATGTGTTCTACCCATTAGCTCTACATGTATTTACAGTCTTCTAGTGGCTCATGAATGGGATAAGTGAGTAAAATGTGACCTCTAGTGGACACTTCTTGGCAGTAATAACAGCAGGATAAATCATGAGAAACTACATGAACAGATTTTCTTCTGCATAGCATCTAATAGGTGTGTTTTAATAGGCACTGCTGGTAACAAGTAACATGTGCACACTGGAGAAAAACAGTTTGTGCAGAGACCCAGTGTAGTGACTACTGGTGCAACTGTATAACTCAGTGCTGAAAGGAAGGCAGAGATGAGGGTGAAAGTGCACAAAGTTTATTGAAAGGATTTGAAAACCAAATGTTGTTGTTCAGTCGTTAAGTTGTATCTGACCCTTCGTGATCCCATGAACCATATCCCGCCAGGCCTTCCTGTCCTCCACTATCTTCCTGAGTTCGCTCATTTTCATGTTCGTTGCATCGGTGATGCTGTCTAACCATCTCATCCTTTACCTTCCCCTTCTCCTTTTGCCTTCAATCTTTCCCAGCATCAGAGTCTTCTCCAGAGAGTCCTCTCTTCTCATTAGGTGGCCAAAATATTTGAGCTTCAGCCTCAGTACCTGTCCTTCCAGGGAACAGTCAGGGTTGATTTCATTTAGGATTGACTAATTTGATCTCCTAGCAGTCCAAGGGACTCTCAGGGGTCTTCTCCAGCACCACAGTTCGAAAGCATCTATTCTTTGGCGCTCAGCTTTCCTTATGGTCCAACTCTCGCAACCATACATTGCTACTGGGAACACCATCGCCCTGACTATATGAACTTTTGTTGGCATGGTGATATCTCTGCTTTTTATTATGCTATCTAAGTCATAGCTTTCCTTCTACGGAGTAAGCGTCTTTTAATTTCATGGCTGCTGTCTCCGTCTGCAGTGATCTTGGAACCCAAAAAAGTAAAATCTGTTACTGCTTCCATTTCTGACCCTTCTATTTGCCAGGAATCTTAGTTTTATTAATGTTGAGTTTCAAGTCAACTTTTGCACTCTCTTCTTTCACTCTCATCAAGAGGCTCTTTAGTTCTTCTTCACTTTCTGCCATTAGGGTGGTATCGTCTGCATATCTGAGGTTGTTGATATTTCTCCTGGCAATCTTGATTCCGGCTTGCGATTCATTCAGCCCTGCATTTCTCATAATGTACTCTGCATATAAGCAGAGTTAAATAAGCAGGGTGACAATATACAGCCTTGCCGTACTCCCTTCCCAATTTTGAACCAATCGGTTTTTCCCTGGCCGGTTCGAACTGTTGCTTCTTGACCCGCATACAGGTTTCTCAGGAGACAGGTAAGGTGGTCTGGTACCCCCATCTCTTTAAGAATTTGCCACAGTTTGTTGTGATCCACACAATCAAAAGCTTTTGCGTAGTCAATGAAGCAGACATAGGTGGGTTTTTTGAACTCTCGTGCTTTCTCCATGATCCAGCGCATGTTGGCAATTTGATCTCTAGTTCCTCTGCCTCTTCGAAACCCAGCTTGTACTTCCGGTAGTAAACCAAATAGGAGAGTTCAAACTGGATCTAACTGAATTTGCTCACTTGCTAAATCTAGACAGGGGGCGTCAATGGCTAACATTCACACAACAATGGAGCCCTAAGGAAAGCAGGCAGAAGGAAGAGAGGCAAGGAGAGAGACTCCCTCGAAGGAGACGGGGCAGACAGGAAGGAAAATGTAAGGGGAGATTAGCTTGGCTTCTCATAAACACTGTGGAGAAGAGGTTGTAAGGTTCAGAAAGGGGGATGTGGGAAACATTCATGGGGATGAAGAGAGATGGGTTTTAAGTGGTTTGGATGGAGTGGACTGTGTTTGGGAGCAACTGAATGTAGCTGAACTGAGGGCTAGAAACGGATCATGAATCTACTTGACCCACTTGCAGAGAGGAGCTCATCTCTCCCACCAAACAAGCCCTCAGCCAATATTTCAAGCCTGTGGAGGGAGATCAACACTGGCAAATGGAATTTGTCCTTGTTCTGGGGACTTGCTGGATCAGTCTAGAGCAGTGTTTCCCAAACATGTTTGACCTGCGGCTCCCTTGACCATTGGTGAGCATTGGCCACGGCTCCCCATTACATTATGTTGATGCTTGGCAATTGGCATTGCACTGTTTTCTGAGAGGATTCCATGGCACTCCACAGCTCCCCTTGGAGCTACGCCTCCCAGTTTGGGAACCACTGGTCTAGAGAGCAAGGAGGCCTGAGGCTAATCTTGGGCCTCCAACCAAGCAGTATGAACAGCAGAAAAATATTTTACCCACACACCACTCACACAAAAGTAAGTCAGATTCAATCACTAAGTGTGCACTGTGCAGTAAATTTGCCTTCCCACACAAGGAAAGCAGGGATTTGGTGGGTCTTTGGCAAGGCTGTACCTTGGAGCAAGGTTACTATCCTGTTTCTGCAAGGTTTGAGAACAGTGAGTTGCGGGGGCAAAGGACTGACTCTCCCTGGCCAAAGAGGGGTCTCAAAAGGTGGAAAGAGGGCTATGAAGCACACATGCCTGGAAGGGAGCAGGGCTAGGGGAACAAAGCTGCTTTTCTTGAGGGGAAGGAGGTAGGGTGCAGAGAGAAATAGCCTAAAAGGTTAGCTGACCAGCCAGTACTGGCTTCAGTAGTGCTTGGGGAGATAGAAGGCTGGAATGGAAGGGGGGGGGGATGTGGGGTATTATCAATCTTGGATGCCACCTGGCAGGATAGTTCTCTGATGGGAGGCTGGAATGGAGGTGACTTAATGCAGCACCAGCTGGTTAAAAATCCAGAAGAGATAGTGAGGCAGGGAAAAGCAAACAACCACCCAACAAGACACCCAGTGGAACAAAGGGGTTTTGTCCCACTGAATCCTATGGGATTCTTGCACTAAGTACATGTTGAGATGGGAGTCTGCTGTATGCCTGGGACTCGAAACAGAAATAAAATCTTGATCATGTAATATAGTGGGAGAGCTAGGGATGAGTAACCAGAAACACCTTATCTAGCATGGATTCTCTTGAAGGAACGAGCCCAGGACAATTGAAAAAGCACTGTTGTGTTTCTAATGGTGCAACACAAAAGTAAATGCTAAGTTTCTAATTTTTACTTTCAGAGATAAAGAAAAAATGCTGACTGATTGGAAGCAACTTTGTTTGGAAGGCTTGTTAGCCACAAAACAAGCAACAGTTATATATGTATTTTGAATGGAACCTTCACTATTTCAGACTTGTAGGGCCTTTCCAGTGTAAAAGCAATAAATGCACAGTGGTACCTCTTTCCAATAATATTGTAGTGTAGCAATAAGTGAATTATTCTTGCATTCAATGCACTATTGTGGCAAGGAAATGCTATCTTCCTTACTGCCATCACAACAATGGGTTTGTAATATGGTTAGTAGGTACTATATGCAATTCTGTGCCCTGACACTTTGTAACAGCCTAAGGCAGTGTTTCCCCAATTTTTTTCCAAGCTGCAGCTACCTTGACCATTGGCGGCAGCTCCCCAATACAATATGTTGATGCCTGCCAATTGGCACTGCACTGTTTTCTAAGAGGATTCTGTTTTGGGTTTCCCCTGGCTGATTGCCATAGCTCCCCTAGGAGCCACACCTCCCAGTTTGGGAACCACTGACCTAAGGTAACCATGTTTACTCAGTGTCTTACTGGCTGCAATGGAATGACCCCTAGTTAATAAGCATACTTAAGGATGGAGTTTAATTCCTTAGAAGCCAAGCACTAAACTGCATTAAAGCAGTGCTCATCTAGTCTTTAAAACAAAACAAAAAGGCACCCTTTCTTGCATACTATTTGAATCTTCTTGGTTTTTGTTAAGTACTCTAATTCTTTAAAGGTTGGGCTCTCACTTTCTGTTGCATCAGGAGCACACTCTATCCCAATTATTTTTTGAAAAGGGAACATGATTTCTCACTCTCTATAGGGACCATGTGTCCTGCAAACACTAGAACTGATTGAGCCACACAGTCACTGCTCATCCAGATAAATTGCCAGATTAATTATAATTTGTGTGCTTGTGTAACCCACCAACACAGGAGACTTGGGCTGCAATCCTACACACACCTGGGATTATATTCCATTGAAATAAATGGGACTTACATCTGAGTAGACATGCATAGGGTTGCAATGTCAGCTGCTAAGGTATGAAATATCAGCAATAACCTCCATTTGTTATACATCCCAACTGGTTCTTGCTGCTTAAGTTTCTAGCAGCGGTTTAAACGCACCAGACACGGCTTTGTATTTCCATAACGCTCTATTGTCCTTGATCATAGATCTTCATGCATATGTTCTACAAGTCTCTAAAAGCAACCAATTGTGCTATAACCACAAGACAAAGCTCCATTACAGTTAGTTTGCTATATAGAAATCATTCAGTTTTATATTTGAATTATTCCAAAACTGATATTACAATATTGTAAACAGAAAAGATAGGTTTTAGCATATAAATTCAAATACATACCAAGTTCAAACCAGTTCTTATGGCAAATTGTCAAATACAATACAGACATTTCCAAGGTGACTGTACCATTTACAACAGAATTGGTTAAACTCACAACATTTCTAAAACTTTATAGCAGAATCCTGGGCATCTTTAGAGAGGCTTGGGGAGTAATATGACAGCTGTTCCCCTTTTCTTGCCTGATAGGACAAACAGATCCTGGATCAAAATGCTAGAAACTGAACAGATTTTTTTCTGACTTAAGAAAACTGCCATCAATTTGTGTGTGGGGGGGTTTTTTGTTTTTTGTGCTTTAATGCTCACAGCTGTATTCAGTGCTCAGAGTTATTACATTTAACTGCAGAAACTATTCACACAAGTGAAAAGCATTTCACATATAGTACCTATTTTAGGATGATCAGGCTGAAGGAATTATTCCCTGACCCCTTCACCTAGCAAAGATTGATGCATTTTTAGTCCCACTGAACTGAATAACTTTCTGCCAATTGGCACTACTATAAAATGCATTTGAACTTGGCAGCCCATTTCACACCACCAAATTAGGTAAGAATACTAGTCTCCATTTTGAAATTAACTCTGGCTTGGTGCATTTCAAAAGTCATTCCAAGGCTACTAGGTTAGCAAAATAAATTAAAAAAATTGAAAGGGTGAAAAAGGTCTAAGTAGCAACGAGTAAAAGCTTCAGTATTTCCCTTGCTAAGTATAGTTGATGCGGTTTGGACAGGTAGTCCAAGTGTACTCTCATCGTGCATTTAGAGGAGCAAGGATTTGGTTCCTGGAGATGGATGCAACCCTTATGTCAGACTGAATGCTGTATAGAACTACTTGTAGTTTAATAGCTTTTATAGAAAGTTGGAGACTTGTTGCAGCCTAATTCTATGTATGTTTATGCAGAAATAAAGCAAAGCCCTCTTAATTCAGTGGGGCTCATGCCCTGGTATGCATGAGATTATAGCCTTGCTTCCAACAACCAAAAGAGCAAAGCAATAACCTCGGCCTTCTGTATGCATTTTACCTCCTGTAGACTGCCGCCTCTTAGCATCTGCTGGCTCACAAATTTAACACTTTGATATTAGAATAATTACGGTGTCTGATGCTTAAGGAAAACTGCAAGCTACCTTCCACTTTAAGTTTCATGCTTTTTGGTTCATAATTTAATGTTCAGCCAACTTAAGACTTTGAAAGTCTTTAAACAGTTTACCTTACACTTTCCCATACTTAAACTATCATTGTTGCTTAGCCCCTCTTCCTTGTGTTAGCCTGGGGTTGGGAAATAGTAAAATCTACACAGAATTTTATTGCAATCATATAGGGGCAGGGTACGGCAAAGGTGAAATACAACAAATACTATGATGCAATTTTACATTTATTAAACTACAGTTCAAAGCACAATTTACACATTCTAAATACACTAAACATAGCTAATGAAGTCACATTAGTTTCCCGCTGACATTTCATATATCTGGGGGAAAGACAACTTTACAAGACTTTCTAACAGAAATCCTTAGTATAAAAACTGTACTTGTATGTAAACTGTTTAAACAGAGAACCCAAGTGATGGGTTTCCATCTCAACTAAGTCATCCATTTTGTTGCATATTTTATTTAAATGCTGAGGGATTGAATGATCTGACATGTTTATTTATTTATTTAACCCTTACTCCCCCAGTGATTTGTAGTTGTAGCTGGTTTTGCCTGGTCCCAAGTGATTTCAAGTTTCAAATAATTCATTCAAGATTGTTCCATTTTTTCTTCCAAACTGGAATGTTGTGACCAGACAAGACTACAGGCGTGCAACTGCAAGGCTACAGGAAGCAGCATTAATGCCTGTTTAAGCTGCAACAGAAAAGCGGTCTTCAGGGCTCAGCTGAACACAAGAAGGCACAAAGAAGAAGTTCTTCATCAATGTGTCCGATGTGAATCCGGCATCTTGCATCTCGCACCTAAAGCGGAACACACACACAGGTAGTCAGGCAAAATACTGAAAGAAAACAGAGTAAGATTTCAGTATTCAAAATCATCTCGTCTTCAAGTAACTGCATGTCATTCACATCTCCCTTTTCTCCTTGCCATAGCATTCCAAATTCTGCAAACCAATATGGCAATCAAAGTTATGCAAGCTAAGCAAATTAAACTCATTTTAAATTTTGTCCAACCCTTATTCTATCAAACACTCAGGATAGAAGTTGCTTTTTTTTGGCATGAATTTGTAATTTTGATTTTAACTTTGCAGTTTTGTTGCTCAAATGAAAGGCACTGTGGCATTTGCATCTTATCAAATTAAATGTCAGCATCACTAGCATCCGTTTATGTACCAGATTTTTGTATATTGCTGTGGTTCCAAAACTGTCTGCTGGGGCACCGCAGCAGACTCACAGGGGCACCGTGGGGCAATTTAAATTTGTAAGGGAAACGGCAACGGAACTTTAGGGGCACCGTGAAAAAAATTGCTGGGAACTGTAGGGGCACTGTGACCAGAGAAAGTTTGTATTGTATTGAAAAAAATATATTGTATTGAAAAAAAATCACTCAGCAGGTCCCGATTTGAAAGAATAGATCAACACATCTGGCTACAATGACAGATCTATCACAAGGAGACTCTTCATTTCACTTAGTGGCAGATAGCCATGAGTACCCTAGTTGTACGTATGGTTTCATATAGCTTTGCAACCAGTCCCATGCCTGGGCTGAATGGCAACTTGGTCCAGGCAAATAGCCAGCAGCTTTTCTGCTACTGTGACTTTGTGTACTGCTTACAGTTGACAGCAGAATGTGCAAGCACAGTAGCAATCACTCCTTATGGACAGGGCTCCTTACTTCCACAGGAGTCAGGCTTTCTCCAATTTAAACTTCTACATGCTGTTCTACTGGACAGATCCAACCTTGCAGACAATTTTTAAAATTCTGTCCAGGTCAGAGAAGGAGACTGTGCCCCGCCCGTAGCATATGCTACAGTAGGAGGGCTTCTGGGGCATCTGGATAACTTATGGTTAAAGACTGCAGTGATTTTTAAAGCCACAAATCTATACAGTTAGTTGAACATGTGTTAAGGTTCAACTTGTTGGCTAGCCTTCACAAAGCCAGACCCAGACATAACTAGTACACATGCTTAACATACGCACAAGACAGAGACAGAAAACACACTTGTATCCGTTGCCTTTGTATGCCAAGGTTTGAGCGTCCAAAAGGAACTATATGCAGACATTTGAACCTGGTTTCCCCACATCCAAGTCCGGTGCTCTGCCACTGCACTGGCTCTTTAGGCACATCAACGTGATTCAAAAAAGGTGAGGGGGGAGGCGCTTCTCAAGAAACCCATGTTAATCTACAAAAATATCTTGCATCAAAGAATATCCAAAGATACCGAGAGACTGAAACTGTAAATATAGTGCTGAGATACCTATACTGTTATTTGGAAATGGCTTATCTTGATGAAAATCAAATACGTTTCATTAAAGCTTTGAGATGATTCAGGAAATATAAACCAAACTTACCAGTCACTGATTGACATTATGTAGTAAACTGGTGGCCTTTGGACATCATTAAAAGCAGACTTTTCACCCAAAGTACCAGAACCCATATTGTCAAAGAGCAGCCAGTCTCCAATGTTCAGCTCAGGGAGAAGACAGTTTTCCACAATTTGATCAAGCTCATCACAGGATGGACCCCAAAGGCTGCTTGCAAACAGAGGCTCATTGTCCTTGTATTTCTGCATAAAAGCAGTTCTGACAGTTAGATTTATGTTTATACATATATTATTCTACAGACATATGAAAGCAATGATTTATCTTAAGTGACTGTTCTTGAACCACATACATTCAAGTAGGCTAAATATGATCAATGAGTACTACAACACAAGTTGTTTGAGGACTGCAGCCTACAGTAGTATCAGGAACGTCTCACCTTGTGAACCTCCGGAATAGTATTCAAATTCTCAGATAATTTACTTGCAAAAGAACCATAAACACCATCATTCATATAGTACATGAAGACCGGTTCATCACTCTTGATTTGCTCAACTGTAAAAAAAAAAAAAAAGTTGCATTTTAATAACAGTTTCACAGTAGATTTCTATTTATTTCTATTTAAAACATTCACACAGGTATTTCACAAGCACATGGAACATGAACAGGGTGCATGGTAAAGGAGTGTCTGAGATGAAACTGTCTGAGATGAAACATGGATTTGAGACAAGTCTATCGAGAATCATTTATAGAAAGTGCTGTCATCCAGCCTTAAGTTGCACCACATTAAATAAGCCATGAACAAGTCTGTGTCATTTGATACAATCCGAACACAAGCATAATCTCAGTTTGATATGCAAGTTGGCAATACTGAGCAAAGCCTACATTTTAACTGTTGAAACTGCAAAGTAAAATCCTACAGGTAAGAAACTTTCAACCTGAAATGGCATGTTTCTATGGAAACTATAATATGACCTAGTTCCCAAAGAGTAAAGACATTTTCTTCTGAGGCCTGCCTCTTCACTGGCTCACAAAACCAGAAACTTTTTAAATGGCAGCCAGCTCAAATACTGATACAGACCACAGAAGAGCTTCTGAGCAACCTGAAAAAAGGAGCAAACTACTGGATGAGTTTTTTGGGGTGGGATCCAAAGTGCCGGATCTCTGCAATCGTTATGCTTATTTAATTAGTTTTGCTTACTTTCAGAGAGAAGAGGTTTATCATATTGGGCAGCTTTCTTGGCAATAATATTAACTGCTAGAGTAAATGCAGATGAAACATAATAGCATCCAGGTTCTGCAATCACATTTACCCCACATTCTTCAGGAAAGTAGCTATCAAGCAACGGACTGACAACATGATTAACCTAAAAGATAGAAGGAAAACATTTTATTTGAAGGCCTGTCTTCATGTTTCTCTACCATGTTCAGAAGCTAGCAATTTACAACTAAGTCAAGCTTTAAGTTTGCTATTAAAGTTTCCATCTTAGTTTATTTTGCTGAATTGACCCTTGCATCACAACTCAGACAACTATCTCCACACAGGTTTGTTAATTCTTGCTTGCTGTTACCTAAGAAAAGTGTTGACACCCCACCACAACTTACCAATAGGTTCCAGATCCCTCAGTTTGTTTCTGAATTTCATTGAATTTGTTTTTCAATTATAACTTAAAGTTGCTAAAAATATTATACTGGATCAAATATTTAAGAATATTTCAGAAGTCATCTAGTAAATTCAAGCAAGTAAATAAAGCAACTTCAAACAAGTTGCATAAATATCCCTAGAAAAGCACCACTATTCCCATCAGGAAGTTTGTTCCCCAGTATCCTAGCTATATAGCTCATTCCTACTAAAAGTTGTATTTTTCCCTCCAAAGGTCATGAATATCCTCCTTATTCAAAACAGCCATCCATAAGCTTGAGTAATTTCAAAGTTACAAAGAATGAGAGGGGGTGATTGATGAAACGTTAAGATGTGATCTAGAGAAGCGTGCACTGTAAATAGTACAATTAAAGAACATTCCCACCCTTCCACACAGTCAAAACATGTTCAGAAAAGTCAAGTAGCTCTTAGCATGTACATGAAAATATGGGAATGTTTTGGCCTTGGTGCGCTGCTAGGAAGCAGCCAATATATATAATAGGTTCCCAATTTGTTCATGACCAAGAAACATTTATACCACCACTTACATACTGTAACATATACAACTTTAGTGCATAACAGAAACAGAAGTGCAGATCATATATGCTTGTCTATTAAATGTTAACATAATGGCCCCATGTTCAGATATGCTAATTTTCAGCTTCAGCCTTGCAAACTATACAAGCAATATTCTCTGACTTTTTCACACAGACATGAATAATTAGTTAACACTTTCTGATTTTTACTGTTTTAGCAATATAACAAGTAGCTATTGTGTTATAGAGCTTGCCATGTTGGCATCGTTAGCTACTCCTGTACCTTGGACACAGTGTTTTTTAAATTCAAATTAGTGTGTCTCACTAATAGACTATAGTAGTCTGACTAATGCTAACCTTTTAGCAAATGCTCTAAAAAGATTTTTTTGTGTGTGAGGGAAGAAGAGGTAGGTTGGAAGTGCTACCCAACAATAGATCCCTTTATTGTAATGGAAAACACAGACTATAAAATGGTACAGACTATGAAACATTTTACATTTTTATAACCCTCTGGGGTCAGCTTTTAACCTAGATGTACAGGAGGGTTAAGTTGCCAATGGCCCTTAAAAGTAATTAGAACACAAAGCGAAAGTAGTAAAAAACATATATAAAGAACTGCCACACCACCCTCTACACAGAAATCCAAGACACGGGTTCCCAGTATGCAACCTTAATAGTACATCCACTAGAAACATTAGAAAACTGCCTGCGAAAGAACAGTACCTCTGGTTATATCATAGATGCATATCCTCCTAGCCACCGTTCTTCTGGCCTTACACCCTTGATTCTCTATGTCCAAAAACAGTATTTTGAATTAAAGTCTGATTAGCTGAATTGAACTTTAGAACTGTATGTGCCCTTTCTAATTCTGTCATCCCACCCAAAGATAGTTCTTTACAAAAAGATTCTGTGGCACTTGTTGCCTATTATTTTAAATATTTCTATCTCATTTTTGTAGTTAAAAACCTCTCAAGGCAGCACACAATAATCAAACAGGTGTCCCACACTGAACAACATCCCGCTTAGGGACCCCCCAGATATACAATGGAGGTACCTAGGCAGAACGTCATCGATTCGCTTCCCTTACCTTTCAACGTGAGGCCTCTCCAGAGGCCCGTTTGGGTTCATGCGCTGGTCCAGAGGCATGTTCCTGACCTGCAGAGGCCTCAGTAAGGCATTTCAGGTTTTCGGAAGCAAACCAAAGTGCCATACGGAGGCCTCTGCGGGCCATTCTGAGGCCCTCAGAGGCCAGTAACAGACCTCCGGACCAGTGCGCAACCCGGAGAGGCCTGTACCGTGCAAATGCAGTTAATGATAAACCCCCCCCCCCTTAATGACAGGATTCGGGAGACACCTGTATAGTCAGGTTAAAACATTAGCACAGCAGACAGCAAAGCTTAAAGCAAACCAACCTCATCACTTATAGCCATTCTAAATAGAAGCCTGAAGTAAAGTGATAGGCCAGGCATACCAATTCTACAGGAAAAGAAATCACAAGAGAATACCTCTTCCAGGTCAAGGTCATAACCTGTGAAGCCTCCACCAATGTTCAACATGTTCATGGTAAAGCCAAATTCTTCCTAAAATGGAAGTGCAGAAAGTTTGGTGTCTAGAAGATATCCGATGTCCTTTTAGTTTAGTAGTCTTGGGTTCTCAAATAAAATCCAAGGCTCCACAACACACTTGTTCCAGCTTAAACTGTTATATAGTAAACAATTAATAGGGTTGGATCCAAACAAACAATGTCTTGCATGACTGCTTTCTCCTGCTCCCTCAAGGGAACGAAGGGCATGATTTTCAACTACTGTATTCCCCCTTCCTTCTCTAGTCCCCTGTACCCTATACCATCTTGTTCCTGGGAGTTCCCCATCCTCAGGATCAGATTTACAGAGGAAAAGGAGAACAGCTGAAAATTGTGTGGAAAAAAATCACATACGCATCCTTGGATGACTGGGAGACAGCACTTGCAGAAGACAGGGTTTAGATCCAGCCCAGTGCAACAGGACTTCATACATGAACAAAAGTGAACAACTACCTGCAAGTGTATGGTGGGATAATGTTTGAAAATACCACGGCTTAGATCTAACTAAAAGTAGAGTTTTACTTGAAGAATGGATCCTTCCTGCCTCACCTGTGCTACTGAGCCCTGTGCCTCTTAAGCAGCTGTTCCCGAGGTGCAAGGGACCATGCAAAACTGTGTGGAAGGCTGCAGTGGGAAGGAGAATCTGCATAAATTGCATCCCCACGTGAGCAGAAAGGTCTTCTACTCACACTATCCCTCCACTGAATCAACGCCACTATCACCCTGCCCCCCAATAGTACATGGTTTTCACTTTAAGGTGAATTTGCCATCTCAAAACAGTACAGTATTTTATTAGCTAGGTTCTGAAGGATTTTAAACAGCAACTTTAAAATGGTAAAACCTCTGTTAAACAAGGATGCTGGTTAGTTGTAATATGGGCCATAAATTTTTAACAACCGATTAAAACTGCTGTGTCGTATTTAGAATTTTTTTTGTTTTATAATCATTCTAATACATACCCTGAGATATGCCCATTCAGGTTATGAGAATTCAACTTTTCATTTAGTACCCCTCATTCAGCTTTCATTTAGTACCCCTCATTCACCTCATTCAGCAGCCATGAAATTAAAAGACGCTTACTCCTTGGAAGGAAAGCTATGGCAAACTTAGACAGCATAATAAAAAGCAGAGATATCACCATGCCAACAAAAGTTCGTATAGTCAGGGCCATGGTGTTCCCAGTAGCAATGTATGGTTGCGAGAGTTGGACCATAAGGAAGGCTGAGCGCCGAAGAATAGATGCTTTCGAACTGTGGTGCTGGAGAAGACTCCTGAGAGTCCCTTGGACTGCTAGGAGATCAAATCAGTCAATCCTAAATGAAATCAACCCTGACTGTTCCCTGGAAGGACAGATACCAAGGCTGAAACTCAAATATTTTGGCCACCTAATGCGAAGAGAGGACTCTCTGGAGAAGACTCTGATGCTGGGAAAAATTGAAGGCAAAAGGAGAAGGGGAAGGCAAAGGATGAGATAGTTAGACAGCATCACCGATGCAACGAACATGAAAATGAGCAAACTCAGGAAGATAGTGGAGGACAGGAAGGCCTGGCGGGATATGGTTCATGGGATCACGAAGGGTCGGACACGACTTAACGACTGAACAACAACAATTCAGCTTATGAGGCATTTCTTCGCATTTAATGAGGACCAATTTGGGCGCCTTGCAAGCAGCTGAGTGCTGCGAGACGAGTCACCATGCAGCCATCTTTGTAGTTGTATAGTTAAGTTCATGTTAACTTAACATAAGCGCATGTTATGTTAAGTTCTCTCAGAGTACTTGTGGTTTGCTAGTTTGTAGCAGTGATGTTTACATTATTCAACCTTTAATACATGAAATCATATGTATGTTTTTGTGAGCATAGCTAGGAAAGAGCTTTACAAGAGCGGGCAAACAGAGTAATTAATGAAGGGAAAATGCCTTGTTAGGTTGTGCTATGATAACCAAATTAATTGTGTCCATTTTAATGGGATTTGGTGTTTTAACATAAATGGGTGTCAATTTCAGGAAGGAACACATAAAAAAGTTTCCCATTAATGGCAGTTACATTTTTGACTTACAAGAATTCGCCCTACGAGGGGTTTTTCAGGAACAAGTTACCCTTGTAAGGCAGGGGAAGACTGTATACTTAACATATAACAAGTGGATACTGGGGCAATAATTCACTTACAGCCATATCAAACACACAGCGAGCATCAGAAATAGCATGTTTGTATACTTGAGGTTCCTTGCAAGAGTTTGACACATGAAATCTGAAAAAAATAAAACAGACATTTGTAATGCTATTAAGATTTAGCTAAACAGAAGACCTGCAGAAGAATCTAAGAAATTTCCTTTTGGAAGTCCTATCTGAGGCAATGCTGTATCCTTTACCAAGCACATATGTTGGAAGTACATATGAGAGGAATACATACAGTGTACATTAATTTCACAAAGAAAACTTGCTTTTTCAATGGAAAACTATGCTTATTTACTGAAGTTTTAGCAAGAAATAAATCTTAGTAAGCATGTAAATAGTTGAAAAACAAACTAGATCAAAGCCTTTTCAGGCAAAGCTTTGACTTGAAATTTTCCCCAAGAAATAACAGATTATGCTATGGCTGTGTGAACAGAAATGTCTGACATAACTGAAGTCTGCTGATTTTCTGTTGCACATTAATAGAAGAGCACTACAAAGGAAGAACAATGACAAAACTACTCACTTAACACCAACTATTTGGACATCCAGCTCCTTAGCACATTCCATGAGATGCCGACAGTTCTTCAGGGTGGTGCCAAACTTCATGTTCATCTCTTCATCTCCATTAATGTCTTCTGTGGCAATATGAAGCAAGAGCCTAAGAGAAGGGGAAGATGATTGGGGCACAGTTGGTTTACAGCAGCATCAGCACATGTGAAGCCTGAAGACTGTCAGAAGTAGGTTGATTATGTTGCCAATACTCCAGCTCTGTCGATGGACGAGTCAAGTGCACCTAATAAACACAATCCTGTACAGAGAGAAAACTAGCAATTAGGGCCTAAAACATGGAGTCAAAAAGGATAAGGGATTTGGAAATGCAGCAGCTAAAGACTCTGTTGTAGCAGAAAGTCTGTTGAATGCTGTAATAAAAATACATTACCTTAGATCAAGGGCGGGGAACCTTTTCCCTGGCGAGGGCCGTTTTAAATATTAGAAATTTGCTTGAGGGCCGGCCGTAAGGCTGGGTGCCATTTTTATTTACTTAATTTTTGTCCCCACCCCCCATCGGCCTCCGGAGGCTCCGCGCTCACCGTCCGAAGCCACCGCCGGGTCCGCGCATCACCTCCAGCGTACCATGCTGAAGAGGGCAAGAGCTTGCCCTCATCAGCGTGGTACGCATGTGCGAAATGGCCAACAGCCTGGTGAGAAGGGGTCGAGGCGGCGGCCGGGGAGGACATGCAAAGGCCCTCTCCCGGCCTCCGGAGGTGA
Source organism: Plestiodon gilberti rubricaudatus (assembly GCA_026170595.1). Taxonomy (NCBI): domain Eukaryota; kingdom Metazoa; phylum Chordata; class Lepidosauria; order Squamata; family Scincidae; genus Plestiodon; species Plestiodon gilberti. Next base: position 22,558,091 of record JANXHW010000004.1, on the reverse strand, counting down.
CGCGCAAACCCGGCGGAGCCTCCAGGGGCCGGTTGGGTGGCCTCCCGGCAATCTCTCCGGGGGCCAGACCCGGACCGGATGGCCTCGGGGGTCTGATCCGGCCCTGGGGCCGGAGGTTCCCCACCGCTGCCTTAGATGCAGTCATGGTAATAAATTTCTCTGAATGTTACCCAATTTTTTACAACGTGGTCTGAATAGGGCAAGTTTGGGGTTTTGTTCTTTAAATATGACCAATTTGATGTGGAAGACATCCAATATCTTTCCTCCTACATGGTACTACTATTTAAAAGTGTTTATCTTAGTTCTATTAACTTCAGTGCAATAGTACTTTATGGTTCTCTCTTCACTGGTAAGGAACTTTAAAGAGAGAGAGAGAGAGAGGGTTTACAATTTTACCAGAAACTGGAAAGTTAACAGTGAATGGGTGAGAACATGACAAATCTTTGGCCTCCAGAATACTGGATCTTACTAATATTGGCCTTCGTGCATAATATTCATCCATCTAACTGTCTGAACAGTGTTCTTGGAGCAAATCTACAGTAACTTACTCTGGGGGTTAAATTTACTCCTAGTCCTGTGGATTCCCACAGTATACCAATGGCAATGCTAGTCCTATGCCTATTCACACAGCCGACAGGAATGATAACCATAAAATAGCTTTCCTGTTGCCAGCATTGGGGTATCTACCTTTGCCAAAGATGCTATGTAACACTTCTTTCTGTATATAATGTCCACCAGGAGGTTGGTGGTAGTCATGCAGAGGTGCACTTAAAAAATACATGCAAATACAGCATTATCTATCATTGCTTTTCTTAATATTCAAGAAAAGTTGACCCTAAAGCAATGGGTTAAAACTATAGTGTGAAAGAAAATAGGAAAAAGCTGACAACTCATGTACACTTAATGGGGCAATTATGCCTATTCTTTACAAGGATACATTTTTATAGCAACTTTTTTAGAAAGGGACTGAACATGGAAAAAGTGCCAAACTACAGCACTTATGTTCTGAATGGAGCACGTCTTTCAAGTCTGAGCAAGTCTGCCAACATTGTATGCAACTGAAGCAAGCCAGGGGTTGACATGCACCCTTTGTATTCCACTATTTCCAATGGACACATACCACTAACTGGCTTAGCTGCTTCCAGATAACCTATCATCATACCTTTATTCCTCCTTTCATGCTGAAGCTAGCCCAGTAATCTAGAAGGTAGCTTGATGTGCATTGTTGATGCAGCACCACAAAATTCTGGCATGCAACACATAGCAGCTGTTCCAGATTTATACTTGAATCCCCCCTCCCCAATCTTCTGGACCGGCTCAAGGGATCTTGAGGCAATTCTCACAGACAGTGATCTGATATGCAATACATCCCATCACGATGCCACAGTCCTAAGCAGAGTATGGAGTATATATGTCTCTGTGTGTTAATACTGTTGTTGCCCAGTGTCATTTTAAAATGAGATGTGTTGCCAAGAGACTTTTAAAAATGTTTGTTGCCATGAGACTTTTTGAAATGGGTTGTGAGCAAGAATGGAACATGTGCCAGACCGGACTGTATTATGGCGCAATGTGAGGGCCACGCCACATCCCTGTACCAAGCCTGTGTGGAGCCATGCTGGAGAAAGGTCTCCCCAAGAAGCCATGAGCAGCCACCATTTCACTCACTGCCATGTGTTTAAGCTCTCACAAGCTCTACTCTGCAAAAAAAAAAAAAAAAAACCCACTGATATGCTAAGTATGGTCCTGGGAGAAGACAACAGATGGGCCACCTGAAATGAAATGAACCTCTGCTTTGTCTCATGATTGAATCAGCCAGCTCCTTAACGACTGGACCATCAAACCGAACACCCTCCTCCCACTTTCCTATTAGTTTTACCCAGAGGTGTACAGGAAGGCCACTCAAGGTATCCTCTCCTCCCCTATATATTTAAGTGCCCCCATATGTTTAGCCCTATAAAAAGTAGAGAGCCTGCCAGTCTCTTGTGTTTTGGACTCCTACTCTGGTGAGCTCTCCGCTTTCTCTTGTTCTCCTCCCCCCCCCTTTGCCCCCCTCTCTTGCACCCCCTCTTTGCTTTACTTCTCAGTTAGCCACTCTGTTGATTCCTGAACCTAGCTTGTTCAGAACTTTAGAACCATCTTGTTTCCCCCCCTCCTTCTACATCCCTCAGACAGGTGATATCACCCCATGTGTACAAACCAAGGAAACCTGCTAAACCTCTGTCTCTTTCTAACTGGGTTCCTAGCTCTCTGTGATTGGATTTTTGTATATGTATGACTGAACTATCTAGTAAATATTGGAAACAATGCACATGTGTCCTTAAGATCATTTAAAATAGAATTCTGGGGGCTGGTCTCTGGTATAGTTGGTCAAAAGATCCCTGCACATACCAAATTGCCATGTTTAAAGCTATTCCCCATAATGATAACTGGCAATTTTGGTAATACTGTCTACTCACATGACTTTTGCAGAAATAGCGTATGCATCAAGTTTTAAGGACTCGTGATAAAAAACAATGTCAGTGAAAGTTAGTAGAACGTTCAAAAGCAACAGGCTAAAACTACAATGCCAGACACACCCAACTTGTATTGGGGTCCAATGCTCAAGTTTTGAAGAGATACCTGTTAGAGATCACTCTACAACAGTGCTTCTCAAATAGTGGGGCGCGCCCCCCAGGGGGGCGCGAGGCTCCATAAAGGGGGGCTCGTTGCTAAGGGAGGCCCCTCGTTTCCCTTCCTCTTATAATCGCCGGTCGCCTAGACAGCCGTCACTCATTTTCCTCCTCCCCTCCCGCCACGGGGCAACCGAACGTTACTCTTTGGCCGAGACGCGTCGCTCCTACAGTCCGCGGACGGCTCATGCCTTCCCGCCCCGCACTGCTCCCTTGTGCTGCCTGCCTCTAATCCTGGAGCTTAAGAAGCTTACAGTGGCACAAACGGCTCCAAGCTGAAGGATGGCGCGTTGCGCTCCTGTCTGGAAAGGTGTGCTGTGCACCGGGCTCGTTCTCTATACTGTATTCGTAAGACAATTTGACAATTGCCAAACGGGACGATTTGGGGGGCTGGTGACTGGTTGGAATTTTGGGCAGCAACGTTCTGGTAGTTGCTTGGTGTCTGTTCTTTCCTACCCTCCCTCCCCCCCCCTCATTGTAGCCATTAATCCAGACATCACCTCTGATTAAAAAATCAGCTCAAATTATTTTATATATTTTTGTTTTGCAGGTTAAAGTTTTTTTAATATTGTGCTCCTTTAAATCCTGTGCTCCTTTAAATCTTTTCTGCTACAGTTAATAAAGCTATTCTTTGTTGTAAATTGATCCACATTTCTTTCTTTTTTTATTCTCATATACGTTAATAAGGATACAGTGTTATGCAGAGGTGTACTTATAACAATTTTATAGACAAATGATACTATTTACAGTCGCGCGGGGGGCGCGAAATTTTCTCTTCTTCCTAGGGGGGCATGACAGAAAATAATTGAGAAGCACTGCTCTACAAGAAGGCATTTCAGATAGGTATCCCCTCAGATATCAAGCTCATTGTAATCCTATTACAGCCAAAGTTAAATTTCCACAAGCTAAGTGAAATCAACACATTTTTTCCACACTTACTTTGCATTTGGATGGTTTCTAGCAATTTTCTTTAATTCTAGTTCACTATCACATGTCAAAACGTTTACTCCAATTTTTGCCGCATATTTTATCTGAGAAGCTTGCTTGCAAGGATTTGTGAATACGATGTTTTCAGGAGAAATGCCCAAGTCTTGAACCATTGCCATTTCAGTCTGAAAATGCAAAGATTTAAACAAGTTACAAAGCCAAATAAAGGTTGTCTAGTAGACAGAGATGAAGCAGGATTTATTCTTAGCATAGTACCTATTCTAAAGAAAAATAGTAAGTTTTTTTTTTACAGGCTTACATAAAACCAACCCAGCATTTGTTTGCAATCTGCCCTGTCCCAAAGACTCAGAATGTGAGACGTGTATGCATGCACGTTACAACTGAAAATGCTGAACACTCCACCTTAGGATGCTTATTTCCCAGAAACTGAGCTAGCCCAACTTTAGAGGGATGGACTTATGACCACCTTTCAAAACCACTGCAACTGGGCTTGAGTCTTCAAGGGCAAGTTCCACATTAGTGTAATAGCTACTGAGAACCCCCTCTTAGATACAGTAGTGTAGCTGGGGGGGGGGAAGGCAGTGCAGGAAGTGCTGCATGGCACTACATGGCGGTGCAAAGTGCCCCCCACTCGCTGTGTAGTGTCATGAAGCACTTACTGCACCGCCTCCCCAGTTACACTACTGCTTAGATGCACTTGATATCTAAACATAGCATGCAAGTTACTAAAGTTATTCATCAGTGGTTAAGAGACCATTCTTAGCTGATATTAGAGATCAGTGGAGTAAAAGAAGTAGCCTCTATGTTGAATTCAAATAATTTAAAAGAGAGAGGTTCTACACCTTAAAAAGTATAGTCGGACATTGGTATCTGCAGGGGGTCCGTTCATGGAACCCCGCAGATACTGAAATCCATGTTAACCAAAAAACCCTTTTCGTGGATGGGGGGGGGGTCACTTTAAAAGGTCTTCAAAAAGAAAAAAGTTAAAAATAGCATCCCTTACCTTTTTGCTGGCAAACCAATCGATTTGCAGGGCTGTAGACAGTGAAATCGCACTCCTACAACCTTGGGGAAGGGACAGCGAAGTCGTCTATCTACAGCCCTGCAAACAGAGCAGTTTGCCAGCAAAAAGGTAAGGAGCGCTATTTTAACCTTTTCTTTTTAAAGGCATTTTTAAGGTGACTCCCGTATCCACGAGCATCCACACCGAGTCAAATCCACAGGTGCTGAAATCATGGATACAGAGGTCTGACCTGTATACAGAAAATGAGAGGAAGCTAATGTGAACACTAGAGAACTAATACAGCAGACTCCAGGCAACACTCCACCATGATTCAAGACATTTCTGCAAACAATATGCACTTCATATTGTTTGCAGAATTTTAAATTCCATCTTTCTGTCATAAAATCCAAAGCAACTCACATTTAAAAAATGCAATAGTGTTATAATTTAAATTAGAACAAGAAATCCCATAAACAGCAAGACTAATAATAAATCACAAATCAACCACTGAAAGTGCAAGAAGAGTCTTTATCTGGAACAAAGACAACACTGGCACTGTGCAGGTGCTTTTGGAGAGAGTGTTCCACCAACAAGGCACTACACCCACTGAAAAAGCCCCATCTCCAGCTGCTTCCCAATTAGCCTCTAAGGGGTTAAAGCTGATCTTAAGGAATATGCTGCTTCATATGGGAGTAATCATCTACTTAAAAAAAACTTCAAAGAAAAGTGGAAAGACAGAATACTCACTTTACTCGAACATGCAAACCCAATTCCAAGAGCTGCCAGAATCTCAAGTACACCTGGAGTGGAGTTACATTTTACATTGTAAAATGGCTTTATTGGTGCCATCACATTCTGCCACTGAATGTGCTGCTTGATCAGTTTTCCCAGATCACCAACAAAAAAAGTATTTTTTCCAGTCTACAAAGAAAAAAAAATGGTTTTTATGTCTACAGCTGAACTGAAGCACTGAAAATATGATTAGTTTGTTTATTACCAATATTTATATCCCAGTAGAAACATACCAAGGCAACTCACAAAATAATCATAGAATGCAAACACAATCACACAATAAAAGTATTATGACAGCAGTAATTAAAACCTAATACAGAAATATAAAATCAAACAATGCAGTATTAAAAACCCTTAGGAATTAAGGCGTTTTCAGCTTCCATGTGGAGGTAGGAGAAGAGGGGGGCAAGCCTAATTTTTCACTGCCCCTGTGACCTTTTTGTCGCCCCCCCCCAGCTGGGCGGCCTGTCACCTTGGGGTGGTCTACTCCCCTGCACCATGGGGTAGAGCAGCAATGTCCCAGCACCAGCAATGTCCCAGCACCACCTTCTGGTATTGGCCTGCAAGAGAGGACTAGAGTTGCAGGAAAGCAGGGCCCCAAAACCCACAGCTTCCCCAGAAAAAGTATTGTCAAAAGTATCAAAAGTAGCTGAGAGATCCAGGAGAATACTGTGGTTGTACTCCCCCAACACAGGTCACCAACCCAGGTGACTAACAGCGCAATCCGACTTAACTTTTGTGCCGGTTTGACCAGCGGCGCAGCGAGAACGGGAGGCCCCAGAACAGAAAAGGGATTCAAATCCCCTCCAAAAGAGGAATTCAAAGGGGATTTGAATCCCTTTTCCGTTCTGGGGCCTCCCATTCTTGCTGCGCCGCTGGTTAAACAGGCACAAAAGTTAAGTTGGATTGCGCTGTAAGGCAGTTTCCATCCCAAAGTCCAATCAGAAACCAGGCTGAAAAGAAGCCAAGTAATCAGTTTCATCCAGAACAACCTGAAGCCGAGATGCCATCACTCACTCCAAGATCGTATTTATAGAGAGCAGACTGATACATTGAAAATTATCCAGATTGCCCAGCTCCAAAGAAGGTTTCTCTAATAGGGATGCACAACTGCCTCCTTTCAATGCAGCAAGAACTACTCCATCCCTCTGGGAGGCAGTCATAACCTCTGCCGTCCAGTTCGTCAGTCCACATCTGGCAATTTTTTTATCAACTATGATGGATGGAGTTAAGAGCACAAGTTGTAGGTTGACAATTATAAAGGGACATTTCCCATTCTGTCAGTTACTGTCCCAGTTATTTGACCTCTATTTCCCCAATGACCCAAATATGACTAAGTTTTGAAAATATATTTGTGGCTTTACAGTTCAAAAACACAAAAGTGAACAGTGAAAATAGGAGCTGAAAAGGGAATACTTACAAGGGTATGTTCATAAATGTAGTTGTCGATGACATCTCCAAGATTTACTCCTTCATCCAGTAAGCCAATGGAGTAGTTTGCATCCTCAAGAAATCCTTTCATCTCAGCCGTATTCCGCAAAGCCGACAGTCATAAACCAAGAAACACAAGGGACAGGCTGCAAAGCCTTAGAGCCGGGTCCTTAAATTATGCAACAAACTGTTTGACAGAAAAGAAAGTAAACACATTAGTTGCTATAAACAGCATAACATAGCCTTTTCCAAAGAGCTTTTACTCTTCCTTTTCACCCTCCACCCACAAAATCAAAGGGCCACTAAAAAGTAAATACTACATACTGCTACTGTAACTTTGCAAGCAAGACTTACAGTCTAGCAAAATCATATGGTCGAGTCCTTCTGGGACTATCAGTTTGGATTACAGGTAGACAAATCCAGTGCATGGAAAATTAGCACAGCAGGGGGAGCATTCTAGCCTAGCATTCCCATGATGCTTCCCACATGCAAAGCATGTTTTGTGGGGTAGAACATTTAAAAAAACATGTGATCTCCATGGACCATGAGCATACTGAAATGGTAAGAGCCCCCAAAGGACTCTAGCTATGATTTTTGCTCAACGTGTAGATCAGCAGTTCTTAAATTCTAACTGCAGAGACTTTACTACTGGGAAAAGATGTTAACTGATCCCTGAGCAAGTCTAGATTGTCATCAGGTCAGAACAGAGTCTCCAGCATACAGTTTACACACTTACTAACTCAAGACACACTTAAGAGTTCAAATATCCGACTTAGAGCAGCCTCTACTTCTGCACCAGACTTCTTGTTTTCTCTACTCCATAGCACATTTCAACCATCTTCAGAAGATGTGCTTGGAAAAGAAAATATAACATCTTGGGAACTACCATTGGCTATGGATGTTTATCCTGGTTTAGGGATCATTATAGCACCAGCTTCCTGCAGTTTTGCTTTGGACTGTGTGTTTTGGGTGAAGAGATTTGTGATCATAATGTAGCATGGATATTCTCATGATCAGACATATTGCAAAAAAAGAGGAGTGAAAAAAAGAGGAGCCAGGATGGTGTAGTGGTTTGGGAGTCGGACTTAGACCTGGAAGATCCAGGTTCAAATCCCCGCTCAGCCACGAAGCTTCCTGGGTGACCTTGGGCCAGTCACTATCTCTCAGCCCCACCTACCTCACAGGGTTGTTGTGAGGACAAAAGGAGGGGAGGAAATATGTACACCACTCTGAGCTCCTTGGAGGAAGGGCGGTATAAAAATGTGAATAAATAAATAAAATAAATAATTTCGTTGTTGGAGTGAATAAAGTCTTTATATTAAAAGATCTTAGGACTCGTGCCATCTTATCCGTTGTGCCTTGTATATAAGCACGAGTCCTAAGATCTTTTAATATAAAGACTTTATTCACTCCAACAACGAAAATACAACAATTGCTCCGCAATCCCAAGGATGCAAGACCCCCGCTGTCCACTCCAGGCATTTATGAAATCCCATGCCAATGTGGACTATCTTATATTGGTACAACGGGGAGATCTATTAAAACCAGATTGGGGGAGCACATGAGAGCAACGTGGTTGGCACAAGGTGAAAAGTCAGCGGTTGCGCAACATGCCATAGAATCCGGACATGAGATTTTATTTGATGACACTCGAACCTTGTTCGAGACAAGACACAGACAGCGCCTTAATTTGGAAGCGATAGCAATTTCCTTAAGGAAGAACCATTCACTTCTTAATAGGCAGACCAAACTGTCTTTTATTAATAGAATATGGCTACCGGTTTTTGAAAGGAACAAAAATAGGGTGGAGCTGTAGCTCCATGTGGTCTGGTGGAGTGTATTTCTTTTACTGTTATAGTTTGTTTTGGTGGGCTGTGATCACAAAGTTAGCCGGTCTGAGCGCATTGCTTTCATGTTTATTGGATGCTCTCGGTCCAGAGCGGCTGTCAGCTCCGTCGCTAGAAGAATAAATAGGTGTTGGAGATTTATCTCCTTGTGTGGGGTTCCCCCCCCTTTTTACTTCAATGGATTATTCCGTTAGAAGTGCGATCTTTAATGTGGTCTGTTCAGCGTGTTGCCTTTAATTGAATTAATTGCTTAGGTCCCGAGCAGCTGTCAGCTCCACTGGAGTGGTATTCCCCTTTGTGATTCGCGGGAATGCACTGCCTTTCCTTGATAGATTGTTTAGTGGAGCTTTGATCTCCAAGTGATCTGTCTGAACGTATTACTTTCACTTTAATTTGGAGGCCTTCGTTGATGTAAGTACAATACTTCTGAGGGTCCTGTTGTCACTTAAATTGATTGCTTCCCTGTTAGCCTGTTGCCAATTGACAATTACAGTTTTTTCAAGCCTATTCCCCCTTTTTAAACTTGTGCTTCTGCGCCAGCAGCCAATTTCATTCTGCACAGCATACCTGTGTTTCCCTTGAGAATGTCCAGAGAGTGCATGAAACGTTGGGACTGATATTGACATTTTATGTGGTTTTTCTGTGTTTTTATATATTTTAAACTGGAATTCCTCTTACTTGTTTGATATTATAAAAATTTTTTACATGATCTTTTAAACCCATAAAAATCTCTACCTCTTTTTTTGCGATTTGTGATCAGTTTACAATCAGAGGTGTATTTTGCAGTAGTGACATTCCTCAGGGTAAGACATGTTCCCCACGTTGCCCAATGGGACATTCTAAAATGAAGATTTGCAAGCACCCCCAGGCAGCCCTTGCAATATACTGGACAAATGGAATCTATGATTGCTCATTATGGAGGCAGTGGAAGATGCTTTAAGAGGAAGTGGAGGGTCCCTCCTAGTCCAGTGCCTAGTGGACGCTCTAAGCTACCTCTTCTGGAACAAAGAGAAGAACACCCTAGTGCTCTGCCCACAACCAGTATGGAGGGTGATATATTTTTCTCATCCTTTATACTTATATTGGCTGTTCTCTTATCTATAATCACACTATCTTTCAGAGAATAGAGCGATTCCAATAATATTAAAAAGCACATGGTAGACATCTAAGCAACAAAATTTAGACAGACAGTATAGGTTAAACTGCAAAATAAATGTACTAGAACAGTGGTGGCCAACCTTTCAACGTGAATGCTGGCCCTTTAAATGGTTGTATAGGTGAGGGCATTTCAGCAGGTGCAGCTGCTTTAGCAGCACCATCAGCACTTGCAGCTGCCAAGATTCTGTCTTCTACACAACTCTTAAGAACACAGTAGCCCTAATGGTGGAAGGTTGGCCACCCCTGTACTAGAACTAAGTTTACATGTCAACCAATAATTTATTCCATCCCTTTCCTTATCAGCTGGCTAAAGGCCAAGTATGAGCCAACTCCAGTTCTTCCTCTGCCTACTGGTTAAATCATATGTAGCAGAGAGAGATTGGCACACATCTTCCAAAGTGAAAATGCAAGTGTGTGCGCATGCAAGGCAGGTTTTTTGAGGAACGGCTTAACCCAGAGAGTCGTGCTGGCAAAACAAAGAAGGTTGTGGGCATACTGGGAGAAGAGCTAAAGCTGAGTATGTTTTACAGTTATTTGCTGGAGGTGGAAACAGGAAACAGAAAAAGATTTAATGAGAATTTAAACATACACGCAGACGAGTCAATTTTAATTAATACTCTGTTCCAATCAGACTTATTATTAAGTTTAATTGACTATTTCCTCAATAAATCATTTTACAACAGAACACCAGGGAACCCATCAGTTAGGGAACACATAACCTGGGTGTGGCGAGTCACTTTTAAGCTTAGGCACACCCAAGATGCAAGTATATTCACTGGTGAACATTTATATGAAGTTGCTTGATTAGAGTTTAATTTAGCAGGGATGACTAATCTAAAGGCTTTGTGTACAGTACATGAACAGGTCTTACTGCAAGACAAAAGCTAGAATACCCAGGAACTATACTACTAATACCAAGAAGAATAATGTGGAGAGTCAACATGAACAAACTTTAGATTACTGCCCTAAAGGCAGTTTATCAGGCTTGTGTTTATTGGCGATAAATAGCTACTTATCTTTAAAGAATTCTAAATCTAGTTCTGTACAGACAAGAGATCACCTCTCTCACCGTAATGAATGACCTGATCCAATGAGCAGCTGTGCAAGCACAATGTCTCCTAGGCTCAGGCAGAATGGTTCCAGAATGACAGACTGGCTTATAAACAAGGAAGTTGAATACATCCTTGTTCTTAACTTAAAGAACCAAGGTAAAGCCTCTACACAGCTAGAGAGATGACAATAATTATTGGTATTGCTTGAGAGATTAAAGTATTTGGGGCTTATTCACCCATTTTAACTTGTCTTAATGTCATCTTAGGAAACTGGGTAAGGAAGATTGGCAGATCAAAATCTCACAAGTATTAGACACTACAGATGCGTGGTGTGTGAAATAAGGAACTTTTTAAAAAGGGGGGAATGTCCTTTGCTTTCACAACCACAGGTGGAACCCAGAAACCCTGCTTGTCAACACAACCTCCTTCAGTGCCAACAGAGGCAGCCAATTCCAGCCAAACCCCTAAGATACCATGTGGCCTGTGTAATTTCTGCTAAGGCGGCTGGGATTGGTTAAAGCAATTGCAACATCTCTCAGTTTGGTGGAGGTTAAAGAACTGGCTCTTCATGCATGCTTTTCCAAACTTCCTTTGATTTGATTATTCCTCATTATGATTTTGCTTTAATACCTGCCATTTTATAATTTTTGGTAGTGAAGGTGTTATTATAAGCCACTGAGTCCCTCAAAGAGAGAAAGGTGGGGTAAAAATGTTTAATAATAAACAGCACCTCAAGCACCGAGCCATGTGATCTCTCATAGATGCCTGGGACTTGTCAGGGCTTGGCTACATGCAGTGACAAGGATCAGTGCACTGCAGTGTCAGTGCACTGCAGCATGGTTGGGGGATCATGTAACATATCCTCTCAATTTCTTGTAAATGCATCCCTCATCTGTATGAGAGTAAAGAAGTTACTTGCAATGTGTCAAATTCACAATAAAATAGATATAGACCCAGTTCAGATTTTAAGAGCCAAATCATGGTTTGGCCATCATGAATGGGCTTTAAGTTCACAGGTTTCTTCTATCACTTCTTGGTTTGACCAAGCCCCCACATTTAGCCCCCAGGCCAGAGCTGGAAACCCAGAACAGTTAGAACAGTGGTTTCCAGTTCTTAGTTGGCACCAAACTACAGTTTGCAGAAGTCTGGGCCACAGAAAGCCAAGAGGCGGAGAAGAAATTTGAACATTGGAAGATGGAAAAGATGGAATGCATAAGCCTGAAGCCATTAACAACAGCCAAAACATGGTTTGACAATTTCATCTGAACCAAGCCATAGTTTTCCAGCTGGACTACTCAAATATTGGGTCCCCCCATGGGGGGGGGGGGGAAGAGAAGCAGGATATAAATCCAATAAATAAAATTGTAAATACCAGCAATATAAGTAAAAAGAAAAATATATAGTATATTTTTATGAAACAAAGAAAATTGAAACTAAATTGAAATTTAATTGAAAAATTAAAAACTTTTTAAATTCACATGAACCTCCTATAACAGGGGTCCTCAAACTACGGCCCATGGGCCGGATCCGGACCGCCAAAGCCTTTTGCCCAGCCCACCCGCAGGCCAAGGCACCCTCCGAGGCTGCCGCCGGCTCTGCGCATCACCCCCTGAGTCCAGGAGAGGACCTCGGTGCGTGGTTTTCGGCTGGCGGTTCGCCTTCTTCTGAAGAGGGCCTTGTCGGCGTTTTCGCACATGTGCACAATGCTGCTGAGGGCAAGAGGCTGCCCTCTTGCCCTCAGTGGCGTTGTGTGCATGTGCGAAAACGCCGACAAGGCCCTCGTCAGAAGAGACCGAACCGTCGGCCAAAGATGTGCCGAGGTCCGCGAGTCACCCAAGGCCGGGAGAGGGCCTCGGCGCGTCGTCTTTTTGTGATGCGTCGACGCACATGCGTCGTCATGCGCACAATGCCGCTGAGGGCAAGAGGCTGTGCGAAAACGGCGCCGAGGCCCTCGTCAGAAGAAGCTGAACCGCCGGCCGAAGACAACGCGCCAAGGCCTTCTCCCGGCCTCAGGGGGCGACTCGCGGAGCCGGTGGGGGCCTTGGAGAAGCCCCATAGGGAGATCCAGAGCCTCCAGTGAGGGGGGTGCACGCGTGCCTGCAGGGGGGGTGACGGCACCGGGGGGCTATAGTCCCGCCCCCCAGCAGCTTGAGAGGAAGTGAACTGGCCCCCTGCTAAAAAGGTTTGAGGACCCCTGTCCTATAACATCTACATTGGTCTGAATTTATTTAACTTCAATTTAACTTATTATTTTCTGCAATATAGCAGAATTACTACCCAAGGCAGATGGAAACAAACCTGTGTATACAGATACAGCTGAGGATCTACATGCAACACATCTGTGTTAGAACACTGTTTTAGCTAGTAAGATATGTTCCTCTAACTTACCAGTTTTTGTTTCAAAAGTGTTTACTACGAACAACAACAAAAAAGAACCCCCAAATATATTGTTAACAGTTGAGGGTTGTTTTTTTTAATCAAAGTAAAAATCTGCTCAACCTGATTTCCTGCTGTGGTGACTCAGGTGAAATATGGTAGGAAGTCTGCCTTCCACTCTTCTCCCCCTATAATTTTAAGTGCATTTATCACTGGCATACAACTTCTGTCCAACAGAAAAACCACTAATCTGAAGTAGTTACACAATCAACACTGATTTGTAAGAATGAATAGCACTTAACACACCGATATACCTTGGAGCAGGGGTCCTCAAATGTTTTCAGCAGGGGGCCAGTTCACTGCCCCTCAAACTGCTGGGGGGCCGGATGGGGGCGGGACTACAGTCAAAGACATTCGGCCCTTCTGAGGGCAAAGCTTCAAGTGGCGTGGTGCGCTTGCGCCGCTTTAGACTTGCCTTGCCCTCGTCAGAAGCGGCCAAGCCACGACGAGGGCAGACCAAGGCAAAGCTAAAGCGGCGCATGCGCACCACGCCGCTTGAAGCCTTGCCCTCAGAAGGGCCGAACAAAGACGTTCGGCCCTTCTGAGGGCAAAGCTTTGAGCGGCGTGGTGCGCTTGCATCGCTTTAGCCTTGCCTTGGCCTGCCCTTGTCAGAAGCGGCCGAGCCGCCGAACTTGAAGCAGCGGGCGAAGAGGACTCAAACAAGCAGGCGAAGAGAACAAGTCGGCAGGTGGGCCGGACAAATAGCCTTGGTGGGCCGGATCCAGCCCGCGGGCCGTAGTTAGAGGACCCCTGCCTTGGAGGCTACACTCTACATGAAAAGTGCTCTGTTATTTTAGCAATGATGGATAAACACAATTCAAGTTATCTTTTAAACAATCATTATCTCCACTGATGCATGTTGCAAATGAATATTTCCTTTATGAAAAATGTCCCTTTCAATTCAGGGAAAGCATCTTACGGTCTTGAAAGGTGGTTGAAGTACAAGGACATAATACTACAGATGCGACGATGACAACATGTTTTCCTGAATTAAACTCAAGCTTATCTAGAAAGCATCTTACGGTCTTGAAAGGTGGTTGAAGTACAAGGACATAATACTACAGATGCGACGATGACAACATGTTTTCCTGAATTAAACTCGAGCTTATCTAGAACAATCGAGACAATAAATGAAATTCCAAGAAGTAGAACTGAGTCAAGTGACAAACAGCACTGACTGCTAACAGTTGACTAATTACTTTTTGTTAAATAGTTAGAGCTCTCTTGTAAACAGCTATAATATAATGAAGAAAAAAAGCTTACATGGACAAGTTAGGAGATGGAACCCTACTATCATCAGCTAGGTTCCCAAGGTGGCTCAGCGTTGAAGTCGAACTGTTCTCGATAAAGCACTTCTCCTAAACCCTCTGGATAGTTGTAAACCTGGTCAGAGAGTTTGCCCTATGGAGAAAATATATCCGTTAAACATTCATCAGTAATGAAATGCATCCACAAAACTTCATATCCAAATATATGCATCCTCATATCAACTAAGATACAAATTCCAAGTTCAGGCTGCTAGAGTTCACATCAGTTGCACAACACTATTTCAGAGCTAATCATTCCGTTTAGCCATGCTCCCCTTTTCTCTCTGGACACAGTGCACGGAGGCATTTACACATTTCCCATGTCCCCTAATAGCAACGCCTTGTGCTACAGCAACCCTCTGAAACTTCACCTTGTTTTCAAATCCATGACATGCAAGGGCTGCTGGGGAAGCAGGGAGAAAAGCAGAAGCCACCTGTGCACATAAAGCAGCAAGTCTCTTGAGATTGCAGTACAAGATTTTATTTGAGGGTTGAGAAATAATGAGCTACAGGTGCCTATAATTACTACTAAGCATTACAGAGCACACCATGTGGAACCAAGGCCCCAACTCTGTTGGCACCTAGCACTGCTGCAACAAGCATTCCGGTGGCACGCGGCACTTTCTGGCCATCACAAAAAACCCACACAGGAGCGCGCAGCCTGGTCACCACTGCTGCAAGCGGCCAGCCCGGCACACTAACAGATACCAGCCGGCCACCAGGCCAGGTAAGATCACGTAGGGGTGGGAGGGAAGTGGGGAGTGGGCAGAACGGGGCAGCAACAGGGGCAAGGAGGAGGGCAGATTGGGACCAGGAAGGGGGCAGTTTCGGCAGCAGTGGCACATGGCAAAACCTAACCAGTTGCATTGCTAGCAGGGTCATGTGGGGGGAGTGAATGACACATTTTGCATCATCGCCCTGCCCCCTGTGCTCCCAGAAGGCTTCATTTGTAGCCTTCCAAGAGCCAGGGCTGGTGAGAGGGCTGAAAAACGCATTGGCTCCTCCCGGCCCCGCTACAGCAATGCCACTGAACGCCCTTCCTGGCCTCAATCCGCCTTCCTGAATCCACACAGACTTGTGCCAACAGTATTGCTGGCACAGGTCCAAGTAGACCCAGCAGGGGCTTTCCCCAGAGCAAAGGAACAAGTGTTCCCTTGCCCCGAGGAGGCCTCCGGAGGCCAAAAATCCCCTGTGGAATGCAGCAGGCATCATGTTGGCACCACTGCATCACCACACGGAAAGTTATGGTGGATTGGGCTGTGAATTAAAAAAGGGAAGACATAGTTGTGAGCCTCTGTGTCCTTCGCTCTCACACACCAAGACTCGAATTGTATTTAAATAAAATTTCTCCATCATAGTTCCAGATCTGGAATATAAAAACAGTTCCATGTTCATATACAAAGCAAATCTTCAATACTTTTCAAACGAACAGCAAATGCAGTTTTCAAAAGCCATTCACTTAATACTCATGTTATCATAATTCTTTCAATTGGGAAGTTGTCTATGCAGCTCTATGTTAGAAATGCCTTAGTAGGCTATTGGCAAATTTTGGGGTTTGAAGAAAAACTGGGGAGAGGACCAATGAGGCAGAGCCTGTAAGATATAGAGCACTGCTTGTAGTAGAATATTATGTTTTTGTTTCTGCAATCAAAGCGTCTTGGGCAACAGCAGTTTCATAATCACTCAAGCTGGAAACAAAGAAAAATGAAAAAGATAGAAGCTTTTCTCCTTCTTTCACAACACCAGAATGAGGGGTCATCTATTGAAACTGATTGGCCGATGCCTTAGGAGGGACAAAAGGAGGGGCTTCTTCAAACAACATGGTGATGGCCACTAGCTTGGATGGCTTTGCAAGAAGGCTGGACAAATTATGGAGGACAAGTCTATCAATGATTTCTAGTCATCATGGCTATATGCTACCTTCAGGTTCAGCAGCAGTATGCCTCTGAATACCAAATGCAGAGAAATAATGGTAGGAGAGAGGTATGCCTTTCTCTTTTGCTCAAGGACATCCCCGGGCCAGCTGATGAGCCACCAAGGAAAACAAGATGCTGGACTGGATTAACCTTTAACCTGATCCAGCAAGGCTGTTCTTTTGAAGATGTTTGGAAGACTTGGGTCTCAAAGCTTCAAAGGGGAGATTGAGATCTTTAGCCCAAATATTAATTCATGTCGTAGTTTTTTTAAAAAAACTCTGTTCAGGAAAACCTGAGGTTCCTCAAGGAGAAGATCAACCTGTCCTAAAAGGCTTGGGTACCACTGCCATCTTCCCTTGCAATGTTCAGTTGCATTCTTGGGTGTACTCTGCTTCTGAAGGGTGAAGATGGTAGAACTCAGAGCTGGGCAGCACTATGTAAACTAGATAAGACTGAAAAGAAAGCCAGCACTGTAAATTGCAGAATCTCATTAAAAGTTCTGGGAGAGAAGGGAAGAATGAGTTCACAGAATTAAGATAAATGATAAACACACTTGAATGCTATCTGCAGTTCAACAAGAACCAGCAAGCTTAGATTAAAAATGGAAAAAATCAGAATTATTAAAACGGAAATCTGTTGCAGGGTGAAATATTCCCCAAGGGACAAAGTGTTAAGTTCCAAAAGAGAGGACGTTACGCTATGCTGGATAAAAGCATTCTATTATAGGGGCTAGAAAACATACACAACACAGATAACAGAAGCTCCTTTTTGTCCCGTCTGGTTGTTGGCAACACACTTCCTTCAAGAAAACAAAGATTACAAGCATCGATGGTTCTCCATTCTTGAGAGGCAAGTTAACTATGAAAGCTTTTTTTTGGAGTTTGATTCATTTACATTCAACGTTTTTTCCCTATGATGTGTTGCACTTGCTGAGAGGAAAGAACTGAGGTTCAGCAATAAAACTGCTATTGATGGAGGCCACTTGTATCAGCAACCCATATGACATGCTGAGAACTATATGTAGCGGGACTATGACTGATAAAATTGGTAATCCAGGACTTTAGATCTAAGAAATACTACAATCTCAGAATACTACAATCTCTTACAAAGGATTGAAGTTACCCTAGGGCAGTGGTTCCTGAACTGGGGCGTCACGACGCCCCAGCCGGGAACAAAGGGTTGCTACATCATTAAGGGGCGTGGCAACCCGCGGTGACGACGACGGCACGCCCAGGATCGCGCCGTGGCCGAAAACGTCCGTTTTACCTGCATTGGTGGGCAGTGGATGTCTGGCGGGGTGTGTGGGGAGCCTGGGGGCCCCTCCTCTGTTTCGAAAAACCGAAAAAGACGGTTTTTCTCCGTAAAACCGGAAGTGGGTTGCGATCACATCGGAGCACCGCTCCGACGCTTGGGGAGGCCTGTGGAGGGGTCCCCAGGCTCCCCACACACCCCGCCGGACATCCACTGCCCACCAATGCAGGTAAAACAGACATTTTCAGCCGCGGCGGTGCAATCCCGGGCACGTCATCACAACCCCTGGGAAGGCCCCGCTGCCACTTAGAGCAGCGAAGGGCCTTCCCAGGAGTTAGAGAACCACTGCCCTAGGGTACAAATTTTAATTCCTTGCTTCATTTGGATGAGCAGGTCCCAGAAATAGTATTTCAACAAGATCGAGGGAGAGATCCAGCAAGATCAAAGCTAATGGTATTTTGGGGTGTAGCTAGCCCTCCTGGCGCCCGGAGCAAGGGCAGGCCCTGGATGGCGTCAAGGGTGCACCCTGTGTGCGCTTCATGCCCTGTGTAGCCAATAGAAGAGTTATATAACCCCCCCCCCGCCAGTTTCGATACCATTTTGGAGCCATTCGGGCTCCAGGGAGGGAGGGAGGGCCGAAAAGAAGACAGCCGAAGTGGAGGCGACACTTCGCGAGGCAAGTACGCCCCAACCCCAACGCTGAGTGCGCCCCCCGCGCCTGGAGCAGCTGCTCCGCTCCCTTCGCCCTAGTTACATTTGCAGGACCAAAAGCCTGCCAACCTGAGTTAAACAACAAGGGTTGGGGGCGGGACTATCACAGGCTGCCAATACCTCTAACACTCAAAGCCTCTCATGGGTGTTTCTGCAGTGGCAGCAAGGAAGGCTGAGAATAGGATCATCAACTCCCTTAGGAGGCAGCCCAAATGCAACACGTCAGGTCCATCACTGGTGCCAAAAGGCTGGCATGTAGTAGGCACAAACTCCTCAAGTCAGCCAGAGAGAATATCTCAGAAAGCAAGAGCTACCAAGCAGGCCAATAGTATGATTAACCACTCTTGGGGAGAATGTGGCACACAAAGTCCAGGCACAAAGTCCAAGAGCTTTCCATCGTCAACCAATTCTGGGCAGGCAGGAAACGAGACAGTGATGCATCCTCCCGAGCTGCTACTTTCACCCAACTTTTCTCACAAGACATGAGTGAATGGAGTTTACGGGTTTACCTTTTCTCACAAGGTCTCGGTTCTTCCACCAGTGATGGAGAGATATAGAGATCTGCCCATGTTTCCTTCTAGGTCAGACTACCCCTAACCTGAGCCGGGGGGAAGTCCAAGACCACCCATGGTCCCTCACTCCCTTCCAGCTCCCCAGCCTAGGTAAGGGGAGGCACCTCCTCCAGCATGGCTGTGTTTACAGTAATAGTGGGCACTGTCAAAAAAATAATTAGGCAAGGCTGCTCTACTACCTGTATTACAGTAGTGCCAAGGGGGAGGGAGGAAGGAATGCCTCAGTGCTGCTGGGCTGGGAGCTGCTGTGCTCCTTGCATGGAGCCACCACAGCCACTGGGTTCAGTCCGCCCTTCAGCAGCTACCACCACTGGAGAAGATGCCTAGGCAGGAGCGGTCTCTGCCTGAGAGCTGGGAGGAAGCTCACAACAAGGTAGCCAGGGCAACCAGGGAATACGCGGGGGACTCAACTGGTGGTCACCATTGCTAGTCCCTAGATGCCATCTGGGCAACAGTCCAGCACCATCAGGTCTGACTCACTTGTGCCCCCCGATGCACATCTGGCTCCTATGTGGAAGAAGGTTGCCAACCCCTGCTCTATTTCTAAGATGCCTCTGAAAAGGGAGGAGATAGAAATATGAAGGGACTAAGCAAATAATGCTTTTTTGCCTGGAGCAGTTTTCCAGGCTACTGGCCAAAGTCATGTAACTACTACACTTTCAGGGGAGTATTTGTGGCAGCTACTACAAGCAAATATTCCTAACAAGTCAATGGGAGCAATGGAGGTTATACCTGTGTCACAAAATAAAGGTTCCACGTTTTCTTTCCAGAGAGGTCTAATGTAGTCACAAAACAAGAATGGCAAAAGCTATTGACGAGCAGGATCCAAAAGACAAGGGGGTGATGAATACAATGCAAGCCTTTCAGGTCCCCCATTAGATGTCCCAGTGGCAATGCTTACCTTGGCAACAGTCCAAGGTTGGCAACAAGTTTCTAAGGGAGTGAAACAACTCCACCCTATGAAAAGCCCAGAAGCCATCATCCCCGTTCTCAAAAATAGCTGTGATGTGGGCAGAGAGAAAGCTGGACATACTACATTTCATGGTGATAGGGTAGTCTGATCCATTTACCGGCATGTTCTATGAGACAGGTGTGAGGAATACCTAGTCAGTTTGAGTCCTTGCAGACAATGCTCTATCTATCCCTATCGAACAGAAATAATATTCACAGTAGGCTCAATTGTCCATTTCTCAGTCCTACCAAAAAAGCAGGCATTTATGAGGACAAGAGGATTGCTTTCATGCCTGGATGCCAAGCCCAATAAAATACTTCACTGAAGTATGCAGAAAATTCTATGTAGTCATGCATAGAATGCCTCCAAAAAAAGCCTCCAAAAAAAGGTTTCCAGCAGATGCCGCTCAGGACAGGAGCCTGTCAAGGATTAACAGGTCAAAGGGAGCAGCTCACTCATTTGTTTGGTCACCCTGCGCCCTCTGAGAAAGATGGGAATGAGACACACGTACTCCAGTTGAATTCTATCTGTTCTCTGCATAGGACTGTAATGCACTTACCGGTACTGTTTTCTTGCATTCTTTTACCTTTTGGCCATGGTGTACAAAGCTTCCCAGCAACCACCATCTTTATTATAAATACATACCAACTGGAGTCCACATTAGGTGTCTAATGAAGTGTGCTCTAGTCCACAAAACTAATTACAGAATTATATTTGTGCTTTCCTTCCTTCCTCCCTGCAGCATGCATGAGATTATCCCTGTGAGTAAGTTAGAGGAGACCAGCACAAGGTCACTCAGTGTTTTTACCCCCATTGTTTGGAGCAGGAGTTGTACACAACTGCAATCAACATGTGAAGTTGCCTTATACCATGTCAGACCACTGATCGATCTACTGCAATAGTACTGTCTGCTCTGGCTGGCACTGGCTCGCCAAGGTCTGAAGCAGATGTCTTACCCAGAGCTTGTTAACCAGAGACGACAGGCTATCTAGGCGCTTCTGCGTGCAAGGCATGTGCTCTGCAACTGAGCTATGGCCCCTCCAATCCCTCAGACTGACAGTACACCCAAGACTGGAGGCAGAGGACAACTACAACAGTTATTCTGCTGCTATGTAAAGTGCCTACTTTATAGGAATTGTATTTTATATAAATAGCCATTTTTACATACATAGGAAGATATATAATTCATATTTTGAGTGTTAAATGGCAGTTACCCCTTTCCTGTAAATACATGTGTACACTGTGTGAATTGCACTACATTTCAATAATTCTAGTTATTAAAGCAAATCTTGCCAATCATACTATGTTTATAGTATGATCTATAAATACATAGGTACACTCTATAACCTTTTGGTTATGCTTTTTCTAATATGCTGAACAGAAACATGCTGTTTTCAAATATAATCTAGTGGAAAGGAGTGACCTTTTCAATTTTTTAAGGCCATTCGGTGTACAAGTCTACAATATGCAGAGATACAAGCAGATGCCTTATACCGAGTCAGTCCATCTACCTAAGTACTGTCAACACTGACAGCACCTTTCCAGTGAAACCTGGGACCTTCTGCATAAAATTCAGGTGATCTACCATTGACCTATATTCCTGGTCTCCAATGTAGCAATAGTGCAAACTAACCTGTTCCTAAGGGCAAAAGGAAAAAAACAACCAGTTTCCTGGAACCAGCAGAAAACCTACAATTCTTTCTAGTTGTTTTTTTTTCAAAGATATACAGTATCTGTATTTTAGTCATGCACCCTGGATTACGTGCAAGACCAAGTATACTATGTCTGTACCTATAAGCCCCACTGAATTCAACAAAACTTAAGACTTCTGAACAAACATGCATAGGATCAGGCTCTGCATGTTGGGCCAAAAGTAATCTAAGCCAGGGGCTCTCAACCACTTCCTAGCCGAGTACCACTTCCGGTGCCACTCTCCTGCTGCGTACCACTGGAAGTGACTGGCAACGATGTCATCACCAGTTACTCCTGGGTTTTTGGACGCCAGAAAACACAAGTAGGAGACTCTGGGTGGGTGGGCCCTTCTCAGCATTCCGGAGAGGCTCAGACAAAGGCAGGAGCCTCTCGGGAGCGAAAACACAAAGCCAGAAATGCCGCGTTCAAACAGGGTTCTGGCAGGTCAAGTATCACCAGCAGTCAGCTAAAGTACCACTGGTGGTAGAAGTACCACTAGTTGAGAACCCCCCATCTAAACTAAAGCATGAATTTCCATTTTAATGTTATATCCCTTGGTTGATATAAGAAGCTTTATTTCAGAGATGCGGGGGGGGGGGGAGGTTCCCAAAGGAAAAGCATGTAATGTAAAATATTTTCCTCTAACACAGCATGCACCAACAAATGTGTACTTCTAAGCACAATGCAAGAGTTACTTCCCAGCTTTTCAGATACTGTTAAAATTTGACCCAGATTTATCTAAGCAATTCAAAGTTTAAATTACAACACCTCTTGTGCAGATAGAATGCTGAGAAGTTCTATTTTAGTGCAAAGTTGCAGCACTTAAAATGGTTTTAATTAAGCTATTTGTGAAAAAACTACAGTACTTGAAATTCTATTTTGTCATGAAACATCCATACATATCCATCCAGCGCTTACTCATTTTTAGGTTTGGTTTGTATATTGCTATCCTTGCTACTTTTAGAACCTTCTATCATCTGCTACTGCATTTTATGTTGTTTTAATGCCTGTGTATTGTATGTTTTCTATATTAATGTTTTATGCCAGCATCTGTTTTGTCTTTTATTGTTTTCACCTTTTTATCTTTGTTTTTTAATATATATTGTAAGCCACCCTGGGCACCCTGTTGTTGGGGGGGGGGAGAGAAGGGTGAGGTATAAATGTTTTAAATAAATACTGCTTCCCTGATATGCCAGATTCCAGAAGTGTGTCAAAAGAATTGCATGGAAAAATATACTCTATCCCTTTATCCCTACAGGATTTTATTAAAGATAAGAACTGTACCGGAATTTTTTACTCTTTTAAAAGGACATGTTTTTTGAAGCTGCAAAACTAGGTCTGGCAAACTGCTCAGTTGACTGGTCAAATATTGTCAACTGACCCTATCTAATTGTACTCAAATATCTCGTGAACATGAAATCATGCGATCATGGTTGAAGAATTGTTCTGAAACCTGCTTAATATGAGCACCTTTAAAAACTAGACTATGGTTTTGTAATAGTTGCTGTACCTTCACTTTATTTCTGTTTTTTAATTGTATGTTGTTTACACTGTAATAATGGTATAAACATCATGAACTGTTCCATGCATTCAAACACTGCCTAACCCTGTTAAAATAATAAATTAAGTTTTTAAAGTTTACTATTATGACATTCATTTGATTTTGTAATTAGCACAAGAATCAAACCTGTTGACTGAAGTACCCTGCTCAGTCATGCTTTAAATTTTAAAGCTAAGTGACTAATATTTGACAGCTCAAATGCCCAACCCTATCTCTATAAATTGTTGCTAACACCAAGGTTATTTTGCTATTTCCATGCACTTCAACTAAGTAAATTATTCCCCCCCCTCTCTCTCATTCACTCACACAAACGCACGCGCACACACACACACACACACACACACACCCGACCGTGCAGGTGAGCACCTTCATTTCAAGCTATGTTTAATGCAGCAGTTTTGTATATGCCACCCAAGATAAGCTTTATGGTTTGCAATGCTTAGCGTTTAAACATCCTCCCTGGACTGAAAGCCAAAAATAAGGGGGCAAAGGAGTCAATCCGTTCATGGCCCTTCCGCATATGGTTGAACACCGGCCTGGTCAAATCAGAACCCCAAATGAAAAAACACTGCCTCTACTAACAAGCCCTCCAGCTTCTTTACAGCGCAAGCGTCGCTCACCCTCGCAACCCCCCCCCCGCCCCCCGTCAGCGGCTGTTAACGTTGCCGGCTTCCCCTCAGGTGGGAGAGGCGAATTTGCCTGGTGTGGAAGACGAGAGCGGTTGCCTTTTTACCGCATTGTAGCTGGGCAGACAGGGGAGGGACGCGGACATTACTCGCCCTCGCCACCCTCCGAAAGGCGCACGGGGGAGGGGGTGCCAGGTCGCAAGCCGCGGCAGCAACAGCAGCATTGTTCACACCGTGACAGGAAGCAAAGAACTAGACAGGACCAGTCCAGACTGGAACAGACCCTCCTCCCCTTCCACCACCATTATTCACTACTGAATTCCGTTCGATGCCGCCGCCCACAGCGCAAGGCTGGAGGAGAGCCCGCTGGCTGGCTGGCTGGCAGGCTGTCTCCGCTGTCTCCACCCCCCCCCCACCCCAGGGAAGAACAGCAGCTGGGAACTCGCATGGGGGCTTGGGGGGAGGGATGATCGCGGCAACGTTGCCATGTAGGATTGTGAGCCGTGTGAAGCTGAAGCAAGCAGGAGCTCCACCTCTCCTGCCTTCATAAACACGCTCATTGGGCCATTTTTAGTCCTGAAGGTGCCATGGTGGGAGTCTCTTTTTAGAGGGAGCGAAGCTTCACGCGAGGCCATGTCAATATGTCTAGAAACGCCGCGTTTGTGCCCCAACAAACTACACTCTCAAATGACAGCGCAAGCCACGGTTCCGGAAGAGCGCTACAGCAGGCATTGCGCTTTTTTTTTTTTTTTGAACTGCCCCTTACTGGCGCCAAAGTGCTGAAGATCTCCTGCAGTTCAAAATAAGAGAGCCCCCCCCCGTCCTCCCTTTTAGTACTCTGGGGGCATCTAAACAACTACACACTGTGCACTACTGCAAACACAACAGTACACCCACTCTAGTATGTGCATAGCCTCTCATATACAAGTAGGTGCCCATAGGGGCACAGAAATTGGGCTGAAGGCATATTAGGTTGGAAAAATACCCAGTAACTGCCCTTGTACTCATAACCACAGGGGCTCAAGAATGTTAAGATTAGTTCTTTCCACCAGTTCAATTGATTTAGAAGAAAGCAGGCATTATAAGCACATTACTGATGAGGACTACACAAATATGAGGTGGCAGTGATTTCACATTCACATGGAGGGTGTGATCTTGTACAGTATATGTGGCTTTACATAGCTACATCGCTTCTCCCATCCTTTTCCCTGCAAAGGGAAGGCAGATATTTGTCACCTTGGTATCCTGTTCAAGGAAATCAGAACAGACTTCACTGGATTTTCATTTGATTCTCACAACAACCCTATGAAATAGGTCAGGCTGGAGAAAACAATGACTCCCAATGAGTGGGTACTTAAATCATTGTTTCCTACATTTAAAGCCACCACACCACAATGGCAGCTAGAAAGTCAGCTGGCTCCACAAGTGCCATATCTCTAACCAAGTCACAACAGAAGAAGCAGTTGAACGCGCTCTCACTTGCACAAATCTAAAACCTTCAAGTCACCAGGCACAAGACACAAGATTCTTCCACCAAGGTTGGCAAATCAAGAACCAACCAAGGAACTGCCCACACCTGGAAGAAAGGGAATCCAGTCTACAAGTATATGCTCATGATCACCACAAAAAGATGATACAGGTGGGCCCCAATATCCGCTGGGGATATGTTCCAGGCCCCTCCATGGATACTTGAAACCGTGGATAAGAGCGAACACCCCCTCCATGGTTTCCTGAGGGCCCCCCACCCTGCCTCCCCTGCAGGCAGGCATGCTTCCCCCCCCCAGCTCTTATTTTTCTTTCAGCAAGCTTTGTTTCTTCCTTAAAACAAACAGAGAAGCAGCCTCCATTGCAGGCAAGTAGAACAAGACTAAGTCCTAGAGAGGCTGTGCAAGGTTTCTGTTAACCTTGCAGAGCCTCTCTAGGACTTAGTCTTGTTCTACTTGCCTGCAATAAGCAGTCAGAGGCTGCTTCTTTTGTTTGTTTAAGGAAGAAACTAAGCTTACTGGGGAAAAAGTAAAAGCCTGGGGGGGTCCCACAATCCGTGGATAACTGAAACCGTGGATAGTGAATCAGTGGATATGGGGGCCCACCTCAGGGCCACCTGTATATAAATACTGCATGCAATAAATAAATAAATGGGACCAGTTCTTCTGTCTTTAGTCACCTGTCACTTCCAAATCAGGGCGAGTTTTCTCAACTTTTCCATGAATGCTTATGAACAAGGTGGGAATTCTATCTTGCCTGCACAAAACTAGGAGACTGCACTTACTCCAGAGTAATTAAAATACAACAAAGATGTGTTCTTGTGAGTATAGCGCACCTTTACCACATACTACTATGAATATGGAGAGAGAGACATCCACCCCAGGCAGATTACAAATTGGTTTAACAGAGGCAAGAAGTCTAGCATTACCCCGTTCCCTTGATGCCACTAACACAGACATGCCCAAGAAAAGACAGCTGCATGAATTTACATCCAACCATGATGAAGGGAAACTACTTCATTTTTGAAGCAAGATAAAAGGGGAGCAGAGTTGGTGTCATATGTGGCCAACGACCTTCCTATCAAGAATCCTCTAACCACAAACAACGAATGCAAGGTTCTCAGAGGCAAATATGGCAGATGTGAACCTCCTAGGAGAGGCAACACCTGGCCCTCTGCTCTGAGTCTGTAGATACATGTGATCTGTCCTTCCTGTATAGTTTGGCAACATTTGCAGGCTTGACAGAAGAATCTGGGTGTTAAGACACCATGGCAAAATCTTTACTTCTTGCTGATGCCATCTACCAATACAAAGAAAGGACATTAAAGGATGGCCTTCAATATTCACAAGGCATTTAGGAAAGGAAAGTCCTGTGCTGGCACCATACGACAGTAAAACCCATTGTAGGTGGTCACAACTCTCTTTCTCTCTCTCTCGCACTCTCTCCCCTCCCCCCCCCCCAAAGACTAGGGAAAGTGCCTCCTATTCCTATGCCATATCACCAGCTCTTCCTCATTGTTACAAAACCAGGCCTGGCTGCCCTGGGCGAATCTCCTAGAACTCCACGGAAGCGTCCCTTATTGGGGAAGGAGCAAGATCACAAAACGCCATTCCCTCCAGAGACGGGAGAGTGACAAGTGGCAAAGCGGCAGGCGAGAGGCTCCCCAGGAGAAGGGCTGCTGCTCCTGGGAGACAAAAAGGATCTCCTCACACACTGCTCGCCAGGCAGGTCAAGGGGCTCCCCCAGAAGCCTTCGCCTTGCACTTCACAGCAACCACCACCCTCTACGGCAAGGCGTTAAGCTGCTGGCTGCTGCTTCCTACGGTTTAGCACTATGAACTGACCCAGTTCAGAAGCAGCCACACAGGCGGCGGCAACAGCAGCACAGCAACCGCCGCCTCCCACTCCCCTCCACGGGAATCCGCCATGTTAGAACAGCCGCCGAGCCCCCTCTGCCATGTTCTCATCTGGGACTTGGGTTCCCACTCCAGCTCTCCTCGTCCATCCCCAACACTTCCCCACACACGTAAAAACGGAGGCGCCAGACCCAGACGGCAGCCCCTTGCTCGCACAGCCGAGCGTCCGCCATGTTAGGACAGACGCTACTATCCCTCTCCCTCCCAGGCATACACACACCGCTGCTGACCTGCTCGGGTGGAAGCTCAGGGCTTGGTCGCCTTCACCTCGAGGAAGAGAGGAGAAGAGACCGGACCCGCCGCGCCATATGTGACGGGAGACCAGACAGACAGCGAGACACACCACGCGCGCCCAGTCCCCATTGCCATCAGCTGGGGAAGCGGGTCTGTGGTGGAGGACTGGAGCTCCCTCACGCCTCCCCAACCCGCCACTGACTCCGAGAGCTGCGCCGCTCTCGTTTCTCTTCGGAAGAGCACCCCTGACAAGCCTCCTTTGGGGTCTGTCATGACCGAGGGACCCCCCAACACATACCTTCCCTGGCGCGGGAAGCCGGGAACGACTCAGCAAGACCTTCTGACAGCCCCCGCCGCAAACCGACCTCTGGCCCTTATCTGTGCCTCCCTTCAGCATAGCTCTGGGCCACCGGCGCTCCCCAGGTCCGACCCCCCCCCCCGGCTTCAGACTAGGGACAAGGTGCTTCCTTCCATCCTCGCCCCTCCACGAGCGTGGCCCTGTAGCCGGCCATCGTCACGACACCTGCGCCCACCATCACCCTGGCAAGTGGCGTGGAGAGGCTCCCCACCGACTCCCCCCTCTCAATGCGATTTTTTGCGCATATGTACCCCAAAACAATCATCGTTCTGATAACAATAAATCACCACCAAGAGTACTCACGTGGGACAACGGCCCGAAAGATTTGGTAAATCGTCTTCTCTTTTTAGGCGGAATTTTTAAAGAGGGATGTGGGAACCTACAGCAGAAATACGGGAGGCGGCAGCGGCGCCTTCCAGGGCCATAAGCTGCGGGGGCGACCAGCGAAAAAGCGCAAAGTTGCGCTGAGACTACGGTGTACAAGCACGAAAAATAAGATGGATCACGCGAAAAACCAGGAGGTGATGAGGCAGCCGAATGACCACAGAGACAGCGACACCGCGACAAGCACAAAGCGCGAGCAGCAGAGGAAAATAGCAAAAGAAGAGGAAGAAGGGCCGCAGGCCGGGCATTTATAAGACGAGCCAGACTATAGGAGGGGCTCAGCGCCACGCGTCACAAGCGTGTAAGGAAGGAGGTGCCTGGCCGCCTGCTTGCTTCCTTGCAGAGGGACCAAAAGCGCTCGCTCCTCGCGTCTCGCTTCCGTCCTAACGTGCTTGCACATTCCTCGGAGCTAGAAGGGTATTGCGCATGTGTACTACAGACCCGACACTGAGGCGCTTGTCATTTCTAGCGTCCCCAATTGCTTCAGGCAGGGACACAGCTGGGAGGGGAAGCCCAGCGAAGTGGGCTTGTCACAATTTAAACTGGGGGCCCCAGGTCCAGACCGCGCTTTGGGACGTAATGCTGCTGGGCGCTGTCTGAGCTACATAACATATGCAAAGCTAGGTTTTGTCACCGCTGTGAATTGCAAGCCGGAATCAAGATTGCCGGGAGAAATATCAACAACCTCAGATATGCAGACGATACCACCCTAATGGCAGAAAGTGAAGAAGAACTAAAGAGCCTCTTGATGAGGGTGAAAGAGGAGAGTGCAAAAGTTGGCTTGAAACTCAACATTAATAAAACTAAGATCATGGGGAGGCGTAGGCTGATCTGGTGCGGCGGTGCGGCGGGCCCCAGGGCGGAGGGGCGGGAAGGCTGGGGGGGGCGGGAGCCTCCTTAAGTCTCGGTGTTTTTCCAGACTGGTCCCATCAATTCCTAGCAAATAGAAGGGGCAGAAATGGAAGCAGTAACAGATTTTACTTTTTGGGGCTCCAAGATCACTGCAGACGGAGACAGCAGCCATGAAAATGAGCGAACTCAGGAAGATAGTGGAGGACAGGAAGGCCTGGCGGGATGTGGTTCATGGGATCACGAAGGGTCGGACACGACTTAACGACTGAACAACAAATGACAGCGATGGCCTCTCCCGTTTCGATTAGGAAGTAATGATCAATGAAAAGAGTGAAGCGTCATGTCCAGAATGTGTTTCTCACTCCTCCCATGAAAAATTGCATGTTAAACCTACTCCACGTTTTTTAGGTTGCTACTTTGACTGAACCTCTGTGCCTTTGACAGCTGCTTAAACTGCACTAAGACCCAACAGATACAACCTTCCACAAAGCATATCTTTTAGGCACCAACAAACAATAACCTGTTTTTCATATCATGCACAGGGTTCTCTCCAGTGTGTGGGGATGGGGGTGCGGGTGCTGAAAGGGTGATGA
The DNA here is from genome assembly GCA_026170595.1 of Plestiodon gilberti rubricaudatus. Classification (NCBI taxonomy): domain Eukaryota; kingdom Metazoa; phylum Chordata; class Lepidosauria; order Squamata; family Scincidae; genus Plestiodon; species Plestiodon gilberti. Next base: position 22,528,346 of record JANXHW010000004.1, on the reverse strand, counting down.
TAGTCTTATGCAAAGGGATAGAGTGCTCTAAAATTTCTCCTGAAACACTGCTGGGGATTTTTTGCAACCCAGGCAGCTGCTGCCCTTTGAATTTTGGTGTCAGGAGCTGCCTTTTCTGGCAGTATGGGAGAGCCAAGCTTCTTGATAGAGCTGATAAAGAGCTTCCTGTCGGGAAAAATGTACACGTGAGCTCCTAAACATCTCTTTTTCTTGAAATTAAATACTGGAAGAAGAGAAGGGTCCTCCTCCTACCCTCCAGGCCCAGATTTTTGTCTAAAGTAAATCAAATACCAGGTTGACAACTCGATCCTATGCACAGTTATTCAGAAGACCTATGGTGTTCAGTTGATGGTCCCAGGCAGGAGGACTGTAGGATCCTGTGTGTATAGAATTGTAGCCTGAGGCTCTTAAGGGATGGAATATGTGCAACAACCCTTTTATGCATCTGAAGCCTATATGTATACAAGCTTGTCATAAAACTAAACTCACAGCATCAGTGGCGTCACTGGAGGTGGGGCGGAATGCCAAGTTCTGCACCGCGCTGACCCTCTGTTACTCACCGGCACGAGGCGGCCCTGCCCCCTCGCCTTCAGAGCCATTCAGTGGGGCGAAGGCAACATGCTAGGAGTTAGGTTTTTGGGAAAGAAGACCCCCCCCCTGTAAAATTAATGTGTGTCCTCACAAACTCTGGAGGGAAAAACCTGAGAGTTTGGTTTATCTTCATTTTTGCACATAAGTTCACACAAACACACAATGTTAACATGTGCAAAAAAACCCAACATCAACTACTTCTGTGGTGATTAATTTTTATATTATACACACACACACACACACACACACACACACACACACACACACACACACACACACACACACTGTTTATTCAGCATTTCATATAATTATAAAAGCATACAGAATGCTCCAGCAACAAAGAAAACAAGCTCTCAAACAACAAAATATAGAGCAAAATATATCTTATAGCACTCATTAGCAATACATATAAAGATATCTAGGACCCAAAGGCACACAAGTAAAGACGTTTACAAGTTATAGAACCAAATCCTATTGTCAAGGCCAGGACCCAAAGATCTCCACCCTGAGTACAAGGAAGTCCACTGCATTTGTGTGTGTAACTGTGTGTGTGCGTGCATGCGCGCGTGCGTGTTTTCAATATGAGTAAAGAATGAGAACCAAGGTTCCAAGAAAGAATCATGTTTACTACCCAGCATACTAATCTCTGTGCTGGACTTTGTACAGCAGCAGTAGCCCACAGGAAATCACAACTGTCATTGTTAGGTAGTTGTCAATTTCATAAGCAATTGCAATTCACAACTAAGTTGTGAATTGCAATTGCTTATGAAATTAAAACATAGGGCTACATCCTAAGAAAATTAGTCATGAATACACACCATTGAAATTTGGGAGACAAATTTAATTTTGGTGGAACTTAGATCATGACTAACTTTCTTTGGCTATAACCCTTAGAAAGAAGGATGTGCCACAGGGCGTGCTGCAACATTAATTTGTGTGCTTGTATTGCTCAAGTATAATTTATCTGGTAACATTTGCTGTGCGGTTTTCTCACCAAACAATCCACTCTCCAGTCAAGCTTCTTCCAAACCAGTTGCACCCATGTGTTTTTCTATAATTTAAGCAAAGTTTATGGCCATCACCGCAGGTTTAATGAACGGCAAGGATTGCATAATTGCATCTGCTTCTTTTGTATTTTATGTTCTTCATCACAAAGATTGTTGGAGATGAGATCAGATATACAGTACTGTAATTGCTCTTTAGCACAGCCAACCCAAATGGCTATGGAATATGTCATATGACTTCGGTGCACAGAAGTGTACATATGACTTTTGGGGGGGTAATGTATATTTTTATTGAAGTTTTGAAATAAAAAATGTCCATTTAAGAACAAATGATAAACTGTTATATCACTATGAGCGCAATCTACCATAAGGATCATAATCTACCATGCTGCCGCCGAGCCGGAGGTCTACTCAGGGAAGGGGACGCTCGTCCCCTTCCCCGAGTGTAACCCGGGGCAGGCCCTACTGACCTCCTTGGATTTCCGCCAGCAAAATTGCTGGCGGAAGTCGGAGGAGGCTGTGTAATGGTCTAGCCGGACCAAGGCCATCCCCCGCCCCCTCCCGGGCCGGCTGGGCCAATGGCCCCCCTCCCTCGCCCGGCAAAATGCCCCCGCGCCTGCTGGATCCCTCTGCTTACCTGGTCCAGCGGCCACAGAGGCGCTCCAGCAATGGAGCAAGAGAGGCCGGCCTCTGTGCCGGCTTTCCTTTCATTCGAGTCATCATGAATGTGCTTTATGGCACATTCACGATGTCTCCCGGCGCCGGAGCACTTGCTCCGGCACCGGCAGCTTCCGGTGGATTGCGTTGTATGAATCAATGTATAGTTCAAGAAAACATGTATTGCTTATGAAGATAAATGTGTCTTGCTGTTCCAATATTCAATAAATATGATCCAATTCTGTATAAAATTATTATATCATTGCCTTCTCTCTTGGAGTTGGCATCACGTTCCATTTATGCAGGAAAAAGGTGTTTTTACTGACCACATGCTAACCTTTTACCAATATTTACAGAACTAACCATAGGAGTGAAAGATGCTGGAGCAAAAACAAATGTCATGACCTCCCAGTGGTAGCCGTTGGTACAACACTTAGAAGACATTGGTACACATTGTCCCGTTCTGAACAACCCACATGGAGCTTGAAACTATTACATAACAGACATGAAAGTTCAGTACAAAAATGCCAAGAGTAGCATTTTGATTGGCTTAATTTGTACAATGGAGGTTGCATATTTATGTAACACATGAAAAAACAACAGAACACCAGATTACAAAACATTCATCTTGCATTGCAACTACGAAAATTATGATTGTTCCATAATTTCCAGAACTGAGCTGCAAAGTGAGAGATGTAGTCATATCTTTGAAGATTATGGGATATAATTACGCCAATTATATTTGTTTCATCTGCAATAAACTATGATAGGATTACAACAGCAAAGTTCATTTCCATGAACCACAATTAGTACCAAACCCACCTGAATGCACATCTCATGGAATCTTGGTAAAATCCTGAGAATCTCAGTTTTCCATTTAAAAATTAGTTGTTTTTCTGAGCTACAGAGTAAAGTTTAACATTGTGATTGCAAAATCATTGGAAACAAGTTGACAGAAACAAAACAGCCCAATCCTATCCAACGCTGGCACAGTGGGGCCGCACAGCCCACGCTGTATCCAGCACTGGAATTGAGCAGGCCGGATGTAACGGAATTTTAAGCAGATGATAATTAACAATGGAGGACCAGGAAGACTGGCAAACAAGGAAAAAGTATGGGTTTATTGTTACGCAGTGCAGTGGACAGCACCCCAGGAGGAGAATGCTGACCCTTTGCTACAAGTGAGCACACTTTTACATTACAGAACTGACCATCACATGCTTACATAGAGGTGCAGGCTCCGGAGGGTATGTGATTACAGATTTACATTTCTTAGGGACAATGGGGCAAGGCGGGTGAACAATAGATTCTGATGACTCAGGATGGTCCCAGCCAGTCTTGTGGGGCTTAATTGAGTTAGCCCAAGGGAGTTCCTGACTCCAAGAGCCACCCTAATGAGCTGATATCCCAGAGAGGAGGGAGTGGTGAAGCTATTATGCGAGAGATTCTCCCCAGGCAAACGGGCAAACGGAGGTGAAGAAAATAATGCCTAAAAATCTGCTTCATAGAGGTCTCCTCAGAGTAAGAGGACATTTGCCCTCGTACGCCATGTAGAGCCCCAGCCTGCTCAATGGGGTTTCTCGGATCTGTGCCAGCTAAATGGCTGGCGCAGATCAGAGAAGCCCTGTGTAGGGCTCTCAGGCCTGGGATGGGATACGGCAGAGTTGCATTATGGGTTGCACCATATGAAGCGCATTTTGGGTCAAGAAGCAACAGTTCGAACTGGCCATGGAGCAACCGATTGGTTCAAAATTGGGAAGGGAGTACGGCAAGGCTGTATATTGTCACACTGCTTATTTAACTTATATGCAGAGTACATTATGAGAAATGCAGGGCTGAATGAATCGCAAGCCAGAATCAAGATTGCCGGGAGAAATATCAACAACCTCAGATATGCAGACGATACCACCCTAATGGCAGAAAGTGAAGAAGAACTAAAGAGCCTCTTGATGAAAGTGAAAGAAGAGAGTGCAAAAGTTGACTTGAAACTCAACGTTAATAAAATTAAGATCATGGCATCTGGTCGCATCAATTCCTGGCAAATAGAAGGGGCAGAAATGGAAGCAGTAACAGATTTTACTTTTCTGGGCTCCAAGATCACTGCAGATGGAGACAGCAGCCATGAAATTAAAAGACGCTTACTCCTTGGAAGGAAAGCTATGGCAAACTTAGACAGCATAATAAAAAGCAGAGATATCACCATGCCAACAAAAGTTCGCATAGTCAGGGCGATGGTGTTCCCAGTAGCAATGTATGGTTGGACCATAAGGAAGGCTGAGCGCCGAAGAATAGATGCTTTTGAACTGTGGTGCTGGAGAAGACTCCTGAGAGTCCCTTGGATTGCTAGGAGATCAAATCAGTCAATCCTAAATGAAATCAACCCTGACTGTTCCCTGGAAGGACAGGTACTGAGGCTGAAGCTCAAATATTTTGGCCACCTAATGCGAAGAGAGGACTCTCTGGAGAAGACTCTGATGCTGGGAAAGATTGAAGGCAAAAGGAGAAGGGGAAGGCAAAGGATGAGATGGTTAGACAGCATCACTGATGCAACCAACATGAAAATGAGCGAACTCAGGAAGATAGTGGAGGACAGGAAGGCCTGGCGGGATATGGTTCATGGGATCACGAAGGGACACGACTTAACGACTGAACAACAACAAAACGTGCCAAAAGAAAAAGGACTATTATACAGAAATTTATTAAATTTTTCGCAAGGAGACTGTACAATGAAGTTAAGAGAAAAATTAATGGAAGAAGACTTTAATTGCCAATGGTTTGTATATGCTCAAATTTTGGAGAGATTTAAAGTGGATAAGAAGGCATATGGATTTGTAGAAGAAGAATCAATAGTGGAGGTACAATTAAAATCTGAAGACCAGGTAATCTCAGAAATGTATAAATTGCTTTTGAAGTTTGAGACAGAAGAAGAACAGGGTAAAGAATGTATGATTCATTGGGTGAAAAATGTAGGTCATGTTATTTTAATGGAGCAATGGGAACAACTATGGTTAAAACAGTTGAAATTTACATTAAATGTTAATATTAAGGAAAATATGTATAAAATAATGCATAGATGGTATATAACCCCACGCAAATTAGAAAGAATGTATGAGAAGGTCACGAATAGCTGTTGGAAATGTAAAAAGCAAGAGGGAACCTTTTATCATATGTGGTGGACATGCCCCCAAGCAAAGAAGTATTGGATTCAGATTTATAAACAGATACAGTTGATTTTAAAGATTAAGGTTCAAATTAAACCGGAAACCTTTTTGTTTGGTATTAGGAATGATCATGTAGGCGAAAAATTTCAAACTTTGTTTTTATATATGATAAGTGCGGCAAGAATTTTATATGCACAATATTGGAAGAATTCAGAGAAGATTGGTGGTTGAAAGTTTTGGACTATGCTGAAATGGATAAACTTACAATTTTAATTAAGGAAAGGTCAGTTAACCTTTTTGTGAATAACTGGAAACCATTTATTGATTTTTTTAAGAGAGAGAGAGAGAGAGAGAGAGAGAGAAGAATGATGTGATGATATGTGGATTTAATGAATAGAATGTGGGTGATATTTTGGCTTAGTTGGATATTATATGTAGAAAATAGTGAATAGTATGCTAGTAGGATGTATTGCTTCGCGCTTGCTATAACCTTACGGAATATGTATTGTTTTTATGTTTTAATATATTAATAAAATATAAATATATGTACAAAAAGAAAAAAGAAAAGTTGTGTAATTGACAAGGGGACTGAAAGTGGATCTATGAAGTGAAAGTAAATCCCAGTGAAAGTGCAAAATGAGGATTATTGTTGCATTTATTTATTTAAAAAAATTATACCCCACCTTATCCTATGCCATACACATAAACACAGAGAAATAATTCTGCACAGAGTCCAAGAGTTAATTGAGTTTAGCTTTTATAGATTACACAATTTTTACCCTTAGGTCACCAGTATAACTTTTGACAAGGACATAGGTATAATATCATTATAACCTGATAACTTCTGTGATACATGGGAAATTAACCAATTATCTCATCAGTGCTTAATGAGAAAATATGATTACCTGTCTCTTCAAAACTATCTGTTGTCAACTGAAGTTCATCTGCCAAATATTCTTCTCTCTGCTCTTGATAATGAGACTGATCAGGCCATATCAAAACCCAATCTTTTTGACTGAAGACTTGCATTTCTAGAGGCCCAATCCTATCCAACTTTCCAACGCTGATGCAGCTGTGCCAATGGGGCATGTGCTGCATCCTGAGGGGCAGTCACGGAGGCCTCTTCAAGATAAGGGAACAAACGTTCCCTTATCTCGGGGTTGCATTGTGGCTGCATCAGCACTGAAAAGTTGGATAGGATTGGGACCTAATAGTATTATCCTATTCTGGAGTTATGCATAGTGAATTTACACTGACATTCCAGCTCCACTGCATCAGTGTACATGCCACCAGTGTAACCCCTATGCCGCAGGACACTACCAGTGCAAGGAGAACATCTGGGCAGAGTCATGGATGTAGCAAAGCTTAGTTCAGATCCTATGCATGCTCAGGGGTTGATCTCACAATAGCGTAATGTAAGTTACACAACTTGCACTCGCAAAAGAGTACCACTTCCAGTGGAGCCAACACAAAGTTCCAAAGGACTGATTAGCATTCCTCTAGATCAGGGGCTCTTAACCCCTTCCCGGCCGAGTACCACCTCCGGCGCCACTCTCCTGCTGCGTACCACGGAAGTGACCGGTGATAACATCATTGCCAGTTACTCCCGGGTTTTCAGAGGCCAGAAAATGCAGGTAGGAGGTTCTGGGCGGGTGAGAAGGTCCTTCTCAGCATTCCCGAGAGGCTCAGCCAAAGGCAGGGGCCTCTCGGAAGCAAAAACGCAGTGCCGAAAGCACCACATTGGAGTAGGGTTCCGGCAGGCTGAGTACCACCAGCAGTCTGCCAAAGTACCACTGGTGGTACAAGTACCACTGGTTGAGAACCCCCACTCTAGATCAGTGTTTTTCAAAGTGTGCTCCTAAGAGCCCTGGGGCTCCCCCCCTCCAGTAGTTCTGTGAGCACACCATGAGTAGCCATTATCTTCCCCCTGCCCAGTCTGCTCATCCAACCCTCTTGCCTCCCCTGTTCGTGGCTCTTCTTCCTCATTCCCCTCCAGTTCTGGCAGTCAGTGGCGTCGCCAGGCGCCCCCACGTCTGGGGCCGCCCCCCCGACGCCCCCAATACAACTGTCAAAAAAAATAGGTTTCGGTTTCGAAACCTATTTTTGACAGGTTTTTTGGGGTTTTTTAAATGTGTTCGGGCGATTTTAAGTGTTAAAACGGCATGTTAAAGTGTATGTTTGCTTTGCAGGCACTTATCTTGCATATGGGGCGTTCCAGGACGTTCCAGCGACGATCATCTTCCTGCGCCTGGGCACAGCTTCTCCCTGCGCCCGGGTGCGGACTCCATAACGCCCCCAGCAGCGGTTTCCGGAGTTTGCGCATACGCAGACCCACGGAGTTTCCAGGGACGTTCTGGGCATGCGCAAACTCCGGAAAGTGCTGCTGGGGGCGGTACAGAGTCTGCGCCCGGGCGCAGGGAGAAGCTGTGCCCGGGCACAGGAAGAAGATCGTTGCTGGAACGTCCTGGAATGCCCCATATGCAAGATAAGTGCCTGCAAAGCAAACATACACTTTAACATGCCGTTTTAACACTTAAAATCGCCCAAAAACAGGGGGGAAAAAGTTGGAAAAAATGCAAATTTAAGGAGGCCCGCGCCCCCCCAGAGCCTCAGCACCCCTACGCCCTGGGGCCCACCTCCCCACCGCCCCATATCAGCCGACGCCTCTGTCTGGCTCTTTGCAGGCATTCGGAGTTGGGCTTGGCACTGCATCACTTTGCAAACGCGCAGGCGCTCTGAGGCTCCCTAAGACTCCATGCATGCACCAGGCTCCGCAGATGGAAATGTTTGAGTACTGCTGCTCTAGATGGAGGAAACTAGTGAATTTGTCTGCTGGAGGTTGTGGGGCAGTATAACAACATAAGAAGACCCCTGCTGGATGAGACCAAAGGCCCATCTAGTCCAGCTTCCTGTATCTCACAGTGGCCCCACCAGATGCCTCACAGTGGCCCCACAGTGGCCCCACCAGACAGTATGACAGAGGACATGGCTATTACCGCTGACTGTTAGGCTTGGCTCAGGCAATCCCTGTGGTTCAGAAACTGTGGAGTTTGTTTTTTGTTCTGTCACTGTTGAGGTTGCTTGTTTAGCCCCCTCAAGTGTCTCCTATTGTGCCTATCACTGTTTCCTGTAGGTGTTTCAAGATAATATAGCTCTGGACATGGTGCTCTGATTCTTACAGGCTGCTAGCCCCCCTGGCATCTCCATGCATGCTGGATTTAGTGCTTTGAAGATAGACAGTGGCTTTGCTCTGTGGTTATAGTATTCTGTCTGTCTGTCTGTCTGTCTGTCTGTCTTGTAGCTGCTGCAACCGGAACTGCTCAGGTTGAAGGACAGTAGGTGTGAATGGGAGAGTTGTCCTCAGTAGTATACATTGATATAGCTCAAAGTTACATTTCTCAGTTCTAATAGAGTTAGATGAGCATCTTCCCCTGATGCAGCAGTCATATGGAACGTGTTGATGTGATTGTTGGAATTGTTTGCTCAGCCATTTCATTTGACTGAGGATATCCTGGACTGGAATTTTATTCCCCAGGACCTTGCAATGTGTGACAGTTCCCTGCTGGCAAATGGGATGTGGTAATTCTTGTGGGATGTCACACCTGGCAAAAACAGCTTTCATTTCAGAGATGACAGAATGTGCTGACTTGTCTGGCAAGTGCAGGACTTCAGGAAATGTTGAGAAGTAGTCAACTAAGAGCCGGTATTAGTGTCTGCCAAAGTAAAAAACATCAACAGCTATTTTGTGCCACAGTATGTATGGGATTTCATGGGGTAGTAATGATTCCTTCCGAGTACTTCATCTCTGCTCTTGACAAACCTTGCATAATTCAGTCAGTTCTATCTTGGCATCTTTAGCCAGTACATGATCTGCTCCTGTTTTTGTCCTCTCGATGCCTTGGTGTGAACTCTAAAGGGGAACAAAGCATTTTTGTACTCATGTTGTGTTGGGGATAATGATCTTGTCACCAATCATCATCAAGCCATCAAGCAGGGAGATAATAACATCTTTCATAGGCCAGTACAGTTGCAACATAGGATCCACTTGTTTCTGCTGTTGTGGCTAGTCTGCACATGGGAGTTTGGATAAAGCCAATAGGTCAGGATTGGCTTGTGATTTGTTTCAACTTCACCAACAGATCTGTACTGACAGTGGATAGGAGGTCTATTTGATAAACTGCCTTCTCATTTGCATTGTAATCATCCGGTGGTGGTGTGATGTTTGGCAGGACCACTCTTGACAACGTCGCTGTAATAAGCCTTTGTTCACCTGGAGCATGTTGAAGGATCAGATTATGTTTTTGCTACTAGAAGTCTGTTTTAGGGATTTAGAAAATACCGTATTGGTCTGAGTATAAGACTCACTTTTTTCTCCTAATTTAAGTTTTTAAACTAGGGGTGCATCTTATAATCAGGCTGTTGCAATTTAATGCCAGTGATTTAATTGATTTTTTTAATAGCACCAAAATTTAAGGGTGCGTCTTATAATCAGGTGCGTCTTATACTCGGGACAATACGGTATTGCTCCAAGTGGTCTGTGATATGCTTGTAGCATGACTTATACACCATAAACATACTTGTGAAACTTTTTAGTGGCTAACATAATGGTAAGATTTTTTTCTCTATTTGTACATAATTTTGCTCTGCTTTAGTCAAGACTAAAGTCAAGGCTAAAGGCATATGACCCAGGGCCTCTGTCTGTCCCAAAGCAGGCAGGCTCCTAAACCATCTTTGGATGCATCTGCTTGGCTGGTGATTGGCCATTTGGGGTCATAGAACTTGAGTATAGATGCTGTGCATAGCACCCCTTTCAGGTCTTGTAGGGTCTTATCTTGTTCCCAGGGCCACTACCATAGTAATCTCATAGTATCTCATGGTAGTGTCAATGAGGCTGTCAGTGTTGCTTCATCTGGTATATAATACTGTGCAAAAAATCTGAACATCCTGAAGAATCTTCGGAAGATTTTCTTGTCTTGTGGGGGTGTCATGCCCTCATCTGGCTTAATTCCTTCTGATAAGACCCATGTGGCCCATGTCTTTCTTCACTGACCATGAACTGGATCTTACTTGGATTGAATTTCATTTTCTTGGTTTCAGCCTTCTCCATCACTACCTTCAGCATCTGGTCATTATTTTCTCTTGTCGAGGTTGCTATATAATAAACATGTCATCATCAGCTATGATGTGTATACCAGCAATATCTCCAAATACTTCGTTGTTCTTTTGCTAAAGTACTTCACTTGCAGATTTTATATCAAAAGGCAGACAGAGAAATTTGTAGCTTCCTCAGGGTGTGTTAAAAGTGCATAGTTCAAATGACTCTTTATCTAGTCTGACTTGCCAATAGCCATCTTTCTAATTTACAGCCAAATCCAACCCAACCTTTCTGGCTATTCCGGCCTAAGCTAGGCTGTATCCAGACCCGCGCTATGCCGTAGTTAGGCAGGCCGGCCTACCCATGGCCCAGCACGAGCCCAGAATCAAGAAAAACGTACCTGGGAAGCAGGCAGGCTCCAGCGGCTCAGCGTCCTTCCCACGCTTGTCAGTGTTGATCGACTGCTGCTGATGCAGAGTCCGTCGTGACCCGGTTGTCAAGGGCTCGGGCGCAGGCACCGGCAGCTGCCCTGCGTCCGTAGCAACCCGGTTGCTAGGGGCCCGGACGCAGGCACCGGCACTCGGTTCGCGCCCGTCACGGGACGGTCGCAGGAGTGTCACCGGAGTGTTGCGATGACTGTGCCAACTGCCACAGGGCACCCTGCGCCTCAGCCACCTGCTGCAGGGGAGAGTCCCGGCCCCCCACCAGCAGCAGGCAGAGCCAACCCCATGCCATGGGGGGTTGCACATGGGTGTCATATGGGGGAGCGGGGCGGGAGAGGGAAGGGAAAGAGGCAAGGCAAGCCACAAGGGGAGGGAGGGGTCACAGTGGTGTCGCTCCCTGTCCTGCACCCTGGATGCAGGTTGTGAGGGTTCTGCCTACCCAGGCCCCGTACCCTGACGTGGACTGCCTGCAGGCCTTCCCGCTGGACAGGGGTGGGGCTGCGGAGGAGCTCTGCCAGCTCCTGGGACCATGCCTGCAGCCCCGTGTGATGCCTGTCTGGGCCATCCCCGTCCTCCCTCCAAAGGGCTGCACTGGACCCACATTACCTGGGGACAGGGAGCTTCCAAGGGGTCGTTGCTCAGCTGCCTGGCACCACCCAGTCCTCTACCCATTGGTGTCTTGACGCGTCGCTGGACCTGATGCTCCTCCACGTGCCTGCCTTCTCATGTTCCCTGCTGCTGAGGCAGACCTGCGCCGCGTGCGGGGAGAGTCTCATGCCATGCCATGCCACCCACCACCCACCTGCTGGGGACCAGGGACTTCCTCATGCTGATGGTCGCTCCCCCAGCACTGCGCCCAGGCCAACACCACCCCCACCCCCAGACCAGAGGACCCGCACCGTGGCATACACCCACGGAGAAAAAGACCAGAGACAGTGGTGCCAGTTAAAATGTTTTGTTGTTATTTTTTACAAAATATAAAAAATAAATATTAATATTTTAAAACAAGGGCCAATAACAGTGGCCTGAACAGGGCCAGACCCCAACAGGGGGCACAGGGCCAGAACAAAGGACAGGATGGCGGAGGTGAGGGAGGGAATAACAAAAGTGGCAGAAGGGGGGCTCAGTTCTCGGGCTGGGTGGGGCCAATCCCGCGCCGGTCCAATATGGTCATCACCCTGGCCACCTGCTGCCTGACATGGCGGACCTCACGGCACACCTCCCGGAGGGAGCCCATGACCCGGGGTGCCAAGGAGGAGCCTGTGGAATGAGAGAGAGAAGCAGAGTGTTAAGGGGTTGCACCAGGTGCCCTGTAGCCCGCCCCCCCTTCCCAGGACACCCTCCTGTCCCCTGTGGTCTGCTGTCCCAGATATCAGCTGGAGGCTGGCCCTCTCACAGCCACCTTGCCAGGGCATGAAGATGCCCACTGCTGTGCATGGCCATGGCGGCCCATCGCCCCACCCCTGCCACCCCAGGGCCCAGGATGTGACACCCCCCTGGGCCTGCACCGTGCCTGCCCAGCCAGTGCCCAGTGCTGGCCTAGGCCCCCCAGGACATGGCAGCTCCCCTGGGCACAGGCAGACTGTCATGGCCTCAGTGCACATGAGCTGGGGTTCCGCCTCTGCTTGCTGTCCCTCTTGGCGTCAGCCGCCTGGCACCCACCCTGCGACTGGCAGACCCTGGCTAGGGCACTGGCCTGGGGGTAGCGTGCATCCTGGTCTCTGGACCCATTTTCCTTCCTGGTGGGGGGGTTGGGGTCAATTACAGTGGCACCGGACCCTGGCCTGGTGCTGCTGGCCTCCACGCCGCCGCTTTTGCGTGGCCTGATGTCGCATCCCGGGGGGGGGGCAATCCGCTGCTGGCCCTGCTGCTGCCGCCATCGCCTCCTCTGCCTCCTCTACAGCTGGGGAGGACATTGCCCGCTCCTCCTCCTCCTCCTCCTCCATGTCCTCTCCCGCAGGCATGCCCTCCTCCTCCTCCTCCACCTCTGCCCCCTCCTCCTCTGCCACCACTGAGGGGCCCTGGCTGGAGGCAGGGGAGCTGGGCCTAGATGGTGGAGGCTCCTCTGTTCCCTCTGCCCCCTCACCAGAGGCCTCTCTGGCAGAGGAGGAGGAGGTAGAGGAGGAGGAAGAGGACAACACCTGCCTGGCACGGCGTCACCAGGAGGGGGAGGCCCCTGCTGTTGCTGCTGCTGGAGATGCTGGTGCCGCTGCCACCGCCTCTGCTGCCAGCTGCCCTTCCGCCAGACGCATGGCGACTGCAGGGGGGAAAGACATACGGTCAGTGCATCCATGCCCTGCTCAGCCATGGCATCTTTGCCCCAGGGGCAACCCCCCCCAGCAGCCTCTCCCACTCCACCCTGCCCCCTTCACTGCCATCTACGGCTGGCATGGGCTTCAGTCTCAACACTGGCACCACCACCCTCGCCTCCCCAGAGCCATGCAGGCCACGGTGCCCAGGCTGGGACTATCCCTCCTCAGCCCGGCAGCCTCCCATGAACCCACGGGTGCATGTGGCACAGCAAGCCTTGTGCCCAGCTGCCTGCCACAAGGATGGGCTGCAGCAGCAGCACATATGCAGTCCAGATGCCAGATGCCTGGGGGGGGCCTGACAGACAGACAGCATGCACGGGATGGAGTAGAAGGGTTGAGGTTGGGTCTGTGCCCTCACAGATGGTGCCCACACCAGGCCGCCTGCACTCAGCAGGAGCGGAGGGATAGGCAGGCCTGACACCGGGACCTAGACCAGCACATAGCATGTGCTCTGCCTGTGGAACTCCCTGCCACAGGAGGAGGCGAAGGTTCCAGGCATAGGGGCCGTGAGGCGGGGCTTGGACAGATGCATGGCCAAACTGTCCATCACAGGGCACACGTCCATCCCACCCTCCTTGTGTCTACGGCCAGTCTCACTCTCTGCCTAGGCGAAGGGGGTGGGAGAGGGGGGTCTGATACCGTGTCATCCCATGCCCTCCTTGAGCCCTCTGGTGGTTCCACTGCCAGATAGGGGAATGGCACCAGATGTTGGCCTGGGGGTCAGCAGGGCTGCTGGCACGAGCCTCTGGCCAGAGGCACTGGACCGTGGACATGGTGGGCCCTTGAGACCCTGGCTGGCATCATGCCTGTGGGCCGGGGTGGCCCTTGGTCCTGGGTGGCTGCCACAGCTCCCTTGGCAACACCCCACACAGCATGCGCACAGGGCTGGAGGGCTGTCTGCTGTTCCAGGCCCTCCACGCAGGGGCTCCTGTCACTAGCTGTCTTCAGGGCCTGGGTCACAGAGTGGCTGGGAATTCCTGGGGGGGTCCCTCCTTCCTCTCCTCTGGTAAGCTGCCCCTGGCGAGCCCTTTGCCCTCTCCCCCAGGCCCCCCAGCAGCTCTCTGCAGAGATGTGCCCCCCCATTTGGTGCCCACTGCCAAGGGGCAACCCAGAGCAGCAGTCCTGCTGGTGAGGCCCCTCTGCCCCCTCCCTGCCAAGACCCCAACCCCTGTAAGAGGACTTACCAGTATGGTGCCGGTCCCTGTAGGAGGGCCTGCCCGCCCTGCGCCACAGATGCAGCATGGCATCATAGAGGGGTGGGGGGTGCCTGCTGGGGTGCCCATGCTGCCGCCGGAAGGCCTTCTCCTCGAAGAAGGAGACCCTCAGGGCCTTCCACCCACGGAGCAGTGGAAGCCCTGGCGAGCCATGGAGCCAGCCACCTCTCCCCAGGCTTGCAGGTTGGGGGCCGTGGTGGATGACATGAGGGTGGGCAGGTGGGGGCTGCGACTGACGGCAGCAAGCATTGCAGCCCGTTCCTCGGCAGACCACCTTCTCCACACCACTGCCACGTCCACCATTTTGCGTTGGAATGACAATCGTCGCCCGAGCGTGACGTCACGGGGCCGGCGCCTGGCCGGGAACCTAATGGCGCCTGCAAAGGCGCATGCGCGACGGGCACCATTCGCGTTGCGCGGGAGTGAGCCTCGGTTGGCAAACGAGCGCGACCTGGCTGCTGCGGCCGCGACCGGTTCTGCTATGGGAACCATAGCAGCTTTCGATGTTTGGCGACCTGGGGCACCCCTCGACCCCCTCCCTCCGTGGCTTGGGGGTCTGGCTGCCCTCCTGCTGCGTTCTCCCTGGGAAGGTATTGGCAGTCCCTGGATGGGATTCGTGCAGGGGTTTGACTGGTGGGGGCTGTCTGTGTGTGCGGGCCAATGCTTGTGTAACGTTTGGCACATGTGTCTCAAGGGGGCTCTGCCCGAGGGGCTTTTTATTGTTCTGGAACCAAAGCAGAGTTGCCCAGGTGAGGCTGCCATGGGTGGTCACAGGTCCAGCAGCCAATCTGAAAGCAGCAACGGCAGCAGCAGCAGCAATGGCAGCCCAGGGACCTGGAGGCACAGGCTCTTCCCCTGTGGAACCGCAGCCTGCAGAAGAAAAGAGAAGGGGAAACAAGTACATCAGCCAGGGGGTGGAGCAGCAGCAGTTGAGGAACGTTGCAGCGCTGGCTCCTTGGCATCTGGCAGCATGGAGGCAGGCAAACGTGGGACTCCCTCCCTGCAGCCCTTGGGGTACTCCCCGTAAGGTAGGTGGCGGAGGACGTTCCTGGGAAGACATAAAAAGGGGGAGTTTAGAGTCAGCTTGGTGCCTGGTTGTGATAGCCTTTGAGAACAAACCAGTGTGTAGGTGGCCAAGAGCACAAGCCAGCAGGGAGAGAACAAAACACAGGTGCTAGGATTTACAGTCATGGCCTGGCTTAAGGTGCTTACCTGGATGTAATAAGGAGAGCATAATCCTGTAAGGGACAAAGGTCAGAGAGAGAGAGAGAGAGAGAGAGAGAGAGAGAGAGAGAGAGCACAACACAACACAACACAACACAACTGCTGAGCATCACAAACATGGCATGGCAATAAACAAACACTCACCTGGCAGTAGACCCTGTGGAGGCAAGGGGGGGAGAGAGAGAGAGAGACAGCTGTTGTCTACAGGCAAGTAACATTGACGCAAACATGGAGGTTTCTGCTAACATGGCAAACAGGCAGGTATCAGAGAACACATTGGCAACAGGCAGATATCAGAGAACACATTGCCAGACAGGCAGGTATCAGTGAACACATTGCCAGACAGGCAGGTATCAGAGAACACATTTGCAAACAGGCAGATGTCATATCACACATTGGCAAACAGGCAGATATCAGATGACATTTCAGCACAGACCCTGCCTTACCTGCTGGTGTTGTGGTTGTCTGTGGGGGCAGGAAGAAGCTGGGAGAGAGACATGGGTTAGTAAGACCTTGCATGGAGACAGCTGCCCAGGCACAGCTGTTAACAGTGTGGCCGCAGCCAGAGAAGCTCCCTCTGCCCTTGAGGGGAGCAGAGAAGAGAGAAGAGAAGAGAGAAGTGAGGTGTTTGTGAATTTTGGAGCCAAGTGCTCCCCTCCACCAAAGTCCCACTTTGTGGCTGTGGGGGACAGAGCCCCATGCCACGTGCTCTGAGAGAGAGGGAGAATGGAGGTCTGAGGCTGGACCTTTGTGGGAAGGAGACTGGGTGTGGCTGGGCGCTGATTGGGCGCCTTGCTTAGGCTGTATCCAGACATTCCTGCTGCTATTCTGGCCCATCTCTGGCCCAACTCGGGCGGTGGGGTGTTTGAAATTTTCGGGAGAGGGCTGGAGTGGGTAAGGTAAAATGGCACCTATGGGTCTCCTCAAATTTAGGACCACCTTTTTGGTTGACCTAAATTTTAGGAGATTCTCGGAGCCCGAGGGGGCGTGTCGATGCTCGCCAGTGCTCTGGATACGGCCTAAATCCTGGAACGCCCCCGTTACGCCCCCACCACGCCCGCTCTTAGGTCGATCTTAGGCCGGCATAGCTATTCCGTCCGTTGTGTGCATGCGCGGCGTATTTAGGCCGCCCGGCCCAAACCACTCCTACGTCAGTCCCAAACTCAGCGCAAATTCGGCCTAAATGGCGCTAGGCCAGCCCAAATTGCGCTAGGCCGAATTTAGGCCGAAATAACAGCCACTAGGCCAGCCTACGACTTGGGTGGTATTGAGCCCTTAGAATGATAAAGATGCTTTTCCCAGCTCTTTTCTAACTTTTTTTTTATAGAGGGGAGAAGAGATAATGAATAATGTGGAAGCCCCTCCACAATAGCCTTGTCTGATAAGAGTTTTAAGCACCATTTTCTGTAACAGGGGTGGCCAAACTTGCTTAATATAAGAGCCACATACAATAAACTTCAGTTGTTTGAGAGCTGCAGTATTTAATAAGCATTTAAATGCTTAAATATATTTACTCACCATGAACATTAAACTTATGCTTTAATTCAATGGACTCTCAGTTTATACCTGGTACATAATTATAAAGCTTGAAAATTTCTTATTTACCTTTTATATTAAATTGTGATGCAAAAGGAGCTCAGCCAACATATTTCCGTGAACTGCACATTATACGTCAAAGAGTCTCATGTGGCTCAGAAGCCACAGCTTGGCCACCCCTGTTCTATAACCATTATAAATGTTGTTTGAAGAGTAGTAAAGTAAAGGACTTCCTTAGGGTTCAAGTCAATTGAGGAATAGCCAATGAATGTTGTTTATTCATGCTAACTTATTTATTACAAAAGCATCATTCATTCTAAGAAATTAACAGATTTGCCTGCCTTTAGCAAATCTAATGGCTATAAACCAAGACAAATTGATAGTTGTTTCAAGTTGTGTTAAAACCATTCCCCCCGCACTATAAACATCTTCTCAAATGAAACAGTTCCTTTACAGAAGAACATTTTAAAAAGATTAATGTTTTAAATTCACTGAGCGATATGACAATTGATTCAAGCATTTTATATTGACTTTTAACTATGATATTGATCCGCATCAATCTCATATAATCTCAGAATTTATATAGATTATATTTTTTTACCTGAAACTAAATGACAAAAGAGATGTTTTAATACAGATTGATTACCCCTTATCCAGACATCCAAAATCCAGACTATTCGGAAATCCAGACATTTTTGGGGCTATGTTTTAAAAGTTAAAACAAAAACTTTTTTCCAGCACCTGGCTGGCATAGTGCAAGGTATGCTGGGCCGCAAAAAATTATTAAACAATATTGTATAAAATTACCTCCAGGCTATTTGTATAATATGAATATGAGACATAAACAAATTTTGTGTTTAGGCTTGGGTCCCATCCCCAAGATATATTATATTTATGCAAATATTCCAAAATCCAGACAACTTCCTGTCCCAAGCAGTCCGAATAAGGGATACTCAAGCTGTAATGGTATGCTGCTCTTGGGATTGTAGAATTGGAACCATAGTAGGTGAACGACAATTCTGCTCTGTGCATTTTTAATTGATGAAACATTTAAAATCTGTATTATGGGAGTTTCAAAAACTGTACTATATCTATATACATTCATCTACGTAATTTGATTATAAACTGCATTAAAAACAAATATTTTCGGAAAAGCTTACTTGGATGCAACATGTAGTCAAAACCTTTTACCTGCAGGAAAACCACTGAAAACATTAACAGAGAGTATCCACAGCAAGAGCCCCCCCCCGCCCCCGATCAAGGTGAGGAGACAAACCATCAGCCTTTTGACCACAGTAACTCTACTCCCTCTCCTTCTGCAGAGGCTCATACCATACATAGGTCTCTGTCATTATGTGCTGTTATTCATTCTCCGAGGATAGAGAATTCTTGCCAGGCACCACAAGGCTTAAATCAGGAGTCTGGATGGGCACTGGGCAGGTGTCATTTCTTTATTCACTGCGCCAGTGGGACAGCTGCTCAAAGGAGTGAACTTCAGACTGGCTAGCAACATTTTCTAGGCAGACTACCAGAAGAACCCTCCTCCACAGACACCAAGATTACCATGAGTCATGACAAACCAAGTGCCATCAACTTCCTCATCCAGGGTCTACTGGCTTTGTCTGTCTGAACAACAATGGCAATAGAGGGCCCAAATGTTCTATCCAGAGATGCAGCTGAGGTGGAATGCGCCAGGACTTCTCCTACAGCAGGAGTGGTGATGTCATCAGCAGGAGTGCTAAAGAGTGCTAAATTTTTTCAAATGACAAACAGACTGGAAGGAGCAATTATGCAGCAGGGAGAGAGAAACACACTCTTAGCTGAGAAGTATCAAGGTCAGCAGGAGGCCAACTGAGAAATTTGCCCATGTTAATGTTTAGGGGCCCAAGGGCTACCTAAGAGACAGTATGTAGATCGTGCTACGTGGGCAGTGCAATCCTCTTTAACGAGAAAACAGCGGAGCATGTGCTCCGCTGCTCTAAGCCGTGGCAAACGTGCCATAAAGCACGTTTGCAACGCCTCTAGAGTGAGGGCCGCTGGCGCAGAGGCTGGCAGCCCTCACTCCGCCGCCCTCCAGACCCAGCACCCACCGGTGGAGGTAAGTCCTGCACTGGTTGGTGCAGGGGCGTAGGGAGGGCGGAATGGGGAGGCAAGGGAGGGGGGCCATTTGCCAGCCCAGGCTGGGATGGGCAGGGATATAGACAGCATGCTCCATCAATATCCTAGGCCCGTTCCTGGGCCTGGATGGCCATTCTCCCCTATCTCAAATGTACATCAGCTTCATAGCTAGCGTCCATCAAAGGAGGCCCATAGGGCCCTGGCCAGCTTACACCCGGGGAAGGGGACAAATGTCTCCTCCCGAGGTGCGCCCGAGCTGCCCTGGGGCAGCCCAGGAATGGCCTAGGATACAGCGGCCAGCTCTTTAGGCTGGCCGTGTATCTTTAGGCAGGATTGTGCCGTAAGGCTACAGTGCTATGTTCATTTACCTGGGAGTATGTCCTAGTGGCGTCACTAGGGCGTGCGTCACCCCCTGCCCACCCCCTGCCAGTGCGCGTCACCCCCAGCTCCCATGAACCCCCCCCGTGAACCCCCCCAAAAAATTGCGGCGGCGCCACTCACCCCCACTGGTCCAAAGAGGCATTTTCCCGCATTTTCGCGCATGCGCACAACGCTTCTGAGGGCAACAGACTGCCCTCGTACGCATGCACGAAAATGTGGAAAAACACCGCATAGGGCCTCAGAAGGGGCCGGACCGCCGGCCGGGCAGGACACTCCGAGGCATTCTACCTGCCTTGGAGGGTGATGCGCGGAGCTGGCTGCAGCAGGGGTGACGTGCAGGGTGATGCGCGTCATCCCCCGGCGGCCCGCGGACCCACCACACTCTAGCGGCGCCAATGGTGTCCTGCTGAATACAGTGGGACTTACTTCTGAGTAATCATACATAGGCTAGCATCTAATATTATATTTATATGGGATTCCATTTTTCAATGTTTATACATTTGTTTTGAACTCTTACAACCCACTCAAGGTTTTGGGGTCAAATGCTCTAGGACGGTCTTTATAGGAAGTTTAACAAGCTTCAGAAGCACCAACTGCCCTGTGAGGAGGAGAAGAAGCAAGCAAGGCATATCCACCTCTCCCAACTTGTTTCTGCTGTAATTTTTTTATGGAGACAATTTTTATGATGATTGTAACGTCTTTACCATTGAATTTGTATACAATTTTTTGTACAAGATATTTGTATACATTCGTTGATGTGAATCACTTTTCGGCCGAAAGGCAGGGCAAAAACCTCTAACATAGTCAGCCTCGATCCATTTCCACCACTGTAGTAGCACCTGGTCTTGCTGAGGCCCATGGCTGAAGAAGAAGGGGTGGAGGGTCAATCTTCCTAAAGGTCAGAGCATTAATGATGTTCCTCAACCGTAATTTGACAAAATAGTGACCTACATCTTCATAGGATTATGATGATGATGAAACATAATTTATCAATTGTAAGAGTTGCTATATAGTGACCATCATAGTTTACCAGAAAAATGTAGTCAGCTTTAATTTGAATCATTCCTTATTTCTTTCCCTAATGTAAACAGGCGGTGCAAGGTCTCAGATAATGTCTGTCATATATCAGCTATAAGGAGGAGTGGTGTTTTTTGGGTTTTTTTGTTAACCGGATAAAAACACAAAACACTGCTTTCTGCTAAAAAAATCTGCAAAAATATTTAAATAAACCATGTGATTTTGCGTCATTCTTCATCTACTGACACTGTACAACCTATACCACCTACCTAGTACACTTTTAAAGCAGTTAAATTGGAAAACATTTGGAATAAAAACACACCACCACTTTTTGCTATTTCATTTTGGTTAAACACTGAAATCTGCGGAAAAATAAAACTATATAAAAAAACTGCTAGCTATAAGATTATTATAGGACATAGATGGCACTATGATAAATAATCATTTGCTGGTTGATAGTCCAGAGGTCATGCCAGTTCCTGTAAAAGCTCTAGAGCAGCAAATGAGGATGCAGCCCCCACACTTCCTGATCCATTGTTGCACCAGTCCCCACAACCAACTGCTGTAGTTTTGCCCACAACAGGCGAGAGGAGAGGGTGGCCAAAGGAACTGGGGGAGTTACCAGGGAGGCAGTACAGTGGCTGTGGCTTCTTTTGCTACATCATCGTCCAAAAGTCATCAGCATGGGTTGACAGTTGGCAACCCTTGCATAATTCTTCTGCACATTTTGTCCATGCTTATCACAAGACTAAGGTCAACGGCGCTCAGGAATTCCACATCGTTTTCCTCATGGGCTCAGAATAGAAATTCTTAAATAATAGCTACTTATTGTTTTCAATTACTTACCAGTAGCTTACTGTGAGGTGGTACAAGTATAAGGCGATTACATAACTTGATCTGAGGAAGGCAAGAATTCAATGTGCATTTAGGTTCCAGCTGGCAGCTAGTCAAACATTTTAAACAGAATAATTTAATTTGGTGCAAAGGATATCACAGCCAGCCCTTTAGGCTGGCCGGGTATCCTTACACAAGATTGGCTGCCCGTTACTTTTTTGACTATATTCATGTGGCTTTTCTCCCACTCAGGAGGCTTCTATACTAACCATTGTCTCTTAAATTGCCACCATTTGCTCACTCACACAGACAATCCAGACTACTGTACATTGCTACCAAAGAAGCTCATTCCCATGTTTCCCCCACTCTCCTCCTGTGTTTGGGAGCTCATTTGTAATGATTTTTGTGAGCTTCAGATGAGATTGTCATGCAATCCTTGCATGTGTGGACTAGCATGGTGCTGCTAGGTGACACCCTCCCTGCAGCCTACAGGGTGGGGTGACACCCTTGCTCAGCCGTTTTCGGCCACTTGTGAGCTTTGCTCATGAGAACACAAAGAAGCAACTTGGTTGGAGCGGCTAAGTCTCGGTGGCAGCCGTGGTTTCATTCCCAAATTTGGTGTCACCCGGTGTGGCCCTGTTGCCACTTTATTGGTTACAGACTTATCTACTCAATAAATAAATTATAGCAATTTATGCAGGTGGCAATAAATGTTGCCACTATTGGTTACAGATTTATTTACTCATAATAGGTGCTAAAGCCTTGCACTAAAGTTGATTTAAAATTGATTACGCAAGATTAGAACTTTGTATTGTATTTGTAAAAAAAAAAAAAAAACCTTTGGGTGATTTCGATAGCCTGCCTATTTATTTTATTTATTTATTTTTAAAAATTATATCCCGCCTTTTCCTATGCCGAAGGCAAATTCCGAAGGCGGATTACAACAGATTAAAATACATAATTAAAAATACATAACAGCTTCATGTAGATGTTAAAAAGCATGGGAAACAGAATAAAACCCTGTGGCACCCCACACTGTAAGGGGCAGGGTGCGGAACAGGCGTCTCCCAGCATCACCATCTGGGACCTGTCAGCCAAGTAGGAACGGAACCACTGCAAGGCAGTGCCCCCTAGTCCCAACTCGGCCAGCCGACCCAGAAGGAAACCATGGTCGATGGTATCGAAAGCCGCTGAGAGGTCCAAAAGGACCAGCAGGGACGCATTCCCCCTGTCCAGTCCTCGGCGAAGATCATCCAACAGGGCGACCAAAGCTGTCTCTGTCCCAAAGCCCCACCTGAAGCCAGACTGAAAAGGGTCCAGATACTCCGTTTCATCTAGTATCCCCTGGAGCTGAGACGCCACCACCCGCTCAATCACCTTACCCAAAAAAGGCAGATTGGAAACTGGCTGATAGTTATTTAAATTGGAGGAATCCAGAGATGGTTTTTTCAGAAGGGGGTGCACAATTGCGGTCTTCAAGATGCTAGGCATCACTCCCTCCCACAAAGATGAGTTCACAATAGGTTCCAACCAATCGGCCAGCCCAACCCGCGCAGATCGTATTAGCCAAGCTGGGCAAGGGTCAAGCGGGCAGGAAGACGATCTCAAACTACAGAGGACCCTATCCACATCCTTAGGCTGTATAAGGTGAAAAGAATCCATAACGATGGAATCGACAGATGCCGTAGGGAGAACTTCTGGAACTATTAAACCAGAGTCCAAGTCGTGGCAAATCTGAGTGATTTTATCTGCAAAGTGCCATGCGATCTCATTACAGCGGTCCGTCGAACATACCAACTCACTCGCTACAGGAGCCAAGTGGAGCAGATCCTGGACAACTCGAAAGAGCTCCGCTGGCCAGCTACTCACAGACGCAATGGTAGCAGAGAAAAACGCCTTCTTCGCTGCCATCACCGGCACGGAGTAGGCTCTGAAATGGGCTCTAGCTCGTGTTCGGTCAGATTCATCACAAGTTGTCCTCCACCGTCGCTCTAGGCGTCGGCCCAGTCGCTTCACTGCCCGCAGCTCCTCAGTAAACCAAGAAGCCGCCGTGGCTCGACGGCAAGACCGTGGCCGTTCAGGAACGATCTGATCCAAGGCTCTAGCTGCCTCCCCATACCACAGGGCAGCCAGAGCATCGGATGAGTCACTGACCCAGGAAGCTGGGAAATCCCCCAGAGCCCTCAGGAAACCATTGGGATCCATCAGTCTCCGGAGGCGGACCATACAATTTGGTCTCCCAGCTCTGCAGGGGTGATTAAACGTTGCCAGTCTAAAACTCACCAGATAGTGATCCGTCCAAACGACAAAGGAGTGATCTTAACCTCCTTCATAGGCAGATCACCATCCCCATACCCAGCAGTGAACACCAAGTCCAATGTGAACTGCCTTTGAATTAAAGTTAGAGGAAAAATCTGATGACCAAGAACAGGCGGTATATAAATGCTGGTGGTATTATTATTATTATTATTATTATTATTATTATTATTATTATTATTATTATTATTATTGAAATTTCCAAGAATTAGATATATTCTATTTGTAAATGTATGAGTGCAAATATGCTTGCACCTGTGTCGAAAACATATTTACTGAAAGTAAAGCCCACTAAACTCAAGGAAACTTGCTGCTCCTAGCAAAACTTCCAACTGATGCTCTGATGAGGTCTGAACTGACAGTCAGCAAAGCAGAAAGGAGACCCTGGAGTCATGGCTCAATGAAAACTTCAACCCAGTGTACAGCAGCACTGAAGAAAGCAAATCCCATGCTACAGGTCATTAATAGTACAAATCTATGGTGTTCTTAGGCCGGTGCAGTGACCCGTGCTGGCCTGTACTGTAAAGCATGTCCCACCGAGCTGGTGGGAAGGCCTGCGCTGTCCCCGGATCCAGGAGCCCTGCGTGCCAGAGCAGGCAAGGCCGCTCTGAGCAGCACATGGGCTGGGGAGGGCAGGGAGGGGGGCGTAATGGGGCGGGGGAGGGTGTATCAGGGGATACTTCTTCATAAAGCACATAATTCGTTTATGGAATTCATTGTCACAAGATGTGATGATGGCCACTGACTTTAAAGGGGAATTCAACAAATTCATGGAGATCTGGGAATTCGATAAATTCATGGAGGTTTTATCAATAGGTATTAGTCATGCACTACCTCCGAGTAGTATGCATCTGAATTACCAGTTGCAGGGGAGCAATGGTTGGAAAGAAGTATGCCTTTCTCTTCTACTTGTGGGCTTCCCAGAGGCAGCTGATGAGTCGCTGTGAGGAAGAGAGTGCTGAACAGGATGGGATTCTGGCCTGATCCAGCATGGCTTTTCTTATTCAAGAGAGTGTTACCGTACTTCATTTTACTGCCTCAGAATTTCTGCATTAACAATGTTTCAGCTCAACACACACAGCATACTTGGGAGACACCATCATCTGACCAGCCATTCTTTGCGGATCATATTTTAGGAATTAGCTAGGTAGAATAGAATGTCCTTCCAGGCATTTGGTGCTTTGAAACCTTAGTCCGCTTATGTCATTTGAAACCCTGTTTGGCCCCAGTTGAAAAGGGAACAAGATCCACAGCTGCTGTGTCTACATTAGTGTTCTTTAAGAATGGAGTTCACCAGGATTTAACATGGAATTTCAGAAGCTGTATCCCTTTGCATTCATTCATTCATCGCAACTTTTTCAAGAATTTAAATAATGCTGAATGATTAGTTGCCTATCAAAACTAAGATTATTATGGGGCACCAAGTTCAGATTGTTCCAGTATCTAAACTTAGAGAGGGCTGGTGAAACAGATCTAAGATATTTGCCCCTGACTGCTGCAATTTAAACTACGCACATAGTTCCTATTATTGCCTTGAGCAGAGATGGAAAACAGCAACAGGAGTGTTTATACAATCTTAGCCCCACTATGAACTCCTGGTTCTTAGCTCTACCCTTTAACTGATGAGGTGCTTAAGTTCTGGAACAATGGAAGATGCTGGGATCAGATTGAGATGAAAATCTCACTCTCTGATCTGAAAGTACTTTTCCCTAAAGCCCCCTTTTGTGTGGGCACTTGGGCACAGCGGTAAAGGAAATGCACCCTCCTAAGGGACACTTCTATGTTTATTTCATATGTTCCAAGGTTGAGCATTGGCAAAAATGAAACTATGCCTCTGCTTCTCTCTATATATTTCCTGTCTGAAGCAAATACGTTTCCTCCTCATTTAGGGATGACAAGAGCCATTTTGGTATTGGGATATAGCTGGAAGTGTACAATGTCAGGAAAACCAGAAACAAATGAAATTAACCCAACACTGACTGAAGCCAGTACAGCCATGGATTTAACTAGCTGATATAGCATATGCATACTTACTGTACCTAGGAACAAGCTCTGCTGAACTCAGTGGGGTTAGTTCTAGTAAACATGCAGGTAGTTTATAAACGACCTCCACTGTTTCAAAAAATGAGGGCAGGTTGTAAATGCATCCAATATTAAAAATTAAATTCAAAATGGAGTCCAACTGTACTGAACGCATACCACTCAATATTACAGAATGATAAAAGCTCACCATTCAGGTGTAGCAGAATTTTAAGCAGATGATAATAATGGAGGACCAGGAAGACTGGTGAACAAGGAAAAAGTATGGGTTTATTTGTTACACAGCGCAGTGGACAGCACCCTAGGAGGGGATGCTAACCCTTTGCTACAAGTGAGCACACTTTTTATACCTTACAGAACTGACCATCACATGCTTACAAGAGAGGTGCATGATCAGGTGGACATACAGGTTTTGAGGTGATTACTGATTTACATTTCTTAAGAACAATGAGAGGAGGTAGCTTTACAATAGAATCTGACACCTCATGATGGTCCCAGCCAGTCCTGTGGGACTAACAGCCCAATCCAACCCAACTTTTCTGGCTATTCCGGGCCAAGCTAGGCTGTATCCAGACCCGTGCTATGCCGTAGTTAGGTAGGCCGGCCTACCCAGGGCCAGCACGAGCCCAAAATCAAGAAAAACATACCTGGGAAGCAGGCAGGCTACACTGACTCGGCAGCCTTCTCACGCATGCGCCACACCCCTCTCGCACCTGTCAATGCTGATCAACTACAGCAGCTGCAGCGTCCGTTGCAACCTGGTCGTCAAGGGCTCGGGCGCAGGCGCCGGCAGCCACCCCGCATCCGTAGCAACTCGGTTGCTAGGGGCTTGGGTGCAGGTGCCGGCACTCTGTTCGCGCCCATCACGAGACCCACGAAAAAAAGCTAAGTACACACCCGTGAGAACAACGGTCCCGACTAGATCTCAGATAGCGAGAGAAGACCATGGACACGGAAAGGAAACGTAGGTTGCAATTCTCCCCCCCCCCCCCCCGCAGGTAGCAAATTCACATACAAAGAGAACAGACTGTATTTTGTTGTTGCTGTGACACTTTTTGAATTTCCGAATTCTGGTGGAATTTGGGAGTTTGACGGGAAGGGCGTGGCTCTGGGGAAAGCATCTATCGTATATGTTTTTAGCAGTTTAATATCTGATACATCCTCTATCAAGGACTACATACTGAACAGCTTTTGGGGACATGGGGGATGGAATAGGCGCTTGCTCCATCCACTCCATGCATTAACCTCCAGGAACGGTCCAGGGAGAATCTCTCTGGTGCAAAGATAGACATGGCTCTTTTTTCTTCTCTTCTCTGCTAGAGTCTTTTCTCTCTGGATCTCTGTTTCTGTCTTGAAGCCTGTGTAGCAGAGAAGCTGTCCCCTTTCTGTGATTCTTGTTCAGGCTCCTGCTGTCTTGTAAGGAACTAGGTCCCAGGTTTGCTGCTGTTGAGGTTTGTTGCTGTTATTTATTTAAATAATTTATATCCCACCTTTCCCATGCCAAAGCATATGCCCTAGGAGGCTTACAAAGATACCATAACAAGATGAACAGTGTAATTTGTAATTTTTCATTTCTAAGAACTTGGATAGCATTTTATGATGCCAATGGGAGATCTTCTCTTGGAGCAAATAAGGAGTGGGAGGGGAAATTGTTGAATGCCTCCCCAGGATCCCACCCTCTTCTCTCTGCCCTCTCCATGGCTGCTAAATATAGGCTTGCCTCCAAGCACTGTGGGAGTGCTTGCTTGGGAGTCTGTAGGGAGTGCTTGGGAGTAGGGAGTCTGGGGCCTGTCTCCTGAGGAGGTTGGCAGCTGGTGAATCCATCCCATTTACTTTGCATTTCTCATCAGAATTATTGTTGTTCTGTTATTTATTATTCAGAATATTTATGTAACTCTTTTCAAACAGCAAAAAGTGCACAGTCTCTCCTACCGTTTCCCCGAAAATAAGACAGTGTCTTATATTAATTTTGGCTCCAAAAAATGCAGTAGGTCTTATTTTCAGGGAGGTATTATTTTCCCAACCTGTGGCGCCCCGCCCCCCGCACTTATTTTGACAGATTAAAGCTTCATTCTTTCCCGAGGGTGCAAGGCTCTGGAAGACCTGCACTTGAGTCCTCCACCATAGAGACAACATGCTAGAGAGACCAGCAAGGCCTGCAAGGAGTATGCAACCTTACATCCACTTACTTTACATGGAACGGAGAGTTTAGGGAGCAAAAAGAGGGGGTGGCCATGGGGAACCCCCTTAGTCCAGTGGTAGCCAATTCATTTATGGAAACATTTGAAAAACAGGCATTGGACTCTGCTTCCTTAAAACCAGATTTTTGGGTTCGTTATGTGGATGATGTGTTTTGTGTGTGGGCACATGGAGAAAGTGAACTGGAGAAATTTGTAGAACATCTTAACAGCCAGTGTGTGGAGATTCAATTCACTGTAGAAAAAGAACATAACAACTCCTTACCCTTTCTAGATGTCTTGGTGACACGGAAGGAGGACTTATCAATAGCACATAAAGTATACAGGAAATCTACACACACTGGCAGGTATTTAAATCAAAGTTCCAACCATCATCCCTCACAGAAAAATTCATTAATAAATTCTTTGATCTATAGAGCTATCAATGTCTGTGATAAGGATTCTCTGGAGTTAGAAAAAGTAGTGTTGTATAATTCATTACAAGCAAATGGATATCCCATTGCTCAGATTAACAAATGCTGGTCACAGCAAAGCTGCAAAATTAAAATCAGGAGAAAAGGAACAGTTAATAGGGATAACGAAATCAAGGAAACTACAACAGAGGAAAAAATATGGATTTGTTTACCGTTTATTAAGGGGGTAACGGATATAATCGCACATGTTTTACAACAGGGGAATGTTAAAACAATTTTTAAACCAACATCAAAATTACAACAGGTCCTGAACAACCCGAAGGACAGGAGACCGGCACTGTCGAATGCAGGAATTTACTGTGTCCCTTGTGAATGTGAAAAAGTTTATATTGGCATGACATGTAGATCGATAAATACGAGAGTGTCTGAACATGAAAGATCTCTGAGACTCAGACACCCGGAACAGTCCTCGATCGCGGAGCACGCTCTCAGTGAAGGGCATTCAATTCTGTTCAGCAAGACCAAGTGCCTGCAAAATGAAAATAATTTTAAAATCTTGCGCCACTTGGAAGCACTTGCGCCACTTGGGGGGGGGGGCTGCTGAACTGTCAACAGGACCTAACCTTCACAAACAAAATCTGGTTGCCAATTTTGCACAAGTTATACCATCGAGGAACGGAGGAGAAAGAAAGTGGAAACAACTTGATTGAATGATTGACGGGCAACGCGGTCACCAGGTCAGGTCATTTCCGCTGTTGACTGCTCTTTCCCGTGCTTTTGCGGTTTTAAACAAGAAGGGGTAAACCTAGGACAATTTCATCTGCAATCATGTTTGATTGTTCCTGTGAAGAGGTTCCGAGTTTGCGGAACGAAACGTTGGACTGCTGCCTTGGATTTTAATGATGTTTTGTTCCGTGAGTGGCTGCCTGATATCGGAGACCCGCGAGCGGTATTGGAATATATTAAACTTCAAGTTTCTACTGACATGGCATCGGCTCCCGTAATTCCTAAACACTGTAAGGAACTCTACTTGCTTAATCCTTATTTTTACATTTTTTATGTACTTTGTAGAATACTGTATTTCAGGGACGTGGATCAAGTCTCTGACTCCAAGTCTCGCGTCAAGTCCCAAGTCTCTCGGTCCAAGTCTCAAGTCAAGCCCCAAGTCTTTGCTCCCAAGTCCTGAGTCTTTGGTTGCAAGTTGCATTTAATGGGGAAAACGGGGTTAAACCTGAATAAAAGTTGACGTCGTAAAAGGCTCCAAGTCTTGAGTCTTTTACAATCGCAGAGTCAGGTCCGAGTCAAGTCATTGACGCGACTTGAGTCCGACTCGAGTCCGAGTCAATAGACTCAAGTCTACATCACTGCTATACAGGACGTTGATCTTGAAGCTGGAGGAAATTTATCTTACCACCTGAAGTTGGGACTTTCCTTTGGAGGCTGGGGGTTGTGCCCTCCAGCTACTGTTCCCAATTTGGCTTCTGTTGACGGAGTATTTAGTGTACCATCTAAAATTAATTGTAAGCCCTGTAAACATACAGACTACCACCGTTTCTCTTTCCTTCTGCTCTCTGCCTTAGACAACCTTGATTAGTGCTGGAGACAGAGCAGTGAAACTGCTAGATTCTATTTTCTGACAATGGGGAAACAGTCTTTTGTTGTCACAGTCCCCAGGGTGCAGCTATAAGGCTCTTCAAATCAAATGAAATTTGTGTTAACCTGTCTTACACATCATCATAAGGTTTTATAAACTGCAAACTTGGGAATCTTATTATACCATGCCCAGCTTTTTCTCTTTTATCGTCTTTTGTTTGTTGCTTAACATGCAGCCTATGAGCCTAATGAAGAGTTATTCGCATCATTTTGGACAGTCCTAATATAATAAATAATGGCAATAATATCAAACGGTGACTTTACTGTTCCTCTGGATGTCCTTCTCCTAAAATGACCAGCAGCCGCAGCCTGCCATTTTTTTTCTTCGGATTTCATCACACCAATACAGAAAGCTGCCTTGTAATAAGCTAGAGCACCAGTAAGGTCTGTGTTTTCTGCTCTGCGCTGACTGGTTGCAGCGACCTTACAAGGCTTCCTACTGGGAGTCTTTCCCAATCTAACTTAGACGCATCACCAACTAAACCCTAACTAAAAACCCAATACTTCCCTTGTTGTTTGATTGTTCAAACAATCGCCGGCTCTTCCCTTGTTGTTGTTGTTGTTGTTCAGTCGTTAAGTCGTGTCCGACCCTTCGTGATCCCATGAACCATATCCCGCCAGGCCTTCCTGTCCTCCACTATCTTCCTGAGTTCACTCATTTTCATGTTCGTTGCATCGGTGATGCTGTCTAACCATCTCATCCTTTGCCTTCCCCTTCTCCTTTTGCCTTCAATCTTTCCCAGCATCAGAGTCTTCTCCAGAGAGTCCTCTCTTCGCATTAGGTGGCCAAAATATTTGAGCTTCAGCCTCAGTACCTGTCCTTCCAGGGAACAGTCAGGGTTGATTTCATTTAGGATTGACTGATTTGATCTCCTAGCAGTCCAAGGGACTCTCAGGAGTCTTCTCCAGCACCACAGTTCAAAAGCATCTATTCTTCGGTGCTCAGCCTTCCTTATGGTCCAACTCTCACAACCATACATTGCTACTGGGAACACCATGGCCCTGACTATATGAACTTTTGTTGGCATGGTGATATCTCTGCTTTTTATTATGCTATCTAAGTCATAGCTTTCCTTCTACGGAGTAAGCGTCTTTTAATTTCATGGCTGCTGTCTCCGTCTGCAGTGATCTTGGAACCCAAAAAAGTAAAATCTGTTACTGCTTCCATTTCTGCCCCTTCTATTTGCCAGGAATCTTAGTTTTATTAATGTTGAGTTTCAAGTCAACCTTTGCACTCTCCTCTTTCACTCTCATCAAGAGGCTCTTTAGTTCTTCTTCACTTTCTGCCATTAGGGTGGTATCGTCTGCATATCTGAGGTTGTTGATCTTTCTCCCGGCAATCTTGATTCCGGCTTGCGATTCATTCGGCCCTGCATTTTTCATAATGTACTCTGCATATAAGTTAAATAAGCAGGGTGACAATATACAGCCTTGCCGTACTCCCTTCCCAATTTTGAACCAATCGGTTGTTCCATGGCCGGTTCGAACTGTTGCTTCTTGACAGGTTTCTCAGGAGACAGGTAAGGTGGTCTGGTACCCCCATCTCTTTAAGAATTTGCCACAGTTTGTTGTGATCCACACAATCAAAGGCTTTTGCATAGTCAATGAAGCAGAAGTAGGTGTTTTTTTGGAACTCACGTGCTTTCTCCATGATCCAGCGCATGTTGGCAATTTGATCTCTAGTTCCTCTGCCTCTTCAAAACCCAGCTTGTACTTCCGGTGGTTCACGTACTGCTGAAGCCTAGCTTGTAGGATTTTGAGTATAACCTTGCTAGCATGTGAAATGAGTGCAATTGTGTGGTAGACTGAACACTCTTTGGCATTGCCCTTCTTTGGAATTGGAACGTAAACTGACCTTTTCCAATCCTTTGGCCACTGCTGAGTTTTCCAAATTTGTTGGCATATTGAGTGCAACACTTTCACAGCATCATCATGTAGGATTTTAAGTAGCTCAGCTGGGATATCATCTCCGCTAGCTTTGTTGTTAGTAATGCTACCTAAGGCCCACTTGACTTCACTCTCTAGGATGTCCCTATGGTCCATCAAACTTTCCCAAGCTAATCACTAATTTCAAAGCAGGTTCTGCACCTAATCCCTGATTCGCACCTACGATCAGTTATTATTATACAGCTTGCCTTTAGGCTATTTAAACTTGACATTGGAAGGGGAGGGGAGCATCTTCTTCCCGGAGTCTTGCGCCTTGTACATTACAAGCATCTCCACCAATTACAAGCACGATCTTTTTCCAGTGTAGCCCCGCCGTTTTCTGGTCCCACCCAATTTCTACTTCTATTTCGGCCTCGCCTTTCCTCATCCGGGTAATTGTCTTTGCGTAGGAAGGGGAAACGCGTGATCAGCTGATTCAGCCCCTCGTTCGTCACGTGACCTGCTCGCAGGCGTTGCTGTCACCCCTCTCCAGCGCCTGCCGCTTCCTCTCTGTCTCAGCTCTCCCTGTTCTTCTTTCCCTGCTCGGTAAACGGGTAAAAGGCGGTAGCTGCGTCCTTTCAGCAGCGCTGGGTATTAGGCCCCGTTGGGGAAAGGCAGAAAAGGAGAGAGGCTTCCCGTTTCCTTCAGCCCTGACCTCTGATTCTCCTTAAGGAGGCCTGAGGGGACACTTCCCCTCACTTGAACCGTTTAGGTTGGACGGGAGAAGCAGTGACTATTCCCGCTTCACACGTACTCCACACATTCCTGCTCTCCAGAATCTTCTTTGTCCTGAGAGGGTCAGCTGTCCCCAAGATGCCTCTCAACAGAGCAGACTGCGCCATCGTGTCCATGCTGAAGAAGTGGCTGAACCTACCCAAGAGAGCCACCAACGACATCCTCCGTATCCCACAACGCCGGGGGGGGGAGGCATCCCAAAGATGGGGGACCTCCGCGACATTGCCGTCATCACCCACACCTTCCACCTGCTGACCTGCCCGGACGAGATGGTCAAGACCACTGCCCACGGTGCCCTCCGCACCGTGGCCCAGAAGAGGTTGGCCAGAGAGCCTTCTGGAAAAGACCTAGCCACCTACCTCAGCGGATCCCTAGAGCAGGGATCCTCAAACTTTTAAACAGGGGGCCAGTTCACTGTCCCTCAGACTGTTGGGGGGGCGGACGTTTTGCACACACCCCTGGGCCTGAGTCTGCTCACTCCGCGCCGCCAAAGATGGCACCGCAAAAAACAAATCTGCAAAAAAAAGAGGCTTTAAAAGCCTCTTTTAGGCCGGTTTTTGCATCCTCCCCGGGAGGACGCCTCTGCTCTAGTTTGAAAAAAATATGAACAAATTCCAACCTATGCACACTGCATATATCTTATTTGTAGTGCAAAAAAAAAATACCAGGAAAAAACAATACAATATTAAAATGAAGAACAAATCAACACAAACTTAAACTGTTACTACACGATTATCAACAACTGAGAAGCAATAAATGCACGCTGAGTTCTGACTTGGTGCCTTGGAGGAGAACACTTTTTCTTTTTCTGCCAGGTGCAAGGGAGTGGCGACAGGATAGAAGTATCTTGTTGTCTTGTGCTCCCTGAGGCATCTGGTGGGGCCACTGTGTGATACAGGAAGCTGGACTAGATGGGCCTTTGGCCTGATCCAGCAGGGCTCTTCTTATGTTCTTATGTTTTATCAGTTTATATGGCTGCAATCCTATGCTAACTTTCCTGTGAGTAAGCCCATTTTAACATAATTAATATGGGACTTACTTCTGAGTAGACATGCATAGGATTGTGCTGTATGAGGGGAGGGTCTCGGAAGCAGGAGCTCCCCATAGTTGTGGAGCAGCTGTGGCTGTTTGAGAGAGGGAGAGAGTCGTCGGCACTGAAGTTCGTCACACGCTGCCGCCGCTGCTGCAGGCAGGCAATGTCAGTCAGCCAGTGCCTCGCTCGCTTCACCTTAGCGCGTGCGGGCTGGTGTGGAGAGGAAAAGAGTGCACGCCACCAGGAGCGAATTCCGCCTCCCCCTCCCCACCACTTCCCAACGGCCGCCTGGGAATTTGAAAAGGGGCAGCAGGCGAGCCCAGCTTTCTTTCTCCCTCCTCCCCTTTCCTCAGGAGTGCAGAGGTGACAGTAGGCAAAAGCGAAGCAGGAGAAGGGAAACGCTCTGATGCGAAGAACATAAGAAGAGCCCTGCTGGATCAGGCCAAAGGCCCATCTAGTCCAGATTCCTGTATCACACAGTGGCCCCACCAGATGCCTCAGGGAGCACACAGCCAACAAGATAACCTGTTTCCTGCTGCCACTCCCCTGCACCTGGCACAAAGAAAACCTACCCTTACAACCAGGAGGTTGCTTATCCCCATCATGGCTTGTAAGCTGTGATGGACTTTTCCTCCATAAATCTGTCCAATCCCCCTTTAAAGGCATCCAGGCCAGGTGCCATCACCACCTCCTGTGGCAAGGAGTTCCACAAACCAATTACACGCTGGGTAAATAAATATTTTCTTTTGTCTGTTTTAATCCTCCCTCCACTAATTTGAGTGGATGTCCCCTAGTTCTAGTGTTGTGTGAGAGGGAGAAGAACTCTCTATCCACTCTCTCCATCCCATGCATAATTTTTATACATCTCAATCATGTCCCCCCCTCGGGCGCCTTTTTTCTAGACTGAAGATCCCCAAACGCTGTAGACTTTCCTCATAAGGGAGATGCCCCAGCCCACGAATCATTTTGGTCACTCTCTTCTGCACCTTTTCCAGTTCCACTACTGTTCCAGTTTCCAATTTCTACTGTTTCCAGTTTCCAGTTTCTACTGTTTCCAGTTCCAGACCCTCCCGTCTGCACCGCTGCCTGGGAAACAGCTCAGTGTTTCCTGCATCTCCACGCACCCCTCTTCTCTTGAAGAGAACAGGGGCGCACGGAGGTTTCAGGCAAACGGCTGTCCTCGCATTCGGTGGGGAAGCAGGGCGGGAGCGACTGCAGCCTCCGGAAGTGGTGGCAGAGGCAGGAGCCCTGGTAAGGAGGCACCGCCGCGAGCACAAACTCCGCAGTCTTGCCTTTCTTGTTGCTGGTTGGACGAGAGGGTTACCCTGCTGCCCAATTTCTACTTCTATTTCGGCCCCGCCTTTCCTCATCCGGGTAACTGTAGCTGACTTTGCGTAGGAAGGAGAATCGAGTGATCAGCTGATTCAGCCCCTCGTTCGTCACGTGACCTGCTCGCAGGCGTTGCTGTCACTGCGAGGGGAATGGAGGAGGAGTGACGTGAAGACCCTCTCCGGCGCCTGCCGCTTCCTCTCTGTCTCAGCTCTCCCTGTTCTTCTTTCCCTGCTCGGTAAACGCCGGTAAGTCTGCGGGAGGTGGTAGCTGCGTCCTTTCGGCAGCGCTGGGCATTAGGCCCCGTTGGGGAAAGACAGAAAAGGAGAGGCTTCCCGTTTCCTTCAGCCCTGACCTCTGATTCTCCTTAAGGAGGCCTGAGGGGACACTTCCCCTCACTTGAACCGTTTAGGTTGGACGGGAGTAGCAGCGACCTTTCCGCTTCTCTCGAGCCTGACCCTCAGTCTCCTCTGTTGACAGTATCTGAACAGATTCTGCCTCAAGAAATTGTTAGGATGCCAACAAGATGCTTTTTGTGTGTTTGTTGAAACGCAGAAAAACCCCACAACCACCATCGCTCTGGAACTTGTCATTCATCATTTATATATCCGGCTATGCCTCACATGGGGGGCATAAGAAAAGCCCTGCTAGATTGGGCCAAAGGCCTCTTTAGTCCTGCATTCTTTTTCCCACAGTTACCCACTAGCAGGAAAGAAAGCTGCACTTTTCCCTTGTGAATACCAGCCGCAGAGGAGCAATTAGAGGTGCATTGCCATTGAATCGGAAGGAAGTACATACTCATTGTGACTAGTGGGCATTGGTAGATGTGGCCTCCATCATGAATTTGTCCAATTCCCTTTAAAACCATCGAAGCTAGTGACCATTACCGCATCTTATGGCAATGAATTCCACAGTCTGCTTATGCGCTGTGTGAATGTCCTTTTCTCTGCCCAATCACTTTCATTCAGTGATATCCTCGGTGAGAGAAAAAGAAACTTCTCTATCTACCGTCTACACGCCACACAAGGTTTTACAACTCTCAGTCACATTCTCTCCCACATTGCCTTTTTTCCAAGCTAACCCCCCCCAACCATTATAGCACCTTTCCTTATAAAATATGTTCCAGCCCTCTAATCATTTTGGTTGCCTGTTTTTTGTATCTCTTGCAATTCTACAATATCCTTAATATGTGGCAATCAAAAATATACACAGTTTCCTAATGTGATCTTATTATAGATTTGTATAGGGTATTATAGTATTGGCAGTTCTTCATAGCTGCTGCATACTGGGTTAGTGTTTTCATTTGAGCTATGACTACAACCCCAAGATTTCTTTAATGGTTTGTCACCAACAGCTCAGACCTCAGCAGTGTGTATATGAAGCTGAGATAGATTTTTTTTTTGCCCCATATGCATCACTTTACACTTATTGACATTGAAATGCATTTGCCAATTGGTTGCCCATTGACCCACTTTGGAGAAGTCCTTTTGGACCACTTCACAATCAGCTTTGGTTTTTACAACCCTGAATGGTTTGGTGTCATCTGCAAATTTGGCAACTTCACAGTTTACCTTTAACTGCAGGTCACCTAAAGTTAAAAAACACTGGTCCCAAGGCATATCCTTGGAGGACCTACCGTACTTCTTACTTCGCTCTGCTGTGGGAATTGCCCATGTATGCCTACACTCTACTTCCTGTTGTTTAGCCAGTTACCAATTCATAAGAGGACCTGTCCTCTTATTCTATGACTACTAAGTTGACTCAAGAAGTTTTGGTGAGAAGTTTTTTGAAGATATTGTCAAAATGCTTTTTGAAGTCCAAGTATACAATGTCATTTGAATCCCTCTGTTCATATGCCTGTTGACATTCTCACAGAGCTCTAGCAGGTTAGGTCTTATTTTTGTAGAAACCATGCTGATTCTCCTTCAGCAAGGCTTATTCTTCTACTTGCTTAATAATTGTACCACCCTACCTGGATGTCTTTTTAAATATTGGTGTTATATTGGCTACCTTCCAATCATGATTGAAATGACAAGTTATACTTTTATTAGAAGGTCATCATTTTCACATTGGAGTTCTTTAAGAACTCTTGGGTTGGGTGGATACCATCTGGACTAGTGATTTTTAAAAACCTGTTAATACAGTCTAGAACTTCATCCCTTGTTACTCCTATTTAATTCAGTTCTTCAGACCTCCTCCCTGAGGTCAGTTGAGGCATGGGTATCTGGCCTACATCTTCTGTGGGGAAGACAAATGCAAATAATTTATTCAGCTCCATTGTCTTTGTGGACCTTTTATTCCCTCGTTCTCTAGTGGCCCAACTGCTTCCCTGGCAGGTTTCCTTTTGGTATTAAAATACATTTTTATTGCTTGCCCTGTTGTATTTACCGTAGTTACACATTTCTCATATTCTTTTTTCACATTTCTTTTTGTCAGTTTACATTTCTTGTGTTAGAGTTTGTATTCCTTTTTGTTTTCCTCATTTGGGCAAGACTTTCATTTTCTGAAGGAAGCCTTCTTGTCATAGCTTCCTTGAGTCCTCTCACGAGCCATACTGGCCTACTCCTGTGCCTTGTTGCCTTTCCTACTTAGTGACATACATTCTAGTTGAGCTGAAGAGATTTGATTTTTCTCGTTCCACTTCCTTTTTACTAGTTCTCTTATTTTTAGAGAAGTTCCTTGTTTTGAAATCAAATGCATCTGTGTTGGGTTTTCTTGAAAACTTTCCAGTTATGTATATGTTGAACTGGGTAGCAGTTCCCTATCAGTTCAACAGTGACATCTCGTACGGACAGCCCAATCCTGCGTAACATCTGCCGCAGCGCGCAAAGAGCACTGTAGCGGATCCTAGATGGGATCAAGGCTGCAACGGTGAAGCTGGGGCACACCTCGGGGGTAAGGGACACTCGTCCAATGGACCTCCTCGAATGTGCGCCGGCAAAATGGTCAGCACAAATCCGGGGAGGCCGTGGAAGGCCACTTTGGCCTGGGAAAGGGCTTTGGATATTGGCGGGCCACGCCACAGATATCCCCACCCCTCTTCCAGGCCTGACGGTCAATCACCCCTACACCGTCCTCTGCATGCCCTCCTGCCACCCGCCACAGGACTTGCCTGCGTCTGACAGCGCAGTTCGTGGCCCTTGGCAGAGTGAGTGGTGTTGGCCTTGGCACCGGAACCGCTTACTCAGCAGGTGCCATAAAGTGCCTTATGGCACGTTTGCGACACCCTGCGCTGGCGGAGCGCTCGCTCCATCGACTTACCGTTGCGCAGAATTGTGCTGTAAGTTCTGGGAGCCACATAGACTTAATCCTAGGGTTACCTCCTCTTAGATTGGTTCCAAGACCAACTATTTTAAAGCACAGTCATTTAGAAAATTTCTAGATTACACTCTCATGGACTGAACATGACTTTGCTCTATCTGCATGAGATAATTGAGGACAACCCTTACTACAACATTTTGGGTGCCTCCCTGATTTATTTCTCAAAGTCAAGATCACTCACCATTTTTATCAGGATGGTAATAGCACGTCTCCAGTACTAAATTATTATTTGGACTTAGTATTTCTATCCACAATGATTCTGTAGAGTCTGGTTTCTCTACGTTTTTAAATTTGTTGATTCTATTCCTCTTTGACTAGCCCCAATAAGTCCCTCCCTCTCCTTTTGATAGCATTTGTGTCGTGGAATGACTGCGTTCTACTGGTTCTTTCCATTGCACCAGATTTCCATGATGCCCTCTATCTATGTACTCCTTTGCGACCAAGCACTCTGTCTTCCACATCTTGACTTGGAGGCTTCTGGGTTTTGCATATAAACACCTATATGTTGTGTCCTCTTCCAAATGTTGTTGGCATGTGCATTTTCCTTTATGGCCTTTTACTGTTTTTGACAAGCTGTCTTGCCTTACTGTACGCTCATTTCCAAATTGTGCCTGTTCTTCTCGATTGAGAACATTTACATCCTCATCTCTTAGGGATGCTCTGGCCCGAACCAGATACTGCCCAGATCCTGTTGGCTTCGCTTCAAGTGTCGGTTTAAGAGCTGCTCTGCAACCTTTTGATGTTAAGCATCAGCAGTCTGGTTCCTTTTCCCTTCCCTCTTGTAGCCTCGCCTTCTCCCAAAACATTCCCTAGTGCCTAGGAAGTGGGGATAGAAAGAGCCAGTATGGCATTGGATTCTTCAGCAGCTTTTTCTTGAAAGAGCTGTGCAGAAACTTTGAGTATTGATGGATAGCCAGACACTTGCTACAATTATGGATAGAAGAGTTGTCTTTCCATCTTCCAGAACTTTGTGTTGAATAAAGAAAAACAGGAAGATCTAGAGATCTTTCCGATGCAGGACTGGCTTTTGTTGGTCTTCCTGCACTAGTCCACAGGAGTGGGCTTTTAAATGGCAATTTAAATTGACATGTTTACTACATGTTCACAATTTTAGAGCTCTGCAGTAGTGTATTTTGCCATCTTTGTTTTGTCAGCATCCTGTACAAAGCATATGGGCAATCTCGGAAATTCATCTCAGTACTTCCTTATTCTGATACATCTTGTAAAAGAAAGTCTAACATTAATATTAAAAGTAGTAGTTCCTGTAAAATTATATGGCTTGAGTATTGGACACAGGCCATTAAGACCTGGGTTCAAATGTCCCCTCAACTATGAAGATCATTGGTCTAAGATCACCTAATAATTATCTCTCACCCTAGCCTACTTCTCAGGGTTGCTATTGAGAATACAGGGGGAGCAACCATGCATGCATTCCTTGGTGGACAGGCAGCATATTAATGTGAAAAATAATAAATAAGACTTCATCTAATGAAGGGAGAATAACATATGACAAAGCCTCTTGTATCTCTCTAAAGGCTAACAAATTTATTGACGATTTCATGGGTTAGAATCCATTTGCATGAAATAGTCTGAAAGTCAATCTAGTAAATCTGAGGTGGAATGTTAAAACTGCTTGTCTCTTCTGAAAACAGTCATAATTTTTGCTTGTTCTGTTTTGGTCAGGTTAAAAACAATGCACTTTATGCTTCAAAAATCCTACTGCAATACCTCTCATAACATAGGGAATCTGTTCCAGAAAGTTGATACATCGTTAATCAAATAGGCAAGTGGGAGTTGCTTGGCCCAGAATGCACTGCTCTCATTGGCTAGAATAGTTGTCAATCATGCTGGGACAAAATGTGGTGTAATATATCCATGTTAAAGAAAGCAGCGTTATGAAAGCTATTGCTGTACTTCCATTACTGTAAGAAATACTGCAAGACAAAATGTTTGACTTAGTTGAAAATTCTCAGTTCAATGAAGTTCTAATTCCATATAACGATGCTTTAGAATTTCATTAAATTGCATCACAGTAAGATTTTACTAACAACTCCAATTATGTAAGCAGTTGTAGAAGTGTTAGTTGCTCTGGTAAAACCTAATTAGCTTTTTAAATGAAAGTAAAATAAATTAAAAGCAATGTGTGAAACTTCAGGTTTCACAGCTGATCCAGTCAATAGGGTGCGTAGTAACCTAAAAATACTTTACAGCATCATGTGTCCATTTCTATTACAGGAACATGCTCATGGAGATGTTGAATTTCCATGCTTTCTGTTCTGTTAGTCATATGCATAGCAGAATGGTCTCATGGTTCTCTGTATTGTTAAGCTTTCGTTTAATTTATTTATTACATATCAAAGGACACCCGGCCTTCTTCCAAAATGCTCAGGATAGTGTCTCTTCTACCCCCCCCCGCTCCATTTTATCCTTCCAACAGTCTGAGGGTGGATTAGGCTGAAGGATGGTGACTGTCCCAAGGTCTTCCAGTGAGCTTCATAGCGGAGTAGGGATTTGTACTCAGGTCTCCCTGGTCCTATTCAGCACTTCAACCACTATACTATATTGACTTAAGGCTGCCAATATAAAGTACAGTTCTCAACAAAAACAATATTGGGCCTGAATAGCAAATGAGAATTTCATTCATTTTGAAGAAACCCCCCATTATATAGTGGTGTCGCGGATGTATGTGGTTTGTGATGATTCAGAATGATGTGTATGGGAACAGGAAGGGTAATCGAGTTTGAGGTGTCATGGTGTTACAAGCTGATGAAGAATTGGAGTGCTAGGTACTTTGTGAAATGTCTTACTTTGGGATATGTATTTTCTTATTTAACTCTACAGTATATAGAAGGAAAAGTAATAGAATTTCATAGGTATTCAACAAGAAACAGAACTGAAAATATAAATAATTAGATTATGCTCTACCCAGTAAAAATGTACTAGCAGTACAGTATTTATTTAAGGTATGTCTCTGCTAAATCTCCTTGTCACATTTTTAAAATTTCAATATGTGAATAGGTGTCTGAGTTATAATAATGTATTTCTTATGCATCCATGCTTTTTTCTCTCAGGGCTGTTGGCTACTGTTTAGATTAGGTCAAGGAAAACACTAAATATGTGTCCTTGAGACATTGCAGAGCAGCTAATATTATGAACTTAATCTCACATCCCCAAACAAGGGTACTCTTAGGATTGCCACGTGCTTGGACAGACATAAGCTACGACTTAATGGAGAAAATAGTCTGGGGTGAGAAATGTTAGTCTTCGTTCAAATCGATAGAAGTAAAATTGTTGACTATTGAGCTAAGGGGAAGAACTCTGATGCTCTTCACTGGCTACAGGCAGAAAGGCTGCTAGGAGGTCACCCCTCTTTTTCCTTCTGTTAAAGCAGGGGTGGGGAACCTATTTGCAGTGGGGGGCCATTTCCCCATTGGGAAAATTGGCTGCGGGCCAGCCAATAGGCCGGCCAAAATTCCCCACCCCACCGCGTCACCTCGGCACCTTCTCCTTCTGAAAGCGGCCTTTCTGCAGCTGTGCAGATCGCCGTTGAGGCCGAGAGGGCAATCTCAACGGCGATCTGCGCAGCTGCAGAAAGGCCGATTTTAAAGTGACTAGGCGGGCGGTGGAGCCTCTGGTCCTGCAGGCCGGATCGGTCAGGTCCCGCAGGGGCCGGACCGGATCGACCCGCGGGCCGGAGGTTCCCCACCCCTGTGTTAAAGGGAGGTTCAGCTTTGCCCTAATCACTGACCAGAAGACCAACAACTTCTGATAATATATCCTGTTTCCCCTCCCCCCCCCCAACCCTCTGCAGCAACAGTAAGTTGTCTTTTGACTGCAGAAATAAGGAGAGCAGCACTCGGGCCATAATCACCAGCCAGCTCATGAAGGACTGATGGGAAGGTTGCACTCCTTGCTTCTAACAAGGATGCCTAAAAGGGAAAGACGTTTTTTAAAAAATTCAGCATACAGTTTTAAATGTTTGTGTTCACTGCTCAGCCTTTGAAAAGGAGCAGGAATATGAATCTGATAAATAAGTGTCTAG
This sequence comes from Plestiodon gilberti rubricaudatus, assembly GCA_026170595.1. Taxonomy (NCBI): domain Eukaryota; kingdom Metazoa; phylum Chordata; class Lepidosauria; order Squamata; family Scincidae; genus Plestiodon; species Plestiodon gilberti. Next base: position 22,485,753 of record JANXHW010000004.1, on the reverse strand, counting down.
CCCACCGTATGAGTTAAGGTGCATGCTGCACCAGTTAAGGTGCATGCTGCATGATGACCTTCCTAGGACATATGTGGGGTGGGGGAATAACAGTATAAATATGCATTAACTTCCAGGTAGATCAGGGGTGGCCAACCTTTCAACATTAATGTTCCTGGGCCTTTAATGGTTGTATAGATGAGAGCATTTCAGCAGGTACTGCTGCTTTAGCAGCACCATAAGCACTTGTAGCTGCCAAGATTCTGTCTTCTACACAACTCTTAAGAACACAGAGGCCCTAATGGTGGAAGGTTGGCTACCCCTGATGTAGATAATATCATGGCAAGGTTAGAAGTCAAAATTTTAATCTCGTTTTTATTGTATCCTTTTATTGTATTTTAATCGTTTTTATTGTATCCTTTCATTGATTTGAATTTTTTGCGGGACAAGGAACCTAGTACAGATGGCCATCTGTCTTGTGTATTCTGATACATTAAATTGCCCTACAGATAGGCCTTGTAGGCAATTATATACTGTATTTTATATACTGTATTTTACGCTCCATAGGACGCATCGGTCCATAGGACGCATGCATCCTATGGAGCATAAAATACAAAAAAAAAAAAAATCACTTACCTGGGCTTGGGGGCGCTTCAGGGAGGCCTCTGGGGGTTTCGTGGAGGCCTGCGCGAGCCTCTGCAGGCCTCTACGATGTTCAGGTCGGCCGAAAATCGCTATTTTCGGCCAACTTGAATATCGGGGGGGGGCCTGCAGAGGCTCGCGCAGGCCTGCGTGAGCCTCTGCAGGCCTCCCATCGGCCCCAAACAGTGATTTTCGGCCATTCCGGAAATGGCCGAAAATCGCTATTTTCGGCCGAACTAAACATCGGGGGGGCTGTGGGGGCTCGCGCAGGCCTCCCCGAAGCACCCCAACCATAGGCTTCGTACCATAGGATGCACGCTTTTCCTCCCATGTTTTGGGGGGGGGAAGTGCGTCTTATAGTCCGAAAAATACGGTGTATTCTTATTGTATCCTTTCATTGATTTGAATTTTTTTGCAGGACAAGGAACCTAATACAGATGGCCATCTGTCTTGTGTATTCTGATACATTAAATTGCCCTACAGATAGGCCTTGTAGGCAGTTATATATATTTTACTTCTAATTGATATTGACATGAATGCTCTTGAAGTTCTCACTAGAGGGTTTTTCTAACTCCTTTTTTTCTCGCCTTGTAGAATTCAGACTTCCGAACCCTGCCTGTGTTTCAGTAGTGGTTTGCTAGAGCAATGAGTACAGAGTGTAGGGTATTGATCGTTGAATCTCCTAGCTCATATAAACAAACTAATTATGAACTCTGGAATCAGAAGTTTCAATTCTCTCTAACCTAAGGATAAGGTAGGCTCAGTGGCTACAAATGTGTACAATTTAAAAGAATTTAAGGTAGTGTAAGCCACTTAATTGTAACAGTATCAAATGTGTAAACTTAAGCCTTTTTCTCTTTTTTTCTCTCTTTCTATTTGTCTTACAGTTGGCTACAGTTGCTGTTCTCCTTTTACACCCAGGGATGGTTTTTCATCAAGCTGTGTCTACTTTTGTTTGTGTGTTTCTACCCAGGGCCTTCTGACCCTGTTTTTTTTTTATGCCCAGATAGTTTTTTCTTTCCTTCATTTTAGGTTATACTTCAATTTTACTTCTAATTTTATTTCTAATTTTCCATTAATTTATTCACCGTCCTATAGAAATTGAGCTTATTACATATGTGATTATGTAACTTCATGTTGAGCTTGGGAGTTCCATAACACTGAATGATTTGTAATGTCGTATTTCTCTCTCCCCCCCCCCTTCTTTTTTTTTAAGTTTGTCAAAGTGGTAGTCAGGGTGTTCTTGTTCTTGATCAAATAGGCTTTACTGTAGTATAGTCTGAGGAGTGGCAGTAGCAGTAGTGCTGTGCTGATCTACTTTTGCGATACTTGAGGTAGCTTTGTTGCTAGTACGGAGGCCCCGCTATCCGCAGATTCACTTATCCCCGGATAGCGGATGGCCCCCTGCCCCCCTGTGCGCATGACCCCCCCAGCTCTTACTTTTAGCTCAGCAGCGTTCATTTCTTCCTTAAACGCGATAAGCAGCCTCCTGCTGCTTATTACAGGCAAGTAGAGTGAGACTAAGTGTTAGATAGGCTCTGCAAGGTTAACAGGAAGTGCTTCTGTTAACCTTGCTGAGCCTCTCTAGCACTTAAGTTCGCTCTACTTGCCTGCAATAAGCAGCAGGAGGCTGCTTATCTCGTTGTTGTTTTTTAGTAAGAAAGGAACGTTGCTGAGCTAAAAATAAGAGCCGGGGGGGGGGTCGCACATCAGTGGTGGGAGGCCCTCAGAAAACCGTGGAGGGGGGCATTCGCCCCTATCTGCTGTTTTCATATATCCGCGGGGGCCCTGGAATGTATCCCCGAGGATACGGGGTCCCTACTGTACAGATACACCCTTTCCCCCCCTGTGGAATATCCATCTGCAGACTTGTCTCAATGCAGATGGCTACCCCGCGAATAAAGGGCTAACTGGGGGCCAGGTGCAGCATCATAGTACCTTATTTTAGCAGTATGTCAGCCCGCTGCCTGCTCCTGGACTCCCGCACTTACTTTCAAGTACAGTACTTGAAACGGCTGTAGAGAATTTAAAAGACCATAGATGAAGAATGACACACAATTACATGGTTTTTTTTTGTTGCAGTTTTTTTTTTTTGCAGTTTTTTTAGCAGAAAGTAGTGTTTTGTGTTTAGGTATTGCGGTTTCCTCTTCCCAAAGAATTTTGGGATTTGTGGTTTGAGAGAATTTGAGTGTACTTACAGAGGTCTTTATTTTACCCCTTGCAGAATTACAGTTGTTTGGGGAGAGAGAATAATCTAGCTTAACTTTGTAGATATGCCTTTAGCTTTTCCTGTTCTGCAGATTGATGTGAAGATGAGATTCAAATTTCTACTAGCTGAAAAGAAGCATACAAGGAAAAAAGTACTTGGTGGAGAGCAATCCCTCTTTTATAGAGCTTTGCTCAGCAATCTAAAGTGTGTAGTATGATAGGCACCGTTCCCATGACTAAGGGGTGCGGCCATACACCTCCCTGCTGAGCTGCGCAAAGCTCGACAACCTGGAAATTCGGTGATGACGTGATGTCATCACCAAACATCAAGAGGTGACATCGCGACAAGATGCAATGCTGTGCAGCTGCAAAAGGGGTCCGTGCACTTTTGCAGGCCCCTTAGGGGGAACAGTGCTGATAGGGTCTTGCTTTTTGCTAACTTTTGTTTCTTCTCTCCCCTTCTGCCTCTCAGTGTTTCATCTCTCTTCCAAAGCCATAATTTTCGAGGTAAAGTGACAAAAATGACAGAGTTCTGGCTGATTTCTGCTCCTGGGGAGAAAACGTGTCAACAGACATGGGAGAAACTGTGCGCTGCAACTACAAAAAATAACAACCTTTCCACTAATGCAAAGTTTAATATTCCAGATTTAAAGGTATGTTGGAGTGTTTGATCCATTTTTAAAACATTTGGTTTTGCTATTCAAACTGTCTTTGTACCTTAAATGGGGGGGAGGGGGAGATTGGTGATGATCGTGCAAGCATGACATGTTTGTTTTGCTGAAGAATATCAGACCAGAATCTAGACACTGAAGGAAATAATTGCAGACCCCTTCTGGAGCTAGTGAACTTGGGGAGTTCAAGCTCCAATCCTCCTCAGCAAGAACTGCAACTGTTCTGAAAAAGTCAGCTTCATTTTTAAAAACATTTCATACTAGATATTACCCAAGCTGGCTTCTAGATGCAGTATCACTAGCTGGTGTAGACTGAAGGTAACCGTACTGAATATCATGGCAAGGTTAGAAATCAAAATTTTAATCCCTGTTTTTATTGTATCCTTTCATTGATTTTGAATTTTTTGCGGGACAAGGAACTTAGTACAGATGGCCATCTGTCTTGTGTATTCTGATACAGTACATTAAATTGCCCTATCAATGGGCCTTATATATTCTACTTATTTATCCCATATTTTTATCACTTTTTATTGCAGTTGGTCGTGTTTTCCAGTGACCAGCAAATGCTACCCAAGCAATGGCAATCTTCAGTACTATAAGTTGACAAAACTATGAGTTTGTGTTGCTTGATACACTGCAACAAGCATGTGTATGACGTAGAAATGCTTGGTTGCCATTGACGACTAGAAATTTTCCCCGTGTAACCAGGTGGTTGTGATTCAGATCCTCTGATTTGCTACTTATTCTCCAACAGGAGTTTAGTCTTAACAAAAAAAATCAGCTGGACATGCTCAGCTGGACTAATTAATATTAGTCCATGCTTGTTGCAGTGTATCAAGTAATAACAGAGTAAGAATTGGGAGTGGTAGCGTGATGGGACATGACAGCCAGTCTAGCAAGACAGAAGGCTGCAGGAATAAGGGGGCAAACATGCAGCCCTTCTTGGGGGACCAGGTATATAAGTGCTTTTATGCAAATGCCCGAAGTCTACGGGCAAAGATGGGAGAACTGGAATGTTTGGTGGCTAGGGAAAACATTGACATAGTAGGTATAACAGAAACCTGGTGGAATGCGGAGAACCAGTGGGATACTGCAATTCCAGGATATAAACTCTATAGGAGGGACAGAGAGGGGCGTGTTGGAGGTGGGGTGGCCATCTATGTCAAAGAGGGGGTAAAATCCACCAGAGTAGAGCTGGAGGGGGGCTCTGACTCCTCCGTAGAATCACTGTGGGTTAGATTACCAGGCTCAAAGAGTGATGTAATAGTAGGGGCATGCTACCGTCCTCCAGATCAAAAACCTGAAGGGGATCTTGAAATGAGGAAGCAAATCAGGGAGGTGTCAACGAGAGACAGGGTTGTAGTCATGGGGGACTTCAATTATCCTCACATCGACTGGGTCAATTCATGCTCAGGTCATGAAAGAGAGACTGGATTTCTAGATATGTTAAATGACTGTGCCTTAGAGCAGCTTGTCACGGAACCGACCAGAGGACAGGTGACTCTGGACTTGATATTGTGTGGCACTCAAGATCTGGTCAGGGAGGTAAATGTTACCGAACCGTTGGGGAACAGTGACCATGCTGCGATCCGTTTCGCCATGCATGTCGGAGGGAGAGTGCCGAGCAAATCTGACACGAAAACCCTTGACTTCCGAAGGGCAGACTTCCCCAAAATGAGAAGACTAGTTAAGAAAAAGCTGAAAGGGAAGGTAAAAAGAGTCCAATCGCTCCAGAGTGCATGGAGGCTGTTTAAAACAACAGTCATAGAGGCCCAGCGGGAGTGTATCCCACAAAGGAGGAAGGGCTCGACCAAGTCCAGGAGGATGCCCGCATGGCTAACAAGCACAGTTAAGGAGGCTATAAAAGGCAAGGAAGCTTCCTTCCGTAAATGGAAGTCTTGCCCTAATGAGGAAAATAAACAGGAGCACAAACTGTGGCAAAAGAAATGTAAAAAGATGATACGGGAGGCCAAGCAAGACTTTGAGGAACGTATGGCAGGCAACATAAAAGGGAATAATAAAAGCTTCTTCAAATATGTTAGAAGCAGGAAACCTGCCAGGGAAACGGTGGGTCCGCTGGATGGTGAGGGAGAGAAAGGGGTGATAAAAGGGGACTTGGAGACTGCAGAGAAATTAAATGAGTTCTTTGCATCTGTCTTCACGGCAGAAGACCTCGGGCAAATACCACTGCCGGAACGGTCTCCCCTGACTAAAGAATTAAGTCAAATAGAGGTTAAAAGAGAAGATGTCTCAGACTTAATTGACAAAATAAAGATCAATAAATCACCAGGCCCGGATGGCATCCACCCAAGAGTTCTGAAGGAACTCAAGAATGAAGTTGCTGACCTCTTGACCCAAATATGCAACTTGTCCCTTAAAACGGCCAATGTGCCAGAGGATTGGAGGATAGCTAATGTCACACCAATCTTTAAAAAAGGAAGGAGGGGGGACCCGGGAAACTACAGGCCGGTCAGCCTAACATCTGTTCCAGGGAAGATGGTGGAAAGTCTCATTAAGGATAAAATCTTAAAATACATAGAAGAACAAGCTCTGCTGAGGGAGAGTCAGCATGGCTTCTGCAAGGGGAAGTCTTGCCTCACAAACCTGTTAGAATTTTTTGAAAAGGTCAACAGGCATGTGGATGCGAGCGAACCCGTGGATATTATATATCTGGATTTTCAGAAGGCGTTTGACACGGTCCCTCATGAAAGGCTCCTGCGAAAACTCCACAGTCAGGGAATAAGAGGGCAGGACCTCTTGTGGATTAGGAACTGGTTGAAGACCAGGAAACAGCGAGTGGGAGTCAATGGGCAATTTTCACAATGGCGAGAGGTGAAAAGCGGTGTGCCCCAAGGATCGGTCTTGGGACCGGTGCTTTTCAACTTATTCATAAATGACCTGGAGTTGGGGATAGGCAGTGAGGTGGCCAAGTTTGCGGATGACACTAAACTTTTCCGGGTGGTAAAGACCAGCAGGGATTGTGAAGAGCTCCAGAAGGATCTCTCCAAACTGGGAGAATGGGCAGCAAAATGGCAGATGCGCTTCAATGTAAGTAAGTGCAAAGTGATGCACATTGGGGCAAGAAACCAAAATTTCACATATACGCTGATGGGTTCTGAGTTGTCTGTGACGGATCAAGAGAGAGATCTTGGGGTCCTGGTGGACAGGTCGATGAAAGTGTCGACCCAGTGTGCGGCGGCTGTGAAGAAGGCCAATTCCATGCTCGGGATCATTAAAAAGGGGATTGAGAATAAAACGGCCAATATCATTATGCCTTTGTACAAATCGATGGTAAGGCCACATCTGGAGTATTGTGTCCAGTTCTGGTCACCATACCTCAAAAAGGATATAATTGAATTGGAAAAGGTGCAGAAAAGAGCGACCAGAATGATTCGTGGGCTGGAGCACCTCCCTTACGAGGAAAGGCTACAGCGTCTGGGGCTTTTCAGCCTAGAAAAAAGGCGCCTGAGGGGGGACATGATTGAGACTTATAAAATTATGCATGGGATGGAGAGAGTGGATAGAGGGAAATTCTTTTCCCTCTCGCACAACACCAGAACCAGGGGACACACACTAAAATTGAGTGGAGGGAGAGTTAGAACAGACAAAAGAAAATATTTCTTTACCCAGCGTGTGATTCATCTGTGGAACTCCTTGCCACAGGATGTGGTGATGGCACCTGGCCTAGATGTCTTTAAAAGGGGTTTGGACAAATTCATGGAGGAAAAGACCATCACAGGTTACAAGCCATAAGCAACCTCCTGGTTTTTAGAAGTGGGTTTTCTCTGTGCCAGGTGCAAGGGAGTGGCGACTGGACACAGGTATCTTGTTGTCTCGTGTGCTCCCTGAGGCATCTGGTGGGGCCACTGTGTGACACAGGAAGCTGGACTAGATGGGCTTTTGGCCTGATCCAGCAGGGCTCTTCTTATGTTCTTATGTTCTTATATCTGCTCACTTATCCAGCGGGTACATTTAAGCCAAAAGCTTCCTGCTTTGTTCTGTAAGGAGCTCTGTTGCTGCTCTTCTTCTTTGTACCAGTCATGACCCAGTATATGAAGGTAAACATTCAGTTAGTAGGTTTTCTGTTAGTCTGGTCTTTGTTTTGGAAGATGCTCTTCTCTTCCATTTACCTTTTGTCTTTGGTCTCTGAGGTCGAAATATAGGGGAAAGGTGTGAAGTGAACAAAAAGGCACTTCAGTGATGCGCAGTGACAATCTATACATTATCATGTTCTTGAGGCTGAGCCCCGGCAATTCAAATAAGTCCTGGCCTGAGATCTAGCAAGCTCTGATTCCGGTTAAAGCGAGGAGGGGGAAGGGAAAAAGGCAGTCTGGAAATTCACCTGTGGAGTTCTGCACAGTGTTGTTGCAAGTGGGTGCCAATTCATGCGAGAAATTTTTGTAGTCTTAAAGTAGCCAGGTTTTTATAAATCTGTATGGTTTAAGAGTGTTTTTCCTAAAACAAAAAAGAAGGCTTTTAAATTTATACATATATGGGCTAGTAACTTTTGTTAAATTATTTGGAAGGTTGCATGGAGGTATAACATTTGACAACTTCTTGCCACATGGATTGTCGCTATAACATGGCAAGCCTCCAGGCCAGCACTGTTCATTTGTGTGGGACATGCATAGGATCACAGCCTAATAATTTCTGTTTACATTTATGCTTCTTAGATTTTCTTCTAAAATTCTTGTCCTCCTTAGGTTGGTACACTTGATGTTTTAGTTGGCTTGTCTGATGAGCTGGCTAAATTGGACGCATTTGTGGAAGGGTGAGTACAGTATATATATTTTATAATTAATATCAAGTATCGGATTCAGATTTCAGAACCTTTATTGGCATATAATATCAAGTATCTCAACCAACATGTCTTCAACATGATCACGATATACAAACTTGCTGTATGTCATCTGCTTGTCTACACTTATGATAATGATATCTGCTAATTGTCTATTTCTCATATTTTACCAGTGTTAATCACATTGGGTCAGTTCACGTGTCAGATATCCAGTCTTCTACACCATGGTTTAGAAGATTGAAATGTAATCTTATACTTATGTGCTCCCCCCTCCCCGCTTTTGCTCAGAGTCAGTTACTTTGTTACATCTGAACTGGCAAACTGGTTTGCTCTTGTCCTTCAGACCATGATTGGAATTGGTTTCAAACCATGATTTGGGGGATTGGAAGCATTACATGTGAAGCAGTTCACTGCTTTATGGCACAATCCTGTGTAGAACTGCGCCGGGAGAGCGCGCACTCCCCGGGCACAGGGTGTCATGAAAGTGCCTTAAAGTAAGGACCGCCGGCGCAGCGAGTAAGGACCACCAGCACAGCAGCCTGTGGCCCTTACCCCGGCTCCTACCCGGCCCTGCACCTGCCGGAGCAGGTACATTCTACACTGGGAAGGGGGAGGGCGGACCAGGTGGTATGGGAGGGCGGCCATTGGCCACCACAGGCCAGGAGAGGGTGGGGATATCGGCAGCGAGATACACCGATATCCAAAGCCCTCTCCAGGCCCAGCCTAGTCTTACACGTAGGGCTCGAATATACGCCAGCTCCAGAGCTGCCGTACATTTGAGTAGGCCCATTGGGCCTCAAGCCGCTTACACCCGGGCTGCCCTGGGACAGCCCAGGATCTGGATAGGATACAGTGGCTGGCCCTTTAAGCCGGCTGCCATATCTTACACAGGATTGGGCTGTTGGTCTTCAATACTTGCAGTTTTGCTTATGGAAATATGCAACTTAAATTCTTGAATGCCTGAGAGAGTTTTGACTTCCTGCGTCACTAAAAAGGTCTGTATATTGCCAGATGTCAGAAATGTTTTTTATCTTAACCTAACATAGGAAGCAGTGTTGAGATTCAGTGAATAGATAAAATGTGGTGGAAACCAGCAGTGGTGCCCAGCCTTAAGAATCTTCTCTTCAGATGTTAATTCAAAGCACAAAGAATGTCATGGAGTGCCTTTTAGAGAACATAGTAGGGAATAATTGTTTATCAGTCTGACAAAATTGAAGCTACTTGTACTTATACTACAGTACATTTGTTTAATATAGTTCGCTGAGCTAGGGATATGTCTAGCCTGGAGAAAGGAAGGTAAATAGAATTTGTGTTCATCTAAGCTTTTCTGCTTCCTGCCTCTCAGGGTTGTCAAGAAGGTGGCCCAGTACATGGCTGATGTACTGGAAGACAGTAGAGATAAAGTTCACGAAAATCTTCTAGCCAATGGAGGTAACTGTTGACTTTTTGTTTAGGTTATCTTTGGATGTTGAGGGTTTGTGTGTAGATGCAAAAAATGCAAGAATTCAAAGCAGCTCTGTAGTTACATATTGGAATATTGGTTTAGTTTCCTTCACGTTCCTTTCAAAAAAAGATTAGCATCAAAAAGAGAGAGGCTTTCATGAGCCACTAGTATATATGACTTGAGATATGGCACTGTTGCTGTTCATGATATATGTATGATATATGTATATGATATATCATGATATATGTATAGCAAAAGAAGTGGTAGTGTCTGGGAGCAGTGCTGCTGCTTCTGGCCTTGCACTCACCAAGCCCCCCTGAAGAATCTGCCACCCACTATGCACAGCCACTGAGCCTCATGCCAGGGTCACCTGGACAACCAAGTAACTCACTACTACTAACGAACCAGTTCCACAGCTAGCCCTACAGCCACTGAGTGAGCCATAGTCACCTTCTGTGACTACTGTACTTGTGCCTTCTCCCTGGTTGCTGGGGCATCAAGAGCTCTAGGGATGTAGGTTCTGGGCTGGAAAGAGGGTGGGGCTGCACAGGCCCTTAAGGCAGGCACCCGAATAAAGGGTTACGTCGGTGCCAGTGATGAGGCACCTCAGCCTTGCATCCTGGATGCAAGGCTGATGGCTCTGTCTCTACAACCAGTGGGGGAGATGGTCACCCAAGGAGGCTGTCCTGTGGAGAGGAGGAGAAAGCAGGTTGTTCCGTATAACCTTCTCTCCTCTTAAAGCCAAACAAAGGAAGACCCTCCAGGCTGGGCAGCAGGATTCTTCCCAGGTGGACAGAGAGGGATGGCCCTGAGACCCAGCTTGGTGGTATTTTGAATGCAACAAGAGAAGAGCCTCTTTCAACCTGAGCCAGGAGCTGAGGAACCCCCCACACCCAAGTAATATTTGATCCTTAGTTGCCACCTGTGACATTCTCAAGGTTTGAGAATCTTTTGTTATAGTTGGACAGGGCTCCTATAACTTTTTTAAAAAGGCAATTTGTGGTCAGGGAGCTTTTCCCACCCCTACAGCACTATGACATCGCAAACAATACCTGTCAAAGATTCTTCATCTGTACAATAATTATAGAAGCCCACAGCATTAATATGGTCAGGTGGGACATGCCCACCTAATCTAGCCCATCTCATGCAGGGTTGTTATGAGGATGTAGTTGATGGAGGAGAGTTATGTACACTACCATGAGCAATCTGGGAGAAGGAGGAGATCTTTGCTTAATATGTTGCTATAATCAGTAAAGCTTGTAGCCAAAACTTTCAGAGTGCTGCCCTGTCTTCAAGAAGGAGCAGTACTCTGCAAAAACCTAGGATATAGGCCCAAGTAACTTTGCAAAGACTGCTGTTTACATTACCAAACCCAATATTCACCTTTTTATTTTAGTTGATTTGGTGACCTACATAACAAGGTTCCAATGGGATATGGCAAAGTATCCAATCAAGCAGTCTCTGAAGAATATTTCAGAAATAATTGCAAAGGTGAGATCACATTTTTAAAAACAAACATGAAGCTTGTATTCTAAACTTGACAAAACTGACATTTTTGCACTGTATTGTATAAGCTCCGTACCGTGAAGTGGTAAAAGGTCTGTATATAACCAGTCCTGTTAACGTGTGAATTCAGTACTGCATCAGGGTTCAGAAATTGTGTATAATTCCATTCAGTTTATTCCATAGACAGCAGGGATGTGGATCAAGTCTCGAGTCAAGTCTCTGGGTCCAAGTCAAGTCCCAAGTCTTTGCCCCCAAGTCCCGAGTCTTTGGTTGCGAGTTGCAAGTCCTTATCTATTTAATGGGGAAAACAGGTTTACACCTGAATAAAATTAGACTTGTCGTAAAAGGCTCCAAGTCTCGAGTCGAGTCTTTCCACCACTTTGAGCACCAAAAAAGCGGGAAATAAATCTTTAAATAAAATGTGGGAGAACTAATCGCATAAGTAAAGGGAATTTTTAGTTCAACCACAGTCTCACTACTCCATCAGTCTGATTTTAAAACAGGGGAGTTTGAAAAAAAAGTTTGATATGACAGAAGAGTTCAAAAGGAAAAAAGTCAAATTCCACTGGGTGTGCACAAGCCCTTGAGTGAGCCTAAGCACTTCTTTAGGTCTCTGCCACATCATCAGATGTGACCTTCATAGCAAAATGTAAGTTACATTTAACTGTGCTACCTAAGCTACAAGAGGAAGCTTGTTCATTGCTTCTGAGACAGTTTTCTGTAGGATTAGAATTAAAACCAAGAAGTTCTGGGTTATATCCCTACCTTTTTTTTTTAAATTACAGGTTTCTCAAATTAATTTTGGCCTAGTTCACATCTTAAAAAATAGTATAAGCAATAAAGATTTATTAGTCCACTTTGTGTTTTGTCTTCTATGCTCTCTGCTTACAGATAACTGTCGGTTTAATAAAGGCAGGTCTAATTCGCTGCTTTTAAGAAACATTTGATACTGTTTTTGTTTCTCAATTTTTTTAAAGGGAGTGACTCAGATTGACAATGACCTAAAGGCAAGGGCATCCGCATACAACAACCTGAAAGGCAACCTTCAGAACTTGGAACGAAAGAATGCGTGAGTTATTTTGCTGTTGTGTAAGGCAGCTATAAAAATGTGCTATATTGAACTTTATCATCAGGTGAGGTTTTCAAAATGACTTCTGGTTTCTGAAATAACGTTGTGTGAGAGCCTGAAACAAAGAGCTACCCTAGCTTTGGATGCAAGCACATGCACTCATTCTTTCTTGGGGGGTGGGGATAGAATACCAAGGGGTTGGTTCAAATGTCACACAAAGCCTCATGCAATTATGGCTTGTGTGCTTTGTCCAAACTGATCCAGGTTATAATCACATTTATATTGAAGTCATTTGGGGAAGTGTAAGAGAGCCAGCCATGTCATTCAAATTGCTAGTCTAAGGCTGCTATCCTAGACACACTTACCTGGAAGAAAGTCCCATCTAGTTCAGCGAAACTTGCTTCTGAGTGGACATGTATAGGATCATGCTATAAGGATCTCTTGACATATTCTGGTTCTCCAAATAACATTACTACACCATAGTTAGAATATTTAAGCAATGGGCTCTAGGCATTTGTACAAGTTGATCATGAAACATAGGGTCCGTTTTCATCTTGTTACGTCACTAGGCTTGAACTCTCGAGTCACTTGGATGGAGATTTCTGGTGACTTCTTACTATTAATTGAAGATCCTAATAATTAGTTTGTGGGCATTTGAATCCTTAATATTCTTGAAGAAGATTCTCCTCTTGTCAGGAGTTAGACTGGTATACACCACATTCTTTAAATGCCCCCTTTTAGTTTCTTGAATAATTGCTAATTGTGTGTTACCCAGAAACACACAACTGTCTCTTTTAGAGGCTTGTTGGATGACTAAAGATGAAACTGTTCATAAATAACAAGTTGTCATCTTCATGTCAAAAGTATTAAATGTAACCAAAACTTGATTGAGCCACTGTGGATGTGTATAAATAAAATATTGCAATACAGTGTGGTCCCAAGGATTTCATACAAACCATATTTCTTGGTAGTGGCCCACACTGTGGTATTCCTTCCCTATGAGGCACCCTATTGCCACCCTCCCTGGTAGCTTTTCAGAGCCAATTGAAGGCCTGAGTGTTTTGGCAGACCATCAGTTTGCTGTGTGCTTTTTTTTTTAGTATGGAGATGATGGGTTATATTTTTTCTTATCCTTTTTTTTTTTTTTTTGCTGTTAGTTGTGCTTAATTGGGCACAATTCAAAGTGCTAGTTTTGACTTTTAAAGCCCTTAACGGCTCGGGTCCAGGGTATTTGAGGGACCGCCTCCTTCCTTATAATCCGACCCGTATTCTGAGGTCATCAGGGGGGGCCCTGTTGACCGTGCTGCCATTGGTGGAAGTGAGGGGGATGGCGGCGCAGAGTAGGGCCTTCTCTGCGGTGGCGCCCCAATTGTGGAATTCCCTCCCCTTGGAATTAAGAACGACTCCCTCTTTAGAGGCCTTTCGGCGGGGGCTTAAGACGTTTTTATTCAGGACTGCTTTTAATGTCTGACATGGTGGGCTGACCTTTTAACAAATGGTTTTAATATATGTAAATGCTGGTGACCCACTGGGGTTGTTTATTTTTAATCTTAAGTGTTTTAATTAATTTTAATGTGTTTAATTAATTGTGTTAATGTTTTTATATGTATTTTAATATGTTGTAAGCTGCCTTGAGTGCCCTTGGGAGAAAGGCGGGCCACAAATTCCTAAAATAAATAAATAAATTAATGTTTGTGTTTAATGTTGATTGTTAGCTATGTTTGATAATATGAGAAAAGGTGAGGTATATAGTTTTTTGAAAAAATATTTGTACCAATAGTGTTAACCATCACAAAAGTATATTTGAGGAGTAGAATATCGTACCAGGCATATGTTAATTGCTAGACCAAATTAAAAATGTTTAATTATGTACTCACCACCTGCTATTCTTTTTCACAGAGGGAGTTTGCTAACGAGAAGTCTTGCTGAAATTGTAAAGAAGGATGACTTTGTACTCGATTCTGAATACTTGATTACATTGCTAGTGGTTGTACCAAAGTAAGTCAATCTCCAAATCTCAGGCTTATTGAAACTTGGGGCTAAACTGAACAATAAACTATCATGTGATTCGGGCTAGCAAGTATGCTTGGTTTTTTAATTTAATTAGCAAATGTAAATTGTCATTCCAATGTGAATCACAGTGAAGAGAAAGGGCCTCAACCCTTTACCCCCTGCCACCATCCTGATCATACCCCACCCTATGGCTGCTATTTGCCATGGGTGGAAAGTTGTGGGTTTATCTCCACATGGTCTTGAGACTTCAGTGAAAGCTCTCTGGAATTTAGTCCTTTAGTATAAGACTACAGAACTAGACTTTGGTGTAAGTTTGCTTCCACAGTAAACTACCACAGCAAAATCTGCCCATGTAAAATGGAATGACTCAAGAAAAATATACAAAGGGTGCTTGTCAATGGCTTCACATCAACCTGGAGGACGGTTTCTAGTGGAGTGCTCCAAGGCGATGTCTTGGGCCCAGTTCTGTTTAACATCTGTTTTAACTTGGATGAGTCACTGATAAATTCAAGTTTGTGGATGATACCAAGCTGGGAGGAGTAGCAAACGCAATAGAAGATAGTAGAAGCATTCAGGAAGACATTGACAGAATGGAATACTGGGCTAAAATGAATAAGATGAAGTTCAACAGGGATAAATGCAAAATGTTGCATTTTGGCAAAAATAACCAAAGACGCAGGTATAGAATGGGAGATGCTTGGCAGCACATGCAGTGGCGTCACTAGGGCACGCGCCGCCCTAATGACCCCCGTGCCGCCCGACAGCCGGCCGGCGAGGATGTCTCCGGAGCCGACAGCAGCGGAGCCTCTGCTGCTTCCGGCTCCGGAGACATCCTCGCTGGCCGGCTGTCTTGGGCAGGAGGAGGCCTCGGAGCGTCCGCCCTCGGCGGAGCTCCAAGGCCTTCTGAGGGAGGCCCGATGCGTGACGTCATATTTATAAGTTTTCGCGCATGCGCAGTACGTTTCTGAGGGCAAATTTGCCCTCAAACGTTCTGCGCATGCGCTAAACCTTGTAAATATGACGTCGCGCATCGGGGTTCCCTCAGAAGGCCTTGGAGCTCCGCCAAGGGCGGACACTCCGAGGCCTCCTCCGAGGCGTCGCTGGAGCGTGGCGGGAAAGGAGGATCGCCTGCTCGCGACACGCGGACCGCGCGTCACCCATTGCGCACGTCGCCCCCAGGCGGTCCGCCCTTCCCGCCCCGCTCCAGCGACGCCTCTGAGCACATGTGAGCAGGATCTTGGAGTTGCAATGGATCACAAGATGAATATGATTCAGCAATACAATGCAGCTGCAAAGACGGCTAGCACAATTTTAGCCTGCATTAGTAGAACTGTAGCTTCCAAATTGCGAGAAGAAAACCGGCACCATCACATAGCACAAATGGTAAAGCCTTGGGCATACACAAGGGGGACGTTTTGGCTGAAAATACTAATCTTAACAGTGATGGAAAGAACTTGGTGCCCCTCAAGATTTGTTATGACAGTGAGTATAACTTTTCTTTTTACAGGATAAATTACAATGACTGGGTTAAGCAGTATGAAACTTTGACAGATATGATAGTTCCACGATCCAGCAAGTAAGTTAGTTCATTTTTAATCTATTCCTATAATGCAGAACAGTAGAGTGGTTCCAGTGGGTCTCTTACCAAAATGAGACCTCCCACAGACAACAGGGGAGCTGCCTGAATGTAGATAAATGCCTTAAAGTTATGCAGAGTTTCAAAACTTACTTAAAAAACAAACACCTCTGAGGGGGCAAATCAGCCCATTTTGCTGGGGAAATGTAAGGGTTAAAGTGATAGAGGATTTCTAGAGAAGCTAACCACAACTTAGCACAGTATTTCCTGCCAGGCAGGCTGGAGAAGGTTATTTGTTTTCATAGTGAGTGGCTTGATCTATTTGAAGTCCTTGGAGGGGAGGGAAAGGAAGAGTTTGGTGAGAGTAAGCAGTGTTAAGCCAAGAAGGAACACAGTGAGTGCTGCAGCCTTACAGTGTGATAGGAACAACATAATTACTCTGAAGAAAGCCCCATAGAGCCCTGTGACTCCCAGAAAGGTATGTATGATAAGCTGGAAAAATTGGACAATTGACAATTGGACAAGAAGAGGACAAGTGGACAGTTGGCTCAAACCAAGGCCATACAGTTTAATAGCTTGATCCAAGGCATGTCTACTCTGAATTAAGTCCCATGGAATTCACTGGGACTTAGTTTCAGAACAATGTGGAAAGAAGCTGAAAAAATGAGAACAACAAAAAGGCTCCCACCAAGCCCCAGAAGCCCATTTCAGAGTAAACCTGCCCTTAAACAAAGGAAAGGTTGGAGAGGTACAGGGGATATGAGGGAATGCAAACAAAGAGTTAAAACTAGGGAAAAATATTGAAAACCAAGAGAGACAGAAAGGAGAAGAAAACCCAGAAAAAGAGACTGGAAGCTTGGAAAAAAAGGAGTAAGCCTAGAAAGACAGAGAAAAGGTGA
This sequence comes from Plestiodon gilberti rubricaudatus, assembly GCA_026170595.1. Taxonomy (NCBI): domain Eukaryota; kingdom Metazoa; phylum Chordata; class Lepidosauria; order Squamata; family Scincidae; genus Plestiodon; species Plestiodon gilberti. The sequence continues at coordinate 22,468,948 of JANXHW010000004.1, read as the reverse complement.
AGGTCAGATTGAAGAGAGAAAAAACTGGAGAATAAAATTAACAGAAAAGCATATACAGTTGGCCTGCATCTTACATGAGAGCACTTTCCAAGGTCCGTGCGTAAAGCCAAAATCGCGTATAACTGAAATTCCCTTAAAGCTGATAAATACACACTGTCTCATTAAAAACTAAAAGCACAGTATGAGAGTCATGTGGCACCTGAAGAAACAGCAGGCTCATTCTCCTGTTTCAGGCGCACTCCAGAGTAAGTGAAACAGCAGGCAGAGTCACCTGCACTATTTAAACTGTTTTTCTCTGTCTTTTTGGGGAGAGGCCGAGCACATATTACTTGAATTTGCGCAAGTCTATTGTGTGTAAGTTGCAGGCCAACTATATGGAACAGCTAGGATGCACATGAGCTTTGTCCTATATGTTCAGTTAATAAAAGCAAACAAATAACTCATTTTAGGAACTGGTTACATGCTTCAGCGTTTTGTTGTGGCCCCTTTCTTGTATGTTTGATTGAGGAACAAAATTACAAATGAGGTAGGCTAAAAACCCAAGTAAACTGAAATAATGCTGTATACAATTCCAGGCACGGGAATTGTCCAATACTTTTGAACTCTCCCTCTTTGCTAAAAAAAATTACTAATTTTTAAAAATTCTCTTCTCTCAGTGTACCTGTATACTACTACTTTGCTGAAAGTCAGGTCACTGTACCTAGCAGCATCCTTACATAATGAGTACAACTGCTTTTCTATACTCAAATGTACTTCAGTATAGGGAAACCGTAACATGTGAAGTGGCTCTTAGTTTTGTTATACTCTAGTTTTCATCCAGCAAGGGAACAGCAGGTCCTACTTTCACTCCTGTCAGCTGTATAGGGAAGAATAGCAAGTGGCTAAGCAAAGTGTTTGTGTGACAGCATGATACAAATGCCAAGAGGGATTATGTGCGAGGGTGATTATTATGTGGTTTAGAAAAATATGGTCTAGATCGGGTTGAAGCCTGGAAGATGCTATCTCAGTCTTCTGTTGGGTTGACTATATTGATTGGTAAGCTTTTGAATTGTGCAGAATTTGTGCAAGAAGAACTCCCTGTGAAGAACAAGGTAAAATCACTGGCTTAGATTGAACTCCATCTTGTAGGCCAGAAGCCATTTTGAAGCAGCTGTGGGAAAAGGGCTTGTTAGCAGGCTGAGAACAGTTCCTTATCAGACTTCGCAGTGGCCGAGCTTCGCAGTGGCCGAGCTTGGAGCATGATGAGAGTGTTGGTACCAAGTTTGCTCTAATTGGGATAACGGGCGCCAGTTGCAAATCTCCAGTTGGGAGGGGTCAGAGTGAGTGTCTGGCAATTGCATCAGCCAGTGAGGTCATCTTCCAGAAGCTTAGGCTGGTCTGAATTTCTGGTTGGACAAGTGTTCGCGTCAAGGTATTTAAAAAAAGCCTGTTGCTAGGGATAGGTGAACTGCTCCTTGCCATTTCCATCATGGACGTCTGTCCGTATCACTGCTAATATGACGGGTAAAAGAGCTACCCTTTGTCTATGCTCGGGAGTTGGAGGATCCAGATGAATGTTAGAAATAAGTAAGTTTAGGAGCTTAGCTTTGTTTTAGCATTGTATGTATGTATTTTTCAAGGAATTAAATGCCTTTCAAGTACCATAACTTGTAACCATATTTCTATTCTTTAAATAAACTTATATTATTACAGGCTTGTGTCTGTGTGAGTACAAAGGAACTGATCCATCTAAGTCTGGCCTAGGCCATTCAGTCAACTACCGTGAAACGAACCAGAGCCTTGAGGTTTGAGTCCCTGGAGTTTGGGGAGACTCGGTCTGCAAGGGCTGGGGAGTTCGCCTGTAGGACTTGCTGTTAAAAGGGGTGATGGCACCTACCGTAGGGCTGTTTGCCCTGAGAAACCACACACCCAGGTGACTAGGGCATTTGGCCAGCTAGGTGGAGGTGTGCACATATTTGTACTCAAGGCTCATTTGCCTGGGAACTGTACTCTGCTCTCTCTTAGAGACCCAAGACCAAGACTATTTTAAATGTTCCCCTTTGTCTAGTAGTTCATTTGAAGATGCTTTAATCCTAGAGCAGCTAGTGCTAGATTTCTTTCTGCAATACCTATGTTCTTATACCCGTCAATATCTATGTTTCAGCTCTTATAACAATCTCCATTCACTTACTAAGCAAGTGAAATAAGTGGAACTACTGAAAGCTCTTTATAGTGTTGCAAATTGAGATTAGCATAGAGTCCCTTTCTAACAGAACATTTAAATTACCCTCATCAGATTTAGGGCAGCTAGCTTTGCTATGAAGGGCATCGTTTGTGAAATGTGACCTAAGAACTTCTCCTACTAAGGATGGCAAAGGTGAGCTGCAATTACTCCACTCTAATAGAGATATAGTTTCTGTAAACCTACCACTGTTGTGTGTTGCAGTTCAACTGTGCACAAGCTGCTAAGATGATCTTGCTGGTTTTGAATTGCAGGCTACAGTTTTTATTGTAGAATGTCAGTTCCTTTGTTTTTTGGCCTGATCTCTTGCATCTTTTTCTTAACAGTGTTCTTTCAGAGGACCAGGATAGTTATCTCTGTAACGTCACCTTGTTCAGGAAGGCAGTGGATGAATTCAGACACAAAGCCAGGGAAAACAAGTAAGTGGTCCTCCAGCAGCTTGTTTTTCTGCTGAATGGCAGTTATACAGCACCCTTCAATTCTCTGTTCTCTCTAAATGCAGGTTTATGGTCCGTGACTTTCAGTATAACGAAGAAGAGATGAAGGCAGATAAAGAAGAAATGAACAGGCTGTCTACTGACAAGAAGAAGCAGTTTGTAAGTTAAAAACGAACTTATTTTAGAAACCAAAGAAGTCTTCAGGTGGCCACAATAGTTCTTCCTTGCCTATCTCTGCTTCTGAGGTTTGCAAAAGGACCACTGAGGGAAGTCTCTAATTTCTTGAGATATAAGAAATAATTGCACTAACTATAGAGGGTGCAAAACCGCTTTTGGTGGTATGAAAGTTGTACTGGTAGTTATCATAGACCACAGCTTAAGCTGTGCTTCTCCTAAAAGCCAAGTTTACCTTCCTGATGTTGAAATATGGCAGTCTCCCAAGATCTCTGCAACAACTGTGGCCTGTATGGGCACAGATCAGCCTCTTCCTCATCTCACCCCTCTCGCCCCTTCTTCACAGAAAAGGTGCTTGATGGGCAGTTGTTCCCTATGCAAGGCCCTGAATACTTCTGCATGCACACTGGGCATTCTGGGTTGCTACAGTTTCCATAATACCTCATAGTGGCATTGTATACAGATCTGTATATTGCCTATGTATGTCTCCAAAGAACTTGTGTTAACAAAACAAAATTTCCTGCCAATGTAACTTGCTCCATTTCTATATTTACATTTGTCTGAAGACTTTCAAAGCTTAGTTTCTCTGACCAAAAATTGTTTCAGTGATGAGCAGCCCAATCCTATCCTACGCTCTGTTCAGCGATCCAACTATGCCAGTGCTGGCAAAGCTACATCCTGAGCAGAGTAGGTGGGGTTGGAAGTCTCCTTGGGGTAAAGGAATCTTTGATCCCTTACCCTGGGTAAGGCCCCAGTCTCGGCAACAGGCTTCCTCGGATCTGCGCCTGCTATTTTGGCGGCGGAAATCAAGGCTGCCCATGTCGGGTGGAACAGGCCTGAGTGGGGGATAGGATACGGCATACGCTGCTGCCGCTGATCCCGCCCCTCCCAGCCTGATCTGCCCCCCCACCCTGAAACGCTCCTAGAACACCCCCAAAACGCCCACCCCTGCACCGCACAGCCCAGCTACGGCTTACCTGCACCACACGCCATCGAGATCTGGCCCGCAGAAGCCCACACAGACCTTACAGCAGCTTTTGCAACGGTCCTGGGCTGGTGCAGTCATCTTACGCCAGCCTAGCAGCCGGATAGGACTGTGCAATAACTCTCATCTTGACACATTCTGGCCTATTCTGTAAAGCAAGTGCAGCAACATTGCCTTACACAAAGCCCATTTTAGTACAGCAGAAAGCCTCCTGCTGCTTAAATTGGCTATTTCTTTTGCTGTCCAATTGCAGGGCCCTCTTGTCCGGTGGCTGAAAGTGAATTTCAGTGAAGCATTCATTGCATGGATTCATGTGAAAGCACTCAGAGTCTTCGTTGAATCTGTTCTAAGGTGAGTATATAGATGAGTAGATGTAGCTACATGAGTTATCTATCGCCCATCTTTTTCAGGAACCACAGTACTCTACTCCAGTGAACTTTGATAGCTGTATTCTTGCCAGGATTCTCTGTGGCTTTTAAATTAATATTTTAATGCAGAATGTTGTCAACTTAATGCATGTAAATGAGATCACATTTTACTAAAATCACACAAGCAGAGAACTTGGTGAGTGACACGTTAATATAAATCTTCATGTTTGAGACATCTGAAGCCAACACTAAAGAATTGTTGCTCTTCTGTTTTTGCTCCCTGACACACATGGTTAATGAGTTCTCTTGAAGTAGTGGTTCCTAAACTTTTTAGACTCGCGGCTCCCTTGACCTCCCTCGCCGTTAGCTGTGGCTCCCCATTACAGTGCACTGAGACAGGCACTCTTTACATGCTCAGAGGCACCCTTTCTAATATGTGTGTGTATATTCCCAAAACGAGCCCTAAAGTGGATTTTCCATGCTGAGCAGCAGCTAAGCCAGGAGCGCACAGGGTGGGGTAGGGATGCTGCCCTCCCTCCATTGGTAGGCCTGGGATGCCTACCTGGTAGAGGGCACTGATGTCGTCTGCTTTAGTCCTATTCATGGCAAGAGAAACATCAAAGCATGGGAGGGAGGTCATTTCTTTTCATTGGTCATGCCCCACCCCAGTTGCAGGAGAGAAAGCTCCTTTCGGTAGCATCTTTGCAAAATGAAAAAAAGATTATTTTACTGCAAGGCAGTCTCCAATGGGGGGAGGGGGTGTCCCAGCAAATAGAGTGGGGAACTAACTTAGAGGTGGGTCAAAAAGCAACAAAGGAGGAAGGAGAGAGATCCTAATAATTATAACAGCTGCCTCCTCTTCCTCTGGCTTAAACAAGATGTGTTAATTTGCCTAATTGCCTGTTGTAGACTGTTGTTTGACTAGGATAAGGACAGCAGCTGCAAACCTGTTAAATCCAAAACGTGGAAGAGCTAAAGACTAAAGTCTTTTGAAGTGAACTGTGAGTGACCCATGAGTGACCCAATGTGAAGAGGCAGCTTGTTTTCCGGGTCTTTGTTTTTGCTCTCTCTCTCTCTTGCTAGCAAGAATATGTGACAATTAAAAGACTAAGGTGATGCCCCTGGCTGCTTTCCATGATGCACTTGGGAGTTGGGAACCTCTGTCTTGAATCAGTGAATGTTACTGGAGAAACGATTCCAGTGCTCTTCCAAAACTAATATACATTAAACTGCCTTGGAGGTCCTTTTGGGGGCAAAGCAGTAGGATATATAAATACCTAGAAATGAACAAACAGTGAAAACACATCCACAGCTGTCTAGGCTTTCTCCACCTTTGTAGGAATTCTTATGCAGAGGAGACTTTGTATAACAGGTATAGCATGTAACTATTCAATAGCTGTCACTATAGGATTTATCTATTATTGGGTACCATACCATAACTGTTTACAAGAGTTTGCTGCACGGTAGTGATAAACATGTGAAAAGCTGTTTTCCTGCATTCTCTTGTGAGACAATAAGCCTCATATTTATTATGCCAACTACTTGGATGGATTTGTCTGTCATGTTTCTGAGTGTCTGCAATGATTAGCAGTAAATATCTTTGGTTACAGTTGCACGTGGTAAGCATCGTTCTTGGTTGTGTGTTTCCACCCTTTGACAATGAATTTTTGTTTAAGCCTGTACCTTAGAATGAAAAGGTGACTGATCCAAAGGGACTCGTTGCCAAAGCCCTAAAGCGAGATTGTTTATCAAATGGGAATTGCTTGTTAATGCCTCAAGAACGACAGGCCATTGGACACAATAAAGAACTTTTTAATGTTACAACAATTACTAGCTAAACAGAGTAAATAAGAATATATAATTTATTACACACACACACACACACAAGATGAATAATACAGTATGTTATTTTTTTTTTTTTGAACCATGTATGGCGATAGCCGGGGTGGTGGTATTAATTATAAAACTTTTTGGGAGATCCCTAATAAAATATGAGTGATTCAAAATAAGAGAGATTATCCCTTTCAGATGGAATGAAAGCAGTAATAAATATATGGCCTTTAATATCACTTTCATTCCCTATAAAATTTAGATTTTAAGAGGGAAGACTAAGTAGATTCTTATGTAGCAGCTAAAAAAACACCTTTGTCTGAACTACTAGGTATGGTTTGCCAGTCAACTTCCAGGCTATGCTCCTTCAACCCAACAAGAGAACATTGAAGAGGTTGAGAGAGGTTCTGTATGACTTGTACAAGCACCTTGACAGCAGTGCAGCAGCTATCATTGATGTGAGTAACCTGATGGAGTTCAGTTACTATCCCAGTTTTGACATGATGTTGATTAGTTTTCTGACATTAAGTAAAAACTTGTGGCCTTCAGCTATATCTTTCATTTTGGAAGGCAATGCTGACTGGATGGCTCATAAGATTCTGTGCCCTGTCGTAAAGAGTGCCACTGTGTGTTAATCGGAGCCTCCGAGGGCACACAGTGGAATTCAGGTTTGGGGGACTATCAGGGATGTTGTGCAACATGGCATGTGGGCTTGGGGGGGGATTCCTGAAATTAGGGCATTAGCACCTCCATGAGTGAGGCTTTTCCCTTCCCCCTGCAATCCCTTGTGCAGCATGCCATATTCCCAAGGGACTCTTGACCCTCAGGAATGCCTGCTCTGGGAGCTACAGTAAGGGATGGGGAAAATCCCTTTATGCTCATGCTGTTCCATGGCATAGTGTGGATTCAATAGCTCTGATTTGAATATTGGATGTGTATATATTGTGCATTTAAATAAAAACCTGACTACTTGAAAAATGAATGCTATATAAAAAAAATCTTGTCTTTTTATATAGGCAACCATGGATATTCCAGGTTTGAACCTCAGTCAGCAGGAATATTATCCTTATGTGTATTACAAGATAGACTGCAACTTGCTTGAATTCAAGTAGATAATTTCTGACCCCGACAATCCTCTCAGTGTTGATGTACAAGCAAAAACGAGGTTGAAGAACGGCGATGCTTCTAACTCTCTTGTAAACCTGTGCTTGCTTCTTCCTTCCTTTTGCATAGGAGAATAATCCCCATAGTGGTCCATCTCTTGATATTTTCTTTTTAAAAGAAAAGTGTAAGTATTGCTTTTAATTGATCAGGTCTGTAAATGTATATTGAGAGAATCAGAGTGTATTTATAAATAGGCATTTATTTAAAAACAGAGAAAAGGTCATTCCTCTTTCGTACCGTGGTCTGCATCAATTCCATTAACTATCCTCCATAAAAAACCTTGTTTACAAAGGAAGATAGTGGAAAAAACACTTATGCCATTTTGTTCACTGTGTTTCGTAGATACAAAGCTGTAAACGTTGTTGAATTGTGATGTAAGATATGTGGAGATTGATATTCAGTCTGTGCTTTCTGAATGTTTTAAATTTACAATAAATTGAGCACTGGAACCATTCACAGGAGAAAATAAAAGCACCTGTGCAACTGTATTGCCTCTCTGTCTCACTCAGTCAAAAGTTGTACAGCCTGTTTATGGGATAAGATTATATGCCCCAATATTAAGGTAAGCAATTGTCTTGGGAGCCTTGCAGGTGAGTCTAAAATAATTCCTTTGGTATTGCTTTTTGGCGTGAAAAAATTAGGAGTATGAAGAAGTACAGGACAAAGTTTGACAATAAGTACTTTCAGGTACTGTGCCTAAATAAGTAGCAAAACATTCTGTATCCATTTGGAGGCCCGCTTCATTCTACCATGCATTTTAGTGCATCTTGTTGGATGGTTAACCATTGGTTAACCAAAAGTTTTAATCACTTGCAGCAAACATTAAAAATGAGACACACAATGCAGTATAAAACAATAAATCCTAGTACAGATTCAGCAGTCAACCACTTGGACCACCACATGTGCCTTCCAAAGTTTCTGAGCTGGAACAGCAAACCTAGCCACTCTAAACATAATAAATGTATTGCAGTTAGAAAGTAAGAACGTAATGTAGTATTTTCAAATAATATTACTAGAACATCTTTGTTTCTGGGGCACTAGAGGGCACTGTTGTGCCACTTTGAAATTACATTAAACTCTATGCATTAGGTTTTGGTGAAATGTTAGAGAGAAATTTTATTTATTTATTTATTTCATCTAGGAGCTCTATTTAATATATTTCTAATTCTATTGGCAGTTTGTTAGGATAGTGACATGATATTCTAGGAGTACCAGAAACAAGCCAGAGTTCAGTTTCACTTTTTCGGTATCTACACTATGCTTCTCTGTCATACTTTTTCTTCCATATGATATAGGAAGAAAGGTAAAAGGCTGATAATGCTCAGCTATACATGAGAACGCTATGCCGGTTGGTGCCTTTGTAACATATTGTTACAAATCTGTTGCTTGCATATATACAAACCTACTGATCCATAGTTCTAGAACGGGTGGGGAACCTCTGGCCCGCGGGTCGATCCGGTCTGGCCCCTGCGGGACCTAACCGATCCGGCCCGCGGGACCGGAGGCTCCACCGCCCGCCTGCCTAGTCACTTTAAAATCGGCCTTTCTGCAGCTGCGCAGATCGCCGTTGAGGCCGAGAGATTGCCCTCTTGGCCTCAACGGCGATCTGCGCAGCTGCAGAAAGGCCGATTTAAACTGGAGCTGACGCGGGAAGGCGGCGGCGGCAGTTGTTGCCGCCGCCGCCCCCCCCCCTGGAGCCTCAGGTAAGCGTCCGTGGGTGGGTGGGAGTGAGGGAGAGTGGTCCGTGGGTGGGTGGGTGGGTTAGAAGGGTAGATTCGCTGGGGGGGGTGTCAAATTTGCGGTGGGGGGCCCAAAAATTTCCCAATGGGGAAATGGCCCCCCACCGCAAATAGGTTCCCCACTCCTGTTCTAGAATTATGAGATGAGGGAGAAAATTCTTAATCCACTTTCTCCATAGTATGCATGATTTTATAAAACTTGGGTTACCCTTTAGATGCCTTTTGAGGAAGCGGGGGGGGGGCATGTGCTTCAACCTCGTAATCACTGTGGTTGCCCTTCTCACTCTCTTGTTCTAGCCCTCATTGGCCGCAGTGTCCCTCTCCCTAGTAACCCACCTGCACTACCATTGTGCTTACTCAGAAGTCCATTATATTTTTAAGGCAATGCTTACAATATACAGTAATTGACTGGAACTTCTTTTCTGGAGTGTCTTTATTGGGGAAACATTGATCTGACAACCTTTACTACCACTCATTCCTAGCTAGCTGTGTAACAGCTCCACCCCTACCAGGCCCTTCACTGGCTCTTTGTGTACAATTCTCTCCTCTGGTCCTTTATGATTATAACCCATTGTCTCTGTTATAGTTTTGCCTTCTTAAAACTTTCTTCTCTCCAACTGTCATGAGCAAGGGGCCCCTCTCTGAGTAAACTCCTTTTTTTCCCCCAAAGGGCAGCATTGTGTGTATACCGAGGCTGGCCTAGGAAGTGACCTGGTCATTCTCCATTCTGACCAGAACTTTCGGTCTTTATCACACAACCTTCCTGTTTCAACCATCAGTTGGAGTCTCATGACTACCTGATTTACCCATAGAACAACAACCTTGACCAAGTTTCCTGGTTTCCTTCTGGATTTAGCTCACGCCTGGTGATTAGTCTAGTTCATTCATCTGACTTGGGAGCAGGAAATTTGAATATCTGTTAATTTCGAACTGTTGAAACATGAGGGGCGGGCAAGTGGGATAAGATTTTTCACATGGGTGACAGGAGGATGCAGAATTGTAAGTGGACTTAAGGGAAGTCTTAAACAGACTCTGGTTTTTCTTTATTTAGAATTTTGTCTCTTGATCTCAAGGACAGAATTTGATTCTCTTCCCCCTCCCCCTTGTTTCACTTTAATTCTCAATCAAACTTTTCCTTGGTTTTAACCAAATTACATCTGCCTAGTGCTTTAACCTATAGAGTGATTGGCCAGGTGCAGGGGTGGGGAACCTATTTGCAGTGGGAGGCCATTTTCCCATAGGGAAAATTTGTTGCAGGCCGGCCGTCAGGCGGGCCGATTTTTTGGGGGGCCCCCTGCAAATTTGACCCCCCCACACGAATTTACCACCCACCCACCGCTCGCCCTCCCTCCCACCCACCGCTCACTTGCTCGCCCTCCCTCCTCCTTCCGCTCGCTCGCCCTCCCTCCGATTCCGAGAGGGCAATCTCAGCTTCAGCAACGCTGTGCGCAGGTCCAGGAAGGCCGCTTTCCAGGAAGCGGCCTTCCTGGACCTGCGCACAGCGCCGCTGAAGCCAAAATTGGCGAGAGGGCAATCTCAGCTTCAGCAACACTGTGCGAAGGCTATTTTTAAACCAAGGAGGTGCGGGAAAGCGGCGGCGGAGCCTCCAGTCCAGTCCCACGCGGGCTGGGCCGGATTGGCCCGCGGGCCGGAGGTTCCCCACCCCTGGCCTAGTGCAATGTTTCGCAAACTTTTTTGACCCGCGGCTCCCTTGACCATTGGCGACCATGGACTGCGGCTCCCCATTACATTATGTTGATGCCTGCCAGTTGGCATTGCAGCATATTCCGAGAGGATTCTGTGGCACTCCGGCTCCCCTGGCTGGTATCCGCGGCTCCTCTGGGAACCACGCCTCCAACTTTGGGAACCACTGGCCTACTGTCTCTACCTTGCTCAGCTTTGCTCACTTTCTAGAGAAGGCTTTGGTGTGGATTTGATTGTATGGGGATGTGTGGATGAGAGGTATAGAAGCAAAGCAAGGAGGTAAAGATGCTCCCCATCCTTCTCCCTCTTCAAGGGACTCAGTGGTTTGGCAGAGAGACCCCCAGCTGGGTGAAGTGGTGGTAACTTGACCATGACCCCACATTGCTGGTGGCAGCAACTTAACATAAGAGCCGAGCTGGATCAGTCCAAAGGCCCATCTGGTCCAGCTTACTGTATCTCACAGTGGCCCATCAGATGCCTCAGGGAGCACACAAGACAACAAGATACCTGTATCCCAGTGGTTCCCAGCCAGGGGAGCCGCAGAGTGCCATGGAATCATCTTGGGAAAACTGCAGTGCCAATTGGCAGGCATCAACATAATGTAATGGGGAGCCACAGCCAATGGTTGCCAATGGTCAAGGGAGCTGCAGGCTGAAAACGTTTGGGAAACACTGCTGTATTCTTTCGCCACTCCCTTGCATCTGTCATTAAGAGAGAGCCTACTACTAAAACCAGGAGGTTGCATATATACATCATGGCTTGTAACCTGAGATGAACTTTTCCTTCATAAATCTGTCCAATCCCCTTTTAAAGGCATCCAGGCCAGGTGCCATCACCACCTCCTGTGGCAAGGAGTTCCACAGATTAATTACACGCTGGGTAAAGAAATTTTTCTTTTGTCTGCTGTAACTCTCCCACCACTCAATTTTAGTGGATGTCCCTTACTTCTGGTGTTGTACAAGAGGGAAAAGAACTTTTCTCTATCCACTCTTTCCATCCCATGCATAATTTTATGTCTCAGCTGTCTTTTTTTCCAGACTAGAACCCAAAATGCTGAAGCCTTTCCTCATAAGGGAGGTGCCCCAGCCCACTAATCATTGGTTGCTCTCTTCTGCAACTTTTCCAGTTCTTGAGATGTAACAGCCAGAACTGGACGCAATACTCCAGATTTGGCATTACCATCAATTTGTACAATGGCCATTTTATTCTCAATCCCTTTTTTTTAATGATTCCGAGCATGGAATTGGACTTCTTCACAGCCACCGCACACTGGGACAATGTTTTCATCTAGCTGTCCACCAGCACCCCAAGATCTCTCTCCTGTCACAGACAGCTCAGAACTCATTAAGGTTCTGAAGGTAAAAAGAGTCCAATCTCTTCAGAGTGGCTAACAAGCAGAGTTTGTTGGCGAGAGGTGAAAAGCGGTTTGCCCCAAGGATCAGTCTTGGGACCAGTGCTTTTTAACTTGTTTATAAATGACCTGGAGTTGGGGATAAGCAGCAAGGTGGCCAAGTTTGCGGATGACATTAAACGTTTCCAGGTGGTAAAGACCAGAAGGAATTGTGAAGAGCTCCAGAAGGATCTCTCTCCAAACTGGGAGAATGGACTGCTAAATGGCAGATGCGCTTCAATGTAAGTAAGTGTAATGTTACGCATATTGGGGCAAGAAACTTATTGGATTTGATGTAGTTCAGGGTGGGGAGAAGTACCAGAGGAGAACATGGCCCTTAGTGCTATCCTGGGGATTGCCACACTAACCCATAGTGTTTATTGGGTTTCCATTATCCCCTCTATCACGAATACATGTTGGCCCATCCCATGGCTGTCCAGCCATAACACACATTCTCGTCTTGTGCCACCATTTTGGGTGACTGTGGTGGCACCCTTTTCTCCTTTGTGGAACAACTAGCGCAGTGGGTGGCTTAAGGCAGTGGATCCCTAACTGCTTGAGGTGCACTCAATACTTGGGTGGATGTAACCGGTTATCATTTATCTTGCTGTCTGGCAGCAATAGCAGAAAATAATGTAATAAACTACGTATTTCTGTGACCGTAGCTCTCTAGCATCATCAAGTTTAATCCCTAAAGTTCAGCTTCAAATACAATGTAATTTTTTTTTACAAAAACTAACTCCAAAATACCCTTGATCTCATTCCCATAATGTAACCTATTTGTGTGTATTGAGCCTTGAGAGTTTTTTGGGGTGGGATGGGGTGGGGTGTGATATTATATAAGGCCGTTATCCAAGATGCTTGAGGAAGAAAACTGCTTTGAGATGGAAGGGGTGCTATGAAGGAGGTTATGGATAGTAGAAATTCCAAGGGGAAGATCAGTCCGGAAGATTCCATTTAAAGGGCTATGACATGAATTATGCAGTAAGCCTTACTAGAAGTTATTTCCATATTTTCCATTGCATCTTATTTAATAAAAGCATGGGTTCATATATGGTGCCAGAGGCCTCTGGTCTACCCACCTGCAGAGGAAATTGGCTCTGAAGATACCCCTGAAATGTCTTCCTTGGAGCAGTTTTACTTTTCTTCCTTTCCTTTGCCCTGACTAGTTTTGTTCCTCTTCTTTCTCTCTTCCTCTGACCCCCTCCTGCCGCCCAACACCACTCTTGAAACTACCACTTTAGCGGAGGTTGCTGTTTAGAAGGATTTCCTGTTGCTAGGCAACAACTTCTTTGGCACAGCCTGGTTTCCATGTGCTGACAGGAGCTTTTTCATCAAGTAATGAAGACTCAGTGTCTGCTGTACCAAATCCAGCTAGATTGATCTGAAGTAGGATATATTTGCCATCTAGATGTTTGCCATCTAGGGTAGGTAGGTGAACATTTTTAATATGCTATTTTTCAAATGACGTCACCTAAAATTAGATTAATGCAGTGGACCTATCTCCATTGGGTGAATCCTTTTGTCCGGTGTAAAATGTAAATAAATACAGTATAGCTCACACTATGCTACTGACTTGTAGCAAATGATACCAAAGTCGGTTTTTATACTTCGAGTTAAAGCAATTGCCTTTTCATAACAACCTTAGAATATCTAGCAAATATTACATTTGTGTTTTTAAAATAAAATATCAAAGCAGCTTACAAAAAAGATTTAAAATGATATAAACCCATCAAACATAAACAATAACTAACAGGTACTTAAAATAGATTTAGAAACATGACAATGATATTTTCTAGTGACTGCTGGTGGTGTTCTGCATTTGTTTAGAATGTGAGCCCTTTTGAGACGGGGGGCCATTTAGTTATTTGATTTTCTCTATAAATGGCTTTTGTGAACTTTTTACTTGAAAAGCAGTATATAAATATTCTTATTAATAATAATAAATAATCTTTGCTGGCCTACATACTAGCAAAGTAATGAAGCACTTCTTTTCTTTCATCTGTTTATATTCTTCTATTCACAGAGTGTTCCCTGCACTGAGGACACATCTCAAGTGTCCCTCAGGATCAGGGCAACCCAACCAGGTCTGCTACGCAAGGCTGCTCCTGACTCGCTGCTGCCTTTACTGAGGTGTGTGCACACCCCCTAAAAAAAAAAAAAAACCACCCTTACCTCCTCACCATATTCCTTCCATCACACAGTTCTTTCCCAAAAACAGGAAGGGACCACACAAGGAAGGAGCGCTTCACTAACCCTCCCCTCACTCTTTCCTTGCATGGCGTTTTACATTTTAAGGGAAAATGTGTGCCTTTAAACGCTTTGTGAAGAGGGAGGAAGGTATGGAAGTGGATCGATGCAGCTTACATCTGTGGTGGGCTGGAGAGAGGCGGCTCCCACATCACCTGCACTCAACAAGAGCCACAACATCCACTTCGTGGCTGGGCCAGGCCTACTCAGGATGGGAGAAAACCTTGGGTTTCATTTCTGGAACATATTATGATACTAACTTTATGAACTACTTCCTGCTCAAATGTCTGCTAGTTTCCTCAACCTTTCATACAGTTGTGTGTGTCGCATACCCCCTGCCCTCCCCCTTGTCCAAGGAGGCAATTCAGTGTTCTGGGGCTGTGGGAAAGACTTCTTTAGTACAAAAGAGGCAGGAGGCTTTCTTTCAGTCACTTGGCTTAATGGAAATGAGATCAAATCGTGCGGGGCTACAACATAAATGCCCAGGTTACCTCACCATTTTATAAACTTTATCTGAATTGTGCTATACTGTGAGTGAATGAGTGAGTGAGTGAGAGGAATTTGTTGCGTTTGACAAAGAATAATAAATCAAGCTTGCTTGAAAACCCAAAATATGTTAGAAATCCACATTGTACACGTAGACCGCTTTTGTTCTTTCTCCCTGTTTATCAACATATAAACTGAACTAAAAATGCACTAGATGGAGTACTCATAATAACCTATTAACATCATTGTATAATGGGCAAGCAAGCCTGACTCTGACTCATACTTGCCATTGTAACCTTCTTACTACAGTACTAGCTTACAGTTCCCAGCTTCCAGGTCTCTAAGTACCAGTACCATTACACTGGCCATTTGTGATCACTCTTTTTTTAAAAAAAAATCAAGGCATACTTTAAAGATGGCTTTATAACTATGCCCTCTTGTAATCAGATGCAATAATTTAACCCTACTTTTCATTCCTCTATGTGCAGATTTCTTCTAATTCACCTGTAATCGCTAACTATTTTACAGTACTGTATTTAACAGTAATAGATTGAAGTATTTTACATAATGTGCCTTATGTAACGTAAAGGTGTCGCACAATGGACCTTCTTCCAAAACCCTAACTCTTTCCCTTCCAAAGTCTCCCATTCTGCCCTCCCCCAATGACTGCACCAGTGGAGGAGCTGGGTAGGATTGCCCTGTAAGTCTTCTACTCCACAATGGGTCTCCTTGGACCTACACCAGCACTTTAGCTGGTGCAAGTTCGAGGAGAAAAAGGAGGCGGGGAAGCTGCCAAAAGGGAGGATAGGATCCAGCTCACGCCATTGCCACCGGATCCACCCATTCCCACAGCCCCCCCATGCCCCCCTCCCCACCCTATTTTGCCCCCTCACCACTGCTTTATCTTTTCTGGTGAGTGCAACGAGAGCCAGTGACATCTGGGGAGCACTGCCACCTCTTGCTGCAGTGCTCCCAAAATGGCCACTGATGGAGCATTCTGCACTCTGTCAGCAGCCATTTTGCGACAACGGAACTCCATTGTTGCAAAACGCTACAGCCGGCAGCCCAGTCTGGCATACGATTGGGCTGTCAGACAACAACAGGAGGCAAGTGTGTGAACATTTGCCATTAAATAAAATAAGTATAGGTAGAATAAGAGGCTATGGATGCTGATTCTGATTAAAGAAAAAACTTGAATTATGCTGTTTTCAAGGATATATTATATAAATTTAAGAAATAAATAAGGATGGCTAATATTGCCTATGTACATTTATTATGGCATTAACTGTGTATGATGATGCTATCCTTTTTTAATTGCTACTTTATAATAACATAGGGATTTCTCAACTCAGAACAAGGGTTAGAACAAGATTTTTTTTCTATTTCTGCTATGCTAATACTGAAATCTGCCTATTGGGCTGGGCTGGATCCAAAAGGACACTTGTATGAGTGGAAAGAGTTCACAATTTCTGCCAGCTGCCCCCTTCAGCAACAGTTCCCATTGCCTCATCCCACACAATTCCTGAGGGTCCTCTATCTGTCTGAAGAGGTACAGTGGGCTACAGCATAGAGAAGGGGGCAGGAAAGCCCAATTCTACAAATAGAACCTTGCTCACAGTTAGGAACCAACTCATTATTGAGGAGGAGGAGGCCTAAGTGATTATATCAACAAAAGTGTGAAAAAATTACTGAAGGCTGTAAAAATGGAAAATATCTTAATAATAGCAGGAACCAAGCTTGAATATAAGAAACAGCAATTTGAAAAATAAACCACTGCATAGACAACATCTGAAAAATATTGAAGGAAAATGTGATAACAACTTGACTTGGGCATGGCTAAAATGCCCAAGTTACTATTACAAAAGAAATGGGCAGCCCAATCCTACTTAAAGATTGGGCGGCCAGCCAAGGCCATCTGCCTGATCCAGTGCTCTGCTGCGGGCTGCCTGCAGCAGGCAGCCCGCGGCAGAAAGTCTACTTGAGAAAAGGGGATGATCGTCCCCTTCCCCGAGTGTAACGGCGGCTGGGGCCGGTAGGCTTCCTCGGATTTCTGCCAGCTATTTTGCTGGCGGAAGTCTGAGGAGGCCGTGTAACGGCCCAGCCGCCCTCCGGAGCCCGGTGGAGACCAGGATATGGCGGGAGCCATGTCCCTGCCCCCCCCTGGAGCGGCTGGGCCTATGGCTGCCCTCCCGCTACTGCCCGAAACGCCCGCCCGCCGGATCCAACCTTACCTGGGTCTGCCGGCTGGTCGAGTCCTCGGCTGCAGGAGCAGGGTAGGCCGGCCTTGCGCCGGCCTGCCCTGCTCTAAAGTAGTCCACAAACGTGCTTTACGGCACATTTGCGACTACTTTGGGCTATTCAGGGTGGCGGATCGTTAGGTCTGCCACCCGCAAAGTAAGTTGGATTGCGCTCTGAAGGGCTGATTTTCGCTGCACAAGAACAGGCACTGCAAACAAATGTCATAAAGACTAAAATCCAGAAAGTCAGTGAAAATCCTAAGTGCAGACTGTGCCAAGAAAAAGATGAAACTGTGTCTCACCTGATACTTGAGTGTAGTAAGATTGCGCAGACAGTCTACAAAGTTAGGCATGACAGAGTTGCAAAACTACTCCACTGACATTATGTAAATGTATAATTTGCCAGCCTCAGAAAATATATGGGAACATCAGGTCAAGAAGGTGGTAGAGATTGAGCAAGCTAAGATCTTGTGGGATTTTAGAATCCAAACGGATAGACACCTTGAACATAACAAACCTGATATAACAATAGTAGAAAACAGAAAGGTTTTGAAAATTAATATTGCAATTCCTGGAGATGACAGAGTTGATGGAAAATAACTGGAAAAAATGATAAAAATATTGGCTATTGATAAACTATTGATAAATGATAAACCTGGCTATTGAAATAACACAACTATGGACAAAACATGCAAAGGTGGTCCCCATTGTCATCGGGGCGCTTGGAACAATCTCCATTTGGGGGGATTATTTTAAGCAGCTAGAATGTACTGAAATAACACCATCGAAATTGCAAAAACGGCACTTTTAGGAACATCTTACATATTGCATCAATACCTAGTTGATACTTAGGTTTCAGGTTGAAATTTGTATCCACCATTTAGCACCTGTCAATGACATTTTTTTATCTATCTGACTCTTTTCTATGAGGTTTTGAATAAATAAAATAATAATAATATTTTGATTTTTTGTATTACTACAATGCTGATGGTTTCTCTTTTCACCTTTCACCCCCCCCTTATTTTCTCAACTGGCGTAGGGCCCAATCCTATCCAACTTTCCAGTACCAATGCAGCTGTGCCAACAGGGCACGCGCTGCATCCTGTGGTGGTGAGGCAGTCACGGAAGCCTCCTCAAGGTAAGGTCACATTTGTTCCCTTACATTGGGGCTGCATTGTGGTTGCATCGGCTCTGGAAAGTTGGATAGGATTTGGCCCAAAGATACTGGGGTACCGTAGGGTGCAATAGTTTGTATCTCCATCTCTAGCACTGGGTAGGTATATAATTATTTTTCCTTAAAGAAAGTCATTTATAATCTTAAATATATAGTGTACTTTTATGAGCTATGTTATACATAATATATTTCATGTTCTTAAAGTAGGTTAAACTTGACAAGAAAGAAAATATTACATATGTCTCAATTTTTTGCAAAGTGTCAATTTTTTTCTGGGGAAAAAAAATCCCAGAACAAATGTGCGCTCCCCACAAATGGCTTCAGTAAATTATACATCTTCAGCCTTATGTCTACAAAACAAATAATTCGCAATAAGACCATCCTACTCTCTCCTCCCCCTGACATGTTGCTAGTATTTTCTTACAGGAAACAAAATTATAATTATTATCTCACACTGAAGTAAGGAGTAATACTAAATTATTTTCTGGGAAAGGAAATAAAGGTTTGTGGTGTCATGTTTTGATACAAATGCAACAATCTATTCAGTGACGCTCTGATGAGTCAGTTCAGTGGGTGGAAGATGATTTTATGTAATAACACAGTATCATTCATTTTCTTCATTTCACTGTGTCACCCGGCAGCAAGCAGTCACTGCTCAGCAACCAGTGAGTCAGGGATGTGTACACAACTGAAGTGGGTTACTATATATCTCACAATATTGACAGATGTAATCCGCATCTCTTTCAGAGCAACCTTTGTTTCCAAGATCCTAAGATTTCTTCCTCTCCTGATCATCACATGAGAGAGAGATTTCAAAGTTCTTGCAAAAAAAAAAAAAAACCCTCACAAATCTATTAACACCTAAGTAACAGAGAGGCTGCAGACTCAACGGAAGGTTGGGGAAAGGGAGAGAAAGAATTACTCTCATCTGTTTGGGAGATTGTAAAATCAGAGACCCTCTCGTTCCAAATAATATGCCTGATGATGAGATCCAAAGAATATTGGATGAAATGTCATGTTTAATATTTTTCTATGTTTTTAATTGTTTTTATTTGCCCCTGGGCTTTTAACTGTTTTAAAACTAGGAAATTATTTTTATATTGTGTACATGGCTTTTAGTACCGTAATTAAAACCTTTCCTAATATGCCAAAGCTGTTTAACGTTTGTTTTCAAATTCACAGCATTAAAATATGTTACTACTAGGGTTGTAGGAAGAAATAAAAGTGATAAAACACATTGCAGACTAAAATATGCTAAAGTTATAGTGATAACACCACCCCACGCACATTTTGGTGCCTTAAAAGTTAGACCTATTCTTGGGTATATTTGTGGTGCTGATTCCAAAAATGGCATCATTTTTGCCCTATCAGCTCTAGTTTTGGAGATACAGCATAGCCCCCTTATATGCTGATTCAAGCAGCTTCTTCATGAGGAAGCCAACGCCATGGCTTCCTCACGAGGAAGCTGCTTGAATCAACATATAAGGGGGCTATGCTGTATCTCCAACATGTAATATTTACCTAAAGATTTGTAGCTTTTAACTGATCACCACATGATTAAGAAAACCCCACCAGGTACTGTAATTGTTGGACAACACTAGAAAAAGAATGGGGGGGGGCACAAAAGGAGAAGGGCATTTCTGGTGGAGACACACACAAACTGTGCCCTCCTGCTTGTTAGAGTTGTGGGGGAAAAATGGTGTGTTTCAAATAAGTGCCCAATCCTGTGCTTTGGAAATGGTGTACTGAACAGTATAAAATATGATGTACAGTACACCCTTGAATACTGGCACAACTACAGCTGCATCAGTGTTGAGAAATCCCCCCCCCCAATGCAACCCCAGTTCCACTGGTGGACACACCATGGACACTGGCACAATACTTTTGTTGTTGTTGTTCAGTCGTTAACAACAACAACAAAAGTATTGTGCCAGTGTCCATGGTGTGTCCACCAGTGGAACTGGGGTTGCATTGGGGGGGGGGATTTCTCAACACTGATGCAGCTGTAGTTGTGCCAGTATTCAAGGGTGTACTGTACATCATATTTTATACTGTTCAGTACACCATTTCCCTTGAATACTGGCACAACTACATTTCCCTTGAATACTGGCACAATACACCCTTGAATACTGGCACAACTACAGCTGCATCAGTGTTGAGAAATCCCCCCCCCCCAATGCAACCCCAGTTCCACTGGTGGACACACCATGGACACTGGCACAATACTACACCGACATAATTTAATTGCAGGCACAACTACAGCTGGCATAAACCCTGGGGATGGTGACAGGAGGAAGATCAGGAGGAGCTGAAGTACAGCCTAAATCCCCTCCGGACAACAGACATGCCTCAAATGTCAGTGGAATGCTATGCCAACTGGTGTAGGAATCCCCCTACCCCCAAAAAAACTCATAGAAAACTACAGGGAGAGGGGGAAAACACACACACACACACACACACACACACACACACACACACACACACACACACACACACACACACCATCCATAGCAGAACATTGGCTACAGAGTATAGTCTGCATTCTATCACAGCACACCTACTACCCCAGTACTAGCACCCCTGCCAGGGAGAGCAGGATTCAGATGACAGGGCATGCAGCATGGAGCTATACCTGCTTGGCCTCAGGTTGTTACAAAGAGTGCACAACCATGGGAACTGTGTTCATGGGAGCTATGGAGAGAAAGGGCACTTTGTGCAAACAGCCTGTTACGCCACACAACATGCATGGCAAGATACTTTGTTAACACTTGAAAGGTAAAATTTGCTGCGTGTGCACCCAGGCATTGCTGCACCACCCAGGCATTGCTGCATGTGCACCCAGGTAGCATCATTCTGCCTCACAAACACTGAATATGCATTCTGATCCAGGGACGATGTGTTGCTGATACTACTGTCTATGTCTTGCTAGTCACTCTATGCTTTTCATTGCTCTCTACAGGCAGCTTTCCAACAGGGGAAGGACTCTCCACACGGCCAGTTGTGTAGACCACTGGGGAAGCCCACACACCATGCCTGGCAGCAGTGACCAGTGCGATCCCAGCTGTTCCTTTGTGGGGTTACTTGTTCCAGACATGCCCTCATTTCTCCGACTTCTCAGACTCCATAACAGATGTGAAATGTTTCGGCCAGACCTTACTGACACCTGCTATTTTGCTGTCTGTCAAATAACTTGCAAAAGCACAGGAGCCCTGCTGAGATTAGATAGCTGACAATCCTACTTGCATGTTTCTCTTTCAGATGCTGCAGTGCTCTATCTTGGAGACTTTGCTCAATACAAACTCTGACCTGCTCACACTTGTTCTCATTTTATTAGCAGATAGAAATCCCTTCTCCAAACCCAGGGCTTGGGGTCCATAGCATCCTCACTCTGACTCTGTAGGCCCAAGGGGGGAGTCAAGCTCCTTGGTTGGTTATGAGTTGCCTGTTCTCTACTACAATGATTTATAAGGCAAACAGCTGGGGGGGGGGGGGAAGCAGCATAATGACAGCTATGCTGGAGGCATACATGCAATAATGTGTGACCCCAAATCTAGTCTATGGAACTCTCAAAATATTATATAAGAGTTTGATTAGGCAAGCTTCTCTTACAAAAACAAGTTTGAATAATTCAGCTTCAATAATACTGAAGTGTGAAATAAGGAAGGGCCTGAACAGCTACGTCAGCCTGGATATGTTGTCTAACGTCAGAGTGTTTCTTTTACACATAGTTCTAGAAGCATCACTATCAAGCCCTTTCTTATTTGTGTCCACATGTAAATACTGTTAACAGTGGTGTAGCTAAGGGGGGTCCTGGGGACCCTAGGTGCCAGGCCTCTGGGGGGGGTTGCCACAGGGGTGCCATTTAATAATAATGAATTATTTAGTGAATTTATATCCCACCTTTCTCCCTCATAGGGGACCCATTTAGGTTGGCAGTTCGGATCTGCGATGGGGTGAGCGCTCGTTGCTTGGCCAGCTCCTGCCAACCTAGCAGTTCCAAAGCGTGTCAATGCGAGTAGATAAATAGGTACCGCTTGCGGGAAGGTAAACAGCGCTCCGTGTTCCAGCCGCATGCTACGCGCTGCGGCAAGGAGAGTCACGCCGGCCACATGACCACAGAGGCGTCTCCAGACAACGCTGGCTCTTCAGCTTTGAAATGGGGATGAGCACCACACCCTAGAGTCGGACACAACTGGACTTAATTGTCAGGGGTCACCTTTTTCTACTGTACTGTAAGGGTCTGGGGGGATGGAATGTTACGTTTCTGTGAATGTTTATTAATTATTATCATAGTTAATGTTATACATAATGAGTTTGTTGGGACTCGAGTGTGGAGCAAAAATTTCACCCCCCTAGCTCCTCCTCTGTTAATCTGGCCATGACCTAAAATAAAAAGCTAAATTAAAAAAGCGTAAATTCTAGTCAAAGCAAGTTTTCCATTATTTAGGTTCCAGGCTGAAGTGTAACACCTCAAAATGCCATGAGGTCGCAATACTGTGCATGCTTAGGTAGGAGTAAGGCTCCTTTGATTCAGCAGAATGTGCCTCTGAGTGGCTTATTATTCCCAAATAAGTGAAAAGATTTCAACCTTAGTTAAACTTGGGGTTGAAAAAGACAAGACAGGAAACCCTGTTGAATGATGAAACCAGCTATTTAGAATCTGAATTAACCAAATAGGGTCTGGGAAATTGCTAATGTCTTGTGTTCTGACATAATTATTTCCTCACATTTTGCAAAGCACCGGCTCATTCGTTTTAATGAACCCTTTATTAGGGAAGGGCAGTCCGTCCGTCCGTCCATCCCATAGGTTTTATGTGTTCCAAGTCTGAGCACTAAACTGTTGAATGTGATGACTGGGTGGGTCTGCTTTCTCCGCTCCCAAATACAGTACTGCTCTGGAAGAAGAAGCGCGGAAGAAGGAGCTGTGCTCGAGAGAAGGAGAAGCTGGTCTCTCTCTCTCTCCGAAGCTGAAGACGAGGCTTTCCGCAGAGCCAGTGGTTTGGAGATGGCCTCGCCTCTCCAGTACCAGGAAATGGAAGGGGCCGGGAGCAGAAGCACAGTGCGGCAGTCGGCAGCTGAGGAGGCAGACCGGAGCGAAGAGGACGAGTGTACGGCGTGAGGGGCAACGCCGGAAAAGAGGCGGCCGGGGGCGGACTCGGCCAGAGGGCGGGGAGAGCGAAGAAGCCGATGAAAGGGGGTGCTTGGAAAGGAGGAGGAGAGGCGTTTGGGGAGGGAGGGGCAGGCCGGCGGAGGGAGCCGGAGGTGGGAGGGGAAGCGAAGCAGCTGCTACTGTTAGCCAGCGCCTGCTGCCCGGAGGTTGGGCGGGGAGAGGCGGAACAGGGGCAGGAGGAGGCGCTGCTGCTGCTGCTGCTGCTCCGGCAGTACCGCTGCCCGCGGTGCTGGCGCTGAGAAGGCACTGGTCGCAGAGCCGGGACGATGGGCTGCGGCGGGAGCCGCGCCGATGCCATCGAGCCGCGTTATTACGAGAGCTGGACGCGGGAGACCGAGTCCACTTGGCTGACCAACACGGACTCCGAGCCCCAGCAGCAGGAGAGTGGCAGCGCCGAGCCTGGTGCCCGGGACCCTGGTGAGTGGCGCTCGGGCTCCGGCGGGAGCAGGAAGGAAGGAGCGCTGGCGAGCTTGGCCCTGCGGCCGCCTGAGCTAGGTCAGGGAGCAAGGGGGACACAATCGTCGTCCTCCCTCCTGGCGGGTCGTTCTCGCCCCCGGACCAAAGCTGTTTGCAGGCTGGGAGGAAACTCTCGCCTCCTCCTTCCTAGAAGGACCAGCGAACAGGTAGAAAGGGCGAGAGGAGAACCCGCCGGTGGGCTCTTCTGCAGCTGCAGCCTGGTCATGTTGTTTTAGGAAAATAGCTTCTCCGTATGTATGGATTTGTAGTCTAAGCACGCGCCCTGTCGAAGCTGCTTTAAAACATCTCGTGCTATTGCATGGAATGGGCCTTTCTGCCTTCGGCCGGGCTTTTGTGAGGACGGGGAGACTCCGTTCGTCCAACTGCAGATTCTCTCTCTGGGCCATTCTGGTTCTCTAGGCTCTTCAGTACCAGGAGCAAGTGGTCTCTTCGAGAGGGGTTAAAACTTCTTTTCCCCTGCAGCTGGAAATGTGCAAGTCCTCTTGGGAACAGCGTAAGCATCTAACTCACGTTCCTGCTGAAGTGGGGAGTCCAATACCTGCTCAGTAACCCTCCAAAGCAGGAATGTGTACTTGTATAAAGCTACGAATGAGCAGGGATCTTCCCGTTTTTTAAAAGCAAGACTCTTCAGTAAACGTGCTACAAACCAAATTGTTGCTGAAAAGAACGCTGATGGTTTGTAACTGTGGCTTTGCAGGCTCTGTTTTGTCAGGTTCTGTCACATAGCAAGGCAAAGGATTTTTAGAATTTCATAGCTGAGGGTTCTGGAAGCAGTGGGGCTTCATATCTTTGTATAATCAACCTGTCTGCCTGGGGAATTGAAGCTATAGAAGACTATCTGATCTATTCAACAAATTCAGGGTCATACTGGTAAATGGGCTAGTGCAGTGTTTCTCAAACTGTGGTGGGTCGGGACCCACTTGGTGAGTCGCGACCTGATTTCTGGTGGGTCCTGGATGATGGAAAGATCAGATAAGTAATTGCCTCAAGCCCTGAGGCTATTCAAAAATCAGATAGCTGCTAATTGCCCTTCACAGAGCTGAGCTCCTGCAGTTTGCAAGCTTGTGTAAATATAGGGAGATAAATGTTTGAGCGTCCTTTTTCTGTTTTTTCCTCCCAAGTCCGTCAGTGGTAGTGGGGGCAGGTGAAGGCTGGGTCACGTAACTAAGCCCCTCAAGCCTTGAGGCTATTCATTAGGGCTACCTCATTATGAGAAATGGATGGAGGTTTTTTTTTTTGTTTGTTTGTTTTTCAAATGCATAAATAAAATATTACTTGTAAATAAATACAGATATTTCTTTCTAGATCATCTTTTTTCTAAGCCTCGTTAAGCTAGGTGGGTCCTGATAGAGTGTCATTTTAAAAAGTGGGTCCTGGTGCTAAAAATTTTGAGAACCACTGTTCTAGTGTCGTCCAGTCAAGCTAACAACAACGTTTCGTTGTTGTTGTTGTTGGTCTTAAGTACAGAACCATAACTGAATGTTTGCTTTCACCTCAGTTCTTGCATATTAATTACTTGATCTATGTTGCTGGCCTTCAACTGGTGGGGCAGAACCCACAACTGCAGTACTGTTGCTATAGACATGGTAGAAAATGCAGGAAGACCTATAACAAAGGTTTGGCTAAAGCTGTGAAAAGGTACCATTCTGTCTATTTAAGAGAGATGCTGCCTTCACGTTCTTGGCCAGCAGCCCTATAGCTCAGTAAAAAAATTAAAAGGACATGAAATACAGGAACTGCTCACAGTACACATCGGAGAACATAGCAACTGTACTGCTCATCTTCATCAACGATGACCGCAACCCCAGTCAACACTCGTTGGAGCTGCTCAGCAAAAGCATCGGTGGGGAGACCTCAACACCTCTGCAGGTCTGGTAGTATGCAGTCTGGTCCCAGTTTCTAGAAGATCACGGCCAGTGAGAGCCTCAAGGATGGGGAACAGACAACTTCCCTTTGACTTCAAGGTCAACCATTGTTCCCATCCACAGACAACATTTACAGTACAGTTAAAAAAACAAAATACCCCGTATTGTCCCGAGTATAAGACACACCTGATGATAAGACGCACCCTTAAAGTTTGGTGCTATTAAAAAAAATTAATTAAATCCACTGGCATTAAATTGCAACAGCCTGATTATAAGACGCACCCCTAGTTAAAAAACTTAAATTAGGAGAAAAAAGTGAGTCTTATACTCAGACCAATACGGTATATGCTTGTTTGGCAGCTCAATCTTATGTGTGCCACCCAATGGCGGCACGCCTCCCTCGCTGGCACGGACTGCCATAAAGCAGTCCACACCAGTCGTAAAAACCTCCCCGACAGCATACTGACTAGCGCATTGCCGGGGACGCCGGCAGGAAGGACTCCGCCTTCCCGGATGCACCAGAGGATGCCCGGATGCGCGCCGAGAAGGGTAAGTTGGTGAGGAGGTGGGAGAGGACCTAATGGGGGCACAACGGGGGACGGGGAGGCCGCGGGAGTGGGAGGATCCGCCACAGACAGCCCACGCTGGATCCCATCTCCCTTCCCTGCAGCCTCCCCGCCCCTTTCCTGTCCTCGGAGTTACGCTAGCTAAGTTGCTAGCATAGCTCTGAGGAGACCCATTGCGGGTCGAGAGGCTTACGCAGGGGAAAGGGGATTGAACGTCACTTTGCCCTGCGGAAGCCTCCCGGTACGCCCCCCTCCCCCTGCACAGAATGCAGCAGCTGCCATTTTGGTGCCACTGCATCGGCGGGGTGAAGAAGGCGGGGTATAAACTTTTTAGATAAATAAAAATAAATAGGATTGGGGTGTCAATCACTTGAATTTCGTAAGTACTGTACTAGGAATGTTTGAGGAGACAAGGTGATCATCTGAGAGAGACTACAAGACAGACCAAGTGGGCAGCCATGGTTGATTTTTTTTCCCCTTGTCAACCCAACCAGATGGTGATTAATCCATGATAGATACGTGGCTTTTTGTGCACAGTACATCGTAGGCATGTGGCAGTGGAGCATATAGTACAGTGCCACTCAGCATGCAAATTCAGATTGGAGAAATGAACCTCCAAATGTTGTGTGAATGCACTATTTGAAATAAGGATCACAGTCTACTTTGGGGGAGTTTATAGCATGCTCTATCCATCTCCATAAATTGAGAAAGCATCCTCTGTTACATGCATGTAACTACATGTTGCATGAAGTCTGTGATTGGATCTTCCACCTTTTTTTCCTGAAATGCAGGAGTGGGGGAATGCAGCACTGAGAATGCCTTGCCGGTATAGAAGCTTCTCTGCCAATAGCCGCACCACTGACGGTTGGTGCAACAGCAGGAAAAAGCCACTCTGTTGTAAAGTGAACATAGACCAGATGCCACTGCAACTCCACCAGTGGAGAGGCCAAAACGGGAAGGAGAGCCGGGCAGGATGTGGGCAGGGTGTGGGAAGAATGAGGCAAAGTCAGTGGATGCCAGATCCTAAACCCCTTTCACACAACAGACATGCTCCTGACACCAGGAAAATGCTATGCCAATAATAGACCCAGTGTAGGTAGGAGTAACCCCATAGGGACCAATGGGGAAGGGAAAAACAGCAGAAAAGTCCAACACCTGTTGACTCCTCAACCATCCACTCCATCATGACAGAGCATAGGATACAGAGTACATCTGGCAGCCAATCGCAGCATGTCCACTCCAGCATATAAGCCCATATCAGTTCACAGGGCACACGATACGGGGCTATATACCTCTCTGATCTCTCAAAGGGGAACTCTGGTGTCAGGAACCATGGCGAAAGGGCACTTGGCACACAAAGGGGGTACTTTGCACAAACAGCCTCACATCCCTCACAATGTATATAGTAAGACATTGTGTTAACCCGTGTGTCCTCAGAATTCTCATTGCAGGTATTTTGTCCCAGCAAGTGTCCACACGCAAACATCCAAGCAGAATTGCCACCTCACCACCTCAACAGGGGAAGGACAATGCACCCCACACAGGTAAGCAAAGGGGGGGGTGTCTCATTCTGCAAAGCATTGTAGCTGGAACCCCATTCCACGCCCCCTCGGCACTGATCCCCCAGAACTGCCCAAGGGGTCCCTGTCACAAACACAGTGGCCCCCCACCATGGCTAAGAACGGAGTAAACCCCCCCCCCCCATGGAACGTCTGGGACTCCCAACTATTGCACATGCTGGCCAAACACTCACCAGAAACCCTCTCACTTTGCAGAACCACAGCATTGCCACAGGAAGCTGAACAGTGATCCTCCACAAAGGGCCACTGCAGCCACCCCAGAAAGGAAAGGTAAGGATCTAAGCCACCATGCCCCTGCGCCCCCCCCCCACAGGCACCACAAGCATGCACACTGCAGTGGCACCACACTCCCTCACAAACACTATGTATGCAACTCAAGCCAGGGAACAGGTGTGACCGATGCTGTTGTCTATACCTTTTACTCTGTCTGTGTCTTGCTGTGCTCCCCACAGGCAGCTGTCACACAGGTAAAGACATCATGCAGGCCCCAAGGGAAGTCCTCAGCCTACCCATAGCAATCAGTGAGAGCCCAGCTGCTGCTCAGCAAGGTTGCTGACCCACTCCTTCTGGTCAGGTACCTGTGGCTTTGCAAACTCCATTGCAGACAGTGAACCACCCGGTGCAGCCAGACCTCACTGGCATCTGTTACTTGGCTGTCTGTTGGATAACGTGCAATGGCACAACAGCCCTGCTGGGAGGAGATGGTTGCCAACTCCATGTGTGTTTCTCTTGCAGATGCTGCTCCATCACTGATACAGTTCAATAAAAACATTGACTGGATCACATTCGTTGTCTGTGTCTTAGCAGATAGGGAACCCCCCCTCTGTAGCCTCTTGCCTCAGCCAGCCCCAGAGAGGGACTCCATGGGGCGAGGGGCCAGCAGATCTCAAGCCCTCCAGCACCCTGGGCCCCAAAGGGGGGAGGCTTCACAGGTGTCATGAGCTCCCTGTTCCCTGCCCCTGGGATGCCGGTGGGAAGGTGTAGGAGGACAGGGAGGGCCACACATCCATACTGCCATACATGGCCATACTGCCAAGCACCCAAGAGGGTCCCAGGGTCTGCACCTGCAGGTATGTGGCCAAGGTACATGGCTGGTTCAGTAGGGTCCATCTGTATTTTAACTTTTTTTAATGGTTTATTTTACTATTTTATATAAGAAAGAAAAGAAACAAGAAGAAAACATTACATAAATATGATCCAAATGGTTTTACATATTAAAAAAGTGGGAGGAAATGGATATGTAAGCAATCAGAGTATATATACACCGTATTGTCCCGAGTATAAGACGCACCTGATTATAAGACGCACCCTTAAAGTTTCATGCTATTAAAAAAAATTAATTAAATCACTGGCATTAAATTGCAACAGCCTGATTATAAGACGCACCCCTAGTTTAAAAACTTAAATTAGGAGAAAAAAGTGAGTCTTATACTCAGACCAATACGGTATTTATTTTATTTATTTAAAAAATTTATACCCCGCCTTATCCTATGCCGAGGCAAAAGCCCAAGGCGGCTTACAACAGAGTTAAAATACATAATTTAAAACAATACATAAAATAAATTAAAAAACAATAAAATCCACTGGGGGGGTAACAATATGGAGCAGAACAACAACAAGGCAGAACATACTGAGGCACTGGGGGCAGACAACAACCCATCACCCAAACGCAAGATGAAACAGAAACGTTTTGAGCCCCTGCTGAAAAGTCATGAGGGAGTTCTCAAATCCCCTGGCAAGGAGTTCCACAATTGTGGCGCCACAGCAGAGAAGGCTCGCCCATGAGCTGCCATTCCCCTAACTTGAGACAGAGGTGGCACTCGCAGGATATCTACATACAGTTGCCCCCCCCCTATCCGCAACTTCAGCATCCGCAGATTTGTCTCACCACGGATGCTTTGCAGACACGGAGGACAACGTTAAAAAGTTAGAAAAGGGGGGGGAAGGTTAAAACGTTTCATAAAAAAAACCTTTAGAAGCAAACTGCTGCATCTTAAACAAGCTGAAATCGTGATCAAGAAGCCTCTTCTGGGTCACACGACACCCCCTCCCTCTCCCAGAATAGCTCCAGAATGCATTGCAATGCATTCTGGGGCGATCTTGGGAGAGGGGAGGGGGAGTCACACAACCCAGAAGAGATTTCCGGAGTGCGATTTCAGCTTGCTTAAGCAACAAGACGCAGCAGTTTGCTTCTAAAAGGTTAAAAAAAAAATTTTTAACCTTTTTTTTCTTTTTCTAACTTTTTTATGTTGGCCCCATTTCAGTATCCATAGGGGTTCCAGGAACGAAACCCCCACGGATACTAAGGGTGTAACTGACGTTGATATGCCATTTGCTCAAACTGATAAACGCAGTAGGCCGTCCATCCACTGGACACAGGTTGGCGGGCTTTTTCCCAATTAAGGACAGTGAGTCTTTTAGCCATCATGAGGGCACAGAGAGTCCATTTACATTGACCTAGTGTTAATCTCCAAGTTGCAGGTAAACAATTCAAGATTACATAATTATTGGTAAATACCGTATTGGTCTGAGTATAAGACTCACTTTTTTCTCCTAATTTAAGTTTTTAAACCAGGGGTGTGTCTTATAATCAGGCTGTTGCAATTTAATGCCAGTGATTTAATTAATTTTTTTTAATAGCACCAAACTTTAAGGGTTAGGGTGCGTCTTATACTCGGGACAATACGGTATCACAGATTGCTGTAACACAATTTGATCCGTAACTTGCCTCTCTCCCATTCCACTTGCTCCTACCCCGCTTTCCCCCATGAATCCCATGTGCAGCCTCAACATGGCATGGGGGTGGCAACACTCGCAGCAGATGGCCTGGCAGTGTGCGGGCATGTGCCCAGGCATGGTGTGTGCCAGGGTGTTGCTGCCACCCTGGGGCCATTGTCAGACTGCCCTGCAGCATGCGGCTGATGCACAGGGTGCCTTGTGAGTGGGGCTGTGTGGATACAGCGCTTTGTAGGTGGTATGGACTCTGCTTTGGCTGCCAGTCGCGTCGCTACGATGCGCGACACCCCAGAGCGGGGGCGCGCGTCGCCTTTAAGGGAGAGGCTCCGCCCCCGCGTGTGATGTCACGCGCAGGAGCAGAGCACCTTCCCCGCTCCGTTTTCGGCTCATTTTGGAGCCAAACGAGCACAGGGGAGGGCGGGCGGGCCAAGCTCCGCCACCAAACTGTAAGTGGGGGGGTCGCGCGTCACCCCTATGCGCGCGACACCCCCTGGCAGCCCCCCCCCGCGCTTCCCCCTGTCGACGCCCATGATGGCAGCCATGGGCCTTGGCAGCACCACATTCTCCTTGGTCTCCTTGGTTATGTATCATGGTATTGTCTTGGTCCTCTGTGGGTCTCCTAGGGGTAAGCTCCATTGTGTCCCAGGGAGGTTGCTCTAGGGCAGGTGTGCCCTAGATCATGGCCCATGAGGTCTCCATGGGACGGTGTGGCTTGAATGTCTTTGCCAGGCTGTGCACTTGCTTCCATTGGGGTAGGGTTGGTGCCAGGGTGTGGGCTTGGCAGGCAGATTTGTAGTCTGGTGTGCTGGTCTTGGGGTGTCTCTGTGTGGTGTCACTTGGCCGTCAGGCCAAAATGGTGGTGACACTGCAGCTGGTGCTAGCGTCTGGAAGTGGCATAACGGTTGCTGGGTAGGCTTAGGATATGATGGCCATCATGCCGGCATCTGTGCAACATCAGCGTGGCATCCAGATAGGACTGGGCCTTTAACCACTTTGAAGCCCTGTTGCTTTCAGTGGGAGACAGTTCAGCCATGCAGTTGAAATCCAAGGGACACTAACTTTGGTTAGATTTTTTTCTCCATCTTCTCTGTTTCTCTCATCTTATTTTCTCTGTTAATTCCTCAGTTTATTCTCTTCTACATCTTTTTGTCATATTTTCTTTCTTACCATTTTTAACATTGACTTCTTTTTTACTTAATTTTCAAATTGCAGCAGAAGGCCAAGGTTTTAGCCATGTATTTAGCTACCATAAACAGAGAACACTGTGGCTATAAATTAGCATAGAGATTTCCATGACTTGTTGTAATTAGAGAAGTACAGCTTAAGGGTGTTTTAGCCATGTATATATTTTAAATTGAAGAAATAAAGTAGATGAACATACAATAACTTTCCAGAAGAAAATCCTCCGCTGGAGCCGCAAAACGCTTGTCAAAGCAATATGCCGGCTACCAGTTTGCTACCGGGTTTGTTCTACTTGCTTCGATAAAGTTCCAAGGTGAACGAAACGTCAGCAGAGGATTGAGAAATATTGCCTGCCAGCATCGGATAGCCCCCTTTGAAGTATGCAACCTGCTACTTTGACAAGCGTTTTGTGGCTCCAGCGGAGGATTTTCTTCTGGCAAGTTATTGTATGTTCATCTACTTTATTTCTTCAATTTAAAATATATACATGGCTAAAACACCCTTAAGCTGTACTTCTTCTCTAACTATGGCTATAAACAGGAATTTGACAATCAGAAACCATACGAAAATATTCTTCTCCACAAGATCATAACAGAAGGAAATAAACTCAGTAGCAAGCAACACTTAAATCCACAATTGAACTATTTGTTGTACAGATACTAAACAATTTTAGCTTTGTGAAGGAGAAGTGTCTAAAATAATATTATCAAACAGTTGGGGAGCTTTTTTAAAAAAGAAACAATCAACATGGGTGCTGTACTTTGTACAAGTGGTCTCTAAAAGCAATTTTACAGAAGCTGCAGTTGTTCCACAATAGTATTTTCTAAAAGCTTCGATTGGAAGAGAAAATGTAGCACAAAATCCTCCTTTCACAAGCTTTGCAAACTGGCAAAATTATGAATTGCTATCTTAATGCACAGTGGGGTTTGTTTCCCTAGTTTGTTTGCACAAGCAATCTCATATTTCCAGTTGCTTCATTAATTTGGAACAGTAGCAAGACCAAAACCAGAGGCTTTGCAGCTCATATGATATAAGCATTGTTGTCAGAAGGCTGATTTTCTAGAGACCAGGAATTCTCGCTCTCTGTTATTGTAAGCCTTTTTAGACAGTTGTTCAGTTGTTGTGTGGGATCTATGCATTTTCCTTGAAGATAAGTCTGCAACAGAAGAGCTATCGCCCTTTCTTGGTGGTTAAACAATATTTTGTGAGGAACCTGCATTCCCTCCCCCCCCCCCAACATTTCCATTGCTGTTCATAAAAACATAAGAAGAGCCCTGCTGGATCAGGCCAAAGGCCCATCTAGTCCAGCTTCCTGTATCACACAGTGGCCCCACCAGATGCCTCAGAGAGCACACAAGACAACAAGATACTTGTATCCTGTCACCACTCCCTTGCACCTGGCACAAAGAAAACCTACTCCTACAACCAGGAGGTTGCTTATCCCCATCATGGCTTGTAAGCTGTGATGGACCTTTCCTCCATAAATCTGTCCAATCCCCTTTTAAAGGCATCCAGGCCAAGTGCCATCATCGCATCCTGTGGCAAGGAGTTCCACAAACCAATTACACGCTGGGTAAAGAAATATTTCCTTTATCTGTTTTAATCCTCCCTCCACTCAATTTGAGTGGATGTCCCCTAGTTCTAGTGTTGTGTGAGAGGGAAAATAACTTTTCTCTATCCACTCTCTCCATCCCATGCATAATATTATACGTCTCAATCATGTCCCCCCTCAACCGCCTTTTTTCTAGACTGAAGAGTCCCAAACGCTGTAGCCTTTCCTCATAAGGGAGATGCCCCAGCCCACTAATCATTTTGGTCGCTCTCTTCTGCACCTTTTCCAGTTCCACTATATCTTTTTTGAGATGCGGCGACCAGAACTGGACACGATACTCCAGATGTGGCCTTACCATCGATTTGTACAAAGGCATAATGATATTGGCCGTTTTATTCTCAATCCCTTTTTTAATGATCCCGAGCATGGAATTGGCCTTCTTCACAGCCGCCGCACACTGGGTCGACACTTTCATCGACCTGTCCTCCAGTACCCCAAGATCTCTCTCCTGATCCGTCACAGACAGCTCAGAACCCATGAGTGTGTATGTGAAGTTTTGATTTCTTGCCCCAATGTGCATCACTTTACACTTACTTACATTGAAGCGCATCTGCCATTTTGCTGCCCATTCTCTCAGTTTTGAGAGATCCTTCTGGAGCTCTTCACAATCCCTGCTGGTCTTCACCACCCGGAAAAGTTTAGTGTTGTCCGCAAACGTGGCACTTTTTCAAAGAATTCTAAAAGGTTTGTGAGGCAAGACTTACCCTTGCAGAAGCCATGCTGAGTCTCCCTCAGCAAAGCTTGTTCTTCTATATGTTTTCCGATTTTATCCTTGATGAGGCTTTCCACCATCTTCCCTGGAACAGATGTTAGGCTGACCGGCCCGTAGTTTCCCGGGTCCCCTCTCCTTCCTTTTTTAAAGATTGGCGTGACATTAGCTATCCTCCAATCCTCTGGCACAGTGGCCGTTTTAAGGGACAAGTTGCATATTTTTGTCAAGATATCAGCAACTTCATTTTTGAGTTCCTTAAGCACACTTGCGTGAATGCCATCTTATTGGTGACTTATTGATCTTTAATTTGTCAATTAAGTCTAAGATGTCTTCTCTTTTAACCTCTATTTTACTTAATTCTTTAGTCAGGAGTGGCTGTTCGGGCAGCGGCATCTGCCTGAGGTCTTCTGCCATGAAGACAGATGCAAAGAACTCATTTAATTTCTCTGCAACCTCCAAGTCCCCTTTTATCACCCCTTTCCCTCCATGTATTCCATGTATGGAATATGGTTCTGCAAGTGTCATGGATACCTATGCAATTTTAATTACTATTTTAAATCTGCTTTTATTGTAAACTTTTCAAATATATTTTTAGACTTTGTTAGCTGAATGAATAATTTTGTATGCTTGCTTCGGTAACTTTGTAATGCCTGTTCAATCTGTAAATAAACAAAATTACAAAAATGTCACAAGCTTCTTGTGCTTTCTCCCCCATATAGGCAACTAGTACCTGTGACCTCAGTTCAGGGCAGCCTTCACTTAATTGTGATCAGGGCCGCCGAGAGTGGGTTCAGGCTCCAGTGAAAACGTTTTTTTCAGGGGCCCCAGCAAGGGCAGACTGGCTAAAAATTTTACACAAGACAAACACATTTGCAACATAGTTAGGCCCCAGGCCCCCTTCCAGGCTACCGGGCCCTGGTAATTTTTACCGGCTTCATCCCACTCTCGTTGGCCCTGGTTGTGATATGAGGGAGCACACAAACCAATATATTTATTTAATGAAGAACTCTGTGAGCATTTCAAGTCTGCAATAAAACTTTAAGCTGTCCTACGTTCACATGACTCTTTTTAAACAAAAGTTGACTTTTCCTGTCACTTTTAACACTTCATGGCTATAAGATAGTAAAGAACATTGCAAAGTGTGTATTTTTAGCAAGCCAGCTGTATCCTACATATTAATATTTAACATGTAATATTACATATTTAATATTTAATAATAAAAAATTTAAAACTACCATATGACATGAAGGGTGGTGGAGAGAGGCAAATAAATTGATGGGGTGAGGTGACATACAACCTGTCTGTTGATGAAAGGCCAGTTACAAAGTGCAACATTATTTTTGTTCAAGAAATTGGCAAAATATTAGGCCTGCACCAAACATGCAGTACATCCATGGGAAATCAGTGAGTGTCATAACGATGTTCAGATTAGCTATCCAGAAAGTAGCTGTAAAGTAAAGATATAGAATCTTATGCTGTGTCCTTGTTTGACATCCAAAGTATACGCAAAAGGTCCTTTACAGATTTCTTTTTTTTTTTTCCAGCTGCAACCCCTTCAGCACATTTCAGGTTATGTCTGAAGTTTAAGGTCTGGAGTGGTTTGTTAGGTAACTGCTTTGGCAAACGGAAATTGTGCCTCCAGTTTGCCATGATTCATCATGTGGATTGGCCCCTATGTCTGTGCTGTCACAAAACATTCCCATCGTGGTTTTAAGGCAGTTTAGTGAAAACTGTGTGGTTCAGACAATTCACATGGCAAGCCCTGTGTGTGAAGGATGTGCCAAGGGATACAATCACCACATGGATTCAGGACTAAGTAGCTTGCATGCAACTCACTTGCATGTAGCCACAAAACTCCTATGTAAAAGAGCAAAAAGGGTGGAGAAAAACAATGCTGTTGACACGGGCAGCCCGATCCAGTATAAGTGCTAGAGCGGTGGGGCACGTGCCCTACTGCTCTAGGCCATCACAAACGTGCCGTAAAGCACGTTTGCGATTATTCTGGAGTAAAGGCCGCCGGCACAAAGGCCGGTAGCCCTGACTCCACCGCCTTCTGGACCCTGCAGCCGCCAGTGAGGGTTAGTCCTGCACCGCTTGGTGCAGGAGCGGTGGGAAGGTGGACAGGGGCGTGGCCATGGAGGGAGGGGGCCATTGGCCAAACCGGGCCAGGAGAGGGCGGGAATATCAGCAGCGTACTCTGCCGATGTCCCCGACCCGCTTTGGCTTTACCCCACCACCTCGAATGCATGCCAGCTTCATAGCTGGTGTACATCTGAGGAGGCCCATAGGGCCCCGGCCGGCTTCCCCCCGGGGAAGGGGACAAACGTTCCCTTCCCCGAGGTGCTCCCAGGCTGCCCTGGGGCAACCTGGGAATGGGATAGGATGCAGCGGCTGGCCCTTTAGGCTGGCCACCGCATCTTACACAGGATTGTGCCCCAAGACTACTTGTTCGTGGGATCTGTCCCTGAAAGAGGGCACATCATGAGAAGGATTTTCTTTGTGATCCTTTTTAAACATATCCTCAGTCTTCCTATGTATAGGCTTACCAGATCGCTGACCGGGACGGAGCGTTCACCCCTTAAGGGGGCGGGGCGTGGGGGGCCATAAAGCGTCGCGTTATGGCCCCCCACGCCCCGCCCCCTTAAGGGGCGAATGCTCCGTACCGGTCAGCGATCTGGTAAGCCTACCTATGTACTTTTAATGGCTCCAGAATCTGCATGTTGGCAACAGGGCGTATACCTGCAAACAGTGTTTGGATATACTGTATGTGAAATATTTAGCCTATAATCTAGAAACCTTAATTGGATTTCAGTCTGGACACAATATGTGTACAAAATAAACGATGGAAAGACTAGATGCAATATTCGATGTTATGTGAGTTAGCCATCCCTGGTTATGACATGTTTTCAAATACCAAGCAATGTTCTCAAACATTCCCTGGTTGACAGTTTGGACTGAAGTAGTGTTCTGCTTTGGACAGAAAACAATAAGTTTTCTTGTTTCAGAGGGAGCAACGTGGAGAGGTCGGCTACATATACTGAGAAAACCGTGGCCTTTCCTGTCTGCCTCAGCAGCTGCTTTCAGCCATCTGACACAAAATAGCAATACCTCTGATTTCTTTGGACATACATAGGTGACCAAGAAACACTACCACCAGTGGCATTCCCTAGTAGTTTAATCGGGATGTTCCCAGGGCATGGATAACTGTGGCCAGGCTATCTCTGTTCAGGGAGGGCCACAGCTGGCAGCACACCAGCCTAAAGCTCAGCTGGCAGAAGGTTCTATGTGCTCATGAAAACCACTTAGATCCAGTGCTTTCACTAGGAACCAGTCAACACTCCCAGACCACAAACCTGATTCTTTAGGGCAGCATTTCTCAAAGTGTGCTCCTAGGAGTCTTGGGGCTTCCTGAGACCCCTTCAGGGGTTCCATGAGCACACCATAAGTGGCTACCATCTGTCCCCAGTCCGGTTTGCTAGTCTGTCCCACCCGCCTCCCCTGTTTGTGGCTGTCCTTCCTCATTCCCCTCATTTTCAGAGGCCAGAAAACACAGGTAGGAAGCTCTGGGCGAGTGGGAGGGTCCTTCTCAGCATTCCTAAGAGGCTTGGCCAAAGGCAGGAGCCTCTCGGGAGCAAAAACGTGCCGCCAAAAGCACCACATTGGAGCAGGGTTCTGGTGGTCTGGCGGTTCGAGTACCACCAGCAGTCAGCTGAAGTACTACTGGTGGAGAACTGGAGAACTGAACTGGAGAATTGTGGAGAACTGAACACAATGGGGCTTGCTTCTGAGTAGACATGCCTAGGATTGTGCTCTAAGTTTTCACAAGCTACACCTGCCCACATTCCTTCTCCTAAAGGTCTAGCACTCTGTCCCGGTTGGAGATCTGGTAAGCCTAGTTATTCCTCACTCATTATTCTGAATAAATGTTGCAGGAGGAACCCCTCATATTCTCATGACTCTGCGCGGTCCAATGAAACCAGCATTACCCACAGATGTAGCACATGTTCCGATGCAAAACTCACATGGGTTTCTATATGTGTTATTTTTCCCCCCTAGAATAAGCCATGCACTTTTTCCATTTCTTAATCTTCCAAATGTGTTTTGAATGTCTGGTTGGAAAACTCATGTGGTTGTCTGATAGCTGTGGGTTCATGTACTGTAGCATGAAATGAATAGCAGTGAATGTGGAGAACCCCTGTTCTAGATCATATAAATGTTTAAATGACAGGTTTTGTTCATCTGCATTGTCTTACAGATAGTTTCTGGACTGGTTCATGTAGCATCAGTACCTTTTAAAGTAATGCTTTATCAATGAAAGAATACCTGCTTTTAGATTGTTTTATATTGTGTAGTTGTTGGGTTTTGTTTTGATGTATTTTATGTTGTTAATTTTTGTTAGGTGCCTGGTGTCTATTTTTCAAACAAAGGTGGGATAAAAATCATTTTAAAAAATCAGTGTACAGGAGTGTACAGTGTACCTCTCCCATATGAAAATTCTCAAGTACTAATATCTGCAAATTATACTTTACTCTAATTCCCTTCTATTTAGGACAAAAGAGCATCAAGTACTCAGGGCAGGACATTTTCAGTGGTGATGCTGCAGCTATAGCTTCCCCAAGGATGCTTACCTCTTTATATTATTTTGGAGAACAGATCAAAGTTTTCATTTAAACTAAGATTTTTCAATACTTTTCCTGGCATTAGCCAACATATGCAAACACAGGAAGAAATGCATGTTAGACAAGAATATGGGTGTGAGAACAGATGTTGCAAAGCAAACGTGCTATGAGCAATATGCCAAGAAAACAACTTGCACAAAATTTAACTGAAACAAACTGCAGTACAAGAATACAATAAATAAGGGGCAATAAAGTTGTACATACATAAGGGAAAATATGGCTCCTAATACACATTGAAAAATAATGGGACTGAAATGCATCATTAAAGCACAAGAAGGGAATAAATCAGCTTGTTTTCATGAGGTTTTATTGCACGCACAAAAAATGCATGTTCAGTAATCATGCAGCTAACATCTTTTATAACACTCAACACAACAGAATTGGACTGTTCTAATCTCAGCCCAACAGGAGGCCTCTCAACAATTTGGCAGCATCCAACACAAGCTATTCAGGAAGCGTTCTTTTATTCCTATATTCTTTATGTGTGAGAAATAATGAAATAAAGATCACCTTGAATGCCTTTGTTCTTGGAGTACGAACCGCAGAAAGCAGTACCTACTGGGAAGAAGGATCTTGCAGAGATCTGAGTTTGGAAAGACCCCACTGTAGAGGGGTCATTAGCTACTCCAGTTGCAGGAGCCCCAACATGCTGTCTGTCTCTGCTGCCTGCTGCTGTTTGTTACCTACCAGGCAGCCCAATCGTAACCAATTCCCCACACGACAATGCAGTGGAGTCAACGCAGCTACCAATGTTATCCTGCAGGGGGCGTTATGGCCTCTGGAGGCCTTCTTGGGACAAGGGAACATTTTATAGTAATAGTAGTAAAATAGTAAAAATAGTAGCGAATGTTGACTTTCAGTATGCATTGTTGTGTATTCATAGGAATTTTGGAGGATAGCAAATCAACTCAGACGTGTGTCACAAAGTCCTCCGCTGCAAATGAAATAGCCAGCTCTGAAAAGAGAACTCACTGTGGTACACAATGTACAAAACCATCAGTTCACACCAGTGGAACATTGGCACAGAAGCAACAAAATGGCTTTAGAACAGAGGTAGGCATAGAATTATGTTATTTGTGTTACTTACTCCATGCTGGGTATCCAACTACAACTGGGCCAGACCCTATTTAGCTTCTTTATGTAAAAGAGAAAGTACCAGAGCAGCCACAGCACTATTAAATGCATACATTTTACAGAAAACCTATATTATTGACCACATAATTTTAAAAAAAATTGCATTCACAATGAATGCATTTGTCACATTGGAAATTATATGACAGAATAATAATGGTTGGTAATAATGGCATGAGTTGTACCTAAAATGTTTTAATTAAGTACATAAATAAGAAACAACGGTATACAGTATATTATTACTGCTTTGCTGAAGTGACCATTCTTTAAAATACCATCCCTGGGCTGGTTTGGAATCTTCTCTTTGAGTAGAGACTAGTTGCAGTGGGAGAGTGAGATTCTCCTGCCATTTCTTCCAGTCCACTAGACACCAGTGATGTAAACTTGAATCGATTGACTCGGACTCAAGTCGCGTCAATGACCTGACTCGGATTTGATTCGGCGATTGTAAAAGACTCAAAAGACTCGACTCAAGACTTGGGAGGCTTTTATGACAAGTCCAATTTTATTCAGGTTTAAACCCGTTTCCCCCATTAAATAGATAGGGACTCACAACTCGCTACCAAAGACCTGGGACTTGGGGGCAAAGACTTGAGTCTTGACTTGAGACCTGGACCCAAAGACTTGGGACTGGACTTGAGACTTGGAGTCAGATACTTGATCCACATCCCTGCTAGACATTCTTGCTCCACCCTTGAACCTACCAGGCATCTATACATGAATGTACCTTTTATATAGGGCCTACATGCATAAAATCCAACATTTGTATGGTAGGCCCAAATTGTACATTTGATTCTTGAATTGTATAAAAGTTACAGTTACCCCATTCAGGCCATACAGTTACCCCATTACAGTTACCCCATTCAGGCCCATGTGAATTGGATATTTGGGATATTCAAATATCCATATGTTGATGTCAAGAAGAGAGATGGGTACGGCCAGTGGGCAGAGAGAGGAAGATGCAATCTTTTGCATGGCATATAACTTGTATATGGGAAGAAGAGTATCTGAACAAGTCCCTTTTTCAAGAAATGACTCAAATGCCATCAAAACCAGTAGTAGCTTTTCCTATGCATCTGATAGACATTTCGTATTTCAGTTACAAAAATCATAAATACAAATACTGGCTAGAAAGTCAAAAACCACATGGCGTGACTGGTCAGAGTGAAAGTCAGTTAAAACATTGCTAACTGAGCAGTTCTCAGGAACTTGTGGAAGAGTGGTGGCTAGCATGATCAGAATTGCTTAAGTTAAATATCTTGAGCACCATGGGCAACACTATCATATAGTCAAGGAATATATTTCATGGAGACACTCCTAAGATTATGTTGAGATCACAATAGGACGTAACTACAATGAAATTGTATCCTACCTAGCTAGTCTTGCATTCTGACAAACTTCAAACATTTCTGGAAAGCAGGATGGAGAATCTTTTGTTGCTCTGTGGTGTGCCCCACCACCTGCATTTTCAATATAAAATAATGTAATGGTGGCAAGAAATGCATGGTGGGGCAGATGGCGTCAGAAGCTGAGCTAAAATGTCTCTGCATAGTGCACCACTTGATTTGCTAGCAACCCCTCCCCCAAGCATACCGACACCAAAAGGGGAGAGGCAACCATGGGGGAGGAAATTATGAATCGGCTGCGCAGATTGGTAAGGGACACTGGGCAGCGGAAAGAGGGGAAGGCTTCAATCAGAACAGGAATTGTAGAGCTCTGAGGGCCATAGATGAGGTCACTCTATGTTTGGATGTAGCTGAACCCTGGATTTCTATTTTGGAAGATGCACAGCAAGGAATTTCTAGTCTATTGAGTCACTTGAAGCAACAGAGAACTGGAAAACTAAATTAGCAGACCTGCAAGGCTAAGAGCATAGACATAATCTATGCCTTGTGGAGAACAAAGAAAAGATGGAAGGGAGGAATGGGATTTAATTTTTGCAGTCCCTTCTATAAGAAAACCTGGGTCTCCCTGCAGACTCTACTCTTGGAACAGAAGAGACACATAGTAGAGCTCTTGTAGCAGACACTGCAGAGACCCCTTCCCCACATGCCATCATATTCAAGTTACTGAGCTAAAGAGTAAAAGTGGATCTCCTCCCACAAGCACGTGCACTGGGTCAGCTCACATGGGGTCCAGGGAGACTGTAAGTGTACCTGTTAAAATAGTTCCCAAAAGCAGTGGTAAATGAGCATAACACATTTGACGTGCAACATGTGACCTGCTGAAAGATCTGAACCTCAGTCACCATTTTGATTATCCAGTAATGCTTTGCATTAAGCAGGGGAATGTTTTTATTGAAAAAGAAGCCTCATACCAGCTTTCATAATGATTGCTATTAGGAAACACAATAGAATTTGT
Organism: Plestiodon gilberti rubricaudatus; assembly: GCA_026170595.1. NCBI lineage: Eukaryota > Metazoa > Chordata > Lepidosauria > Squamata > Scincidae > Plestiodon > Plestiodon gilberti. Next base: position 22,426,718 of record JANXHW010000004.1, on the reverse strand, counting down.
GTTTTAATTATATTAAATAAATATATTCTCCAGTATACATCTTCCATGCTCATGAACCAGTGTCATATTCCTTTGTGACCCCATCATGCCTTTCCTACTTGGATCTTGAGCAGCAGGGGTTACAGTGTATACTAGCATGACATCAGCAGCCATAGGAGACTTGACAGCACTGGTGGTGGCGTTTCTGGCCCCAGGCGGAGTGAGCAGCTCCGGTCTCTCCGCCGGCACGGCTTACTCGCTGGGTGTCGAAAACGTGCCTTATGGCATGTTTACAACACCCAGCACCAGCGGGACTATATTCCTGCTGGTGCATCTTTTTAAGCAGGATTGCTCCATAAGACTGAGCCAAAAGTAGGAGGGGTGTTTATGAAAATCTTCCACATTGTAAAGGGGCCCAACTTTTGTTGATTTGGAGAGGAGAGTTTGTTGTGCAAGGGCTGTGAAATGTTTAATTCTTTTGGCTGGCTAGGATCACCTTTGTGACCAATATAGAAAGCACTACCCTTGCTCAATGGGTTTCATTTCACACATAGCCAAATCTGGCTATGAAGTGCCATGAATTTATTGCATCCAGTACATAATCCTTGATTGGCTAGGATTACGTTAAGAGCATTGAAATGGAAAAAAAAAAAGAATTATTCCGCAGCAGTAGAGGAGAGGAAACAGTGGCTGTGAACAGCCTCAAAAATAGATATGATTAAGAGGGTTTCTGGGTCATCCCCCATTAATTCACTATTTTTGAGGCAAAAAAGCAGTAATCAGGATCACTTAACACTCACTAGTTAGCCTTACTCCTTTGTATTCTCAGTCAGACAGATTTCCCCCCTGCTATTTTCATGCATGTTAAGGATGAAGTGAGAGTCTATATGTGATTAGATACAGAACCTCTAGAATTAATCCAGAATAAACCCAACAACCCTAGTGTCAGGAGTCCAGCATTTTGCTTCCCAGAGTGGCCAACCAGATGCCTGTTGGACGTCCACAAGTAGGACTTGAAGATGATAGCCCTCCACTGCTGGTCTCCACCCCAGCAACCAGTATTTAGTGGCATATTGTCGCTCAGCATGGAGGGTCACCACGGGCCATCACTGTTAATTAGACCTCTTCTCCATGATAGATAGGACAGGTCTAATCCTCTTTTAAAACCATCTCAGTCTGTGTATATGTGTTAACAAATGCTATAAATTAATTATGTGGTGTGAAGAAATATTTTCTTTTTTGTCCTAAAGCTACTGCTGATCAGTTTCATTGGGTGCCCCCAAGTTCTAATTACGAGGAGAAAAAGTTCTCTTTATCCATTTTCGTCACACCATGGATAATTTTATAGCACTTGATCATTTTGGGTGGCATAGGGATTAATTTAATCTGCTGTTACGTTGAGATTTCTGTTTCACTGATATTTAATTTCTACTTTTGCAGTGTTTTTCTCTCCCTTTTGTTTAGATTTAGCTTTACAATTTACAGCCCAATCCTGCCTAACTATAGGTCGGCGGGGTGAGCACTCTGCTGGCCTAGGGCATCATAAATGTGCCGAAAAGCACATTTCCAGCACTCAGAGAGTAAGTGGCGCCGGCATGGAGTCCGGAACTGTTTACTCCACCATCTACCTGAACCCATGCTGGCCGCCGCAGGTGAGTGCTGTGCCAGTCAGTGCAGGGGGCACGGGGAGGGCGGGAGCGTGGCCAGGGGTGGCGAGGGGGGCCATTGGCCAGCCCAGGCTGGGAGGGGCTGGGAATATCGGCGCTGGGTTGCACCGATATCCTATGCCCCGTCGCAGCCCGGGCCAGCCTTATACAGCCTCCCCGGAAGCTGGCATGCGTTCGAGGAGGCCCATTCTGGTCCGTGCCGCTTATACCGAGGGAAGGGGACAAACGTCTCCTTCCCCCAAGGTGACCCCAGGCCGTGCTGGTGCAGGCCACAGTGGCCCTAGGATACAGCAGCCGGCCATTTAGGCCTGCAATGCAAAGTTGCACAAGATTGCGCCGTTAGTGTCGTATTAAATCCATCATTTTATTATATGTTCTCTTTTTATTAACAGGCTAAATGGGACAGCAAGAAAAAATCCACAAAAGATATTACTATTAATGCTGCCAAAACCATCAGACAAATTAAGAGCAACAGAAGATTGACCAAGAACTCTGTCAATTAAGAGCCATGGGAGAGAGCAAATGAACTCTGCAATATTTTGCTGCACTTTAACTTATTTAACTTGTGAACATCTCAAGACATTTTATGCTGAATGCGGTAGCCAACTGCTGCTGAGTGCCTTTGGAAATGTTGTCTGTCTGCTAACTTTGGATGCTTGGACATAGTGTACTATGGCTTGTTCTGAATCACTATTTAGATAAGGCTGGGCCAGCGATTAGCACATATTGGTTGGGTGTTTTGTTTTTAATGTGTTGTCACTTAAGTAATAAACACTGGAGTTCCGAGGGTGGTGCGGAAGTGCACGTATAGCAGGACGCCGCTACGCGTGTGTAAGCACCCCTCTCCCTCCCTGGTCGGAGCCATTCCCAGCGGGTGACGGCTACTGCACAGGTGGAACAGCTGCCCAAGCACTATCTGTCACCCGCTGGGAATGGCTCCAACAAGTGAGGGGGAGGGGCACTTACATGCTCACAGCGGCGTCCTGCTACACTTACACTTTTGCACCACCCTCAGAACACCAGTGGTAACAAACAGTTAAATCCTGACATTTCAGAGACACTAAAAACAACCCTTCACAGATGGTATCTGTGGTACCTGTGTTTAGGTACCCTGAGGCTCAGAGGTTGTTGTATCTCTGTTCTGTGATTACCACTCTTTAAAACTCAATGGCCAGATCAAATGCTTAGCATCCCTGCCCTAAAGGTGTTCACAGCAGTGATAGGAAGTGCCCTGCTGCTGCCAACAATGCCCTTGGCATTGTTGACACTGACTGGCAGCAGGTTCCAAGGTTTAAGACCAGGCTCTTTCTCTACCCACCTTGGAGGTACCAGGGATTTCCCCTGGACCCTCTGCATGGAAAAGCATGTCTTCTCCCACTGAGTCTCTCTGCCTACAGTTCCACACAGCTAATACAGATTGGCACATCTTCATATTACCACAGTGGCATATTGGTTGAGGTACATAATGGCAACATGATTTGCTGTCCTGTATGAGAATTCCAAAATTGGCTCCACACATAGCTACTTACTACGTATGAAATGGCATGGCTTTGTGCCAGGCAGCATAGATACGTTTCCATGGTGGCTGAAATGCTCTTATAGATATCGTGCTCAGTTTGTCCACTTCTGTGCCATATAGCAGCTGTGCACACTGTGTTGCAAGAATCTAGCTAGCAATGAGAACTACTCTCTTTGTGTAGAAAACTAAACTACTGTAAGTGGGAGCTGGTGCAATTTTGGCCCACAGAACTTCCCCAGCTCAAGCAGTCATAATGTTTTCTACCACCTACTTGCTGGTACAAGAGGTTGATGAGCCTTACAGTCTTCACACAATATATCTTGACGATGCACAGGTCTAACTGAAAATGCAGTTTTGACAGTGTCTGTTCATTTGTATTGATTGAATGCATGCTGCTATATACAGTATGAGAACTATGTCAGATTCATAACATGCTTTTACTTGTGTGGACTTACAGTAACTAATATACAAACTGTTTAAGGGAGTAATTACAAATGGCACTATTGCTATTCTCAACTGGAGCAAATGAGTTTTAGAGCCAAACTACATGTGATGGCCCTGGGAGGAGACGATATAATACTTTCTCTGATGCTGCTTTCTAAATCTAGGTTGCGCTCCCCTCCCCAGCTGATATTAGCCTAGCAGCAGAAAAAGTGCAGGTATCTGGTGCAGGGCTAATATATTTGGCCATGGTAATACATGTAGTTATCTTGAAACTGAACTACTGTAATGTGCTCTGCATGGGGCTGCCTTTGAAAAGCATCCAGACATTTCAGCTTGTACAGAATGCTGTGGGAAAGAGTTTGCTTGCAGGAACATGCAGCATCTTTATTGCTTCAATTGCATTGGCTACTGATCCATTTCCTGACTTCTTTCATAATGCTGGTTTTGACCTTTAAAGCTCTGAACAGCTTGAGACCAGAAGGGACCATTGCAGCCTGCCTGTCCTTTTAAATCCTTTATCTGATGATGTTCATTTGGTGGGTACTCATGCGGGGACTTTTTCCACGGCAACACCCATGTTATGAAACTTCCTGCATTGGGAAATTATCTAGGTACCTCCTTGTTGCCTTTTTTGCCACCTTCTGAAGCCCTTTTTGTTTGTGAGCACCTAATCTTGATTAGCTGTAAAATTGTTTATTGCATTGTTTTCTCTACAATTTCTTATCTCTGTTTGCTATTAGTGTATGTAAATCGTTATTGCTTGTGTTAATTTTTAAAATTTTAATTATATTGATTTTCTTAGCTGCCTTGGGTGGTACTTTAGATGGTAGTGGATGGTGTAGTGTTTTGGGAGTCAGACTTAGACCTGGAAGATCCAGGTTCAAATCCCCGCTCAGCCACGAAGCTTCCTGGGTGACCTTGGGCCAGTCACTATCTCTCAGCCCCACCTACCTCACAGGGTTGTTGTGAGGACAAAAAGGAGGGGAGGAAATATGTACACCACTCTGAGCTCCTTGGAGGAAGGGCGGTATAAAAAATGTGAAAAATAAATAAATAGAAGGTGCGGTAGGATAGAAATCATCTTATAAATAAATAGCAGCTTTGGGGAGGGGTGCAAATAAGATCCAAAAAATGTCATGGGGTACAGATTAAAGACTTCCCCCATACCAATGTTTTGATAAAAATTGGAACTCCCCCTCCTCCCACTGTTGAAATCATGGGAAGAGATATCTGATGACTGATGTCATGTGTGATTTGTCCCTGCGTGAGCCTTTTGAAAAGAGACAATTGTTTGCTTTCTATATACATCTGCTACTGAAGACTTGACATTTTAAAGTAGCAAAGCTGGATTCTTTTTTTTTAACGAGAGCTAAATTATCCATCATAATCTACAGGGTTCAACCTCTTTTTAAATGTTTTCTGGTCCACAAATTTACAACTTTTAAATAGTGAGAAAACTTCAAATGAACAAGTTAGTCTTCAGTTTATAATATAAAAGATGGTTGATTATATAGAAAACACCCTTTAATCACTGAGGAAGAGGGTACTGAGACAATTTTTTTAATGTAACAGATTTACCTTCTATTCCCCTACATGCTGAGCATGTTCGTACTGTATAAATGGTTTAACGAAATTATTTGAGACTTGAGAGTGCTTAAATTCTATATTCAAATTCTAAGTTTAATTAGAAATGTTGAAGGGCTAGCTTATTAAGTAAAGATAACCTCTGAATACCCCTGTGGGCATTACTTCATATCTGCCTATTCCCAGAGTAATAGCTTTAATTCAAAATTTTAATATTTGCGTGTAATGTATAAGTAAGATAGAGTCCTGATGGTTAAGCTTGACATTTTAAGGGCCCAATCCTATCCAACTTTCCAACGCTGATGCAGCTGTGCCAATGGGGCATGTGCTGCATCCTGCGGTGGGGGGGGCAGTCACAGAGACCTCCTCAAGGTAAGAGTGTGTTTGTTACCTGGGGGCTGCATTGCAGTGGCAATCCTATGCACACTTACCCAGATGTAAGCCCCATGAAACTCTGTGATGTTTTCCTTGAGTAAACACACAGGATTGTGCTATATGTGATTTATGAACTGCACCTAGGATGCAATACTGCACACAGCTACATATTTTAAATCTTATTTTTTTTAGTTAGATGTAAGCTGCCTACCACTTATTCCAGAACCAAAAGATATGGTATAATGCGCAAAGCACATCATTGTGTCAGATCTCCTTCTCCAGGAATCTACTCTTTTTTCCCCCCAATTGGAAGCAGCACCATTTTCATGCTCACTCTCCAGGAATTAGCAGAAAGGGCCAGAAAAGGATATATATTGAAAAGATGGGCAACACCTATTGGAAGGATTGCAGGGCAAAAGTTGTATGTTATAGGCAGGGCATCCTGACCTCTGTGGATTCAAAATTCATCTTTGTCCAGGTGGTCATTATACCTTTCGTTCAATAACATGAGAGCAGTCCTCACAAAAACCACAAAATAACTTGACAGCCTATGGATTGTTTTAGAGGAAAAGTATGTGATCAGCCAGTATCAAGGATAGCAACAAAGGTAAAATGCACTTGCACTGAATTCTGTAATATGACACTTGTAGAGGGACAGTTTGATTACTTCGTTGTCAGGTGTATTAATTTCTGTTACTGAACATGAGCTATGATGAAAAGGGAAATAAACAGGCCACCTAGCTTCTGAAAACAGTTTTTAATCTAATAAGTATTAAAATTGAATCCTGGAATCTGTACACTAATTGGCATCAATACAAAAGACACATAGACAATGTGTTCCTCTGAGAAACTGTAATCCACTAAATTTGTTTGGTGGTAGTTGAATTCCCAGCTTTAGAAACACCATCAGCTCTGTAACAACCGTTGCAATTGCCTTGGAATGAAGATGCAGTCAGGTAAGTTTTCTCCCACATCATCTAGGAAAACAATCAGCTTAATTCAGGCTTCATATGCATGGCGAAATACACTGGTGTAATTGAAATATTGCTTTACAACAGGGGTTCTCAACCTTTGGAGGCCCAGGTACCCCCAATGAAGGTCAAAATTTTTGGAGTACCCCCGGCTAATTAGCATAATTAGCTAATTTACATAAATTGCATAAAAACACAAAAATGCCAAGATCTCTTTTAAAAAATGCACAGCAATAAGGCACATGCACAAAATGCATGCTGAAATAGATGCTGAAGGGGTGGACCTTACAAAAAGAAACTCAGACGAACTTGCAGCCACAGAAAAGAGAGGAGGACCCAAAAACAGGGTTTCCAAAGTAAAAATAAATAAATCCAAAGTACAAAAAACCCCAAACTGAACTCTTTCCTCACCCCACCCATGCACAGTTTCCAAAGTAAAAAAACCATAAATCCAAAGTATAAAAACCCCCAAACTGAACTCTTTCCCCACCCCACCCCTGCACTTATCCAAGTGATGTCTGTGTTAGCAAAACAAAAAATTCTAATCCTGCAGCAGGAGCTGCATCGGAGGACAGCTGGGAGGCAGGAGCATGCAAAACACCCTCTGCTGGCTGCTGAGAAGCTCAACCTAATTTATGCATGGCATAAATTAACCCGACCATCAGCTGTAGATCGGATAGATTAGCTACTAAAAAAAGCAAAACGGAGCTCTCCAACTCTGAAAAAAATCCAGAAAAAAAAAACTTGGGGCACACCCAGCCTGCATTTGGCGTACCCCCAGCCATGTGGTCTGCGTACCCCTAAGGGTAGCATACCACAGATTGAGAACCTCTGCTTTACAATATTCTGTTAATAAATTGGCTACAAACAAGCAGCTACATTCAGACCTGTTAATTTCACTGAGCCTTAAGTGCACATAATTGTGCATTGCAATGGTGGTTACTGAGTGTAGTTATTACCTCATATGTTATCAGTAGCAACTATGATCAAGATGAACTACACTGGTGGTATAATTAGCATGAACTTATTTTGTCATACACAAGGCCATTTAAGCTAATGAGTTCAGAGATGGATGTTCACAGCCCTCTTTGTGGTCACTTTAAAGTATTTTACCCCAATTTTTCCATATTGAAGCTTGGGGAGCATATTTCTGTCCCACCTCTCCTGCAGTCTTGAAGAGGAAGACTGCAGTCCAACCCCCCCCCCGGAGAACATGTTCACAACACATGCATGGTTCTGGAGATGCACTGCACCATACTCTCAACACAGGTATGTATAATCATTCCTCATGTATATAAGGCCTTTGCTGGTGAAATTCTTCCCCATGGCCTGAAAGTGCTTCTGTGGCTAACGTTCCAGCAGTGGTAGATGCTTTATGGCCATTGCAAATGGCATTCCAGAAGTGCACGGAGCCACGTGCTTCTGGACCGCCACACGACAGTGGGTAAATGAGCACCTGCCAACTAAGATGAGTTGGCAGGGAGGGCGGAACAGGGTGGGGGGAAGGCGGAACTGGAGGAGGATGGGAGTGGGAGGCATGTCGGAGGAGGAAGGGGTGGCACCCAGCGCAGGTGACATTCACTAGATGCCATCCCCTCTAGTAGCAGCCAACATGCCCCCTTTGACTAATCAGACTTGCACCAGCTAAAGAGGTGGCAGAGGTCCAAGGAGAGCCATTGGGAGGCTTACTGAGGGGTAAGGGAAAATATTTTCCCCATCTCCTCCCAAGCCTCCCAATCTGGCCCTCCCACCATAGCATAAAGCGCTGCCTGTTTTGACACGGCTGCATGCTATGGCTGGGAAAAGGGTAGGATTGGGCTCTAAGTTACGCATAGCACATACTTGATAGATTGAATTTTCCTTCTTTGATTCAAGGTCTGGAGGATGACAATGCAACTGACTTGTGGCTTGTTGAAAGGGTTGTTGTTGTTCAGTCGTTAAGTCGTGTCCGACCCTTCGTGATCCCATGAACCATATCCCGCCAGGCCTTCCTGTCCTCCACTATCTTCCTGAGTTCGCTCATTTTCATGTTTGTTGCATCGGTGATGCTGTCTAACCATCTCATCCTTGGCCTTCCCCTTCTCCTTTTGCCTTCAATCTTTCCCAGCATCAGAGTCTTCTCCAGAGAGTCCTCTCTTCGCATTAGGTGGCCAAAATATTTGAGTTTCAGCCTTAGTACCTGTCCTTCCAGGGAACAGTCAGGGTTGATTTCATTTAGAATTGACTGATTTGATCTCCTAGCAGTCCAAGGGACTCTCAGGAGTCTTCTCCAGCACCACAGTTCAAAAGCATCTATTCTTCGGCGCTCAGCCTTCCTTATGGTCCAACTCTCGCAACCATACATTGCTACTGGGAACACCATCGCCCTGACTATACGAACTTTTGTTGGCATGGTGATATCTCTGCTTTTTATTATGCTGTCTAAGTTTGCCATAGCTTTCCTTCCGAGGAGTAAGCGTCTTTTAATTTCATGGCTGCTGTCTCCGTCTGCAGTGATCTTGGAACCCAGAAAAGTAAAATCTGTTACTGCTTCCATTTCTGCCCCTTCTATTTGCCAGGAATTGATGGGACCCGATGCCATGATCTTAGTTTTATTAATGTTGAGTTTCAAGCCAACTTTTGCACTCTCCTCTTTCACTCTCATCAAGAGGCTCTTTAGTTCTTCTTCACTTTCTGCCATTAGGGTGGTATCGTCTGCATATCTGAGGTTGTTGATATTTCTCCCAGCAATCTTGATTCCGGCTTGTGATTCATTCAGCCCTGCATTTCTCATAATGTACTCTGCATATAAGTTAAATAAGCAGGGTGACAATATACAGCCTTGCCGTACTCCCTTCCCAATTTTGAACCAATCAGTTGTTCCATGGCCGGTTCGAACTGTTGCTTCTTGACCCGCATACAGGTTTCTCAGGAGACAGGTAAGGTGGTCTGGTACCCCCATCTCTTTAAGAATTTGCCACAGTTTGTTGTGATCCACAAAATCAAAGGCTTTTGCGTAGTCAATGAAGCAGAAGTAGGTGTTTTTTTTGGAACTCTCGTGCTTTCTCCATGATCCACCGCATGTTGGCAATTTGATCTCTAGTTCCTCTGCCTTTTCGAAACCCAGCTTGTACGTCCGGTAGTTCTCGGTCCACGTACTGCTGAAGCCTAGCTTGTAGGATTTTGAGCATAACCTTGCTAGCATGTGAAATGAGTGCACTTCCAGATGTGCCAAGCAAGAACATAAGAGCATAAGAAGAGCCCTGCTGGATCAGGCCAAAGGCCCATCTAGTCCAGCTTCCTGTATATCACAGTGGCCCCACCAGATGCCTCAGGGAGCACACAGCCAACAAGATAACCTGTTTCCTGCTGCCACTCCCCTGCACCTGACACAGAGAAAACCTACTTCTAAAACCAGGAGGTTGCTTATGGCTTGTAACCTGTGATGGTCTTCCTCCATGAATCTGTCCAAACCCCTTTTAAAGGCATCTAGGCCAGGTGCCATCACCACATCCTGTGGCAAGGAGTTCCACAGATGAATTACATGCTGGGTAAAGAAATATTTTCTTTTGTCTGTTCTAACTCTCCCTCCACTCAATTTTAGTGCATGTCCCCTGGTTCTAGTGTTATGCAAGAGAGAGAAGAATTTCCCTCTATCTACTCTCTCCATCCCATGCATAATTTTATACGTCTCAATCATGTCCCCCCTCAGGCGCCTTTTTTCTAGGCTGAAAAGCCCCAGACGCTATAGCCTTTCCTCATAAGGGAGGTGCTCCAGCCCACGAATCATTCTGGTCGCTCTTTTCTGCACCTTTTCCAATTCAACTATATCCTTTTTGAGGTGTGGTGACCAGAACTGGACACAATACTCCAGATGTGGCCTTACCATCGATTTTACAAGGGCATAATGATATTGGCCGTTTTATTCTCAATCCCGTTTTTAATGATCCCGAGCATGGAATTGGCCTTCTTCACAGCCGCCGCACACTGGGTCGACACTTTCATCGACCTGTCCACCAGCACCCCAAGATCTCTCTCTTGATCCATCACAGACAACTCAGAACCCATTAGCGTATATGTGAAATTTTGGTTTCTTGCCCCAATGTGCATCACTTTGAACTTACTTACATTGAAGCGCATCTGCCATTTTGCTGCCCATTCTCCCAGTTTGGAGAGATCCTTCTGGAGCTCTTCACAATCCCTGCTGGTCTTCACCACCCGGAAAAGTTTAGTGTCATCCGCAAACTTGGCTGCTTATCCCCAACTCCAGGTCATTTATGAATAAGTTGAAAAGCAGCGGTCCCAAGACAAATAATTGGTGGAGAAAGGATACATAAATAATGAAGTCTCCGTCTGCAATGAACCAAGCAGGAGCACATGGACCTCAAAAAACAATATGTGCCCTCCAAGAACAAGCAAAGTGAAGGTGAAGGTGTAGTGGAGAATGTTGCGGGATACTGTAGCAGCTGTACAAGACCCCTTGAAGAACACAGCCTCAATTGAAATCAATTCTGGGCTGAGTTTTCTCTGCATCTCTAAGAAGATGCTATGCTGCAACAACAGCTGTTCTGCTATCCTTAAAATGACCAACCTAGGTGCATGTTAGGGTAGTAGCCACTCTTTACCATCTTTTAAATGTACTGTACATTTTTAGCTAAGACTGTCAATCCTTGGCCTCAAAAACTGTTACAGTGTTTTAAATTCCCAATTGGCCAAGAAAGATTCAGGAGCAGGAATTGCAATGTTGGTGTATATTTTTCTCAGTGTATCAAGTTGCTTTATTTTATTTTGCTTGGAAGGATAAGAATGTACCTAATTCCTTTTATGTATACCAAGGCCAAAAGGTTATGATGTGAGTGGGGCCAGCACTGTTAATGGGATTTTTGCAGGGGAATGTGGTAGAGACTGCAAAACAGCTAATGGCCCTGAATAATAATGTGCATGCAGCCCTATCAAAAGACACATCCAGTGGGGTGTGGATGGTCCCTGAAATGTGGCTATGAACACGCACCAATACATGTCACTGTGTCCATTGCACAGATTGTGGCTTATTTCCATATTTATTTATGTAATGGTTTTATACCCCGCCTTGCCAAAGCAAATGCCCAAGGCAGCTCATAAAACACAACACGGGTAACAAAATAATAACACTCTCAGGCCAGTGCTGGACTCCAAGGGGGCAGTGTTATCGCCTCCCTCTGTACTGGACACCTCTTCTTCTTTCCTCCCTTCAGGACACTCAGATCTCAAGATGCCCCTGGGCAGGTGGGGGAGGGGTGGCACCAACACTCTTCTCAGGCCAGTGCAGCTCTCCTTTGCAAGATTTGGACATGTGTGTACGTATTTCCATATATTTCTAGTGGTTAGAGCGTTGGGCTAGGGGTCAGGGAGCCCTGGGTTCAAATCCCTACTCACCTCTGAAACTTAGTGGGCCAGTCACTATCTCTCTGTCATGGCCGCAACCTCAAGGGTCACCCAGGACCCAGAGCGGGAAGAGGCAGTCAGATATCTGACACCAGCCAGCAGCACTTGCTGTGGTGCAGCAGGACTCAGGTCCCGACAGTGAGAATAGCCTAGACAGCGAGGAGTCCCAGGAACCTGAGCCCTACTCCCCACCCCCATAATCCCTCCTGAGCCAGACGCACCTGAGCAGTCTGACCGGACATATTGGAAAGCTCTCACCCTTCCTTGCCTGCCTACCTTCCAGCCAATGCAGAAAACACCAGGTAGTCAAGTGCTTGGCTCCAGCCCAAGAGGCTGTCTGTCCCTTTCAGGATTCTTACTGAAGAAGTGGAGTGGAGCATAGAGGGGCAGACAAGGCCAGAAGACACAGAAAGAGCCCAGCTGGGACTGGGACCTGAGCGCTCTCAGATCCTGTAGCTGCACCTGCTGCCTGATGGGTCGCATCCTGAGACAGAACACTCTCAGCCTAATCTACCTCACAGTTATTGTAAAGATAAAGAGAAGGGCTGTGTACACTGCCCTGAACTCCCTGGAAGAAAAGGAAGATAAAACAATTAAATACATGGTAAAACACCCCAGGTAAGTTCCAACTGGTGCTCCTAGAACAGAATTCATTACAGAAAATAGCAGTAAACACACAGGACGAAATGGCAGTCAGGTGACTAAGACTTACCTTATAAAAACAAAAATTATATGCCCATTATTACTATATTGAGGTTAATGGTAGCTCTCCTTTCTACAGTGCCCATGAGGGGGAACCAATGAACCCGTCAAACCCTACTGTCCACTTCTTTGAGCATATCTATAGCACAGACTTAAATGTTTTAACTGGCATTCCTCATCCCAATAGAACTGCAGTTACTAGGGTTAAGTATGGGGGGGGGGGGGGGAAGGTTAGACAGCTAACTGTATACCAAACTACAATTCCCACAGTTCTTTGAAAGACGCCAAGACAGTTTAAATGGGTATAAAACCAGTATGTTTATAGATATATCTTTTTAGAAGTGCCTGGAAATGGTCCAGGCTATAGCTGGAATGAAAGTGACACAGAAGAGAAGGTAAATGGTGTTTATGTGCAGAAATTAAATTAGCTTGGAAGAGAGCTGCCTTGCATGGCAAGCTCAGCTCTTGAATAGTTTCTCTTAATTTCCTATGCCACCCTTTAACACAAGAACTACCCTAGAAAGGTCACCTAGTTCAGCACCTGATTTTCAACAGTAGCCAGCTAGTTGCTTCCAGAAACCTTATTGAACAAAAGTAATAATTTTGTAGTGGTCAAAATAACCTGATGAAAGGCAAGGTCTGTTGAAACCAGCAGAGAGGATGATAATAATCATTAAAATCTTCTGCTCTAACAGCGCAGTCCTAACCAACTTTCCAGTGCTGGTGCAGCCACAACAATGCAGCCCTGAGGTAAGGGAACAAATGTTCCTTCACCTTGAAAAGGCCTCCATGATTTCCCCTGCACTGCAAAATGCAGTGTGCATGCGCCCTGTGTGCAAAATGCAGTGTGCATGCGCCCAGTGTGCATGGCTACACCGGCGCTGGAAAGTTGGTTAGGATTGCGCTGTTAGTGTGAGAACTGACAGATTGAGAGAATTTTCTCTCCTTACATCATTGTTGAATCACAAACAGGAAATTAAAACAAGGCTGCAATCCTAAACATACTTACTCGAAAGAAAGCTAACTCCATCAAAAGTAAGAGGATGATTTTTCTGGTGTTGTCACTGCCAGAGAATAGCAACAAATAAGGAAATGTCTGATCATGCAGCTATGGTCAGGTGGAAACTGAAGAAATAATTTTACTATAGAGGGCTTTAAATAAGGTAGATTTAAAGGTAGAGGGTAGAGGGCTTTAAATCAACTGTAAAAGGTAAAGGTAAAGGTATCCCCTGACAATTAAGTCCAGTTGTGTCCGACTCTAGGGTGTGGTGCTCATCTCCATTTCAAAGCCGAAGAGCCAGCGTTGTCCGAAGACGCCTCCGTGGTCATGTGGCCGGCATGACTCTCCTTGCCGCAGCGCGTAGCATGCAGCTGGAACAAGAGCGCTGTTTACCTTCCTGCAAGCGGTACCTATTTATTTACTCGCATTGACATGCTTTGGAACTGCTAAGTTGGCAGGAGCTGGCCAAGCAACGAGCGCTCACCCCGTCGCGGGAATCGAACTGCCAACCTTTCGATCGACAGCTTATGGTTCAGCGGTTTAACCCGCTGCGCCACCCGCTGTACACAATAATTATTCAGTGGTTTGGACAACAATAACATGTTTGAAATTCCAGATTGTGGTATGCACAAATTGCTCATATTCTAGTCACCCCTGCTTCTCTTAGAGTCGTAACTGGCCTAATTAGAATGGATGTTCTGCCTCTCATTTCACCATTTCATCAGTACTTTACACTAGAAAAACAGTCTCCAAAATGTCAGGAAAAGAATATCAAATAAATGAATAGTCTTCTTCACTGTGTTGAAGAAGACATGAGAAAACGATTCCCTGTTAACACACAGAGCCGGCTGCCTGTGGCATCTCCTGGTTTCAAAGCACATTTTTTCCAGCAGATTCTCATTAATGATTCAATAAGTTCATTAAATAGTGGTTTAATGCGCAGCTGCTCCTGGATTCTCAGGTGGCGGCTGTGGCCAGGGGGGCTTTTGCCCAGCTTCGGCTGGTGCGCCAGCTGCGACCGTACTTGGATCGTGTAGACCTGGCCACAGTGACCCATGCCCTAGTGACATCTAGACTAGATTACTGCAATGCGCTCTACGTGGGGCTGCCTTTGAAGACTGTTCGGAAACTGCAATTAGTGCAGAATGCGGCGGCCCGGGTGGTTGCCGGGGCTTGTCGGTTCGACTCAGTCGGACCGTTGCTTCGGCGGCTACACTGGCTGCCGGTTCGTTTCCGGGCACAATTCAAAGTGCTAGTTTTGACTTTTAAAGCCCTTAACGGCTCGGGTCCAGGGTATTTGAGGGACCGCCTCCTTCCTTATAATCCGACCCGTACTCTGAGGTCATCAGGGGGGGCCCTGTTGACCGTGCCGCCACTGACGGAGGTGAGGGGGATGGCGGCACGGAATAGGGCCTTCTCAGCAGTGGCGCCCCAATTATGGAATTCCCTCCCCCTGGAATTAAGAACGGCTCCCTCCTTAGAGACCTTTCGGCGGGGCCTCAAGACGTTTTTATTTAGGTTGGCATTCGATGACTGACATGGCGGGCTGGCTTTTTTAACAAATGGCTTTTTAACAAATGGCTTTTATAGGTGACCCACTGGGACTGTCAGTTTTATTTGTTTTAATTAGTTGTTTTTAATTATGTTTTATTGTGTATTATGTATTTTAACATGTTCTTAACTGTAAGCCGCCTTGATTGCCCTTATTGGGAGAAAGGCGGGGTAGAAATCTATTAAATAAATAAATAAATAAATAAATAAATAAATGGCTTCTGAAGCATGAATCTTATTGATTTTTTCAATTCCTTGATGCCTCTCAATAAGCAACAACTGGGATTCCAGGTTGCAAAGATATAGTTCCCATTGTACTGTACTACGTACTGACACTCTCACTCTATGTTTCCTCAGAAATTGCTGTTAGGGATTGGGGTTCTGGGGAAAGTCTTTGCTTCAACTAGTGTCCCAAACCCTGCATTTGCCAATGAGAAATGCATTTGGAATGGGTAGGGGCAGTCTTTTGTTGGTAATAAAATAAAAACAAACACCACCACTTTCTGCACAACTCCCCCCAGAGGCCTTGCTATGGTGGGGGTGGTACTGTAAGTTGCGCCCCGTCCTAGTCCCCGTTTACAAGCTGGCACAAGGTGGCCCTGCCGCCTCACCGTTGGAGCCATTCCATGTGGAGAAGGCAACGGGCAGGAGACTCCACAGTAGGAACGCCTCTGCCCCCCCAAAAAAACCCTGAAAAATTAAACTATTTTCTAATTGTTGTTGTTCAGTCGTTAAGTCGTGTCCGACCCTTCGTGATCCCATGAACCATATACCGCCAGGCCTTCCTGTCCTCCACTATCTTCCTGAGTTCGCTCATTTTCATGTTCGTTGCATCGGTGATGCTGTCTAACCATCTCATCCTTGGCCTTCCCCTTCTCCTTTTGCCTTCAATTTTTCCCAGCATCAGAGTCTTCTCCAGAGAGTCCTCTCTTCGCATTAGGTGGCCAAAATATTTGAGTTTCAGCCTCAGTACCTGTCCTTCCAGGGAACAGTCAGGGTTGATTTCATTTAGGATGGACTGATTCGATCTCCTAGCAGTCCAAGGGACTCTCAGGAGTCTTCTCCAGCACCACAGTTCAAAAGCATCTATTCTTCGGCGCTCAGCCTTCCTTATGGTCCAACTCTCGCAACCATACATTGCTACTGGGAACACCATCGCCCTGACTATGCGAACTTTTGTTGGCATGGTGATATCTCTGCTTTTATTATGCTGTCTAAGTTTGCCATAGCTTTCCTTCCAAGGAGTAAGCGTCTTTTAATTTCATGGCTGCTGTCTCCGTCTGCAGTGATCTTGGAGCCCAGAAAAGTAAAATCTGTTACTGCTTCCATTTCTGCCCCTTCTATTTGCCAGGAATTGATGGGCCCAGATGCCATGATCTTAGTTTTATTAATGTTGAGTTTCAAGCCAACTTTTGCACTCTCCTCTTTCACCCTCATCAAGAGGCTCTTTAGTTCTTCTTCACTTTCTGCCATTAGGGTGGTATCGTCTGCATATCTGAGGTTGTTGATATTTCTCCCGGCAATCTTGATTCCGGCTTGCGATTCATTCAGCCCTGCATTTCTCATAATGTACTCTGCATATAAGTTAAATAGGCAGGGTGACAATATACAGCCTTGCCGTACTCCCTTCCCAATTTTGAACCAGTCGGTTGTTCCATGGCCGGTCCGAACTGTTGCTTCTTGACCCGCATACAGGTTTCTCAGGAGACAGGTAAGGTGGTCTGGTACCCCCATCTCTTTAAGAATTTGCCACAGTTTGTTGTGATCCACACAATCAAAGGCTTTTGCGTAGTCAATGAAGCAGAAGTAGGTGGTTTTTTGGAACTCTCGGGCTTTCTCCATGATCCAGCGCATGTTGGCAATTTGATCTCTAGTTCCTCTGCCTCTTCGAAACCCAGCTTGTATGTCCGGTAGTTCTCAGTCCACGTACTGCTGAAGCCTAGCTTGTTGGATTTTGAGCATAACCTTGCTAGCATATGAAATGAGTGCAATTGTGCGATAGTTTGAGCACTCTTTGGCACTGCCCTTCTTTGGAATTGGAACGTATTTTTCTGATATCTCTACATATTGGTAATGATGACGACTGTGGCTGCATCTGCGGACATTATACCACCTATATCACCTACCTAGTGTACACTTTTAAAGTGATTACTGAAGCAGGAAATAGGTTATCTTGTTGGCCGTGTGCTCTCGGAGGCATCTGGTGGGGCCACTGTGAGATACAGGAAGCTGGACTAGATGGGGCTTTGGTCTGATCCAGCAAGGCTCTTCTTATGTTATGTTCAATTATAATTTATAAAAATGGAATAAAAACACAACACTGCTTTCAGCAATTTTGGAAAACACAAAAACCGCTTTTTGAAAACAGCATTTTGGACTGCCTCTAGGAATGGGAGAGGGTGAGAGGATTGCTTAATGTGGTGTTTAATGCAATCTTTTTTGACCTGCGGCTCCCTTGACCATTGGTGACCATTGTCCACAGCTCCCCATTACATTATGTTGATGCCTGCCAATTGGCACTGCACTGTTTTCTAAGAGGATTCTGTGGCGCTCCACGGCTCCCCTGGCTGGTTTCCGCAGCTCTATTCCTGCCTTTGCCCTTCCCCCCCCGACCCCACCCACTGCCTCTACAACTAAGATACCGGTACTTGTACAGTACAGTACATCCTTTTGAAGGAAGCACATTTTATACTGCCCTTCCTCCAAGAAGCTCAGGGTGGTATACATAGTTCCTCCCCTCCTTTTGTCCTCACAACAACCCTGTGAGGTAGGTTAGGCTGTGACTCGCGGTCCAAAGTCACTCAGGAAGCTTCATTCTTTGAAATATTACATTCTTCGAAATGTTAGATTTTTGAAGCAGATACCCAAACGCCAAGATGTCCAAAAGCTGCATTTCTTTCCAATATAGGATACGGGGACATATGGACATAACTTGAGTTATTTTCAGTAGTTTGCCAAATCATTGGTTGACTTCACATCAATGAAATTGCTGCAGATTTACACTGTATGGGTTACACTGAAAACGACACTTCAAGTTCTGCCTTTGTATAAAGGAGTCTGTTCTGTGATTTGTTTAGATACCCAGTGGAGCTTAATAAATAGCCAGATGATATTTTTGTTGTATGTGTGTGTGGAAAAGACAAAATATTGATCATTTCTTTCAGTCATCTTCTGCATTCACAGTCCCCCAATCCTATGTTGCATTGATTGTTTTGTTGATTTCAGATTTAAGCACTTTCCAAAGTATAAAGCAGATCGGCACAGCTTGCAGTTCAGAAAGTATTATCTTTTTTTGGTTTTACTTGTCTGCTTTGTATGGGTAGTGATTTTATAGAGGTGAAAAAAAGTGTCTGAAATCTGGATCATGCATAAAATATGAAAATCAGACTCTCTCTGTCCTACACAGTCACAGGCTACAATAATTCTGCCAAAGAACAATGCAATAAAATGATGTGCGTAATTTGTACCCCACTAAATCAAGTTCAGTTATATAATTGCTCTTCATTGCACCCAGTCTATTTATATAAAGGAGGAATGTTTCTATTATTTCTTTTTAAAAAATGGAAGTGCCTTTCAAAAGCCTCTGGGAGGCCTTCTGAGGCCACGCATGGCCTTCCCACGCCTCAGAATGCTTCCCGGAGGTTTCTGAAAGGCACTTCCGGTTTTTTGGAATTCCCCCCCCACGGGTTTTTTGGAATTACCTTCCCCATTCTGGAATGGATCCCCCGTGGATAACGAGGGCCAACTGTACCCACAAGTCGAGCTATACAGTACTTTACAAGAAATTCCTCAACTCGTTGGAGTTGCTTGAAAAGGGATACCTTACAAGGTGGGTATGTGATAAAGTAATGTTTCTGAACATAGGTTCTCTCAGAAATCTCTGCAGTTGTGGGTGCTTCCATATACGTGGATCCACTGCTTGTTCTTTTGCCTATATTTGATGATAAAAGTATACAAGACTGCATAAAAATTTAATTATATATTGTGACAGCTGCTTGGCTGGAAATTGCTTTGTTTACATTACATCAGAAATCTAATGCTCAACAGTCATTACATTCTTGGTACAGTAGAATTGCTCTGATGGAGAAACTTATTTGTGAGTTTGGTCTAGCTAAAGTCAGGTCTTGCTAAAGGTCGTGCTAGTTACACTCAATTTAAAATCCAATACAGATATTTGTTGACTCTCCCCATGGTTTGTTGTTGTTGTTGTTGTTCAGTCATTAAGTCGTGTCCGACCCTTCGTGATCCCATGAACCATATCCCGCCAGGCCTTCCTGTCCTCCACTATCTTCCTGAGTTCGCTCATTTTCATGTTCGTTGCATCGGTGATGCTGTCTAACCATCTCATCCTTGGCCTTCCCCTTCTCCTTTTGCCTTCAATTTTTCCCAGCATCAGAGTCTTCTCCAGAGAGTCCTCTCTTCGCATTAGGTGGCCAAAATATTTGAGTTTCAGCCTTAGTACCTGTCCTTCCAGGGAACAGTCAGGGTTGATTTCATTTAGGATTGACTGATTTGATCTCCTAGCAGTCCAAGGGACTCTCAGGAGTCTTCTCCAGCACCACAGTTCAAAAGCATCTATTCTTCGGCGCTCAGCCTTCCTTATGGTCCAACTCTCGCAACCATACATTGCTACTGGGAACACCATCGCCCTGACTATGCGAACTTTTGTTGGCATGGTGATATCTCTGCTTTTTATTATGCTGTCTAAGTTTGCCATAGCTTTCCTTCCAAGGAGTAAGCGTCTTTTAATTTCATGGCTGCTGTCTCCGTCTGCAGTGATCTTGGAGCCCAGAAAAGTAAAATCTGTTACTGCTTCCATTTCTGACCCTTCTATTTGCCAGGAATTGATGGGCCCAGATGCCATGATCTTAGTTTTATTAATGTTGAGTTTCAAGCCAGCTTTTGCACTCTCCTCTTTCACCCTCATCAAGAGGCTCTTTAGTTCTTCTTCACTTTCTGCCATTAGGGTGGTATCGTCTGCATATCTGAGGTTGTTGATATTTCTCCCGGCAATCTTGATTCCGGCTTGTGATTCATTCAGCCCTGCATTTCTCAATGTACTCTGCATAATGTACTCCCATGCATAATGTACTCTGCATAATGTACTCCCATGGTTTACATGTGTTTAACCCAGCAGTTCAGATGGATAAAATGTGGGACCAACTAAAGTTATGTGGTGATTTCCTGTTCCCATCCTTTAGCTTCCTACAAGAAAAAGCATGCACCTTTTATAGGAATTCTTGTATTTCAGAATTGTATAGGAATTCTTGTACTTGTGCACTTCAGTTCCAAATTAGGAGTACAGGGAGGAACCCCAATCTACACCTCAACACCCCCATGCCTGTTTAAACACAAAAACCACCAAAACGTCTCATCTCTACTTTGGCCAGATAGAAATGAAGGCAGTGCTCTGTGTCTTTAATAGTGGTGTAGAAGAGGTAATTTCAGTAAGTGCCACCTGCCCTTGTTTACAAATTGTTATAAAATGTTGTACTTCCTGAACTTCTGGCTAAATTTCTATGCAAGAACATAGGGAAAGCAGGAAAAATTCAAGAGCATACGGTAACTTTTCTTAGCATAGAAATGCAGTGACAACGAAGTTTCACTTATTTGAAATTGCACCTGTTGTGCATGCACAATTTTTTTAACCTTGAAAGGTACAGGAATTCAACCAGAAAATGACAACTATTTCCAAAAGATCTGAAAGAGACAGAAGCACCAAACTGAAAAGATTAATGCTCTTTGCCTAAGTCCTCAGTTTTTTACACTCTTAATATAAATCTACTTAACATCTAATGTTAAGTCTAATATCACTGGTCAGCAAATTATGTAAGATTGTACTACCTCAGAACATGCTGTGACTTGTACCACTGTGGCTAAAACATGGTCAGCAGGGCAGAGGAAGAACATCACCTTTCTTGTGGCTCTACAAATTACCTTGCTTATAAATTTTACAAGCCTTACCGTACTGGAGTGCACGGGCAGCCATACCCACAAGTTTGCAACTGAGGCCCTGCATATCCTGACATGACTTGGGTGGGTCTCTGGCACCAAATCCTTTCGTCTGAGTGCCATCACCTTCTGGTTTCTAATTATGTGCTAGAGAGCATCTCTTTTCACCAGATCTCAAAGCACTTTACTGACACTAATGAAGGCTTGTGAGGGTATAAAATAAAATTACTATCCACATTTCATAAAGACACAGGGTGGCAACTGTGTGACTTGCCTCCAGCTACACAGGGAGACTGCTGCAGAACTGGCAATTCAACACAGGAGACATGGAGTCCAATTTCAGCATTGGGATGATACTGATAAGACGATTTCATTTCAGCATGTCACTGATCTTTTCACAGAGAGTCATTCAGCCATGGGGTTGCTACTGCAAGGTGGTCTTATGTTAATCAGTAACCCTTAACCTTAGGCCATACTAGCACAGTTTTTATTGGTTACTCTTCAATGGACCCAATCCCTGTAAACCTCATGCATAACCTGCTTACCTAAACGTCAAATGCTGGGAATTACAGGCGTCTGATGGCTACACACACTGGAGGACAGAGATGAATGACTGCAAAATGTAAGAATCTGTGCCAGATCAAGGTACAGCTTTCTGTATTTCCAACTATGTGCCAAGGTATGAAGTAGGAACTCCTGTGCAGATAGTTCCTTGGTTCACGATTACATTTAGATTTCACCTTTCTGATGAAAGTCAAAATTTCATAGCAACAGCTTGAGCCAATGCAGTTTGCTCAAAAGTAAGTCCTACTGTATTCAACAACCCTTACTCCCAGAAAAGTGTACATGTCCTTAAGAGTTCAAAAAGCAGGAAAGCTGAAAGAGTAACCTTGTCAGCAATGTTTTAATTGTGTTTTCAACAGTGTGTTCTCACAGCTTCAAGATCCATGATGTACTTTTTAATTTCTCAAGAATGTTTGAAATTCTTACCTCATTTTATCCAGTAATGTTTACACTTACAGTTATATACCCATCAACTGCTGCATGCATGTATATTCCAGACAACCACAGTTCTCCAAATTAGAAAACTGCATCATCCATGTTTGTTTTAAATACTATATCCCAATTCTCAAAAGATTATTTAGTTTAATGCTAAAAACAAAACACCAGTGATTTAAATGCAATTTAATTCCAACTTTAAAATCGAAGTGGTGCCCTTTCTGGTTTGATGTCAGCACAAAAGCAATATAGTATTCGTTCGCATTTCGTTTGACAGCTAAGGCTTCAGTTTTCTTTTTCAGTGTACAGTACAACTACCTCCTACGGCTGCAATACGTGGGCTTACTCTGCATATACTCTACCTCCGAAAATCAGGCTGCAGCAAGGCCCGTTGAACTCAGGGGGCCCTACATCTGACTGAACATTCACACATACTACTACATTCACACAATGTTACGTGAGGAAACGCGCAGCAGCAGCAGCCGTCGCTCACCCGCGGCAGACTGACATATGCAGCCCGGGCATGTTGACTTGGAAGCAAGCCCTACAGAGCTCCGTGACGCTCATCCCCCAGAGCAAGCAGCAGGACTGCAGCCCGAGCCCTTCCGTGTCTCTCCTTCCGCTGCTGCCTGCGGAGCGCACAGCCAACTTTCGCGCTCCGCCATCTTGGGAGGGCTCGCCTGGCGGGGCACTCCTCGCCCTTCCCTCCTTTGTGAGCGCGGAAGGTGCGTCGGCGCCGCCCCTCGGCCTTCTCACCGGTCTGCCAGATATCGCGCGATTCCGCCTCTGGCTTGGGTGGGAAGCACCGTAGCCTGCCGGTAGGGGAGCGGGGAGGCAGCTCGGACGCTGCAGCGGCCACGGTCGCCTGAGGAAAGGCCAGGTGCGGTGCCACCTCTGCCAAGCGGCTCAGGTGAGGGAGGAGGGTGTGGGCCAGGGAGGGGGGCGGCGCTGGCGCTTCCTTTCCGCCCGGCCGGTGCGGGGCTAGCAGGGAAAGAGGCTCTGGACTGGTGCGTCGCAGCACTTCCTTCCTCGGCAGCTGAGCCTCGCGGAATTCAATAGAACTTGCATCCAAGTACTGTAAGTGTGTATTGTTGTTACGTGAATAGTACAGACAGTACTAGTACTTTTATATACCGCTTCGCAGCAAGAAAGTTCATGCAGCAGCGGTTTACATAGTTAACTGAGTGGTGCCCTGTCTGTTCCTAAAGGGTTCACAATCCGAAAAGATGCAGGAGAAAAACCAGCAAGCAGCCCCTCGAAAAGGCGCTGTGTTGGGGTAAATGGGGACAGTTACCCCCCCCCATAAGGGGCAGCACTTTGAAAGATGGTACTCTGCCCAGTTAGCAGGGACACATCGATGTGTGTGTTGAGAGGGATGAATAGGAGATGGTTTGACGTTATCCAAGTTTTCTGCCTTGTCCTCATAGGTAACTCAGTGATGTGGGTTTTGGAGAGTTTGCTGCCAGCCCTTGGCAGGCTCTCACTATGGCTTTGTCTCCAAAGAAGGGGTTGGGATTGAGAATCGGTCCTCGTAGGGGGTGGAGAGAACAGCAGTAGCCGCAAGGCTAGGGTGTCAACTGGTAAAGTATACCAAGCACCTGGAGAAGACTGGGGAGAGTCTCTCATCTTGTAACATGAGAATCTTATTTGAAATCTTTGCTGAGTCGCTGACATCTTAATTGATGGTAGTAGGCATCTTTTCCCTCTGTAGTTACCTGTGTGGTGAGGGAAGAGATACAGACCGTTCTCAAATGGGGCAGTATTATGAACAGTTCTTTGCAAAACTGCTTTTGTAATATTGAATCAGGGGCCTGGTGTCTACCTACAATTTGACCGATGTTATGGGTACAGCAAATATTAAAGATGCTTAAATTCTGTGCTCAGAAGTCATGAGCTACTATATGTTTTGGGGTTTGTCTTCAAGTTTTGGAGTTGCTTTTGGGAATTTGACCCTGTGAGTTTTGTTCTTAAGACAAAGTAGTATGTCTCTGTGTGTGATAGTCCAGATGATTAGCTGAAAACAGCCTTGTAGCATCTTAAAAACTTAACATATTTTAGATTTTATGGACTAAAATTACATCACATCAGTTATAATTCCTGCAAGAACTGATCCAGGTGTCTCTTGTATTTTAGAGAACATATTGTAAATATATCTACTTTATTCTTTAAAACATTTCTAAGTTTGTTTTTTCCTGTTTGCTATTTAATGTCTTAAAATATCTTTAAGCTGCAGTCATGATTTATCAACTATAACTTTATTGTTGTTCTTCCTTTGCAGTTTGCAAGCAAGGGGAAGTGTAGCTTTCAAGTAGTCAAGGCACACAATAGAACATGAAGGGAAACAGGACATTGGGTCTGCTGCTCCTTTCTTTTTGTTGCTGCTACGTCTGAGAGGTGGCCTTTGCTGTGAAACAGATATCCTGGAAAAGTGAACCATGACTCTGTGCTGAAGGCGGAAAACTCTGGGAAGATGAGGGTCTTTGCATTTCTTCTGTTATGGAGTTTAATCGTAAACCTGATACATGGGCACAGTTTATTCACATGTGAACCTATTACTATCCCAAGATGTTTTGGAATGGCCTATAATATGACCTTTTTCCCAAATATGATGGGGCATTATGATCAGGACACTGCAGCTGGCCACATGGAGGTAAGTTCTCTTTCTGCATATATGTTACAAATAATTACTTTGGTAATGTGTACAAACTGAGTAACTTGGCGCAGTACAAAGAGTTCTGAGTAAGTCATGAAATTGCGCTAAAACGAAGTAGGGAGAACACCCAGTGTTTGACATTTCAAACCTTGTTTCAAAACACCTACCAATTGAAACGCATGGATGCTGGTGCAAAGATAAGGGTGAGAGAATGGGCTTATGGAAGAATGCTAGAGTCCATTCTTCAGTTTCCAGGCATGTCATCTGTCTAACCACATCACAGACATTTCTGTGACTCTGGTTTGAATAAATTCTGTATCAACAAAAGAGAGGAATATACTGCCAGAAAGCTTAATGTTCCTCTTTAGATAAGTGTTTCTGTACAAAACAATTTTTATACAAAATGGAAGTAAGCTACCGTCTTCACCCCAGTATAGCATCTCTTCCAGTGGCTACTTGCTGGTGTTTCTTTTGCATCTTTTAGATTGTGAGCCCTTTGGGGGACAGGGAACCATTTATTTATTTATTTAGCTATATAAACTGCTTTGGAAACTTTTTTGTTAAACTGGTATATACATATTTTTAATAAGAGTTGCTTGATTCCAGGAATCTTACCTGATTAGTCATTTGTAATTATGCATATATTTGCATATGATTAAACAATAGCTTTAGAGAAAAGCATACTTGCTTTGTTCATAGTTGGTGCACACATGTCGCAGCAAGTATAATCTCAAAAGAGAAATTCCCTTCTCTCGCGCAGACAGACAGAATGGAATTCCTGTTAAGACAGTACTTGCCATCTGCAGATCTTTAAGTAGTTATACTGAAATAATTACAAGTTTTAAACTGCTGACTGCTTAATCTGGTCATATTTTTAATTGTACAGAGAAGTTAAATTTATGGGTTTTCCAGCCATGTTGCAATTTTTTGAAATCAAGGATAAAGAGATATTACAACTTTAACTTGCCTGAATGAGTTCTTTATCAAACGAAAAAATCCCCGTTGAGGACACAGATGTCTAGATAAAATTGTTCTGTAGTCAGACAAGCAGTCAAAATCACTCCAACTCCAACCAGCCTGAAGAAATTCTTTTCCAAACGAACTGTTCCATGGGAAGTACAGACGTCCTGGAGAGATTATCCTGAAATCAGGCAGGCACTAAAGTCTTGCTCCTTGATGTCTTTGAACTAGCTTTACGTTTCCTCCCGTTTTCTCGGGACTTTGTCAAAAGCGGATGCAAAGGGAACAACAGTGAAACCACTGAGAGATGGTCCTGCCTTTGCAGAGAAACCAACCATTTAAATTAGAGACCAAAAATTTGATTTCAAAAAATTGCAACATGGCTGGAAAACCCATTAATTTAACTTCTCTGTACATTGCAAAAAGCCATGAAAACCTACATGCTACATATTTTAATTGATATAACTGATTTAAATGTAGCCCTATTGGGAATATGCAAATATTTCCTTTGTACAAGGTGAGAGATAGGAGTGCTAGCCTTCACCCAAAGCTTGAGATTTCTGAAGCGGTGGGTGTTGGGAGTAGAACACTGGCTGGGGAGAGAGGCAGTAGGAGAGAATGAAAGAGAATGAAATGACCTGGACTTGGGGATAGGCAGTGAGGTGGCCAAGTTTGCGGATGACACTAAACTTTTCCGGGTGGTAAAGACCAGCAGGGATTGTGAAGAGCTCCAGAAGGATCTCTCCAAACTGGGAGAATGGGCAGCAAAATGGCAGATGCGCTTCAATGTAAGTAAGTGCAAAGTGATGCACATTGGGGCAAGAAACCAAAATTTCACATATACGCTAATGGGTTCTGAGTTGTCTGTGACGGATCAAGAGAGAGATCTTGGGGTCCTGGTGGACAGGTCGATGAAAGTGTCGACCCAGTGTGCGGCGGCTGTGAAGAAGGCCAATTCCATGCTCGGGATCATTAAAAAGGGGATTGAGAATAAAACGGCCAATATCATTCTGCCTTTGTACAAATCGATGGTAAGGCCACATCTGGAGTATTGTGTCCAGTTCTGGTCACCATACCTCAAAAAGGATATAGCTGAATTGGAAAAGGTGCAGAAAAGAGCGACCAGAATGATTAGTGGGCTGGAGCACCTCCCTTACGAGGAAAGGCTACAGCGTCTGGGGCTTTTCAGCCTAGAAAAAAGGCGCCTGAGGGGGGACATGATTGAGACTTATAAAAAATGCATGGGATGGAGAGAGTGGATAGAGGGAAATTCTTCTCCCTCTCGCACAACACCAGAACCAGGGGACACGCACTAAAATTGAGTGGAGGGAGAGTTAGAACAGACAAAAGAAAATATTTCTTTACCCAGCGTGTGATTCATCTGTGGAACTCCTTGCCACAGGATGTGGTGATGGCACCTGGCCTAGATGCCTTTAAAAGGGGTTTGGACAAATTCATGGAGGAAAAGACCATCACAGGTTACAAGCCATAAGCAACCTCCTGGTTTTAGAAGTGGGTTTTCTCTGTGCCAGGTGCAAGGGAGTGGCGACTGGACACAGGTATCTTGTTGTCTCGTGTGCTCCCTGAGGCATCTGGTGGGGCCACTGTGTGACACAGGAAGCTGGACTAGATGGGCTTTTGGCCTGATCCAGCAGGGCTCTTCTTATGTTCTTATGTTCTTATGAGGTGGAGGAAGGTACAAAAGTTAGTTCCAGTCTAGGAGGAGCACGACTCAGAGGAGCTCTTAAGAGAAGGCTTTGCAAAGGTTCCCAGCCTGAGCCCAGAAACTCTGAACAAAATCCCAGAAGGATTCCAATTCGAACCTCAATGTATTGTGATTCCCCAGCAGAAACATTAAGCACCCACCCAGGAATGGGGTTGGACACCAAGAAAGATTAGAGCACTCTAGCAGCTAGGGGAGGCCAATCAGGTGATGTGACGCAATGCATGTTGCATCAGTGGCAGGGGGGTGAGAGGGCAGCATATTCAGAGTGCTCTTTACCTTCAAGTCTGCTGCTGCTGCTGCCACCACCTCCCTCCAGCCTATGGCAGATGCAACCCACTAAAAGCGAGCGGAAAGTGGTTCCAGTGGCATCGCTGGAGGTGGGGTGGAACGCTAAGTTCCGCTCCGCCCTGACCTCCGTTACTCTCCTGCACGAGGCGGCCCCGCCCCCTCACCTTCGGAGCCATTCAGTGGAGCGAAGGCAACACGCACCTTTGCCCCACTGAATGGCTCCGAAGGTGAGGGGGCGGGGCCGCCTCGTGCAGGAGAGTAACGGAGGGCGGAGCGGAACTTAGCATTCTGCCCCACGCCCAGTGACGCTACTGAGTGGATCACCTGCCTCCTTACCTTGCTTGGGGTGCAGTTTCTTCAAACACAAAAGTGCAGGACTTCCAGTTTGATTGAGAACCAAAGAGCTCATTCATTTGTGCGGTCTCTATTGCTCAAACTGGAAGTCCTGCACTTCTGTGTTGGAAGAAGCTGTATGAGGATTGTGGTAAATGGCTACTTTTTTTTAGTTGTGTGGAGGCAGCATCGGTCAGCATTCCAGGTTACGCACTGCTGCCAGTAGCCCATCTTTCTCCTCCACCCCTGCTCTTGGCCTTGAAAGGTCACATGCTTTTTTCTTATCTCCAACTATCCTGTTGAATCTGCTTGGGTCACATCAGAAGTTTCTGGTTCTAGTGGTATATACAGTATTTCCTAAGGATTATTCAGTGCATTATTGTATCTGAGGGCTATTTTGTCATTTAGCTGTTGTGCTTGGTGTTGAACACATGGTTTTTCAATAGGTAGTGTTGTTTATAACTGTATGTTTATAAATATACTGTAAAGTTTTATATTTTCACCACTCTTGTGTAATAGGGTTTCATAATGCTATCTTGGTCAAAATACCATGAAACTCTTTCTAATGATTAAAAGCACCTGCAAATTCTTTCATTTTGTGACAAGAAAATAGGAAAGACACCTCTGCACTCAGAAATGGAATTTAAAGTACAGGTATTCATTTTTCTGTTTTATAATATACCTGTGACAAGTCAGTACATGTAGGAATGTAAAACAAATCTCAGTGCATCGTGTTTGAAGAGGGATACACTTTCTGAGTTTGCAATTCTAAGCACACTTATGATAATTGGGAACAAATCCTTTTGAACTTGGCAAACTAACTTCTGAGTAAACATGCATAGAACAGGGCTATAAATTTTATTCTGTATTCAGATATTAAGAATGATACAAGGTGTTCATCTCCTACTAGTTTCTAACATACGAGTGTAAACATGAACCTTTTTACGCTTTTCATATCTTATTTTATCACCTCTATGCTTTTCATATCTTTCTTATTTTATCACCTCTGTTTCTTTTGGTTAATAAGAGCAAACAATTTTATGGAAATTCCCTCTAAAGGTTTAGCTTTATTTATGAGCGTACAGCAGATTCAGTGTAAGAGAATGTGGGTAAAAATTGAGTTTTAGTAAAGTATCTCACCATGTAAAAGGCATTCATTTCCATTTTTAAACTACATGTGCACCTCAGGATTATTATGTTACATTTTTAGTAACTTTTGGATGTCTCTGCTATGCTTCCATACCCTGTGAAATATTGTATTGTGTATACACAGGATTTGGGACATCCTGTATTGAAATAAATGGGGGCAGGACGGTAATCTTGATTTGGTTGTTGCCTTTTGTGTGTGATAGAGGAATGGAGGAGGAAGTTGCTGTTGCCATGTGTTGAAGTAGATGAGGAAGCATAATCTGACAGACCCTTAAATTTGGACTTGAACTAATCTGGTATAGATTGCATACAGCTGGGTAAAATGGCAGATGAGGTTTAGTGTAAGTGCAAAATGGCTGTATATTGAAATCAAAAAAACAATACACAGATGGGAGCCTATGTTGGTTGTAAGGAAAGAGATCTTGGGATCATAGTCAAAAGCTCAATGAAAGTAGTGGCTCTACTGTGGCCAACTTTTCGACATGAATGCTCCTGGACCATTAATGGTTGTATAGGTGAGGGCATTTCAGCAGGTGCAGCTGCATTAGCACTATCGGCACTTGCAGCTGCCAAGATTCTGTCTTCTACACAACTCTTAAGAATGCAGAGGCCCTAATAGTGGAAGGTTGGCCACCCGTGCTCTACATCTACAGTAGTGCTAAAGGCAAATACAATACAGGAATTCTTAGGAAAGGTATTTGGGATCAGTATTGTAATGACCTTATATACACCTGTCATTGTCCTACATTAGAATTCTGAACTGTGTAATTATTCAGTTGCTCATGATGAAAATTTGAGAAAAATATTCCATTGAGTGCAGAAAAGACTCATTTGACTCCTAGCACTATAAGAGAAAGGCCAGCGGGTGGCGCAGCGGGTTAAACAGCTGAACCATAAGCTGTCGATCAAAGGTCGGCAGTTCGATTCCTGCGACGGGGTGAGCTCTCGTTGCTTGGCCAGCTCCTGCCAACCTAGCAGTTCCAAAGCATGTTAATGTGAGTAGATAAATAAGTACCGCTTGCGGGAAGGTAAACAGCGCTCCGTGTTCCAGCCGCATGCTACGCGCTGCGGCAAGAAGAGTCATGCCGGCCACATGACCACGGAGGCGTCTTCAGACAACGCTGGCTCTTCGGCTTTGAAATGGGGATGAGCACCACACCCTAGAGTCGGACACGACTGGACTTAATTGTCAGGGGATACCTTTACCTTACTATAAGAGAAATAGACAAAAGTGTTCTAGGAGAATAGACCTTGTTGGATATGTTGCCTGCCATGGTTGAGGGATCCTGTCTGAAAGTGCAGTACTGGCACCAGTTTCCTGGGCATTGGGGTGTAAAGCCCAGCTTTGGTTCCTCCCATGGTGTCCCCTACCTGTCCCCTGGTGGTGTATTTGCAATTTTATTTATTTAGGCATTTTTATCTAACCTTTGGACCCAAAAAGCCCCCCAGTGTGGCTCATACTAACAATATACTAAATAATTGCTATCAGTACTGAGGGTTCAGGTTCAACTGAGTGGGCCTTCTGATGGGCATGGATCCTCGCCTTGTGCCCATCCTGACTCATTGCTGACACATCCCCTGTGCATGTGTTAAACTCTTGCTACATATTAACCCCCATTTGACCTGGGACAGTTCATAGTGTGGTAATGTCAATTCCCAGTTTTGCAAAGTGTAAATTGGTTGGATCATATGATAAGTACTATATGTTAATCAGATATGAATGCATGATAAGCTAGTGGTGCAAGCAGCTTATACAGTCATAGTGTGGGGGGGGGGATAGAGACTTCTTGCACCTGCTTTTTTTTGGCATTGCTTGCTAGTTGCATTCTACTCTTCTAGTAGAGTACTAGGCTGTTGGTAGGTGGGGAAAAAATCTTGTTTCATATCTTACGGAATTGCATTCTACTGTGTCGCTGGATAAATTATTTTTAAAAATCTTCACACTTCCTTGTGGCTAAGTTCCTACTTGAAGGTCAAAGCCAAGCTTTCTAAAGATGTGACCACAATTAATGTAAACACTAAGGCTAGTGGTAATAGATGGTGCCTCATTTTATTCATACCTACGTGGCTATCCTGAATTACTCATGAGTATGTACTTAGTGGATCTCTCTCAGCAAATAAACTCATAAGTGAATAGTACCGGTAATTGTTCTTAACATAAGAAGAGCCCTGCTGGATCAGGCCAAGGGCCCATCTAGTCCAGCATCCTGTATCACACAGTGGCCCCACCAGATGCCTCAGGGAGCACAAGACAACAAGATAACCTGTTTCCTGCTGCCACTCCCCTGCACCTGGCACAGAGAAAATCTACTTCTAAAACCAGGAGGTTGCTTATGGCTTGTAACCTGTGATGGTCTTTTCTTCCATGAATCTGGCCAAACCCTTTTTAAAGGCATCTAGGCCAGGTGCCATCACCACATCCTGTGGCAAGGAGTTCCACAGATGAATTACACGCTGGGTAAATAAATATTTTCTTTTATCCGTTCTAACTCTCCCTCCACTCAATTTTAGTGCATGTCCTCTGGTTCTGGTGTTGTGCAAGAGGGAGAAGAATTTCCCTCTATCCACTCTCTCCATCCCATGCATAATTTTATACGTCTCAATTTTATACATTCTTCTTCTGTGTTGCTAGTAGAGATTAACATTTCATTTGAAATTATTGTTTTGTTCCATCAGTTAGAGTAACTGCAAATATGGAATTTTTAAATTTTCTGTATTGAATGAATATTGGTTCTCTGCTTCAAACAGTTGCACCTTAATACCCCCCGTGACATTTGTTGTGATTTATAGCTATGAAATTTTTAGCTATGGCCTTCTTGTTGAACAGCCTTGTGCAAATCTCATCCCTGAACCTTCAGTTTCCAGACAGTATGATAGGAATAAGAGACTCACATTCACAACAGCTGTGGATGGCAAAGTACAGTATCATGGATCTTAACTATATAGCATTGAAAGAGCTGAATGGTGAAGAGCTTGGAAGGGCAGAGCAATCTTGCTTAACTATCCGGCGAGCAGCCCAGGACTCCTGCCGGATCCTATCCTTGCTCCGGGCCGATCGAGATTGACCCGGAGGTCTACTTGGGGGGAAGGGGACATTCATCCCCTTCCCCCAGTGTAGCACAGCCCAGCCCCAATGGGCCTCCTTAAATTTCCACACCTATTTAGCTGGCGGAAATAAGAGGAGGCCATGTAAAGGCTGCGCCGGGATGGGGATATGGCGACCACCATTCCTGCCCCCTCGTGGACTGGCTTGCCCAATGACCCCCCTCCCTCGCCGCCTGGTCTGCACCCTCTGGGGGATCCCTTACCGCCTCCAGCGGCCGCAGGGGTGATCCGGCAGTGGAGTAAGAGCTGCGAGCCTCGCACTGGTGGCCCTTACTCTAGAGTCATTGCAAACGTGCTTTATGGCACATTCGTGACTGCTTCTGGCAGTGGAACGCTCGCTCCGCCGCCAGAAGTGTGCGCAGGATTGCACTGTGATGATTTGAATCAATTTAGTTTTTGAATGTGCAAGTTATAAATTCTTTCTGCATCATTTTGATGTCCAAGAATTTTAAAAGTTTTCTTCCTCCCGCTGTGCTTGAGGAAGATGGAGCCTGCTACTGCCCTGATCCTCTTCCTGCTCATTCTCGGCGAGCAGAAAGAGGATCTTCCAGAAGTCAATTGAAGCAGCTTAGTGGTCAGGGGGCCGGGCAGATGCAGGGTGTGGGTCAGGGCTCATGAGAGGGGGGTAAAGGGGGCAAATTGTACCCAGGCCCAGTGTCAAAAAGGGGGCCCAGGAGCCAAAGGAGGGGCCCCAGAAATTTCCTGGGATCTCAGCTGGCCTCAAGGAGAGTGAAAGACAGTGGCTGGGCCAGGTCTACCGGGAAGGTAGACCTGGGTGCCGCATGAGGAAGCCAGGTAGACCTGGGCTCCAAAGACTTTTCTAGCTATTGCTACCCACCCCCACCCCCATTGAGAAGGGGCCCAAAGTAAACTTTGTACCCCCTGATAAAATTCCTCTGAGGCCCTGGTGTGGGTCACCCTTTGTCAGTTCCCATTTCTCCCACAGTTTGCTGCTTGAAGTGAGCGTTTCAGTCAGCTTCGTTGCTAGGCCAGCCCTGTCCTATGGTCATCTTCCATTTGCAGAAGTCTTACTTGCTGAAAGAGGGAGGGGTGATTTTTGCTGATCTCCATTTCCCTTTGCAAACCTCTGTGCCCTCACCCTCATATTTGTTCCTGAGGTTTGGAGGACTCTCAATAGCAAATGTTCAAGGGGCTTGGAGGGCTGCAGAGGTAAGGGGAAATCAATGAATGGAAGACCACCTTGGGATACAACCCTTCCTGAGAGTCTGAATTACAAAGCAAAATGATTAACCCTAGTCTAACCCAAGTTCATGATTGTTGGCTTTTGGAATATTTTGAATGAGAATTGTAAAAATTTCCAGTGACCTAAATTAATCGGCATGCTCAGAGTTGTATATTGGATATATCCTGGGTATAAACCACCTTTTTGTATTCCATCCACACATCTAACCAATGCATGGAGTGAAAGCAGGGTTGTGCGTGCTGGTTCTACCCCCAGTGCCTACTGGTTCTACCCCCAATGCATTGGGGATTGTGCTGCTGCTGCTAACAATATTTATATACCGCTTTTCAACAAAAAGTTCACAAAACGGTTTACAGACAAAATCAAATGATTAACTGGCTCCCTGTCCCAAAAGGGATCACAATCTTAAAAAAAAAATGCAGAACACCACCAGCAAACAGCCACCAGAAAGACACTGTGCTGGGATGAAAGGGGACAGTTACTCTTCCCCTGCTAAATATAAGAGGAGCTCCAATTCAAAAAGTGCTTCTTGCCCAGTTAGCAGGGTTGTACCCTCCCATGTGTTTAGTGGAAGATGAAAATAGACTCTGAATACTTATATGTGGAGGTTGAGACCGGGTCCAGTGATCATGATCCTATTCCCCCTCCACACACGTCGATTGCATATGTGGATGGAATGCAAGAAGAGGGCTTATAGTAATATGATAGAAAAGTTGATTTTATATGCATACCATATGTATGGTATTGTATGGATTCATTATGTTAGTCATTGCCTTACAAAAATGCACTTTTAGTAATGGAAAAGTTTTTGTGCGAAGTTTTCTGGGAGTTCTTTGCATTTTGGAAAACTTTCCACCTTGCACTGCTGTCCAAGTTATGGAGATTTGAAAAACTAGCTTGAAACTCACGTCTTATACGTGGATATTTGTGAAGTTTCTGATATTGCATATTTTTAACTTTTACACTACTCTTTCCCTTTGGGGACAGTGAGCAATGGTGAGTCAACTTATAGAATACAGCTGTGGCTGAACTACAGAAATAACTACGGTACTCTTATTTGCCCATTGTACATTCTTGATGTGTTGTCAAGTCTGAAACATTTTTCCTTGCAAAGTACCATGTGAAAGCCAATGCAAGGCCAAAATCAGAAGGCTTGCATGCAGATTGGCTTGAATTTTAATGACATACGTAGAATGGACGTCTGACACTGCATCTGCAAACCAGTATTTTTAGTAGCATGCACAGCTGTCCTTATGTTGATGGGTGTGTCTGTTGATTAACAGTTAGTAGTCTCTAATCAGAAGCTAACTTCGTGTTTTCTTAAGATCCTATGTGCATTCTTTTAGTCTCCAGTCTACGCGTGTGTACATGGTATTACATGTAGTAAATTTTATTCATCCAGTGTTATAATGTGATCCTTTAACTTACTTCTTTTATTTAATCACTCTGACTACCTTGTTCAGTTTTTATGCTCTATCTAAAAATCCTTGCTATTTTCTGAGACCCAGTAATTTTGCTAGAGGTTCATTGGCTCTTTTTAGACATTGCACTGCCCAATTGTCAAGCTGTGTCAAGCTCCATGGGCTTATGCATACCTCCCTCTCTGGCTCACATACTCTTCTTTTTCCCCTCCACCCCCACCCTCACTTCCCTGGTTACTCTAAACAGCGGTGATCACATTCCAAAGCCTATGCAATCACCGCTGTTTAGAGCCTTGGGGAGGCCTGCGGAAGCGGCAGCAGCCCCCCCCCCCGGATCCTTCGGGGACCTGGCAGGACAACCAGGTATGTTGAAAAAAGCATTTTTGGGTCGGGGCGGATGCAATCCTGGAGCACTGCTTCAGACATTGCCCCACCCCCGCAAAGACGGCCCTGTAGGACTTTGAGAAACGCTGATCTACATTACTGCAATGTGCTGAACATTGGGCCACTCTGGAAGGCCTTTGGATACTACAAGTGGCACAGAATGCAGCCGTGAAGGTTTTGACAGGTGCTAGGCTATATGATCTTTGTTGCTTCCAACTGCAATGGTTGTGAGTTTGTTTCTGGGTGCAGTTCAAGGTGCTGGTTGTCATGTTTAAAGCCCTAAATGACTTGGTGCCATTAAGGACTATCTTCCTCCATCTAAGTCTGCCTATCTCTTGAGATCACCTTGGGAGGCTCTTACATATACCACTGCCATCAGAAGTTTAGCTGGTGGTGACATATGAGAGGGCTCTTTCTGTTGTGACTCCCACCCTGTATAACTCGGAGTTGATGCCCTCCCTGCCAACATTTTGACATTGACTCAAAACTATTGTTTCAACAATTTATTTTAAATCTCCAATTGTTCCTCTGACTCTTTAATTATTTATTGGTTTCAGATCAAATAATGGGTTAAGATTCAATATATGGGATCTTATGTTCTCCTTGTTTTGATTGTTTTTAGTTTTGTAAGGTTCCTTGAATCTTTTTTGAAAAAAGTAGGATATACCTTTTTAAAATTGGGTGCAGAAGAAATCGGTGTTTGTCATTCTGAACTTCTTGAACCATAGATGGGGTAACAGCATAATATCTAATGTTAATAGTATATAGATTCTGTAAAATTGTTGTTCAGGTTTTTACAAACTGTCCTAAAACGTCATCGGAACTGTTTGCTTCTTATGTGGTAAATTGCTTCAAATAAGACTATCTTGTTTTATAAAGTCTTTCCTTCACACAAGGGGAAGTCACATTGATTTAGCCGTGCAATGGCATGTTTAATATGACTTGCAGTTAGTGACTGCTCAGTACAGTATGTGTTTATGCCCAACCATAGTTGCGCTTCCCCTGTCTTTCCCCGGATGGCTTTTTTTTCTCGACATCCAAAGTTAGGTTCTGTTAATTGAGAAGTTAGAAATTACAGTGTTTCAAAAATACACTCCCATATCTTTGCTTATGTGGAATGTAATTTTCAAGGGTCTCTTTCTAACATTTTTTCTCATGGGGAGAAATTGGGAGCAGAGCCATGGGCTCTCACATTTCCACCCCTTCTTATTTCTCCCAGAGCAGTATGTAAACAACTGATCTGAGATATGGTGTGTTCATTTGAATGTGGAATCTCCCCTGACCCGGAGGCCTTAACCCCTCTTTAAAGCAGTTAATTCCTCTACTGGAAATTAGTTATCTCAGTTGTACATTTTTTCCCTTACCAACAATTCAACCAGAGAATGTTTTCCTCTGCTTTTGTTTTGGTGGCTGTCGGGGAGTGTGGACTGCTCACATTGTATAATGGAAAGTTTCCAGTTAGCTAACTGAAAACAAAGTTGCCTAGCAAGCCATATAATGGATACCAAAGGGGGAAATCTACCTTTGTACTGTATAGTACTGTGTTCTTCATCTGGAGTTCTTCTCAAGGTGCCTTTGTCCTCAGAGGCGAGGTGGGTGGGTGGGTATCCACTAGAATGAGGACCTTTTCAGTGGTGGTCTCAACTGTGGAACTCCCTTTGACTGGAGACCTATATGATCTTTAATCTTTACTCCTTCAGGTGGCATATTAAGACCTTGCTTTTTTTGGTAGGGCTTTTGGAATTGATTGGTTATTTGGTTGTGCTGTTTTGTGGTCAGTTGGTTCTCTGGCTGCCTTATGTGAGGGGGGTTCTGTTTTGTTGTTGCTACTACCGGTATAACTTTGTGGGGGTTTTTGTTTAATGTTGTTATCTGATAATCATATGTATAAGATTTATATACCACTCTATAAACCACTGTAAGCAGTAACTTGTACAAAAAACAGAACAAAAGTTTTAAATTGCAGATGATCACTTAGTAGAAGTAAGCAGAATAATTGTATTTAGAGAGGTATATAAAGAGTGTCACTTTAACATCCCAATAAAAGAAGGCAAAACTAATGCAAACTGA
Organism: Plestiodon gilberti rubricaudatus; assembly: GCA_026170595.1. NCBI lineage: Eukaryota > Metazoa > Chordata > Lepidosauria > Squamata > Scincidae > Plestiodon > Plestiodon gilberti. Next base: position 22,389,279 of record JANXHW010000004.1, on the reverse strand, counting down.
GCAATATGGCTACATATGTAGAATGTGTCGCATAGTTACAAGAAAAATGACTTTACATATGCTGATGCTGTGTGGCTCGCAGTAGGAACCTGGAATTTAATTATAGTAATCAGTAACAGCAGCTACTTCACTTCATTCTGCAGTCACTAACCGGTGTGGGGTTGCTGTGAGTCAGATACACACTCTTCCTTCTCCACCCCCTACAAGGGAGTCTCAGTTAATTTTAATCGATGAAGTCAATTCATACGTGCATTTCTTTAAAAAGGAAGGTAGAGATCCATATTACATTTTCCTGTAGCATGAGACGAGACATTTTTTTTTCTTCCTTGCTACTGAATTTCTTTGGGATTTAATTCTGGGTCATAAGAAATCAGCAAGCTAAAAGTAGCTGTTGAAGTGGTTGTAGTTGTGGTGAAATACATAGTTTGTATTTGCTTTTTTTTTTTGCTTCCTCTGCAAAAGTAGCTTTTTCTGGAATTCAAGCTTTAAAGCTAACTATAACAAATTCATTCAGTACGTGTTTTCACAAGTCCAGGCTGCAACAGATTCTGTAATAGTGTGACCCCCATATCCATGGATCCGGTATCCGTGGTTCCCTGCAGCCCCCTGTGCACCCATTACCTACCTTTATCTTCTTAAAAGAGCGTGTTTTTCTTTAACAGAATGCTATAAGCAGGCAAGCTTATAGTGACAAGCAGGCAGCGACCTGCTTCCCGTAAACATTCTTCTCCCTCTCTCTCTCTCTCTCTCTCTCTCTCTTCATATGCTTGTTTGTTACTACATGTTTGCATGCTTATAGTGTTCTGTTAAAGAAAGACATGTTCTTTTAAAAATGGAAAGGAAGGTTATGGGTGCAGGGGGGTGCAGAGATAGCGTTCCCCCTTATCCACAGTTTCTGTATCCGCGGGGGGGGGGCAGGAACCTATCCTCCGCAAATACCGAGGTTGCACTGTATATCTATACATTGCTTTTGTGTATATTTCATAAATATAGGGAAACATTCATTTTTTAAAGACAAAGCCAACACACATAAAGTAATCTATTAGGTTAGTACCCATGAACATAAAAATTAACTGGCTCTTAATGCATTTTATTTGATGTAAATGCTTCAATTTGTAATCTGAGACCTCTCGAGATTGCTAGATGCTTTTATATACGGTATTATACTGACTGTTATGATAGAAATGGAGAATATGTAAATCTAAATGGAAATAACTAGACTAAGTATTCCCTCCTGTCTGGGTGCAACAAACTGTGGTTCCACATTTATTTGACACACTTCCCATATTATATGTACTTTCAAACAGGATTCCCTTTCTTGCCCCCTAAGAAACCAAACCAGGTGCAAATCCAGCATCACCTCCTGTTCTCTAGGCATGCCCTTACTGATGCTGCTGCCCTGCTCTAGAGAACAGGAGGTGATGCTGGATTTGCACCAGGTGGCAATAGGCATGCTGGAAAGAACAGGAAAGAATGGGAAAGGTCATAAGAACATCAGAACATAAGAAGAGCCCTGCTGGATCAGGCCAAAAGCCCATCTAGTCCAGCTTCCTGTGTCACACAGTGGCCCCACCAGATGCCTCAGGGAGCACACAAGACAACAAGATAACCTGTGTCCAGTCGCCACTCCCTTGCACCCGGCACAGAGAAAATCTACTTCTAAAACCAGGAGGTTGCTTATGGCTTGTAACCTGTGATGGTCTTTTCCTCCATGAATCTGTCCAAACCCCTTTTAAAGGCATCTAGGCCAGATGCCATCACCACATCCTGTGGCAAGGAGTTCCACATATGAATTACACGCTGGGTAAAGAAATATTTTCTTTTGTCTGTTCTAACTCTCCCTCCACTCAATTTTAGTGCATGTCCCCTGGTTCTGGTGTTGTGCATGAGGGAGAAGAATTTCCCTCTATCCATTCCATCCCATGCATAATTTTATAAGTCTCAATCATGTCCCTCCTCAGGCGCCTTTTTTCTAGACTGAAAAGCCCCAGACGCTGTAGCCTTTCCTCATAAGAGAGGTGCTCCAGCCCACGAATCATTCTGGTCGCTCTTTTCTGCACCTTTTCCAATTCAACTATATCCTTTTTGAGGTGTGGTGACCAGAACTGGACACAATACTCCAGATGTGGCCTTACCATCGATTTGTACAAAGGCAGAATGATATTGGCCGTTTTATTCTCAATCCCTTTTTTAATGATCCCGAGCATGGAATTGGCCTTCTTCACAGCCGCCGCACACTGGGTCGACACTTTCATCGACCTGTCCACCAGCACCCCAAGATCTCTCTCTTGATCCGTCACAGACAACTCAGAACCCATTAGCGTATATGTGAAATTTTGGTTTCTTGCCCCAATGTGCATCACTTTGCACTTACTTACATTGAAGCGCATCTGCCATTTTGCTGCCCATTCTCCCAGTTTGGAGAGCTCTTCACAATCCCTGCTGGTCTTCACCACCCGGAAAAGTTTAGTGTCATCTGCAAACTTGGCCACCTCACTGCCTATCCCCGACTCCAGGTCATTTATGAATAAGTTGAAAAGCACCGGTCCCAAGACCTCTCGCCATTGTGAAAATTGCCCATTGACTCCCACTCGCTGTTTCCTGGTCTTCAACCAGTTCCTAATCCACAAGAGGACCTGCCCTCTTATTCCCTGACTGTGGAGTTTTCTCAGGAGCCTTTCATGAGGGACCGTGTCAAACGCCTTCTGAAAATCCAGATATATAATATCCACGGGTTCGCTCGCATCCACATGCCTGTTGACCTTTTCAAAAAATTCTAACAGGTTTGTGAGGCAAGACTTCCCCTTGCAGAAGCCATGCTGACTCTCCCTCAGCAGAGCTTGTTCTTCTATGTATTTTAAGATTTTATCCTTAATGAGACTTTCCACCATCTTCCCTGGAACAGATGTTAGGCTGACCGGCCTGTAGTTTCCTGGGTCCCCCCTCCTTCCCTTTTTAAAGATTGGCGTGACATTAGCTATCCTCCAATCCTCTGGCACAGTGGCCGTTTTAAGGGACAAGTTGCATATTTTGGTCAAGAGGTCAGCAACTTCATTCTTGAGTTCCTTCAGAACTCTTGGGTGGATGCCATCTGGGCCTGGTGATTTATGGATCTTTATTTTATTTTATAAAGGTCTGGAGTCTTCCCTTCCTAAAACACCTCCCCATCACCACCTGTGAAATTTCACAGACTGGTCAGTTCTGTAATAAATGTTCTGCATGGAAATGGAGTGCAACCTGCATTCGCTGATTAAAGTCAGCTTTGCTCTGGGATATTTTCTTTATAGACTTGCTAATCAATGTTTTGTGTATTTTCCCTCTTCAAAGCAATTTCTTCCTCTTCTGAATATCAATTGTTCGCCAGATGTCCACACCTTCATATGCAAGGCATTTGTGCCTGTCTGTATGGAAGAAACCCGCGTGATTCACCCATGTCAAAGTCTCTGTGAAAGAGTGCACTCAGACTGTAAGCAACTGATAGACACCTTTGGAATTGTGTGGCCTGAAGAGCTTGAATGTGACAGGTACTGTGTATCTAATCAAATCTTTTCTTATTTTCACTGAATTTTACTCATCTGGAGTTCTTCTCAAGTTATTTACTTGTTTTATACCCTGCTTTTTTTCCCTGAAGGGCACCCAAAGCAGCTTACAGAGTCATTAAAAATCACATTTAAAACTATAATTTACAATATAAACATTCAAACATTCTTAAAATATCACGAATAAAACAAACCAGCAGCAGCCACCTTTTTAATAAGAAAGGGTAAGGCCTATAAAATCTAATCTGCATGAAAACATCCCCATAAAAACCCACAGACCATAAAAACCCATTAAAGACCACAAACACAGAAGGCTAGTCTGAAGAGAAATGTCTTTAGGCCCCACTGGAAAGCCTCCTTAAAATTGGTGCCACTACTGAGAAGGCCCTGTTTTTTGCTGCTGCCCCACCCCCATAGGCGACAGCACCTGTAAAAGGGCCTTCTCTGATGACGGGAGGCGATGAACCAGGTTATTTGAAAGAAGGCACATTTTGAGCACGCATTTTGAACATTGGCCTGGTAAAGAGCCCAGGTTGAGTTGACATTAGGAAAAGCACATTTTATTATGAAAATACATTTCTAATTAGTGGTTGCTATGTTCCTGTTGGAGATGGACACTCGGAGTATGACATACCCAAAGGGCTAAGTGCAATTCTTGCTCCCATTCATGAGCATCTTATAATAACTACCGTATGTAGTAAGTACATGCCAATTAGTAAACATAAGGGTTGGACAGTGCAACCATAGATGAGTAATTCCATCGCAAAATAAATATTAACATCTTGTTTTCAGAAAGTAAGGAGATAGAGTTGTGCCCTTGTCCTCTAGTAGGCATTTTTTTTTAAAACTAGATTTAGGTTTTTAAAACATTAATAACTCTTCCTATTCTAACAGCGCAATCCTATACATGCTTACTCAGAAGTAAGTCCCGTTTTGTTCAATGGAGCTTACTCTCAGGTAAGTGTATTCCACCTGTGCAGGATAAAGGCTGTGACACACTGCTCGCGACACGAAGTGCTGGGAAGCAGCGCTGCGCAGGCAGTATGTCATGCATTCTCTTGCATTCTCTCCTCTTGCACGGCAGTGCGCGTCAGCGGAGCCCTGCGAAAGGAAATGGAAAAATTGAACTTCGGCCAATCAGCGATAAGTAGCAGTACAAACAAGACCCAAACTGATAATCACAATTAGATGCTTCTCAAGACATTTTAACACATGGATATAATCTCCAGTGTTGAGGGTGAATGTATACAATTTGTGTGTGTTATCTATACTAATAAAATGAAACATATTCTGAAGGCATAGATTATACAGTAGTTCCTCACTACTACTGGAAGTGCCACTTTTACTCTTTCTCTCCCTCCTCTGCTCCAGGTCTGATGTGCTAGCTGAATTCCCACAGCCCAGTGTTTTATCTCGGGCACAGGTTGGCTTGCTCTGAAAAGCTGCCCCTAAAATCAGAACATAAGAATCCCACTGTAATGGACTAAGGGCGCAATCCAAACCTACTTAGGCCGCCTGAGTAGGTTTGGATTGCGTCCTTAGTCCATTACAGTGGATTCAAATCCCCTTTGAATTCCCCTTTTGGAGGGGATTTGAATCCCCATTCCGTTCTGGGGCCTCCCGTTTTTGCTGGGCCGCTGGTTACAACAGCGGCCTAAGTAGGTTTGGATTGCGCCCTAAAGGTCCTTCCTGTTCAGCAGCATGTTTCCTATATTGACAAAAGCTGGAAGATGTTTGGCTTAGAGAAAACAATACTTGTGCAATAAATCCTATATCATTTGCACCTGTTTGGAATTCTGCCTCCCCCTTTTTTCCTGTTTCCTGTGGCTATTGTTAGTCCTGCCTCTCTTCCTTTGCTCTTGTTGCCACAGTAGCCAACCAGATACCTCGAAGAAGCAGGGCATGGCAGCAGTAGACCTCTCTTTCTTGGCTTGCCTCCTAGGAACTTGGATTCAGAGGCCTACTGCCTCTAAACCTAGAGGTTCTGTTTAGCTATAATAGCTAGTCGCTGGTGGTAGTAGCAATCACCTCTTTTGGAATCCATGCCCCACATTATTAACGGTTTGGTCTAAAATTTCCCATTTTGAAGTACTCTATGAATCGCCCATCTCTAAGAGGAAACTACACCTATGTACAAATGTCCCATTTTCAGATTTGTCTAATAATCTTGGTGTCCTGGGCTATTTTGTACCAGACTTCAGTCCTTAGTTTGTTGGGAAGTACCTTGGCAATTGTTATACCCCTACCCTGTCAGCCAATGAGTTGGACTATAGGCTGGATGAGAGCTAAGAAGGTGAAGACACACAGATGCCTTGGTAGCGTCTCATGTTGACCTTTGGTTAGGCTTACCATATCCAAAGGGGGACAGGGTGCCTACACCTTTAACCATTGTAAAAAGAGGGAATTTGGGCAGGTGCAGCTTGTTGCACCCTTCCATTATGAGCTGCACCTACCCAAATTCCCTCTTTTTACAATGGTTAAAGGTGTAGGCACCCTGTCCCCCTTTGGATATGGTAAGCCTACCTTTTGGTACACACTCGACATGAGGTTGCCTCTGAAGACCATTTAAAAGCTGCAGCTAATTTTGCTCTCCTCCTGATTGGAAATGGGTCATAGGAAGCCTATTACTCCTATTCTGGCTCTGCTGCACTGGCTCCCACTTAGCTTCTGGCCCCAGTTCAAAATGTTGGTGATGACCTTTAAAATCTTACCCAAGCTGGGGTCTGCATACCTAAAGGCTTCCCCATACTTCTTCCATATGTACCTTTCTGCTCTGTGTCATGTCCTTCGTTGATATGAGAGCTGCAGAGGCCCTGGGCACCCCTTCCCTGAGTTGGTACTCGCATTGTAGAATGGGTTTTTCCTGATCCCTGCTGCGACTCATGCGGAGATCGCATTTCCCAGGAGGCCTCCACATCGTGTGGGCTGGTATAGGAGGAGGTCCATGGGGGTGACACCATGAGATCTTGCTCCAGGTGTCACCAACCCTAGTGACACCCCTGCCTCTAAACTTTTCTTCTTGCCTTTCTAGACTGGAAGATTGTGATGAATCTGCTCCTGTCGCTGTTTCTGTAACGGCAAGTGTCCATGGCACTCAGAAGATCCCAGTGCAGCCTGGAAGGGACTATGGATTTTGGTGTCCACGCCATCTGCAAACAGCCAGTGGACAAGGCTACAAGTTTTTGGGAATTGATCAGTGTGCACCTCCTTGTCCCAACATGTACTTTAATAGTAATGAGCTAGATGTTGCCAAAAGCTTCATTGGGATAGTTTCAATTTTTTGCCTTTGTGCAACTCTGTTCACATTCCTGACATTTTTGATTGATGTTAAACGGTTCAGGTATCCAGAAAGGCCAATAATATATTATTCAGTTTGTTACAGCATAGTCTCTCTTGTGTATTTCCTTGGGTTTGTCCTGGGAAATCGAACAACCTGTAATAAGGTAGATGAAAAACTACAGATTGGTGAAACGGTTGTTCTTGGATCTCAGAACAAAGGCTGTACAATTGTTTTTATGGCTCTGTATTTTTTCACCATGGCAGGAACTGTATGGTGGGTGATTCTCACAGTCACTTGGTTCTTAGCTGCTGGACGAAAGTGGAGCTGTGAAGCTATTGAACAAAAAGCAATGTGGTTCCATGCAATTGCCTGGGGTATGCCCGGCTTTCTTACCATTATGCTTCTTGCCATGAACAAAGTAGAAGGTGACAACATTAGTGGCGTTTGTTTTGTTGGCCTCTATGACCTTGATGCTTCTCGATACTTTGTCCTTTTGCCTTTGTGCCTTTGTGTTTTTGTTGGTCTGTCTCTTCTCTTGGCTGGCATAATTTCTTTAAATCATGTACGGCAAGTTATCCAGAATGATGGCCGGAATCAAGAGAAGTTGAAGAAATTTATGATTCGAATTGGTGTCTTCAGTGGCTTATACTTAGTACCTCTAGTGATGCTCTTGGGATGCTACATCTATGAGCAGGTGTACAGAAAGATCTGGGAAACCACATGGGTCTATGACCATTGTGATGAGTTCCATATCCCCTGTCCTTATCAGGTAAGGACAAAATATTTGCACAACTTGTACTGGAATAACACAAGAGTCATGAGTTGCTTTCACATATGCAGAGCATTTAGTTGCCGCAAAGAATACAGTATTGCTTCATCTACTGCTGCCATTTGCCTTGAGTTGTGATGTATTCTGTTGGTCTTTAGACTAAGCTGAATATGAAGGAGACTTTGAGCAATTTTGCCCAGCTAGTTTCTCTCTAACAAATAGTGTTCTCCTAAATGTATACATTTAGAGCATCTTTCTCCAGCTTGATAGAATACTCCTGAAAATGCCATTGACTTCTGTGCCACAATGTCCCATGTAGTAAATTATTCTGTACCTACATTTCTGTCTTATACAAATTTCAGGTTTGTAATCCTAAGGAGTTTAGACTTGTTTTTCCTTTCTATTGAAGATTTTGCTTCAAATCAATATCATTTTCAGTACTGGCGCCTGTGTTTTTCCTCCCACTTAAATAAGTGTCAAAAATGCACTCTCTGGGTATGGAAGTAAGTTATAAGCTAACTCAAAGCCAGAGAATAGGCATAGCAACCAAAATGAAGTGTGTCTATACCTAGATATAGATGCTACACTATACTATACTGTACCTAGGTAGATGCTACAATTATCTAACATGCCATAGGCATTCTAATACCAGGATTGCTTCCACAGAAATATTTAAAATGCAATATTTCCTTTTTGGTGTAATTCCCATAGATTGAAGCCTTGAATTGCCTTATTTATTTACATTCAGCTTGGTTCAAGCTTTTAAAGAGTAACTAACTCAAAGCAATATAGCTAACTTTAGCTAATGATTTGCAAGTTAATTAAAAAAATCTGAATTTGTCTATAAAATGCATATTTTAAATTTGGGGTTTAGACAAGTAAGCACTTGAGTTAAATGTCATGCTTTTTTAAAAAGTCTGTTCTGCACAAGAGTGCGTTTAATTTTGCAGTGAGCAGCAGAAAAACACTAGTACATTACCCTAAGGCACTCTGAAGATTCTGCCTCATCTAATTAACTCCAGCTCATCAATTCTGTCATCTCTGTTGTGTACTTAGATGATGACACAACTGTGTTGCTGTTTGTAGTATGTTACTAAAGTCATTGGCCAATACTGATCTTCAGAATAATCAGCCACATAGTCGTCGTCCCCCCTGCATTTTTACCTACCTTCTAATATGTAGCTGTGGCAACTGTGAGCTTTGGTGTTACTTTAGGTTCATCCTAAATAATTCTTGTAGTTATTTGGGTTGCTAGTGTTGCTGACTGCTTTGTATTACTGTCCTTATCTGTCCATAATTCCTTGTTTCATTGTTTGCATTATAGTTGTGTCTTGAATTTCACTTCTGTCTTTAAATCCCATTCACTCCTACTGGGTAGAACATGCAGGGTAAAAACAGTTAAAAATTACGGTATTCAGAATTCTGTTACAAGTTTAATGTTCTCCATGCATTTGCAGCACTACAATTGTTCAGGGTTTATTGGGCAAATTATGACAGAACATGCAGGGATAGGTATTCGTTTTCTCTTTAACTGTCTAAACCCGAATGTAGTATAGCTAACATAACACTGGAAACTGCGGTTTATTTTGACTTCTAAAGCAGGGGTTCTCAACCTTTGGAGACCTGGGTACCCCCTATCACGGTCCAATTTTCTGAAGTACCCCCTGCTAAATAACTGCTAATTAATTGGATTAATCAATTAATTAATTGGGTAATTAATCATTAAATAAAATACTAAAACGATTTTAAATGTGAAAAAAGTCTTATTTAACTCTGTGTTGAGTGTGTGAGGGAGGGAGGGATGGAGGGAAGAGATCGATTGATCTTTTTTTTTTTCTCCAAGTCACACTTCCCAAAGTCAGCTCCTCCCTCCCCCACCCCACCAAAGTACATTTTCCAAAGTACAAAAAAAGCCCAGAGATAGACGGGCTCCAAAAATAATTACTAATTAAAATCCATGTTAATTAATGCTTAATTAACTGCTGATGGGGCAGAGAAGGGGCAGGGCTTGGCGTGCCCCCAGCAAGAGGTCCACATACCCCTAGGGGTACCCGTACCACAGGTTGAGAACCTCTGTTCTAAAGTGTAATGCAGGAAAACCAATTTTTCTATTGTGTTCTTGATGAATGGTTATTGTTTTCCAGGTACAGATATTGGCAAGACCAGAAATAAGTTTGTTTCTGATTAAATACCTAATGACTTTAATTGTTGGCATCTCTCCAGTCTTCTGGGTGGGAAGTAAAAAGACCTGTTCTGAATGGGCAAGTTTCTTCCACAGGAATCGCAAAAGAGAGTAAGATATCCTTCATTTTTTCCCTTTATGATTGTGTTTGTTTACATTAAATTCCTAAAACCAGAGGGACTATCACCAACATGCTTTGAAATTGATTGTGGTTATATGGCTTGGGTTGCTTTCTGACTTTGCTCCTCAGAGTGCTGGTAGTAGAAAAACTGCTAAAATGCCACACTTTTAAAATGGTACTTCCTGTTGTAGGAGTTCTGAGCTACTGTCACTGTTTAGGTCAGGGGTGGCCAACCTGCCACCATTAGGGCTACTGCATTCTTAAGGGTTGTGTAGAAGACAACCTTGGCAACTGCAATTGCTGTTAGTCATGGACGTCGACGGAGCGTGGCGGGTCGGGCGGACCGCCAGGGGCGACGTGCGCACCCCCGCGCGTAGCCTCTGTGACGTGCGTCACCCTTCCGGAGGCTCCGAGGCCGGGAGAAGGCCTCGGAGCGTCCGCCCCGACCGGCATTCCAGGGACTTCTGACGAGGCCCCAGTGGGTCAATACGTGGTTTTACGTTTTTCGAGCATGTGCAGTACGTTTCTGAGGGCAAATGGGCAGCGCTTCGCCCTCAGAAATGTACTGCACATGCGCGAAAAACGTAAAACTTAATGTATTGACCCACTGGGGCCTTGTCAGAAGCCCCTGGAGCGTGGAGCCGGGAAAATTTTTAGGGTGTGCAGGCCTGCCTGCAGGGGGGGTCAGGCCTGCAGGGGGGGTTATTAGGGTGATGCGCGCGTGCCCTGCTCTGGGGCAGCGCGCGCCCTAGTGACACCACTGCTGATAGTGCTGCTAAAACAGCTGCACCTGCTGAAATGCCCTCACCTATACAACCATTAAAGGTCCAGGAGCATTCAAGTTGAAAGGTTGGCCACTTCTAGTTGAGGTAATAGTCCCTCTTCTGTTTCACCACCACCACCACCCAGGTCACAGTATTGATGCATCTAATCCATGTGGACTAGTAATAATTGGAACAGGAACCGCCCCTCTTCCCCTACCTGAACATGTGACTTTTGTGTGATTAGTGCCCCAACTTCATAGTGCCAACAATGTGCCAACTGCAAGATTTAGAAGTGACGGCAGATCCTTAAAGGAGTCTGGATTTTTTGGTTAACTATGTGCAAAGCACGTTGGTTAAACGTGCCCTTTTTCTGTTCTGCACAGAAGACTGTGTTTAATCCTGAGGAGCATGGTTCTGACCTAGTCATCTGTTACTTTTGCAGCCTGCATTATTGGCATGAACGCTTTAATTCTGTGCCATGTTTTTCAGCAGATTTGTTTGACTGCTGTACTTTGCATTGTTAGAAATTCTTTGAAGATTATTCTGAATTTCTTCTTTTTTATACTGTTGTTTCCAGTGATTTCTCACAGAGATAATTCTTACTCAGTTTACTTTGTCCAGTTGTTGTTAAGTAGGCTATGTGTAAGTTCCCTTGGGTGTACTCCCTCCCCCCCTTCCTTCAAATTTTCTTTGGTCCATCCTGAATTCTTACTGTGGTCTTTAGACTTCTGTATTTCCTTCTACTGTACTTCTTCAGTTGAGCCTTGCAGACTGTTTTCTTCAGTCTGCATTCTTTGATGGTGAAGATATAAATTCTTTTCCATATAGTCTCCTCTTTCCCATTTCTTTATAGTTATTTCAGATGTTTTTAATTACTGGGCTTTTGAGATTTATTCTACAACAATATAGCTCTTATTACCCTGCCAGTTTAAATTGGACTAGAACTGAGATGTCTATCCACTTCCCTGATGTAGTTAGTAAATACTGCTGTCTTGTTACAGTACACTAAAAACTGCTGTTACTTGCATGTGCCTTCATATATACAGTGGGGTGTGATGCACTTTATTTTATTACGTGTACAATGTTTCTACCCATGATCTTTAGCTATTGGTAATGTTCTAAGAGCTCACCGTAAATGTGGTCAACAGCTAAAACCACAGATTCCATGACAAGCAATACAGATTCTGTGAAGGGAAGCGAAAAGCCATTTTTGATTTGGCAGGGGGGACGGGAATAAGAACAGCTGTGCAAAATGTCACTAAACAATAAGACTGGGGACTAGAAAGCTGTGTAAGCCTCTGTCCAGTCATTGTTAAAAATAAGACGTTGAACTAGAATCAGAGAATACAGGGGGGGCCCCGGTATCCGCTGGTGATTGGTTCCTCCCCCCCCATGGATACCTGAAACCCGTGGATAAGAGTGAACACCATCTTCTACAGCCCCCCGCACCCATTTTAACTAATTGTTGCGCAAACTGCTTGAAGGGCTCTGTAAAGCCGAGTCTCAAGCTTCACAGCCCCCTTCAGCCCCCCCCCGCGCACACTCCCCTGGTGATTCTTTTACCTTAAAATGGTGTTTGTGTCTTGCTTTCAACAAAGGCTATAAGTACCCTGTTTCCCTGAAAATAAGACCTACCCTGAAAATAAGACCTACTGTCATTTTTGCATGATTTTTGCTGGCACTCGTCAATATAAGTCCTCCCCGAAAGTAAGACCTAGCTAGGATAATCAGCCAGACGGCCTGCACTCGAGTCCTCCACCATAGAGACGACGTGCTAGAGAGACTCTGCAAGGTTGCAGCCTCCTTGCAGGCCTCTCTAGCCTGTTGTCTCTATGGTGGAGGACTCGAGTGCAGGCCTTGCAGAGCCTTGCACCCTCGGGAAAGAATTAAGCTTTAATCAGTCAAAGTAAGTGCCGGGGGGGGGGGGGTCGCAGGGGGTGCCATGCCACAGGTTGGGAAAATAAGACCTCCCTGAAAATAAGACCTATTGCATTTTTGGAGCCACAATTAATATAAGACACTGTCTTATTTTCAGGGAAACACGGTAGCATGCTGCTGCTTTTAGCAAAGACGCATGCACAACTGAAGACCAGGAAACAGAAACTGAAACTGCTTCCTGGTCTTTGGCTGACCCTGCGTCTGTGCTATGAAGCAGCAGCAGCATACTACATGTGGGCCCCCATATCCACTGATTCGCTATCCACAGTTTCAGTTATCCACGGATCGTGGGGACCCCCCAGGCTTTTACTTTTTTTCCCAGTAAGCTTCGTTTCTTCCTTAAAGAAACAGGAGAAGCAGCCTCTGGCTGCTTATTACAGGCAAGTAGAACGAGACAGAAACCTTGCAGAGCCTCTCTAGGACTTAGTCTCGTTCTACTTGCCTGCAATGGAGGCTGCTTCTCTGTTTGTTTTAAGGAAGAAACAAAGCTTGCTGAAAGAAAAATAAGAGCTGGGGGAGCAAGCATGCCTGCCTGCAGGGGAGGCAGGGTGGAGGGGCCCTCAGGAAACCATGGAGGAGGTGTTTGCTCTTATCCACGGAGGGGCCTGGAACATATCCCCAGCGGATATGGGGGCCCACCTGTACTTATAGCCTTTGTTGAAAGCAAGACACGGACACAATTTTAAGGTGTAAGAATCGCCAGGAGAGCGTGGGGGGAGGGGGTTCCTGCCATCCGTGGATAAGTGAATCCGTGGATACCGGACAAGTGGATAGCGGGGGGGGGGCTGTACTAGAGTTGGAAGTGAGGTCATCTTTTCAAACCCCTGCTCAGTACAGGGAACTACAGTATCCCTGACAGGTCGCCATCCAGCCTCTGTTTGAAAACTTGCAGTGAAGGAGAGCCCACAACTGCTTGAGGCAGGCTGTTCCAGTACCGGACAGCTCTTTGTTGTTGTTGTTGTTGTTGTTATTAAGTCGTGTCTGACCCTTAGTGATCCCATGAACCATATTCCGCCAGTCCTTCCTGTCCTCCACTATCTTCCTGAGTTCGCTCATTTTCATGTTCGTTGCATCGGTGATGCTGTCTAACCATCTCATCCTTTGCCTTCCCCTTCTCCTTTTGCCTTCAATTTTTCCCAGCATCAGAGTCTTCTCCAGAGAGTCCTCTCTTCGCATTAGGTGGCCAAAATATTTGAGTTTCAGCCTCAGTACCTGTCCTTCCAGGGAACAGTCAGGGTTGATTTCATTTAGGATGGACTGATTTGATCTCCTAGCAGTCCAAGGGACTCTCAGGAGTCTTCTCCAGCACCATAGTTCAAAAGCATCTATTCTTCAGCGCTCAGCCTTCCTTATGGTCCAACTCTCGCAACCATACATTGCTACTGGGAACACCATCGCCCTGACTATACGAACTTTTGTTGGCATGGTGATATCTCTGCTTTTTATTATGCTGTCTAAGTTTGCCATAGCTTTCCTTCCAAGGAGTAAGCGTCTTTTAATTTCATGGCTGCTGTCTCCGTCTGCAGTGATCTTGGAGCCCAGAAAAGTAAAATCTGTTACTGCTTCCATTTCTGCCCCTTCTATTTGCCAGGAATTGATGGGCCCAGATGCCATGATCTTAGTTTTATTAATGTTGAGTTTCAAGCCAACTTTTGCACTCTCCTCTTTCACCCTCATCAAGAAGCTCTTTAGTTCTTCTTCACTTTCTGCCATTAGGGTGGTATCGTCTGCATATCTGAGGTTGTTGATATTTCTCCCGGCAATCTTGATTCCGGCTTGCGATTCATTCAGCCCTGCATTTCTCATAATGTACTCTGCATATAAGTTAAATAAGCAGGGTGACAATATACAGCCTTGCCATACTCCCTTCCCAATTTTGAACCAATTGGTTGTTCCATGGCCGGTTCGAACTGTTGCTTCTTGACCTGCATACAGGTTTCTCAGGAGATAGGTAAGGTGGTCTGGTACCCCCATCTCTTTAAGAATTTGCCACAGCTTGTTGTGATCCACACAATCAAAGGCTTTTGCGTAGTCAATGAAGCAGAAGTAGGTGTTTTTTTGGAACTCTCGTGCTTTCTCCATGATCCAGCGCATGTTGGCAATTTGATCTCTAGTTCCTCTGCCTCTTCGAAACCCAGCTTGTACTTCCGGTAGTTCTCGGTTCACGTACTGCTGAAGCCTAACTTGTAGGATTTTGAGCATAACCTTGCTAGCATGTGAAATAAGTGCAATTGTGCGGTAGGTTGAACACTCTTTGTGTTCGCCTTCTTTGTTCTTCAGCTCTTACAGCTAGGAAATGCTTCCTCATGTCCAGTTTAAATCTACTTCTCTGTAGTGTCAACCCATTGGTTCTAGCCCTCTCAAACCACTGAAGGTAAGTCTTCTCCTTCTGTGTGACAACCCTTCAGGTACCTGGCTGTCATAACTCCCCTTAGTCTTCTCTTCTCCTGGCTAAATATACCAAGCTCTTTTAGCCGTTCCTCATAGAACTTGTTTTCCAGAACCCTCACCATCTTAGTTGATGGTGATAGATGATTCCATCCTTCTCAGAACCTGCTCCAGTTTATCAGTGTGTCTCTTAAAACGTGGTGCCCAAAGCGAGACGCACTATTCCAAGTGAGATCTGACTAGTACAGTATAAAGTGGAGTTATTATTTCTCATGATCTGGATCGTATAGTCCATTAAGACATCCAGACCTTTTTTTTTTACATGTGTTGCTGCCAAGCCAGGTTTCCCCCCGTTTATCTGTTTCAGGTAAATGAACAGATTGATCTAATCCTGCAGGGATGCTCTTTAGAGTTGAAGGAAAAGGGGATGAAGGCAGGAATTAGAGGACCAAGGAAAAATACAGTTGCGGGTGAGGGAAGGGGACTCCTAAAGCTCCTCCTAGGGTCTGATGAGGTTGTGTGCGCATGGCAGTAAGAAAGTGACCAGGTAAAGGGTGGCGCAGCGGGTTAAACCGCTGAACCATAAGCTGTCAATCGAAAGGTCGGCAGTTCGATTCCCGCGACGGGGTGAGCGCTCGTTGCTTGGCCAGCTCCTGCCAACCTAGCAGTTCCAAAGCATGTCAATGCGAGTAGATAAATAGGTACCGTTTGCGGGAAGGTAAACAGTGCTCCGTGTTCCAGCCGCATGCTATGCGCTGCGGCAAGGAGAGTCATGCCAGCCACATGACTATGGAGGCGTCTTCGGACAACGCTGGCTCTTCGGCTTTGAAATGGAGATGAGCACCACACCCTAGAGTCGTACACGACTGGACTTAATTGTCAGGGGATACCTTTACCTTTACTAAAGGGAGCTTAGGGTTGAGAAGGATGAAGAAGCAGTAGAGAGGGATTGAACTGCAAGTGTTTAGATGATTTGGCTAGTCAGAAACTGTCGTCCAGATTTCAGAGTACAGAATGTTGATCGTAGCTCTAGATTCAAATTCCATTCAGCAATAGACTCATTGGATAGATGGCCTTGGGCAAATTACTCTCTCTTTCTCAATTTCCCCTTTATCTGTGGATAACTAAAAAAAGGAAAAAAGAATGTGCTTTTTAATAACTTTTAATTAAAAAAGACTGCCAGAATCTTAAGCAGTCACTAGAGATGATTCCATCTCTGACTTTGCTTTTTTAAAAGCGATATAGTTACCACTTTCATAGGCTCCTTGGGAAGATGACCTCTGAGATTTCATAGCTCTTTGCATAGTAAGTGCTATTCAAACGAAAATAATGTGACCTTATTTCTATAGACATTGCATATAAAGAGAATGAAATTATACTTAAGGTGCACTCTGATACAATTTAAAATTGATGGGATTTTAATCTGGCATTGACTTCAGTAAGATGGAGGCTTGAAAGCCTTAGTGCAGTTGTACACCTACTACTACTACTAAATAATGATGGGGGATAGTGGTAATCAAAATGCGTTGTCTCATTCTCTAGTCCAATCAGCGAAAGCCGAAGAGTGTTGCAAGAGTCATGTGAATTTTTTTTAAAGCACAATTCTAAAGCGAAGCACAAAAAGAAGCACTACAAATCCGGCTCTCACAAACTGAAAGTTATATCCAAGTCGATGGGGACCAGCACCGGTGTCACAACCAATCATGGGGCTTCTGCAGTGGCAATTGCTAATCATGATTACCTAAGCCAAGAGACATTTACTGAAATCAAAAGCTGCCCAGAAATATCTGAGCGAGAGATGGAAGCAGATGGAATGCCCAGCCAGAAAGTAGTGGAAGAAGAGTTTGCCCACAGCGAACAGAGTGCGTTGCAAATACAATCCAGCCCTAAATTGGCTTTGGAGCAAGTGAAAAAAAGAAGCAAAGCAGATAATGTGCAAGATCTGGGTGGCTTATCTGAAAGCCTGAAGAGAATAGCTGAAGGAAGGTAAAGCACTCTTATTTTGTTTACTTTATCCCGTGCATGCTCTTGTTACCAACTTCAAAAGAGAAAATAGCTTGCACTTCCCTTTAAAAATAGCAAAGAAGAAAATAAAGTTTACAAATAAGTAATCGCCTTCAACTACTATAGTATCTACATCACATTAAAATACAGTGGGGTACCAGAGGCCCCCAGCCACTTTAAAAAGACACAAACTTTTCTTTAACCTTTGATGATTAAGTACAAGAACTTTGAAAACGCTCTTGTAAAGGAATTGAAATGTACCCCACACATTGTGGGGAATCTGAAAGCCTTATGAAAATGAAGTGCACCCCCCTCTTACCACGAAAAAGTGTTTAAGGAAATTGTAGTTCTATTGAGCTACAGAATAAGAATTCTGCTATTGATTTAGTAAGCAAGAATGCCTTATTCTGAGGCAGATCATGAGTCCATCTAGCCCATTGTCAGTCAGTTTTGTGTGGCAACTGCTTTCCTGGGCCTCGGACAGAGAGAGCTTCCTCATCCTTGCTCCCTGAGATCTTTGACTAGGATTGTCAGGGATTGAACCTGAAATGTTACACATACAAAGCTCATGCAATTTAAGCAGAGTAGTCCCATTGAGCCTTGTGTGTTTAAAATGGATTTGTGTTGTAGTGGTAATGCTTGTTTGTTGACTTATTCTTCAGATTTGTCTCCAACGTAAGGTATTTCTTTTTGTGTATGTGATAGGACAACTCCTAAAAGTGACATTGTTGAATCTCTTCTGCTCCAAGTTGGTCATCCGCACCTTGATGTGTCCCAGCCAAGCAGTACCAAGGGATCAGTCTTGCTACTTGCCCACACTTCTTCAGACTCCAGAAAAGCTCAGGAGTCTGGTAATAGCTCAAACGCTTGAAAATAAGAAAACAGTCTTGTGTATGTCTTCAGTTTCTGAAAGTGATGGATTCTGTGTTACACTGGAAATGACTATTGCATTGTGCCTTGAAAGTAAGCATTACAATGCACATCCTTATCTTATCTGTGCTTCAAGCAAACCTGAATTGTCTTGTGAAGATGCCTAACAATACAGGCACTCTCCAACTTATCTCTGTTCCGAATACCCTTGTACAAGTTGATATTTAAGTAGGAACTTGGCTGTGAAAGAGGTGTTCGCCACTCTATAAAGAAACTATAAAGAAATCTGGGATCATTCCCAGGGTGCATCTCCTCCTTTTGTTTAAAGAACCTGTGCAGCGGAAGGGGTGAAACTGCTGCAGTCTGATCCTTGGAGCACAGTGATCTGGCCCCTGTCTTCTCATTTTGCCCTCTCCTCCGCCTTACTCAGAGCACAGTGATCTGGCCCCCTGCCTTCCTGGCGGAGGAGAGGGCAAAATGAGAAGACAGGGGCCAGATCACTGTGCTCTGAGTAATGCCGCCATCTTGTCCCTTCCTCTGCATGGGCCTCTTACACAGCAAAGCAAGGGGCGAGCTTTACAGAACAGTGCGTGCTGAGCATGGGTGGCTCCTCTTGCACAGCCCAGACTTTATATAAAATCGAAATTACTAAGTTGAGCTTACATAAGTTAGGGAGTGCCTGTAATGTCCTTTTTTAAAAAAAGAATGCGTTTCAGCTAGCAGTAGGTTGAAGACAAAAATAATATAAAATTTACCACTTTGGTGCAGTCTTTGCATAATGCAAAGTGGGGTGGGGAAGGTTTGATATGTGAACCTTACTGGAAGGCAGTGGCGTCGCTAGCGGCCCCGAGGTTGGGGCCCACCCCTCGGCGCCCCCAAAATTGGCATAATGTATGCAAATTTTTCCCCGTGTTTTTTAACAGGTTTTTTCCGATTTTTTTCCCGGTTTTGGGGCGATTTAAAGTGTAAAAATGGCATGTTAAAGTGAATGTTTGCTTTGCAGGCACTTATCTTGGACATGGGGCACTTCAGGACGTTCCAGCGACGATCTTCCTGCGCCCGGGCACAGCTTCTCCCTGCGCCCGGGTGCGGACTCCATAACGCCCCCAGCAGCGGTTTCCGGAGTTTGCACATGCGCAGACCCACGGAGTTTCCAGGAACGTACTGGGCATGCGCAAACTCCGGAAACTGCTGCTGGGGGCGGTACGGAGTCCGCGCCCGGGCGCAGGGAGAAGCTGTGCCCGGGCGCAGGAAGAAGATTGTCGCTGGAACGTCCTGAAGTGCCCCATGTCCAAGATAAGTGCCTGCAAAACAAACATTCACTTTAACATGCTGTTTTTACACTTTAAATTGCCCCAAAACCGAAGAAAAATTGGAAAAATATGCAAATTTCAGGAGGCTCGCGCCCCTCCGCCCTGGGGCCCACCGCTCCATATCAGCGGACGCCACTGCTGGAAGGTGTATTTGCTTCAACCTCCTGTTAGCAATGCTATTTTTTACTGTTTAAATATTCTTTCTCAAAAAGAGCTTTGCCACACTAGAGAAAACAAGGTCCCCGTAACAGAAATGCAGCCAGTCCCAGTCTCTGTGGATCATTTTAGACTGCAACAGTGCAAAGCAGTGACTTGGGACTTCTACAGCTAAGGGGTGATCCTGAGTTTTGCTTGTCCCTTCTTTTATACACTGGCCTTAAGCCTGATTCACATATGACAGCGTTTTCCCTGCTGTGCGCTTCACGGACCCGCTCTGCCCTGTATTTGCATATTCATAATGTAAAAGGACACCATTACGGGGCACCAACGCTAGAATCGCTGGAGATTGCCCGGTTCAACTTTGGCAAAGCGTGTCTCGTGGAGCTTGTGGGCGGGTTCAAAGCGCAACAATAGCCACCAATCGCGCGAGAGGGGGGGGGAGTGGTTGCATGCCAATCACAAGTTGCTCCAATCACCGCGAATGTTACAAGTCCACTGCTCTTCAGAGAGGGAAACCCCTTGCAAGGAAACCCCTTGCAACCCCTTGCACACACAGGCAAACACAGGAGGAGTAGAGAGCAAGCCGCAAGCACCGAAAAATATCCAAATTTTGAAAAATGTCATTGCAAGAGTCGCAAACCGTTCCCAGTTCATGCTGGGATGATGATATAAAATTTGTGTTGGAAGTGAGGGCAAAACGATATTTTACTGTCCACAAACTGTTTTTTTTCTCGTTTCAATGACTGGGATTTGCGCGCGAGGGCACCGAACTTCCGAGAGGAAAAGGCAAGTAGAACAAGTAGAACAAGAGTTCACAAGACTTCGGCCAATCAGAGCGCGGCTGTGTTTACCCAATCACAGCTGCGCTCTCTTAAGAGGGCGGGACAGCAGGAGGGACGTGTAGGGACGACAAGCAAAGCGACGCTCCCCCTGCTCCAAGCGCCAGATCAGCGCGTACGGCGGACGGGGACATCCGCGGTCATATGTGAATCCGGCCTTAGGGTTGCCAACCCTTACTGAAGCTATTCCTGGAGTTCCCCCCCCCCATATGACTTGCAGCCCAATCCTATGCATATCTACTCAGAAGTAAGTCCCATTATAATCAATGGGGTTTACTCCCAGGTAAGTGTGGATAGGATTGCAGCCCTAATGTCATTAAGCCATGGAGGCCTCGTGAAGAGTACCAGGATTGATTTTGGTAGTGATCTGAAGATTGATGCAGAATCCTCGGGGCTTCAGGCCAGTTCTGAAAGGTTGGTGACCTGCCTTGCCAGGGAACCTCATGCACCTTCTTTATTTCCCAATTGTCCCTTATCTCCTAGCAATGACACCAAGACCCAGACTTGACCTGAATGCCTGTACCAATGACTGCCCAGCGCATCCTTATCACACTACACTTTTACTACATAAAGACAGCTGCACAGATTGGATTGGGGCAGAAACAGGATCTCCCCTGCTCTTTTGGGTGACATCTTGTGGGTTTGTGTGGCTCACAGAAGCCACACAGGTGGGTATAAATGTGTACCAGCCCTTATTAGGGCTTTTAATCCTTGGTGGAACAGTCCATACATTGATGGTAGTTTATACACTGAAATGGAAAGGGACTCTCGAATCAAAAACGATGCAACAAACATGAAAATGAGCGAACTCAGGATAGTGGATGACAGGAAGGCCTGGCGGGATGTGGTTCATGGGATCACGAAGGGTCGGACACGACTTAACGACTGAACAACAACAAAATACACTGAAATGGAAAGGGTCTCTCGAATTAAAAAAAACAATGTAAAATAGCTATTTTTGTGCAAATTTTAGCATAGAACTACTGTTTCCCTTACAGTACAGAAGCTGTATTTCATATATACCTCACACATTTTCAAATTATTATTTTTTTAGATTCATTTCAGACAGCAGGGGTGGAGGGTTGGGGTAAACCACTACTGAGGTATTATGAGCAATCTGGGTGTTTAGCTGACACACTGATGTAACCAAGCTGGTATATTCAAATATGAGTTCTGAACACAACTTAATTTTTATTTGTAAGGCGTATAAACAGGGCACTAGACCCTCATTTGTTCTTGTTTTGTGTTTAAAAACATAAGAACATAAGAAGAGCCCTGCTGGATCAGGCCAAAGGTCCATCTAGTCCAGCTTCCTGTATCACACAGTGGCCCTACCAGATGCCTCAGTGTTCTGCTTAGACACAGATACATAGAATATGCAGTTCTGATTTTATAGTCTACATAAGTTGCCACCTAAATCTTGAGGACTTCAGCATTATAAAAATCAAACTGTTTCATCATTCTCAAATGAGAGGCAAGTGTTTTATTTGCCAAAATGTCCTATAATTCTCTGCATTTTATAAACTTCAGATCACATTATTTTTAAGCATCAAATCTACGTTGAATAATCCATGGTGAAATAAGACTTCTCCAGCATCTCAGCCTGCAGGTAAAATATGCTGATCAGCCACATTTGTCTGGTTCCAGTTTGTCGATATAAATTTGGGATTCTCAGTGGTGAAATCCATATTCCAGAGGTATAAAACAACCTCGTGCTACTCAAAACGATACTCTAGATCAGCGGTTCCCAAACCTTTTGAGTCGCGGAGCACTTTTCAAGAGAGAAATTCGTCACGGAGCACTGTCGTCGCCCTTATGCCAAAGGCACGTATGTGCAGTTTTGACTGTTTTTACCTAACTGTATTTTTCCTAACTGTATTTTTCAAGTTGTATTTATAGATATGGTATTTAAAACCATTTTTACAGTTGCAGGGGTTTTACGCCCCTGATTGTCCCCCCCCCCCCCCAAGCCCTGACTCTGGGAAGCCTGTCTTTATTTTCACCTACAGCCCATGTGCTGTAGGTTATTCTGAGGTTCTGAGCTCCTCCAGCCAGGAAGAAGTGGCCAGAGGGAAGAAGCCTGGCTGCTCTGAACTAACTGTGTGTGTGTGTGTGTGTGTGTGTGTGTGTGTGTGTGTGTGTGTGTGTGTGTGTGTTAAAAAAGGAAGCGGCTTGTATTAGGCTGCTCCTTCGTTGCTCGTTGCAGTGGGGCAAAGCTGACGCATCACATGCACTTCAGTCTATAATACTTGCTATCTACACTGCTTCACAGCATGCTGCAGGAGTGAAATAAGTTCTACCCAATACTTACCTATACACAGTTCATGGCCACACAAATTCACAATTTTGAGATCTTGTCACATTTATTTTCTTTCCAATCTCTTCGTGGAGCACCAAGTGCTCCGCAGAGCACAGTTTGGGAACCGCTGCTCTAGATCAAGGGAGTAAAGAACACAACCCAGAAGCCTGTCTCAGTGCAATCCTTACCTGGACTAGGCTGATCTTGCTAGGTCCGGCGGCTCCATGCTGACTTTGTCTCATATCAATTGTATAGAAATCTGGAGTAACCGTAGACCCAGGTTTGTCTTCACTGCTTTAGGAAGTTAGTCATGGGATCTCCCATTGGACAGCTCCTTTTCTGTGGAGCTAGCAAGATTGTCTTGTTAAACTCAGTTACATTGCATCTGTTCAGAGTTGCTGGTTGTCTAAAAAGGTTAATGTCCTGCATACAGATTGTTTGTCTGAATCTTTTGCTAAAGCACAGAGCCACTGCATTTATTAAGAAAAAGTGTGCCCATGCTTCAGAGGGCTGAGGGAAACTCCACCCCCTCATACAGTTTGTTGCTTATACCACTTCGGATTCCACTGGGTCACGTTTCCTTAACTTCCTGTGCTTTTGACTGACAGCAGCTTCATTTGGACAACCATCACCAATGTTGCAATGACTAGGGGATGTTCATTCCTTGCAGTCCTCCTGTCCTCCTGATTTTGAGTCATGTAGGGACCTTCATCTCTTGACATTTTTAGTGCTGAACAATATGTTTGCCATCATTTAGTATAACTGATGTGCAAGTATTGGGGTGTTTGAGTTATATTATTCCCTCTTTGCAGTGTTTTGCAAAAGAGCAAAGGGAAGCGTGGACATTCCTTTCAGGGATGGTGCCATTGGCGGTTATGCTTTTTTCAAGAAGGGCATAGACGAGGGAGGCCCATGCTTCCCTGTTGCCTGATCCCTCCCCAGTTTTGCCACACCTGTGCATGTGGGTGCACATGCCTGCTCCACCCGTGGATGAAGGAGAGAACAAGTGAGTGAGTGGCGGGAGGACAGGTGAGTGGGGCCCCCGCTTGCCCATCCACTCACTTGCTTTCTTTATCAATGGGGAGGGTGAGCAAGCAAGTGAGTGTGCCGCCCATGGTTGGGGGAAAGAGGCACCTCCTTCCCTTAATTTACCAGGAACAAGGCACATAGCCTCCTTCCTCCACACCACTTCTGGTTTGAATGGAGCAGTGCATTTCCAGCATGCACTGCTCCATTATAAACCAGAAGCAGTGCAGAGAAAGGAGGCTATGCACCCTGCTCCTGTTAAGGGACAGCAAGGGGGGACGGGCTCCATATCTCCTCTCCCTGCCCACTTGGTGCTTTTGTGATATGGAGCCATGGCAGCCTTTTCTCCCCCCCCCTTCTTCCTCCAGCTCACGTGCTCTCAGCAAGTCAGAAGAGAATCTGAGTCCTCAGTGGAGTAGAAAACTTCAGAGGGCAGCAGACATATAGGCGGAGAGCTCATCCATTTCCCACCCCTCCAGGTGTGCCACTTCACATGACTGTTTCAGGTCACTTCATGGTAAGGCTGACCCTGGACACAGCAGATCCCTCCAAATGCTACTTTCCAGAGTTTGCACAAGCTGGTGTCCCCTCATATCAGCCACCATGATAAGAGTTCTACATAATTTTTTTCAAACTGATTTTTGATGATAAACCAAATTATTAGTTTACAGTGATTGTATAATGTGATTTCTTAATTCTATATATTACTTAGGGCCAAACTAGCCAAATATGTTTGACCTGTGCGTGTTTTGGTGCCAGTAGCAGCATCCCTTCCAAGGCAGGTAGCAGCCATGGAAATCTGAATCCAGATTTGGGGCTGCAATGGGAGATGAGGGTTAAGCTTCTTCCTTACCATGTTGTTGTCCCAATCCAGATTTGGTTATCTTGCACCTGCCATTTACCGCATGTGCTCATGTGCAGCCAAATTACATATTAAATCATGTCTAGTTTGGCTATTAGGTAACTCAAAAATGTTGCTGCTTAATATGTTGACTAATCTAATGAGGGTTTGGCCAACATTGTTTAGCAATGGTCTATTTGTGTATCAGGATAGATTTTGTGTGTCAGACACTACAGCCTGCTCCTCCTTTCTGGAACAGTACACACATGTTTTAGAATTCAGAACAAGCATTTTGCCGGGAAACTCCGTCGTAATATATAATTTATTATTATTATAAACAGATGGTTAAAACTTTACGTTTCGCCTCCAACATAGGAGGCATCATCATCACTTCTGATGATGCCTCCTATGTTGGAGGCGAAACGTAAAGTTTTAACCATCTGTTTATAATAATAATAAATTATATATTACGATGGAGTTTCCCGGCAAAATGCTTGTTCTGAATTCTAAAATCGGGACACGTCGTGAAAAATCTAAGAATGTACCTGGTACACGCATGGTTTTCATTGGGAAATTTCTCTGAGGTGAATACTGCTATTCTGTGACATTACCGCTGATTACTTTGCCTACTTGTTCCAGCAGGTGACTTTGTTTAGCTTGCATACCTAGTTTGATGATATGCTGCCTTGTTACATTCTGCTTTGTGCAGTTTCGTTGGATTCTGTTTTGAATACCAAGTGAAGCTACTTCATAAAATATCACATTAATGCTGACTGAATAAGGAAGGTAATTCTGGAAGACCAGAATGTTTCCTGTTTGAACTATGATATACTGAAAGGTTGAATGTATTATATTCTCTGAGTGTTATAACTTGTAATTTATTGCCTTAAACAAAGAGTGTTGGTGGTTCTACTGGATCCTTCCTTATTAGCACACAATATTCTTCCAATAGTTAGGAGAGACTAAGAATTTTGTAAAATATTCCTTATGGAAAAAATAACTTGTTCTATTGGGTCTCTTACTGACACTTCTGTAAATTTTAAACTTTTGTACACATTTTGGCAGTTGTATTTTTACTATACAAGTCAATAAAGATTTTTCTATACTGTAAGAAGCATATACGTTATAGTTTGTCTGGAGGGCTGGGGTGACACCTCTTCAGTCTCTTAGGTTTGGTTAAATAATGAAAATTGCATTGCTGGATGAAAACAAGTTCATCTTGTTCAGCATTCTGTCAGTGGCCGGCTGGGTGCTGCTGGAAAGTTACAATGAGGTTGTGATAGCGATAACTGTCCCCTGTTTGTGACCAGTATGTGGTGGTAGGTTATACGCTGCCTCTGAATATGAAGATAGTACAGTAGTGCTTGGTAGTCCTGTCCTCCATGTAGTCTCGTCCCAGACCATACGTCCTGTAGGGATTTTGAGGTGAACAAGTTCTCTCTTCAGATTCTGTTAAGGTAGCGTTTCTCAAACTGTGGGTCTGAACCCACTTGGTGGGTCGTGACCCGATTTCTGGTGGGTCCTGCAGAGCCTCCACTGAAAACATGGGTGATAGAAAGATCAAATTGCTTAAAGCCCTGAGGCTATTCAAAATTCACATTGCTGCCAATTGCCCTGCAAGGAGCTGAGCTCCTGCAGTTTGCAAGCTTGTGTAAATATAAGGAGATAAATGTTTCAGCCTCTTTTTTTCTGCCCCCCCCCAAGTCTGTCAATGTCAGGTATTGGGGGCAGGTGAAGGTTGGATCATATAACTAAGCCCGTCAACCCTTGAGGCTATTCATTAGGGCTGCCTCATTACGAGAAATGGATTGATTTTTTTGCAAATAAATAAATAAAATATTATAAATAGAAATATTTTTTCTCTAGATCACTCTTTTTAAAAAATCTCGTAAAGCTAGGTGGGTCCTGATAGAGTGTCATTTTTAAAAGTGGCTCCCGATGCTAGAACATTTGGGAACCACTGTGTTAGGGCTTGCCTAAAGGAAGGGTAAAATCTTGGGTAGACATCTGGCAACCTGGGCACAAGTTTTATACTGGACACCATTTAGTTTTTGTACTTGTAAAAGCTGTCATACAAGATGATGCTGATGCCGCAAAAACTGTTTCATGTACAGAAACAAGGTTTTAGCAGCACTGTCTTGTATGACAGCTTTTGCAAGTTCAAAAACTAAATTGAGTTCCATAAATTGAGTTGATTCTTCAGCATGTGAAGAAATGCTCATTCTTTATCTTGGTTTGTCACATAATTTATAACTTAATTAACCTCTTATGTTTTTCCCCTCCATTTGTAGATGAATTAAACCCTAGCCTTCTAAGCCTTTTTTTTTTTTTTGGGTAGAGAATATGTTCCAGCATCACCATCACCATCCTGGTAAATTAAATCCCCTCCCTACCTCTATGGTACCTTTTTTGAGATGGCAAAATCAGAACTGAACTCAGTATCCTAAATAAGGGCACACCATATATTTATATAGTGGTATGAGCAAGCATGTCAATGGCTGTATAGAGTGCATAAAATTAGGCTCCATCTTGATTTAGTCAAGAAAATTGTGTATCACACTGATAAAGCTCAACCTATTAACAAAGCCCATGGAGTGAAAATACAGGTAGGTGGATTTGTAAATAAAATATTCAGGTTAATAAACTGCAAGATTTTTATGAGTGCACAGCTTCCTCCCTCAACAAAATATGAACAGGAATAGAATCCTAGTATGGGAGCTCAAATCACAAAAGCAGGACTGTAAGCCCCACAAGTTACCTTTTGATGCCTATTCTCAGTTTTTTGCATGCTAATGCTGGCACTGGATATGTTGGCAAAGGTTTTTGCTCAAACAACCAAACAAAAAGCAGCCTCGCTTCTTCAAATCACTGCTGAACGCAGCTGATGGATGCACAGAGTTTTCCTGTGATGTGGAGTTTTAATGAGATACTCTGCTGAGAGTGGGTGGTCAGGCTTCAAAGGGAAGCCTAATTCTTCATCCTATTCAGCTGTTACATTCTTCAGTATTGCAGAAAGCAAAGCTTGCCTCTCACATTTTGCTGAAGCAGCTGAATTGGAAAAAACCTCAGAAGTCTTGATGAAACTTTACATCCAACTGAAAATCAGTTTTAAAAAGGAGAGGTCTTCACTTTGCTTTGAAGGAGGCCACTAAATCGCAATGAAAGCAGCACAATCCACATCCTCTGCGGCTGCCTGATCTTTGCAGATGGTCAGATTTTTAGCACTGAAAAGAAATGCTGGAAAGATACACATTACAGTACATACAAGTATTTCCCTAACCAAAAAATGGTATTTGTGCATTGAGATGTTAGCATAGGAGTTAACTGCTTTCAATTTTTGCCAATTTACACTTTGCATATCACTCTTAGAGGTGATATCATGCATAAATATAGGGCCCAATCTTATCCAACTTTCCAGCATCGATGCAGCTGCAATGAGATAATGGGACAAACGTCCTCTTACTTTGAGAAGGTCTCCATGACTGCCTCCCCCCACTGCAGGATGCAGTGCATGCTCTGTTGGCACAGCTGCATTGGTGCTGGAAAGTTGGATAGGATTGGGCCCTCAGACATCATTGGAAGGCTTACTGAAAATAAATTCATTGTCCTACAAGCAATGAAAGAGGTGAGGTGAATACAACATTAGGACTTATGAGGATGAAGGAATGGCAAAGTCTCTTCTCTACTACTGAATCTGCCAACACTGATATAGCCCATGGCTGTGCTGCACATCTGGTGAATCACTGAAAGCGATGCTGGAATCTGTGTTTCCACAGGTCAAATTACGTCACTCTTAAGAGGCAAGTTTCCTTGCTATAGCATAGTAGGATACAAAAATGTGGGAGGACAGAAAATTCTCTCAGTTGTGAATAAGCCAAGAGAACGGATTACCACCTTTTTAAAAATACATCCATTAGATAATTGAAAGCACAGCCTTATAGCAACTGAATAAAAACAAAAACTGCTGGAAAAGAAAAATGCCATTGTATATAGTCATTTGATTAATAGGGAACTGTGAGGTGATTAGTTTTCTTCCCAGGAGCAGCTCCAGATCCTATCTGATCACAATATTATCAACCATTAATAATTGGCAAGGGCTGTTTCCTCAGTTAATGGGTATAAAGGAAAATTGTGGTGTTTGCCAATAACTAAATTTACCTTCAACAAAACAAAGCAACTTCTACTTTTGTACAGTGTTTGAGTTTGTTGGGTGTAATGTGCCATCTGTACAGTATTTTATATTCTTTAAATAAAATGATCAAGTTGCAAATTCATTTCTTGTGATTGAAAGCAGTCTTCTGAATCTTCCAATATGGTTGAACAGACTTTCTGTCAATTTTCTTGTTTATGGAGTAGTGTAAACCCCCTTAAGAGCTCTCTTGGTGCTAAAAGGCAGGGCAGATATGTACAGTAGTAATTGGTCATATCCTCATCCAAAAAAATCCAAAAAATACTGTATATCCATATCCAAAAAAATCAATATCAAACAGCACATTTCTGGCTAGAGTTTCCACCTTTTCTTCCTGATAGGGTTCCTGTGCTGCTTAAAAGCTGTGTAAGAAGCGAAAACTGAGCAGAGAGGGAAGCAATGAACAATGCTGAATTACTATTTGTTTACACAGCTGTGCAAGTACAGGAATTCTGGCCAAAAAAGGTTGTATATCCTTGATGCAACCCCACTGATTTGAATAGAGCGAATTGTACATTAATGTACAATGCCATCTCATTTTAAATTACAGGTAGGTGTATTTCTTTACACCATTTGGCAAAACAGTATTTCTGGCTTTAAGGTGTGGGGTAGTTCCCTTCTCAATACTTCGCTATTGATTACATCTATATGCTTTCCTTCCTTCAAGCTTACGCTAGCATACATAGTTCTTCTTGCCCCTCATCTTAACCTTACTACTTTGTGAGGTGGTAGGCTAAGCTGAGAGAGCGACCTGAGCTCATTCAGCAAGCTTCATGCCTGAGTGGGGATTTGAACCTGGTTATAGTCTGGCACTCTAACCACTACACCAGCTCATATGTGCACTGTTTAAATATTTCTAGATGAACTATTTCAGTCAGCAAGTGGGCAGGTCCCAGCAAGTCTCACAAATATAACTAAGGTAAAAGTAAACTGTAAAATTCTGCTTTCTGACAAGTAATGAAGCACCTTGTCTGTACTCAGAACCACTGACAATTGCCAGCAATTACGTGGAGTAATGCCAGAGAGTTCAGGAATTTATTTTTGGGCTCTCTCCAGGTGCAATCTGTATGTTGCTCAAACTCAATTTGTGAACAGTGAGAAACAGCTATAGATTCTCCTGTGACATAGGTGACCATATGTGACCAAGTACTGTACTTCACGACTGTGGTGGGGCTCACAGCCTAACGCTGAAGGGTGTTACCTGAAGGGGATTCTGCTAGGCCAAGTATGCCTCTCTCCATGTGTGAACATGAGAGGGGGGGGCTATTGGGTTTGCTTGATTGATATGGTTTTTAGATCTTAATTAATGTGATGCTTTAGTGCTTGGCAGATGCTGCTAGATTTTGGAAACTAATTTTATTTTAGGATTGTTTTAATAGTAGTAAGCTGCCCTGGGGTTCCTTTTAAATTGTGCCAAGTCTGAAATGTTATAATAAACATACACTGTGCTCCCTACTGTTTGGAGAACGGAAGGAGGAGTGCAGGCTTTTTCTTCTGCCTTCTAGCTGCAGCAAAGGGAGGGGGTTGCCGCTGGGCCAGTGCAAGATCCCAACTAGCTGATGCTGCTCGTGTGTAGACCACTTTTATTCTTGGCCGCTTCTCTGATGAGGGCCGTAGATGACTCCCACTTCTAACAAATACTTACACAGGCAATTTGGGCTCGTTCCTTTCCTTTGTTCTTACCTTTTTTAAACAAGTGATACTTAAAACTTAGATTGTGAACCCTTTTGGGACAGGGAGCCATTTACTCATTTGATTTTGTCTGTAAACCGCTTTGTGAATTTTTTGTCGAAAAGCGGGTATATAAATAATAATAATAAAACAAGATTCTCTACTTTCACATTTTGTAACTCGAATGAAAAATCACTTAGGCACATTAGAGTTCCCTCCCTCTCCCATAAAGGATGTTTCGTGGACCCCTGGCACTGTGGCCGTAAACCACCGGTGCTCGACTTCAGCATTGCGCCATCACAGGAAATGGTTTGTAAGCAGCAGCCGCCACGTTTGGGCTAAGCGCAGGCGAGTGAAGCCTGATTCACATATGACAGCGTTGTCCCTTCTGTGCACTTCACGGACCCGCTCTGCGCTGTATTTGCATATTCATCATGTAATAGGACACCATTCCGGGGCTCCAACGCTTGAATCGCTGGAGTTCGGCTCGGTTCTACTTTGGCGAAGCTTTTCTCGTGGAGCTTGTGGGCGGGTTCACAGCGCTACTGCAGCCACCAATCGCGTGAGAGGGGGGGAAGAGTGGTTGCATGCCAATCACAAGCAGCTCCAATCGCCGCGAAGGTTACAATTGCACTGCTCTTCCGAGAGGGAAACCGCCGAGGAGAGAGCAAGCCTCGTTATTGCAGAATGTCATTGCAAAACTCTCAAAATGTTCCCAGTTCATGCTGGGATAATGATATAAAATTTGTGGTTGAAGTAAGGGCAAGAACTTCCGAGAGGAAAAGGCAAGCAGAACAAGAGTTCACAAGACTTCGGCCAATCAGAGCGCGGCTGTGTTTAACCAATCACAGCTGCGCTCTCTTAAGAAGGCGGGACAGAAGGAGGGACGACAACCAGAGCGACGCTCCCCCTGCTCCAAGCGCCTGATCACACCTGATCAGTGCGTACGCTGGACAGGGACGTCCGCAGTCATATGTGAATCAGGCCTGAGGCTGATCTACACGACAGGCAGAGGCTCTGCCGTCGCCTCTGCCTGGCGCCTCCGCGCTGGAAGCGGGGGAGTGTCTTCAAGCCTGTTGCCCCTCATGCTGTCCCGCCTTCCTAAGAAAGCACAGTTGCTGCGTGGATGTAACCTCCAAGGTGATTGGTTGTCGTTCACAGTGGCATTCAGCCACCCTCCCCCCCCTCTCCTGTGATTGGTAGGCTGCAGCAGCTCCGCGAGCCACCTCCAAGCTCTGCCGTCACGCCCCCTAAAAAAATAGAACACTCGACTTGGAGTACGCGGCAGTGGGGGGGGAGGTCCGGCGGCTCCGCCGGATTAAAAAACGCTCCGCGACGCTGTCGTGTAGATCAGCCCCCTGCAGCAGAGCCCCCTTTGTGTGGAGACGAAGCCTGGCAGATACCGAGGTCCGTCTGTCTCACCTGCGCGGAGCGAGCCCTGCTGAGGAAAGGGGGGGCGGGACCCCGACAATCCAGGGCCCACATTGCTAGCCTTGCATTGCCCGCCTCCAAAGCGAGGCTCGCTGTACTTCGCCCGCTCGCGCCGCGCAGCGGCCATTCCCGGGCGGGACCACGGCAAGGACGCAGAAGTTGGCCGGCCCGCCCGCCCAAGTCCCCCCAGCAGTCGCTGGCGCCCCCTCCCTCCCTGCCTGGGTCTGCTGCTTGCCTGGCGTCCGGACGCGGCTGCATTCCTGGCCGTCCCCTGGGAGGGCTCTGGCGCTGGAGCAGTGAAAGGCTCGTTTATGCGCGCGGCGGGCAGACACTGCCCAATTCATTCATCGGCGCTCGCTGGGCTGCGCGGAGCGGCTCCTGCACCTCTCCGGATCCGCCAGCCATGAAGCGCCCGTGGCCGGCCGCGCTACGCTGTCTCCTGCTGCTGCTCCTGCTGGCGGGGGCCCCGCAGCCTGGCTCACCGGAGAACCCCAAAGGGAAGCAGAAGGCGCTTCGCCAGCGGGAGGTGGTGGACGTGGTGAGTGAGCGGCCGGCCGGCTTGAGACAAGAGCCGGCCGGGCCGGGGTGTCTTTCCCAGGAGGACCGCCGACCTGCAAAGGCTCAATCCGTTCTCGCCTTTGAGAGTTCGTCCACACGTTGCACAGAGTGAGGTGGAGGCGCTCTGGACTTACCACCAAGGGCTGCAGAGGGAGGTGGTAACCTTTTAAGATCCACGTGCAAAGTCGTAGCGTGTTATATTGGAGAAGGAGGATGCATGGTTCTCTTCGATGTGCTGGGTTACTACATGCAGGGAGTCTTTTATGAGGATGAGCATTCA
This sequence comes from Plestiodon gilberti rubricaudatus, assembly GCA_026170595.1. NCBI lineage: Eukaryota > Metazoa > Chordata > Lepidosauria > Squamata > Scincidae > Plestiodon > Plestiodon gilberti. Next base: position 22,356,818 of record JANXHW010000004.1, on the reverse strand, counting down.
GAAATTAAACTAACCACCGGCAGTCTGAAGTGGTACAATCCAAAATCTACCCCCCTCTCCCCCCCCCCCCCGAATCTACCTACCAGCTCGTCTGGGTATAGAATTGGTCCAATATCTGATTTAAATGTGATGGTGAGCAAGCAAGAATAACATACCCTGCAGTGTTGCGTGTGCCTTGTGTCTCATTTGAACTGCATAGCTCCATCGATCTACCCATCCATTTAGGATGCCAAGGAGCCATTATCCTCCTGGTATGGTATTGCATGCAAAACAGCTGATGACCTGTTCTAAACGAGCTGCCCAATGTGTGCAATGCACACAGGTAAGATCTTCCTGCTCACATGGCATCATGTTTACATCCGGCCTGACTGAGAGAAAGGAATGCGTTGTGTAGCTGGGGTGGAAAAGGGACTGTGTCATGTCCATTGTTAAGACCTGAGCTCTCTTTCTCTCTGCCAATGTAATGCCAACAAGCTGAGGGGCTTGAAGAGGAACAGCTGTATAATCTGCTGTGGTGGGACTCCTAGACAGTAGACGATGACTAATCCTGCTGATCTGCTCCACTCTTTGTTATTACTCATGGAGTCTGAACGCTCCAGGAAATGGTTAGTGGCTTTCTTAAACATTCTTCCTCAGTCCAACTGTTCATTTCCACGTTGGACACATCAGCACATGCAGTACATGCAAATATAACACAGTACATGCAAATAAGATTGAACAGAGCAGCATAACATTATGTTTGACTGTATTAGACTTGGAGCTGATTGAGCACCTGTGCTATGATGCACAAATTGATTTTGGGCTGGCATTCCTTCGGGTACCTGGGCAATCCATGTAGGGCATTGTTTCCCAAACTTTTTAAACCTGTGGCTCCCTTGACCATTGGCGACCATTGGCCGTGGCTCCCCATTACATTATGTTGATGCCTGCCAATTGGCATTGCACTGTTTTCTGAGAGGATTCCATGGCACTCCGCGGCTCCCCTGGCTAGTTTCCGTGGCTTCCCTGGGAGCTGCGCCTCCCAGTTTGGGAACCCCACTGCATGTAGGGCTTTACCTTTAAGGGTAAACAACCACCATTTTACATTGTGCTCAGAAATAGACCAAAAGCCAGTACAGCTGTATAAGCACTGGTTTCCCACTGACTGGTCTTTGTAAGTAGCCTATAAATTGTGTTTTGTGCCAACTGCAGTTTCCAAACAGTCTTCAAAGGCAAACCCACATACAATGCATTGTAGTATTCTAATCTGGCGGTTACTAGAGCATAGATAGTAGTAGCCAGGCTGTCTCTGGCTAGAAGAGGTTGTGGTTGGCACAACAGTCTCAGCTGGGGGAAGGAGCTCCGTGCTACTTGGGCCTCCAGTGGCAGAGCTGGAGCTGGGTTAGGTTTGCAGCGTGGGGGTGCTCATAGATGCAAATCCCTAGATGATTTCACTCAGCAGGTTAAGGTAGATGTTTAAAAGCATGTGGGATGATTGGAAACCCTGCGGGACACCACAGCCCAAGTGCCACAGGGCTGAGTAGCAGTCCCACAACAACACCTTCTGGAAATTCTTCTGAAATGCTGTGACTGCAATTCCCTATTCAGAGGGACACCATGGTTGATGGGATTGAGAGTCGCGGCCCAGGAGAATTAGCAGGGTTGCACTCTCCCTGTCCTTCTGGCATCCCTCAAGGCAGATGAGACAAAACCAGGTCCAAAGCCAGATTGAAATGGGGACCTTTAATCTGATAAAAGACACACAACCTCCAAGGTACTGTGAATAATTATTGGGGAGAGAGAATATATTCAGTCCAGAAATATGCAGTGCATTTGAAATGAATAGCTTTCTCTCAAGGGCAATATATATATTTTTTTGCTGTACTCTTGAAAAACAAGCCTTTGCTTGTCTACTTTTGGAAGCTAGTTCTTTCCTGAATTTTTTTGTCCCTCCAATATATTATTCACTGCACCATTGACATTTTGCCTCTTTTTTTTTTTTGGACTATGATTATGGTCCTTCCCTTCCCCTAAATTTTCCCAAATACTATTTTACTCTTGAAACAAGTGAACATACCTCTCCCCTTGCAATTACAAGTGCTGCCTGTATTATTGCCACAGAGAACTAGTTAATGTGGTTGCTTTTGTCCTGTCATTGAAAAATAGGACTTGGCAGGCATGGCCCATCGTTAATCTTCTACCCTGTTGTTACGTGGCCACCACTAAACCAATACTATCAATTTCTCAGCAGAGATCTAAACAAAGCAAAACAAAATGAAGAAGAAAATGTAGGAGACATTTTAACTGACAGCAGCCAAGATGCAACATAAAGGCTGTTTATCCCCAATTCAATGCAAGAGTGCATAGGACATAGGATGCAGTTCCACTGTTTTCTTCACTTTGGAGCAGAGAGCAGCTCAAGCCCTGTAACACACAATGTTACACAAACCTTTGTTACACAAAGGAATGCTTCACAAACCTTTTTCCTACAAGGGTGTTTACTAGTATGGGGAAGAAATCCATGTGCAGCAATCCGAGAACTGACAATGTTTAAGGAATACGGGAATTGAAGCCATGTAGTATAAAGAAGCTTGAACTTTAATCACATTAAAATCCAAGGAACTGAGCCCAACGTTTCGTTCCAGCCCCGTGGAACCTCTTCATGGGGCTCTCGAAACATCATGGATGTTGCTGTTCTCAATTCACCATAGTAAATTTAAACCAAAAAAGCGCGGGAAACCCAGCGGTTCAGAGCGGAAATGACAGGTCTGGAGTGAAGCACTAGCTGTCAGGCGAGCCATGCGGGCTCGTTTAGCACAGCTGGTATTAATTGCTTCCTCCGCTTGTTTTCACTCTCCCTTTCCATGCTGGATAGTCTGTTCTGATGCTGCAGTGTCTGTGTCAGTTACAGTTCGTTCTACTGTTGCAATGTCAGTTAGAATATCTCCACTGTCAGTTACTTCGGATCCCATTCCTGTTCTTAAGTTTGATTTCCTATGCAGGATAGGCAACCAAATCCGATTCGTGAATGTTAAATCTTGCTGACGATTCATCAGTGTTCCCACTGGTTTTTTACTTATTTCTAGAGCTTCCAGGTGGCGTAGTATTTTAAAATTGCTCTCTCTTTGCAGGCACACCGTTTTTTCAAATTGGATCGTGTGTTTTTCTTTCAATGCATGTTCGGTAATTGAAGATTGATCTGGATGATTCAGCCTGAGGGATCTCTCGTGTTCCGCCACTCTTGTTTTTATAGCTCTACTCGTCATCCCGATGTAACATTTATGACATTCACAAGTTACACAATAAATCCCTGGGTTGGATAGTGCTGGACGTTTGTCTTTTGGGTTGCCTAGAACTTGCTGTAGTTTAGAAGTGGGTTTGAAGATTGTTTTTACGTTTTCCTGTCTTAATATTCGTGCAATTTTATCAGTTGTACCTTTAATAAAAGGAAGGCAAATCCAAATTTTTTCCTCTGTTGTCGTTTTTTCAATTTCGTTGTTTATCTGAACTGTCCCTAGTCTCTTAGCCTCAATTTGGTGTTTTTGTTTAATCCAACATTTATTAATTTGACTGATGGAATATCCATTAGCTTGTAGGGAGTCATATAATACCCTTTTTTCTTTTTCTAATGAGTCCTTATCACAAACCTTTATTGCTCTGTACACTAGGGAGTTTATTAATAAATTTTTCTGTGATGGATGGTGATTAGAATTTTGATTCAAATACCTCCCATTAACAAGAGGAGGAAGCAATTAATACCAGCTGTGCTAAACGAGCCTGCATGGCTCGCCTGACAGCTAGTGCTTCACTCCAGACCTGTCATTTCCGCTCTGAACCGCTGGGTTTCCTGCGCTTTTTTGGTTTAAATTTACTATGGTGAATTGAGAACAGCAACATCCATGATCTTTCGAGAGCCCCATGAAGAGGTTCCACGGGGCTGGAACGAAACATTGGGCTCAGTTCCTTGGATTTTAATGTGATTAAAGTTCAAGCTTCTTTATACTACATGGCTTCAATTCCCGTATTCCTTAAACATTGTCAATTGATAGCTGGCCATGAAAGCTTCAGAATGAAATCCGAGAACTGTTTGTTTTGCCAGGTATAAGTATTGGGAATCCACTGCCACTCAGCTTCCTAGTGAAAGTACACTCAGCAAAACAGATGTTTGCATGTACATCTGTATAGGGAAGATATCATGAGAGAAATAGCCGTTAGCCTCAAACTAAATGTGATCAACCAACATTATTTATTTAAACAATTTAAACCCTGCCTTAGCCTCTTAAAGAGTAGCCTCTTAACCGGCCCACCCACCCACCCCGGGTCCTAGAAGGCTTCAAATGAAGCGTTCCGGGAGTGTTGGGGGGGCGATGACGCAAAATGCATCATTCACATATACCCCACGTGACCTGCCAGCGACTCAACTGGTAAGATTTCTAACAAAATTAAAATACAAAGTGGATGAAGTATAACATTCAATTAAGGGATTTGTTTTAAAGTTAGACTAATTTCTGTTTGTACTAGAATTCTTAAGGAATTTAAGAAAACACTGTGGTTTTTTAGACTTTGGAATTAGATGTGTCCATGTTTTATACTTATTAACAGCTAGTTCTAGTTGTTAATTAATCTCCTGGACCAACTTTGAAATGCATGCTTTGCTACTGTCCAGTCGGAAGTTCAGCCTCCAGTCGGTGCATGCCAGTTTTCATTATTTAGGCGTCTAGTGCACATTTCATTCTATGTTGGTCTAAGGCAGGGGTGGCCAACCTTTCAACATGACTGCTCGTGGCCCTTTAATGGTTGTATAGGTGAGGGCATTTCAGCAGGTGCAGGTGCAGCTGCTTCAGCAGCACCATCAGCAATTGCAGCTGCCAAGATTCTGTCTTCTACACAACTCTTAAGAACGCAGAGGCCCTAATGGTGGGAGGTTGGCCACCCCTGACCTAAGGTATCATAACACTGACCAAGTATGTACTGTAAGGCTATACTCCAATAACCTTGGAGGACAATGTACATTTTCCCCACCACCTTCCTTTAGAAGTTTGCAAACTTATGTAAGGCTTATAACCAACACTGTCCATCCAGTATTCAGGAGAGTACTGTACAGTAGTTGTGGGGATACACACCAGTGCCCCCCCATACTTCCTTTGTAAAGAGAGCACTAGCATCAGCAGGTGACGCACTCCAAGAACTGCTCCACTGCAAAGGGAACACCACTTAAATCGCTGTGCCACGGTGGACAGCTTCAGGAGCATTTGAAGTGCTGCTGGAGTTCCTAGAGCTGCCTCCTGAAATGATGGCACGTGGGGTCATTTCCTGGCAAATCCTAAAGGAGAAAAGGAGGTGGCTGGCAGAAGCCAGCCGCTGGTAACACTGACAGCACTGCAAGCACCGCTGAAGTTGTTACCGCCCACAAAGGCATGGCAAAAAATGTTTTAGAATGTTGGAAAGCTCCATCCAGAACACTGGTAGCATTTCAAGCACTAATAATACTGCCACAACCTGCAGAGGGGTGTCAAAAAAAGTTTGCTTGTTTTTTAAGGCCCAGTCACTGCTGCTGGCAACAAAGGTAAGAATCCCCCCCCCCCCCGGCCAAAAGCAGGTGGCCAAGGAAAGATTGGTCTTCTGTAGATGGTACAGTATTATGGGCCTGCTTGAAAAATAGAATTGGATAAGATGTGTGTCTGGAGGAAAGGTATTTGCCCAAGGTGAATTCTTGCCCAAGGTGTCTTGTCCTAGGGCCCAATCCTATCCAATGTTCCAGTGCTCATGCAGCTGTGCCAACGAGGCATGCACTGCACAGGGGCGGGGCGGCGGGGGTGTCGAGTGTCGGAGGGGGAGCACTGCCGCTGTGCCGCCGTCGAATTTGGTGGCGCGAAAGCACACACACACTGGCGTTTTCGCTGCCTTTTTTAGGCTGCATGGAGTCTGGGAGGGCGGGAGGATCGGCCCTTCCACCCTCCCTAGCTCCGCACGTCCCAGAAAAGGCAGCAAAAGCGCCGTGTGTGTGTGCATTCGTGCCGTGACGGCACCGAAATTCTGCAGCGGCAGTGATGTCACACCCCCGGGAGCGGGGCTTGCAGCGTCACGTGGGAGTGGCACATCGACCCCCCCCCACAGGCATGTAGCGGCGCTTCTGGCACTGCATCCTGGAGGCCAGTCATAGAGGCCTCCGCAAGGTAAGGGAACATTTGTTCCGTTACCTCAGAACTGTATTGCGCTGCATTGGCACTGGAAAGTTGGATAGGATTGGCCCTTGGTTAATTAGTTATTGCATTGCCCTTGTCATAGTGGTAATGGCTATGGGTCATGACACGGCTATAGGGCATCATATAGAACTCCCGTACTTCAAAGTTTATTATTGTATCACTGCCAGAATTAAATTATAAGTAAAAGGTAATTTATTTACTAACAGTCTTGCTTTAAACAGCAATAGTAGCGAACTTGAGGAACGCTTAACTATACATCCCTAAGACTGCATGCTTGCAAGGGAGTAAGTCTCATTAAGCGAAGTGGGACTTCTGAGTAAGCCAAATGCTTGGAATTGCAGTTCACACATTCTGAAATGGGGAAGGAATGGAACAGAGATACAAGTTGTATCATCTATCTTGGCTAATTTTACTACTTTTGTGAAGACAGTTTGTTATCAGCAAGAGGAGGTCTCCTAATTGCTTAAACCTGCAATCAGGCCTGACCTGAAAACTTCTGCAGTGGTTCAGAAGCTGCTCTGGGCTGTTGGTGTAAGTAGGGAGACTTGCTTAGTGTGGCCGAGCTTCCTACAGTTCTATTTGGAGGCAAAATTGGTCTCTGCCTGACAACCCTCAGATTACCACTACAAAGTATACTGTAGTGTAGAAGCTTGAGTCCAGACCTCCTGCCTGCTCTCCCTCCAGTAGGATACTTGCTCTTCCCAAACTCTCTAAGGCAACCAGCTCCTGGACCCAATCGAAGTGTTGCACCCCCAAAATATAAATGATTTTGCTTTTCAGTATAATGGGATGTGTTTGCAAGGACCTAGTGGTGTTCCTGGAAGGGATGGAAATCCTGGAGTCAACGGAATCCCCGGCACACCTGGTATCCCTGGCAGAGATGGGTTTAAAGGAGAGAAAGGAGAATGTCTGCGAGAAACCTTTGAGGAGTCTTGGACACCCAACTACAAACAGTGTTCGTGGAGTGCGCTGAACTACGGCATAGATCTTGGAAAAATTGCAGTAAGCAAGCACTGTTAAACTTATAATGCACAGTATAACCACAACAAATATTTTGAAAACATTCTCAAGATGGGCAAGGATATAAAGATGTGGCAAAAAAAATCTTTTCCATGTTGCCTTGGTGTCACCAACCCTCTCCTAGCAGCTGTCGTCATCAACAGTAAAGGGTCCAGTTATGGTGTACCACTGAGCTATTTCAAATGGTTGATGATAAAAATACCATGAGCCTTCAGTAAGCTCTAGTAGCAAGAATTAGTTAGGAACACAGAGAGCATTCTGAGATGTATAGATGAGAGCTGGAAGGAAAGAATGGCACTTTGGCCAATGCTGTGTGGAAAAAAAAAGAGACATGTCCATTTCAGTGCATAAAATGATTGACTCTTAAGTAAATGGTTTTATTTTAAGACTGCCAGCTAATTGTTCTGATCTCAGAGTTATAAATCTCTTAATGAAAACTACACTTGGGAAACAGGAAGTACTTTCTACTAAATTTTATGCTCTATTCTTTTAGCTACATTCTTGTCTGATCACAATCACCTGAGAGCAGAAAGTTCCCAGTAATAAATGATTCGAAAGAATCTTGCCACTTCTGTGTGCAATCAATCACCAAGCCAGGGTTTCAGGTCTCCTTCAATTTTCTGAAGTGCTATAATAAGCTATTAGACTGCTTAATTACAGATAGTGTTCAGGGGGTGGAAACATACACATGAAACTGATCTTGTGAAGTGGTCCAGTATGCTTTTAGATGTTCAGTAGTCATGGAATGGCAACCCCAATTATAATATGGCAGCTATGTTTCTGGAAGTTTTTGCATGTCTGAGTTTCAGAAGCATGCAAATTATCTTGGGGTAATCAGAAGAGTCACCAAACAGTAAAAATGGTTGCGTGGATTTATTAATTTTATTAGGGTGTTTCTATACCGCCTTTTCTTTAGACTCAAAGCAGTTTACATAGGCAGGCAATTCTAAACCCCATTTTTTCAAATGGGTTTTTTACAAGTATTGTTCTATGGGAACATAGAACCCTCAATTCCCAGATGTTTCCTTTCAAAGTGCAGCCACGTCCTGGCTGTGCTTCTGCCTTCCAGGCTGTTCACAGCAGCTGCAGGTCTCCTTCAGTCGGTTCTCAAGGTGTTATCCATCTTGCCAGCTGACTGCTACGATTTACTGCAAGACAAGATCTGAGCTCTCACGTCTTGAGATTCACTTCAGAAGATTGTGGCAAGTTGGGGGGGGGAGGAGACCAAATGGTTTAGTTGGGGGGGGAGACCAAATGGTTTAGCTGTTCAGATTTTTCATGAAACTAAAAATTAAATATATTCAATGCACAACTTATTCTTGCTTTTAGGAATGTACATTCACAAAGATGCGCACAAACAGTGCTTTAAGAGTCCTCTTCAGTGGATCACTTCGACTCAAATGCAAAAACGCCTGTTGCCAGCGTTGGTATTTTACATTTAATGGAGCGGAGTGCTCTGGGCCACTTCCTATCGAAGCTATCATTTATTTAGATCAAGGAAGTCCAGAATTAAATTCCACCATTAACATACACCGCACTTCTTCAGGTATGTATGAAGAGCACACAGCAAGGCTAATGAGAATTTCAGAGTAAAAGTCCTGATCCCATGTGAAATACCTAATCAACTGTAGCAAGTTACAGTGCTAATAAATCCAGGTGACTAGGGAAGTCCCAACAATTTACTCTGTTTAGATAGAAGGTGAAGACAGTATCCCTCTTCTAGACTTAAAACCCACTAGGTCCAAGGCTGGCAGCAGCATAGCTAGCCTCTACAGGGGGGAGCAACCCTGTGATGTCACAAGCCCCTCCCCCACAGTGCCATCACAAGCCCTGTCCCTCGCTGGCATCATGGTGAAAACACAACCCCCCCCCCACGTTTTTTCGCCAGAAAAAGACTAGTGGGGCCTGGGTGGGCAGGCGACTCCTTTCCCCCGCTGCTTTTTGCTGTTGCCAATGTGGTGGCTATTGCACCCCCCGCATGTCGCTTGGGGGCAAAACGCCCCCCCCCGTTCCTATGCTACTGGAGGCTGGAAAGTGACAGGCATATGTGCAACTGCTGGATCCCAGTCCTATTTAACAGCAGATAACCCTCCAGGTCAAAGGAAGCAGCTGCCATTAAGGTTACCCCATGACTACTCAGCACAATGCTAACAACTACTGATCCATCCAGCCCCCTCTCTACCTTTTGGGGGCACAGTAAAACACAGAAAAGCAGCAGGAGGAGAACACAGCCACCCCCTGAACTTTTATTAACAAAGCTGAGAATAGGCCACTGAAATTAGAGACAGTGCCAAAAAAATGGACTAGATTATTGTTCCTTAAATCTGCCTTGACATAAAAAATATGGAACTAGAAGGCAACGTTTAAGGTTTCTGTGCAATAAGGACACTTTCTCAAGGAATGTTGGTTTTGCTTATTAACAGCTACTGTTAGTGGGTGAGGACTGTTTATTTTTTTAACTAAGAGGGATGCTAGTTTTGCTTAAATCACTATAATGACTTACAGCGCAATCCTATCCAATTTATGCCACCGTTGTAACCAGTGGCGTAGCAAGAACGGGAGGCACCAGAACTGGAGGGGATTCAAATCCCCTCCAAAAGGGGAATTCAAAGGGGATTTGAATCCCCTTTCCATTCTGGGGCCTCCCATTCTCGCTGTGCTGCTGTTTACAACGGTGACATAAGTTGGATAGGATTGCACCCTTAATGGTATAATGGTCTCTAAAAGGTAAAGGTGACCCCTGACAATTAAGTCCAGTCATATCTGACTCTAGGGTGTGGTGCTCATCCCCATTTCAAAGCCGAAGAGCCAGCATTGTCCGAAGACTCCTCCGTGGTCATGTGGCCGGCGTGACTCTCCTTGCCGCAGCACGTAGCATGCAGCTGGAACACGGAGCGCTGTTTACATTCCCACAAGCGGTACCTATCTACTCGCATTAACATGCTTTGGAACTGCTAGGTTGGCAGGAGCTGGCCAAGCAACGCGAGCTCACCCCATCGCGGATTCGAACTGCCGACCTTTCAATCGACAGCTCATAGTTCAGCGGTTGGTGTCTAGGACATATCAAATGGTGGTTTTTATGAGGTTAAAGATTTAAGTTTTAGCCTTGCTGGTTAAGTATCTGTTTGAAAGTACTGATAAGTAGGAATTAACAAGACACTTGTCGAGGGGGACGGGGGAGGCAAGGCTGAGCCTTTCTTCTTGTCCTCCCTCTTCCACCTCCCCTTCATTCTTTACCCAGTGTGCAAGCACTGGAGAGCTTGCAGGGTTGAAGAAACAATTTAAAGGCCTTCAGTCACCCAACCCTCTAGCCCTGGCCAGCTTTATTTGGCTCTTTGCAATCTTAGGAATGGGAGGGCAAAACACATGCACATCCCTTAGCCTGTGACAGGTCATTCTGGTCCCCCTTTACCTTAAAACTAAGATGAAGGCTGGTGGTACTTACCCTTAGTAAAGATATTCGCCTAGCCTACCTGACCCCCACTTCTCATCCTCTGCATCCCTATGCTTTCCTTGAGGCTTGAAAGTAGACAATTTTGGGTAAGACGTGTTTTTGTCTTTGAACAGTGGAAGGATTATGTGAAGGAATCAGTGCTGGACTGGTGGATGTTGCTGTTTGGGTCGGTACTTGCTCAGATTATCCAAAAGGAGATGCCTCAACTGGATGGAATTCAGTCTCTCGCATCATTATAGAAGAGTTGCCTAAATAGACCACTCAGTGACTTCCCCCTTTTTATAGAATATTCCCCCGCCCCAAATCTAGTTTTCTATATATGGACATGAGCATGTGACTAAAATGCACAAAGCTGCGTATAGAAACATCAGTAACCAGTTAATTTTAAAAAACATTTTAAATAAAATGTATACCCAGCATGTTTTCTACAATGTTTTGAAACAGACCCTGAAGCAGAAACCTGGATTTATGTACTATTTTTGTATAAATCCTAGACCATTTTCGCATTTAATAAAGATGACCTTTTATAAATAGCCAAAGACAAGTCATTTTATTAGTAAACAAATGTTTAACCTCGGTCAAGCATAAACCTACCACAAAAAACAACAACACTTTTACTTTGTTTCATCTACTTCCTTCTGATCCCCCATCTTTTCCGATTATGAACAAACAAGATGAGATTAGAACAAAACTACAGGCATCCCGCCATCTCCACGGTCCTCGTAACTGCAGTTTCACTTACCTGTGGTTCTCAAATTCCCCATCCCACTTATAACTTACCTCTCTTCGTCTGAGAACATAGGGCAAAAAAGGCAGCATTTTCTTCCTTTCGCTTTGGAACAGAAAGCAAAGATCAAGAACCCAGACTCATACGCTACATAGTCTCAATTGCTACAGGGGGTGATTGTGAGAACACTAACAGGAAGTTCTCTGCTGTCTACTGCCTGCTAGCATTCTCACTATCACCCCCTGTAGCGATTGACAGTGCAATCCTAGCCAACTTTCCATCGCTGGTGCAGCCACAATGCAGCCCTGAGGTATGGGAACAAATGTTCCCTCACCTTGAAGAGGCCTCCATGACTGCCCCTGTACTGCAAAGTGCAGTGTGTACCCTGTTGGGATGGCTACACCGGTGTTGAATAGTTGGTTAGGATTGCGCTGTGAGTCTATTTAGTGTATGAGTCTAGGTTCTTACTCTTTGCTTCCTGTTCCAAAGCAAAAGGAAGAAAATGCTGCCTTTTGCATAATGTTTGCAGACAAAGAGAGGTGACTCACTAGTGTGACGGGGTGTGTGCATTGAATAGGGTTAGCCATTTTCTGTGGTTTCAACATATCCCCCGCGGATTCAGGGGGACACTTGTATACTGAAAGACAACGTTCCCATGCAACTTATTGTAACATTAATTTTATTGATTTATTTATTTAAAGAATTTGTATCCCGCCTTTCTCCCAGCAAGGGCACTCAAGGCGGCTAATGTAGGTTAATTATTTATTGCTTTCAGTCTTAGGAAGATGGCAAGATAGATGCTCTGATACACATTAAGGTCCAGTCTAAACATGCAGCTGTTCCATGGAAAATGACATCCAGGAGTTTCTACTCACATGGGATCTGCGGCCACATTTTCACTGCAATCCAGGGCTTTCTTCATGAAAATAGTTGTGGTAATCTCTCCTCTTGTGCTGCCATCCTCTAGCAGAGTTCCTGTATCTGTACGTATCCCAGCAGCACTTCCCAGCTGAAAGGGGCTGGAGCTTCCTTCTGAGGGCAGTAAACATCTTGCTCTTGCCAATGGCAGCAGGATCCATGTGCGGTTTGTATTCTATGCCAGCGGGTATAGCAGCCGTAGTGCTGTGCCCCAAAGCAGGCACATGGGGATTGTCACCCAAGCAGCTGCTCTCTACCCCCTCACAGAGAAACAGATTTCAACTCTAAACAGTTATGTGTGCGCTCTCCTCCCGCCTGTCAGCCATATTTTGGAAGACTGTCTCCCTGTGAAGGGAACTCGGGGGGGGGGGGGTTTCTTCAATGGAAGAAAGCTATGTGTTTAAACCATTTTCAGCAAGGAGACTGATACAAGTGGTAGTTTGCAAGACAAATTGCAAGCCTCCTTCCCTGTGACTTGGGCTGCAATCCTATTCACTTTCCTGGGAATAAGCACAGTGGAACTTACCCATGGCATACATAGGGTAATATAAACTGACGGCACCTCCCCCCTTCTCTGTCCAGTAGGAAGAGGATGGAAGTGCTGTTGGCTTCCTTCTCCCATACAGGTAGAGCAAAAGATCAAGCAAGATCCCCTTTTGCTGCTGTCTCTCCCACTTGGGGGGAGAGATGGCTATCCTTTAAGGAGGGCTGTACTAGGAGCCAATCTAGGGCACCATCTCACTTCCTCCAAGGACAACACTCACGGATGTTGAAAACCATGGGAGTTCTGCTACCATACGTTCAAATGTACCATACGAGTCTTCCACATGGAGGACTCCAAACTTACTGATTACGAGGTGCAGAAGTGGGAAAGAGGTACTTGGCAATTTTGTGGCAAAAACTCACTGATAAGGAAATCCATGTGGGTTTTGCATCCAAACATACAGTTATTCCATGGGAAATGCTCATTTTCACTTGGGTTTTTGCACATTTGGTCCAGGCCTAACTCAGAACTCCTTACCTTCCCCACTTAAGAACATAAGAAGAGCCCTGCTGGATCAGGCCAAAAGCCCATCTAGTCCAGCTTCCTGTATCACACAGTGGCCCCACCAGATGCCTCAGGGACATACTTTAGGGGATGGGACAATTTCACATTTCTTTCTGTATGCAAAGCTGCCCTTGCTACTGTAGTGAATGGGGAAGTCTACTCACATAGGAGCTCCACATGTGCAAGTTAGAACATTCATGGAACTCTGGCTCCAAGTAAAAACAGCAAAAGGTCACTAACACATTTCATCATGTGAATGGTACAAGTATAAAATCTGAAGGTGTCAGCTTGAATATCAAAGACATACTCCTACAGCAGGGGTGGGGAACCTATTTGCAATGGAGGGCCATTTTCCCATGGGGAAAATGTCCCGTGGGCCATCTTCCCCTCCATCGCAAATGTGTCCCCCGGGGCGCGCGCACATACACACCGCCCCCCCATGCTATCCTTACCTCCCCCCAAAAAAGGCTCACCGGCCCTGCGCGCGCTGCTCACGCGACTCCTTTTGAACCCGGCTGTTTCTGCACATGCGCAGAAACAGCCGGGTTCCAAAGGAGTCACGCGAGGTGAGCGCGCCGCGCGCTCTCCCCTCAGCGCGACTCCTTTCGAATCCGGCTGCTTCTGCACATGCGCAGAAACAGCCGGATTAGAAAGGAGTCGTGCCGAGGGGAGCGCGCGAGGGACCGGCAGGGCTGGCGGAGCCTCCGGTCTGCTCGCGCGGGCCGGACCTGATTGACTCGGGTCCGGTCTCGCGCGGGCCAGACCGGATCGCTCCGGGGGCCGGATCCGGGCCGCCGGTTCCCCACCCGTCCTACAGAATGCACAAAAGTAACTTTGCATGTTCCATCCCCTCGTATGAAGATCCAGTTGTATGAGAGCATCTCCAGGAATCAAAACAGAATATGCATTGAAGAGCTATTAGCTCTAAGCCAGCCTTTACAAATCCACTATATTTTAAGTATGCATAGGCCAGGGGTAGCCACAACTTCAGATGTTTGAGAGCCGCAAGAGAGATGTTTGAGAGCCATAATATTTAAGAAGCCTTTAAATTCTTAAATATATTTACTCACCATGAACATTAAACTTACCGTATTTTTCGCTCCATAAGACACACCGCACCATAGGACGCATGCGTCATATGGAGCTAAAAATACGGTGCCGGGCTTCTGGTCGCATCCTGGGCCTGGGCTAAGTTCCCAGGCCCAGGACGCGACCTAGGAGCCCTACGCAAACATCGCAGCAACTGCGATGTTTGCGCAGGGCTCCTGGTCGCGTCCTGGGCCTGGGCTAAGTTCCCAGGCCCAGGACGCGACCTGGGAGCCCTACGCAAACATCGCAGCAACTGCGATGTTTGCGCAGGGCTCCTGGTCGCGTCCTGGGCCTGGGCTAAGTTCCCAGGCGCAGGACGCGACCTGGGAGCCCTACGCAAACATCGCAGCAACTGCGATGTTTGCGCAGGGCTCTTGGTCTCGTCCGGCGCCTGCGCTAAGTTGCCTGACGCTGGACGCGATCAGGAAGAGCTTCCTGATCGCGTCCAGCGTCAGGCAACTTAGCGCAGGCGCCGGACGAGACCAGGAGCTCTGCGCAAACATCGCAGTTGCTGCGATGTTTGCGTAGGGCTCCCAGGTCGCGTCCTGCGCCTGGGAACTTAGCCCAGGCCCAGGACGCGACCAGGAGCCCTGTGCAAACATCGCAGTTGCTGCGATGTTTGCGTAGGGCTCCTAGGTCGCGTCCTGGGCCTGGGAACTTAGCCCAGGACGCGACCTAGGTATTTTTTTTTTTACAGGCTTCGCACGATAGGACGCACACTTTTTTCCCCCTATGTTTTTTGGGGGGAAAAGTGCGTCTTATCGTGCGAAAAATACAGTATGTTTTAATTTAGTGGACTCTCAGTTTATACCTGATAATTATAAAGCTTGAAATGTTATTTATGAAATTGACTAAGAGTTTCACAGTTTGTCTCCAACTAAACAGATCCATCTTTCAATTACATCTAAACCTCCTTAGGCTCACAGTTCACTGTATCCTGGTCAAAAACTAGTTTTTAAGCTACAATTTTACAATGTTCACTCATAACAGAACACTCTGTTCGCCCATTGATCACCCATTTTCAAATAAATAAATGGCTGCAATCCCTTTCACACTTTTCCTGGAAATACATCCCATTAAACTCAGTAGTACAGTAGCAGGCCAGCTTCAGCAACAGGAGGGCTGGAAACTGGCAGGTAAGTAATTTGTGTGGACGGGGGAGGGGGGGGAGACCGGGGATTTCTGAACCGTGGATAAGTGAAGCTGTGGCTATGGGACCTGCGGATACTGGGGGACACCTATTCTTGCTTTTGAGTCAACATGTATCAGTGCTGGTTCTGTTTTGGGATTGCTTCTGCAAGAACCGCAGCAAGGAGGTTGAGAAAGCAGCAATGGCTACTCTTCTGCCTTTATATCACCCACCTATCACTAGTCTAGCAACAATAAGCCCATCCGCAGTGTTTGTTGTGGGAGCTCTGGTTGCTCCTAACAGATACCCAATCAAGCCAATTGCTGATGACTTACAGAGCTTCAAGCTACTCCCATGCTTAACTGCAACTCTACATTTTAAAAGCTGAAAGAAAAAGCATTGTTTTAAAAAAAAATGAATTCAGTATGTATATTTGCATTTTAAAAACCAATACAGTTTATCATGAGAAAATATAAATATTGGTTTTAAAAATATTTAACAAAGGACATTAGCATTTCAGTCTTTCAATACCCATTTTGTGGTGTATTGGGACACTGTGTTGGTTTCAGATGCAACACTAAACTGGTTTGATGCTGTGCATCAATGAGCCCTGTGCTCTCATACTTGCCCCAACCTCCTGATTTAGCTGCAAGTCATAGTTTGCCTGCAACTGTAATTGCAATCTTGGTTTGCAGGCAAACTATAGCAAGGAAGGGGCATCTGAGCTCAGGGCTTGTTCATGTTGCATCAAACCATGGTTTAAGAATACTGTATATTTGAACCAATTCATTATATTAAAGCATTCAGGGAAACTGTATCCACACACACACACACACACACACACACACACACACACACACACACACACACACACACACACACACACACACACACAATTTATTGGAGACGTACCTAGGAGTGTCAGCTACCTGCCACTGTACAATGAAGTGTCCATTGCTTTTCTCAGGATAGGGCGGTGGAACAATTCATTATAAAACAGATTTAAAAATACAGCTGTTGCTGGGTTGCATCTAGTCACTCACTCACTTGCATGGTTAGAACAGAAATAAAATCCCAGGCAAAGACAGCCGATTCAAGCCCAGAATATTTGTCTCTAGTGTAAGAAAAATGTATTCTAGTCTCCATAGTCTTCTGTGAGTACCAGCTGTGTGGTGTTTCTGATTTGTTACGATGTCAAAGAATGAAAAACACCCTTCTTGGTCAAGTCTTCAATATTTAGTCACCATTCTTAAAGTCAAGCAAGAACTGTGATACTTTTTCATATACTACAAATGTAATACAGCATGCAGGAGTTACTCTGATCACATTGGGTACAATTCCTTTGTAAAATCCATGAACTCCTTCTTTCCTATGGAAAAGCAGAAAAAAAATACTGACAATTTCCAAGCATACTTGATAGGGAAAATTCTTCAACTATTTTAAATAGTTTCCTTTAAACAATCCCTTCAGATTACAATCCCACATCTATCATCTTGAAATTTCAATTTCTGAGAAACAATTCAGGAAAAATCCAAAAAAAAACACCATATTGATATCCCACTGTAAACCAACAATATAGAAACCTACAAATCATCCTATTAATTTTAGTGAGATTTATCGGCTAATTGGCATCAGAATTCTGGGTTTAGCAAGCAACAACACTATGTGTTCTTGTCACTAGCAATTTCTCAACAGATCTTAGGCTGTAACTACACTGCACTGCTGCCGGCGCGGAGGCCCCTGCCCCTGTGCGCAGAGCTGGCCGGAAGGAGTGTCTTCCCGCCTGTCGTCCCTCCTGCTGTCCCGCCTTCTCATGAAAGCGCAGCTGTGATTGGTTAAACACAAGTGCGCTCCGATTGGCCGAAAACCTTGCAGCCTCGTCTTGGTGGTCTTTCAAGACATGGTCTTTCTCTAACTTCAAGGACAAGTTTAATATCATTATCCCAGCAGGAGTTTGGGCTATTTTGAGTATTTCCTGCCATTCTGGTTTTCCCTCTCCTCTCCTCGTCCTGTGGTTTCCTCTGGGATTAAAGCCTTGAAATAAAACCTCCATGGTGATTGGAGGTAGTTCTGATTGGCATGCAGCCACTCCCCCCCCCTCTCATCCGATTGGTAGGCTGCAGTAGCTCCGTGAACCCGCCCCAGCTCTGCGAAGCCCGCCCCCTCAAAAGATGAGGGGATGCCATCTTTCCAGCCTCGCGTACGCGGCGGCATTGCAGAGCTCGCAGCTGCTCTGCTTGCTTCCGAAATGCTGTCAGAAGCTCCGCTACGCGCCGGCAGCAGTGCAGTGGAGTTCCGGCCTTACTTCTAACTCCTTCACCGACTCTATCTCTTTTTCCAAATCTGTGCAGAAAACCTCCAATATCAGATTTAGTGGCAAAGACAATTAAAAATTATTTTCAAATTCCCTGTTGCACACTTGGAGTACATGAAATATTCCTTCCTACACAGAATTCCATGGGTCATATGCCTTCATACGCCAGGTGAATTTTCCTCCATATATAGTAAACGCCATGCTATGTGGCAAGCATGGGGAACAGGGGTTACCTAAAGCTTCATTAAATCTCTCTCTCACTCACACCTCCCTAGGAATGAGTGCCCTTGTGGAAGGCGGAGTGGCTACACCAAGGGAGCCCTGTAAGGTAGGTAAGTGTGGGAGGGGCTTCAAGGAAGGTGGACAGGTTGCTTAACTGACGTTTCATTAAGCAACCTACTCATTTCACCAGTATTTCCACCCACCACAGAGATACCAGTTAAATGAGATTTCCAGTATTTAAAGTGTCAGATAATGCAAATTTTACTGTTACAGTGTCATAAGTCTGATGTGTTTGTCTGTGCTTTGTGAACTGAAATTAAAGTAAGATTAACCTAGAAATAAAATTTCCAGTCTTAAACTTTACCAGCTTTAGCAAACCCATTCTTGTAAGTTTTGGGCTGCTCTGAAAAAAAATACGAATTACTTCTACTGATGTAGCACATTCAAGGAGAAAGAGGGGGAGTTAGTTTTAAACCTTTATAAGCAGCAAGCACGTCAAGTATAGCAAAGGGTCAGTTTCCTAGCAGATCTTCAGGCCTACCTCCACGTTCTATGGATAACATCAACTACTCCCGAGTATCTGTTGTGCTGATCCTGGAGACGGGCCCTCACAACCTGATATGGGTATGTTGCTGAAACCGCAAATATTTTTGACAATGCTGCCATAGTGATATATTCCAAAGTGCTCTAAAAAAATGGAAAAGGGAAAAAGAAATGGTACCAATATGAGCTGCAAGAAACTATTCTACCACCACCAGCACCTCCTCACACTGTTACGTCTATTTATTAATATTTCTCTATTTATATACTACCTTTCTCATCCTCAGATTTTTGATTCAAGGTGGTTTACATTACATGGGCAGGCTGTTCTAGATCCAATAAGGGTCTTTACAATATTGTTCTATTCATCTATAGAACCTTTCATTCTTCTGACATTTCCCTTCATCAGTGTGGTTCTCTCTCTGGCTGCACAGCTCCTGTCTGCAGATAGCTACAAATCACACCAGCAGGGACTCAAGTTGTTATCGCTCTTGCTGACAGACTTTCTTATCCTTCCATTCCATCATCTCACTGCGGCACGTTAGTGACTCCTCTCTCTCACGGAGGGTTATGACAGCTTGTCAGCAATTTCCGATCTCCCATCCGGGCAGCGACCGAAGCTAATCCCATTTAGCTTCCTTCAGGCAGGCAGCTCGACCTCTGGACCACACCTCCTGCCTAATTTATTTATTAATAATGTTTTTCTAACATTGGCATTCCTATTAAGTGTTAATATTATTTTGGGCACAAGGACCAATTTATGAAATACTACAAGCAACATTTGTTCTCAGTTATACAACTGAAATGCAGACTAGCATGAGATTATATTCTGTATATAAACCAGATCTTTCCACTTGGTAGATAAATCTTACCAGTTTCAAATCTGAACGCCTGTTTCGATGTCTATTATACATTATTTTTAGCTCTTCATATGCCATGAACTGAAGTGCTCCATGTGACGTTCCAAACAGACCAGGAACAAATCCCTACACACACACACAGATTTTTCAGACAGTTTAGATTGCAAAATATGAAGAGTTAATCAAGCCAACACACAAAATTGTTGTTACTCAAACTTTAACTTGAAATGCAGAGTACTATGAAATACCATGTAGTACATTGGTGCTATCACCTACTCTTTATTCGTTATGCTAATGTCCCACTATCTTACTACTTTACTTTACTTGAGTATGAAACTCAAATGTATGAAAGTATGAGACGTGTACTTAACATGAAAGCATAAGTACATGTCTAAGTTTCACTTACAGCCCAGCCCAATCCTACCCTTTCCCTCCCCCGCTAATGCAGATGCGCCACTGGAACGCCCACTGCATCCTGCAAGGACATTTGTTCCCTTACCTGGGGGTAAGTCTCTGGTGCTGGGTCTACTTGGACCTCTGCCAGCGATTTAGCTGGCATAAATCCTAGTGGACCCAGTAAGGCAGATTGAGGCCCGGAAAGGGGATAGGAAATCGGCAGCACCATTGCTGCCTATACTGTCCCTTACAGACTGCAAGCTGCCCCCATTCCTTCCCCTCCCATTCCTGTTCTGCCCCCTCCCCGCTTCCCTCCCACCTCCTGCACTAACCAGCACTTACCAGTGCTAGGGGACATCCAGGGAGCACCGGCAGGCTGCCACTTGCAGTGGCAGTCTGGCTGCTCCAAATGGTGTGTCGCCAGCCGTAAAGGACCTTATGCTGTCAAATCAACAATTATAGGAATTAAAGCCCTTATTAATAATTATTATTATTATTATTATTATTATTATTAATAATAATAATAATAATAATAATCTTATAATAGCTGGCCATGAAAATCTTAAATCTTAAACAAACAACAGTTTCCAATTTCTATAGTTGCAGTGAAAAAGATTAAAATAAATTAGAATTATTGATGCTCAAAAACATGCATTTTTAAAAGGGATTTTTTTCCACCATGAATTCCCAGGCTAGGGGACAATACTAGGGCCGTCTTCTACAAGTGCCTCCTCATGCCCAGAAGTCAACGTCCAGTTCATCTAACTTCACCAAGGAGGGAACTTCCAGTTGTCCCAGATCAAAACAAAGAGAAATCCCTTAATCCAAGGGTTCTCAACCTTTGGAGGCCCAGGTACCCCCTATCATGGTCCAATTTACTGAAGTACCACCTGCTAATTAACTGCTAATTAATTAGATTGGGTAATTAATCATTAAATTAAAAAGTACTAAAACAATTTTAAATGTGAAAACATGTCTTATTTAACTCTCGTGTGTGTGTGTGGGGGGGAGAGACACTCACATGCAAGGATCTCTTTTTTCTCCAAGTCACACTTCCCAAAATCAGCTCCTCCTTCCCCCACCCCACCAAATTTTCTAAAGTACAAAAATAAGCCCCAAACCAGCGAGACAGAAAGGCTCCAAAAATAATTACAATTTAAAATCCATGTTAATTAATACTTAATTAGCTGCTGATGGAGCAGATAGGGGGCAGGGCTTGGCGTACCCCCAGCAAGAGGTCCGTGTACACCTAGGGGTACCCGTACCACAGGTTGAGAACCCCTGCCTTAATCATTTACCAATGTTGAGAAAGTGAAAAATCATTCTCTTTGCAGTCTACTGTAAGAAGACAGAAGTTAAGGTAGAGAAAGTATAGGCTTTTGCCATGTCCATTCTATTTCTCAGCAAAAATAGGAATTTTTGCCCTTTGCTTGTTACTGAATTGCAAGATAAGGGCTGATACATAGTTTCAGAATGTAACATTTTGGGGGAAAGAGGCATCTGCTCAAATTTGGTCCAGGCTGGGAACCCCTTCCCCCCTGTGAAAACAGAAGAACCAAATCCCAACTTCTAGCCAAGAGAAGCTGCTTCTCAGTTGTAAAAGATTGTCCCATTGACACCTGAAGGAAGCAATTTTTCAAATCCTCGTATCATGTATACTGATTTTAGTAGGAATGTGCCTTTGGAGAAGTACAAGAAGCAATGTGTACCCAATTACTGCTCTATGGCAAACAATTTTTGGTTTAGAGTCCAATTCATGTGCAACAAACAGAAGACAGGCTCACTGATATTATTTCTGGATAGTCTTTGTCAGCATCAACACAAAGCTACCAACAGAAATCACTGAGTAGAGGACAGAATTGACTTAGGTTGCAATTCAATACATACCTACCTGGAAGTAATTCCAATTGAACTCTGAGTAGATGTGCATGGAATTGGGCTGTTAGACATGCTATTCCCAACTCTGTTTAGATCCTGCTCCTCACAATATTTTCCAAAGTCTCAAGTATGTGACAACAAAACAAAACACCAAAAAAAATGAGGAGGGGAGGATGACAACATTGAAGCCTATTCACAAGCTGTAGTGAAACTCATTCAATAACCTTGTTGGTGTACACCACATGACAGGTTGCACCCATACTAAATACTAGTACTTCAGGCCATGACTTTTCATTACCTTACCTTGTATAAGCCACGTATACCTTCATACTTGTATATTTTCATAAGGGCATCAAGCATTCCCTTGTACTGCCGCTTTGATGAGTCAACACCAGCTTCATATTGCAACACAAGCCGAGTCTTCGTTACCCATATTGGGTTTGTAATACATAGAGTCATGGCTCCTAACAGATGGAAAATTTGGCAATTGTATCAACAGAAACACTGAAGGGCAGCATTTCAACACACACAATGCAAGAGGGTGCTACTACTGTGCTTTTCCTGAAGAAGGCACTCCTGGCTACAGTCACCATCTGAATCTCCAACATAGATCCAGGAGGGGATAGATCCTTCAGGGGAAGTGCAATACCATCCAGAGCAGGTTGTAAACCCACTTCCATTTTCTCTATCTCCCTGATCCACAGGACTTCTGTCTTGCCTGGATTAAGCTTTATTTAATTAGCTCACATCCAGTTCATCACGGCTACCAGGTCTGGTTTAGAGTTTCCACAGTCTCCATGGTACCAGTTGGAAAAGAAAGACAGAGCTGGGTGTTTTCAGCATATTGATGGCACTGCAACTAAATCCCTTGACAAACCCAGTGAGGATTTTTAACATATAGAAGTTAAACAGCATTGGGGACAATAGTCTAACTAAGAGGCAATTAGGGCATAGGGCAATTCAGAGCATCCAAAAGAACAGACTATCATTTCTTTTTTAAGTGATCAAACAGATTTACTGAATATGAACATTGTGAACTGAAGGAAGCAACAAAGACAAAATTCAGCGTGCGCGCGCGCGCGCGCGCGCACGCGCACACACACACACACACACACACAAGAAGTATATCTTAATTCTATTTTCCTCACCAGCTTCAGCAGCAGACACTAGGTGTTCAGTTGCTCCAAGGCTTTCCAGCTTATCCTCCGTCTTATAGGCTTTTATGGCATTATAGCTGAGGAGTGAAATGTTAAGATTAATAAATCCAGACAATTAGTTGTTTTACAACTATGTGCAATACATTCTCTCTCTATAAACACAAAATTAAATATACACAGTAGACGCATCTCACAGAATCACAAAATGCTAGAATTCGGAAAGTGACATTTAAGTGCAAAAGTGCAAAGTGACATTTAATGGGCCCTAAAAGATCGTTCATTTTAATTCTTATTGGAACTGTACCTGCCTGAAAAAAACTGCTAAAAAAACAGTAATATTCTAAAGCATCAAACAAAAATGTGGTCTATGTAACTTCACAAAGCTTTTAACTACTTCAATAACCTCATGCTCTCTGGGTGCTAAACATAATAAGCTTTAGTCACTGACCGGTGAACAGCAATCTGGAGCAAGGCCAGGCAAGCAACAGAAGTCAGACAAGTAAAAGCTGTTGACAATTAGTAGCTTAGCTCAGTGCAATCTTCAGGCTTGGCCCTGTGTCTGGCGAAGTTCATGGCAGACAGTCAGCTTCCCTCACCATTAACTCAAGCTACTTATGAAATAGCTGCTTACTACTTACAACAGGGATCATTAAAAAAGGGATTGAGAATAAAACGGCCAATATCATTATGCCTTTGTACAAATCGATGGTAAGGCCACATCTGGAGTATTGTGTCCAGTTCTGGTCACCACACCTCAAAAAGGATATAGTTGAATTGGAAAAGGTGCAGAAAAGAGCGACCAGAATGATTCGTGGGCTGGAGCACCTCCCTTATGAGGAAAGGCTACAGCGTCTGGGGCTTTTCAGCTTAGAAAAAAGGCGCTTGAGGGGGGACATGATTGAGACGTATAAAATTATGCATGGGATGGAGAGAGTGGATAGAGGGAAATTCTTCTCCCTCTCGCACAACACCAGAACCAGGGGACATGCACTAAAATTGAGTGGAGGGAGAGTTAGAACAGACAAAAGAAAATATTTCTTTACCCAGCGTGTAATTCATCTGTGGAACTCCTTGCCACAGGATGTGGTGATGGCATCTGGCCTAGATGCCTTTAAAAGGGGTTTGGACAGATTCATGGAGGAAAAGACCATCACAGGTTACAAGCCATAAGCAACCTCCTGGTTTTAGAAGTGGGTTTTCTCTGTGCCAGGTGCAAGGGAGTGGCGACTGGACACAGGTATCTTGTTGTCTTGTGTGCTCCCTGAGGCATCTGGTTGGGGCCACTGTGTGACACAGGAAGCTGGACTAGATGGGCTTTTGGCCTGATCCAGCAGGGCTCTTCTTATGTACTTAATTTCACTGAATGAGGGTAAAATTAGGAATCGCACTGGCCCCAATTTCACAGCTCAAACTCCTTCCAATGAATCAAAGCCTCTGGTGCCGAGATCCTTTCAAGATTAGCACTGATAGTGTAAAATGCTTTATGCTAAATGTATGGTCCTCAGAAGTATAGCTTAATGTGACTAGCGAGTCTGAGTCCAACCCAAAAGGTGAATCACAGAAACTCTGTTTGCAGATGCAGCTCTGTTTCCTCTGGTCTGATTTACTTCTGATTGGCCTAGGTAAAAAGAACTGCACGTGGTATATAGCTCTAGCTTCCAAAGTAAAAAAGATAACATTTCTACACCGTTATGATCAATACAAATGTACAACTTATGACAACAACAACAACAACGTGTGTTGTAGTAATTAGTGTTGGACTTGGACCATCCTAGGCCATTGTGATTAACAATAAATACTGGTTCCTACCAATACTTAAGTTCAATATAAATTTATAAAAAAACGTATTATCCCCTATGAGACTTGTGACAAATTTAGACAACACACAGTGCTATTCATACTTACCTTTCAACCTTTGAGAACACACAGACAAAAATAACAAATCTTCAGTATACCTATGTGCACAAAGAAAGTGCAAGTGTGTTTCAAATGTTTAAACAGAACAGTGGGAAGTATTGTAACTTACAAGAAAAAGTACAGGCCCCAAGAGGCACCTGCTCCCCATATATTTGGAATCACTCCTTGGTATAAGCCACGTAATCCTTCATGTTTCCAGATGGTTGACAAACAGTGCATGATACCATTGTATTTTGGTCTCAGCTCCAATCCATCACTCACTATAAAAAACAACCAGAGATTAATCTAAAACGAGTCAATGACCAACCAACATATCCCAGACTGGAAGTTAGACATTTTCCAGCTGGGAATTGTACACAGTTAAGAAAAGCCTTAAACATGCATAGTATAATGTGTGTGCTGAATGGATGATAAACAGTGAGACAGGAATTATTTCATAACCAAACAAATAAGACTGAGAGTATTCCATGGGGCCTACACTGCACTGTACTGAATTAAACAAAAAATGTTTGCCAAAGGCTAAATAAAAAAAACTTAACAAAATGCCCACCAAATGATGGGTGGAGTAGATCTACTTTGAAGTAGATGTTGTGCACTTCTGTATGCCCACATGTATCCTTTCCCTAGCACGATGGCTACTAGACGTACAAATAGGTCTGAGATGCAGATAGGAATTGATGTGATGGTAACAGATATAAAAAAAGGCACAGATAGCTCCCTAAGGCTGCAATCCTAAACAATTTACCTCGGAGTAAGCTCCATTGGACTTACTTCCCAGTAAACATGTATAGGATTGTACTGCACAGCTGGGAAAAAGCAGTCATATTCCACTGTGGAATTTGGAGACAGGGAGGAGTAGCTGCAAGACTCTCTCCCAATGAAACCACTGAAACCACAGGTTCTTCAAACACAGCCTATTACTTCCCCACCCCCCTCAGCTTCTTACAGCACTCCTCCCAACTACACCAGTTAGATAATTCAGGAAGAGAGGTTTACAGTTGTGTGTTATGTTAGTATAGCAGATGTAGAAAATTTAATTTGGGAACTTGCCTAACTATTGTAGTCAAGCCGAGTCATGAGCAGCAGTAATCAAGACCACTTCAATGGCAGAAGACACACCTTTTCTTTAGAAGATGCACCAAGTTAAATCCAGTTTAAAAAAAGGAAGGATCTCAATCCCTTGTCACCATGGAGACTTACTGTCAGTCAGCCTAGATTAAGTAATGAGCTAGAACAGCCAATTGTCCGAGAAACCCAACCCACTGGAACTGGAGATACACAGGTCATTCCAAGTATAGCTTGAGCCCCGTGCAATTTTACATGTTGTTTGAACATCATCTATTCTAATCACTTATTCTTAAATCTTTCTTAAACCAGTCTGCCCATCTTCATCCTTGTGTATGTATATTGAGAAGAACAGTTGCATTACTTTTGAAAAGGGAAATTTCATTACACAATCATTTTCCTGCAATGAAGCTTTCTTATGAAGATACCAATTTTTAGTAAAGCACTGGAAAACTTTAATTTTAAATATTTTTATGATTAAAACCAAATCTTCCAATATAAGGTTCCAGCAAAGGGGGAGGGGAAAGCTACATCCCATGGTGATATTTTTCTATCAAAAATTTTTCTGTAAATCCCACCCCCATTAAGAAATTAGTGTGCATGACCCTATGCCATGGGCTAAATAACAACCAGTATTTATACACAGCCTTTTCTTTGGTCTCCTCTGACTTTAATTCAAAGGCGATTCACACAGGCAGGCTTTCTAAACCCCAAGGTTTTTTTTTTTTTACAATACAATAATATGTTCTAATCTTTCATAGAACCCTTCATTCTAGATCAGAGGTTCCCAACCTGTGGTACGCAACAGGCTGGCCTTTATCTGGTTTTCCAATCTCAGGTCTGACTTCCAATCTCAAAGCATCTCTGACTTGGTGGCCTGCCTTTGGACCGCTGATCCCCCAAGGACTCTTATCTGGACAGGCAGTAATTAGCTGCTAGGAATAGCAATCAGCTGCTAGGAGGTCTCTTATCTGCTCTTCTGCTCCTTTATCGCCAATCTGTACTGTCCTATTGCTTCCTGTATATACACCACTGAACCACTAGGTGGTGCAGGCAAGAGCAAAGCAGGCAAGCATTTTATTTACTGTTCTTTTCTTTTAACTTTTTTTTGCTGTATTTGAGCAAGCTGCTCAAATTGCTGTATTTGAGCTGTCCGAGCAAGTTGCTGCTCATGCTGCTCATATTTGTAGAGATTCAAATCAATAGGCATGAATAGGAGATTCGGGGGGGGGGGGGGGAGAGAGATGAAACCTAACTGTTCTGGGGAAAGATAGCCCAAAAACCAGAGAGACTGAAAACTGAGGATGCATGATATTCTACTCCTGAACTGAAACCTATACAGTACAGCTCTTTTGTATAAGCTTCCAAAGCAGGAAATGGATTTGTGAGTACTACTGTTTGAAAGAAAGAAAAAACCCACAGTGGCTTAATTGCTGCATTTGCTGACACTATCACCTATCTAGTGCACATATTTATTTAAATTATAAATAAATGTATATTTATATATAATTATATAAATCATAAATTCATTTATTGGCGCAGGTAGTACTTTAGAACAGCGTTTCTCAAAGTTTTCCCAGCAAGGGAGAACCTTGAGTGTGTGCGGGGGCGGAGCCAGCAGCAGCGGCGATCCCAGGGATCGCCACTGGTGCTGCCGAAACCGTCCCCGAAACGCCCCCTGCACTTACCGGGGCTTGGGGGAGCATTGGGAAGGCCTGCGCGACCCTCTGCAGCCCCCCCGATCTTCCGATCGCTGTTTTGCAGCAATCTTCAGGCACTTCCGGTTTTCATGCAAAACAGCGATCCGAAGATCGGGGGGGCTGCAGAGGGTCGCGCAGGTAAGTGCGGGGGGCGTTTCGGGCCCCCTGGCTCGCCGCCATGCTGTCCCCGCCCCTTAAGGGGGCAGGGGGCAGCAAAAGTTCTCAATGATGGGTCGCGACCCACAGTTTGAGAACCAGTGCTTTAGAATATTAGACTGTGACAGGTGGTACACCTGGCAAGAAAGGCTGAGAACCTCTGTTCTAGATGGTTTCTTTCACAGTCCAGTCTCTCTCTGGCGTCCGCCTCATCACGCTTCAACTGACAGGCAAACCTGACTCCCACTCAAGGTGCCAGCTGCAGCTTCTCTCCCTCAGAGACTCTGCAGCTTGGCATGCTGACAGCTCTCTGACATACACAGATACTTCTGGCCATTCCGAACTGCCGTCCTTCAGATCTTCACGTATATGAGATGGCCGCTCTACGGTACGCCTCTACCAACTGAGCCAGACCTCCTGCTAAATCAGCTAAATGTATGTGAAACAGCCATCAGGAACCATTCTCTCATTGCTTCAGACAAACACTTAACAATGGGTCCTGACAGCCTGGAGATGTAAGTATGCTAGAAGGGTTTTGCTGCAACTTACAGCTGTGACTACATGAACTCTCACTTCAAGCAAATCTCATGTCCCACCACACAGTAACTCTTGCAGTCATGGTGTCAGGAAGTCTATAGAGCTACATGGCCTGAGGTACCTGGTAGAACGAGCACATGCTTTGCCAGCAGGAGATCCCAGGCTCAATCCCTGGCAATCCCTGGAATGCCCCCATCTGAAATCCTGGAGCTGCTGCCAGTCAAGGCAGGTAGTCCTGAACTAGATGAACTAAAGATCCAAATCAGTATAAGGCAACTTCACTTAACCAATGTAAATGGATGAAGGGATTCCTCCACAATAGCTAACCTCCAAAAAGGAAGTTTTACCAAAAGAAATTCCAGTGGATGGATGGCTGCAAGTTGTTGTACAGCAGAGAAGTCTGGTTGCTCTGAATCTTGCAGTTTGGTCTTCCTAAGAGAGACTGAAGTTGGCTCCCAATTCCCAACTCCTTATTCAGCACAAAGGGGCATGTCATGTGAGCAGTCTAGCTTATCTTTGCAAACCTTTGCACCACTGAAATAACCTTTTTAAGCCCTCCCAAATAATACATTATTCGCTCCTAATGCCCCATCTCCAATCCAAAACTTCACTTTTGCACAACACAAGCGTGGTAACACAGGAAAACAACAACTTCAGCTCAGGGCACCTCCATTCATTCATCGGAATCAAGACTTAAGAGCATCCATCAGTACAGGATTGGTCTGCTATCATCCTACTGTAAGCACATTTACTCAGACTTAAACAGGATTTAACCAGAGCCGGACATCCTAGAGAGTGAAGTCAAGTGGGCCTTAGGTAGCATCACTAACAACAAAGCTAGTGGAGATGATAATATCCCAGCTGAGCTACTTAAAATCCTAAATGATGATGCTGTGAAAGTGCTGCACTCAATATGCCAACAAATTTGGAAAACTCAGCAGTGGCCAAAGGATTGGAAAAGGTCAGTTTACGTTCCAATTCCAAAGAAGAGCAGTGCCAAAGAGTGCTCAAACTATTGCACAATTGCACTCATTTCACACGCTAGCAAGGTTATGCTCAAAATCCTACAAGCTAGGCTTCAGCAGTACGTGGATCGAGAACTACCGGACGTACAAGCTGGGTTTCGAAGAGGCAGAGGAACTAGAGATCAAATTGCCAACATGCGCTGGATCATGGAGAAAGCCCGAGAGTTCCAAAAAACCACCTACTTCTGCTTCATTGACTACGCAAAAGCCTTTGATTGTGTGGATCACAACAAACTGTGGCAAATTCTTAAAGAGATGGGGGTACCAGACCACCTTACCTGTCTCCTGAGAAACCTGTATGTGGGTCAAGAAGCAACAGTTCGAACTGGCCATGGAACAACCAACTGGTTCAAAATTGGGAAGGGAGTACGGCAAGGCTGTATATTGTCACCCTGCCTATTTAACTTATATGCAGAGTACATTATGAGAAATGCAGGGCTGAATGAATCGCAAGCCAGAATCAAGATTGCCGGGAGAAATATCAACAACCTCAGATATGCAGACGATACCACCCTAATGGCAGAAACTGAAGAAGAACTAAAGAGCCTCTTGATGAGGGTGAAAGAGGAGAGTGCAAAAGTTGGCTTGAAACTCAACATTAATAAAACTAAGATCATGGCATCTGGTCCCATCAATTCCTGGCAAATAGAAGGGGCAGAAATGGAAGCAGTAACAGATTTTACTTTTCTGGGCTCCAAGATCACTGCAGACGGAGACAGCAGCCATGAAATTAAAAGACGCTTACTCCTTGGAAGGAAAGCTATGGCAAACTTAGACAGCATAATAAAAAGCAGAGATATCACCATGCCAACAAAAGTTCGCATAGTCAGGGCGATGGTGTTCCCAGTAGCAATGTATGGTTGCGAGAGTTGGACCATAAGGAAGGCTGAGCGCCGAAGAATAGATGCTTTTGAACTGTGGTGCTGGAGAAGACTCCTGAGAGTCCCTTGGACTGCTAGGAGATCAAATCAGTCAATCCTAAATGAAATCAACCCTGACTGTTCCCTGGAAGGACAGATACTAAGGCTGAAACTCAAATATTTTGGCCACCTAATGCGAAGAGAGGAGTCTCTGGAGAAGACTCTGATGCTGGGAAAAATTGAAGGCAAAAGGAGAAGGGGAAGGCAAAGGATGAGATGGTTATCCTTCTCATCACCGATGCAAAGGACATGAAAATGAGTGAACTCAGGAAGATAGTGGAGGACAGGAAGGCCTGGCGGGATATGGTTCATGGGATCACGAAGGGTCGGACACGACTTAACGACTGAACAACAACAACAAAACAGGATTTACGTCGATGAGAGCAGTCGCAGGTCTGGGCCAGAGCTAGCGACATACGAAACTGCCTTATCCCGAGCCGCCAGACCGTTGGCTCCTCTGGTTCAGTGCTGTTTACTGCGACTGGCAGTGGTTCTTCAGGGATCTTTCCTACTCCTAGCCGGGCGCTATCCGGAAATACCGGGGATTGAGCCTACCTAGGACCTTCTACACGCGAAGCGTGTCCTCTACCGATGAGCAGGGCCAATTGGGAGCGTGGGTGGGCGCAGGTGGTGCACATGTGGGTCGTGTGGAGATGGGCGCGCTGCCCAATTGCGAGGCGAGGGAGTCGCGACGGGAGCGTCTCACCTGCGAAGCGGATCTTCACCAGGTCGAGTGGATGCAGCGCCAGGGTGGAGATGACGCCGCCGCTCAGCCCGGCCACCAAGTTCTCGTAGTGCACGTGCCGGAAGAGGGGCCGCGTTGGTGGGGTCGAGGTAGGGGCAGGCGCGGCCCCCGCCACGGTACATGCCGGCCGCTGCGCGCCTGGGACTGCGGTGGCGGCAGGATTCATGGAGGGGAATCAGTGATACAGTCTGAGGACTATTTGAAAAAAAGCCCTTGCGCGTACCATAGCCAGTCCTGTCCAGCTGCTATATGACCTCTTATCGCTTTCCTTCTCCACAGGCAGTAAGTGCCAGTCACTCACGCAATCTCTCTACCAATCACACTACAGTATTGCCCACCATACCTCCTAATGGGCGGGCTTACGATTTTACTTTATCGGGACTGGGGCGTTGTGGGAATAGACATAATAAAAGACAAGAGTCACAAACGCCATAGGCTATAGAACTTCTTAGCTTCGTTTGCACCTACTCTTTTTCTTCCGGAAGTTAGAACTATTCAACTATAGAAAACAATGGGGCAATCAAGAATCTTTTAGGTTGCACACACTTACCGGGGATTGAGCCCCGCTGAACACAATAGGTCTAGGACTTCCTTCTGTCTTAATTTAACAGGCATAGGATTGCGCTGTTAACATAGCTGCGATTGACTGATTGTGCAACAACGTATTCACTCAGAAATAAAAGGTGGCAGGAAAGACGCAATGGGAAAGGAAAGACACATGCATAGAATTGCACGGTAACTCAGGTCTTACTTAATGGGAAATAGTAGGGATGGTGTGAAAACGGAAAACGGAATGGAATGGGCTGGAATTAATTAAAGGCTATTAATACATGAAGCAGACAGCAAGTCACAACCACCCCCTCCCATTCCAGTTGACAGTATCTATTCCAGGCTATAGGCGGTTTTCTAGAAAAGGGGAACGCCCACTTCTGAGCTAGCCTAGGTGGAGTAGTCAAAATCACAGGGCCCATTGGACTAACTGGCATGATCCGGCCAAAAGGCCCACCTAGTCCAGCATGCTGTTTCTCACTGTGACCATCCAGAAGCCTAGTTGGAAATAAGGTGTAGGGTTGCCAACCCTCCACGACTGACCTGGAGTCTCCAGAACTCAGCATCAATCTTCAGGTGACTACTGAAGCAAGCCTGGAGATTTTTTAACATGGTTTTCAGGAATGCTTATGCTTACTGAGTTAATAATGGGTTGTGGTTTAATTGTGGTTAATTTCAATACCATATGGGTATCTTTCTTAAATATTGTTCTCATATGTCTCTAACATATGCTGTTATTATTTGCACAATAATAAACTATAAAATGTCTGTTCCATCTTGTTCCAGATGGGATTTCCCTTGGAAGAGGTTAATAAAAGCATGCTATTGGAATGGTTTCAAGTCTAAAATATTTTTCTTAAGTGTCTCTCACATTGTTTTCTTAAGTGTCTCTCACATTGTTTTTTTTACAGCCATTTCATTAATTATTGACCCATTCCATCCTGGCTTTTACATTGTCTCTGTGTAATGTGTGGGTTTTTTTAAAAAAAGTTTTAAAACGATATAAAATTGTCAGTACAATGTCATTATATATTCCCATATCACCAAAGTGTGTGCATGTGTGCCACGGCTGAGAGTGGTTTATGAATGACAGCCTTGCAATGTATTTCCAGACCAATACATTCCAATCCCCATACAAAACAGCCCTGAGATTTTAGCAAAGGTGATTCTACTTGAATTTCCTCCTTCAGCTCTCTCTCAGCACAAATCCAGTGCTCAGTTGTGTGCAGAAGGCTTGTGCTCCGATTGCTTGCATATACAGAACCTTTTAAAAAACAGTATGATACTCATATATTTATAAGAACAGAAGAAGAGCCGTGCTGGATCTCATTGTGGCTCACCAGATGTCTCTGGGAGCACACAATGTTTCCACTCCACACCCTTGTTATCTGGCATTCAGGGACAGGCTACCTCTAAAACTCAGACAGAGGTTGCATACAGTCATCATCATGACTTGTAACCTGCGATGGACTTTTCCTCCACAAATCTGTCCAACCCCCTTTTAAAGGCATCTAGGCCATATATATAATTATACATTGTTTTCTATGAGCAGTCGTTGCTCTTTTTCGGAGACGGAAACTATCAGCCAATTTTAACTCGGAAGCGCTCGCTGTGAGTGAGTCTAGTGCTCTCTGAAATGAGCGCTGCCGGCTTTTTTGTTTGGTCCGCCTTGTGTCTTGCTCGTGGAGTCTCTTCTGACCCGGAAGTTATTTATGTGGTGGGCTTGGGGTCTGTTTCCTTCCTGTGGCTCGGTGGAAAGCGTAGTTGCGAGACTTTCTTCATCATCGAGGATGAAGGTGAAGGTGTTGAGCCGGAATCCGGACGATTACGTCCGCGAGACCAAGCAGGACCTGCAGCGGGGTGAGAGCCGGAAAAGCGGTGTTGAATGGGCGAGGTCTGCATTGCTCCTTAGCCTGGAAACGACCAGAAGGTTGCAGCCAGGTTTGCCGCTCGTGCAAGTTATCTACGGGTAGTGGCTCGGCTCCAAAGCGTATTATGCGTGAAGGCGACTCGTCATCATATATTCTTTCCCCCTATCTTCTCTTACACCTCATGCTGCTTGGGCCTTTTTGCCATGTGGCTGAGAGGCGTTCCTACTGGGAGACCGAATAGATGCGCTTAGTTGTTGACCTAGGGTGAGAGTTGGACTGATCTGTGCTTGTTATCCGTTCTTGGTATAAGAACACTTTCCCCAATAACTTTAATATAAGCTGGGAGCGAACATTCTTTTGCAAATATACAGTCCATTCTGATGAAGCAGAGCTGTGAACGCTGAGCACAGGGTTATCCCTCTCTTTCCCTGTGACCTAGCCTTCCTTGTGAGTGAAGTGCAATGGCTATTTCATATACAGCACCAACATCTTCTGTACAAAGGCTATAACTACCTTGTAATTTTTGCTGTTCTGTTCCTAAGGATTGGGGCTGGTGCACAAAAACTCCTGCAATGGGAAAATTTCATATTTTTCTGCAGGTCCAATGCATGTGATGGGGATTTGCAGCCAATCCTGGCTCCCTGATGATGAATGTTTATACATGTTTATACTGAATGATATACATGTTTGCAAATACATTCACAGTTCCATTATTACAGTTTTAGGCATGCACCTACAAATGTAACATTTGAATAAGTCCAGAGATGCCCTTGTGCCACTATCAATGTTTAGTGTTTAGCATCTTCTCATAGACCTTGCAGTGACCAGTGATTGTAACACTATGCTGCTTTGTTTTTCTTTACCTGATTCATTTCTGAACTGCTATACATATACCTTCCATACATATTCTGCGCCATTTCACTCCTTTCCTTCAAGTTTTTTAGAATTCATTATAATATAAATAGACCAATAATAAAAATATTCTGCTGCAAGGTGCTCAGTTGCATTTGACTTGCTGACCTGTTCAGTCAGGTACCTAATTCTCCGTGGAGAAATTGTCAAGACTTGGATCTGTTGTCATCATAAATTATGTGAATAGATTCTTTAACTATTTGAGGTTTCTTCCAACATGGTGTTTCATTGACTTCTGTCTTTTAAGACCTGCATGTTTTGTCTTTTAGAAGTACATCAGTGTCACTGTTGTAGATTCAGGACATTTTTATGAATTTTAGAATTCAGAACAAGCATTTTGCCGGGAAACTCCGTCGTAATATATAATTGTATTATTATAAACAGATGGTTATAAAATTATATATTATGATGGAGTTTCCTGACAAAATGCTTGTTCTGAATTCTAAAATCTTAGACACGTTGTGAAAATCTTAAGAATGTACCTATTTTATGAATGTTAAGATGTAAGCAGTGTTGGAAACGCTTTACTACTACTCCTATACGCTATATTTCATTTAAACTCTCTGTTGCTATCTTAAAAGCATGTGAGCTGGATTTCTCTAACATGTGTCTGGGGAAAAATCAAATCCCTCATATGAGTTGATTTAAAAAGTCTAAAAGTGATTGTAAGTGAAACTACCGTACAAATATCTGCTCAAAATGCAGAACAGTTATCATCTTTTTCTCATTATGAATTACAGTATTTAAACTTCAGGGCTGCGGGGTGGTGCAGTGGGTTAAATCGCTGAACCATGAGCTGTCAATCGAAAGGTCGGCAGTTCGAATCCGCGACGGGGTGAGCTCTCACTGCTCGGCCCAGCTCCTGCCAACCTAGCAGTTCGAAAGCATGTTAATGCGAGTAGATAAATAGGTACTGCTTGCGAGAAGGTAACAGCATTCCGTGTTCAGCCGCACGCTGCGCGCTGTGGCAAGGAGAGTCATGCTGTCCACATGACCACGGAAGCGTCTTCAGACAGCACTGGCTTTTCGGCTTCGTAACGGGGATGAGCACCGCGCCCTAGAGTTGGACACGTCTGGACTTAAATGTCAAGGGATACCTTTACCTATTTAAACTGCAGAGCAGCACCTTCATATCACTAAAAATATCACTATGCTAGCAATGTGTCCTGAGGTAGAAAGCCATAGCTGTTTGGAGCCTTTTATTAGTGCATTTAAATATGCAAGAATGACTGTGTGTAATAAACCTGTCGCACTTCCTCTGTGATCATTTTATCATATGCCAATTGATCACCAGTTGATTAAACTGTCAAATTATATTTATTGAGATAAATACATTTGAGGTAGTGACAAATTGATTCATCTGTTTTAGAACAAAATTCCTTAGGGACTTTTTATGGGCAATATATTATTTATATAAGCTTGATAGCATCTTGTTCAAGTAATTTTTTTATTTTCAAGCCCAAAGCTAGTAGAGATGACTCTTAAGTATTAAAAACACAAGTCCTCTATGGTATTCCAGTATGGGCTAAGGCACTCGGTCAAGCTACCGAGCGTGTTCAATCTGTTTTTCTCTGGAAGATCTTAGGCATGCTGTGTTGTGTTCCGTATGCTGCCTTGTGTTTAGAAACCGGCCTTATAAGGCTGAACATGCAGGCTTGGCTGAGGCTTGCGAAATTTTGGATCAGTATTCTCTTTAAAGCGGATAGTGGAAGCCTGATTTACCAACTTTTATTGGATCCGGTTATGTTTTGTGGGATTACTGATTTTTATGCTAAATTAAAATTGTTAGGCTTAGACCTTCTGAACTTGGGTATGCTGAGTCAAACTGCAACCTTTAGGGCCATCAGAGAAAGAACTTTTGATGTTGAGCACCAGGAGTTCAATAGTGCAGCTCCTTGTTATATTTCCATCTTCCTGTCAAGTTCTGCAAAATGTCATCTTATTTACATCAGCTGCATAATCCGCAGCTAAGGAAAGCTTTTATGCTAGCCAGATGTAATGCCCTCCTCTCAGCTTTACTAACAGGGAGATTCAGGGGTATACCATCTTCTTCAAGGCTGTACCCTTGTAGCATGAGCTGTGTTGAGACTCCTGAACTATCATGCCCCTTACATTCGTTTCAACGCTTGAAATATTTAAATTAGATCCCTATAGGCTATCAGGGATGGGCAGAAATGGACATTTTGTGAGCCCTTTTATCATTAGGGGAGGGACTTGAAAATGTTGCCTCATTTGCCCATACTTTAGTGACCTCTTGGGGATCGGGTTTAAATGTATAGATGTGTAGAGGGATAGTTATCAAGCCGATTGGCACTGTCTGCTAATAGCTGAATGTAAAGTCTGTGGTAATAGTTGTAGAATGTTTTGGTTGACCTTCTGTTTGTTGCAATGTATATATTTGTTTTTTTCTATTTGTGTGTCTGTCTCATGTTAAAGATTGATTGATAAAACATGTTATTTTCTCTAGAATATTGGTGGCTTAATTGTTAATGGCATGAAGCATTAAATGAAGTTTTATGACAATAGATTTTTCCTAAAAGTTGTTCATATTTACATGATTATGTGCTTTCTTATAGTTCCACGGAATTATGATCCTGCATTACATCCATTTGAGGTTCCACGGGAATACACACGAGCGCTAAACGCTATAAAATTAGACCGTATATTTGCAAAACCTTTTGTTGCATCATTAGATGGTCATAGGGATGGTGTTAACTGCATGGCTAAGCATCCACACAGTTTGTCTACAGTTTTGTCTGGCGCATGTGATGGAGAAGTAAGCATAACTTTCAGATAATTTAAAAACAATTATTCTTAAATCAGGAGAAGTCTGGTCATGTTTTTGCTGTGTTTGCTGCCTTATGCAAGCTGGGGTGGCCCACTGGGCAGGAGTAGCTTTTAATACCCAAACCTTGGTGGTTGGATGTTAAACACCCAACCAGAAGGTTGGGCATTTAACCCAATCACACTGGCATCAGGAGGAGAATTTGTTCCCCAAAGTCTTTGGGAAAGTAGGGCTCCCTTCCTCACCCTACCTCCTCTTTAGGATATGCCCAAAGGACTAGCATTCCCTCTGAAATGGTAGCCAGATGCTATAGAAACAATCTGGGAGGCCAACTGACCCACTCCTCTGCACCCATACACTTACCCTGGGTAGCACTGGAGAGGCCATCAGGGATTGGGGGGCAGTAGAGTAACGGTGTTCTGAACAGACAAACTGGACAAGTAAC
The DNA here is from genome assembly GCA_026170595.1 of Plestiodon gilberti rubricaudatus. Lineage (NCBI taxonomy): Eukaryota > Metazoa > Chordata > Lepidosauria > Squamata > Scincidae > Plestiodon > Plestiodon gilberti. Next base: position 22,319,254 of record JANXHW010000004.1, on the reverse strand, counting down.
ATGTAAAAATAGCAATGGTTTATTTAAAATGATTTAAAAGGGGGGAACTGATAATGGTAAAAACAAATACATAGGCACTTGCAATTGGATAAAAAAATAGGTCTTAGAATCAGCGACAAATGAAAACAATAAAAACCTGTATTGACTTACAGTATCTAGATATTAATCCTTCCCTAGAAACGTACTCAGATGCAATTTTACATTTATTTCTAGGGCAGAGGTTCCCAAACTCCCCCTCCCCCCGGCATAAGTATATATGATGGTGGTGGCGGTGCTTCCGGGATTGCTTTGCCACTGGGGGAACAAAGGTTTTTTTTTTTAGCCCTGCTTGGGGCTCTTGCCAGGCCTCTGGGGTTGCAGGGAGCCTGCGGACCCCTCTGCAGGCCTCCCTGCACCTCAAAACGGCTCCAGATCGCGATCCACGTCCAGTTTTCGAATGAAACCGGAAGTGGGTTGCGATCGTGATCTGGAGCCGTTTCGAGGTGCAAGGAGGCCTGCGGAGGGGTCCGCAAGCTCCCTGCAACCCGGGAAGCCCGGCAAGAACCTCAAGCAGGGCTAAAAAATCCCTTTTGTGTTCCCCCGGTGGCAGAGTGATCCTGGAAGCGCTGTGGCCATCACCATGGGTCGTCACTCCCCTTAAGGGAGTACCGATCCATTGTTCCTGGCTGGGGCATTGCAATGCCCCGGTTTGGGAACCTCTGCTCTAGAGGGAACCGGAGGGACTGTCAGCAATGGATAGGCTATCAGCCCACGTTATTATGACTGACCCATTCCAAGGTGGGAAATCTGAGAACAGCCTTTGAATCTTCCCTTGGCCATGGTCACATCTATGGACCTGACCAATGGACTGGCAGTTACTACACTCAGCAGGTGGGCTGGATAGGGCCTGTTGTTCCTCTAATATACAAAATAGTTGACTGACATTGACCATGCAGCCAGCCATAATGGTGGAACATCCAACATGACTCAGCTGAGCCCCTTTCATAGTAAACCTACTGTACATAGTTTAAACTAGGGGAATAGAGAAACAAAATGGGAGTTCTCGCCACACAAACCAATACTTGTTGGTGTTCAGACAGTCACAATGACTATGAGCAAGATGCAGTCTTATTTTCAGTGCTTTGGTCTAGTGCCCTGGAACAAGCTGCCTTGGCTTGATGCTGTCACAACTGTTGTTCCTGATTCCTTTTGCTGTTTTCCTTTCCTTCTCTGACAAGTGTTTGGGGAGAAGGGTGGAAAGAGAATCGGTGACGTCAGGATGACCCATTCTTAGCATGAGAGACTGGAGTATTGTAAATTGGATCAATAACATTTAGTGTTGTCTGCAGACATGTTGGATCTATTCCTAATCTGACTGGTTTTATAAGGATAAAGGGGGGTGGGGAGTAAAGAAAAATGAGCACCACCTGGAACTCCCTGAAGGAGGTGTGGAATATAAAAACAACAAATAAAAAATCTAGCCATTAAAAATTTGGGTCCCAATGGCGAGCTTCAGGGAAGGCAGCCAGTTATTCTCCCTTAACTGTGGTGAGTTGCATCAGTTCAGTAGCCAAGTGATAACATCAATTCTGAAAGATTGAAAATAGCTAAATAAAATCTCAGAGTTAAAAACAAGCATCATCCCGGGAAACTCCGTCGTATATTACACTTTTATTTCAAAATACAGTATAAAGATCTTAAAAAACTTTGTTTCACCTCAAACACTTTTTGAGGACACGTCGTGAAATTCTGAGAATTTATTTAGCTAAATAAAACTCAGCCAGTTTAACTTGACTCACAAAAAGCTTCTCCAGCAAATGTTCAGACGTATTTGCCTTGTTTGCCAATTCCCTTACAATTTCCTTACCTTGTCTGAGCCTGCTATCTGCAAAGGAGAAGCTTATAACTCTGGAGCCAAGTCTCCTGGCTGAAGCAGCGATAAGCTATGACAACTGACAAATACTAAAATAACATGACCCTTTATTCTTTAGATTTGAGATGGGTGCCTTTTTTCACAGTAAACTTACCCCTCATGTTTTGTGCAGAACTACACGTACTTGGCAGAGGAGAGAGAGAGAGAGAGAGCCCGAGCCCAGTTGAAATAGTACTGCCATTCCACTTACTAAATACATTCCTTGGAGTGAGTCTGAGATCGGAGAATGAAGATGCTGTTCCCCAACTCGGTCTCAGTTCCCACATGCCTCTTGTAGTTTTTAAAGAGACAGTACATATTTTTCAGATGTAAGGGATTTTTAAGGTAAATTTGTGTATATGAGATTTTGGCTTGATGCTTCAACCTCAGAACGTAACCTTCGCGTAAGGTGAGGAGTGACTGTACTGTTAACTGCTGTGTTACAAAAATAGTATTAGTGCTGACTTTGCTTCTGGTAAAAAAAAATCCTGTCCTTTGCTTTCACAGGTTAGGGTTTGGAACTTGATGAAGCGTGAATGTGTCCGCACGTTACAAGCACACGAGGGCTTCGTGCGAGGAATGTGTGCCCGCTTTTGTGGTACCTCTTTCTTTACTGTAAGTATAATAGTGAGAATTAACAAGAGAGATTTGAGTGCTGCCACTGGTCATTGCTTCTGTAAAGAATATTACTGTACAAGTTTTTGGTGAAACGTTTCCATGCTGAATTTATTTTCTAAACAGTAGAATTGAGTAATTCATTCAGTGCTTCTAAAAACACCTCACTTATTGCTGCAGTTTATCTGTTGTTGTATAAAGTTGTTTATTATTGATAATAGCTGCCATCTGTCTTTGGTAGTAACACTTGTCCATTCATTAAACACTATTGTGACTGCTCAAAATAAACAAATAGGAGCATTTTACAGATATCACAGATTACCTAATATGTATAATTTATAAATGATACATAGTATTCTGTTATGCAGCCTGTTTCAATGTGATTCCCAATGACTATTTGGATACTCTTGAGAAAGTGTGCATATGATCTCAGCCTGAAAGTTGGTGTCGGGCAACATTTGTGACACTGGTATAGCTAATGACTGACTTAATAGTTGATTTTATCATCATCCAATGCACTATGCTGTTTGTAGAAATTCCTAGGTTTTCTCAGGGGTGGCCCCCTTGACGTGGAACTCCCTCCCCTCTGAGATGCAGTTGGCATCTTCTCTCCATGTCCTTCCCTGCTGATTTGAAGGGCTACCTGTTCCATCTGACTTCCATGAATGTGTTATAAATGCCTTCGTTTTCTTAGTTCACTGTTTTTCAGTGTTATTGTTAACATTGTTTTTTATTGTTCTAATAATGGATTGTAAGCCGTCTCAGATCACTATTGGAAGTTATTAATTTGTTTAAAAAGTGTACCTTGCCTTTCGTGCATGTTGTGGTTCTCTTGGGCTTCCCTAACAGATATTGAGGCTTGCTGGAACTAAGGACTTTTATGAGCTCTGTGTGGAGGGTAGCTACCATGCCTCTTCACCCAGCAGTGGGGAGCTTTTCCCTTCTTGAAAGAGAGGATGACAATTACTCCAAGTGAATTCCAAGCTCATCTGAATACTGATCTGATTGGAATGACCACTTTATATTGCAGAGGGGCCCTCTTTTGCTTCCCTCTCTCTAACATGCCAAGAAGTGTGAATAGCAGCCAGACCATGCAAAACAAGCATGCATGGTATTCTGTAGACTTCTGTGAATTCTATTTCAAGCAGGAAACCCTTTATGAGTTGGTGATACAATAAAAGTAAATGTCAGAAATTCGGGTTTGAGTTGGTTTTGCTACCTTTGCCCCATCCTAAAGGCACAAGTGACATTGCATATTCTGTAGAATTTGTAAAGTGGTTAGGCATATCAAGAGAAAAATAAAGAGTATCTTTTCAAAATGGAAGCTTTGATTGTTGTGAAAATCGTTTGAAAAATTTTTCATTGATCTCATTGTGACTTGCTTTAATGCAAGTGTTATTCAGTAATCAGTCTAAGGCTGCAATTTATGTACACTTACTTGAGAGTAAGTTGCTGAACTTAGTGGATCTTGCTTCCAAGTAAACAAACATGCATAGAACTGAGTTCTAAATGTTTTTTTCAATGAAGATATTTTATTCATATTTTTTCCTCCAAAATTGTTAGGTTGGTGATGATAAAACTGTGAAGCAATGGAAAATGGAGGGACCAGTTTATGGGGAAGAAGAAGAACCAATACATACTATTCTTGGGAAGGTATTAGTTAATTTGTCTTGCTTTTCTTTTTCTTGTACACTTACAATTTCAGACACCAGTATTGCGTTTATCTGAATCTAAACTGAACTATGGTTGACCTTGAGTTTGCAATAACTTGTATGGGAGTGTCAAAGGGAAAGTGAAAGAACTTGCTGTGCAGCTGTATGCTGTCATTGGGCAGTACGGTATTAGTGTACAGTAGTCTATTGTCTTTGTCCCTGCCATGCCAGAGCAGTGCCCGTTTATGTGATATTCTTGCCATATTATTTGTGTATTTATTTCCTATTGCCAGTAAACCACAGAATCCAAGTGTAGATAGTTGTGCTGGTGATTAGTTTTTCCTCATTCTCTTGAAGTGCAATAAATGGGTATTTCAGTATTAACGCTTTCTGGAAATTGGATCAAGAGACTAGTGTTTAGTTTTAAAAAATTACGTTTCCTAAACTGTAGCAACTCCTTGTGTGGCTACTGTTAGTGTACTGCTTTGATTAAAATTCTGAAAAGCAGGATATAAATACAGTCCTCGGTATCCGTGGGGTTTAGGTTCACGGAACCCCCCGTGATTAGTGAATTTGTGGGTAGTGAACCCTTGATCCTATGGAATCAGTGGGGTTAGGTGCAGGGGGTTGGGGGGCACCTTACCTGAAGCTTTTCGACCATTTCAAACTGTGGTTGCGAGCACCATTTTGAAGGTCCCTGATGCCTCTGAAAGGTTCAGGAAGCAGAAACCTTCAAAATGGTGCCCGTGACCAATGCAGAACCCTTTGAAATAGCCAAGGGAAGCTTCCCACAGGCTCTGCGCACAGGGCTCTGCACTAGTCACGGACACCATTTTGAAGGTCCCTGCTGCCTCCGGAAGGTCTCTGCTGTATTCATGAAGCCAGCAGAAACTTTCTGGAGGCAGCAGGGATCATGGAAAGTGAGACACACCTCGTGAGTGGTGTGGGGTGGTGTCAATCCTGCTTCTCATGAATAAGCGAATTCGCGAGTAGCAAGATTTGACTGTACTGTAATTGCATATCTCTTTGGTGTGTGTGTGTGTGTTTTTAGTTAACCATAGGTTTGTTGAAAATGTGATCCAAATAGCAGAATATTTCATTTATCAGTAATTGTGAAAGCATAGTGATTTTCAGATACTAATTTTGCCATATATGGAATGATAGCTGTAATTTTTAATTCTTAAGGGTAAACAGGAGATCTCTGTGTATAAAATCAGCAGTAATCGGTTATTGATTTTTATTTGCATTTTAAAGACAGTATACACTGGAATTGATCACCATTGGAAGGAACCTGTGTTTGCCACTTGTGGTCATCAAGTTGATATCTGGGATGAACAGAGAACCAGTCCGTTATGCTCTTTGACTTGGGGAGTTGATAGCATAAGCAGTGTTAAATTCAATCCAATTGAGGTAATAATTTGTTCATATACACTCCACTATCACCACAGTCGCTAAATATGTTAGTAATAGCAGCATGGTAAGCACTCTGTAAAATACAGGCATAGACACAGTTCCTGTCACAGAAGTTGGAAGTTGCACTGGATAGATAAACGAAAAGGAAGGTAAAGAGCAATGCTTTTTAGGGAAAAGTGAGAACTGAAGAGGGTAAACTGTCTGCAAAAAGCGTGAATAGGATAGGCTAGTGGTTCCCAAACTGTGTTGCGACGTCTTAGGGCGCCACAGCACAGTCACAGGGGTGTCATGAGATGTCCTCGGTAGGTCCTCCTACCTGTTTTCCTGAGTGCCTCCATTTTGGATCTTGCAAAATCTCACGAGATCCAAGATGGCGGTGCCCAAACTGGCCTAGGGTTTCACAAACATTTTGTAAAGCACATTTGTGGCACCTGGTGAGTAGGTGGTGCTAGTGCCTGCATTGCCTGCTCGGCAAAGACACTGGAGGCCAGCGCAGTGGAGCAGGTAAGTCCCACTTGGAGCGGCGTGAGGGCGGAGAGGGGGCATAACGGAGCGGGTGGAGGGGGGGCAGATCAGGCCTGGGAGTGGGGTGGGTTTAGCGTCCTCGTTGGATGCCATATCCTATCCACCCTCCCAGGCCTCCAGCCCTAACACGGTTTACATGGCACTGACATGAGTAGTCCCATAGCAGAGGCTGGGGTGTTACTTGGGGTAAGGGGACAAATGTCACCTTACTCGAAGGAGACCCCCCCCCCCAGCCTGTTCCTCTCCAGCACTGGATACAGTGTGGGCCTGGTGCCCATGCTGCTCTGGTGCTGGATAGCATTGCCCATGTACTGTGTTAATTTTTTTGAAGTAAGATGTGTTATAGGGTTATTACCCCAGAAAGAGTACCAAATCAGTTTGTGGGCTTGAAGATTGCGTCCAGTGTAAAGGGTCCTGCACTTGGACTAGTTATGGACTCTCTTGGGTTTTAAAAGTAGAAAACCCCCGAAAACTGCTTGAGCTAACTACCCCAAATTGCCTTTTTTAGCTTAACGGGAGATTAAAAAAACCCAGACACTGGTGTGCTGCACGTGTGTGCCTCTGATAATTAAACTGTTTAAAAGATATGGATGCTTGTTAAAACGTCTTCTGTATATCTGTTTTCAGAATAATACCTGTGATTTTTGGTTAAGAGATCTATGCATTCTGCTTAGGATTTACAAAATAGTTCACAATAAAATCCAATTTTTCAGATGTATCTTTTGGGCAGCTGTGCTTCAGACAGGAATATTGTTTTATATGACATGAGGCAGTCAACTGCACTGAAGAAGGTGATGTATGTTCTTTAAAATTTTGTGGGTGAATTGTCTGGGTTGGGTCTCCGTGTTTGTACAATGTTGTTGTTTAATATTGGAAGGGAATTTCCATTAAATTCTGCTTCCAAGTACCTTCATCATTTTCATAGTACTTGCCCAAGCTGAAATTCTTATATTGCCATAAGATACACTTAGCATATTTCATGCAAAAAATAGTAGAGATAATCTATTCTATGTGAAGGTGTTTGAATACAATAAGTGGTATATAAATGATGATAGAATTCAAATTGTGTGGATGCAGAAAAAGGCCATGGACCACACCCCCTGCCCTTCTGTGTCATTCTGCCTTTGCCTAATTTTTCTGTCCCTTAGGTTGCAATCCTCTTCACATGTACCTGGGAGTAAGCCTGTGGAACATATTGAGACTGATGTCTGAATAAACATGCCTAGGCTTTCACAGTTAGATTGTCAGCCTGTGGGCAAGGCTGTCTCTTTTAACCTATGTAAAGCACTTAAAAGTAAAAAATAAGATTCTGTATTAATTAATATTTATGTATAAATAATAATAATAACAAATAATATAACACAGTATTTATATACCACCTTTCTCTGGTCATCGGATTTCTCCTCTGACTTTTAATTCAAGGCGGTTTACATGGGTAGGCAATCTAAACCGAATTGGTTTTTACATATTTCAAATGTCGTAATCTTTCATAGGACGCTCATTCCAGGTGATTTCCTTCCCGGTCTGGCCTCTTTTCTGGCATTCGCCTCCCACGCGAAGCTTGGCATTGCCAGCTGCAGAGACTTCTGCAGTTCATCGGCAGCATGCTGACAGCTCTTCGACTGCTCACGGATACTTCCGGGCATCTCGAACTGCCGTCCTTAGATCTTCAGGCATATGAGGCGGCCGCTCTACAACTGAGACAGACCCCCTGCCCTAGTATTATGTTAATTCAAGTTTAACTAGTTTAATATTTAGTTTAACATTTCAGTTTAATGACTAGTTTAACATTTCAGTACCAAAAATATGAATTAGGATAAATTGTGCTATGCAATGAATGTTTTGTTGGCTAGGATAGTTGATAGTGCTACAGCTAATGCAGTTATTTGCCAAATATAAAATCATTATGTGCAAATAGCCGTTAAGTAGTGTGAGATATTAGAAGCCTCTTCAAGGTTCAGTAAAGGCGAAAGGTATTCACTAACTGAGGATAACAGACTTTCTTTCGTGGCTTACAATCTCCCAGCTGTCACAACTGTTGCTGAGGTTCCCTTTCAAATGGGACCATATAACATATGGACTGCTTAATACTTTTCAACTAATCAGCCTTCTGGCAAGCGGGGGCCTAGCTAGAGCATGTTGTCAGTTTTATCCCTTCAATAGGAGGATCAAGCTAGTCTCTTTCATAGCCATCTGGCTTTTTAAGGCCTTACTACAGAATTCCTGAGCAGCAAAGCAAATTGTTGCATGTATGTTCCAGGGCCTGTATTTAAACAAATTAACATAATTTTGCAACATCCAGCCATATGTACAAGTCTATCCCAAATAACAGTATCTAACCCTGTTGTTAATTTTGAGCATAATGGAGAAAAGTATAACAATAGAGATGGCTAACTACAGGAAGGGTATCATAGCTAAGCTATTATTTTGGTAAAGGGGAACTTGCGTTGTACAAAAATGCTGCATTTTATGAGGCAATTGTCTCAAATATTCTTTGTATGCAAGGTTCTTATGATAGGAGTAAACATTGCTGTTCATGAGATTTCTGTAAACTAGCGTAGGAAGTGTATTCTCTGTGAGTAAATGACTCTTGTGAAGACCAATCCATTGAACTTTTGTGAAGACCCCAATCCATGTTGGATGATAACCTGTCCTCCTGTTAGAATTGTTTCTAGATGGCAGTGCTTCCATTTTAAATCTTTTTCTGTTTTAGTCTTTGTACTGCATCTTGAGCGGATCTTCTTACGTGCCTCAGTTTCTATATCTCTGGATTAGAGAGAGATGATGTCATTACCAGCATGTTGTGCTCTGTTCCCTTAGTAGTCACTGCTTAGTACTGTTGGTTAACATAATGTAACTTCTACAAACGATATAACAAATATTTGAAAACTTGGTGCTGCTTTCCTGTCGCCTTCTTTTCAACATCTAAATTTTCTCAGGTTATCTTGGACATGAGAACAAATACACTTTGCTGGAATCCTATGGAAGCTTTCATTTTCACGGCTGCAAATGAGGACTACAAGTAAGAATGATCCCAGTTTTGCTTGCTCCTTATGTAGACAACTTTTACTTGGAATTCTTTACATCCCAGTAGCGGGCCTACACCCTCCACATGGGGGCCCCCCGCTGCCACAACACCCCCCCACGGACACCACACGCCCTGCCCTGGGGGGGGGCGATGTCACCAATGCATGCGGCGGCAGCGCGGAAACACCCCCTGGCGCTTTTCGGCTCCTTTTTGGAGCCAAACAGCACCCGGGTGGGAGGGCCAATTTTGCAGCCAGAACGGCTGCACGAGAAGGAGCCGGCAACAGATCCGGCAGCATGTACACCCCCCCCACACACACACACAAGACCCGCCGCTTGGGTCCCACCGTCCCCACCCGAACAACGCCTCTGTTACATCCAGGTTTGAATCCTGGATTATTGGAGGAAATAATTTCAAAAACAAAAATAGAATGCAACTTAGTTAAGGATAAAAAGCCATGCAAATAGTTAAAATGTATTTCTAAAGTTAAAAGACTCAGTTCAAAAGCTGGTTAAAAACAGCTGAAGGCTGGTTAAAAAAACTAGCTTTAAAATTGCTAAAAACAATAAAACAACATTTAGATAACAATATTTCACCTGTCCTTCTGCGGTATAGTCAGATAACAGAGCCTCCAGGCTGAGCAAGATGGTAAAGTGCTTTTGTGCAGCCCGTCTTTATTAGGAGCAATACTGTGGCGGCCAGAGGAAGTCAATTAACACCTGTAATGAGGCACGTGTCAGAAGGACGGGTGAAACATTGTATCTAAATGTTGTTTTATTGTGTTTAGTAGTTTTTAGCTAGTTTTTTAACCAGCCTTCAGCTGTTTTTAACCAGCTTTTGAACTGAGTCTTTTAACTTTAGAAATACATTTTAACTACCGTATTTCTTCGAGTCTAAGGCGCCATCAATTCTAAGGCGCATCTTAATTTCAGGAACACCAGCAGAAAAAAAACAAAAACCATCGATTGCAAGACGCACCTCCTTCCTGCTCAGCACCAACTCTCCCCAGCTTGCCTGCCACGGCAGTCCGATTTTTACCGCGCCATTTTGCCCCCTCTGCTCAGCAGCGAGCTCTCTCTTCCTGAACCTGAGAGTTCGCCCCAGCATGCCCCACGCTGCAGCTGATGATCTCCTCACTGCATTTGAGCAGTGCCTTTGCGTTCTGCCAGAAAATGCAATTTCCTTACTTACCGGGGCTTCGGAGAGCTTCAGGGAGGCCTGCGCAACCCTTTTTAGAGACCTTTGATTCTAAGACGCACCCCATTTTTTAAAATGCTTAATTGGGAAAAAACATGCGTCTTAGAATCGAAGAAATACGGTATTTGCATGGCTTTTTATCCTGTAACTAAGTTACGTTCTATTTTTATTATTGATGGCCATGAAAGTTTTCAATCCTATTTGATTAAATTTTTTTTTACAAAAGGGCTGTTGTACCCTAGATGGAATCCAAAGATGTACATATTTTTATTTATTAAAATATTTTTTATCCATGTGGTCCATTGAGGCAGCAAACAATATTAACACCAGAAACAAAATCCTTATACCCTAGCCAGGGATGAAAGAGAAGCAGAGGCTCCAGTGAAGATCTAGTGTCAGTTCATAGGGGAGGAAGTGGTCCTTAAGAGATCCAGTTCTCAAACACTTTAGGGCAGTGTTTCCCAATCTTCGGATGCCCATGTACCACCTACATGGGTCTCCGGCCGGCTGCATACCACTGGAAGAAATTGCCGACGACGTCATTAGCACTTTCTTCCGGGTTCGCAGCCAGCCAGAGCTCCAAAAAGGGCAGAAAAGGCAAGGGTAAGATGCACGGGAGGGCCATCTCCGGTGCATACAGCCTGTGCGCTCGAGGTCTGCCAGCTCAGCAGAGCTCAAAGTGCTGCTTTTTGGGCTCGGTTGTGGCACCGCGTGGCACTGGCAGCCCGCGTACCACCAGCCTGTTCCCTGCGTACCACAGGTTGGGAACCTCTGCTTTAGGCTTTTAAAGGTCAAAACCAGCATGTTGAATTGGACTCTGAAAGATTGGCAACCAGTTACATAATAATGGTGCAGTGTGTAATATTGATCCTAGTCAGTACATCAGCTTCTGCATTCTACACCAATTTCTAGCACTCTTCACAGACAGCGACACATAGAGTGCATTGCAGTAATCTAATCTGGATGTGATCAAGGCATCTGTAACAGTGCGTGTGGGAGTTTAGATATGCCCAGTAGGATTTGTGCCATAACACGTGCTCCTTTTGAAAGTTGCTTCAGTTTTAAAAGCAGTTTACTGTGTGACATGGGGGTTGCTGGTGGAGAAACACAAGAGCAAAATACCCTTCGACGTGGGAAACTGGTTATGTGATGTTTTTGAATTCTGGACCTTGTTGTTAACATATTGTTCCATGTGAATACATCTCTGAACATTTAAAAAGATCTTTTGTACATTAGCTTTCATCTATTCTGTTAGTCTCATACTTACAGTTACACTTTTTAAAATATGTACATTATTTTCTATGTCAAAACCTTGAAAGTCAACAAAAATTAAGGGTCTCAAATATGAGTACACTGTGTTAACTGGTCAAGGCCTATTGAAATCCATGATTATATTGTTGCAGCCTCACAGGTCAATCCAAAAGCCAGTTAAACCAAAATACTTGTATTTTATTTATTTATTTTAAAAATTTATGCCCCGCCTTTTCCTATGCCGAGGCAAACGCTCAAAGCAGCTTACAACAAGTTAAAATACATAATTTAAAAACAATACATAAAATAAATTAAAAAAAACACAATAAAATCCACTGGGGGGTGACAATGTAGAGCAGAAAAACAGCAAGGCAGAACATACTGAGGCACTGGGGGCAGACAACAACCCATCACCCAAACACAAGATGAAACAGAAATGTTTTTCCGTTTCGTATTTAAGGTTATTTAGCCTATGATTCTTAATCCATCCTGGAAATAAGTTCCTTTGAATGATGTTACTGAACTTCTATATAATTTCTGTAGAACAAGAATGCCAGTTTCACTGAAGTGGAGATTTAGTGGCACTTGTACTGGTGAAAATAATGTTGCTATATTGATTTAAATGCATATACACTGCTTAAAAAATAACCTGCGGATATTATGAAAGGTGTGCAGCTTTCACAGTTGTTTGCCATGATGCCAGTTGTTTGCCATGACGTGTTCTGTTTTCACCTACTAACTGGTGTATATCTGGGTGTTTGAATTACACCTTTTCATTTCTTGATTTAGAGTAGATGGGTTTTAACTGAATGAAGAGTTCTGTATGAATTGTGTGTGGCACATAGATACAGTATTTTGGAAATATGTTTGTCAGAATTTGTATGATTGTCCAAAAAGGATTGTTTGACCATATACTTGAACAATCAAGCATAATGAAATTAAGGATGATGCATTTTATTCTATTTTTCTTGCAGCTTGTATACTTTTGATATGAGATTTCTTGACAAGCCTTTAATGGTTCATATGGATCATGTGTCTGCCGTCCTTGATGTTGATTACTCTCCTACTGGGAAAGAATTCGTGTCTGCCAGCTTTGATAAATCTATTCGCATTTTTCCTGTTGACAAAGGTCACAGCAGGTCAGTGATGTTACAAATAAACCTCTCTTGGGACACTTCCTCCACCACCAATCTTAATGCTGTCATTAATGTATTTGATGCGTTGCTTCTCTTGGCAAGTTCTGTAGAAGATTTCCTCCTATCAACATTGGGTGTGTGTGTGTGACAGGAAGAGTGACAGATTATCATTTGCATTAAAAAAAACCATTGGTTATTGAAATGTCAGTTTAGCAAAACAGTGTTAGACGTCAGGCTGCTCACTGTGGTTAATGTGTTGCAGTATAAGATTCAAATATTTTCAGTTCCTAACATACTTCACTTTTTCTGACTAGCTTTCAGTCTCTTGATACTTCTAATATGAAAGCATGTATGCTTTAGCCAGAATCCAAAGATGAGAGTAGCCAGAGAGCTTGAGCTCAGTCATTGGAATTCCTTCTTCTGCAAATCCACTCAGTTTCAAAAGTATTTTGCCATGCAGCATGATGGGCTGCTGAATAAGAAATAAGTTACCTTTGATCGCATAAAACTAGCTGAAGTGATCTTTAGATCTTGTCTTCTGAAATCATTGGGACTTGCTTCCCTCCCTGTTGCTGTGTTTGTAAAAAAAACATGATTCGCGTGTAGAATAGGCATGTGTACATGAATTTGCAGTGCTTCGTATATTAAAAGACCAATCAGTTCTGCTACATGGGACAGTGGCGGCTGCCATCTTGGCTGTCGGCAGGCTGCGTACCACCAGCCTGTGGTCCACGTACCACCAGTGGTACGCAAACAACAGGTTGGGAACCTCTGACCTAGATCTTTGTGATGCTGTCTAAAAATATACATCTTTCATAGAATATTGGGTGGTGAATCAATTAATGGGTTGTAACCTAAGTTGTCCTTTGCATAAGAGAACTTGTGCATGTGAAAGAGGTAGCATGACGTTCTTGCACGCAGAAATCTGAATGGAATCCTGAATCGGCTGTGTACTTGTGCAGGATGTCTCGAATAAAATGGTCAGTATCTCATTGGCAATGAGTCATTGCTGCAGTTTCTTCCACGTGAGAGCAGTGCAAAATATCTCATTTCTATTCCTTAGAATATGAAAACAAGCAAAAAAAAGTCTAAAGTTATACTTTAGGTTCTGAGTGAGTAATCCTTGGTCTACCAAAACCACATCACTAACCAATAACCAGGTTATTGGTTTTATCAAGTAGACTTCCTTTGTAATCTTGAGGGCTTGGAAGCTGTGACTTATTTTATGTTTCTAATTAAACCCTGAACTTGAAACTTGATCAGGCAAAAGAAATATGACCCCCGCTTTTTGTTAAGTTCACTAAAAGTCCTTGGCAAATGAGCCAGATGTTTGTTTGATTAAATGAAACAAGTTATTCACCCATGTGTTTTTGTCCTCAAAGAGTGATTTGTCCCATGACTGGAGCAAAAAGCACAAAAAGTAAATGATGTTGAAAGTTTAGGAGAAGGAAATGCATGTTATCTGAAGTTGCAGAAAATTATACATTTTGTTTTAAGGAGAGGGTTCAAAATCTGGGACACTTAGATTTAAATCTATCTATCTATCGAGAGAGAGAGAGAGGTCCCTCGGTATCTGCAGGGGATCTGTTCCGGACCCCACCCCCCGCAGATACTGAGGATCCCCCCACTTTAAGTCCACTTAAAAACCTTTTTTAAAAGTAAAACAAAATTAGCGTTTTTTAACCTTCATGCTGGAGGGCAGCCTCTGGTGTTCCCATAAGCCATTTCCGGGTTGCAGCAAGGTCCGTGGGATGCATTCTGGAGTGACCCAGGGCCAAGGGAAGGAGTTGTGGGTGTGTGACCCAGAAGTAGCTTGTGTTGCATACCTTTTCTTTTTCTTGCACTGGAATAACAAACACAATGGATTTTCTTTGATTGGACCAAGAGACTAACTATCAATATAGACAATTTGTGTCAGATAAATTATTAAAACTATGTTTTAGAGCCAAATTGACAGCTGATACGAAGAGATTTCACTTGATTGACTTCATTGTATCTGGAATAATTCAAGCAAATAGAAAACCTGATCTGTAGTTATTGGTAGTAGTTGTTCCCTCTGTCTAAATAATACCTGAATAGAAATGAATAACAATAGTAAATGATATCGTGAAGTTAAGAGAAACCGAGGAATATTCTGTATTTCATTTTCCACCTATCATATTGTACACAACATGTTGTTTATAGGCACAGCCAGAGACTTGGAGGACTCTGTTTTTTGGATCCCTCCTATGTAATTAGGAATTCCTGCTGGTGATATTAAATAGAATTTTATTCCTTTGCTGTATCCTTATAATTTGAATGTACTTGACCAATCAATCTGCCCATCTACTTAACTCAGAGTGGGCAGTAATAGCAAGCAGGTGGGCAGGCAGAGGACCTCGAGATGAAGGTGATAAAACAAGGGAGGAGAAGTGGCCTGCATAATTCTTGCATGGACAGGTCCTTCTCCCCTGAGTGCGCCCCCCCCCCCCCCAATTTGGTTGTTCTCCAGCTGATTGGCCAGGGAGAGGAGGGAAATTGGCCACATAAGGCTTGTTATTGGAGAGGAGCCTGATTGGCAAGGGTGATGGGGAGAAACTGTCTATGTGAGACTCATGTGGGCAGTTTCTCCTCTCCCTCTAGACCAGGAGTTTCCTTGGAGTTTCCAGACACACAGTGATGACATCAAATGTCATCGCTGGACTTCGGGAACACCGAGCTTCGCTTTGACGGAGTTTGAGCTGCGCGGCTGCTTAAAGAGAACAATGACCTGAGGACCCAGTGGAACCTGATCAAATGCCAGAGAGGGACCTATTTTTGAGCCTTTTGTACTTGAGTAGTAATTTGTCAGAGTTTCGGTAAGAACATTTTAGTCTGTTTTAGGAATAGAATAGTACTTAGTCAGGCATGAAAGGAAGGTGCATGATGACTAAAATTGGAGAGCAGGATAATTTTTCTCTTTGTTTTTAGAGAGGTCTATCACACAAAGAGAATGCAGCATGTCATTACTGTCAAATGGACATCTGACAGCAAGTATATCTTGTGTGGCTCTGATGAAATGAACATTCGTTTGTGGAAAGCTAATGCATCTGAAAAGCTGGGCGTGGTAAGTTACCTTAGATTCACTTCATTCTTTAAAAGCAAAATTGGCAAAGTAGAAATGGGTTATGATTACTTTTTCTAAAAAAAATACTTGTACTTAATTTGACATAACTAGTTATGTGAAAATGATTTTTCACTGCAACCAGTGTCTTGAGTTATTCAGACATTTTGTTGAGAAAAATATTTTCCATAATAAGCATGACACTTCAGTGTGTATTGGTTTAGATTTTCACTTTTCCCATATTATCCCTGTGAACCCAGCTTTTGAGAGTTAAGGATAAATGCATGCCCCAATGCAGCAATTACTTTGTTTGCATGACAGGAGCTTTGCTTTCAGAGAGCAGTTGGCAACCAATACCAGGTGCTGTTAAACAGGGCATAAAGGACAGATCCAAAAATCTGTCTTTTACATATACAGTATAGGGCAGTGTTTCCCAAGCTTTTTCGACCTGCAGCTCCCTTGACCATTGGTGACCATTGGCCATTGGCTCCCCATTACATTATGTTGATGCCTGCCAATTGGCATTGCACTGTTTTCCGAGAGGATTCCGCAACTCCCCTGGCTGGTTTAGTTTGGGAACCACTGGCATAGGCCATCGCTGAAAGTGCTGGAGAGATCACAAGCAAAGTGTGAGGTAAATATTAATGTTTTTAGAAGAGCAAGGCATGTGGAGATCATTGTTACCTTTTTGGCCAGAAGTATGATACTTCTGAATGCAGAAGCTTTGGTATCGTGGCTAACAGTAAATGATAGACCTAACCTCATAAATTAATCATAATTGTGTTTTTCTTAGGCTTTCAGAACCGTTGAATATCACTATATCTTGTGGTGGCATGGAATTATGTTAGCTACGTATTGATGAAATATTCTTGAGTGTCTTGAACATATCACATTTGTCACTGAGTGATTCCATGTTTTGAGAGGCCACAAATTTTCTTACTCTTCACTCTGACCACATCATTAATCCTAACGAACTTCTATCATGCTTCCCAAGTCATTTTTTCTCTCTAAAATACTCACCCAAACCCCTCACAAACCCTTCTTCTTAGGAAAGGTGCTCCATCTTCTTGATATTTTAGTTGTCTTCTATACCATCTTTACTTCTGATAACCTTTTGGAGATGCTGTGACCAAAATTATACAGTGCTTCAAATGCCCAATGCTAACTAACCCCCCCCCCCACTGATGCAGCTGCACCAATGGAGCATATGCTGTATCCTGTGGGGGGGGGGCAGTCCTCCTCAAGGTAAGGGAACTTTCGTTCCTTACCCCTGGGCAAGCCTCTGCTGTCTGAGGAGGGTAAGGGATAGGAAAGGGGATAGGGAATGAGGTTAGAATCTGGTTCATGCTGGTGCCGCCGAAATCCACCCCTCCCTCTCCCGATTCCATCTGCCCCCTCCCCTTCCCAAAACTCCCCAGTTCTGCCCAATCCCTGTCCCTGCTGCCAGCTTACCTTCGCTGCTGGAGGTAGCCATCAGCAGTAGCAGGGCCCCCAGCACTGCCGCTATTTGCAGTGACAGACTCAAAACAGTTGCTGACAACGCACATAGCATGCCGCCATATGTCTATTTACGACAGCGGAACTGTGTGTCACTGTTGTAAAGGGTGACCTAATCCTAGTTAGGCTTGTGCTGTAAGTCTCCCACGTGTTCCGCTTAAAGTGTATCTGGATGAGGATTACCTTGCTCCCTGATATGGATACTATAATTCTGTATATTTGATTAAACCTTTTCCTTTTGTGAGATTCTATAGGCTTGGTACAGAAGCCGTGTTGGGCTGAATTTCATAACATAGGAAAAGATGCTCTTCACTTGCACTCTTGAGCAGTCTTGGAATAGGGCTTTGTGACATTGACTTGAGACTGGAGGAAAACTCATTTGCTAAAGTGACCCTTAAGTTCATGGAGCTATATACAGTCCGACCTCGGTATCCACAGGGGTTCTGTTCCAGACACACACACCCCCCCGCAGATACCAAAAATCCACAGATACTGGGGTCCATTTTAAAAATGTTTTAACAGTGGAAAAAAAGCCCCCAAATCGCTGTTCCTACCTTCGCGTGGGCAAATTGCGTGGTTTCCAAGGCTCAGCAGGACTTTTTCAAGCTGAAAGACCCACTTCCGGGTTGTGCAAAGTCTCCTGTCTTCTTCCATCCTTGCCCCAGAATGCAAAATGTTCTTCTTTGTTGGCACACACACTGTAGAATTCTACTTGACATTTGCATTAGACCTAGATATGCTGCTTAGGTTATGACTTTTGTAGTTGATGAATGTTTATTTGACTGGTAGGCTGTACTTTGACACTGGAGCTGACCAAGTATTCATCAGTTCTGACATTCCTGTTTCCTTGCTTCGTTAATGTACTTGGCGTTGCTCTCATTACGTAAAATCAGTGGAAAACTCAAGCAAAACCAGCATCTCTGCAGGAGCCAGAGGCGGTTATCCTGTCTACGCACTCCACCAGCGATTAAGCTTATGATATTCTGGGTAACGGTTGTAGAGATAAATGAAATCTAGTTGTTACAGTAACAGGAGAAAGAGGCCTTTTTAAAAGGTTAATTTTGGTACAGGACTCTTATTGCTGTCTAAAATAGAAACTTTACTTTCTTACATCAATATAATGTAAGTTTTAAAAAGCAACTTTGTTTTTAAATTGCATAACTTAAGTACAATGATTTTAATAAAACTATTGTTATAGATACTTTAAATATTTTAATGTGGTTCCCTGACACATTTGATATGCAGTCTAATACGCTTGGATGGTTTCTTCACAATGCAAATGCTACTGTCACAGTATTGCATATGAAGGGAAACTTGAGGATCATATGAGTAGACTAGTATTACAGGCATTCATTAATTAAGATTTTGTAGCTCTTTATTGCACTTTATAACCATGAGCTTTAGGGTATTAGTAATGCATTTTGAAGTTTTATGACCTAGTCCTTTGAGTCACTGTGCTGAGGCAGTGGTTTGCGGCAAACTCTGCTAGTGGTCAGATCCATTTTCTAGAACGTAATCTCACAACTGGTGCAGGGACAGCTCATCAGTGCTTCTGCTCTGAAAGACAGTCCTTGTTTTGTCTTGCAGAAGGAACAAGATTATATCAGCTACCATTTTTAAAAGTAATTGCCTTTAATTAAAATAAAAGCCTTTTAACTTGGATTACATTGACAGTTTGCACAACAGAAGGGCCTGAAATTATTGCTGACTAAATCAGCCTTTGTAGGATGTCTCAGTAAAATGAGCAAGAATTTTTTTTCCTTTATCTGTTAATGAATGATGACTTTGTTCCCCTTTAAATGTCAGCTAATGTTGAAATACAGTTAAATTCTTTCTTTCTGAGAACTGTAACAACTCCAGCTGAACATTTTGGTATTTAAGGTACTTGGAACCCAAATGGTTATTTTTCTCCTCTTGTATATCTTGTGAAATCAATAAGGGTATGGCAACGAAGTTTTTCAGATGCTTATGTTCTGAATTGGTAGGTTAAATACTTTTTTCATAATTTATTGAAGTAATTTTTATAAGAGAGACTTCAGTGAAGGTGCCCAGAATGGAAGACTAATTGCATTAATGTGCTTCAATTAACAATAAAAATAAGATCTATAAAGCCAAGAGGCTTCTAATTACTCTGTCTCAGTACAAAATTCAGAACTTTCTTCCCATCTTAGAGCACTGAAGTAGCTACATTGTCAATTAACTGAGTAGTCAACACTGAGGGTGGAATTACAAAAATATGGAAACTGTAGCCATTTTTCAGAGTTTGTCAAGCCTAAAATAAAAAAACAGACACGGAAGTTTTTCTGTCAGCTTGGAATGCAGGGATTTAGCTGTAGTGTTTGAGTTGAGATGTGGTCTAAGTCTGCAATCCTACGTATACTTGAGCACACGGGCAGCCCAATCCTGTGTAAGGATACCCAGCTGGTCTAAAGGGCTGGCTGCGGTATCTTCTGGCTGCCCCAGGGCAGCCCAGTAGCACCTCGGGGAAAGGGGACACTCGTCCCCTTCCCCAGGTACAAGCTGGCCGAGGCCTATGGGCCTACTCGAATGTACGCCAGCTCTGAAGCTGGCGTACATTTGAGCCAGGGGGGTAATGCTGAACCGAGCCGGGAAAGGGCTCGGGATATCAATGGAGCTCGCTGCCGATATTCCAACCCTCTCTCAGCCTGGTTCGGCCACTGGCCACTCCCTGGGCTGCCCCATTCCACCCTCCCTCAACCCCTGCACCAGCAGGTGCAGGGCTTACCTTCTCCGGCGGACGCTGGGACGGTCCACCAGGGGAGTAAGTACTACTGGCCTTTATCCCAGCGCCCCTTACTCTAAAGTACTCGCATAACGCATCGCAAACGTTATGGCACGTTTGCGATGGCATAGAGCGGCGGAGCATGTGCTCCGCCTCTCTGTTTACACTGGATTGTGCCGTGAGACTTATTGAATGAACATGTATAGAATTGCTCTGCAAGACACCTACTAAAAACTGAAAAGAAAAATGTGATCAGCCCAATATTTGCACATTTAAATATTGGATTTTATGGGATTGAGTGCCGCAGAATAGTTTTAGGCTGCAATTTTAAACATGCAAATTGGACCAGCGCCAGCACAGCTGAAGTTCGTCCCTTTCCCCCAGGTAATGCCCCAGCCGCCCCTATGGGTCTCCTTGAATGCACCGGCAAAATGTCCAGTGCAAATCCAAGGAGCCCGTGTAACGCCTTCCAGGCCCGGGACGGGATAGGATCTGTTGGAGCATGCCGCTGAGGATCCCTCCCAGGCTCAGCGGGCCAATCTGTCCCCCTTCCCGCCCTCCCCCTTCCCCGACCGGCAGAAACCTTATATTCCCTGGCAGACACAGGCCTTCGACTAGGGAGGACGGAGTAACATTTGTCAGTATTTATCTCACAAATGGCAATGTGCTGTTTGTATTGGGTTCATCTTCTTCACCCCTCACACAAATTGTGTGTGTTTGGCTTCCTGT
Organism: Plestiodon gilberti rubricaudatus; assembly: GCA_026170595.1. Classification (NCBI taxonomy): domain Eukaryota; kingdom Metazoa; phylum Chordata; class Lepidosauria; order Squamata; family Scincidae; genus Plestiodon; species Plestiodon gilberti. Next base: position 22,298,495 of record JANXHW010000004.1, on the reverse strand, counting down.
ATGCCACTTTAGAAAAAGCAATCTTTTCCAATCCGTGCGTTTTTGTGTCAGCATGCTTAACATCAAACCAAGATTTAGGAACTGTGATAGGACTGCTGGTTCATGACTGCCCCTTCCCCATCTGGTTTCATTGTTGTGTGACCACTGCAACCGTTTTAAAATAAAACCAGAGACAAAAGGAAATATTTCTTTACCCAGCACATAATTAATCTGTGGAATGGATAACAGGTATATTTTTGTCTTGCGTGCTCCCTGAGGCATTTGGTGGACCACTTTGAGATATAGGAATCTGGACTAGATGGGCCCTTGGCCTGATCCAGCAGGGCTCTTCTTATGTTCTTATTTCCCAACTTAGTTTGGAATTTCCAGTTAAAACCAGGTTCTCAAAGCAAGTTTCGGAGTGTACCTGGTTTTATTGTAATTGATGGCCAGACATTTATGTCACAACCAGATAAAGTTGTCTATGGATTCTGGTCCTTACACCAATGTTAAATCTGCATTAGGCTAGAAAAGAGTGAATCTGCCTAATAAGCTGAAGCCTTTTCCTTCACATGCACCTTGAATACATGCCCACAGCATTTGCCAGTACAGTATGTTTGTTCTGCTATTGTTGGCATGTAATAGGCAATTAGTCCACTCCAGGGAGTACTTCCTCTGTGCTGATAGGCAGGATGACTTGCTAATGTGACAAGGTAATTGATATTTTATTTATTTAAAACATTTATACACTGCCTTTCTACACTTTTGGAAGCTCAAGGCCAGCAGAGTTTGTTTCCTCCTGTCCACTCCAACTTAGTAGCCTACTTGCAGGAAAACGCACAGTTTCTGTGAAACCTTTTAGAACAGTGTTTCTCAAAGAACTTTTAGAACTTTGAGTGCTTGCGGAGGAGGGTCAGCAGCGGCGATCCCGGGGATCTCTGCCGCCCCCGAAAAAGCACCTGAAAACTGTTTTTAACTTACCGGGGCTTTGGGGGGGTTCGGGGAGTTCTGCGCGACCCTCCGCAGACCTCCCCGATCTTCAGATCGTGACGAAAACCAGAAGTGGTTGAAAATCACTGTTCCATGGCGATCTGAAGATCAGGCAAGCCAGCGGAGGGGTTGCGCAGGCCTCCCCGAAGCCCCGGTAAATTAAAAAAACCCCCATTTTGGGGCACTTTTGCTGCAGTGGCAATCTACGGGATCGCAAAGGGTCAGTTACTGGTTCCAATGGTGGGTCATAACCCACCACTTTGAGAACCACTGTTTTAGAATATCTCCTACATATGTATTCTGAGATTGTACAATTTTACTTTAATATTTGCCAGGTAATGTTCTGCTATATTCTAGAGATCTTGAGTCCTGTGTCCAGTAGCAGGCATGTGAAAATCAATGGGACTTCATTGGGATAGGAAAATTGTGCAGTACAAAAGTAGTTCTAACTTGCACGGTGGAATACACTATTTGCTCAGTTTTAACATTGGGTGTACTTCCCTAGCTTGCTCCTCGAGAAAAAGCAGCTATCAACTACAATCAAAAATTGAAAGAAAAATTCCAGCACCATCCCCAGATCAAACGTATAGCTCGTCATCGTCACTTACCAAAGGTCATCTATAGCCAAGCCAAGGAGCTACGCATCATGAGAGAAGCTCGTCGGCGGAAGTACACTTTGTTTTTGTTCTAACCTGTGAAATTTCATGCTGTGTTGAGTTGATGTAGTCTAGTGGCTGAGGAAATGAGCTGGCAGTCAGGATTTCCCTAGTTCAAATCTTGTCTCTGTTATATACACACACTATATATACACACTAGGTTATATATACACACTAGGTATATATATTTAAAGATGAGCACTGGAACAAGCTGTGGAATATCTTTCATTGAAGTTTTTAACACCACAAAAATTGGACAGGAATCTATTGGGAAGTCTCTATTGGACATTATTCTCTAAAGGGAGGAAGCTAGACTAGATAATGCAGTGATTATTTTCCAGCCCTGATCCTGTAATACTTGTTTGTTGAGCTAAGCAGTTTTATTGGCTTGAGTCAATAGGGTTGCAAAGGCAGGCCAAACTGGTAGTAATAGCACCTTATGTACAGGGAAAGCAAACAGGAGTATCGCTCCTTCTGCTGGGATCCAAATACTTGGAAGATCTTTAGAAGGAGAGCACTGAAAATCTATTCAGTATTTGTTTGTTTGTTTGTTTGTTTGGAAAGGAATTACTTATTAATTTGCCTAGAGGCAGCTTGTAGGTTATGGCCTAGTAGACAAGTTGATTGTGTTCCAAATATACTAAACTCTTTTCACATGAGTTAGAGTCACAGTTAGAATACTTGTAATATTAAACTAAGCAAAGAAGCAATTTTTTTTAAATTTCAATAAGTGGTAAAATATATAATCTTATTTTGATCTTTTTTTCACTCCAGGGAACTGAACCGTCAGAAACACAGCAAGCCTGGATCTGTACAACATGTATCTGAGAAGAAGAAGCACATTGTGGCTGTAGTGAAATAAGAGTTTGCAGAATTATCCTTTTTAATGTTTGAATTATATCCAGTTGTTACAGGATGTAATTATAAGATTTTTAAGTATTCTAAGTATTTTGTCCATTGCCAGCCATGTATGGTTATTTCATTAAAAGTATGGTTGTAAGAACCTGTGGTCCATTTTGCAGCTGATGTATGGGGTGTTTGTGCAAATTTTGAGAACTGTAGTGGCTTGCACAACTACTAATCAAATCTTGCATTGCTTTAAAAAGACACAAGTGCTGCGAGCACTGCTGACACACTAACAGCCCAATCCTATCCTATGCTCTGCTCAGTGGTCCAGCTATTTCAGTGCCGGCAATGCTGTATCCTGAGCAGAATAGGCAAGGTTGGAGATCTCCTTGAGGTAAGGGAACTTTTGTTCCTTACCCCAGGTAAAGCCCCAGTCTTTACTGGGCCTCCTCAGATCTGTGCCTGCCATTTTGGCGGCGCAAATCAAGGCTTCCCGTGTCAGGAGAAACGGGCCTGAGAGGGGGATAGGAAACGGTGTAAGCTGCTGCCGCCGATCCCACACCTCCCAGGCCCTGATCTGCCCAGCACCCCGCCCTACCCTACCCCAGAACAACCCCAGCTGCCATTATGCTGTCTGGCCCAGCTGCAGTGTACCTGGGCCGCACAATGTCTGGATCCGGCGCAGGCCTCTGCACTGGCCTATGGCTCGTGTATCATCTACATTGACCTCCAACTGACCACGTACCACCGGAAGAAAGTGCTGATGATATCATTGGCACTTTCTTCCAGGGGGGGGGGGGGAGTCTGCTGGCAGCTGCATCTTCAGCTTCTCTTCCCTGATTGTGGGGAAGAGAAGCCAAAGATGCGGACGCCCCAGTCTACCAGCAGCCACATCTTTGGCTTCTCTTCCCCATGATTGGAGAAAAGCAGCCAAAGATGTGGCCGCCCCAGTCACAGCCTGGTTGGATAGCAGCGTCCACATGACTGAGATGGCGGCTGCCACCTTCGCTGCCGGCAGGCTGCATACCACCAGCCTGTGTTCTGCGTACCATCAGTGGTATGTGTACCACAAGTTGGGAACCTCTGGTCTAGAGCATGCTCTGGTGGTGGTCACACAGGGTTTTTAATGTAGCTCTAGTAAATTTCGGTATGGGACATTTAGGGAATTGAAGGATGGCTTCTCAATTACAGTCCTAATCAAATAATGGAATGCATTAAATCACTTGGAGTTGCACACATTGTTTTTATTTACTGGTTCTTGGGGGGGGGGGGTGTGGAGAGAGAAGCAAACTCTGACTTTCCTTATAGTACCATTCCAGGATTTTGCAGTATGACTTTGACATTTTTGTAAACTGGTTTGATAGCAATGAATTCACCTTTTTAGTTTTTAGATTAAGTAAAAGTCCACAAATAGGCTTATACAACTTCCTGCTTGCAAGTTGGAAGGCTGGTGTCAGAGGTGAGCCTGGTCAGGCTCTGGCCAAAGGCCCAGTTGCCCAGACCAAATTTTGAATCTTCAGTACCTGGGGCAGTGGTAGCACCCAATGCACCACTGAAGGGAGGACCGTGGGGGGGGGGCTACAACAGGGTTTTGCCCCAGGGGCCCTACCAACCTGGTGCAGGCACTGGTAAGATGTGATGCCAAAGCAGAATGAAGCAATTGATGGGAAATATCTGAAGGAGTGTTCCTGTGAAAACCCATTTCCTCCCAGCCCACAGGTGTACACATTTAACTCCTGTTGCGTATATACACCCTTGGGTAAAAGTGCCTTATCAATATTTAATTGTAGTGTTTAGAAAAGGTTTCTTCAGTTTATCTGAATAAGCTTAAATTCAAATGGTTTCCTCAACACTGTTTTCCAGTTTTGTGCTTTCTGCAAAGGGCCAGTTCATGTATTATTTGTGAATGCTTTCTTAATTCACTAGAGTGGGCTATTAATTTGAGCAGTGTAGTATGTGAGCCAAGAGCTCATGGTGTTCAACCACTTCTGCAATCAGGGAAGCTTCAAAATGAGTCTTGAGAGCACAGATGTTACTGTATCTGAGAGTTCCTATGCATTACTCTGTGCAGCCATTACTATAAAGTGCAGAGCATTCTCATAAGTCAAGGAAGAATCTCATAAGTCAAGGAAGAAACAGCCTCATGTGTGAATCAATCTGGTCAAAGGGTGCAATCATAACAGAGTATTTCCATTTACTGCACTATGGTTAGTAATTGTACCATACTTTTAATTATGTCAAATGGTTAACATTTCATTCAAGATAGCAGGAGATCTGTAGGAACCTGCTCTGAATAATATTATATGTAATTCAGAATATACGTTTTGGCTTATACTGACCATTTGTTTTTTGCAGAATAATTACAACCAGAGTAAACTCTTCAATAATATTAGAATTTGCTAATTTACCGTAATATGACTAAAGTGGTGCTCGCTAAAGTGCCAAACCTCAGATAATTTTACTGGAATTAATCGTATCTGTGAATCAGATGGGATTGGTCTTTAGTGCAATTCTGCTTAAGTTATGTTTGTCATTTGAGAGTGCCAAATGAATCACTGATGTGTCAAAGCTGATTGCTCTTGTTGGGAAACTGCAGAACGATGTATCTTGAGAGATGGGGGAGGAGGCAGCCTGGACCATCCATCCTGTTTATTGCCTTAGGATGAAAACAGTGAGAGGAAATACAAGAACAAGATAGAAGAAATTTTACATTACAGAAGAGCAAAATTCCATTGGAATTGTGAATATATCATTCACATATGGAACTGTGAAAGTTCCATAAGAATGAATGGGAGTTCATATTATTTGAATGATACACATAAGACAATCAATATAAAAATATTGGTAGAGAGGGGAGAAGGCATATGGTATAATTTCAAATGTTTCCATAAAGAATTCTGAAAACTCTTGTTTACTCAGTTTCAACTGCTACTATATCCATAGACACTGGGATGATTGCTTATTTGGGTTGCTAAGACCCTCCTTGAGAAAGGTAATGTACTGTGTCAAAATTACAGCTGTCTGGAACTTGCTCAATAAAACAGTGATTATTATAATTGAATAAGCTGCTGCTTAGTGTCTTCCATTCCCTTTTCGGGTTCATTTGTGGAAAACGTATGTGGGCATGCCTTCTGCCTCGGCCCCATCCCATGGGGGGAGGTCCACATCATAGGGGGATAGGAATAAATGGTGTGGAGGATGGGGGGGGGAGAAGGATGGAGAGGCAAGAGAATGCTGCTAAGTAGGGTTTATTGCAGGGCTTTCTTTAGCTAAGGGGAGCAGGGAAGGTTAGGGAAGAGCAGTCGAGCTCTGCTGGCTTGGTTTCAGGAATCTCTTCTTGCCATGCCTCGCACTGACCACCACCTGTGGCCAAGAAGCCCAGTATCTGACTCTGGCCCAGAGGTGTTGGGGTCCTGGTGGGGGCTGGTACATGTTTTGGGAGTGGAGGAGGCCCTAGGTCCCTAAGGCTTGCGTGGGCTGTTCCCAGCTCTCCTCCCTCTCTTATGCAAGGCACTCCTACTTTTACTGTCCCCCCCTTCAGACTTTTCCACCTTACCTGTATTTCTTCCTTGCCTCTGTCTTCCTCCTCTCACAGCTTCCCTCGTCTTTCTGCCACTGTCTTCCTCCTCTCTCTGACCCTCAGCCCTTTGCTGTGTCTCCTTGTGGTCCTGGCCTGTGCTTCTGTCTCCTGCTTTACTCACCCTTCATTCTTGCTCCTTGCCGTTGCCTTCTTTGCCCACACCATCTGCCCGGCCCTTCCATCTTTTTAAAGCTCCCACCCCATCATGACTGCCCCAAGATTTATAGTTCTGATTTAAGCCACGTTATTTTACATATAAATACTGCAGCTAGATTTTTATATGCCCAGATGTGGGAAAATAAGGTTATACCCAATATGCATATGTTATGCATGAAATTGTTTGAGGTAATTGAAATGGTAATTGAAATGGATGTTCTAACAGAGAGAATGAGGGATGGTAATGTAGAAACAATACGATGACTATGGAGACCATTTTATATTGGATGGAGCATTATACCAATATTAGTTAGATTAAGTCTATTGAATATGATTTGAATAAGTATTTTGATTATGTTAAAGCAAATATTGTTGATGATGAATGGAAATTATTATAGAATGAAGATGGGCTTATGTAATTTTGGATCTTTAACAGTTAAAGGTGGAGGCTGCGAACAAACGCTTACCCATTGTTTTTTTTCCTATGTACTACCCCTTCCCCTGTCTGATGTATTTCCTTTCCCCATATCTTTAAATAAAAATCTTAAATTAAAAAAAAGACTGCCCCTAATCCCTTAATGGGATTAAGGCCAGCTTTGCTGCCGGCTTATTCCTGCAATACACTATGATGTCATCACCGGACAGGATACCTGGAACCCTGTCCCAATGCAGCAGCTCACAGCATTCCGGAGGTCCATGGATCACAGTGTACTTTAGATTACACAGGATTTCTGTAGAGTTGTCAAGTTGTTTCCAGCATGTATATAGTGCTTGAACCTCAACTATGGGGCATGTCACACATTTTTATTATCATTGTAAATGGTTCTGCTAGTTACTGCCAGAACAGGCCCAGAGCGTTATTGATATGTGGTTGCTTGTCAGAACTTACAGTGTCCCTTTGGAGAAATCCCACTAGATTCTACCTTCCTGTCAGTGCACAGATGTTGCTGGCTGGCCATTTGAGTTGCTATCCTGAAGTTTTTTGTAGCACATGGCTCAAGCAATTAAAACTGAACTTGAACAATATGCTGATACTTAGCACTACCTTTTTATAGCATCTGTATACATCTGGCAACTGGATGTACGTCTTGTTGGATAATAACAATGTTTGATTGGAAGGTCTTGTAACTTGAAACAGCTGAGAACACAGAGTTTGCAACCCCCACTGGAGTGTGTCAGCCTTAGAGTGGTCCTAGAACTTTGTACTATGAAAGTTAGATTGCAACACTGGCTAGAAATCTCTTCAAATGCTCCACCTGATGGGAAGGCTAAGATAATTTATTGCCAACTTTATTGTAACCATCATTCATGGTTTTGCATCCCAAAACTTGGCTATCATAAAGCACCATAATATGCACTTGAGTGTGGTGTGGATGCTGCAGATGCAGAGCATGCAGAATTTAGTGGCTGCCCTCCTGTATTGTCAACTCCAAACTGACAATTTCCACATTGAATTACTAGGTTGTTGGCACTACCCTATAGAGACAGACCAGACATTTACAGCCATTATTTTAACCCAACAACCTTCAAGGAGGAGAGAGAATAGGAAAAAAATCAGTCATCTGTAGAGGATCTGTGAGGTGGGACAATGAGGGGGAAAAGCATTGGCCTTCTAACTCACCTTCCTCCAGCCCACATCAGTTCTACAGCCATCCACTAACTGACTGACAGATTGGAGCCATGCAGGTGATTCTTGTACTATACCAGTTACAGGTCAAGGGACTTCCTTTGACAGCTGCAATCTTCTCCTTCCCTCCTTGCTCTATCTGGGATACTTTTAAATCCTTATTTGCTATGACTGTGGTATATCTATTTTCTCCTCTAGCTTCTTATCCCACTTCCCCAGAATTCATGCTTCTCCAGCTGTCCCTGCTCATTCCATGCTCACAGCATGTGTCCCTGATTTTGGAAACACTGTCTGGGAAGGAGCGGGACGAACTCTGCAGCATATAACAGGCCAGGCTGGCAGGGGTGAGTTCCACTGTGTGCAAACAGATCAACTGTCTAGGGAAGTTTCAGTGGGAGAAAAGCATATTAAAAGAATCCTGAATGTGGGGTGTGCTATCACAGGATTGCCAGGCAGAAGTCAAGCATGGAAATAAAAAGTTGTTTTGGGCAATGTTAAATCATTTCTAGAGAGAAGTCCAAATATCAATAAGACCACAAGCAAGTATTTCCTGTTACAGAGGTATGCCACCAGTAACAGCTACACTGATTATGATACACTTTTTATTACAAGTGATGCTCTTCTTGTTTAATTACTCTGAAGTTGCAACTCATCACTCTGGCAATGTGGAACGTTGAATACTGACCTATTTTAGCTGAATGAGAATGTAGGCACAATGCCAAGTGAATACAAACATTAAAATGCCAAGTAGTAAAAATAATTTGAGCATATATAAACTACTACATATATTGAAGAATAACGTATTTTAAAGATTAGAACTAGCTGAAAAAGCTAAAATACTGTATTGCACAAGAAATAGGATAGAAAAGAAGTACAAGAAACAAAACAATTTACAATATTTGTTTTCTTACCTGGAACATTTTGGGTTATTTAAAGATCATGCTGCTTTAACAATGAGAAAAACAAAAGGCAGACATTTAAAATGTGTGTGGACACAAATGGTTAGAGAGACGGCATGATAAATGTCCACATGGAGTGCCCGTGAAAAGAGTATTATTATCATAATTAGTATTATGTCTGACATGGTGGGCTGGCGTTTTAACAAATGACTTCTTAACAAAGTAAATACAGGTTGACCCACTGGGGTTGTTTTTAGTTGTTTGTTTTTAATTACTTGTTTTTAATTTTTAATGTATATGTATTTTAATGTTGTAAGCCGCCTTGAGTGCCCTCGCTGGGAGAAAGGCGGGATATAAATTCTTTAAATAAATAAATACCGGTAAATAAATTATGAGACGGGGACAAAATAAAAGAGGATATGATAAGGACCAGTTCAGCCTGGGTACATAGTTATTCCTTGGTAAAATTACCCCTTCTTATAAGACCTAGGAGACATCCACTTTCAGTTGAAGTAAGAAATTTAAAACCATTAAGGGCGCAATCCAACCCAAGCCTTATGTTGGAATAACGGTTGCTATTCCGGCGTTATTCCAGCGTAAGGCTAGGTCCGCCGGAATAGCGGCATTATTCCAGCGGACGCAGGAGTTGCGTCGGATGGACGCCGAAATTAATGCCAAAATTATTCCCCGGGGCTTATATGGTGTCCCTATATGGATGCGTGCTATGGACCGCTCTTTAAATTGGATCCAAGCTTTGTTCCTTCGGAAAATCCTTGGGTTACCAGTTTGTGTGGCATATGCCATGCTCTGCCTAGAGGCTGGTCTACCTCGGATGGAGACTGTGGCGTGGCTTAGATTCTTTAAATTCTGGTTAAGAGATTTCTATAATCTAGAGCAGGATAGCTTACTTAATAGACTCCTCCTGAATTCCGAGACCCCTTTTTGGGTAACCTATTTTGAAAAGAAAATTCAAACTGTAGGCCAGCCTGCCACTAGATACAGTTGGTTCACTGACTCATGAACAAGCATATAGTCCTCCAGCCAGCGAGACTAAGGGAGCTAGAGAGGCTGCAGCAAGTTTGCGCAGGCGCAGCCTCTCCAACCTTACATTTGATACCGCCGGCCAGCCGGGAAGGACGCGTCTGGCTGGCTGCCGCGCGGGGGTGGTAGTGTTCACGAATGCAGTAACAAAGAACACACCCACCCAGCGTGTACCCTCCCCCGGCTGCATTCGCCTGGCTCGTGTCGAGCTTGGGGGTGTGTCGAGCTCCGGAGGGGGTGCACTGCCGCTGCAGCGCCGCCGAAATTCGTCGACGCGGTGGCGGCAGTGCCCCTCCGAGCTCGACACCCCTGCACCTGGGGGCCCTTGTCCCCCCCATCCCCACCCTAACAATGCCTCTGTATGTATGGCCAATGGGCAGAGTAACTATAGCTCCTAAAATGCCTGCAAGATCGCAGGGTACCTCATTGGCAAGGTGTAATGTCATGCCTTCGGAGCTGCTCTATGGGAGATAGAGAGGGATTCCATCTAGGGAGAGATGCTGTTTATATGCCTTAGGAGGAATGGAATCACTCCAGCATATTACCCATTGTATAATGATCTTCGATTGAAATATTTATCGCCAATCTTGACAAATTGGTGATAAACTGGGTTGGGAGGATCAGGATAAAATATGGTTTATTTTACAGGGTGTCGATGAAGAAATAATGGAGAAAGTTGCAGTCTTCTTAAAGCAGATTGTAAAGAGGCGTAGTGTGAGTTATGTTGGAAGTGCACACTAGGCTATGTTGGAAGTGCACGCTAGGCTACAGGAGTCCCTACTCCCATACATGTTTTAGTGTTAGTTTTATTTATGTCTATGCTGTATGTTATGTCTATTTTGTATGTTTTAATTATGCCAGTAAAGGTTCTGACGAAAAGGCTGAGGTTCACACACGCCTAGAAAACTGGAAAGGAAAACAACTTCATGTGTAACATTTGAAAGACATCAACAATAAAATTGATAAAGAAAACACCTGGAAATGGCTGCAGAATGGACACTTGCTTGAAGAAAGAAACAAAGTCTCATCCTAGCTGCACAGAAACAGACACTTGAAACAAACTATATCAAAGTAAAGATTCAGAAGACCAGCAACAACATAAGAACATAAGAACATAAGAACATAAGAAGAGCCCTGCTGGATCAGGCCAAAAGCCCATCTAGTCCAGCTTCCTGTGTCACACAGTGGCCCCACCAGATGCCTCAGGGAGCACACGAGACAACAAGATACCTGTGTCCAGTCGCCACTCCCTTGCACCTGGCACAGAGAAAACCCACTTCTAAAACCAGGAGGTTGCTTATGGCTTGTAACCTGTGATGGTCTTTTCCTCCATGAATTTGTCCAAACCCCTTTTAAAGGCATCTAGGCCAGGTGCCATCACCACATCCTGTGGCAAGGAGTTCCACAGATGAATCACACGCTGGGTAAAGAAATATTTTCTTTTGTCTGTTCTAACTCTCCCTCCACTCAATTTTAGTGCGTGTCCCCTGGTTGTGGTGTTGTGCGAGAGGGAGAAGAATTTCCCTCTATCCACTCTCTCCATCCCATGCATAATTTTATAAGTCTCAATCATGTCCCCCCTCAGGCGCCTTTTTTCTAGGCTGAAAAGCCCCAGACGCTGTAGCCTTTCCTCGTAAGGGAGGTGCTCCAGCCCACTAATCATTCTGGTCGCTCTTTTCTGCACCTTTTCCAATTCAGCTATATCCTTTTTGAGGTATGGTGACCAGAACTGGACACAATACTCCAGATGTGGCCTTACCATCGATTTGTACAAAGGCATAATGATATTGGCCGTTTTATTCTCAATCCCCTTTTTAATGATCCCGAGCATGGAATTGGCCTTCTTCACAGCCGCCGCACACTGGGTCGACACTTTCATCGACCTGTCCACCAGGACCCCAAGATCTCTCTCTTGATCCGTCACAGACAACTCAGAACCCATTAGCGTATATGTGAAATTTTGGTTTCTTGCCCCAATGTGCATCACTTTGCACTTACTTACATTGAAGCGCATCTGCCATTTTGCTGCCCATTCTCCCAGTTTGGAGAGATCCTTCTGGAGCTCTTCACAATCCCTGCTGGTCTTTACCACCCGGAAAAGTTTAGTGTCATCCGCAAACTTGGCCACCTCACTGCCTATCCCCAAGTCCAGGTCATTTATGAATAAGTTGAAAAGCACCGGTCCCAAGACCGATCCTTGGGGCACACCGCTTTTCACCTCTCGCCATTGTGAAAATTGCCCATTGACTCCCACTCGCTGTTTCCTGGTCTTCAACCAGTTCCTAATCCACAAGAGGACCTGCCCTCTTATTCCCTGACTGTGGAGTTTTCTCAGGAGCCTTTCATGAGGGACCGTGTCAAACGCCTTCTGAAAATCCAGATATATAATATCCACGGGTTCGCTCGCATCCACATGCCTGTTGACCTTTTCAAAAAATTCTAACAGGTTTGTGAGGCAAGACTTCCCCTTGCAGAAGCCATGCTGACTCTCCCTCAGCAGAGCTTGTTCTTCTATGTATTTTAAGATTTTATCCTTAATGAGACTTTCCACCATCTTCCCTGGAACAGATGTTAGGCTGACCGGCCTGTAGTTCCCCGGGTCCCCCCTCCTTCCTTTTTTAAAGATTGGCGTGACATTAGCTATCCTCCAATCCTCTGGCACAGTGGCCGTTTTAAGGGACAAGTTGCATATTTTGGTCAAGAGGTCAGCAACTTCATTCTTGAGTTCCTTCAGAACTCTTGGGTGGATGCCATCCGGGCCTGGTGATTTATTGATCTTTATTTTGTCAATTAAGTCTGAGACGTCTTCTCTTTTAACCTCTATTTGACTTAATTCTTTAGTCAGGGGAGACCGTTCCGGCAGCGGTATTTGCCCGAGGTCTTCTGCCGTGAAGACAGATGCAAAGAACTCATTTAATTTAATTTAACTCATTTAATTTCTCTGCAGTCTCCAAGTCCCCTTTTATCACCCCTTTCTCTCCCTCACCATCCAGCGGACCCACCGTTTCCCTGGCAGGTTTCCTGCTTCTAACATATTTGAAGAAGCTTTTATTATTCCCTTTTATGTTGCCTGCCATACGTTCCTCAAAGTCTTTCTTGGCCTCCCGTATCATCTTTTTACATTTCTTTTGCCACAGTTTGTGCTCCTGTTTATTTTCCTCATTAGGGCAAGACTTCCATTTACGGAAGGAAGCTTCCTTGCCTTTTATAGCCTCCTTAAACAGTGGACAGTAAATAGTCCACTTTGTAAGATGAAAGAGTCGACCATATGGTCAGTGCTTGTAGTAAGATCACCCAAATTGACTATAAAGAATGTCATGATAGAGTAGTAGGTTCACTGAAATCTTTGCAAACAATTCAATTTACTTTCACACCAAAATTCCTGGGAACATAAACCTGATAAAATCACTGAGAACAACCAATCAAAGATTCTTTCAGACATCAGATTACTGACGGATAATGGATAAACACCTAGAACACAATACACCAGATATAACAGTAGTTGACAAAAAGTAAAATCAAGTTTGGATCACTGATATTGCAGTCCCAGGTGACAGTAGAATTGAAGATAAAGAACATGAGAAGATCACAAAATATCAAGACCTGCGAGTAGAACTTGGGCGTCTCTGGGAGATGGTCAATATTGTGCCAATTGTCATTGGAGCCCTTGGAGCAGTGCCTAGAAATCTGAAGAAGCACTTCGGCATTCTTGGCCTTGAGCAAATTACAGCTCAGCTCCAGAAAACAATGTTGCTTGGAACAGCAAGAATCCTACGAAGATATCTCTGCGAATTCCAGGATCTTGGCTAGATCCCGAAATGTAGACTATAACCAGCCCAGCATAGGCTGTGATGAAGTAGTAAAATAAATAATAATAATAATAATAATAATAATAATAATAAATAATGTGAAGGGGCTTTTCCAGACAGACATGTTTGTATAAAGACAACGTACAGTGATCATGCCTTTCTGCAAACCAGGGTAATCCAGCCCTGTCACATCAGAATTTGTTTCACCCCCTGAATCTGCAATAGCTGACTTGTATGTGTGCACACATAGCTGGTTATAAAGAAAAGGACATTATTTATGAGAACTCCATACCTAGAGAGAGAGAGAGAGAGAGAGGGAGACCTATATGCTTGCTATCTAGCTGGAAAGGGGATTCTGGGAAAAAGAGGGAAGGAAAGCTACCCTGAGATTAGCAACGCACATCTAAGAGAAATGTACTGGAATAAGTAAGAGGGGAAACCTCACACCTCATCTGGCTAGCTTTCTATCTATATTGCCCCCTTCAGGTGCAAGATGCTTGTGCAATGTTTGCACCTTTTTCCACTTCCAACATTGGTGAACTTTGGAACAAGAACCCACATACTTAGATGTGATCTTGGTTTCCCACGGTGGCCCACCAGCTGCCTCCAGAAGGCCCATAAGCAGGAGAGAAAGGCATATTTCTCTCCTACTCTCCCACTTCTTAAATGTTTTAATTTGTATCTCACCTTTCTCCTTAAAACAAGGAATTAAGGTGGCTAATAATCAAAATATTAAAACCATAAAACACAGCAATAAATACAATAGATCTAAAACATCAAAATTAACATAATAGCAATGCAGCATATTAAAATAATTTTCACAAACCGAAAGTGTCCTGCAAGAAGATTACTGGAGAGGTAGTTAATTCAATAGAGAGGGAGTTCCATAGCTGTAGTGCTGCTATAAAGTAGATCCTTCCTCTTGTTGCGGCCAGCTGAGCCAATGACCTCATGGGCAGGTTTTCTCTACCTTGGCCCTAAGCTGTAAAGGGCTTTAAAGGTCAAAACCAGTGCTCTGAATTAAGCTTGGAAATGAATCAGCAGCCAGTGCAGATGGAGAAGCAGTCTGAAGTGATGCTGCTTGGAGATAGTGTTCTACAGAATTCATTTAGTAAATGGCAATTTAGGTGGTGCCCTGAAAATATTAGATATTTGGGCATTTCAATACCCAATGATATATCATATTTGATTCGGTTAAATGTTGATAAATTGGTTGCTGATATTGCATTAGATTTGGAAAGATGGGCACCGTTAAATATGTCCCTTTGGGGCAAAGTTAATGTTCTTAAAATGAACGTCATATCACGTATATTGTATGTTCTTCGAGCTATCTTATATACCTCAAAGATATTTTAATAAAATATATAGTTTGTTTAGGAATTTTTTCTGGGAATCAGCCCAGCCTAGGATTTCTCTTGAAAAGGTAAAGGTGACCCCTGACAATTAAGTCCAGTCGTGTCCGACTCTAGGGTGTGGTGCTCATCCCCATTTCAAAGCCGAAGAGCCAGCGTTGTCCGACGACGCCTCTGTGGTCATGTAGCCGGCATGACTCTCCTTGCCGCAGCGCGTAGCATGCAGCTGGAACATGGAGCGCTGTTTACCTTCCCGCAAGCGGTACCTATTTATCTACTCGCATTAACATGCTTTTGCCAGGTTGGCAGGAGCTGGCCAAGCAACGAGAGCTCACCCTGTCGCGGATTCGAACTGCCGACCTTTCGTTCGACAGCTCATGGTTCAGGGGTTTAACCCACTGCGCCACCCGCTGGCCTAGGATTTCTCTTAAGCGGATGCAATTGCCCTTTAGTGAAGGTGGGTTTAACTTACCAGATTTTAGTTTATATCACCAAGCTTATCTATTAATATCTAATAATCTCTGGGATGACCTTCCAGAGAAACCATCTTGGACGATATTGGAAAGGGAATATATTGTCCCACTGCGTAAATGGACAGTTTTAGGATCCATCCATTCAAATAAAAATCAGATTCCAATAGCTTTATCTTCAATACGATACCTTTGGAAAATAATAGCTCGTAAATATAAATTCGATCCTTATTCTCATGCTATAATTACTTTGTGGATGAATCCAGAATTAAAGATAGGGAAGGAATCTTTTATATGGAGAGCATGGGCAGGTAAATCGATCTTAACTTTAGACCAAATAATTGATAAAAATGATGAATTTCTTTATTTTATTAGTTTAAAAGATAAGTATGGATTGCCGAACTCAGCTGAATGGCAATACTTACAATTGGTGCATTTGTTAGAAACTAAATATGGTCCATCTGCTTTATTTGCCTCAGAGTCCCCTCCGCTTTTAGGAAAACTCATAGAGTCAAATGACAAGAAGAAATCTACCATTTTTGTATATAAATATATGAAGTCATGTGACAAATATGATACTTTAGAGATACAGTATGTGAAAAATGGAATCAGGAACTTAGTCGACCTATTTTACATAATCAGTGGATGACAGCATTAAAAATGTCTCTAACATCAATGGACCTTGGGTTGCGATTAATTCAACAAAAAATTATGTTTTGTGTATATTGGACACCTCAGCCTTTGTATAGTAAAAGGATAATTGCTGAATCCAGGTGTTGGAGATGCAATATGTTACATGCATCCTTGACACATATGTTATGGTCATGTTATGGTCATGGTCATAACTGGATTTTGACCATATGTTATGGTCATGGTCATAACTGGATTTTGACCATATGTTATGGTCATGGTCATAACTGGATTTTGGGAAGAAGTGATTAATATTATTAAGATTGTAACTAAACAAAGATTGATATTTACTGATGTAAATGTAATTTTGAATTATATACCCGTGACCTGGAGATTGACTTTTTATCAAAGAAAGTGGATTCTCTGCACCCTTACGACAGCCAAGAGAATGATTTTGAAAAATTGGAAGGATAAAAGCCCACCATCGATCGTTCAGTGTTTGGATAACCTTTTGATGCTTTCTAATTTTGAACGATTGGCCTATAGGCATCAATTATGGATGGATATATATGAAAATTTGGAAACCGTTCCTTGATTTAAAATATTGTTAGAAATGTTGTCAACACTTTTTTTTCTTAGTATGCGGGATTGATGTTAGTTACTAAAATGTACAACTCATGTTATGATTTATACCCTCCTTTCATATATTTCTTTTTTTTTTATGGGTTTGTCGCTCCACTTTTTTTCTTGCTTTTTTTGCTATAATTGCTGTTTTTTTCTATTCTGTAGATAATGGTTGATTTTGTATACGGGTTATATGTCACGCACCAAACGAAAATGAAAAATAAAGTTAATTTTAAAAAAAGCAGTCCAATAGAGTCAAACCACCTTGCCCTCATCCCCACACGGGTCACTGCATTCGGCATTAATTGCAGTTGCAGAACAACCTCCAAAGGCAACCCTGTATAGAGCATGTTGCATAATCAAATCTAGATGTCACTAGTGCATGGACCACTATGATCAGGTCTGAACAATTCAGGTAAGGTCACAGCTGGTGCATCAGGTACGGTTGCAGGTGGCCACCACTGCCACCTGAACATCCAGTGCTAACGATGAATCGAGAAGTATGCCCAAGCTGCAGACCTGTTCCTGAAGAGGGAGTGCTACCCCATTCAGAACCAATACCTGTGCCATAGAATTCCTAACCAAGACCTGCTTTTGGTCTGTATAGATTTAATTCAGCTTGTTAGCCCTTATCTAGTTTCCCACTGATTCCAGACATTGGTCAAAGGTTTCCACAGAGTCCCCGCTATTAGATAATGGAGAGAGATAAAGCTGGGTCTCATCTGCATATGGATAACAGCCAACTCCAACTGTGAGGATCTCTCCCAGAGGATTCATGTGTAGATGTTAAATAATATGGGTGGAAGACTGACACTGCAGCATGCCTCAAGTCACAGGCTAGGGCTATAAGTAGGAGCAGACCCACTGGAAAACAGTGTCTCCCAGCCCCAGTCCAACCAGTTGCTCCAGAAGGACACCATGATTGATAGTGTCAAAAACCACTGAGAGGTCCAGCAGGACCAACAGGATGCACTCCCTCTGTCTATTCCCCAGCACAGATAATCAACTGAGGCAAATAAAGCTGTTTCTGTCTCAAAATGTGGCCTGAAGCTAGATTGAAAGGGGTCCAGATAAGTCATTTCATCTAGAAGACCCTGAAGCTGGGTTGCTACTACCTGTTCAATTTTCTTGGCCAGAAATGGGAGGCTAGAGATTTGTCCAGTATAGTAGGACATGGATGACCTCTTCAGCAGGGGGCAAACCACTGCCAACCTTGACGCTATTAGCAGCATCTGATGGCTTTAAAGTTTCTCCTACTGAACAGCAGCCGTTCTCTGCACAGCAACAAAAACCATTGATCCTTCTCAATCCTCCTCAGAGGGATTGAGACATCAGTTAAGAGTCCTTGTAGTAGACAGCAAACTCCCCCACACTATGAATAGCAAGCAAGGCAATTATTTACATCCTGCCTCCTCTTTGTTTGTCTTTGCTTTCCAACTCATTGCACATATCAAGCCATTAACACACACTTGCACCTTGGTCAAGCTCTCTCTGCCCAGTTTTCTTTCTCTCTCTGTTGCTCATTATAGAGCCTGTTTTTCCTGAAATCTTGCTTGTACTCCTGGATAAACTATTTAATAACCATAACCATACCATGCTAGCTTCCCCCCTGTTCAGCATGATCTATGATCCCTCCTTCCTCCACAGAAAACCAAGCTGGCGCAGGTCCAAGTTAACCTGTTGCAGCTGCTATGGCTTACAAATGTCCCCCTACCCTGAGGAGACCTCCAGCAGCTAAAAATCCCCCATGGGATGCAGCGTAGCTAAACATCGTTGCATCACTGCACGGGAATTTACGTTGGATTGGGCTGTGAGGCTATATTTTACATAATAGTGCTACTGTGTTGGATTCCAGATTATTTCCTTGATCAGAATGCAGATGAGCTCTCACTCTCTACTTTCTGCCTGAGTTTATTCTCTTGTTTTATTCCCCAGTCTTTGTTGTGTATCTCTTTTCCCCTACTTAATTTTTTATATCTGCTGAAGAGCAAATCTTGCTACCCCAAACAGCACACCTAAACAACCACTGCCTGCTGCTGCTTCTTGATTGAATGGCTCCTTTGAAACTACATTTGCTGCCCATTTTACAGAGGGTAAACTACTGAGGCTGAGAGACAAGTGATTTGTCAAAGACCGCATACTGAATGCAAAACAGAGGTTGAGACTGAGCCTCAAACATTGAACTTCCAACACTTATTTCCCATCTATGTTTTCTCCAAAGTTAATTTACCACCCATATCACCCCAAATCAATTTCCCATCATTTAATTTGCCCCCGTGACAGTCATTCTCCTCAGCCATTTCAAAGGAAGAAAAGTACCATTTTTTTCCTCACCTCAGTTATGTCTGCTCAAAGGTTTATTTCAGTGCAGCCCAACCATCTTTTGCTCTGGCTGCAGTTTAAGAGTGTGGTACTGTACGCAGAGAGCAGAGATGTGAAATTTAAAATGGGCAGCTGCTATCAATCAGCAGCCACGTGATGTGCCAGCCAGCCAGTCAAATTTGCCTGCACTACACTAACAGCGCAATCCTATCCAACTTACACCACTGGTGTAACCAGCGGCAGGAGGCTTTGGAGGGGAGATTAAAATCCCTATTTGAATCCCCCTTTGGAGGGGATTTGAATCGCCTTTCCGTTCTGGGGCCTCCCATTCTTGCTGCACTGGTGGTGTAAGTTGGATAGGATTGCGCTGTAACTCCACCATGCTCCTCCAACTAACAAGCTCTCCACCCCTTTCTAGGGGCTGCCTAAAATCTGTTTGCCTTGAGGAGAAGGGAAGAAGCACCCAAGCCAGGGAGCTCATAACATCAGTTCCTGATGCGATTAGCACTGACTAGAGACAACTCTGTTTTATATTAAGTAATTTTTGTTGTTGGTTTAATATTTTTAAATTGTAAATTGAGTGTCAAGGCAGAAAGCTGGTATAGAAAGGTAGTCAGTAAATAAATAAATAAGAACCAGTGCAATGGTCCAGTCTTACTTCAGATAAACTGCTTTGGATGGTAGCCTGAGAAAGCAACGCAGTCTTCAAGAAAACTCTGGCATCCAATATATACATTGTAATGCATGTGCTCTTCTTGGCCATGGAAAACATCATGTCTGCCACTGAGGGAGTTTGCTGGTCTGTATCTGTACTTGTTTTTCCCAGTTCTGAATCTGTGCTTACTGATTCTGAAAGTAACCCTCAGCACTTCAACCTGTTGAAGTCTGAGTTCGACTCGCGGGCGGGGCGCCCTTCGGGAGATGGCGCCCGGAGCCGGTGCTCCGCTTGCTCTGCCCTAGTTTCGCCTCTGCCCGCCACAGGTAAGTCAGCAGGGGGGGCAGGCGGGAGGTGGGCAGAATGGGGGACAAGACTGGGATGGGGTAAACTGAATACCACTGACCGGAAAGGCGGTGGACGTGGTATTGGCAGCAGCATTGCCGCCGATACCCTACCTCTCTTCCTGCCCTCAATCTGCCTTCTTGGGTCTACTTGGACCTGTGCCAGCTATATAGACTCTATATAGCTGGTGCAGGTCCAAGTAAAGTCAGCGGGGCAGCGAGGGCTTACCCTGAGGCAAGGGAACAAATGTTCCCTTACCTTGAGAAGGTCTTCGTGTCTTGAAACTCCCCCACAGGATGCAGCACACACCCTGCTGGCATGACTAAGCGTGCAGGGAGTTAGGTAGGACTGGGCTGTTAATCTGCAAAATGTTAAGCAAACCGGTCAAAGTCAAAGGGAAAGAAGCCTGCTGGCCACATTACATGAAAATCACTGACGGTGCAGCAACCACACAATTCAATTTGGCCAAACGGTGGCTGGCCAGCAAGCATATGTCTTTTGCCATACAGTACTTCAAATTTTGAGGACTGCAACAAGACTGAGGCCATTTTTCAAGAGGGAATAGGGAACATAGGCAAAGGGAGGAAAGCAAAGAAATAAACCACACATTCCATGTATTTGAGATTTTTAAATATAATTATTTTGAAGGAAAAGCTGTGCCCAAGATGCTCTAGTCCAAACAGTTACATCAATAAAATACCTTAAAATAACTAGCAACCAATTAACACCCGGGTGGATAATGTTCTCCTCAGTAACTGGTGCGTCAGTGGGTGGAAAATTACTACTATTGCCTGGCTTTAGTTTGGCAAATCCGTCTAACAACAGATGCGCCAGCCACAGGCATAGTACATGATTGACCAGACCAACTAGGGAAGTCCTTTTCTCACATTCTGTTTTCTGATCAGGAAGGCAGGGCTCTCCCCAAGCCAACTGATTGCGGGTCAACCAGGACAACCTACCTGAGTGGAACCAGGCAACGGAGCCAGTGGGTTGACAGGCTGTGTGAGCAGTGCTGCTGGATCTGCACAATTTCTGCCAAACAGGTCACAGACACTCTCTGCAGCTAGTTCAGTAGTGAGGGGCTAGATGGATTACTGGTTCAAATAAAGAAAGAGACCGGGTTTTTTAGAACAAGCAGGGATTTATTTTTAAAACAGTCAAGTGCGATGTTACCTGTCAATAAACATTCTGAAATAAATCTTAAATAGATTGGTCACCATGTTCCAATTCAGCAACAGGTTATTACAAGTGCACACAAAACAACTGCTGTGTTCCAATGCAACTACAGCTATTTTACAAATGCACACCATAAAGGTGGTGCATTCCTATGTAACATCAGGTAATTATAACACCTATTACAAATGAACATGCAACAAGAGCTGGCAAATGGGTTCACAGAAGGTGGATCATGGATGTCTCACAGATAAGTACAGCCACATGGATTTTGGCTGCATTTAACATGCATTTCCCACATGGAAATGAGCAGAAACACACATGGCAACAAGGCAAAACCATTGCAAAGCACCAATGTGAACCAGAGTGTGGCATTATTTTTATGTTTGCTATCTCTGGAGGCTCTTGTGAACTGTAATTTGACTGTGAATTTGGGGGAATTCCATACAAAGATGGTAAGAATTTGTAGATGTGTGGTACTCTCTTGGTTTGTGATTTGTTCATACATGCCGAAAATGTTGGCCACAGCTGCACTAGTGTCAAGCACAGGTGATCACATCCTTGTGTTCCATGTTAATTAAATAAGCCCTAAATAGTAACTGTTCTCAAACATTGATTAGAACCCATACATTACCCATTGTGAGTCCCTGCGTTTGTTTTCCCTGCTAACTTGGCAAACAGGCACCTTTTAAAGTAGTGCTCACTTTATGTTTAGCAAGGGGAGAGCAACTGTCCCTATTCAACCCAGAAAACCATGTTCTCTATTGGCTGTTTGCAGGGTGTTTCTTTTGCATGTTTTCTTAGACCTTTACCTTATCGTGCCCTCTTTGGGCAAGGGACTACTTATTTAATGTAGCGTGAAAGGATTCATGGCCAGATACGATGTTCAACGAAACAGGTAATATGGGATTAAAAGCCATGTATTTTTCTTAAAAGGAACAATAAAAATTTTTAAAACAAGACCCGATGTTGCAGCTTTTTTTCTCTACTCCACATACCCGTTTTAAAAGTACACGAAGGAACAGCCAAAGTGACAGCCAAGATAAAAGTTTTTGTTTCCTTGCAAAGTCAACGTTTCCTCCTAATTTCCTAGGACATTGTCAAGACAGGCACAGTACAGGTTACTGTTAGATGACAGGTTTTAAAACTTTTAAAACGGGTATGTGTTTGGAGTAGAGAAAAAAAGCTGCAACATGGGGTCTTGTTTTAAAAGTTTTTATTGTTCCTTTTAAGAAAAATACATGGCTTTTAATCCCATATTGCCTGTTTCGTTGAACACTACTTATTTATTTTGCTATGTAAACCACTTTGTGAACATTTTTGGCAAAAAGTATAATAATAATAATAATAGTCTTTCTGCTCTCCCTTGTTATATACAGTATAGCCTTCTGTACCCTATTAGCACTCCCCTGTTGCCTTGGCCAACTGTCAATCATTTACTGTGCCACGCCTAAATGTGAATATGACAGGGTGGATTAAGGGTTATTATGATGTGAAACTAATCCATGTTTGCTGCTCTTGAATATGTGCACCGGCTGAGGCCGAGCAGTTTCAAGACTGGAAGCTACCTCAGCTCCCCTTTCTATTGACTCTGCAAGTCGTGCTCCTTCTTCTTCCTCCTCCAGATTACCCGGGGCCTTGCCGTGTCCCTTCACCCCATCCTCCTCCCTCATAAGCCGATTTTCTAGGCCCGCCTCCCTTCTTCTCGTCACCCCCCTTTCCCGCCTCGTTCTTTTCCCGCCTCCATCGCTAGAAATAGCGGCTGTGATCGCGCATTTATCTGTCACCGACTCTCTCCCCTCCAGCGACTGGGCCCAGCCAGGCCTCCCGGTGCGCGTCCCCGGTGCTTGGCTCCTCCTCCACTTTGCCTCGCGTGATTTTTATCGCATTCGCATCCAATCCTCCCCCCCCCGCCACTTCAGTGAGTTTATAAATAAATAAGGGAAGCCAAATCCTGCCGTCCCCTCCTTCCCTTCACACCGTCTCCCCTCCCCCGTTGCCGACGCCCGTCGTGTTGGTGGCAGACGCCGGCTCTAAAGACTGGGAACTGGGAAGCGGCTTTTCCCTCTCCCAGCCCGCATTTTTTTTTCCCGCTCCCGCGCCTTGGGCGAGAAGGCAGAAACGTCGTCGCTGGGTTGGGGGGAACTGGGAAAAGCGAGCGAGAGCAGCGGGGAGGAAGATGAGGAGCCCCTTCCCGTGATTCCCGCCTTTTTTCCTCCTTTTCTCCCTCTGTTTGTTTTTTAATTCCGCGATGCGATGGGTTAGGCGGCTCGTAGCCAGCAGTGGAGCTGAGAGAAGAGCAGCCGAGCGAGGCGGCCACGAGAGGCGGCGACGGCGGGGCCTTGCTGAAGCGCGGGTGGCAGAAACAGCAGCAGCTGCTGGTGGTACTGAAGGAGGAGGAGGAGGAGGAGGCTGCCGGCGAGAGCTGCTTCGCCCCACCACGGTCCTCTCCATGGACAGCGGGTTGGAATTATGAGCCGGCTGGAGCTGCTGGCGCCCGGGACTCGCCCTCGGCCTCGCCCCCAGGGATTTTCTCCCGCTCTGCGCTTCAGGGTGTCAGCGGGGCTTCTCTCTCCTCGTCAGGATCAGCATCACTACTATAGCACAGGCCAACACGACGCTTCGCCCCCTCGGCCCGTCCCCCCAGCCCCCGGCCCTGCCGCTTCACCTGGGCTGCCGCTGCCCTGGCGCTGCTCTCAGGCGACCCCCTCTCTGACCAAAACCAGGGGGCGCCTTCGGCTGGCGTGAACCCCCTGCTCGTTCTCCCTCCACCGGCTCACCTCCTCATCCCCGCATATATTCATCCACCCCACGACCCCTGACTCGCCCGGCTCTTCGGCTGCAGGTTGCTGTGCGCTGTGCTTGACCCCCACCCTCACCCCTCCCTCATTTAGTACGTGTCCCCTTCTCCTCAGTCTCTCCGGGCTCTGCTCGTTCCTCCTCTTCCTTGGTCTCTCCCGTCCCAAACCATTAATATTGTCTGACTCCCCCCATCAGTGAGCAGGTGACAGGATTTGTGCGTGTCGAGGGGGGAACCCTCACTGTTGCTCCCCCCTCACCACCCCACGCACCTTCCTCCCCCTCACACACAAGGACGCTGTCCCCCCCCCCGCAGGGCATTAATTAGGCTGCCGATTGATTAAAAACGTGTATTGATTTGTATGTATTTCACCCAGCGCTGGTGGCGGCTGCTGCTTTTGCTGCTGCCACCGCCTGAGTTTAGTCCAGTGTTTTCCAATATAGAGTGTTGCTGAAGCTTCATCCACCAAAAATGTCGGCTCCTGTTGGGCCCCGGGGCGGCCCTGCGCCTCCTCAGCCTCCTCCATCTCAGTCCGAGATGCCCGACCTCAGCCACCTCACAGAGGAAGAGAGAAAGATCATCCAGGCCGTCATGGATCGCCAGAAGAAGGAAGAAGAGAAGGAGCAATCCGTGCTCAAGTAAGGACTATAGTATTTTCCTCCCTCTTCTTCACTGTTTGTTGTTGGTTTTGTTCTCTGCCGTGTGGCCCATTCAGTAGCGGACGAGGGAGGCTTTCCGCCTTCTCTGGGGCATTGCCTGGCTTATGTGGGGCGGGCTGAGTCGGATGGGGCTGATTTTGGAGAAGCAAAGACGCCTGCTCGCTGGTGTATTTGCGCCGTGATTCTGACTGCCTCTTGCCCCGTCCACCCTTGCTGGCGGTAGGGGAGGAAAAGAGCAAGTGGCTCCCTCTCCTCCTCCGGTTGCAGGCTCCTATTCGCCGTTCAGGCGTGGACTGGGGCCAGGCACCCAATATGGCCGCACAGGTGCTGTTGTCACCCGGTGTGCGCGCGAAGCGGATGGTCTAATAAAGAGGTGGCGGTGGGGAAAGGGGCCTCGCACGAACTAGGCTCACGCTAGCGTCCAGGGGCGGCTCAAGCGGGCCTTTCGCCGCAGCCGCCACCACAGTCTCTGCCCCCTTCGCCTCCTGCTTCGTCTGCTCTTTCCGCACACCCTGGGCATAACGGAGAGATGTACTGCCGCCGAGGCCTAGGCTTGCTACTATCTGGCTCCGGGTGGGTTTGCAAGAGCCGCCATCTTCCTCCAGCAACGTGTAGCTCTCCCACCCATGTTTCACCGGACCTTGCTGCCCACTTGGCGGGCTGGCAAGCAGCCTTTCTCTCTACACCTGTGGGTCCAATCTATAGCAGCACAGACAGAGGGTGCACGCCTTGCAGGCCACAAGAGCGAGCGCCACAGACTCACAGCTGCCGAGCTGATCAGGAAACTTCAGCACCAGGGAACTGTCCAGGCAGGGTTAGAGAGGATTGGTTTGTGGTACTGCTGACACTAACTCCCAGCTCCATCGCCTCCCTTTCCCTTGCAAGTTGGTTCAGTTCTTACCCACTGCCAGTAGATTCAGGAGGTTCTATGTTTTCTATGAATTTTTGTTTTTTACATGTATGCGTTGTGGACAATGAGGTCTTGTTTGCTGGCTTAAATGCAAACTTTAGGAATCTTGCAACATTCTGTATTTTTTTTTGTCCCTCCTAAGAACCATTATTTTTTTCATAATGTGGAATGATTTGGTTTGTGGACATGATAGTCTTTGACGTTTTTATGTAAACAATATGTAAGCATACATAAAATGTCCCTTTTTCTTATGTAATGGCCATACTGACCTCTAAATTATTCTTCATTGCTTTATAATAAAAGTTATTCCAGTACTGCCATAGCACATACTGATGTGTGTTATTTTTTAGAAACAGACACAGTGTAACATTTTGTCACAATGTCAGAATAAATGCTTGTGAGTTTAAATACTGCTAAAAATACCCTACCAAATTACTAGGCAATCATAGTGATGTTAACCCATTGTCTCATTGAACTGCTGATTCAAAATCTGCAGCTGAGAGTGTCCCCTTGGCTCCTGGACTTAGCTGATGGTTTGTATTGGAATCAGTGTATCATTAGCAATGTGACAATGGACAAATAAATAATTGTTTCCAGGTAATTTTTATCTCAATTTAAAAGGAGACAGGAGCTGAAACTTTCATACTATTCTTAAGCTTAACAGTAATAATGAGATGTGGGCTTTGAGGAAAGCCAATCACATTCTGTCATTCCAATTCTAAATAATAAATTTAGTAACTTGCACCATCAGCAGACATTTGTCTGCCATGTGATTGCTACATCTTAAAATATGCATTTTAAATGTATCAAATACTGTATATCAGATTAATAATGTACACTTTTGCTTTTAAACTGCAAACAAGCAGTCAGATTCTACATAAAGCATTGAGATTGCCAACCATTAGCATTTAAAATGGATTTGGCACCTTTTGTAGTTACTAATTGTACTTACATACACAGTCAGTTACTAACAGCACAATCCTATGCATGTTTACTCAGAAGTGAGTCCTGTTAAATTCAGTGGAACTTACTGCCAGGGAAGTGTGTATAGGATTGTAGCCTATCCCCCCCCCCCCGTATATTAAACATGATGGTTTTAACTGCAGATATACTATATAACAAATATATTCTTCTGTGTTTTTAAAAGCAAGGTGAGTTTATAGCTGGAATATCTATCATAATTATTGATAAATAGGTTAGTGCAAAGTTGTTCAGCAGTAGTTTTTGAAAGGCTGATTTAACAGACATAAGTAAATGTTTATATAGTACCTATAATGTCCTGCTGTGATAGGGTTTATCACATGATGAAATTTGTATGAGAACAAATATATATAGTTGCAGCAAAATATGTGCAATATTCATTGCAGAATTTAGGTGAAAATCACAGGCATCCACATTCATTTCGCACTCATACTTCCCCCAGATAGTTGAATGTGAGAAGAAGGGTTTGCCACTTAAATATGACTGTAATATACTATGCATGTATTAATTGTAGTTTGTTAACATTTTAAAGCTGGTATGGGATTAGACAGACACCTTATCAATTTGTGTTTTCCCATGAGACCTTATCAAGAGATGTTAGAGTACCATCTAGATCCTGATCCTGGCTGTTTCCTCTAAACAACACACAGAATAGCATGTGGTTGATGTAGCTGGTGCAGCAAGTGTGAGGCAAGTGGGGAGGTCCATCATGCTTTCCTGTGTGCCATTTAACTCCTTACTATAGTTATACATTTGTGCTGACATAACTGACTCCATGGTGGCTCAGTGTTTTAGGAATGAGTTAGCTGAGTTGTTTCTTGTCCTTATCTCATTTTGTTCTTCCTCATCTCTGCCTATTTCTGTGCAAAGTAACAGTTTTGTACGATGCCACTTATATTGCTTCTAGTGATGGTAGACATTCTAGGCAGAGTAATTCTCACAACTGTTGCTGTGCAAGTGTAATATGTTGGTCATGCATGTGATGCTATTGTAGTTCTACACATCACATTGTGTGTACTTTGCACATGACGATCCTTTCAGCTATTCTGATCCCTTATTCACTAATACAGTAATACATAGTTCTTAATTATATGGCTGTTTAAAGAGATATATCCTTTCTCTCACAACATTGTTTCAAGGGTTTTTTCCCCCATGTGGTTCAATTACAGCCCAATCCTATCCAGGAAGAAGGCACTTCCGCTGTCACAAAATGACCACTAGCAGCGCATGGAGTGCTCCGTCAGCAACCATTTTTGGAATGCTGCCGCAAGAGGTGGCAGCACTCCACCTCTGCCGCCGGACCCCTCTGTGTCCGCCCCACCATGCCTGCTAGGGAAAGTATGGGGGTGGGGACAGGGTGAAACTGGGCAGGGATGGGGGAGAAATGGGGGGGCAGGGAGGCTGCTGGAGGAGGTGGATCTGGTGGCTATGGTGCACTGGATCCTATCCCCTGCTTTGCAATCCTCTCCACCCCCTTTGTCTCCTCAAACTTGTGCCGATAAGCAGGAGACTTGCAGAGGGGTAAGGGGAAGTAATTCTTCTCTGGGACCTCCCGATCCACCCTCCCCACTGGATACAGTGCATGCCTTTTCAGTGTGGCTGCATGGGGGGGGGAAGGATAGGATTGGGCTCTTATCTTTAATGTAAATCACTTACATTTAGAAGATGGATGTTCATGTTGTTACTAAAATTAAAAATAATAATACAGTATGTTGGTGCATGAGGTGTGGCATAATGCAAATCCAGTAACATTTTTCTTTTTCTAATTTTGTTCTTCCTAGTATAATATGTTCCTGCTCTTTAAAATGAAGAAATAATGAATACAATATATGTCTTTTCTATGCATCAAAGAAATATTGATGCTAGTGCTAGTTATCAGTTTGGCTAGCTAGTTTGGCTTTCTCAGATAGCTCTTGCACTAGCAAAACGTTTGAAATTAAAAATATCTTTGCATATAAGATGAATTATTCTGCAAATTGACCTGATACTTAGAATTTTTGACAAAACATCTGCTAGGTATTGTAAGGGATAAATTATAGTTTTGTATATAAACATTGATGAATGGAAACCGGCTGGGTGGTTAGCTCCCCTCTGATGTTTTTCTCCCATGCCATTTCTATTTTATTCAGATTGTCTAATGAGTCTGTCAGTATTATATTGGAATGCTTACTAGAAGAGCATTCAGCAGTGTCACTTGTGTCTGTCACAGCAATTATTTTTTCTCTCTCTTTTCCCAGGGTAAAATTATGCATGGCCTTATATATGTATGTCTGTATATCCCTAAACTCTCTGCAGCCCCTCCTTCTCTGCTTCTTTTGAAGAAAGAAAGAGAAGTGGTGCAGAGTTGGAATCAGCAGGAGTTAATACTGATAAGGTCAGCATCCACTCCTGCTGGGATTTGCTGGAAGATGATGATGATGTGAAATTCCTGTTTCCTTTTAAACCAATATATAGAAATAGAAGATATACCGGTATACTGAGAAAGAAGTACCAGGACCTTAGTTAGAAAGGGATGGGTGTTTTTTCCTCGGCTTCAGAAGTAAGATAAAAGGAGAGAGAATGGTAATGAAGTTACTACTGTATGTTAAGGGGCATCCAAAGTTTTCTCTTCCCTTAAACTTAGTTTTCAGTCTGTTGGACTACCTCTCACATAATTTCTCTATATATCACATCATGGCCTTTGCTTCCAAGCTGAACTTCAGAGTATGTTGTCAAATAGCTTGTCTTTCTATCACTGTTGCTGTTTCCCTTACTACTACTGTACGTATATGGCGCAATCCTGCATAAAGTTAGGCCGGCGGAGCGCACACTCTGCCAGCTTTAGGTGTCTCGGAAGTGCTGTAAAGCACTTTCGCAGCACCTTGGGTGTAAGCGGTGCCGGCGCCGCTCACACAGCTGCTGGAAACCGTCCTGGATACTGGACACAGTTAAGTCCTGTGCCGGCTGGAGGGCATGGGGAGGGCGGACCAAGGTGGCGGGGGCTATTGACTCGCTAGGTCTGGGAGGGGGCGGGGATATCGACGTTGGGCTGTGCCGATATCCAACCCCCCTGGGCAGGGTGGCCTTACACGGCCTCCCCAGTTGTGCGCCAGCTAAAGAGGTGGCACACATCCGAGGAGGCCCATTGGGCCTCTGGGGCTAGGGCAGTGCTTCTCAATTTTTTTCTGTCATGCCCCCCCAGGAAGAAGAAATTTCGCGCCCCCCTAATATAACTAATGCAATAGTTAGTGTATGCTTTGCGCCACTTAACTAGATTGTAGGAGCCTCCAGCGACGATCTACTTCACCGACGATCTCTTCCGGGGAGCAGATCGTTCCTCTGCTCCCCGGCGCGAACTCTGTAACGCGCCTAGGAGCGCTCTGCAGAGTTCACGCTGTGAATCACGCATGCGCAAGACGACGATGTTGCCAGAGTTCGCGCCGGGGAGCAGAGGAACGATCTGCTCCCTGGAAGAGATCGTCGGTGAAGTAGATCGTCGCTGGAGGCTCCTACAATCTAGTTAAGTGGCGCAAAGCATACACTAACTATTGCAACAAGCCCCCCTTTACGGAGCCTCGCGCCCCCCTGGGGGGCGCGCCTCACTATTTGAGAACCGCTGGGCTAGGGGAAGGGGACAAGGTGAGCCCTGGCTGTGCCGGCGCGGGTGCATCCTGCCTACGGTGCAGCGGCTGGCCATTTTGGACAGCCGCTGCATCTTAGGCAGGATGGGCTGTTATTTGTAGTACAGGTTGAGTAACTCTCATCTGAAAGTATGAAATCCGAAATGCTCCAAAATCTGAAACTTTTTGAGTGCTGATAACAGTGCTCCGTGTTCCAGCTGCATGCTACGTGCTGCGGCAAGGAGAGTCATGCCGGCCACATGACCACGGAGGCGTCTTCGGACAACGCTGGCTCTTCGGCTTTGAAATGGAGATGAGCACCATACCCTAGAGTTGGACACGACTGGACTTAATTGTCAGGGGATACCTTTACCTTTATGATGGCACAAGTGGAACCCATTCCAATAGGATTGAAAACTTTCATGGCCAGCGATGATAGAAATAGTTTGTAACGTTACGGGATAAAAAGCCAGCAGCCAGCAGGCAGCCTTAGAGCACTAATTGATTTCACTTGCAGGCTGCAAGGCGTTTTCACTATAAGAACAGACTGCATTCAGAGCTTCTCAGCATCTATGCAGCCTGGAGGCTCTTTTACCTGAAGATATTCGCAAAAAGACGAATGAAATGTACAGTATTTTAGCACTGTTTTTATTGTTTTTAACTGAGTTTTACCTAAGTTTTTTAACTATAAAAATATTTTAGCTTTTAGCATGGCTTTTTATCCCATAACAAAGTTACAAACTGTTTCTGGAACCCATTTCTTTCTCTATCCCCTTCATGCGTGGGCTGTAAAGTTTTTCTTTTGGAATGTAAGGTAGGAATAAATTACAGAGCAAGAGGCAGTGTATTTCCCCCCCTGGGAATACTCCCAAATCCCAAAAAAATCCAAAATATGAAACACTTCTGGTCCCAAAGTATCCGAAATTTCAGATAAGGGATACTCAACCTGTATTATATTTACTACTAATACTGTATAACATAAGAACATAAGAAGAGCCCTGCTGGATCAGGCCAAGGGCCCATCTAGTCCAGCTTCCTGTATCACACAGTGGCCCCACCAGATGCCTCAGGGAGCACACAGCCAACAAGATAACCTGTTCCTGCTGTCACTCCCCTGCACCTGGCACAGAGAAAACCTACTTCTAAAACCAGGAGGTTGCTTATGGCTTGTAACATGTGATGGTCTTTTCCTCCATGAATCTGTCCAAACCCCTTTTAAAGGCATCTAGGCCAGGTGCCATCACCACATCCTGTGGCAAGGAGTTCTACAGATGAATTACACGCTGGGTAAAGAAATATTTTCTTTTGTCCGTTCTAGCTCTCCCTCCACTCAATTTTAGTGCATGTCCCCTGGTTCTGATGTTGTGCGAGAGGGAGAAGAATTTCCCTCTATCCACTCTCTCCATCCCATGCATAATTTTATACGTCTCGATCATGTCCCCCCTCAGGCACCTTTTTTCTAGACTGAAAAGCCCCAAACGCTGTAGCCTTTCCTCATAAGGGAGGTGCTCCAGCCCACAAATAATTCTGGTCGCTCTTTTCTGCACCTTTTCCAATTCAACTATATCCTTTTTGAGGTGTGGTGACCAGAACTGGACACAATACTCCAGATGTGGCCTTACCATCGATTTGTACAAAGGCAGAATGATATTGGCCGTTTTATTCTCAATCCCTTTTTTAATGATCCCGAGCATGGAATTGGCCTTCTTCACAGCCGCCGCACACTGGGTCGACACTTTCATCGACCTGTCCACCAGCACCCCAAGATCTCTCTCTTGATCCGTCACAGACAACTCAGAACCCATTAGCGTATATGTGAAATTTGGTTTCTTGTCCCAATGTGCATCACTTTGCACTTACTTACATTGAAGCGCATAACGAGGGGATGTTGTTCAGTAATACAGTATATATTTTGCATGCTGCTCTCAAGTTCAGTCCTTGCCATCTCTGGGTACAGCTGGGAAAGATTCCTGTTCGAAACCTCTGAGAGCCACTGCCAGTCGATGAGTGGCATTCAGAGTGCAACATGCGCCAGAATAAGGCATTTTCCCAATCCCTTTCTCCCTCCTGAAGGTCCTTGAGTCTTCCTAAAAATCGTTGCTTGAGGTTCTAGGATCTTTGGCAATTGCATGGGATACGATAACAGGGGGTTGCAGTGGGAGGGGGGAATATCTGAAACTACAAGCGGAACAATGCCTCAATTAGTAGTAGTGAAACTTCCTGGTTTTAGAAGTAGGTTTTCTCTGTGCCAGGTGCAGGGGAGTGGCAGCAGGAAACAGGTTATCTTGTTGGCTGTGTGCTCCCTGAGGCATCTGGTGGGGCCACTGTTTGATACAGGAAGCTGGACTAGATGGGCCTTTGGCCTGATCCAGCAGGGCTCTTCTTATGTTCTTAATTAGTAGTTCCCTCCCCTTGCAACTCCCCATACTGTGCTCCATGCTGTTGCTAAAGATACTTAGACTCTTGTCAATAGCTTTTGCAGGGGACTCAGGGAGCTTTAGTAGGAAGAAGGAAGCATGGCAGGTGCCTTACACTGGCTCATGAAGTGTCAGTGGTACACCTGCCATCCACTATAAATACAGTCTGCCTGCATCTTATGTGAGGGTTACGTTCTGAGGTCCGCGTGTAAAAGCAAAATTGTGTATAGTTGAAACTCCCTTAAATCCAGCAAATACGTACTGTCTCTTTAAGAACTACCTTTTGCCCCACAAATGTCTTTGCACACAGGAATTTCCCCTCAAACACTAAGGCTCCAATCCTATACACACTCTTCTGGGAGTAAACCCCATTGATCACAATGGGACTTACTTCTGGGTAGACATGCTCAGGATTGTACTGTAAGACTCCCAGACCCTTACATATTGAAACTGGATTTGCTAAAATTTAGCCAATTTAGTTTCCCATAAGGAGACTTGGGAATTATATTCTTTATGTATTTTGTGTCTCTTTATTATGTCGTGCGTTGTTTCAGAGACTGGCTGAAGTTCGGGACCGTGCCCAAGTTTGCTGAAATGCATATTTCAATCCTGGAAATTATTTTGCTGAGACAAGCTTCCCACTTGCCAGAACAGAGTGAAATCTAGGATTAATTCAAGATACTGTATTATAGTATGTTAGACTTGCAGTGTAGAACACAGACACTCCCATCTACCTCGGGGCATTTACTTTGTATGCAGAAGCAGTTCTTCTGTACTCATATGGAAGGAGAACTGCATATGCAAATATTCTCACTTTGTTTCCCTTTTCCAACCCAACAGCTGGGGTGGGTGGGTAGGTGGATGTTCAATAATCTTTCAATAAGTTAAAATTCTAACTGTCATTTTGTCAAGAGAGGGGCTACGTTCAGTCTCTCTGCTCCCCTTTCCCTGTCAAGCAGCTGTTTAATGTTAATCTTTTTGAAAGGGCTTCATATACGCAGCTGCTGAGGAGAGCAGCTGTACATAATTCATAGATCAAGTAAATTCATAGATTAAGTAAAACTTATTAAGATTAAAATAGTGGGCCCCCATATCCACGGATTCGCTATCCACGGTTTCAGTTATCCATGGATCACAGGGACCCCCCAGGCTTTTACTTTTTCCCCAGTAAGCTTTGTTTCTTCCTTAAACAAACAGGAGAAGCAGCCTCTGGCTGCTTATTGCAGGCAAGTAGAATGAGACTAAGTCCTAGAGAGGCTCTGCAAGGTTAACAGAAACCTTGCAGAGCCTCTCTAGGACTTAGTCTCGTTCTACTTGCCTGCAATGGAGGTTGCTTCTGTGTTTGTTTTAAGGAAGAAACAAAGCTTGCTGAAAGAAAAATAAGAGCATGCCTGCCTGCAGGGGAGCCAGGGTGGGAGGCCCTCAGGAAACCATGGAGGGGGTGTTCACTCTTATCCACGGTTTCAAGTATCTGCAGAGGGTCCTGGAACATATCCGCAGTGGATATGGGGGGAGTACTGTATACGTCTTGCTTAGACTTGTTGTTGTTGTTCAGTCGTTAAGTTGTGTCCGACCCTTCGTGATCCCATGAACCATATCCCGCCAGGCCTTCCTGTCCTGAGTTCACTCATTTTCATGTCCGTTGCATCGGTGATGCTGTCTAACCATCTCATCCTTTGCCTTCCCCTTCTCCTTTTGCCTTCAATCTTTCCCAGCATCAGAGTCTTCTCCAGAGAGTCCTCTCTTCGCATTAGGTGGCCAAAATATTTGAGTATCAGCCTACCTGTCCTTCCAGGGAACAGTCAGGGTTGATTTCCTTTAGGATTGACTGATTTGATCTCCTAGCAGTCCAAGGGACTCTCAGGAGTCTTCTCCAGCACCACAGTTCAAAAGCATCTATTCTTCGGCGCTTAGCCTTCCTTATGGTCCAACTCTCGCAACCATACATTGCTACTGGGAACACCATCGCCCTGACTATACGAACTTTGGTTGGCATGGTGATATCTCTGCTTTTTATTATGCTATCTAAGTTTGCCATAGCTTTCCTTCCAAGGAGTAAGCATCTTTTAATTTCATGGCTGCTGTCTCCGTCTGCAGTGATCTTGGAACCCAAAAAAGTAAAATCTGTTACTGCTTCCATTTCTGCCCCTTCTATTTGCCAGGAATTGATGGGCCCAGATGCCATGATCTTAGTTTTATTAATGTTGAGTTTCAAGTCAACCTTTGCACTCTCCTCTTTCACTCTCATCAAGAGGCTCTTTAGTTCTTCTTCACTTTCTGCCATTAGGGTGGTATCGTCTGCATATCTGAGGTTGTTGATGTTTCTCCCGGCAATCTTGAATCCGGCTTGTGATTCATTCAGCCCCGCATTTCTCATAATGTACTCTGCATATAAGTTAAATAAGCAGGGTGATAATATACAGCCTTGCCATACTCCCTTCCCAATTTTGAACCAATCAGTTGTTCCATGGCCGGTCCGAACTGTTGCTTCTTGACCCGCATACAGGTTTCTCAGGAGACAGGTAAGGTGGTCTGGTACCCCCATCTCTTTAAGAATTTGCCACAGTTTGTTGTGATCCACACAATCAAAGGCTTTTGTGTAGTCAATGAAGCAGAAGTAGGTGTTTTTTTCTTTTTGGAACTCTCGTGCTTTCTCCATGATCCAGTGCATGTTGGCAATTTGATCTCTAGTTCCTCTGCCTCTTCGAAACCCAGCTTGTACTTCCGGTAGTTCTCGGTCCACGTACTGCTGAAGCCTAGCTTGTAGGATTTTGAGCATAACCTTGCTAGCATGTGAAATGAGTGCAATTGTGTGATAGTTTGAACACTCTTTGGCACTGCCCTTCTTTGGAATTGGAACGTAAACTGACCTTTTCCAATCCTTTGGCCACTGCTGAGTTTTCCAAATTTGTTGGCATATTGAGTGCAGCACTTTAACAGCATCATCATTTAGGATTTTAAGTAGCTCAGCTGGGATATTATCATCTCCACTAGCTTTGTTGTTAGTAATGCTACCTAAGGCCCACTTGACTTCACTCTCTAGGATGTCCGGCTCTGGGTCAGTGACCACACCAGCATGGTCATCAGGAACATTAAGATCTTTCTTGTATAGTTCTTCTGTGTATTATTGCCATCTCTTCTTAATCTCTTCTGCTTCTGTCAGGTCCCTGCCTTTTTTGTCCTTTATCATGCCCATCTTTGCACAAAACGTTCCCTTGATATCTCCAATTTTCTTGAAGAGATTTCTAGTCCTCCCCATTCTGTTGTTTTCCTCGATTTCTTTGCATTGCTCATTTAAGAAGGCCTTCTTATCTCTCCTTGCTATTCTCTGGAAATCTGCATTCAGTTGTTTATATCTTTCCCTTTCACCCTTGCTTTTCGCATTCCTTCTTTCCACAGCTATTTGTAAAGCCTCATCTGACAGCTACTTTGCTTTCTTGCATTTCTTTTTCTTTGGGATGGTTTTAGTTACTGCCTCCTGTACAATGTTACGAACCTCCGTCCATAGTTCTTCAGGCACTCTGTCTACCAGGTCTAATGCCCTAAATCTATTCTTCACGTCCACTGTATACTCATAAGGAATATGGTTTAGGTCATATCTGACTGGTCTAGTGGTGTTCCCTACATTCTTCAATTTAAGCCTGAATTTTGCAATAAGAAGCTCATGATCTGAGCCACAGTCAGCTCCAAGTCTTGTTTTTACTGACTGTATAGAGCTTCTCCATCTTTGGCTGCAAAGCACATAATCTATCTGGTTTCGGTATTGACCATCTGGTGATGTCCATGTGTAGAGTCGCCGCTTGTGTTGTTGGAAGAGAGTGTTTGCTATGACCAGCGTGTTCTCTTGACAGAACTCCGTTAGCCTTTGCCCTGCTTCATTTTGCGCTCCAAGGCCAAACTTGCCTGTTGTTCCATTTACTTCTTGATTTCCTACTTTAGCATTCCAGTCTCCTATGATGTAAAGGACATCTTTTTTGGGTGCTAGTTCTAGAAGGTGTTGTAGGTCTTCATAGAACCGGTCAACTTCATCTTCTTCGGCATCAGTGGTTGGGGCATACACTTGGATTACTGTGATGTTGAATGGTTTGCCTTGGATTCGAACTGAAATCATTCTGTCGTTTTTGAGGTTGCACCCCAGTACTGCCTTTCCCACTCTTTTATTGACTATGAGGGCTACTCCATTTCTTCTAAGGGATTCATGCCCACAGTAGTAGATATGATGGTCACCTGAATTAAATTCGCCCATTCCCGTCCATTTTAGTTCGCTGATTCCCAAGATGTCAATGTTCAATCTTATCATCTCATTTTTGACCACATCCAGCTTGCCTTGATTCATAGACCTCACATTCCATGTTCCTAAGCAGTATTGCTCCTTGCAGCATCGGATTTTCCTTTCAACCTCAGACACATCCACAGCTGGACGTCCTTTCGGCTTTGGCCCAACCGCTTCATTCTTTCTGGGTGCACTTGGAATAGTCCTCCGCTCTTCCTCAGTAGCATATTGGACACCTTCCGACCTGAGGGTCTCATCTTCCGGCGTCATATCTTTTAGCCTTTTGGTACTGTTCATGGGATTTTCTTGGCAAGGTTACTGGAGTGGGTTGCCATTTCCTTCTCCAGTGGATCACTTTTAGTCAGAACTCTCTGCTACGACCTGTCCGTCTTGGGTGTCCCTGCACGGCATAGCTCATGGCTTCATTGAGTTACGCAAGCCCCTTCGCCACGACAAGGCAATGATCCATGAAGGGGCTTGCTTAGACTACTACAGCATAAATGAAGACTGAACTAGATGTGATGTCAGAGATGCGTGAAGCAATGGGTAGGGTAGCAGGATGAGAGTTTAATACTTTCTCCTATCCCAGTTCCCTGATGCAAATTATCCCCATGGAGCTGCTATTAGATGTGGAAGGAAAATAAACAGTATTTATTGTGTGTTCTCGGAAGCATCTGGTGGGGCCACTGTGAGATACAGGAAGCTGGACTAGATGGGCCTTTGGCCTGATCCAGCAAGGCTCTTCTTATGTTCTTATTATGCCTGTGTGTTTTCCCCTCTGCAGCTAATAACAGCTTCAGGTGTGGCAATTTAGATTGGAGCTGTAGCATGGGGTGGAAGGTTAATAACACAGGCCTGTGCACACTTTGCTTTCTTAAAAGTGAGATCTATTCTTGGGTATATTTGGGGCGCTGATTCAAAAAATGGCATGTTTTGCCCTACCACATCTAGTTTAGGGGATACGGCAGCACCACCTCATAATGTGAGTCAAGCAGCTTCCCTGTGAGGAATCTGACACCATAGTTTCCTCATGAGGAAGCTGCTTGACTCGCATTATGAGGTGGCAATGCTGTACCCCAAAACTAGACATGGTAGGGCAATACTTATGCCATTTTTGGAATCAGCACCCCAAATTCATATAAAACCACCATAAGTTTTGAAAAAATATTTTTCACCCTCAAATTCGAAGGCCTGTGTAATCCATCACCTGCACTATGAGATCAGTCCAAAGTGGTTCTCCCTTCAGCTGGTATCAGCCAAAAAAAAAAAAAAAAAGACGGTAGAGATGCCTTCACACATCTCCAACATTAGTTTGGCCCTACTTTTAATAGTCCATGGTAATCTAGAAATACAATATGGTATTGAAGTCCAGATGTACAGTATGTACACATTTGACATGGTAACTGACCTCTATAGACTTATTTGGTTGTAATAAGTTTTTTTTTAAAATGTTTCTGAATTAAACTCCAAGACAGTTGGGAACAAGGCTTTTCATTCAGCTTGCTTCTACTACCGGTAATTGGACTAGTAATTGTGCTTTTGATTCACTTCTGTTTGTGTAACCAAATGTTACATAGCAAATGACAGCTATGTATTACCTAACTACTTAATAAAAAAAAATCCTTGCCCTTAAAGTCTAGGAAATAGCTTTTATTCAACACTGGTATGCTTATTGCCAAAATAAAATAGTTACCAATGAGTTACCAATGAGTTGAATTAATACATTTGTGAAAGATGGCTACAAAGTTGATTTTGGACACAGTCACTAGCATAGCTGACTTGTGCCAGTGGGGCAATGAGCAGGGTGACGTGTCATCGCCCCGCCCGCCCCGCCACCGGAATGGCCCTGATCTGTTTGACCCTGGATCATGGCAATTTTGGTGGTGGTGGGTGGTGTGCCCTGCCCCATTGTCGTGAGTACAGCTACACTACTGGCCACAGTACTGTTTCTTTGCCAGCTCCTTTTACAGGCATTTTCAGTTATGTGACCAATTTATACTTCACATGTGTTATTTTTGTTGATTGCTTGTTTGAGATTTATAGATTAGTGACAATTTTCTTAAGCCTTCAGGGCAATATACTTTGGTCTGAAGTCAGTTATATTATGTACGCTCCTTTAAGAACCTAGACTGCAGATAGGGTAGAGGAAGAGGTTGCTGCTGCTGGAAGAGGAAGTGGCATTTTTGCCCAATTTTAAGAGTGAGACCACAGGAAAAAAAATTAGGTACAAAAACAGTGGTAGTGAGGGAAAAGGAAAGGTAGCAGATTAAAATCAGTTTAGTTCAGGTTTAATTTCACTCAAGTATTCAGTTATACAGTGGGTTCACTTTACAATCAAATCACTTTACAATGGACTCTCCTAGGTAAAACAAATTAATTTCACTATACAAGAAGTTTTTCACTTTGTAATGGACTCGCAGTTGCCATCAGCGGGACCTCATGAGTGAAGATAAGCCAGTCAGCAATGCGAATGCAAGTGTTTGGTAGTGTCTCAGCCATAGCAGTGTTTTAAACATTGTTGCTGTGTGTTGAGGGAAGGATACAACCTTGTAATTTGTGGTTTATATTACAATATTGTGTAAACTGATAATCATGGCCCCTAAAGAGCGCAGTAGGCACCTTTTAAAATCACCTTTTAGAGAGGGAAATCACCTAGTTCTGTGGCAGAAACTTCAACTCCCTTGCATCTGGCATTCAGAGGCTACCCCTAAAACCCAGAGGTTGCATACAGTCATCATGACTTGTAACCTGTGACGAACTTTTCCTCCATAAATCTGTCCAATCTCCTTTTAAAGGCATCTAGGCCAAGTGCCATCACAACATCCTGTGGCAAGGAGTTCCACAGTTTAATTATGCAATGGGTAAATAAAGACACTGTTTCCTTTTGTCTGTTCTGCCTCTCCTGCCAGTCAATTTTAGTGGAAGACACCTGGTTCTGTATGAGAGAAAAGAACATCCCTCTATCCACTCTGTCTATCCTATGCATAATTTTATACATTTTACGGCGCAATCCTCTTCTTCGTTCGGGTGGTGGAACAAGTGTTCCGCCGCCTGAAGTAGTCGCAAACGTGTCGTAAAGTACGTTTGCGACTACTTTTGAGCAGGGAAGGCCGGCGCAAGGCTGGCCTTCCTTGCTCTGCCACCAGAGCCCCCTCGCCCAGCCGCCGGAGCCAGGTAAGATAGGATCCGGTGGACGGGGTGGTGGTGGTGGTTTGGCGGAGCCAGGAGGGTGGCCATAGGCCTATCTGCCCTGTGCGGGGGCATGGCTTCCGCCATATCCTGGCCCCTGCCGGGCAGCTGAGCCATTACACGGCCTCCCCGACTTTCGCCAGCAAAATAGCTGGCGGAAATCCGAGGAGGCCGATCGACTGGCCCCAGTTTTACACTCGGGGAAGGGGACGATCCAAGTAGACCTCCCGCCGCGCTGCAGCCTGCCCGTAGTGGAGCTCAGGATCTGACGGGTGGCCTTGGCCGCCTGGCGGATCCTTAGGCAGGATTGGGCTGTTAATCATCCCCCCCCCGAATTTTTTCTAGACTGAAGAGCCCCAAACGCTGTCAACCCCTCCGGGCGGCTCCCGGTGCATCACCCCGTGCGCCCCACCCCTTGCCACGCATCGGTGCTCTCTGGCATACCCAATCCACATCTTGGCCAAGTTATTGCTGAGGATGTCCAGGTGAAAGAAGGTCAGAATGGCAGAAATGAACGAGCTGACGCAGCCTACTCAGTTGTGGCAGAAATGAATGAGTTGCCATGTTACACACACAGAGGGGTTTACTTAGTGCAGTGGTTCCCAAACTGGGAGGCGAGGCTCCCAGGGGAGCTGCGGATAGCAGCCAGGGGAGCTGCAGAGTGCCATGGAATCCTTTCAAAAAACAGTGCAATGCCAATTGGCAGGCATCAACATAATGTAATGGGGAGCCGCAGCCAATGGTCAAGGGAGCCACAGGTAGAAAAAGTTTGAGAAACACTGACTTAGTGTAACAATGATCCCCCATAGGGAGAGTTATATAAAGGCTCTGGGCAATGGGGCTCTGCAGCCAACTGCCAGCCCCACATTTACGCACCTAATCTTTACCCATTCCCATCATTGTTCACTTTGGCATGCCGTGCCAGCCAAACGCTTTCCTGTCTACGCCTCTCAACCTTCCAAGGCTCCGGTGGTCTGCAGGAGGAGGAAAGGGGAGGTGCAAAGAAATCTCCCTGATCACTCATTTACCAGGTAGCTTACCCAAGCCTTCAAAGTGGTTCCTCTGGAGCCAAGTTTCTC
The DNA here is from genome assembly GCA_026170595.1 of Plestiodon gilberti rubricaudatus. Classification (NCBI taxonomy): domain Eukaryota; kingdom Metazoa; phylum Chordata; class Lepidosauria; order Squamata; family Scincidae; genus Plestiodon; species Plestiodon gilberti. The sequence goes on along the minus strand of JANXHW010000004.1, from coordinate 22,257,434 downwards.
TGGTCAACCAACAACCATGCACAATCCATTCGTTTAAAAACTTTAATGAATATGCTTTTGGTTAGTAAGTAGGGAAAACCTCCACCCCAGAATATGGGACGATCAAAGGAGGTTTCCAAGAGTGTGAGAATACATACATTTAAGGCAGCAGAAAACAATAAATTTAGCTAACTTACTTACTACATTTGGGGTGCAATCCTGGAAATAAGGCCAGCGATGGAATGAGCGTTACGACACGTACGCGATGACTCTGGAGTAAGGGAGGCCAGCGCAAGGCTGGCCTCCCTCACTCTGGCGCCGGATCTCCACGCGGACGGCGGCGGAAGGTAAGCGTTCCGTCGCCAGCCATGTGGGTGGTCCGGCCGGGCGAGGGAGGGGGACCATTGACCTAGCTGGCCCGGAAGGGGGCGAAGGATGGTGTCGGCCATATCCCCATACCTGCCGGGCCGGCTACGCCATTAAATGGCCTCCTCTACTTCCGCCACCTATTTAGCTGGCGGAAATCCGAGGAGGCCGATAGGGCCGACCCAGGTTTACACTCAGGAAAGGGGATGAGCATCCCCTTCCCCGAGTAGACTCTGGCCCAGTGCGCGCCGGGAAGCCTGTACACAGGATCCGGCGGGCGGCCTGGCGCCTGGCATCTCTAAATTGCCGGCTTATTTTACTGGGAAAATGCTAACTTCTGACCATCTATTCTAACTTCAAAAGGGGAGCAGCTCTTACACTTACCTGTCACCCATCTTCTATCTTGCCTCCCTACTTCCCAAGGAAGGAAATCACCACATCAAAGCCACACCATTCTGGGAGAAGCTCCCCCCCCATCCCTAGCCATTCGTCACGTCTCATTTCCCCACAAGGAGCTTCCCAAAGAGGCAAATGCCATCTCCGTTACACCTAGTAAGATGAAGGGTCCTCATTTTTCACACAGGAATAGTCTTGAAAACATTGTTTCCCCTAAAATAATAGATTGAAAATCCACAATGATTTACACAGGTGCTTTTCAACCAATGGTACTAGTATCACAGTATGTCAGGAGATACTTGGCCTCACTGCCATGGTGACCACATGACACTGCCTTGCTTGGGTCTGAACCTGCTGGAAGTGGAGATGGTGCAACAATGGTTAACAGCCCAATCCTAACATAAGGATCCGCCGGACGGCCAAGGGCAGAGACGAACCTGCGCCCCCCCTGGGGGGGCAGATTTTGCCGCCACCCCAATAAAAAATGGAAAAAAATAAAAAAATCCCCCCCGGGGTTTTTCGGGGTTTACGGGCTTTTTTACTGGAATCTACATGTGTGTATGCTTTCTCCCACTTAGCTTATGTATCCCGGAGCCGATTCGGAACTTCCCGGAGCCTTCATCCTTTCGTTCTGCCTGCGACCGGCAGAAGTCCAGAAAAGCGCCCAGCAGGGCGCTCCGTCGTTCTGCGCTTGCACATGTCTTCACAGTTTGCGCAGGCACAGAACGACAAACTTCAATCGTTCTGCGCATGCGCGAACTGTGAAGACTTGCGCACGCGCAGAACAATTGGAGTTTCTGTCATTCTGTGCCTGCGCAAACTGTGAAGACATGTGCAAGCGCAGAATGACGGAGCGCCCTGCTGGGCGCTTTTCCGGACTTTTGCCGGTCGCAGGCAGAACGAAAGGATGAAGGCTCCAGGAAGTTCCGAATCGGCTCCGGGATACATAAGCCAAGTGGGAGAAAGCATACACACATGTATATTCCAGTAAAACCCCCCGAAAAAACCCCGTAAGCAGTAAAAAGACAGAAAAACAAACTGAAACCTAGGTAGGCCCGCGCCCCCCCCCAGGAGCCTCTGTGCCCTCCGCCCGGGGGCCCTGGGCCTTCTGCCCCCCCAAGACGTCACTGGCCAAGGGCCGCCAGCTGGATCCTAAAGATCCGGAGCTCCACCGCGAGAAGGGAGCTAGTCCCCCTTCTCCAGGTGTAACTGAGGCTGGGGCTGATTGGCCTCCTTGGATTTCCGCCAGCTATTTTGCTTGCAGAAGTTGGAGGAGGCCGTGTAACGGCTCAGCCAATCAGCGGGGGTCAGGATTCAGCTGAGGCTCCCTTTCCCGATGGGCCCAGCCGATCCCCTCCCCTTCCCCGATCGGCTGGGCCTATCAGGCCCCTGCTGTTTGCTGCCAAACCGCCCCCCCCGCTGTATCCTTACCTGGGTCTGGCGGCGGGCGGGAGACGGTCCGGCTGGCGGAGCAGGGCATTGTTTGTGAATTGTCGTGAAAGTGCTTCACAGCACTTTCGCGACATCTTCGGCCGGCTTGTTCCGCTGGCCAAATTTTGATCAGGATTACGCTCTAAGATGTGTAGCTGCTTGGTCTACACAGTTGGCAAGATGTGGCTGTGTAACTTTGTGACCCTTCAAAAGAGGCAAGAGGAATGGTTTGGGGAAGGTGAGTGCAAAGCAAAGCCCCAACTGTGGGGCAAGTCGCCCACCTGTGCACAGCTGCCATCTCATCATCACACCTGCGTGTGTGTGTATAATGTTTATATAAAATACAATATATTAAATTATATATGTATATAAATTATAATTTAATATATATATTTCTATATATAAGAACGAAAGCTTTCATGGCCAGCGCTGATAAAAATAGATTTCAATTCATGTCCGGGTTTAAAAGCCATGCTAATTATTTTTTAAAAATTGTCTTTATAGTTAAAATCAATAAAACACTGATTAAAAACAACAAATACAGTAACATTAAAAGTTACTGTAATGTTCCAAGTTCCAAGAGCCTACTGGCTACTGAAGATGGTGTAGCCAGTAGACTATTGGAACTTTATGACCTGATGCTGCCCACAGATGTCTGGGTGAAACGTTGTCCTTTTAATGTTATTGTATTTGTTGTTTTTAATCAGTGTTTTATTGATTTTAACTATAAAGACAATTAAAAAAAATAATTAGCATGGCTTTTAAACCCGGACATGAATTGAAATCTATAATTCTATATATGTTTATATAAAATACAATATGTATTGTATTGTATGGGGGAGGATACATGCCAACTCCTCCTTCATGGAATATTGCCTTGTCATGGCGAAGGGGCTTGCGTAACTCAATGAAGCCATGAGCTATGCCGTGCAGGGACACCCAAGACGGACAGGTCGTAGCAGAGAGTTCTGACTAAAAGTGATCCACTGGAGAAGGAAATGGCAACCCACTCCAGTAACCTTGCCAAGAAAATCCCATGAACAGTACCAAAAGGCTAAAAGATATGACGCCGGAAGATGAGACCCTCAGGTCGGAAGGTGTCCAATATGCTACTGAGGAAGAGCGGAGGACTATTCCAAGTGCACCCAGAAAGAATGAAGCGGTTGGGCCAAAGCCGAAAGGACGTCCAGCTGTGGATGTGTCTGAGGTTGAAAGGAAAATCCGATGCTGCAAGGAGCAATACTGCTTAGGAACATGGAATGTGAGGTCTATGAATCAAGGCAAGCTGGATGTGGTCAAAAATGAGATGATAAGATTGAACATTGACATCTTGGGAATCAGCGAACTAAAATGGACGGGAATGGGCGAATTTAATTCAGGTGACCATCATATCTACTACTGTGGGCATGAATCCCTTAGAAGAAATGGAGTAGCCCTCATAGTCAATAAAAGAGTGGGAAAGGCAGTACTGGGGTGCAACCTCAAAAACGACAGAATGATTTCAGTTCGAATCCAAGGCAAACCATTCAACATCACAGTAATCCAAGTGTATGCCCCAACCACTGATGCCGAAGAAGATGAAGTTGACCGGTTCTATGAAGACCTACAACACCTTCTAGAACTAGCACCCAAAAAAGATGTCCTTTACATCATAGGAGACTGGAATGCTAAAGTAGGAAATCAAGAAGTAAATGGAACAACAGGCAAGTTTGGCCTTGGAGCGCAAAATGAAGCAGGGCAAAGGCTAACGGAGTTCTGTCAAGAGAACACACTGGTCATAGCAAACACTCTTTTCCAACAACACAAGAGGTGACTCTACACATGGACATCACCAGATGGTCAATACCGAAACCAGACAGATTATGTGCTTTGCAGCCAAAGATGGAGAAGCTCTATACAATCAGTAAAAACAAGACCTGGAGCTGACTGTGGCTCAGATCATGAGCTTCTTATTGCAAAATTCAGGCTTAAATTGAAGAATGTAGGGAACACCACTAGACCAGTCAGATATGACCTAAACCATATCCCTTATGAGTATACAGTGGAGGTGAAGAATAGATTTAGGGCATTAGACCTGGTAGACAGAGTGCCTGAAGAACTATGGACGGAAGTTCGTAACATTGTACAGGAGGCAGCAACTAAAACCATCCCAAAGAAAAAGAAATGCAAGAAAGCAAAGTGGCTGTCAGATGAGGCTTTACAAATAGCTGTGGAAAGAAGGAATGCGAAAAGCAAGGGTGAAAGGGAAAGATATAAACAACTGAATGCAGATTTCCAGAGTTTCCTTCTTAAATGAACAATGCAAGGAAATCGAGGAAAACAACAGAATGGGGAGGACTAGAAATCTCTTCAAGAAAATTGGAGATATCAAGGGAACGTTTTGTGCAAAGATGGGCATGATAAAGGACAAAAAAGGCAGAGACCTAACAGAAGCAGAAGAGATTAAGAAGAGATGGGAAGAATACACAGAAGGACTATACAAGAAAGATCTTAATGTTCCTGATGACCATGCTGGTGTGGTCACTGACCCAGAGCCGGACTTCCTAGAGAGTGAAGTCAAGTGGGCCTTAGGTAGCATTACTAACAACAAAGCCAGCGGAGATTATAATATCCCAGCTGAGCTATTTAAAATCCTAAATGATGATGCTGTGAAAGTGCTGCACTCAATATGCCAACAAATTTGGAAAACTCAGCAGTGGCCAACGGATTGGAAAAGGTCTGTTTACGTTCCAATTCCAAAGAAGGGCAGTGCCAAAGAGTGTTCAAACTATCGCACAATTGCACTCATTTCACATGCTAGCAAGGTTATGCTCAAAATCCTACAAGCTAGGCTTCAGCAGTACGTGGACCGAGAACTACCGGAAGTATAAGCTGGGTTTCGAAGAGGCAGAGGAACTAGAGATCAAATTGCAAACATGCGCTGGATCATGGAGAAAGCACGAGAGTTCCAAAAAAACACCTACTTCTGCTTCATTGACTACGCAAAAGCCTTTGATTGTGTGGATCACAACAAGCTGTGGCAAATTTTTAAAGAGATGGGGGTACCAGACCACCTTACCTGTCCCCTGAGAAACCTGTATGCGGGTCAAGAAGCAACAGTTCGAACCGGCCATGGAACAACCGACTGGTTCAAAATTGGGAAGGGAGTACGGCAAGGCTGTATATTGTCACCCTGCTTATTTAACTTATATGCAGAGTACATTATGAGAAATGCAGGGCTGAATGAATCGCAAGCCGGAATCAAGATTGCCGGGAGAAACATCAACAACCTCAGATATGCAGACGATACCACCCTAATGGCAGAAAGTGAAGAAGAACTAAAGAGCCTCTTGATGAGAGTGAAAGAGGAGAGTGCAAAAGTTGGCTTGAAACTCAACATTAATAAAACTAAGATCATGGCATCTGGTCCCATCAATTCCTGGCAAAGAGAAGGGGCAGAAATGGAAGCAGTAACAGAGTTTACTTTTTTGGGTTCCAAGATCACTGCAGACGGAGACAGCAGCCATGAAATTAAAAGACGCTTACTCCTTGGAAGGAAAGCTATGGCAAACTTAGACAGCATAATAAAAAGCAGAGATATCACCATACCAACCCATGTTCGTATAGTCAGGGCGATGGTGTTCCCAGTAGCAATGTATAGTTGCGAGAGTTGGACCATAAGGAAGGCTGAACGCCGAAGAATAGATGCTTTCGAACTGTGGTGCTGGAGAAGACTCCTGAGAGTCCCTTGGACTGCTAGGAGATCAAATCAGTCAATCTTAAATGAAATCAACCCTGACTGTTCCCTGGAAGGACAGGTACTAAGGCTGAAACTCAAATATTTTGGCCACCTAATGCGAAGAGAGGACTCTCTGGAGAAGACTCTGATGCTGGGAAAGATTGAAGGCAAAAGGAGAAGGGGAAGGCAAAGGATGAGATGGTTAGACAGCATCACCGATGCAACGAACATGAAAATGAGCGAACTCAGGAAGATAGTGGAGGATAGGAAGGCCTGGCGGGACATGGTTTATGGGATCACGAAGGGTCGGACACGACTTAAAACAACTGAACAACAACAATGTATTAAAATTATATATGATTATATAAACATATATAAATTATAAGATATGATTATATAAATTATTTTATGTAATAGTATTTCATTATATTTATTTATTTAATTTATTTAAAGAATTTATACCCCGCCTTTCTCCCAACAAGGGCACTCAAGGCGGCTTACAACACAAACATTAAAATACATATATACACATTAAAATAATTAAAAACAATTAATTAAAACAATTTAAAATAAACAACCCCAGTGGGTCACCTGAATTTACATTTGTTAAAAGCCAATTGTTATATAAAATATAATGTACTTTGAAAATTCATGAACCTGATGAAAGAGGTAGATTTTCACTTGTCATCTTAAAAATCTCCACAGAGCAGGCCTGGCAGATCTCCCTCAGGATGGAATTCTATGAAACAACTCTCTGTTCAGATGTTGAAGCAATCACCGGCATATGATAATCAAGTTGCTTCTGTTCATCTAAGAGCAACTCTCACAAAAGCCACTAAAAAGCCCCAAAGGCTAATTTCATGTTATGATAATATGAAAGATTAGTGTAATCAGTGGCGTTGCTAGCACGCCCCGGGGTGGGGTGGGGCGATGATGCATTTTGTGTCATCACCCTGCACTCCAGGAAGGCTTCATTTTAAACCTTCTAAGACTAAGGCGGGAGGACCTATCAAAAGCGTCGAAACAGCGTGAAAACGCTCCGCGGCTGTAAACGCAGCCACTCTGTCTGCAAAAAAGCAGCCGCGGAGCAAAAATCTGTTGCCTTGGCTCTTCCTTGCGAGGAGACAGCAGCTGTCACCTGGGATACAGCAAACCCCCCCCCCCCCCGGCCCCAGCCTGGCTTCGCTACTGAGTATAATGGTAGCTGAAAGTATTCCTCAGCTCACCTCAGTAGGACTTGTGCTAAAGTGTGTTTTGAAGTTGAGAACCAAACACTTTATTCTAATCTAAATATTTATGCCAGTGTATTTATTTGCAGTATTGGTATAACAGCTCAGTATGTGGTGCCAGCATTGCATCAGGTGTTGTGATGCCATATGTGTTTTTAATAGATCCTGCTCTTGAATGCAAGGACTGCTAATTTTAGACTGGGTTCTTCATGTATATTATTCAATGCCAAGATGATAGAGAAGCTATTTCAGAGATACTTTAATTAAAACTAGACTAAATAATTACAGAAAGAGGTAGTTGGTCCACTTAACACTTTCAATACATTTTCTGTTCAGGGAATATTAGAAATGTTTTGCTCTCTGCGTTACTAACAGCCCAATCCTAACCAACTTTCCTGCACTGATGCAGCTGTGCCAATGGGACACACACTGTATTCTGTGATGGAGAAGCAGTCATGGAGGCCTGCATTGGGGCTGCATTGTGGCTGCATCGGTGCGGGAAGGTTGGTTAGGATTGGGCTGTAAGTAACATTTTGTTCCATGTTAAACAATGATCATGGCATTTGTCACAAACCACCTGTCAGATTGCCAGGTATAACAGATTATTTAGATATATTGTTTCTTTGTGCAAGAACATTTGCTGCCTGCAAGAATGCTTACTGACAGTGGGTTACAAGAGTTTTCATACCATGTCTTCTTTTAAAAAGTTTCCACATATAGTATCTTTAAGGCCCAATCCTATCCAGATGCTGCACCGATGTTGCATGGACTGTGGCACAATGCCTGTAACGTTCTAAGCTTGACTAGAAAAGGTGTGGAGAAGGGGAGAAAATGGAGCCCAAGCCACAGCCCGCTGGTGCAGCAAACCCAGCAACGTTCAGCAATTACAGCGCTGCTTGGAGGACAGCACTGGCTGCAACATCAGCACCCCGATGACCCGGCAACCCCGATGGCCCGGCATTCACCTGGTGACCAAGCAGTGCCACACAGATGCACCCCCCAGACACACACACTGGACTGCAAAGCTGCCTGCCAAGCCCATACCCAGGCACCAGCTCCACCCCTGTGGAAGCACAGCACAGCAAAGACAGACAAGCTGCATCTTCCTGGAGAGGCCCCATGGGCCACGATCCCAGACGTACCTGCCCAGGGGCAATCTCCTTGGGGTACAATGGAGCCTACTCCTGAGGAGACTTGCAGAAGACTAATTTGGCACCAGAATACATGGTTGAGAAGACCAGGGAAGATGCATTGCTGCCAAGGCCCATGGCCACCATGCCCACAGGTGGGCAGCCAGAGCACAGCCCACATGTACTGCCACCCACCAGATACCGCTGTACCTAAACAGCCCCACCCACAAGGCATCCTGTGTATCAGCCACATGCTGCAGGGCAGCCTGCCTAAAGCCAGAGGGCAGCCACACATGGCAGTGATACCCTGGCACATACCATGCCTCGACACATGCCAGCACACTGCCAAGTCATCTTTAGCAAGTCTTGTAACCCCATGCCACAGTGAGGCTGCACACGGGATTAATGACAGCAGGTAACAGGGGACTCATGACACCTGTGGAGACTTCCCCCTTGGGGTGCTGGGTGGTGGTGGTCTTGAGTCCTTCAGGTTCCTCCCTGGATCTGGCCAAGACAGGGGACTATGGAGGGGGTTCCCTATCTGCTCACACAGAGATGACAAGTGTGATCAAGTCAATGTTTCTACTGATGTTTCTATCATCAGTAATGGAGCAGCATACATACATAGGTATTTATATACCGCCTTTCTCTTTAATTTGCAAGAGAAACACACAGGCAACCATCTCCTCCCAGCAGGAGGCTGTTGTGTCATTGCAAGTTATCTAACAGACAGCCAAGTCACATATGCCAGTGAGGTCTGGCTGCACCAGGTGGTTCACTGTTTGCAATGGAGTTTGCAAAGCCACAGGTACCTGACCAGAAGGAGTGGGTCAGCAACTTTGCTGAGCAGTAGCTGGGCTCTCACTGATCACTGCAGGTGGGCTGGAGACTTCCCTTGGGGCTTGTGGGATGTCTTCACCTGTGTGACAGCTGCCTGTGGGGAGCAGAGAGAGAGAGAGAGAGAGAGAGAGAGAGAGAGAGAGAGAGAGAGAGAGAGAGAGAGGGCATAGACAACATCTGTCATGTGTTCTTTGGCTTGAGAAGCATGCTTGGTATTTGTGAGGGAGTGTGGTGCCACTGGGGTGTGCATGCAGTGGTGCCCTGTGGGGGCTGGGGGTATGGTGGCTTCGATCCTTACCGTTCCAGTGGGCTGCAGTGGCACTCTGTGGAGGATCACTGTTCAGCCCCCTGTGGTGAAGCTGTGGTTCTGCGAAGTGAGAGGAGTTCAGTGTTTGGTCAGCATGTGCAATGGTCCCAGGAGTTCCCTGGGTGTGTGTGTGTGTTCTCCTTGCTCTTGGCTTTTGGGGGACCACTTTTTTGTGGTGGGGGTTTGTACTGGGGGGGCCTGTGCAGAGGGGGCCATGGGATGGGGCTCAGTCCTTGATGCATTGCAGGATGGAATTCCCTCCCCTCTTTGCTTACCTGTGTGTGTGGGGTGCATTGGCCCTCCCCTATTGGGGTGGTGATTCCAGTTGGGTGTTTGCATGTGGAGACCTGCTGGGGCAGAATACTTGCAATGAGAATTCTGAGGAGACAAGGTTTAAAACAATGTCTTGCCGTACATGTTGTGAAGTATGTGAGGTTGTTTGTGCAAAGTGCCCCCTTTGTGCACCAAATGCCCTTTCGCCATGATTCCTGACACCAGAGTTCCCCTTTGAGAGATCAGAGAGGTATAGCCCCATACCGCGTGCCCTGTGATCTGACTGGGGCTCTTTCTGACAGGGCTTATATGCTAGGTTTGGTGTGCTGTGATTGGCTGCCAGATGTAGTCTGTATTCTATGCTACATTGTGGTGGAGTGGATGGTTCAGGAGGGTGAGGTATGTACTTTTTGCTGTCTTTTTGCTTCCCCATTGGTCCCTGTGGGGTTACTCCTACTTATGCCAGGTCTGTCAATGGTGTAGCATTTTTCTGGCGTCAGGGGAATGTCTGTCATGTAAAGGGGCTTTAAGATCTTGGCATCCATTGACTCGACCTGGTCCCTCCTATATCCTGGCCCTGCTTCTCTTCCCATTTTGGCCTCTTCTCTGGTGGGGTTGCACTGGCATCTGGTCTGCATCTGATTTATGATGGTATGGCTTCTTCTTACTGTTGCACCGGCATCTCTGGTGTGGCTGTCGGCGGAGAGGCTTCTGTGCCAGCAGATGTGTTGTTGTGCCAGTGTATCTCAAGGATAGGATTGGGCCTTAATAAATGTTTTTAATTAAAAATAATTGAAACATCTGACTTATTTCTGCTTCCACCTGTGCTACTGACCCCACATAACTGAGGCTGTTTGCAATTGTATTCTGTTGGCTCAATAGATGGACTGCAGTCAGGTGGACAGTATTTACAGAGGCATCAATTCCAAATGTCCATCACAAAATGGCAAAATGAAGGGGTTGCTTTACCACCCTGTTTATATAATTCATGGTGGTTATACTGTTTGTTGTAACAAGCTAAAAGGTCGAGCTTGTTCATATGGAAGCCTGCTTCTTCTGCTGTCCATGCTCTGGTCACCAACATGCTGATTCAATGGGTGCCTCATCTCCAGAGGGACACATCTGTTGTAATAGTTGAGGATGGAGGGATCTGAAAGGGAATGCCTTGTCAGTGATGGTTAGTGTTGTGTCACCATGTCAGGGCTTTCATCAGCTCCCTTGGGATTGACAACTACCTAGTCAGATGGTCTTGTACCGGAGATGGAGAGGGCATGTGCAGGATCACTGAAGTTGCTGCAGCCATATGACTGAAAGTCCAATCCTATTAGCAGGATGCGGTAGCACAAATAAGCTGCCCGCTGCATCCTGTGCAGGATGGACCCTGCGCTGGCAGAGTCAGAGGCCTCCTTGAGGTAAAGGGACTTTGTCCCTTTACCCTGAGTAGAACCCCAGCCACCCGTACTCCAGTGTGCGCCAGCTGTGTTGCTAGTGCACATTTGAGAGGCTCGTGTAAGGCCCGGGAGGGGGATAGGATAAGAACATAAGAAGAGCCCTGCTTGATCAGGCCAAAGGCCCATCTAGTCCAGCTTCCTGTATCACACAGTGGCCCCACCAGATGCCTCAGGGAGCACACAGCCAACAAGATAACCTGTTTCCCGCTGCCACTCCCCTGCTTCTGGCACAGAGAAAACCTACTTCTAAAACCAGGAGGTTGCTTATGGCTTGTAACCTGTGATGGTCTTTTCCTCCATGAATCTGTCCAAACCCCTTTTAAAGGCATCTAGGCCAGGTGCCATCACCACATCCTGTGGCAAGGAGTTCCACAGATGAATTACACGCTGGGTAAAGAAATATTTTCTTTTATCCGTTCTAACTCTCCCTCCACTCAATTTTAGTGCATGCCCCCTGGTTCTGGTGTTGTGCGAGAGGGAGAAGAATTTCCCTCTATCCACTCTCTCCATCCCATGCATAATTTTATACGTCTCAATCATGTCCCCCCTCAGGAGCCTTTTTTCTAGACTGAAAAGCCCCAAACGCTGTAGCCTTTCCTCATAAGGGAGGTGCTCCAGCCCACGAATTATTCTGGTCGCTCTTTTCTGCACCTTTTCCAATTCAACTATATCCTTTTTGAGGTGTGGTGACCAGAACTGGACACAATACTCCAGATGTGGCCTTACCATCGATTTGTACAAAGGCATAATGATATTGGCCGTTTTATTCTCAATCCCTTTTTTAATGATCCCGAGCATGGAATTGGCCTTCTTCACAGCCGCCGCACACTGGGTCGACACTTTCATCGACCTGTCCACCAGCACCCCAAGATCTCTCTCTTGATCCTTCACAGACAACTCAGAACCCATTAGCGTATATGTGAAATTTTGGTTTCTTGCCCCAATGTGCATCACTTTGCACTTACATTGAAGCGCATCTGCCATTTTGCTGCCCATTCTCCCAGTTTGGAGAGATCCTTCTGGAGCTCTTCGCAATCCCTGCTGGTCTTCACCACCCGAAAAAGTTTAGTGTCATCTGCAAACATGGCCACCTCGCTGCTTATCCCCGACTCCAGGTCATTTATGAATAAGTTGAAAAGCACCGGTCCCAAGACCGATCCTTGGGACACACCGCTTTTCACCTCTTGCCATTGTGAAAATTGCCCATTGACTGGATAGCAGGATGTGGCAGAGGAGGCCATCCCTGCCCCTTCCCGGGCCTGGCTGACCAATTCCACCCCAGGGAGGCCACCCCCTGTTCTGCCCTCTCCCCCACCCCTCCATCACGCCATGGGCATTACCTCTACCAAGGCGTCCATCTGTCCCGGGGTGCCAGCAGAGCAGCGCAGGTCTCTCTGCCATCGCCACTGCTTACTCTCTGGGTGCCGCAAATGTGCTTTCCGTTACGTTTGTGACACCTTAGACTGGCAGAGTGATCGTTCCACCAGTCTATAAGTAGACAGGATTGCACTGTGAGTAACCTTTGGATTTCTTGAGCCCTCTGATGTAGCCAGAGCTGAACCCTCTTCACTAGGGATCAAATCATGTCTGCCTGTCAGCTGGGAGGAATATGCAACTGAGCTTGCTGTCTTTTGGTTGATCTTGAGACCTAGATCAGCGGTTCTCAACCTATGGTACGAGTACCCCTAGGGGTATGCGGACCTCTTGCTGGGGGTACGCCAAGCCCTGCCCCTTATCTGCCCCATCAGCAGCTAATTAAGTGTTAATTAACATGGATTTTAAATTGTAATTATTTTTGGAGCCCTTCTGTCTCTCTGATTTTGGTTTTGGGTTTATTTTTGTACTTTGGAAAATGTACTTGGGTGGGGTGGGGGAGGGAAGAGCTGATTTTGCAAAGTGTGACTTGGAGAAAAAAAGAGATCCTTGCATGTGTGTCTCTCCCCCCCCCACACAAACAGTTAAGACATTTTTTCACATTTAAAATTGTTTTAGTACTTTTAATTTAATCATTAATTACCTAATTAATTAATTTATTAATCCAGTTAATTAGCAGGGGGTATTTCATAAAATTGGACCGTGATAGGGGGTACCCGGGTCTCCAAAGGTTGAGAACCCCTGACCTAGATAATTCAGTAGATGGAGCATAGAGATTAGATCCAGATAAAACTCAAACTTGGAATTGGCCACTATTAACCAATCAGGAGAGATTTGCCCCTATTTCCCTGTTCAGCTCCTAAACAACTAGAAATGTTGGTAAGACAGCAGGTAAGTTGGTATCTGACTGAACCAGTTTGAAGAACAGATCAGACACAGGGATTTTTTGCTGAGTGCGTTGTAGCCTGAAGGAGGTTGCTATGTGGTGAATTTGATCAGTGAACGGTCTAAATCTTCTGTTGGTGAAGGGGGTTTCAGGTCTCCCAACTTTGTCTGTGGCGAGGACTGAGTACGACCATTTGAAGAGTATGAATCCAACTCCCAAGTATTTGGGTCCATCCCTCCGCAAGAATTTGAATATAAGAAAAGTCCTGCTGGATGATGCCAAATACCCATCAAATACAACATTCTATTTCCCGTAGTGACCCACCAGTTGTTTTTGGGAAGCCCACAAGCAGGAGTGGGTATACTTCTCTCCTGCTATTACTCCCTTGCAACTGGTATTCAGAGGCATACTACTGTTGAGCTAGATGTAGTAGTGCATAGTCATTGTGACTAGTAGCTATTGATAAATATGTCCTCCGTGAGTTTGTTCAATCCCCTTTTAAAGCGATCTAGGCTAGTAATCATCACACCATCTTGTAGCAATTAATTTCATAGACTAATTATGTGCTATGTGAAGAAGTATCTCCTTTTGACTGTCCTAAATCTCCTGCCTGTCAGTTTCATTGAATGATCCCTGGTTCTAGTATAGTGAGAGAGGGAGACTTCTCTCTATTCTAACAGAATTAAAAACATTCATGATTCCCGGGAATTCCGTCGTCAGACATTTTACATCTTTTATGCGTTAGTTTTTATTAGCTATTTATTAAATGACAGAATTCCCGGGAATCATGAATTTTTTAATCGATTTCACCTTTTCCAGCCCTATAATGTCAGCTGAATTGCCTCTTATTGCTCCCATCATCATTGCTACCTCTTTTCTGGAGAGAGGGCAGCAGCAATGGGGCAGCATGGAGGGGGGGGGGCTTCAGGTGCCATTTTCCCCTTGGACTGGACTTGATCAGCATACTTATTGCAGCACACTTCAGAACTACACACAGTATCCCCAGGGTATTTATGGTGACATTTATTTATTTAAAATATTATTTCCCATTATCTCCCCTCCTGTTAGGGAGGTAGTCAAGGAAGGTAATAACGTAGTTTAAGAACAAAACTAAAAGCCAAAAACAAAAAAGAGACATAAAATAAAATAGTAGTATCAGAAACACCAAACACCACCAGAGATTTAGGAGGAAAGCTAACTGCAACAAAAAATGTTTTCACCTGGCACAGATACGGCAATAGCGATGGCACTAACTGCACCTCCTGAGGGAGGAAGTTCCATTATTTGGGTGCTGTTATTGAGAAATCCCTTTGGCATGTCGCTGTCCGATGTAATTCCGTCAGTGGAGGGACATGCAAAAAGACTCACTGTGATGATCTCAATGGATGGGCAGTTTTATATGGGGAGATGATTGTTCAGATACTCGGGCTCCAAGGTGTTCAGGGTCTTAAAGGTCAAAACCAGCACCTTGAATTGCACTTGGAAACATACTGGCAATCAGTGCAGATGGAATAGCACAGGCATGAAGTGCTCTTTACATCTCATGCTGGTGCGCAGTTGTGCAGCAGCATTCTGTGTGAGCTCAAGTTTCTGAATAGTCTTGAAGGACAACCCCATGTAGAGTGCATTGTAGCTGTTCATCCGAGATGTAACCAATGCTTTGACAACCATAGGTAGGTCTGCTTGACCCAGGAAAGAATGCAGGTGGGGCAGAAGCGTCGTCAAGGGGGGGCGGGGGGCCCCCGGGCCCCCGGGCGTAGGGGCGCAGGAGGCCGTTTGGGGGTGCAGGCCTCCTTACGTTTTGGGGTTTTTTGCTTTGTTTTCCTTATCGGTTTTTTTTTTAAAGTTGTAAGGGCGCTGTGGGCATTTTCGGAGCATGTGTGTGCTTTGCATGTACTTATCTTGTCTCTGCGGGCTGCAGGCAGCATTTTCGGGGCGCAGGCAGCTTCCTCGGGGCGCTCGCAGGACGGGATACATGCAGGCAGCATGTTCTCCGTCCGTGCCGGAACTTCCGGCGCCGCCATCTTGGATGGGCGGGACTCTGCAATGAACTCCAGGCTGATCTAGGACTTTGGAGGACCGACCAGCGAGAGAGTCCCGCCCATCCAAGATGGCGGCACCGGAAGTACCGGCACGGACGGAGAACATGCTGCCTGCATGTATCCCGTCCTGCGAGCACCCCGAGGAAGCTGCCTGCGCCCCGAAAATGCTGCCTGCACCCCGCAGAGACAAGATAAGTACATGCAAAGCACACACATGCTCCCACGCCCCTCCAAGAATGCCCCAGCCCAGCTCCCTTAAAAGGAAAACCCCCGGAAAAAACCTTTGATCTTTGATCAAAGATCAAAGGTCCTTTGATCAAATATTAAAGGTTTGATGATTAGATCACATCAAAGGGGGGCACGTGAGGGGTCCCGCCCCCCCCGAAAATGGGCTGGCTCCTCCTCTGAGGTGGGGCACAAACCTAAGCTGGGTGAAAGCACCCAGTCACAGTTGATATTTGGGGAACCTGGTTGAAAGCTGGGTCCAGGAGTATGTCTAAGCTGTAGATCTGCTATTTGAAGGGGAGTGTAACCTAGAGCAGGCTGACTCCATAACTAGGATTATAGATTTCTTCATTAATATCACTTCTGTCTTGTCTAGATTTGGAGCCAAACAGAGACAAGGGCGGGTGGGCCCACCTGGTGACCCACCTCAGCGTCAGGCCATGACCCACAGTTTGAGAAGCGCTGAGTTAAACCATTAGTGGCTGCACACTCAGATGACAGGAAGACAGGAAGTATAATTCATGTTATCAAAATAGTAAAACCACTGTCTTGAACCAACTTCTATCTGAACCTAAAGAGTACCATAGGTTGTAGCTAATCTACCAAATGTGTTGGATTTTAGCTCACTGGCGTCACTACAGGGGGGGGCAGAGCTCTAAGTTCCTCCGTGATCCAAGCCTCCATTAAACGGAGGAATGAAGCGCCCCGCCCCTGCGCCTTCCGAACCAGTCAAAGTGGTGAAAACAACGCGCAGGGAGTCTCCTGCGCGTTGTTTTCACTGCTTTAAGGGAGCTGGGCTGGGGCATTCTTGGAGGGGCGCGGGGGCATGTGTGTGCTTTGCATGTACTTATCTTGTCTCTGCGGGGTGCAGGCAGCATTTTCGGGGCTCAGGCAGCTTCCTCGGGGCGCTCGCAGGACAGGATACATGCAGGCAGCATGTTCTCCGTCCGTGCATAATGCCAGTTATGCTAATGCACTTAGTGACAGTGCACAGAACACTCCGGGGGTTTTCCGGGGGTTTTCCTTTTAAGGGAGCTGGGCTGGGGCATTCTTGGAGGGGCGCGGGGGCATGTGTGTGCTTTGCATGTACTTATCTTGTCTCTGCGGGGTGCAGGCAGCATTTTCGGGGCGCAGGCAGCTTCCTCGGGGCGCTCGCAGGATGGGATACATGCAGGCAGCATGTTCTCCGTCCGTGCATAATGCTAGTTATGCTAATGCACTTAGTGACAGTGCACAGAACACTCTGAAGCGGGAAGGTCTGCGCAGGGGGCGGAATGGGGTGGGTGGGAGGGTGCAGAATGGGGTGGGGGAGAGTGGCAACAGGGTCGGGGGGTGGGTGGACTGGGCCTGGGAGGGGATGAGATCAGCAGTGCCAGCGTGCGCTGTCCCCCTTCCTGGGCCTGATCTGCCAACATGAATCAATGTGGACTTGCACCAGTGATATTGCTGGCGCAGGTTCGAGTTCACCAGTTGCTGCTACTGGGGCTTACCCTGGAGCAAGGGGACAAATGTCCCTTTACCCTGAGGAGGCCTCCAGCATGCTAAATTCCCCTATGGGGTGCATTGTAGCCCATGCCGGCACTGCTGCATCACCGTGCGAGAATTTAGTTAGGATTGGGCTGATAGATTAAACCTTCCATGTGATATTTCAAGCTAAGTCTTTGTACAAAGACAGGTTTGAATAATTTCTAAAAAAAAAAGAGTATTTGGAGTACTATTGATGGTTCACATAAGCAATGAGAAATCAATTTGTATGTTCAAAAGTGCCCATGTTGGACTACTGATTAGACGGCTTTATTTATATTGACAGCAATGTATAAAAATAGCAACGCTTTGCTGAAGGTTTGATTTAAAAATAAACTGAGCTGAATGGCTCATTTGACTGCTAGAATGGTGAGTCAGCTTCAGCCAGAAGGATTAAAAAAATTGTCCTCGTGAAAGTGAATTTAGCTTCCGTTTTGTTTGTAGGACTTGGTTCTAAAAATGCTTTTGTGGCAGAAACCCTGTTTTCTTCAAAGGAGCACGCACTAGTTCAAGAGTCTTATAATCATTTAGTCCATCTCATGTAATATTGGGGCAACTTCATATTGTTTGTCAAAACAAACCCAAATAAGAATCTGTATGTTGATTGACGGCAACTTGTTTTCCAGATCCTACCATTACATGTGAGGGGGATAGTTAAATAGGATTATGCTCACTTATGCAGTAATATTTGTCTTTTGCATTTTATGAGCAGTCCTATGTTCTGATGCAGTGGGAAAGCAGCATGAGGATCTGGCCCACATTCTCTGTTCCAGTGTTGGGAATTCACTCCACTCTGTTGTGCTGGCACAGCAGTAGCTGCTCTCATTGATGTTGCTACATCAACACTCCTGCCAAACCCATGCATATAGTATATATGTGGCCATGCGAAGATCTTAGTGCCACAGGGAGATAAATGGGCATTTGGTATAATCTCAGTGTTTTAGTGCCTGCATCAGCACATCATTGTACTTCCTGGTTTATAAAAGCTGCCAGAGGTTTATAAAAGCTGCTGACCAAGTGGGTGGGCAAGATAATACAGTAATGCCTCCTATAACACTGCTTCCTATAATGCCTCCTATAATACTGTGTGTAATTTTTACAGTATTATAAGAAAGGCAAAGGTTAAAATCTATAAAAGTGTTCAGAAGTTGGTGTGGAAAAATAAAACTATCTGTGATGTGCTTAGTCTCCCCTTGAAGGAATAGATTATTAGCAGCTTGAGGGTTCTCTTGAACCAAGCTTTGCTCTTCAATGGGCAGGTGACAACTGTGGCCACGGACAGATTTACAACAGTGGAATATAGTTCCACTGTCATAAAATAGCTTCTGGTGTTCATTTTTGGGAGTGCAGCGTGAGAAACGGGGGGGGGGGAATTGGGAGTCTTAGGAGAAGTAAAATATTTCCCCTTACCTTCCTGTAAACCCCTCAACTGGCAGGGAGTCTACTCGGACCTCTGCCAGCTCCTTAGTTGGCACAAGTCTGAGGAGAGAAAGGGGGTTTTTACTGGCTGTTAGAGGGGATAGCAACCAACGCAAGTAGCCTGCGCCATGTGCCACCCCCTTCTGCCTCCGTCATGCCCCCCCACTCATCCCGTTCCATCCTCCCCTGCCCTGTTCCCCCCTCTGACCTACCTGCTATGGCAGGCAGTCTGTGTGCTGCTACTTCATGTACTGCATGCTGCCAGTAGGCCAGTAGTGCCAGGCTTCACGTGCTTCCAGCAGGCCATTTGCGATGGCTATTGAGCGCATTCTGCCATTGATGCCACCCCCTCCTGACTCCATCACACCTCAGCCCTCCCCTGTTCTGCCCTCCCCCGCCCCATTCCTCCCCCCACCGACCTACTTGAGTCGGCAGCTACTCCTGTAACCACTGTTATCTGCTGGGAGGTTGTGGCCTCTCTGTCAGCGAGCCAATATCGTGCTGCTCTACTGGCCTCGATCCCGACCTGGGTCCATATGGATTTGCGCTAGTGATATCGCTGGCGCTGGTCCGAGTAGACCCAATGGCCTGACATGGGCTTACTTCGGGGCAAGAGAATAAATGTTACCTTACCCCAAGGAGGCCTCCGGAGGCTGAAACTCCTCCGTGGAATTCAGCGGGCACCGTGTTGACACTACTGCATCGCTGCATGGGGAGTTAGGATTGGGCTGTAATTTAATGTTTCTTACAATTACATTGTAATGTGGATTGGTTCATAATGGCATTTGTATTTACAGACTCCTGCTTACATATTGTTTCTTCATGAATGACAGTTCTATTCATTTTAAATGAGTACACCAACTACAAACAAACATGAATGGATGTTCCAAATTAGCTGGTAACAAGAGCATTGTGTCCTTGCATTAGAACAATGATTTGTTAGGTAAATAGTCTTGCAGCGATGACTCTAGATTCATCCACTTATTAAACATTAAGCAATTCTCTTCATACAGAAGTTTGAATAATGCATCATTGCTCAATAGTTCACAAAATAAAAATATTTATTTTAAAATAAATAAATAACATACACAAAAGAAAATACATGTAGTACGTAGTACATTTCCACTCTAATAACATTAATTTTATTCTCCCCAAAAATATTACTTGTTTAAAACTTCAGATATTGCATTTGGAAATCCATGTTATGAATTGAATGAGATTATCAAGGAGAATATTAATAAGTACATTTTAAAATAATTTGTGTTAACTATTTTATAACAATTTATTTTCTTTCTTTTTTCATATATATTTATATTTTATTGATATATTAAAACATAAAAACAATACATATTTCATAAAGTTATAGCAAGCACGAAGCAATACATCCTACTAGCATACTGTTCACTATTTTCTACATATAATTTCCAACTAAGCCAAAACAACACCCACATTCTATTCATTAAATCCGCATATCAACACATCATTCCTCTCTCTCTCTCTCTTAAAAAGTCAATAAATGGTTTCCAATTATTCACGAAAAAGTTAACTGACTTTTCCTTAATTAAAATTGTAAGTTTATCCATTTCAGCATAGTCCAAAACTTTCAGCCACCAATCTTCCAGCGAAGGTCTCTCCGAATTCTTCCAATATTGTGCATATAAAATTCTTGCCGCAGCTATCATATATAAAAACAAAGTTTGAAATTTTTCGCCTACATGATCCTCCCACATACCCAACAAAAATGTTTCCGGTTTCATTTGAACCTTAATCTTTAAAATCAACTCAATCTGTTTATGAATCTGAGTCCAGTACTTCTTTGCTTGGGGGCATGTCCACCACATATGGTAAAAAGTTCCTTCTTGCTTTTTACATTTCCAACATCTATTCGTCACCTTCTCATACATTTTTGCTAATTTGCTTCGGGTTATATACCATCTATATATCATTTTATACATATTTTCTTTAATATTAACATTTAACGTAAATTTCAACTGTTTTAACCATAGTTGTTCCCATTGGTCCATTAAAATAACATGACCTACATTTTTCGCCCAATGAATCGTACATTCTTTAACCTGTTCTTCTTCTGTTTCAAACTTCAAAAGCAATTTATACATTTTTGAAATTATCAATTTATTTTCTAAGATTCTCCAGCTTATGAAGTAGCTAGGTTCCACAGACCACAATCATATCAGTATTAAATGACATATCAGATGGAGGATTTCAAAATGAAAAAGATTAAAATCCTCCTCAATCTTTTTATCTCTTGGAAGATGACAGCAGTAGAGCTGTCTCCACTTAAGTCTACCTCTTTCATGTTCCACCCTCACACAGCTAGCACAAAAGAGGCTGTCCAGGGGGGTGGCCATTTTGTGAGTACCCTTAGCCCACAGAGTAGGCCATCATCACCTGTGCAGCCAACCCCATTTTCTCCTGCCCCCTATGCTGGGTACAAGGTGGCCTCTCCCCATAAGGTTGGGAAACTGTTCATATTATGGTTCTCTTTGCAGTTTTTCATTTTGATTTTTTTTAAGTTATTTTTTTAAGTTATTCAAGTTATTTTTCTTTTCCATATTTTCTCACAGTCAATTTCCTGAATAAATCTGCAAGCCCCTAGCATGCAAGGGAGACAGTAGCCCTGAAGGGAGCTGGGCAAGGGAGCTGAGTTACCTCTTTTCCCAGGAGGGAGGGAGGAGGGAGGGACATAGTTTGGCTGACCAGCCCACACTGGTTTCAGCAGTTTTGGAAGTGCTTGGGAAGAAAAGGCAGGAAAAGCCAGAAAAGAAAAGAGTTGTGGGGTGTTACTGTCTTGGGTACCGCTGGCATGGTTCTTGAATGGAGGCTGGAACGACGTGATTTGTTGCAGCACCAGCAGGTGATTCACGCACCATCAGCAAGGCAGGCTGGACCAAAGAACATGAGGATCTAAATCGAAGGCTTGATATAGATTTTTGCCCATTGAATCCTAGGGGATTCTTAGGAGTGTGGTGACTCAGTCTGGAGGTCCTCTTTTGCTAACCATGGCTCCTTGATGGCTTCTACCATCCTCACCCATTTGAGGATACAGTAGCTGGTTGGATGACTGTTGAATCATTTGTCAAATTAACCTTCATCAGGAGGTTGGTGAGGACTGTTGGAGTTGTGAAACCTTTGTCTTTCAAAAGTTGTTTTTCCCAAAGAGTCCAGGGAAGTGGATAGGGTCATAACCCATTAAATGTCCAGTTCCTGCAGGATTCAGAGCTGGTAGGCATCATCTCCATTTTGGAGTGAAAACTGCATTCGCTTTTAAGCAGTAAACAAGCTCCAAATCTGGAGTGTTGAATTCCAAGGATCAATTAAGGAGTGGAGCAGGTTAGTACATAGTTCTAATGCAAGATACGATATGTGGCCTTCCTGGCCTGAGGATCTGTAGCCTCTTACCAGCAATAATTCAAACAGTCATGGTACTGGTCTGGCCCTTCACACTCCAGGTAGATGCCTAGCACCAAGTACACATGTTTAAATGCATGTTTCCTGCACACTTTTGATTAAACAGAAATAAACAAATAATATTGACCATGTAACATCAGTCCTATTAAAAGTTTCCAAGCACTCTTCAAGGAAGTCTGCTTTCTGTCCCTTTACTGTTTGTTTTTACACAGCAGATACAATTTTTTAAAATTGTTTTTATTGATTTTTAGTTTATTGTAAACCATCTTGAAGGCTTTGCTTTTGGAAGAGAAGGGCAGGGTAAAAATATTTTATGGCTGCAATGCTATACATACCTGGGAGTAAGTTTCATTGAATTGAATGGGCCTTACTTCTGAGTAGACATGCCTAGGTTGCATTGTAAAATAATAAAATGGTAAATATGGCCTATTGACTTATTTCAATGTAAGTTTCCCTTTCAAAGTGTACTGTACTAGGCAGCAGCGTAGGAAGGGATGGGCGGGGGGGCAGACCTCCCCCAGGCAGCAGGCGGGGGATCATGTCTGTGGCAGGGGGCATCATACCGGCAGCAGGGGCAATTTGGGCGGTGGAAGAGAACGTGGCGGTGGCGGCGATCCAGGCGGCAGAATGTCTCAGGAGCTTGCAGAAGGCTCCTGCCGCCTCCACACTGCGTTTGTTGTGGCCCCCTCCCTCGCACCGAGCCCCCGAGGGACATTTGGCTCTGGCTGATGTAACTTGGGGCAGGGCGAGTGATGTCAGCTGTGACAAGGGGGGTGGCGGCGTTCCTACGCCACTGGTACTAAGAAGTCTTATAGAGATTCCACTTCAGTGTTCTGGAAAAAAATCATTGCAATGTGAATGGGAAAAATAACTTGATAGTTTTTGTAAATTGATTTAATATTTTTAATATAGTATTGGTAAATTAAGATTGTATGTACAGTATACTGCAGCCCTTGTATAGAACTTAGAAAGAATAAGTAAAGAATCAGGTGCCACAAGACGCTGTTGTTTTCACTGTTGCAGACTATCATGGCTATCCCTCTGGAAGTTGATACCATACCTATCATATTTGCCTAAAATATTATGCCTAAAATATTTTGAGTAATTCTAAATTGTTGAGCTGATACATGTGTATTTGCTGACTTCCACACAATTTGTTTCTGGGTATATTAAAAATTTGTATTTTGTATCCCATTTTATGCCATATCCCGATTAATATTCACTTTCTTGGCATGCAAATTGGTATGTTAAATGAAGTGATAACTCATTCATACAATTTGCTGCTTATCTGGGCACATCACAACTGCGTGCCCTCTCAAGAACCTTTGCTGGCGCTGTCTACCAGTTCTCGCTGTCATAGTCTTGTGTTACAGACTTGTTATAAATTACGGTCTCATCACTAAACCTTCGAACAGATTTGAATGGAACAGTACTACAAGCTGGTTCAGTCTCCTTGAAACTGGGAAGGACTACTATACTGTTTCCCTGACTTGGAGTGCAATGAATGTAGCACCATGATGGCTTTGCTCATGGCCCTGTCTTTTGGCTGCCCTTTTAGTGGTGCAATCCTATGTCCTGTGGTACCAGCCAGTGGCATATCTGAGCAACATCCATCAAATCCAAAGTCCATTCAGCACAAAAAGGAAGGGAGAGAGTCTGAACAATTCCACCAAGACACTGGTCCCTTTAAGAGGCCTAGCCCCACTTTGGGCTGATTAGTTCCCCTTTTTCCACTGACTTGTTTAGCAGTCCAGATCCAACTATCAAAGTCCAAAAGCTCATCCAAGGTCAGAAAGCCAGTCAGGGTTCTCAAGCCAGTCAGGGTTCAAAGCCAAAGCCGGTTCCTCAAGCCAGTCCCGAAGTCAGTCACAGTAAATCTACAAGCCAGTCCAGTAGTCAGTCACAGTCAGTCAGCCTTTCTCCTCCAAAGCTTTCTCCTTACTGCAACCCACACCCTTCCTTCCTCCAGGTGCTGCTTTTATACATGATGACCTCTAGTGGCTGCACCTGAGTAGCCTGCCTGCTGCTGAAGCCCGGGTTTTAACCCCTTATACTCTAGGCCTATGAGGAACCACTGCTAACACCACACCCCATCTCCTCGGGGGACGTCTTTCGCATTTTCCAATACACCTGGCCACTGGGCAGCTAAGCTTAATTTATCGTGCAGAAAGACTTGTGCTTGCAAGTGAGATTATGCCAAGGTGGAGAACCCGAAATTTGCAAGACCTTAGAGGAAGGTGACACACAGGTGCCCTGTAGTGCTACAGCTTTCCACTTGAATCAGTGACTCTTGATTAGCATGATCTTGCCTATTGACAGCCGTACCTCACCCCCACCAGGGCTTCTTGTGACTGGCACTGACTGCTTTACAGCCTTACAGCAGTCAGCATCAGCGCAGGAGAGGAAGCAAGGACAGCCAGCGAGTATTGGATTGGGCCCCAAGATTGAGTTAGGAGAGACTGTGCACATTTTGGAAAGTGAGGACATTAGTTACAGTTGCATCCACTGTTGTCAAAGGGAAAGGGTTTACCCCCTGTTGCAAAGCTCCCCTACCACAATCCATTTTGTTTATGCAGTTATCAGGCTATCTGTGTAGGATCATAGCTAATGAACAGTAGTGGTCAAGGGAAGTAGTGTCCATTTCTCTGTAGAAATAATTGTTAGTTTACAGCCTCTATCCATACTTCTGCAGAATTTGGCAGGATAGTTCTTGCAATTATAGCTGTCATCCACCTGGGGGCACTCAATCACGAAGGAACTGCAATTATGATGACTGAAGTTAACTTGTACAGTACTGTATTTTTTCTTGCACTTATTTGCTTATACCCCTGCTCTATCCTGTGAACTCAGAATGGTTTTTAGAGCATAACTTAGTTTCTATTTGGTTTTCCATGGTAACAACTCCCATAGAGGTTATCTGTTGCAACAATACAATGAAAGAATTTCGTTGCAATTTCACCCCCCTGGTGGAATGGACTGCTGTAGTCCCTGCTATTTTATGCTAGGTTCATACTACAATAAATGTGTTCTTAAGGTGACACAAGTCTCTGTTGTGTTTTTCTATTTTGTGTGTATACAGGGAAAACAGAGAAATAAATAATGTAAAACATTCCTTTACTGGGGCCACTGAAGAGGAAAACACAACAATTTGTAGCTTCATTAGAAACTGTTAGTTCATTAGAAAAAAATCCAAGAGCCCAAGTCGAATAATACAGGGTTATTCAAAAAGGATGGTGCAAAAGTTAAGCTCATTTATTCTGAAATGTTACTGACATACCACAACAGTCATGACATGAAAAGGCAGAAAAACTGTCCAAATTACATATTACAGGTGTTCGATGTGAGCACTTGCATAGCTACAATGGGGCAAGGGGGGTGGGGCAAACAGCCGCAATCTCCTTGTGAGGAGACCACGGTTGTCACCCAGGGCATTTGCACTTGACTTGGAGGGAAAGGCAGGATATAAATGAATGAATAAATCTAAAAAGAGCCTGGTTGGATCAGACCAAGGATCAAACTAGTCTAGAGCCCCATTTCCATAATGGCCAGCAGCCAGATGCTTCTGGGAAGCCCACAGCAGGGCATAAATAGCCTCCTCACTACTGTTTGTACACCCTTCCAGCAACTGGTATTCAGAAAAATACTGCCTCTGAACCTGGAGGGTCCATTTAGCTATAATGACCATACAGCTATCCCTCGCTAATTTGTCTAATTTCATTTTGAAACCATAGAAGCCCATGGTCATCAAGACATCATCTGGTGGCAACTAACTCCATAAATTATGTATTGCGTGAAGTACTTTTTCACACAACACAATACTAAAAATCTTTCTTAAAATACGTAGGTCCTAAATCTGTGAATGTTTATTTAACAAAGTCCTACTGATTTCCATGGGCCTTAGGCTTAAATAACTATACATAGGATTACCACCTTAGTCACTAGCATGCCTTAGGCTTGTGATCTTCAGCCTTTACCTGAAGGCTGCCCTTGGCATCACTAGGGGATTGCAGGGTGTGTGGACCGCACCGGGTGACACCCTTGGGTGCGTGTGTGACACAACTAGTGGCCAAAATTGTGGAAACCTTGTATTTATGAATACCATCATGTTATATATCAGTGGAAAGGTACTTTCATACAGAATGTAATGAAACAAACTGTTTTGAATTATCTGTACTCTATCAAACCGTATGGCCAAATAACCAGAAAAAGAACACACAACTGCCGTAAGTAACAAAAAAGTGGATTTCCTTAACTCAAAATTGACCAATAAGACTGATTGCTCTGAGAGCCAATGAGGTGTTATGACACAGCATGGAACCAATAAGGTGTTAATATGAGTCAGCTTCATTTCTATGTATCAGAGCTAATACTAGCTCTGAATAAGAATTCAGTTGTGTGAGTGTCAACAAGTTGGCCACTGGTTTTTTGTTGGTTACTGATTTGTTGGGTGACCTGTACTATTATATTAAAATAAAGTTAATGGGGATGACACAATGTTACCATACCGGTGACACCAACCCTAGTGACATCACTGGGGTGACGCAATGAGCTCTTGCACCGGGTGATGCAAACCCTAGTGACGCCTCTGTCAGACTGTTGGTTCAGCCTTGGTGATTGCAAGGGACAACCTCAACTTCTGTTTCTATCTCCTCCAGTTATCTCCCAGTTTTTCTACAAAGGATAAATCTGATGGAGATTTGAAATGCTTCATTGTTTACTGATAGATGAGATCTGAAACCTTCCTGTTAAGTGCTGGAGACCCAGAGGGCCAGTATACTACAGTACACTCAATACAAACACAAGATAATTTTGGTCAGCAGCAAATTAACACTGGCCATGCTCTGAACTAAGCAAGCACAGAAGAGTCAGCAATATTGACTCTGCTGACTTAACAGCCTAACACAGCCTTGTGTTGTATGCATTTTACCAAGCCAAGGCAATAGCCTGTGCCAACTCCAGAATTATCCAACAGAATATTACAGGGAGTGAGCTCGGTCTGGTGCGACAGCCCCCAAAACCACACCGTGAGGCGGGAGTAAAATTAACACAACAAGGATTTATTAGAAGACAAAAACAACAAGAAATATAAAACATTTGTACAAATGGAGAACAGTGTGAATGGCAAAATGCCCTGTCCCCACACAACTGCTCTGCTAAATTCAACGTCTCGCCTGCCTTTTATACTCTCTCAGAATATTCTATCTGTCCATGCCCATATAAGGTAGTGTTGTCTACTGCCACAGGCATTTACTGTACCTCTTACAGGCTTGTCAACCTCAACCTTTTTGGCAGGAAAGGCTTGTTAACTCTTTTGAGTCCTTTTCCTTCCCCCTGATTCAGTTTCTTATCCCTTCATATTATAATTCCCGACAGCTAAGATGTTTCTTATCAGCATGTTTAGTCAAGGTGTTAATACCTATCAGTATCCTTTTCTACAATGCATTGTCTGTCGATATCTTTACTTTTCTCACAGCCCAATCCTATTCTCCCCCCCCCCCCGATGCAGTGGCTCTGAAATGGCAGCCGCTGCATCCTTTGCGGGGGAGGGGTGGACCGGGAAGCTTTCTCAGGGCAAGGGGATGTTTAATCCCCTTACCCCTGCATAAGCCTCTCAACCCGCACTGGGTCTCCTTGGAGCTACGCTAGCAGTTTAGCTAGCGTAACTCCAAGGAGAGGAAAGGGGTGGGGAGGCTGTAGGGAAGGGAGATAGGATTCAGCGCGGGCCATCCTTGGAGGATCCTCCCGCGACCTCCCCATCCTCTGTTATGCCCCCGTTACACCCTCCCCTTGTCCCCTTTCACCTTGCCCCTGGCACCCTGCCAGCTTACCCTTCTCGACGTGCATCCTGGCGTCCTCCAGTGCATCTGGGAAGACAGAGGCCTTCTCGCCAGTGTCCCTGGCAGTGTGCTGGTTGGTGTGCTGTCGGGGAGGCTTTTACGACAGTCGCAGACTGCTTTACGGCAGTCCATACCAACAAGGGAGGCGTGCTGCCATCAGGTGGCCTGCATAAGATTGTGCTGCCCATCTCAACAGTTTTTAGTTTTTTATGTTAATATCTTAACTAGGAGACCTTCATGATGAATAATATCACACACCTGTTTTCTCACATAACGTTGGGTTAATAAAACTTCTCCAACACTTGGATGGCGTGAGGGATGCACTTGAAACGGAAAACAAGCATCAGGGCTCAATTACTTGTGTTCATCCCTGAAAATTTCTCCCGTACTCACTCCTATTTGCTTGTGTTTTAATGCACACAGAAATGAGCATCTGAAGGACAAACTAGCCATTTTGGGCAACCTCCTGTTTGTTTAAACAAGTACCTCCCCTGTTATCATATAAAGTGAGGACCAGGTTTTTGGTGGGTTTTTTTAAAAAACCTTTTATAGCAAACAGAGTGTGCAGGGGAGGGAAATGAAACCTGCTGCCTCCCCTGCTTAATTTTAATAGATATAGGTTAGTATGACCTATATTGTATGAATCTAAACAAGTGCTATAACAGAATGTTTGAATCCCAAACCTTATGTGGTGCTGTTTTATGTTTGCAATTTTTTCATAAAGCCTTGAGTAACATATCTGTGTGAGTTTTGAAAATATAAATAATTGTAACCACAAAAAGTGTGAATATACCATACAAAAAGTATTAAAGTTATCTTTCAAAAGATAGAATTATGTATCAAAAGTAGGAAGTGAGTTAGCTAAAGATTTATTAACATATTTTATTTTGGTTAGATACCATGAGATAAATACAATTTAGTATCTAACTACTTGCTACCAGTATTTTCATGTGTGTTCTGCACTTATTATTAAAACCACTAACAGCATACCAGAACTAGAAGCAGTTCAAGCTATGAACTTCACCATAGATGTAACTATATGGACTGATTGGAGAAATGGAGATTATTTTGGATAAAATAGTGATTATTTCTACTACAAATATGAGTGAGCAAGCTGCAATGTTCTTGCAGGTTTTTTTTTAATAGTACTTCTGTATATATGTTGCCCCTGTATTGTCTTTAGTCACAAAAATAAAATTTGACATTTAATAAATTATCTTAAGGTTACATATATTTTATTGTTGAGGTAGCTATTACAATTCTTAACATGCTAATCTTCCAAATATGGTCCTGATACAAGTTGTAGTAAACACACAGGCAAATTGCATTATTCTATTGCCAGTCAAAAGAGAGAGAGAGGAGGCTGCAGGTAGGAATTGTGTTCTAGTACACTGCACTCAGTTGTGCAAACTTATCTTTTTAGGGTCAAAGAAGAACAAAAACCACAAGTGGCACAGTAAGTAAAATATCTTAAAAGTGCAGTTGGCTTGACTTCTCTACCTTTGCC
Source organism: Plestiodon gilberti rubricaudatus (assembly GCA_026170595.1). Lineage (NCBI taxonomy): Eukaryota > Metazoa > Chordata > Lepidosauria > Squamata > Scincidae > Plestiodon > Plestiodon gilberti. The sequence continues at coordinate 22,228,071 of JANXHW010000004.1, read as the reverse complement.
ATATTCTGCTTTCTGCACCTTTGATGGTATTAGGTTTCACTAATATCTGATAGGCTGCAGTTAGTCATCTGCTTCCTGATCTGCTTGTAAGAGCTGCCTGCAGCTTCTTACTTCATCCACATTTTCGTTGGATGTAGTTTCTTGCTATCTGCTTGTGGACTACTTAAGTGTAAAATATTCCCTTACTTCCTAATAGTGGCTGACTTGAGTGCCGTGAACATTCCCATTGGCTGTAGCTTTTCTGCCTTTATATGACTATTGTTAATGGGTGAAAGCATTTATGCTAGTGTGATTTTATTTGGTTATTCAGTCACATTATTTGCTTATTTAAACAGGTGGTTTCCCTTTAGTGGGATCACTGAGCTGGTAAATAACGTTCTTCAGCCACAGCAAAAACAACAAAATGAAAAGGAGCCCCAGACGTAAGTAAGCTGCTCTCTGTAGACTAAGTATTACTGTAGCATTAAAACATACTGGAGAGTATGTTTAAATAGATAACATCCTAAAATATATATTTAAAAACTTCAGGCAGCAATCCTGTATATGCTTATTGGAGAGTAAGTCCCTTTGAACTCAGTGGGACTTATTTTCAAGTTCACATGCATAGGATTGAGCTGCATAACTGATGTTGCTTTTCAAATTTCAGTTGGCAAAAGGAAATAAAACCTGGCTTCTAGTTTGGTTGATAGGAGTGCTTCCTGCTCTGTGCAAGACCTGTTCCCCTCATGAAGTTCATGTGCAGAACTCTGTCAAAGTTAATGTGATTGACATGCATGAAAAGCTTGGAACATTCAAACCAGTAGCATGGGCACTCAGTATCTTTATGTATACCATAATCTTTACCTACATCATCACCGTTTCATGTCTTTACAATATCTGTCAAGTTACAAGACTTTGAAAGATATTGTCTTTGGTTCTTGGTGTCATGCCTCAATAGATTCATTGAGGAGAACCACATGAGAACTCATTTTGTTTTAAATTAAAAATGTTATGGTTGTGACAGAAATGGCAAAGCTAGAAGACTCAGATTTAAATTGAATCTAGCATTAGAGTGCTGTAAATCAAATATTTTTAAAACAGTGCACATAAAGATGCTAGTAATATAATAGCTAAAGAGAAAGGGGGCAAAAATGTATCCATGTCAAATACCTCTAGTGGTGCCTATATTATGTCTGAACTATCTACTACAGGCTGTTATGGAGTATGGTTGATTATATTAGTACTTTGGGGACATAACATATTACTGGTTTCATTATTGTGTTTATATGTGTACAGTATATTGTGGCCTCACTGGCCTGAAAACCTTCACGTGGCTATTCCAAAACACAGGTATACTGCTGTGTATATACAGGTATACACACAGGTATACTGACTTCATAGAAAAGCCTCAAGCACCATGTATAAATGTTAGCCAGGATTTGGCTTTGGGCCTGTTTTTGTAGAAGAGGTTAAAACGGGTAATGCGGTCATAGTTCAAGTGAAAAGCGAAAGTAGCGATCCAGTCGATCTGAAACAATAACGATTTTATCTGGGTAGACCGTAACAGTTCACCACGGACAAACAGAAATTCTTTAAAATCACAACCTGGACGTTTCGTGTTTCAATCTGAACACATCTTCTGGGGACTTCCAAAGAGCTTTGGTAGATGTTACAGTAACAAGCGCCTCGCTCTGTCCGTTCTTATCTTTCAAAAAAGCGCGGGAAACCGGCTGTCAGTGAGGAAGCGGTTTCCGATCCTACTCTGTTGTAAAGACTGCTGATCCTGCAGAGACTGCGTGCAAATTCAAAAAACATTGTTATTCAGGGAAGCCCTCTTTCTCAGAGCTGTTGTCAGTCTGTGTGATCGTTGTTCTGCTTCTCAAGGATGCTGTTGCCCTGTTGTCCCCACGTTATTTGTGGATTATGGGAAGCCATATGTGGTTGGCAAGACTTAGTTCCTGTTGCCTGTTCATCAGGGCATGGGGCATTTTCTTACTTATTGCTAGAGCCTCCAAATTCTTCAGAATGCTTAGTTTATTTTCTGTTCCCAAGGAACAGGTGTCCTTAAAATGAATTGTGTGTCCTGTGGTCAGCGCATGTTCAGCTGTCGCAGAAAGTTGTGGATGCTCTAATCTCAGCGCTCTTTCATGTTCCTTTTTTCTAGTTCTAATCGATCGCTGAGTAAGTCCAATATATTCCTTCCCACAGGTACCACATGGAATACAATATATTCCAGGATTTGAGAGCGGAGGCCTCCTATCCTTTGGATTGTTAAGGAGTTGTTCAATTTTTCTTGTTGGTCTAAACACAGTTTTTATATTCCCCTGTTTAAGCACTCTAGCTATTTTGTCTATCACTCCCTTGATGAAGGGCAAAAATGTCCAGATTTTTTCTTTGTTGTCTTCTATTGTTTTATTGGTGTCTTCAGTCTTGTTGGTGACTCTATTTTTCCCTTCCCTTTCTCTTTGGATTTTATTATTTTGCACGTTCCACCCTCTGTTTATTTGAGTCTCAGGATATCCATTTGCTCTTAAAGTGTCAAAAACTATTTCCTTTTCTTTATTTAGGGCATCTTTATCACAGATTTTTATTGCCCTATTGGCTAAGGTATTTATAACTGCACCCTTTTGTGCGGGGTGGTGGTTTGAACCATAGTTCAAATACCTACCCGTGTTGGTGGGTTTCCTGTAAACTGTATGATTGAGGGACAAATCCTCCTTTCTAGTCACCAACACATCTAAAAAAGCTAGTGATCCATTGCTTTCTTTTTCTATAGTGAATTGTACCTCTTTGCAAAAGTTGTTCAAATGCACTAGGAATTCTTGTAACTCTGTTTCTCCATGGGACCAAACACAGAAAATATCATCGACATACCGCCACCACACATCAGGCTTAAGCTTGGCTGTTTGAAGAACTTGTTGTTCCAGATGTTCCATATATAAATTTGCCACCAGGGGGCTCAGGGGATTCCCCATTGCCACACCATCTTTTTGTTCTAGGTATGTCCCTTCCCATACAAAGTAAGTTGATGTCAAACAGTGCTTAAATAGTGGTACTAGTTCTCTGGGAATGGTAAGTTCTTCTATTAATTTTAGTACCTCTTTAAGAGGAACTTTTGTAAATAGTGATATTACATCAAAGCTGATCAATATAGAATCAGAAGACAACTTCACCCATTGCAGTTTTTCAATGAAGTGGTAAGAGTTATTAACAAAGGAAGGAGTATTGCCTATGAGTGAACTCAGAATACCAGCTAAATGTTTTGACAGACCGTATGTAGGTGAGCCTATGGAACTCACTATAGGTCTTAAAGGTACTTCCTTTTTGTGAATCTTTGGAAGTCCGTATAGTCGGGGCGGCAATGCTTCTGACTTAGTCAGTCTGTTCACTACTTTTATTTTAAAATTGGCGTTCTTTATTAAAATATTTGTTTCTTTTAAAATTTTTCTTGTAGGATCTCTTTTGAGAATTGTGTATGTCTCGGGATCCAAAAGATCCCTAATCTTTTTTCTATAGTCCTCAATGTCTAGTACCACAGTGGCATTCCCTTTATCAGCGGATAAAACCACAATGTCAGAGTTGTCATTAAGTTGTTTAATGGCTACTCTTTCCAAACCGCTGATATTACTTTTTGGTTGCTTGGCTTTAAGCAACACATTAGCCACTTGGATTCTTAAAGCCTCGGCTGAATCTTTTTCAAACCCTGACAGGGATGATTCTATGTTTGCAATAATTTGTTCATGAGGAATGGTTTTAGGTGTTACCGCAAAATTACCTCCTTTCAATAATACTGCCTCTTGTGCTGAAGTTAAATTGTTTTGAAAGATTAATTACTGTTTTATTTACTGTCAAGGATTTTACAGGAACTTTTGCTCTATTAACTAGCGACTCAAATTTCCTAATATGTCTGTTTTTAATGATGTCCTGTTGCTCTAAAAAATTCCAAGATATATTATCCCAGGTTTGCCAGTCTATGCTTTTTAATAAGCTGGTCACCAATAAATGTAGTTTATAAATGACAGGTTCCATATTTACCAAGTCCGTTCTTGTTTTTCGAATTTGATCTCTGAGCAAGGCTTGCTCCATACGATGGTAGATGTTCTCCGTTTTTTGTCTTTTAAACTTGCGATGGTGTTTCAAAAAAGTAGGTGTTATTCCTGCATCTCTGCATCGAATTAGGTAGGTCAAAGCGTTTCTTTCCTTGATTTTCCGGAGACGCCATTTATCCAAATCCTTTAGTCTTCGCACAGCTACCTCCCCGTAAAGGAGCTTTATTTTCGAGCGGAAACTGTTATAACCGGCAACAATCTTTGTAGAAGAGGTTAAAACGGGTAATGCGGTCATAGTTCAAGCGAAAGTAGCGATCCAGCCGATCTGAAACAATAACGATTTTATCCGGGTAGACTGTAACAGTTCACCACGGACAAACAGAAATTCTTTAAAATCACAACCTGGAACGTTGAGGACCCGACGTTTCGTGTTTCAATCTGAACACATCTTCTGGGGACTTCCAAAGAGCTTTGGTAGATGTTACAGTAACAAGCGCCTCGCTCTGTCCGTTCTTATCTTTCAAAAAAGCGCGGGAAACCGGCTGTCAGTGAGGAAGCGGTTTCCGATCCTACTCTGTTGTAAAGACTGCTGATCCTGCAGAGACTGTGTGCAAATTCAAAAAACATTGTTATTCAGGGAAGCCCTCTTTCTCAGAGCTGTTGTCAGTCTGTGTGATCGTTGTTCTGCTTCTCAAGGATGCTGTTGCCCTGTTGTCCCCACGTTCTTTGTGGATTATGGGAAGCCATATGCCGTTGGCAAGACTTAGTTCCTGTTGCCTGTTCATCAGGGCATGGAGCATTTTCTTACTTATTGCTAGAGCCTCCAAATTCTTCAGAATGCTTAGTTTATTTTCTGTTCCCAAGGAACAGGTGTCCTTAAAATGAATTGTGTGTCCTGTGGTCAGCGCATGTTCAAGCTGTCGCAGAAAGTTGTGGATGCTTGTTACTGTAACATCTTGTTACTGTAACGCTTGTTACTGTAACATCTACCAAAGCTCTTTGGAAGTCCCCAGAAGATGTGTTCAGATTGAAACACGAAACGTCGGGTCCTCAGCATTCCAGGTTGTGATTTTAAATAATTTCTGTTTGTCCGTGGTGAACTGTTACAGTCTAACCGGATAAAATCGTTATTGTTTCAGATCGGCTGGATCGCTACTTTCGCTTTTCACTTGAACTATGACCGCATTACCCGTTTTAACCTCTTCTACAAAGATTGTTGCCGGTTATAACAGTTTCCGCTCAAAAATTTGAGCCTGTTTATTGTAGCTTTTTGTGTAGACTTTCGAACACTCAGCCTACTGTATATTTTATATACTAATAGAAAAATACAGTTATAGCACAATCATGTTGTGTTCAGTGGGACTTACTTCCAGGAAAATGTATAGGAATGTAGCTTTATACAAGTGTTTTCACAGCATTACATACTTTCAATAAGCCATGTGTATACAAAGAATAATTAGGCTTTGCAACTTATTTAAACCTATGAGGTTCAATACTTAGGCTGGGACCTACAGCTCTGTATGTTTATGGCACAATCCTTTGTAGGCTTACTCAAAAGTAAATACCACTGTGTTCAATGGGACTTGCTCCTAGGAAAATGTGCACAGGATTACAGCTTTAGTGTTCTTATTTCTGGTTGTGGTAGATGAAACCCTGTGAACTCTCCTTCTCTAAGGGAACTCTCTCATTACCCCATTACTCCTCTGTTTAATATTACTGATTTCACAAGATGTTTAATATCATTAACACTGAGCTACATTTCACAGTTTTACTTTTTCCATTTGTTGAGGTAATTTCTAGTGATTCAATGGTGAGCTTCTTTTTCTCAAAAACACATGGCAAACTAGCCAGTCCATCTGTTCCAACCTTTAGGTTGTCTAACTCACAACTGGAGAAGAGGAGCCTAATCCTGGGTTGGAGGTTTGAACCTGCCCTAGTCCTACACAGGCAGAGCCAGGAAGGTTCAGGGGCAATAGGGTGAGTTGTGGAGCTGGCCTGGCTCAGCTGGAGGGAGCCAGGCTACAAGACTGTAAGCCAGTTCAGACTGCAGTAACAAGGTCAGAGTGGCTAGGCCAGATTTAGGCTACTCAAGCTCCCAGTACTCAATAAGGACACATTGCTGAAATAACTGATGAAAGACTATCTCCTAAAAGCTAAACATTTCCTAATGCTCACCATTAGTTTCCAGGCTTCTGAGGCCAGCTAAGAGACAAGCTGGGAGGCTTACCCACCCATTGCTGGGGAAGGCAAGCATCCATGATGACAGTTCATCCCAAAGTGAAGCATGATAACTGAACAGGATCCAAGGAGGCAACCACCCCTTGAGCTCAGGACTTAAGTACATTTTAGGGAATGCTGTGATCAACAGGTTAGTCACTCTATAGAAAGGTGGATCCAAAAGCTCCTTCCAGAAGGGTTACTCAACCATGCTCTCACCCCTCGCAACTGGGGATTCACAGGTGTCTTGAGTTGTTAATTAAAATTGCCCTTGAGTTTCTGGGCTCTTATCTGTCTCCAGGCAGAACTGAGAGCTTGTTAGTGCACTCTGGTGTGGCCAGCACCATTTCGTGATAAAGAGTTCTCACGTCAGCCAACTAGGCCTCTGGGAACTAGCACAGCACAGCAGATAACATGCTGAGATAGACAAATTTTAACATCCTGTTTAAGATGGAGTCTGAAAAGCAAGGTGGATTCTTACTATCCATATGATACGAATGATGCAGCTCATGTCAAGCAACAGGGGGAGTGGCAGACTTGGGGTGCCCTTTCCCCTGAGGTTGTCACTGCTTCCCTCCAGCCTGCTGCAGATGGAGCTGCATCAATTTGCTTTCTGCTCAGTAAACGGGAGCAGGAAGTAGATCATCTTCTTCTTTACCTACTCGCCTTGCTTCTTCCTTGCGCAGTCCTTTTAAACAAACCTGGAAATGCAGTCCTGTATTTCTTGTTTTGTGGAAAGGAATTATATGGGAAGGAGTGAGGTAAGGGGCTGGATTCTTCTGGGGGGCATGTTTTTGTGCACATGGCAGCAGAAATGACGACGGGGGTGGGGTGGGACTGTGTTGGGTAGCAGATCACGTTTGGCTGTCTCTGCTGCAAACTATATATTTTTTCTAAATATTTAGATGTGATGACTTTACTCTTATTGTTATATTATTGGTCACTGTAATTATGTGAATATTACAGAAAAGAATTGAAAGAGAATACACAATTGTAGTGACAAAATAATTAAGAACATAAGAGCCCTGATGGTCAAGGGCCCATCTAGTCCAATTTACTGTATCTCTCAGTGGCCTACTAGATGCCTCAGGGAACACACAATACAACAAGTTACCTGTATCCTGTTGCCACTCCCTTGCACTTGGCATTATATTGTCTGTAAGATACATGTATAATTGAACAATATAATTTCTGATAACTTGGTCTACAATTTCACTGACAGTCCTCAAATGGGTTGGTGTCATGGTCAAGAGGGGACTCCCAAGAGAATGCAGGCTGACTTAGGGAGGTAGTGCCTAGTAGTTAGTGTGCTCCCCCTTTCCTGCTCCCAACTTTCCCTTTGTTGGATACACAGCTGAATGGGGAAAAGCCTCGGTAGACTGCTGCCACCAGCCCAGGCTATAAGATTGAGAGGCTGTCTGGGAAAAAAAAAAAAAAACACCTCCCAGGAGAACACTAAATCTCAGGAGTTCCTATTGAAATCCCTTTACCCAGTAGCATCAGTAGAGCGAAGAGACATGACAATCCACTGAACTTCTTTGTAACTAGGGACCAAGCAGATTAAGGACTGAATAGAACCAGCTTTATTTAAAAGTTTAAAGAGCAGTAGAAGAAAGGTGGATCAAAAGTGATAGCACGTTGAGGGAAAACAGATGCCTAAATATAATGGAAAGGGTTGCTAAAGGTGTAATTATCTCTAATGCCCAGTCCAATCCTATGCGTGTTGCCCAATGGCGGTGCACCTCCTGAGCTGGCGCTGATTGCCGTAAAGTAGTCAGCGCCAGCTGCAAAGGCCTCCCCGACAGCGTGCTAATCAGCTCACTGCCGGGGACACCGGCGGGAAGGCCTCCGCCTTCCCAAGCAGCGCCAGAGGACCTCTGGACATGCACTGGGAAAGGTATGCCATTGGGAAAGCAGGGGAGGGCGTAACGGGGGGTGGGGAGGCTGTGGGAGGGGGAGGATCCGTTGCAGAAGGCCCACACTGAATCCTATCCCCCTTCCCTGCAGTCTCCCCGACCCTTTTCTCTCCTCGGGTTTATGTTAGCGAAATTGCTAGTGTAGGTCCAAGGAGACCTACTGCGGGCGAAGAGTCTTACGCAGGGGTAAGGGGATTAAACATCCCCTTGTTCTGCAGAAGCCTTCCGGTCCCACCCACCCCTCCCCGCACAGAATGCAGTGGCTGCCATTTTGGTGCCGCTGCATTGGCAGGGGAGGTAATGCCGAGACCGCGATCAGCGGGGGCTTGTGTTTTACTCGGTTACTCTGGTAACACACATGAGTGTGGGGGTTGACGCCCCCTAGGAATAATCTGAGGGAGGAGTGTGGGCGGAGCCAGGGCTTTATATTTTGGCTTCCTTCCATACTCCGTCCTTCTGCCCTTTTCATCCATGTCTTGACTCATGTGTTTATTGGAGCGTACTGGAGTAAAGGATAGGATTGGGCTCTCAATCTGTTTGCTCAAGAGACTTTTTGCTAGTTTGGAGGACTTTGCAAAACAGACTGAAATGAACTAGAAAACCTGATGCATTCTAGCTCAGGGTTTTTCAACCTTCATCTTCTAGTGTGCTACCTGTCATTGTCAAATTATCTAAAGTATCACCAGCGCCTTAACCCCCCCCCCGTAAAGACTGATTCGCACTGTGAATAATAGGTACCGTATTTTTCGCTCCGTAAGACGCACTTCCCCCCCTCCAAAATAGGGGGGAAAATAAGTGCGTCTTATGGAGCAAAGTTAAAAAAGAAACTTAAAAAAATACTTACCGGGGCTTCGGGGGGCTTCGGGGAGGCCTGCAGAAGGTCGCGGAGGCCTCCCCGATGTTCATTCCAGCGATAAATGGCTCTTTTCGGCCATTTCCGGTTTTCCGGAAATGGTTTTCTTCGTCGATCCGAAGATCGGGGTGGCCTGTGTGACCCTCTGCAGGCCTCCCGAAGCCCCCACAAGCACAGTTAAGAAAAAACTTTTTTCCCCTATTTTTTGCTCCCTAGGATGCATGTGTCCTATGGTGCGATGCGTCCTATGGAGCGAAAAATACAGTATGTATGCTTAATGGCTAAGTAAGTTGCAGTCTGTTTTAAGATACAGAAGCACAGAGAATCCCTGTTCACACAACCTGAATAATAGCCACTTATCCATTGCACAACAAGGATCTTTACACAAGTGACAAACTGAAAAGTCACATGCGCTCTCTGAGTTTTGGAGGGGGGGGGGCAAAAACCTTTCCGCAACAGGGAGGAATGGGGAGAATACTAATTGCCCCTGTAGTCTGCAAAATTCTTTTGCTCTGGGAACAGGGCACAGCCTTCACTTACAACAGGGTGCAACTTTTTTTTTTTAAAAAAAAGTCTAGGGATTGAGATTGTGATTCTGCCTCACTTTCTGGGCTGGGTAGAAAAATACAGTAGATTGCAGGAGCGGAACAGTCCAGCTGCATGTAAAACGCGAACTGGATTTAACTGACACATAGAAGGCAGGCAGGAATTGAGCTGCTTACCCTCCCTAGAGAGCCTCAAGAGACTTTAAGGCTCCAATTTCTAAAAGGTAAATCCAGGCCACGGTTTGAGAAGCTTCTTCACGCCAATTGGGAAGCCTCTGAAAACAGTAAGAGGCACGCTTGCTCTTTAAACTCATTAAAATTCATAGTGCTTGTCAGCTGTTCGGTGCTAGATAGGGGCTGTGATTGCAGCTCTTTAAACTTCAGTTCTAATCAGCAATCCTATTCACATTTTCTGGGAGTAAGCCCCATTGAACACAATGAGACTTACTTCTGAGTAGACATGTATAGGATAGTGCTGTCAATGTTGTGGCTAGCCTTGCTGGTGCACAGGGCTGGTGCTAGCCTTGCTGGTGCAAATTGCCCAGGGCTGCTCTCTGCCCCCCTTGCCATGGCAGCTATGCTAACTCCTGGGTTCCCTTCCCCAGCGGGGCTTACTTTGTGGTTCTTTTCTGCCCTTCTTGTACTGCCTTCTCTTGTCTCTCCCTCTAGACCCCCTCCTCTTACTACTGCTCCCTGCTCACATCTTCCTTCTCCTGATCCTCTCACTCCTTCCTGCTTTAGGATAAAATAGCTACGTAGAATCTCAGAACCAGACCTCCATCCAAGATCATTGTAATAGGGGTGATGGAACCCCTCTAACTGCATGGTTTGAACCTGACTTTTGTCATTTGGATGCCCACACAGGCGAGAATAAAAGACTTTAGCGGCGCAATCCTAACTACATTTGAGACCGGTGGAGCGTTGCTCTGCAGGTCTAGGGTGTTGCAAACATGCCATAAGTCACGTTTGCGGCACCTGGAGAGTAAGCGGCGCTGACAGAGAGGCTTGCGCTGCTCCTCTAGCGCTGCAGAAGACAGCAGTGTTGCATGGAGAGGTAAGTCCCCGCTGAACAGCGGAGGGGCGGGGTGTTAGCCAAAATGCTTTTAATTTGGGGAATAGCTTTAAATATAGCAATTTGGCATGTTTTGGGACCTTTACCTGTGTATACCAGAGTCCAGCTTCACAGAATTCCGTTTTTAAATAATATTGAGAACACATGTGGTTGCTTTCCAATATTTACTAAATAGTTCAGGCAGAATCATACACAAATACAATCATACAGATCTGGGAGACTTAGATAGAAAGGTATAGAGGACATTTGCATTAGCTGGTTCGTTTGAAGCGTTGGGGGTAATATTACCTGTTCCTGGAGTCCGTGGCAGCAGTGATGGAGTGAGAGAGAGAGAGAGAGGAAGAAGGAGGAGAGGGGTAGGGATGGCTAGGGCTCCAACCAGCATAGCACAAGCTAGGAGGAGGCCTGAGGCACAAAGAAGCTAGGCCAAGGCGAGGGGTTTGTGCACGAGGGCACATACAGAGTCATAGTTCAGGAGGTAAGGGTCAAGAGAGAGAAATTGGGTGGCTGCCTGCCCTCTTAAACCTGCACACAGGGGAGGAGTTTTTTGGCTCTTAAGCTGCAAAAAGAAATACCTTGTTTGGGCTGGAGGTAGATCTGTGGGAGGAGACAGGGTAGGGTGAGGGGGCAGGGAAGAGGAAGAGGGCAGATGGCTTCATTGACCCTGGATTCATTGTGGATTGGGCCTGCTTGGGAGCCAGACAGTTGCTGTTAGCGTATAGTTTGCTAGAATGTGCGTACGTGGAGCCTCTTGGGAGGATGGTGAGGAGATCTGGCTTGGTGGTCGGTACTTAAAAGAGACAAAAGCAAAGGCTGGGTGGAGTCTCAGGTAGCAAGGTATTTGTCTTCTGTCTGGAAGATATTTAGCATCACAGTGGGGGGGAATGCAGAGTTGTTTGTGAGAGCTTTTTGGCCACATGGAGGCTGCTCAGGCTTTTCAGCTTGGACACATATTAAAATGGAGTCTGCTGCTCAGGTATTCCTTTCCCTCTGGTTCATCTTCTGGCCTTGGGGAAGTCCTTACAGCATGGCTCCTGGCAGGAACACAAGCGTGGCATGGACATCACGTCCTTCCTTGTTACAGTCCAGCTCACAAATTCAGCTCACAAGTTCAAAGTCTTTTTGGCACATTCTCATTTTAAACCACTGGGTAACAGGGGGGGACGGAATGGGGTGTTCCAGGGGGTTGGGATTGGAGGGGAGGGATCAGTGGATCCTCCTCCATATCCTATCCCCCTTCCCGGGCCTCTCAAATGTATGGCAGGAAAATTGCTGGTTGTGCATTCAATTAGACTTGTCAGGGCGGCTGGTGCATTACTCGGGGTAATGGGACAAACATCCCTTTACTCTGAGGAGGCCGCCAGCTGTGCGGAGGCAGGCCCAATCCTGCATAGGATGTGATGGCACCTTATGTGCGCTGCCATGTCCTGCTAGACAGGATTGTGCTGTAGGTTGCATACCGGTATATGCTTTTGTGTCCCCGGCTGGAGCCAGTAAGTCTAGCCTTATCAGCGTCCCGGAATCAAGACTGGTTTCAGCCTAGAGCGGACCCGAGCCACTCCCAAGTGTGCACTGTGGCTACCCAACGGCGGTCATGTCGTTGACCGGAGGTTCTGGAAGCCGGAACCCCATTGAGCAGCCGCGGTGCACATTTGGGTGTGGCTTGGGTCCGCTCTAGGCCGAAACCAGCCTCTATTCCGGGATGCTGGTAAGGCTAAGTAAGCCCAGCAACAACCCTTTGAGGTGGAGTTGCCCCCTGAGGGGGGGGGAAGGAAGAAGAGACTCCCATGATCAAAGACATCTATAGTTAAAATATAAATATACCCGTTAACAATCCTTTGTGATAATGCATATTAATTTATCTTGTTTCCAGTTAAATTAAACTTGCTTTTTATGGACCTTTTCTATATCTTTCTGATGATGTTGCAGCAGAGTAGAATAGTTTATGCAGATTATATGTTTTCCTAAAGGGAATAAAGTGAAGCTTTCCTTAGGGAAAATTCCAAAGGAACAAAGGATATAATAGAAAGTTTGAATAGTTCAGATTTTTTCTAAATACATTGGGTGGAAGATGGCTATCACTAAAAGTAGGATGTTGTTCTTCCTGGCTTTTTCTGAAGATAAATTTACTTTGTACATTTCTGCAGGTTGGGATCCACAGAGTGTTTCTGTGATTCAGCTATACATAATTCTGATACTAGTTAGGTCCCTGTAAAAGCTATCAAAAGCGTAAGTAAATAAATTCAGTTGAGTGGGGGATGAGGTGGATGCGTTAGGGTTTATATCATGTGACAAATTTTGCATTGGTCCAGGGAGACAGATTAGTAGAGAAATTTCTGCTTTCTGCCAAACACTTCCCTATTCAGATATAAATACTATGTTACTCTAAGCTGCGGACTTCAGGAAATATATTGTTTTTGGCACAATATATTTGCTAAGATGCTTAATTGTTTCTGTCACCATTTGCATTTGGGATGTTGTGCAAAGAAAAAAGTTGGGAAATAAAACTGATACAGGGAAAAAAAGAATTTAGAATGTTGTGTGCTTAAGTGTGAATAATAAGGAATGCAAAGTACTGTATCCTCGTATGTGTGAATAGCAATGTCGTGATAGCAGGCTTATGCAACTGAGAAAAGGTTGCAGGTTAATATACAGACCAGACATCCAAAGCTATATTGAAAGCAGTTTGTTGGAGCCATATGTCTGTGGATCAGTAACCAAATAGCATTGCTGTGCTCTGATTAGTTGAGACAATTCCATTCAGTGTAATATAATGAGATTCCTCCAGGCCTCCTTTTGTTGGCTCACAATGTTTCAGATCAGTTTGCCAAAAATATGTCTCCCACTGTTTTTTCTTCTGGCCTAACAATACACAGTTAGAGCCCCAGCCCTGGGACTCATTACTCACTATATTTCTTCTGCATTTCATAGATAGAAAGCCAGTGTTGTCAGAATTGGCTGTGGAAATTCATGTGGTGATGAGAAGATCCATTATGTGTTTAATGTGTTTAATTATATCTTTCAGCGATGCCAGTGGCTTTCCCATATCATCTTGTGTCATGTTCATTGACAATGCCTAATATGGGTTAATGTGCTGTCATCACATACACTCCTACACTTCATTGATGAACATAGGGACACTTTTGTGTACTTCTTGTACCATCCTATTTTTATAATATGACCATTGTTGGACTCCCACATCTCCATACTGTTACACATAATTGAAAGCTCTCGGCCATCTGTTGTATACTGCATTCATTTACTCAGTTTACTCTGAAATAGTCCGTCTTGCGCTGATCTAAGAGCAAGTGTTGTTTGTTCTTTTTTTATCCACAAGGTTATGTCCGCACACACCTCCATACATTAAGGACTTGGAGTGCTTCCCTTTATTATTGGTTTCTATAAGTAACAGAAACAACTTTTGCAAATGTCCTATTCAAGAGGAGTTTCAGTGTTCCAGAGTTCAGTGGAAGTCTGTTGCACATGGAGAAAGCAGGGATTTTTTTTTCAGAGTCTTCCAGGTACCCTGTCCATTGCATCTTTCCTTCAAAAAATTGCTGTAATATTTATCATTTTTCCCATATGACCTGAGGAGTTGGTTTTCTCCCTGAAAAGAGATCTGGTGTGGTGAGATTTTAGTGACAACCCTGAAGACCATTTGTGAGAAAGGCTTACATAGTTTCCCACTATGGTGGGGGGGAAATAAATCTTACATAGTTCCTATTATTTTCTGGTGTGTCTCTCACCCCTGTCTCCATAGACACTGTCTTACATTGTGGGTGCCCTATCCTTGGGCCAGTTGAGGGAGTTGTTGGATTCACTGTGACAGTATTTAACAGTGCAATCCTGGGTAGCCTAGTGCTGGGGAAGCGCACGCTCTCCCGGCGCAGGGTGTTGTAAACACGCCGTAAAGTGTGTTTACGGCACCTGGCAAGTAACGACTGCCGGTGTGGTGGCCGGTGGCCCTTATCTGGGTTCCTGCCCAGCCCAGTGCCCACCGAAGCAGGTAAGTCCTGCCGGGGCAGGGGTGAGGGGAGGGTAGACCGGGTAGGCAGGGAGGGTGGCCATTGGCTGCCCCGGGGCCTGGGGAGGGGGGGATATCGGTGGCAAGATACGCCGTATCTTAGGCCCTCTCCAGGCCCAGCATGACCTTACACAGCCGGTGTGAATGTACACGAACTCTGGAGCTCGCGTACATTCGAGGAGGCCCATTGGCCATTACATCGGGGGAAAGGGACAATCTTCCCCTTCTCCCGAGTTGTTTCCAGGCTGCCCCGGGTCAGCCTCGAACTTGATAGGATACGGGTGCCGTATCTTACACAGGATTAGGCTGTAAGTGTCTTAAATAATGGTGTGGAATTTCCCCCTCTTGAGATTCTACCTTTTACTACAAAAGGTGCAATAAAATGAGCAACCCAGTCTCTTGAATATTGTCACTGGATTTCCTTCTGTGACAATTCCCACCTGGTTCTACCCTATTCCTTATTCCTACTTTTTCTTCAGTAGTTTCTTTTTTCTTGATTTCAATTTATGAAGCCTCTTGAATTTCTCAAATCAAATCTGTTTATTGCCAAGACCAAATAAATTATAACAAACAGCTGATAAAACAATTGTGTAAACATAATTCCATGAACTTGTGAGTTTCACGAATTTACAAGTCTGTAATTGTCACATACTGCAAGTTTGACTAACTATTGACTTGCTGCTGTTGACCTTTGAATATGTTGTGCAGGCTGCTTTGTACATATGTAGCCCTTGCTCTGCATGACCTTTTAATCTCATGGCACCTTTACTTGCTCTCTGTGATGTAGGCAGCTCCTGTAGCCCATTCCAGATATTTACTGGGCTGGCAAGAGTCTTATATGATGGAGAAATGACCACCCTTCTGGTCTCTACATGCAGTTAATGTTACATGTGATGTGGATGCTCCAGACCAGACAGATGCCCAATTGTGCAGATGTCTTATTGTGCATATAAAAAGGGAAGATAAGGTGAATTGGATATCTACATGGTGTTCCTAAGGCAGCATTTCTCAAAGTCCTACAGGGGAGTTTACTCCCCTGTAAGTCTTTGCGGGGGCGAGGCTATGTCGGAGGCAGCGCTCCAGGATCACGCCCACCCCGAACCCCCAAACGCTTTTTTAAATATACAGTACCTGGTTGTCCTGCCAGCTCCCCTGTGCTATAGAAAATAAAAGAAACTGGGGGTGTCGTTTCTGAGGGCCAGTGGAGGAGCTAAAACGGATGCAGTTCAGAAATGTGACTTGTGGATTTCATTAAGGCCCTTCCTAGCTTTTCACCTCATAATCTAAGCACTGGCACTAAGTAGTCATCTGACATGGTTCATTTATTTTTAGGCAAATTAATTAGACACATAAAATTATAGTTTCCTCATCTTGAAGAAATAACAAGTGTTACCTTGTGAAGAAAAAGAAGGGCTTGTCTGCTTTAAAAGAAAGATTTTTAAAAGAGGCTTGCCTGCTCCTTGCTTTCGCCACTTAGTGGTTGAATGTTGCATAGCGCCTAAACAAGCAAGCAATAGAGATCAGAGATAAGGAGGCAGTAGAGATCAGAGAGAATGGAAGCAGAAACAGAATGGCCATTGGAGCTGTTGGAGAGGCTCCGCCATGCATTTTTGTTGAAGAAAAGACCGGAGAAACAACAAGGCCAGAGGCGTTGCTCCAGTAGGGGCGGGGCCGTAAGTATCGCTCCGTCCTAGTCCCTTTACCAAGCGAGCAGGAGGCGGCCCCGCCCCCTCACTGTCGGAGCCTTTCCTGTGCGGAGAAAGCAGCAGGCAAGGTCTCTTGCCTGCTGCTTTCTCCGCACAGGAAAGGCTCAGACAGTGAGGGGGCGGGGCCACTTCCTGCTCGCTCGGTAAAGGGACTAGGACGGAGCAATACTTATGGCCCCGCCCCTACCGGAGCAACGCCTCTGAACAAGGCAGCGCTTTAAAGGGCTAAAATTGGGGTTATTTTGTTGTATTCCTAAAAATCGTTTTATGTATATCTTTTTTCTGAGCGAAATTCACGTTATATCACGGTTTTTCGCATTTACCATTTTCTAACACCTCTACTAATGGGTCTCATTTTATATATGTTTGTGTTTCCTGTCAGTGCCACTACACATTTTTTTACCCGGAGTTTCACTTGGAGTAACCCTGGGAACATTTTAATCTACAGTGAACCCTCAATTTTACTGACTAAAGGGTGGTGTCTGGTAACACTGTAAGTCCGAATGCATTGAAGTCAATGGAGAGGTACATGTGCAAAATGTATATGACTAGTTTTTATGAAACAGAAATGTCTGTTTCCGAAGTCTGTTAAATTAAGATCTATTAAATTGAGGGTTTGCTGTACTGTACCAAAATCATTGCATCACCAGCTGTGATAGTGCATCAGCAGCTAAAGTATCAAGTATAGATAACTTGCAGTCTTTTCTTTTTTCAACTGTCACACATACATAACTCTGAACAGTGTAAGATTAGATGATGGAGTGGTAAACACTCCTGATTCCTATGCTAGCACACCTAGCATTGTCCGTGCTTTGGCTCCTCTTCATTAAAAAGGAAAGCCATCAAGTAAGAACAATACTGTTGCAGCAGTAAACGGATACAGGTTACTTAATAATTGAACACTCTCATGAATGTTGTAACTGATGTGGAATGAACTCATTCTAATCCTGGTACTGTAATGTCCAAGAGTGTTATATTTCTGAGTTAAAGTAGACTGATCTATTATTTGGCACTTGTTTATTTTCATCACGTGAGATGAAGTCTTAACAGAAAGTTAATGCTGCATTTAGTAGGACGAGTAATATCTTCCAAGTAGTAGCGTATTTCTTGAGTGGTTTCAGAAAGATGGCTGCCATCTTTTGTGTACCATC
The DNA here is from genome assembly GCA_026170595.1 of Plestiodon gilberti rubricaudatus. Classification (NCBI taxonomy): domain Eukaryota; kingdom Metazoa; phylum Chordata; class Lepidosauria; order Squamata; family Scincidae; genus Plestiodon; species Plestiodon gilberti. Next base: position 22,210,559 of record JANXHW010000004.1, on the reverse strand, counting down.
TCATTATCTGAAATGGCAGACTGCTACTAAATGTAATAATGCTTGGCTTTCTTATTTTTTCACCATTTAAAAAAAATTGCCATTTTTTAAAGATTGTGTGCTTTCAATAGTTTAATCACTGCATCAAGGACATTAAAAGTATAGTACAGTGATGCCTCACAAGACGAATGCCTTGCGCAACGAAAAACTCGCAAGACGAAAGCGTTATGCAAGTTTTTTGGTGACTCTCAAGATGAATTTTCTTGTGAAAAAATTTCGTCTTGCGAGGCATCACTGTACTTTCAGAAAATATTGCAATTTTATATCGTTATTGACTAATTAGAAAACTCCCTCAGCTATACGTACGCTGCTCTTTCCCCGTTCCCACGAGAATGCAGGTATCCTTTCCCCGTCTCTACTGAACTTGGCTCCTCCCACTTTTGCGGGACTTCCCGATCTATAGTAGTATAGATCACGACCTGTCTTTCTCCGGTGCTTTCCGGGAAGTTTGCATGGGTGCCAGCTAGCTAAATATCCCCTCCGGTCGGGTTCGGGGGTAGGGGGAGTCAGGCTGGGGCCGCGGGCCGCGCGGGCTGCCTCCCGCTGGGCGCTCCGGCTTTGGCAGCGTTCCGGCTTTTGGCAGACTTCTCTTTGGGGAGGAAAGCCCTGAGGGCCAAGGAGCTACCCTGCCCCCAGAGATGTAGTAATTGGGATATTAGGGCAACAAGTGGGGTACCAAGACCAGGAGGTCCCTCAGACTTGTTCCAGCATCACTCTCAACTCCATCCATGCTTTGACTGTTGAAGAAGGTCTAACTGCCAGCAGACCTGAATAATGTAACTACAGACTTTAGCAGACATTCAGAGACATTGGGAAGGAGTCTCCACTATTGTTCTTTATCTCCTGTGAGAGGAATAAAAACCTTGTTAGCAGTGCCTTGGACATTTGCTGTTTGCTGCACCCATTCAGGCAACCCCTGAATGTCATACCCCATGCCCCTGGGATGAGACCTAGGAACGAGGAGCACCCAGCGATGTGCAGAATTGATTACTGCAATTTCTTGGTCTAAGAACTTTCTGGATCTTCCTTAACTATGTTGCGTTTCTGAAGCTGGAAGCATCTTTTGCTTCCTCTGTTTTCCTGTCCATCATGGCCAGTTGCACACTGAATGGACTAAGTAGGCTGGAATGGTGTGTGTACTTAATCCTGAGATGTCAGCCAACCGTTGCATGGGGAAAAGTGATCCTATAGGTAACTTACAGAGCAAATTATGCTGGTGGAGTGAGGGCTCCGTTGGCACCGGGTGTTGCAAATGTGCCGTAAGGCACTTTTTGACACCTGGTGAGTAAGCGGTGCTGGCGGAGAGGCCAGCGCCACTCACTCAGGCCAGGGACAGGGGCTGTGCCAGCAGATGTAGGTAAGTCCTGCGCTGGGCGGTGGGAGGGAGGGCCAGGGTGGCAGGAAAGGGGGTGCTTAATGCGCTGACGCTGGATTGGGCTGCCTGGCTGTAATTCTGTACACACTTAACTGGGAGTAAGTTCCATTGACCTCTGTAAGTCTTATAAATAAACTTGCACAGAATTTTGCTGTTAGCCCCAGAGTTTCCCTACCTTTACCACTTTTCAGCTTTGCTTGCCTTTGCTATTGAGAGCTTTGAGGTGAACTTCTGGACTGTGCTATCTGAAATAAGAAAAATAGTTACTATTAGTCTTCTATCTAAGCTGTACATTGAATGATTACATCCTAGTCTCCAACAGTTAAACTGGTATATTTGCCATGTAATATCTTACTGTTCAATTAAACTACCTATAATAAAATAGGCACCAACTGTTCCCTATATTTGAGATATTGCAGTATCTACTTTAATCATGTAGTTTATCAGTTGATTCAACCAAAGAATTAAATCACTAAAATATAATCAGCTGACAGACCTGTTTTCTTGTTTGTATTTGATTATAACTCTTTCGCTATTTTCTTCTGCAGGAAATTACATCAACAGTTTGAAATGTATAAAGAGCAGGTGAAAAAGATGGGTGAAGAATCACAGCAGCAGCAGGAGCAGAAGGGTGATGCTCCAACCTGTGGTATCTGTCACAAAACAAAATTTGCCGATGGCTGTGGCCATAACTGTTCTTATTGCCAAACTAAATTCTGTGCACGTTGTGGAGGAAGAGTGTCTTTACGCTCAAACAAGGTAAGAAATATTTTTATAGTGTGTACCCCGACTTTTAATTCTACATTGTTTAATATAAAAGACTGTCCTTTTATATACTGAAGCGACAATCCTGTACACACTTACCTGAGAGTAAGCCCATTAAACACAATGAGACTTACTTCTGAGTAGACATCTACAGAATTGCCCTGTAAATATTGTTACTGATCCACAGTTGATGAGAAAGATACCTTTTATCAGTTAACAGAGGAACTTGGTGTTGCTTCAGAACTTCAAAAGTCTCACTGAAATTACGTCACTAGACTTCTTAGGATCAACAAAGGTTTTCTTGCTGTTCTCTTTTATAGCATCTTCCTGTGATCTAGTAAACTATACTAGTGGAGTGAGTGTTAGGTTTAAACCCAGTTTCAAACAGTTGCTCAAGCTGTGAAATTCACTAGTTAGGGTTCTTGTTATCTCTCTGCCTAACCTAGTTTCCAAAATGGTTTTGAGGAAAAATTAGATTTTTTTTTTAAACTTGGATTATTGAAACAAAATTATAATCAAGGCTGATTCAAGATGTTTTGACAGCTGAGGATTAAATTTCAAAGTACAGCTCCCTCTACAGCATGTATAAACAAAGAAATAACCAACAATTTGCTATGAGTGAATAGCACCCCAAACTGTTGCTTTATGAGCCTGTCTCATATTGTATTTATTTTTGTATGCCACCTTGAGTGCACCATTTATTCAGAGGCAAGGGTGGGATATAAATCATATAAACAAACAGACAGACATTGTCCTACCCTGCCTCTGCACATGAGATCCCAAAGCAACGCCCAAAGAAAATCCCAAAGGGAAAAAAAAAATACAGTTGGACCTTTTTATCCATGGTTTTTCCACTCACGGATTTGACTCAACATGGGTGGCAAAACTGTGGAAGAGGGAGTCCAACTGTGCTACATTGCCTCTTTTTTCAGCGTTGTCAGGGGCTGCCAGCCACTTTCCGCCTCCTGTACGCATCCAAACTGCTGAAAAAAAGAAAAACTGCAACTGGGAATCTGTCAGGGGCCTGCCAGCTGCTTCCCAGCGTGTTTAAATTGCTTTAAAAAAATGCAGGGAGTCTCTGGCGTCATCTACAGGTTGCTTCCAGTAGCGTTTTTTCCCCCAGTCTGTTTAAACAAACTCAGGAGGAGGGAAGCAGCGAAAGCACTGGGGAAAAAAGGGTAATGTGGCACCTCTCCCCACCCCCAACTCTGGTTTTCCTATAACACTTGTTTTTTTAATCCATTGGGGTTCCTGAAACAGAACCCCAGTGGATAGGGAGGATCAACTGTATATCCTAAGTTTAGTTAGAGCCTAATCGTAACCCCTGCTGCGTTATAGCATGCAGTGCTTCCAATGGAGAATGTGCTGCATGCTATGGGTGTGTGTGTGTTTGACTAGAAGGCAATCCAGAGGCAAGTAAAAAACCTTTTCACTTACCTCCACTTAGGCCTTCTGGCTGCCTATTGGTGTCCTCAGACCCACACCAGCTGTGGAGATGGCGTACGTCTGAGGAGAGTCAGAGGGCGTTGCAGGGAAGGGTTACAGGGATAGATCTGGCGTGTGTGACCTCCACCAGTTCCACCCCCTTCCTCCCCTGACATGCCCCTAGTTCCTGAAACACCCCATTACTCCCCCTCCTCATCTTGGCCCACTCCTGCCCCCCCAACGTACTGGCATTGGTGGGCCGTCCAGCTGAGTTTGGCATGTGCGTGGTGAGGCTTACATAAGAAGAATCTTGCTGGATCAGGCCAAAGGCCCATCTAGCTTGTCCTTTTGCCAGTGGCTCTTTTGCACGCAACAGCAGCACAACATTTCCACTGGCACACAGTGCTTTTCAACAGTGGAACGCTTGTTTCGCTGTTGCAAAAAGCCCATAGGATTGGGCCGCTAACCATGACTAAGGAAGCTAAATTTAAGATACAACCCAAAATACAATGAACCCTTGATTTAATAGACTTCAGTTCATTGGTCTTCTGAAATAATGGATCCTGTCTGCTTTCCAGTGTTCCAGTGGATTCTTTTCTGCTTTTTTCGGCAGTGCTGAAGACGCTTTGTAAGGTAGATAAGTGTTGGAAGGGGCTTAGGGCATGCTTACCTACCTTTCAGGACACCCTCAGCACTGGTGCTGGCTCTCCTGCTCTCTGCTCCACCCTCAACCAGGGCTCTCTAGGAATGGAGATGTTCCTGCACTTTCTCAGACTGCTCTAAGAATGGAGACATTCCCCAGAAGTGGAGGAACTTCTCCATTCCAAAAGAACCCTATCTGAGGAAGGAGAACTAGTGTCTGGGCTGAGGCAGTCCTGGAAAATATGGCTGCCCTGAGCCCCTTCAGACACTACCTTAGTGTTGCTGCTCCACTCTCCACCAGGATGCTGTAGGAAACTTTTGGTATTAACAGTCACCCCTTTCCCCCATTACTCTGTTCAATCAAGTTCTCTGTAACTAAAGCAGTAAAGAAAATGTAAATAATGCAACTAATAAAATCAAATAACAGAGAAGAAAATCAGCAAATCAAGAAACAATATTTTAAAACCAAAAACGAAAGACAAACTTAATGAAAAGCTTGTTGGAACAAAACAATTTTAAGATTTCTGATGGGAGTTTCACAGAACACAACAGAAAAGTTCTATAATGTGTTGCCATCACAGGCAATTCTGATGAAGATTGCATTCGTAGCAGTGCCTTCCTAGATTACCTTAGGGCAGGCAGACTCAAAGAGGGAGAGTCAATACTTCAGGTATCCAAGTCCTAAGCTATTAGGACTTTTATAGGTAATAATTAGCACCTTGAATTGTGCCTGGAAATGTATGGGCAGCTAGTGGAGCTGGTGCAACAAGGGAGTGACATGATCATGATCCCTCATTCCACTTAACCCGGTTTTTGCATTCTGCACCAACTGAAGTTTCTAAGCAGTCTTCGAAGGCAGTCCCATATAGTGTATGTTGCACTAATCTAATCTTGTTACTAGTGCATGGATAACCATAGCCAGATTAGATTGTCCTAGAAGTGGGCGCAGCTGGTGCATCAGTTGAAGCTAGATAAAAGCACTCCTGACCATGGTTGCTATCTGACCCAGGAGTACATTCAAACTGCAAACCTTTTCCTTCAAGTGTTCTACCCTATCTAGAACAGATTAACATGCCACCGTCTTCTGATTTGTTGTTGTTGTTGATTTGCCCTCATTCAGCCCATCACTTACTCCATACAATGACTCAGAACTTCCACAGCCTTTCCAGCTAAAGATGGAAAAGAGAGATAGAGCTGGATTTCATCTGCATACTGATGACACCCAGCTTCATACCCATGGATGATCTCCCTCAGTGGTTTCATGTAAATATAAAAAAGCATGGGGTGCAGGTTAGAACCATGTGAACATTCGTTATCCAGTAGCCAAGGTGCTGAACAGAAGTCCCCCATCACTACATTCTGGATTGTGCAGGGAAAAACTAGAGCCATAGAAGAACCATGATTCCAGTCCTCATCCCTGTTCACATTTGATTTCAAAAGTACTAATTCATAATTAAAGGAAAAAGAACTAGTACAGATATTTCTTATATATAAACCATCCCCTTCTCTCTTTCTGCCCCTTGTGCCTGGAACTCACTCTCTGTTCATCTGTGGGAAGCGTTCTCTCTTACTTCAAATCCCTCGTCAAAACTTGCCTTTTCTGTGAAGACCTTTGTCATTAGTCCTCTAGTGCAGAAGTTCCCTAACTGGGGCGTTGTGACGACCCAATCAGGGAGAATTGGTAGTTACCCCTTTAATGGGGTGACGACGTGTGGTGATGCACGACAGCACTCTTGGGATTGTCCCGGCGCCAAGGAAAAAAGGATTTTTTTCACTCACCAGGGGGCGTGTTGACCCTCTGGAGGGTGCGGGGGGCCCATGGACCCCACTGTGGGCCTCCCTGCACCCCAGATTACCTTCCAAATGCGATTTGAAGCTACTTCCAGTTTACTTCCTGGTTTCAGTGAAAACTGGAAGTAGCTTCAAATTGCGTTTGGAAGGTAATCTGGGGTGCAGGGAGGCCCACATAGCTGGTCCGTGGCCCCCCGCATCATCTGGAGGGCCGGCACTACCCCCGGTGAGTGAAAAAACACTATTTTCCCCCCTGGTGCTGGTACGATCCTGGGAGTGCCGTCACCGCTGTCTTACAGCAACTATTTACAGCGTTCCCTACCTTCTTGTAAAGTTTGGGAACCACTGCTCTAGTCCCTTTGTTTACTGCAATTAAGCCCATGTACATGAAATAATTGCATAATCTTTCCCGTTTATCTTGGCGCCACTCCTCTACCTTTCCTTTGTTGTCTTCCTTGGGTCTATAGATTGTGAGCCTCTCAGGACAAGGACCTATCTTTTGTTCTGTTGTAGTGCACCATGTGCATTGATGGCGCTATAGAAATAAATAGAAATCAGGGATGTGGATCAAGTCTCTTACTCCCAAGTCTCGAGTCAAGTCCCAAGTCTTTGCCCCTAAGTCTCGAGTCTTTGGTTGCGAGTGCCTATCTATTTAATGGAGAAAACAGGTTTAAACCTGAATAAAATTCGACTTGTAAAAGGCTCCAAGTCTCGAGTCGAGTCTTTTACAATCACCGAGTCAAGTCATTGACGGGACTCAAGTCCGAGTCAATAGACTCAAGTCTACATCAGTGATAGAAATCATGATATTTATTGTTATTGTTGTGTTAGTCATGGGAATGAGGGAAGAAGGTTTGCCAGACTTTGAAGCTCCTCTCTCAACCATTGGAATAATGATGCAGCCACCCTTCCTGAGATTTCAACGACATTGCCTGCAGACTTTCAAGCATATCTTCACAGCCTTAACGGTTTGAACCTTTCTGGGTTTTTTTAAATATAAGGATTCTCAGGAATTCTATTGCTATTCTCACCTTCACTTTTTCTGTGCTCCTACAGAATTGTAGTATATACACAGCCTTCCTTCTAACACAGCTGTTTGTAGAGATGAAAACACTTTTCAGGTATTTGTAGGTTGATATATGGGACCTCTTCTTCTTTTTTCACCTCTTTTTCTTTTTCTCTGAGTTCCTCCTATTTCCTCTACTGCACATCACACCCATAAGCTGCTTTTCCATATAATATCTTTCCTAAGATGAATTGAAAACTAACCTTCCCTTCCAATTCAATAGTTTGATATTAGCCAAGCTAGACAAACCATCAGTTTGTGGATTAAGCAATGAAAATGCAATGATTTTGTCATGCTTACTGATTTATGTCATTGTCTTCAAGTTATGTTTTATCCTGTTAGAACAGTAACAGTCTTCAGTAAGAATATAGGAAAAGATTTGCAGATCTTCAGTAAACATTCTGATGTTTTTTTCCAATGAGGTCCTAGTGGAATTTGGCCTTTAGTATTATTTAAGAAACAATTACTAGTACGAGTATTTTAGGGGGGAAAAGAGTCACTTTCTAGTTGTCGTAGATTTTGTAAGGGGTTTGCTCTTTTTCGCATCGAACTTAGAACCCTTTATGACCACAAAATCTGTGTTTAACTCTGATTTGAGATCATGTGGTGGAATCTATAAACTATATGGTTCAAATCCCAAGTGATCGTAGTTGGTGAAATATTTGAACTACCACGTTTCGTTAACTTGTTTATAAAGTAAAGTTAGATTCTGACATGCATTGCCTTGTTCTTTCGTTCTCTAGGTATACGATCTTCAACTGTACAGATATTTCTGAAGAATTGAGATACAGTTGGACCTCCGTATCCGCGAATTCAGCACCCGCGGATTTGACTCAACGCAGATGCTTCGTGGATACGGGGACCAATGTAAAAAAGAAAAAAAGGTTAAAAAGAGCTTTCCTTACCTTTTCACTACAAACTGCTTCATTTTCTTGCTTGTAGAAGAGGAAATCATGCTCCCACAGCCTCTTCCAGGGCGCATGACTCCCCCCTCCCTTCCCCAAGGTTGCTTCAAAGTGCATTGGGGTGAGCATAGGGAAGGGAGGGTGGAAGTCGTGCAACCCAGAAGAGACTGTAGGAGTGTGATTTCCCCTTCTATAGGCAAGAAAATGAAGCAATTTGCAGTGAAAAGGTAAGGAAAGCTCTTTTTAACCTTTTTTCCTTTTGAAAAGATTTTTACATTGGCCCCCGTATCCGCGCTAAAGTGATTTCGCTTTACGCGGATTTCAGTATTCGCCAGGGGGGCCTGGAACGGAACCCCCGCGGATACTGAGGTCCTACTGTATTAGGTGTTTCTGCTGTGAGCTTTACTGCTAATTTCTATTAAGGTACATACAGCTGTAGTAAATTTTATATAAAAGGGTATGAGTGATAACTTCTTTGCAGTCTATTTTATTATCAGATACTTCTGTTTGTTTCAGACTAGAAGTAACTTTCTTTTTCTCTTTTGTCTTTTCTTGTTCTTTCTTACTTGCTTTCATGGATATGCTCTCCAGGAGGATAAAGTGGTTAGAATCTTTTTTTTTTTTTTTGTATTTTATGTTACCGTTCAATTTACAGAGGTACAATTCAGGGCTGATTCACAAACCTTTCTCACACATTCACTGAATGTGTGGACAGCAGGAATGGGTTTCAGGGCCAGCTCATCCATGAAGCCTGATTTGAGTGAGGGGGTCTTAGGGAGGTGGCTAATTGGTAGAGTTCCTTGCACCCATGCCTGCCTGCCTCCTCCCTGGCCCACTGCCCACTCAGCCACTCCACTATGTGCTTTGATCCTCTTAGCTTGACAGAGAGCAAGAACAAGATTGGAACAGTGGTGATCCACCTCTGACTCAAACACTACTGCCATGAGCAAACAATTGTGTTAACAGGGTTGGAGGAGAAAGCTGGAATGTTTCTTCAAAACAGGCTGGGTGAGCATACTGGGAGCAGAAGACTTCCTCTTCTGCTCCTAGTGTGCTCCGCCCAGGCAGCTTTGAAGAACTGGGTGGGCAGGGAAGGAAGAGGAGATGACAGCAATGGCGGAGGGGGGGGGTTGGGGTGCATGCTTATGTGCATGCAATTTTTTTTTTTTTTTTAAGAAGCAGAAAATTTGGGTGCTGTTTCAGGTGCTGTCTCAACTTGGGCCAGGCCTGGTGGTATTCCACCTGCAGTCCCAGTTCCTGGCCTCCACAATTTAATTGAAGGTGTGCAATAGAGCCTATGCACATACAAATTGTACAAATATATGGCTCTGTTTGGACTGAATGCATGGAGGTCAGAGATGAAGACAGTAGGTGCAATCCTGCTCCATCTCCCTTGCATCCAGTAGCCACATGATTGTCATCTAGAAAGAGTGATTTGACAACACTAAATACATGGGTATCTGATTGTTTGCTGTGATGAGAATATAAAGCGTGAAGGGGAGACTCGCATCATCAAATCCATGAGGACATATGATGGACTTGCATGGTGGAGCTGTAATTAATTGTGGTTCCCTTGTGAATATCCATTGCACCTTTTGGAGATGTCAGTTGCCCCTTTATACCTTACATACTTGTATGTGACTATAGTACAATTTAGTGTGAATCAGCTCTTACTGGTCAATATTAGTCGATCCTTTTAAAATTAGGGCAAGAAATGGCATGGTTTTCCAACTTTAATTAGATGAAAAGAAATGACCTTTTTGAAAATCTGTATGATGCATGAAAATTCTGTCAAGAAAAATATTAGCATTAGTGTATGTGCGTGTGTGTATATATTTAAAATTTTGCCTGTGGTATGAGCACAGTACAGTAAGTAAAGATGTAAAATGAATAATTGACTGAGCACTAATTGTTTTGTGACAGTAGAAGGCTTGAATGTTGTAATGTGGGATGACATTAGTAGGCATAGCCTGAATTTTTGTAGTAACATTATTATTAACCTGCTTTATAACCCATTAACTAACTATGTGTCTCAGCAACATAAGCATGTGTATTGCTATCCCAAAAGGGCTTAGAATCTAATATTTACATCTAGGTGATGTTAAAATAACAAAACTTTCAAAAGCTATTTAGAGAACATAATGTTGAGCACTTTACTGGTTTTCAGTCTGTAAATATTTGTTTATATCATTAGGCCCTATTGCTGATGTTGCTGATAAAACAAGAGAAAGTTTATGAATGAAAATTTAAAGTATTTTTAAATGTTGGTTTCATTTTAGACAGAAGAAATATCAGCAATGGCATGAATTATATACTTAAATACATCGTTCAATGACATTTAAAAAACATACCCTCTCTCACCCTCAGCTAACAGCTGACAAAACATATTGAAAACAGATAAGAGCTAGAATAGAAATACTGTAATGTTCTATTAACATAGCCGTAGGTTGATGAAGGCTATAAAGCAAGCAACCATGTGGCTGGAATAAATTTTACAAGCATTAAGTACTGGAATCCCTCTTGCCACAGTCCATCTTTTGTACAAGTAGTATTTGAAATTAAAAGGCTTTGCACAAGAGCACAGCTGTTCAGTGAATGTCCCCAATGAATTGTGCTTCATGTTTTTACTCAAACATGAAATTGTAGTACCGTATTTGCCTGCGTATAAGACTCACTTTATCCCCTAAGGCAAATCTTTAAAGTAAGGGGTGCGCCCTACAATCAAAGCCTAGCATTTCTGCCTAGTGTTTTATGCAAAGCGCTTTCAAACCAAGCCTCAAAGGAGTCTATTTACCGGGCTTTTTTTTCCTCTCTCTTTTTTTAAACTGCAAAGCACTGGTGTTTTCAAGCCTTTCCTTGCAGTTCTTAATCACTTGCTAAATGGCTGAATACCATGAGAGATCGTTATCTCTCAGCAGCCTCTGGAAGCATTTGAAAAAATTAACCTCTGTGGAAACTAAGATATTTATTGATCTTGCAGTTTAAAAGTTCAGAGTACAGTTTGAAAGTTGAGAGCAAGAGCTCCTGTATAGGCTTACCATATCCAAAGGGGGACAGAGTGCCTACCTTTAGGCTGCAATCCTATGCACACTTTCCTGGGAGTAAGCCCCATTGAATGCAATGGGACTTACTTCTGAGTAGATATGCATAGGATTGTGCTGTTCATTGAAATTTGGGCAGGTGCAGCTCATCATGGAAGGGTGCAACAAGCTACACCTGCCCAAATTCCAAAGGTTAAAAGGTTAGGCACTCTGTCCCCCTTTGGACCTGGGAAGGCTACTAATACTAGAGTGCCCAGATTCAATAAGGGACAGGGTGCCTATGCCTTTAACTGTACTAAAGCTGTACTGTTCTACTAATGTGTATATTTAAGTTAAAAAAAGTTTAAAATGTATTCTTTAAAAATAGCACCAAACTTTAAGGGTGCGACTTATAATCAGGAGCGTCCTATACTCGGGACAATACGGTATATTTTTAGAGTAAATAGTTTGAAGACTGTGCCTCAATTGTTTTAGGTTGGGATCTTAAGAGCTCTTCTCTTTGTGTGTGGGGACTTTCCCAATGTTCACTTCCTACTGCAGCCTTTTGTGCTCTATTGGATATTGCTCTGAAGAGTTCCTCAAATTCAGGAGCTCCTTCCTGGGGAAAATAAGTTATTACACAAATAAGTCAAAGTAACGGGATTAAAAGCCATGAAAATCTAAAAGTGTCCTTTATGTTTAAAAAATAGTAGAACACGCTTAAAAACACGTAACTAAAATCAAACACAATAAAACATGAGAACACAACGTTTCGTCCACACAGAGCCATGGACCTCTTCAGGTGTCAGCGCAAAGTCTGACAACAATATGTTGTTGTTGGAAGCGGGGTTGAAGAGTTCCAACGCATGGATGAATTGATCAAACACTGACCTTTGGATACTGTTCTAATTTTGTAGTTCTCAGTCCCAATCCTTTTGCTTCAAATGGATTAGGATATTTATCACTTGGTGTGCCTGCTGTAAATGAGTGCCAGTACTTTTATCTGTAGCAGTATAAAATTGATATGGTAAATGACATGGATCAAACCTTTTGTAAGGATCAGACTTTCTCTTTTGATACTGGTGGTCAGTGTCCTTAGTTGTGTGTAACTGTAACTTCCAAGGAGCGTTTAAAATAATGTACCATTTGCTTGACACTTGATTTGTGATGACCGGACTCCTCCAAACAGTCTTAAGGATGGACATTGCCTCTGACACAATGTCAAATAGTGGCAGTTCCTCCCTCCAAAAGGGAAGAAAAAAGTCTCAGTTCTCTGCCACATATTTTTTGAAGCTGTCTTAACCCCAACACTAAAGAAATCTGCTTAAAAAGAAATCTGCCTTTGAGGTGCTGAGATTTAAAATATTTTGACCAAGGATTCTAATGTCTTGGATTGATCCTGAGGTCTGGGATTGGAAGGAGAGGGATGAACTAGTATGTTGGATTAAACAAAATGATCACTTGAATGTAGCTACATTTCAACATGCAAGTAGAAATAAACAGCTGCACATTCATATTCTCCATCAATGAACGTGCTCCATCTACTGAACGTGCTCTTAAGAGACTTACAGCAACTTAAATGCTACACTTGTATTACCAGAAAAACCAAGTTTTTGCAAATTGAATTGATTGAAACATTCCATATGCAAATGATTTTGATAATCTAAACCAGCATTTCTCAAAGTCCTACAGGGGTGGGAAGTTTACTTCCTTGTAAGTCTTTGCGGGGGTGGGGCGATGTCGGAGGCAGCGCTCCAGGATTGTGCCTGCTGCCGACCCCAAAATGCTTTTTTTCAACATACGTGGTTGTCCTGCAAGCTCCCCTAAGGGTCCGGGGGGCTGCTGCTGCGTCTGCAGGCCTCCCCAAGGCTCTAAACAGCAGTGATTGTGTTCCGAAGCCCACTTCCATTTTTGGGAAATTGGGTTCGGTTTTTGGGGTTGGTGGTGGGTGTGATCTTGGAGCGCTGCTGCCAAAGTTTGGAATGACCAGCCTCCTCCCTTAAAGGTAAATCGGACACTTCCGTAAAAAGTGGTTGGTTGTGACCTACCCTGATCTAAACCGTTGAGACAGTGGCGTTCTTTGGGGGGGCCCCGAGACCACAGGGCCCCCAGGCGCCATCTTCTAGGGGCGCCATCTTCAGCCGGGGCGTCGCCGCCGCCCCCGCGCTCACCTCAGCGCGGCTGTTTAAAAGTCGCGCCGCGGTGAGTGCGGTGGCGGCGGCGGTGGCGAGGAGGCTGAAGAAGGTAGGGAGGGAGAGCGATGGGGGTGGGCGCTCGGGGGCCTCCTACCTCCTCCTTCCGCCTCCGCCTCCTCGCCGCCGACCCCGCGCTCACCTCGGCGCGAGTCGGCTCCTTTTCAGATTGGCTGTTCTGCACATGCGCAGAACAGCCAATCTGAAAAGGAGCCGACTCGCGCCGAGGTGAGCACGGCTGCTGCTGCTGCTGTGGCTGCTGAAGAAGGAGGAGGAGGAGGTAGGAGGCCCCCGAGCGCCCACCCCCATCGCTCTCCCTCCCCCCCTTCTTCAGCCTCCTTGCCGCCGCCGCCCCCGCACTCACCGCGGCACGACTTTTAAACAGCCGCGCCGAGGTGAGTGCGGGGGCGGCGGCGGCGGCGAGGAGGCTGAAGAAGGTAAGGAGAGTGGTGGGGGTGGGCGTGGGGCCGGGTGGGAGCGCTCTTCTGGGGTGGGGGTGCTCGGGCCCTTCTGGGGGGCGCTCGGGGAACCCGTGCCCCGTGCGCCCGGAGGGCCAGCGACACCACTGCGTTGAGAACCCCTGATCTAAACTATTACATTTATCAAGTGCATTTGTTCTATTAGATTGTAGAACTACATTCCATTAATCATCTGCTGATATGAAATGCTGCCATATATGATTGGCTTGGTGTTGTATCCTAATGGAACCTAGTAGAATAATAGAAGGGATGGAAATATGGGTATTCAAGGATTGTAGGAGGCAACAGACAGGAACACGAAAATCAGTAATGGGGGCCCTTAAAGAATCAGCAGGCTGTAAGAATGAAAACTTGTCCCTTCTGACTACCAAGGCTTATACAGTAATCCCGACCCAGCACAGGTGTCCTTTGCCAAATGCTGTGACATCTGCCCAGGTTGTTGGCACTTAAACAGGATTTCAGAGCTATGAAGGGGGACAGAAACAAGAGAAGGGACCCTACACTGTCTGGCCAATGTCCAGGGATATTAAACTGCCTACAGAATCAGACCTTGTCCCAGAATGACTGCCTAAAGTTACTTGATATTTAAAAGCGGGGAGAAAAAGGCAAAACAAAAGGGAGACAGGTCTACAAAAAAGAACACTCCACACTTCTCCACAAGGCCAGTCACTTTTTTATGCTGCTTCCAGCCAAGAGAACGTTTCTAGCATCTGCCCGTTAATCAGGTGCATAATTTCCACATTGTGACCTCTGAGATTATCCTGCACCAGTTTTCAACAGTGCATTTTTGTTTTCACACTACTCTGTCGTACGGCAGTGTGTTTCCATGCCAATTTTAGCACTTTGCTTCCACATCTCTGTGAGTTTCTGTGCTTCCCTAGCAAAGATACTCTTCAGTAGAGAGCACACCTCAGGTTTATTCCTGAGGCTGACACATCAGGTCTGCTCAAGAATTTTGAAGCTGATGACTTAACATCCCAATACCAAACAAGACACTAAACATACATTCCTACACACAAATACAACAATTTCACCCTTGCATACAACTATTATTTAGACTGCTTCACTGGTATGGTTTGAAACCCAGACCACACAAATACAACAAAATCATGCACTTTTCCCAAACCTACAGATTTACCAAGTACTGTACATTAAACCTATGTTTCCTGGTGGGACCAGACTAGAAAATATACAATAAGAGAGAGAGTGGGAGGAACACACTCACCCAGAAAAATTACAATTTATGTAGATTACGCCATGCTAGCATATTTCTTTGACTTGCATACAAACACGTGTCTGTATTCAATATGCAGGTAGAAATACACATTTGCACATCCATATTTTCCATCAATCCATTACTGAACAAGAGCGAAATCCTAATTAACTCCCCTGCATCCGGCCGGGGGGGGGGGGGAGGGTGACTGTCATGGAGGCCTCTTCAAGGTAAGGGAACTTTAATTTCCTTACCTCAAGGTAAGCCTCTGCTTCCTCAATGGCACTCCTTAGATCTACACCAGCTGTTTTGCTGGTGCAGGTCTGTGGAGAGTAAGGGAGAAGGAATGGGGATAGGATCCTGGTGCAAGTCGTTGCCGCCAGGATCTACCCTCTCTCCCCTGTTCTGCCTCCTGCCATCCCTCTCCCCACCCAGAAACTCTCCCCCTCCCCTTTTTGGCTCTGTTCCTCCCATCGTCCACGTGCCACTGGCTTATCTGTGCTCTTGTGAGTAGCCAGTAGTGGCAGCAGGCAGCTCAAAAATGGTCACTGTGGCTGCAGGGGCCCATGGGAGTACTTGGGAGTCAAAGGGGTTGGGTAGAGACATACTTGCCAGCACTCCGGTCCACGCATGAAGAAAAGGCGAAACTGCTGGCTGTGTTGAACTGAAACAGACTTCATTCTTGCCAAAAGAGTAACAGCAAACTCCCCGATTTCCCCCCCCCCCCTGGAGTTCAGTTCAGTTGAGGGAGTCCATCAGATGGTGGTCCACCTGGTTCGTGGAGGAGAAGGAGCCTGATGTAGCTCTGTCCGGGGTAAGGCACTTGGTCAACAGGGGGCCGGATCCCAGCAGGGGCAGCTGCTCCTGCTACAGGGTTTCGCGGCAGGTCAGGGACCTGTAGAGCGCAGGCCTCTCTCAATTGGGGAGAACTGGAGGCTGTCATCTGGCCAGGTCACACCTCGGAGGGCTAAGGAGGGGAGTGAAGCCACTCATAATCCGGCTAGGTTACCGGGGAGGCATGAGACTCTCCGGCCCAAGTGCTCTCTAGCCTGGATTAGCGCTTGTTCCCTCTGCTCATATCCGCCAGCTGTGGCCGGTGGTGGGTCTCCTCTCCGGGAGATGGATGGAGATGAAACCCTGCAGGTCAGAGCTGCCGGATCCAGCCGGAGCTTACATATCCCCATTTGTCCTACTGCTTGCCCTCACCTCCACCTTACTTTGGCCAGTGGATGGTGGCCTGGCCTATCCAGTGCAAGGCCAATCACTGGTGGCCTTGATGTGCTGGCTGGCGGCGCCGGAGTGCATGACAAGATCATGTGACTTCCACAAGAATCCAGGCACTTCCACCTGGATCTTGCTGGCTCTGCCAATGGAACGTGATTCCACTGGCAGAGAATTTAGTTTGGATTGGGCAGCCCATCTTGCATGTGCAAAGCATGTACTCTACAACTGAGATAAAGCCTCTCGCTCATATAATCACTGAAGGCATAATGTAAAAGCTTTTCAACTGCAGAGTCATAATGTTAAATTGTTTTGAGAATGTTATTTTGCCACTTGGTGAGGCATTTAGAAACCATATCAAGTGCTGCTAAGTTCCAGGCATAGCCCTTTATCAAAGTTAGCTAAGCAAATCCCTTGTTTCAGCTACAGGTGTGTAACAGCACACCTTGAATTCTTTTGAGTACAGTTGGACATTATGGCACAGCAGCGGACTATGAATATTTAATCGAACAGATTTGGCTTCAGCTGCTGGAAACCAGTGCCGATATATATATAAATAATGAAGACCTTGCTAGTAAAGTAGAGAATACAACCTGTCTTTCTTTTGTCCTTGGCTGACTGCTCAGAGCTGTATATGGATAGTATCTATAAAGGATAGATTATTGAAACATTGAGGAATTACATGGAAAGGTTTTTCTATACACCTGGATTAAAACTATTTAAATACTGTTACTCATCTACTCTTCAATGGGAATTTATGGCAAGAATTTCTTCAACTTGATGTACATTGTAAATTGGAGATGCTAGCAACTTGGCGCACCTAACTAGCAGATCTTGGATGTAATAAGTTTACAACATAGTATTGTTTTCTTTTAAATACCTAATGTATTTTAACAAGACAGTCCACTAAAGTACAAAATCCAATGAATGGATCACTACAAAGTCACTGATTTTAATAATAAAAAGATGACTACAGTCATGATCCAGAGAATCAGCAGAGAAGAATGGACTTCAGGTAGCTAAATTCAGTTTGTTAATGCATGTTTGTTGATATTTGTAGATTTTTTTGTGACTGTAGTCTTGACATTGTTAAGAAGATAATTTGCTCAGTACAGGTCTATTAAAATACTGTCTGAAATATGAAAACTATGCATGTAAAAGAGGCTACTGAAGTTTGGTCACTGTCAAGGTGGTGACCAGGAAAACAACAGCTGAATATTGCTGAATTTTTGGGGAGGGAGGGCAATGACTCTTGTACATAATGTAATGAATTCTGTATATATACAGAGATATTTAGCAGTTTTATCTTATTAACCTGGGTCTATAGAATAATAATGTATTTAAACATTTTCCAGTTAGAAATAGTTGAATCACTTGACTACTGAAGATAGATATTATTAGATCCTTAGACAGGGTGGGTGTTTGGTTTTTTTTTTTTTTTTGGCTTTTCTTAATAATCTTTACTATAAATGCAGTACTTTCTATCATATTGTAAAAATTAGATGGTCTACTTTGTGGACAAGTGGTATAAAGTTTAAATTTTGCACATCTCCTCAACAAAGTGGTAAAATATCTTTTTTTTTTTAGTGTGCTTCAATTAATTTCCTGTTCATTATTTAGTTGGCAGACATAATAGGAAGACAAAAATTGTACATAATATATTTTACACAATTACTTAAAGCAGGAGATTTAGAAATGGATTTGTGCTTCTCAGAAAGAAAAGTAAACTTGGCTAATAAGTTTAACTACGATGCCTCCTTCCTTACTTTCTTCAATCCCTTCTTAAAACACTTTTTCTGTAAAGCCTTTGACACAATGCCTAAGAACTCTCTTCCTATGGTAACTCACTGCACAGTCCTGCAGAACTAAGTGGCGACGGAACATGCGTTCTGTCACCGGGAGACTTCGCGAACGTGCCGTAAAGCATGTTCGCGACGACTCGAGAGCAGGGAAGGCCGGCGCAGAGGCCGGCCTCCCGTGCTCCAGCGACGGATCGCCCCTGCGGCTGCCAGACCAGGTAAGCAGGGATCCGGCGGGCGGGGGGGGAGTTCGCCGGGCGAAGGAGAGGGGCCATTGGCCTAGCCGGCCTGGGAAGGGACGGGGGATGGCCCCGGCCATATCCCGGTCCCCGCCGGGCCAGCTAGGCCGTTATATGGCCTCCTACTTCCGCCAGCTAAATAGCTTGCGGAAATCCGAGGAGGCTGGTCGGGCCGGCTGGCATTTACACCCAGGGAAGGGGACGAATGTCCCCTTCCCTGAGTAGACCTCCAGCTCGGCGGCAGCATGGCCGCCCGTGCACAGGATCCGGCGGGTGGCCATGGGCCGCCGACCGGATCCTTACAAAGGATTGTACTGCCCATACGTCTTACCCATGTCTCATTTTCCCTTCCTTTCCTTGGTTGTTCCCTTGTGTCTATCTAGATTGTAAGCCCCTCGGAGCAGGAACCTGCTCTGTCATTCTGTGCAAACTGCCATGCATATTGATAGATCAGTATAAATATATAAGGATAACATAGGTATTACTGAATAAGCATACACTTTTTTGTTTTGTCATTTTACTGTTTTTTGAGCAAGTTATACCTGCATTACATTCAGGGGCGTAACAAGGGTGGGGCCTGAGGGGCAGCTCGTAAACATGTCGTAAAGCGCGTTTGACACCCGGAGAGTAAGCGCTTACTCTGCCTCCCCCTGGACTCAGCACCCACTGGTGTAGGGGCGAAGGAGGGAGGGCCGGGCGGTGGGGGGGCATTGGGCAAGCCAGCCTGGGAGGGGGCGAGGATGTTAGCACCTAGTGGTGTGTGAACCACTTCTCCATGGCACAGTCGTATGCTACTGAGGAGTATGTGTGTGAAAGAATCAACCATGTGAATGGGGCTAACTGCATGCTCTTCCTCACCCAATCAGCACTTTGCTGGTGAACACCCGAAGAGTCTCCTGCCTGTTGCCTTCACCACACGGAATGGCTCTGACGGCGAGGGGGTGGGGCCTTCTCGTTCCTGGTTGTAAACGGGGACTAGGACGGGGCACAACGTACAGTACCGCCCCTACCGTAGAAACGCCTCTGGTCAAGCTGACTGGCGTTGCCTGGATCTTCTTTTTTCCCTTTTTTGAAGATAGGGACTATATTCAGTTGTCTCCAGTCTCCCAGCACTTCCCTGGTTCTTCAAGAGAAACCACTGCTTCCTTGTTCTTCCTTCTGCACTGATTGTAACCATAAAATCCCCTTTTGTTTTTCTTCACCTCCCTATCTAACCTAAGCTCATTCGGCAAACTGGAAATGCCTTACGTAGGCCTCTGTGGGCCATTCTGAGACCCTGAGAGGCCTGCAGAGGCCAGGACCAGTCCTCCAGAGAGGCCTCAAACTTCAGAAGGTAGAGAAAGGCCTACTTAATGAAGAGTCTGCTTAATGACGGGGTTCGGGGAACGTATGCCCATTGTTAAGTGGGGGACACCTGTATTAATCTTTGTCAATTTGCCCCTCCTATTTCCTATACATTTTCCTCTTATATGCCAGGCAGCAGAAAGCTCTTCCAGACCCACTCTGGTTTCTTTAGGCATCTACCCCTCTTCTTCCTGATTGAGATTGTTTGTTTGAGATTACACTTCAGTACTTCCCTCTTAAGAAATCCCAATCCATGCTGAACTTTCTCCTTGAGGGTTTCTGCCCACAGTATTTTGCCCTGTATCTTCCAAAGTATTTTGCCTTTGCCTTCCAAAGTCTGCTTTGGAAGTTTAGGGTACATGTCCAACTCCACTTGGTTTTCCTGTGTTCATATCATGAATCCCAGGAGGACATGGTCACTTGCTCCTAAGGTTTCCTCTTCCTTCATGTCATTAACCAGTTCCTCCCCATTAGAGAGGATGATGTCTAACATAGCCGGTCCCTGGGTCCCTCCTCCTACGTTCTGGAACATAAAACTGTTAGCGAGGCACATCAAGAATTTCTTCAACCTCTCACTCTTGGTGGAGTACGTTTCCCAAGATATCTGGGTAGTTGAAGTCTCCCAGTAATACCACTTCTTTTAAAAAGTGGCTATTTGCTCTAGGATGGCATCGTTCAGGTCTTTCTTCTGGCTCAGTAGCTTGTAACAGACTCCCACGGTTATCACACCACCACTTCCTTCCCCTTTTATTTTTACCCAAATGCTCTCATCTGGTTTTTCTCTCTCACCTTCATGGATTTCTTGACAAATGTACATTTCCTGTATGAGTTAAAACCTGTTGAGGACCAGGGATAGAAAAAAATGCAAAATCTTCCGAGTTTTTTGTGGAATCCTTGTCAGGGGACCTCAACTCAGAGTAAAGAGGCACTTTTTCATTTGCCGCTCCTCTTATATTTAGCAGGGGGATAGTAACTGTCCCTCTTCACACCAGCACAGTCTTTTCTATGGCTATTTGCTGGTAGTTTTCTTCATTTTTAAAAAAGATTTTGAGCCCTTTTGGGACATGGAGCTATTTAGTTATTTGATTTTTTCTGTAAACCGCTTTGTGAACTTTTTTATTGAAAAGCGGTACAGTCAGTTCTCTTTATATGCGAATTCACTATTCACTACTATGAGGGGCTGAATTGCCACCTACTTCTCTGTATTCGCTGTCCTTGCTCTCTGCGGTGGCAATTAATAGTGGGCCATTAATTAATCTTGTTTTCGTGGGTCATTTGCAGACTTGTTTTCAGCCTTTGTTCTCCTGGCTGCTTGCAGCCTTGGCTTGTTTACACTTACCTATGTTTGCAGTTCATTGCTTGTGATTACTCTTTGTGATTGCTGTATGCAGATGCTTTTCGCAGATTGCGATAGCAGCTCTCTGCAGATTGTTTTATGCAGATAGTTCTTTGTGGTAGTACTTTGCAGAACCCTCATGGGCTCCTCTTAGTACTGTACTCTCTTGCAATCCCCAAAACTCCACAAAGTGTGGAGTTTGTGGAGCAAACTCCACAAAGTTTGCACTCCATACAGAGGCGTCGCTCCAGTGTGGGCGGTACTGTAAGTTGCGCCCCGTCCTAGTCCCGTTTACCAAGCCGGCAGGAGGCGGCCCTGCCCCCTCACCGTTGGAGCCATTCCGTACGGAGAAAGCAGCGGGCAAGAGACTCCCTGCCCGTTGCTTTCTCTGCACGGGAATGGCTGCAACGGCGAGGGGGTGAGGCCGCCTCCTGCTGGCTTGGTAAACGGGACTAGGACAGGGCGCAACTTACGGTACCTCCCCAACGGAGCGACACCTCTGACTCCATAAGTGCAAACAAAGTGAAGTGCAAACAAGTGAAGGCTGCAAGCAGCTAGGAGGCTACAAACAAAGGCTGAAAACAACAATGAGGCTGCAAACAAGGAGTTTGGTGAGTTGGTCTCTAGCCCTAAGATTGCCCAGTTTTCCTTCCTGGCAGGGCTTTTGTGCTTACTGTAGTTTAGAAATCCGTAGCAGGGGAATGAAGCTTTTTTTGGCATGGAGATATAGTGAGTGATAGGCAAAGCTTTGCCTACTGAATTTCTGCCTGACAAGCTGCTGCTTAAGGGATAAGAGCATTTCCCAAAAACAACATTGCACAGGGGTTACGCTGTTTATTGGTTTTTCTGCTACAAGCTATGGGTGTGTTCAGATGTGATGCTAAACTCTGGTGTTAGGAGCATCAACAACAGGGCTCTCACAGTAGCTTATAAGTCAATAATGCTTTGCAACCCAGCCCATAGATTTCAATGTAACATTCAGGTTCACAATGTTCATATATGGTGAAGAGGGTAACCCCATTTTCCCCATAGGCTCAATGATTCGGTATCCACTAATTCAGTGGTTCCCAAACTGTGAGGCGTGGCTCCCAGGGGAGTCGCAGAAGCCAGCCAGGGGAGACATGGAAGGGTGGCTTCAGGTTAACTGCGGAGGGAAGACAGAAGGAAGAAGGGGGCGCCCCAGTCAGCATACCCCTACCGCACTTCTGATTGGGCCTATAGAAAGGGGAGAAGTTACCTTCACAGAAGTTATTCACAGAAGAGGTGAAATTGGGGAGAAAGCTTCACCGGATGGCTTTCTGCCTGTCAGGTAACAATGTAATGGGGAGCTGTGGCCATTGTTTACTAATGATCAAGGGAACCACAAGTTGAAAAAGTTTGGGAAACACTGCACTAATTTGTTATTCACTATGCTTTTTAGGGCGCAATCCGATCCTACTTAGGCCGCCGTTGTAACCAGAGGCCCAGCGAAAACGGGAGGCTCCAGAATGGAAAGAGGATTCAAATCCCCTTTGAATTCCCCTTTTGGAGTGGATTTGAATGCCCTTTCCGTTCTGGGGCCTCCCGTTTTCGCTGGGCCGCTGGTTACAACGGTGGCCTAAGTAGGATCGAATTGCGCCCTTAGGAACCTAACCCTAGCGGATAATGAGAACTGATGTATATAAATATTCTTAATAAAATAATAATAATAACAAAAATTATGCCAACCGAAAAAATCTAGGTGTTTCCATATACCTGAAACAAAATGTTGCTTTTAGTATACTTTGAGACTTACAGGGGTCAGAAATCTCATTGACTTGCATTGTAGCTGTCACAGAATATTGCTTTGACTTATTTTGGAACATTACCTACTTTCCCTTTTCCAGCCTTCAGCCCCACGTCCACCATGGATCCATCTCCCTTTCCCACTCAGCTTAAATTCTTCCCAGTCAGACTCGCAAGCTTCTTCCCAAATATATTTTTCCCAGTTGTGAGGTGCAGCCTATTTCTTGCCAGAAGACGTTCATTCTGGAACTACAGACTATGGTCAAGGAAACGGAACCCTTCTTGTCAAAACCATCTGCATAGTCATCCATTCATTTCCAGTATTCTTTGTTCTTTTTACATGCTACAACACTCCATCAGAAGTATTGATAACAACACAACTTGTGCACAAAATTCTTTCACCTTCTTCCAGCCAAGACCCACATAGTTCTTAATGATTTGTTCAAGGCTGTGCCTGGTGTTGTTGTTCATTGAATCTGCAGGGATGGGTAATAGCCTTTGGGCCTGATGAGCCTTGGCACCCTTCAGATCCCTGCTTTTTGCCCCAGGGAGACAGTACATAAAATTATGCATGATGTGTAGAGAGTGGATAGAGAAGTTTAGTGTTCCAGAGCTCATCCAATGAAACTGATTGTTAGGAGATTTAGAACAAACAAAAGGCAGTATTTCACACAGTGCATAATTAATCTTTGGAATTCTCTGACACAGTACTTGGTAATGGCCACTAGCTTAGATGTCTTTAAAAGGGGATTAGACAAATTCATGGAGGGCAAGTGTCACTGGTTACTTGTCATGATGGCTATACTACCTGATTCAAAGGTAATATGCCTCTGAATACCAGTTACAGGGGAGCAATGGTGGGAGAGGGGTATGCCTTCATCTTTGCTTGTGGACTTCCCAAAGACTGCAGATGAGGCACTGTGGGAAACAGGATGCTGAAGAAGATGGGCTTTTGGCATGATCTAGCAGTGTTTTTCTTATGTTCTCATGAGTTCTTTAAGAACTCTTGAGTGGATGCCATACTGATCTGATGTTTTGATAATTTTTAACTGGTCAGTAAGCCCTAGAACAAGGGTGGCCAAACTGCGGCTCCTGAGCCACATACGGCTCTTCGACATATCATGTGCGGCTCTCAGAAATATGTTGACTGAGTTCCTATTTTGCATCACAATTAATATAAAAGGTAAATAAGAAATGTTCAAGCTTTATAATTATTTACCAGGTATATACAGTAAACTGAGAGTGCACTGGATTAAAATAGAAGTTTAATGTTCAAGGTGAGTAAATTTTAAGAATTTAAATGCTTCTTAAATATTGCGGCTCTCCAACATCTGAAGTTTATCTATATGGCTCTTACATGAAGCAAGTTTGGCCACCCCTGCCTTAGAACGTTACCTCTTATCACCTCTATCTGATTCAGTACTTTCGGTTCCATCCCTGAACAGGTCAGTTCAGGCACTGGTATTATACGTTCTCAGTCATAAAAATGGATGCAAATAACTTATTCAGTCTCTCTGCAATGTCCTTAAACATCCTTTTCCTTGTTAGGAATAACTTCCTTGTTTTCTAATTGTCCACCTGCCTCCTTAGCAGGGTTAGATGTTCTAGCAAACTTCTAGAGTTATGGAGAAATTATATATCTGCTCAGTGGTGTTGCTACCGCGTGGCAGGGGGGCGGGACGCCGGGGGGTGTCGCGCTGGGAGGGGGCGATGCGGCGAGTGTGATGTGCACCGACGTCGCATGCCGCATCATCCCCTGGCCCGTAGGAGCAGCTCACCGTCAGCCGCAGCCGCCACTGTGTCACCCCCTGCTGCCTCCCCGTACGAGCTGGGAGAGGCTGACGACACGTCTTCTTCGGACAGCGGCTTGGCTGCTTCTGACTAGGCCAAAAGCTGACTAGGCCAAAAGCTGGCGGCTGCGGCTGACGGTGAGCTGCTCCTACAGGCCAGGGGCCATGTTCTTTGCACATGCGTACAATGCCACTGAGGGCAAGAGGCTTCAAGTGGCGTTGTGCGCATGTGTGAAGAACACCGCTTTTGTCCTAGTCAGAAGTGGTCGAGCTGCCGGCCGAAGAAGACGCGTTGTCACCCTCTCCCAGCTCTTACTGGGCAGCAGCGGTGGTTGACATGGCAGCAGCGGGGTGGTGGTGAGGGTGTGTGTGACTCGCCGACCTCCCACCGGGGGGTGACGCACCACCCAGTGACACCACTGTATCTGCTGTAGCTAGTTAGGGTTGCTATTGGGCAGGACGTCTGGCTCAGTTGGTAGAGCGACTGTCTCATATATGCCTGAAGATCTGAAGGATGGCAGTTCAAGATGGCTGGAAGTGTCTGTGTCTGTCGGAGAGCTGCCGGCATGCTGAGCTGATAAGCTTGCAGAGCCTCTGTGTGGGAGTGGAACTGCAGATGCACTTGAGTGAGAGTCAAGGTTGCTCTGTCAGCTGAAGCGTGGTGAGGCGAACGCCAGAGAGAGAGAGAGAGAGAGAGAGAGAGAGAGAGAGAGACACACACACACACACACACATCTAGAATGAAGAGTTCTACAAAAGATTAGAACATTATTGTATTACAAAAACCCAAAGTCGGAATAAAAATCCTATGACCAAAGAAAAGGCCGTATATAAATACTAGTTATTATTATTATTATTATTATTATTATTATTACAGTGGAACCTTGGATTGCGAGCATAATTGGTTCCAGAAACGTGCTTGTAATCCAAAACACTTGTATATCAAAGCAAATTTTCCCATAAGAAATAATGGAAACTCAGATGATTCGTAATTCTGCAAGAGATCTTTGTGTGTGTCTGCATTATCTCCTGGGCTCAGCTAATTAAGAAGCTGCCCTGCCGAGTCCTCCTTTGCTCTTGCAAACTGTAGCTCACTTTGCAACGTCTGATATGCAAAACCTGAGCCTTGTTCTGCAGAGTAAAGTCTTTGCTAGAGGCAGATGGGGGAGGGGGAAAACAGCTTGTTAATGAGGTCTGCAAGACAGAAGTTGCAAAGCAAAGTCTGAGCTGCTATTCTGCACAAACGGAGCCTCTAGCAGAGGGAGAACAGAGTGTTAATGAGCAGTTAATGAGGGCAGTTTGTTGCCCAGGAGACGCTATTGTTACTCTGCAAACACACAGAGAGATATCTTGGAGAACACAATGTACTCGTATTGCAAGACATTGCTCGTTTATCAAGTCAAAATTATATATAAAAACGATTTTGCTCGTCTTGCAAAGCACTCGCAAACCAAGTTACTTGCAATCCAAGGTTTCACTGTATTATTATTGGCTGTATCCTTCAGGAAACTGCATTTGCCTTAAAGAGCTCTTGTCCTATTTTGCAAGTGTGTGTTCTGATGGCGTTGGAGGGACTTTGACGTGATTACAGAGTCCTCCATGGAGTCCTCAGTTAGAGGAGAGGGGCAGAGCCATGTCTTCTGGCCTTGAATAATGTGTGGAGTCTGGATCCTCGAATTCCACTTGTGCAAGACGTTAAGGAGGATCTGTGCTGAGGAAATTTCCCCTTCCCAGGATGTCTCCCTTTTCAGAGTTGTCCACCTAATTCCCACAAAGACAGGATTCTTTTCCCAGGAACTTGACAGAATCACAGGTAGGGGAAACTGGTTCCCATCATGTCATACTGAAACACACACATCCCCCGCCACCGCTTTGCCCCTGAAGTGGCTATTTGCAGTCACTTTGAAGAAAAAAGTAGCCGTATCGAAGGGCTAGAAAACATTTCATTCATTCATTCATGCCTTAGAAAACATTTCATTCATCATTTTAGAGGGGGAAAATGACATTTTTCAGTGTTTTTCAAACTTCCATTTTTTCCACTGGAAACACTGGGGAAAAAATGCCCTGGGGGGAAAAAACCTATGGTATTTCCCAATGTGGGGCCTTTTGGGAGGGCCTTCACATCTCTACACAGAGCACAGGGCTCACTGATTAGATTATATGATATTATTATGGCATTGCCAATGTGGAGGCTGGGAATTAGTGCACACAGCTGCTCTGCTCTTTCAGTAGCTTTTTTCAGCTCATAGTGAACAGGTTGATTTGATTTGTGTACCACAAATAGAACCTATGATTTTCCATGCCACGTCACATCTCGGTATGGGTTAACCAGTGGCATGTAAAATTGCAGGTTCTCCATGAGGCAAGCAAGCCAGTGATTGATCACAAAGCAGTTAACTACTACAGACAGAAATAATGAAAGTGGGGCATGTCATGACCCTATCCAATGAGCCAGACATCCAGAGGTTGGTTTATATTGTATCCAGTGAACCTCCACCTCTTGGGTGGGGCAGACCAGGGAGGAGGCCAGCAACCCAGGCCACAAAAGCAGAAAGTTGTAGCTCCCTGAGAAACCTCACCAACAGATCAGAACCCAGTTGCCCTTGCCTGAGACACTAGAGAGTCTCCAAATAAACCATAGACTGTCCAAGACTGTCATAGACTGCGCGGGGCTTCAGGCAAGAGCAAAACTTTAAGAAGTCATTCCTCATCAAGGAGTATGGGGATTGGTTCAGGGTCTGCACCAGTATATAAAGTTCAGTTTGACTTTAACCATTAAGCAGGTTGTGTGCCTTGACACTGTATGGCAGAGGTTCCCAAAGTGTGTGTCGCGACTCCAAAGTGCGTTGTGGAAAGCAGCCAGGGGCGTCGCATTACTCTTTTAATTACCATATATTCTTGCTTGCAAGAGAGAAATATAGACAAAAACAAAGACCTGGAAAAGCTGCCCCTTCACATCGGGTCACTCAAAGTTCAAAAGACTTCATGGTATAGGCTGGCCCTGCTCGATGACTGAGCTGAGAGGCTGGGCTCAGAAGGGTGGCCTTGCCGGGTAAGTTATGTGTTTCATCTTGGGAGGGAGCTTGGGGGAGGGGAAGGGTGCCACTATCAAGGCAGTGACGGGCCATGGAAAATATGGTGGTGGGGGTCAGACAAGCCGTTCCAGGAGAAGGAGGGTCCATCATAGACAGATTTGTCTCTCCTTCTGGTCCTTCCCCCAACTCTTGGATGACTGGTACTCTTGGCAGTGATTCTCTGAATCTGAAGCTGCTGCTTTTGAATGCCAGGTCAGTAAATAATAAAACCAACCTCATCCAGGACTTGGTCCTGGATGAGAACGCCGACCTGGTATGTATCACAGAAACCTGGCTGGATGAGGCGGGACGGGTAGGCCTCTCCTAGCTTTGTCCCCCAGGTTTCCAGGTGGTGCAGCAGCCACGGTTGCAGGGACGGGGAGGAGGAGTTGCGATGGTCTATCGTGAATCCATCTCCTTTACCAGGTGCCCCGTTCAGCAGTTCACTGGGTTTGAATGTCTCCATGTTGTGTTGAGAGGGCCGGACAGGATGGGAATTCTGTTGGTGTACCGCCCGCCTTGCTGCCCAACAGTCTCCCTGCCTGAGCTGACTGGGGTGATCTCGGCGGTGGCGTTGGAGTCCCCCCGCCTATTAGTGCTGGGGGACTTCAATGTTCATGCCGAGGCGCCCAAGGTTGGTGCGGCTCAGGACTTCATGGCCGCCATGACAACCATGGGCCTGTCCCAGAAGATCTTGGCTCCAACACATGAGGCGGGACATGTACTGGACCTGGTGTTTACAGCTGAACAAGGGGGCGGTGATCTGGATGTGGAGGAGATTGACATCACTCCGTTGTCATGGACAGATCATTTTCTGGTAAGGTTTAGGCTTGTTGCAGCCTCCTTCCTCCGCAAAGGCGGGGGACCGCATTCTATGGTCCGCCCCCAGAGGCTAATGGATCCAGAAGGCTTCCTGAGGGCTCTGGGGGACTTTCCCACTGCCAAGAGTGGTGACTCGTCTGAGGCCCTGGTTGACCTCTGGAATGGGGAAATGGCCAGGGCAGTGGATGAGATTGCTCCTGAGCGACCTTTGCCACGCCGCAGACTCAGAGCGGCTCCTTGGTTTACTAAGGAGCTGCAAACGATGAAGCGACGGGGTAGATGTCTTGAGCGACGGTGTTGGAAAACTCGTGCCGAGTCCGACCGGACATGGAGTAGGGTCTATTATAGAGCCTACTCCGTGGCGGTGGTACCAGCGAAGAGAAATTTCTTCTCCGCTACCATTGCGTCTGCAGGCAATCGTCCAGCGGAGCTGTACCGTGTGGTGCGAGGCCTACTCCATCAGGCCCCTCCAATGGATCAGGAGGAACACACGGTGGCCCGCTGTGACATGTTTGCGAAACATTTCGCAGATAAAATCGATCGGATTCGCCATGACTTGGATGCCTCATTGACGATATCTGAGGATGTCCCCTTGGCACTTGCCGGTCCGGTGTTGTGGGATTCTTTTCAGCTTGTACAGCCTGAGGATGTGGACAGGCTCCTCAGGAGTGTGAGGCCGGCTGCCTGCCTGCTTGACCCTTGCCCGGCTTGGCTAATCAGATCTGCCCGGGAGGGGCTGGCCGAGTGGAAGGGGAGGGTGGTCAACTCTTCATTGGTGGAGGGGGTGCTGCTGCTCACTTTGAGGCGGGCGGTGGTTCGACCCCTTCTGAAGAAGCCCTCCCTTGATTCCACAATAATGGACAACTACCGACCAGTTTCAAACCTCCCGTTTTTGGGTAAGGTAATTGAGCGGGTGGTGGCGTCTCAACTCCAGAGGGTCCTGGATGAAGCGGATTATCTGGAGCCCTTTCAGTCTGGCTTCAGGCCGGGCTTTGGGACGGAAACGGCCTTGGTCGCCTTGGTGGATGATCTACGCCGAGGACTGGACAGGGGGAGTGCGTCCCTGTTGGTTCTGCTGGACCTCTCAGCGGCTTTCGACACCATCGACCATGGTGTCCTTCTGGGGTGACTGGCCGAACACCGTTCTGCGGTGGTTCCACTCCTACTTGGCAGATAGGTCCCAGATGGTGGTGCTGGGGGACGCCTGTTCGGCATCCTGGCCCTTGAGGTGTGGGGTGCCACAGGGTTCCATCTTGTCCCCCATGCTATTTAACATCTACATGAAACCGCTGGGAGAGGTCATCCGGGGATTTGGAGTTGGGTGCTATCAATATGCTGATGACACCCAGCTCCACCTCTCCTTTCCACCTGATTACAGGGTGGCTGTTGAGGTTCTGGAGCGCTGCCTGGAGGAGGTGGGGACCTGGATGAGGGCTAATAAGCTGAAACTAAACCCGGACAAGACAGAGGTTATCCTGGTCCGGAAATCTAGAGTATCGTCCTGCTCTAAAGGGGGTTGCACTCCCTCTGAAGGAGCAGGTCCGCAGCTTGGGGGTCCGCCTGGATCCGCAGCTGCTCCTGGATTCCCAGGTGGCGGCTGTGGCCAGGGGGGCCTTTGCCCAGCTTCAGCTGGTGCGCCAGCTGCGACCGTACTTGGATTGTGCAGACCTGACCACGGTGATCCATGCCACGGTGACATCGCGACTAGATTATTGTAACACGCTCTACGTGGGGCTGCCTTTGAAGACGGTTCGAAAACTGCAATTAGTGCAGAATGCGGCGGCCCGTGTGGTCACTGGAGGTAGGCGGTTCGACTCTGTCGGGCCTTTCCTCCCGACGGCTGCACTGGCTGCCGATTCGTTTCCGGGCCCAATTCAAAGTGCTGGTTTTGACCTTTAAAGCCCTATATGTCTTGGGGCCAGGATATTTGAGAGACCGCCTACTTCTATATAGTCCGGCTCATCCCCTTAGGTCATCAGAGAAGGCCCTTTTGCGGGTGCCGTTGCCCAGGGAGGTGCGAGGGGCGGCGGCCAGAAACAGGGCCTTCTCAGTAGTGGCACCAACCTTATGGAATTCCCTCCCCTTTGATTTACGAACTGTTCCCTCCTTGGACACTTTCCGGTGAGGCCTAAAAACCTTCTTGTTCCAAGAAGCCTTCTGAGCCCTTGCCTTTTTAACATCTCACTGGTACAGGTGGGGGTGCTGCTTTTTTTATGCTCCTGTTGTGACTGTCGCCATGACCTTTTTAATTGATTTTTAGATATTGTTTTTATTAATTGTTAATTGTTTTTACTGTTTTAAAGTGTGATTGTTTTTATACGGTATTTTTTGTATTTTTTTTCTGTTGTGAGCCGCCTTGGGTCCCTTCGGGGAGAAAGGCGGGATAGAAATACTGTAAATAAATAAATAAAATGTTTGCAGTCAGCTCTTCCACATTTTGTTTTTAACAGAGATGAGCGGAGCCCGTGCTTATCTTAGTCAAACAACAGAATGTCAGTCCATTAACACCTCATTAAGCACTTAAGACACAGGACGGACACCGGCGTAAGCCCCCTCGGACGCCACGCATGCGCAGTTTACATGCAGAAGTACACCAGCACAACTCTGCATCTGAATGCCCCCGAAATGCCCCCTTCGCCAGCGGAGTTGCAATGGCGTCCAAACTGCGCATTTGCGGTGTCCATCGGCATACAGCAAGTTATACTGGCATAAGTACACTTACACTGGTGGATCTACTGTTACAAGAGTTACACAGGATTGGGCTGACTGACACAAAGGTATATACTGTAGTAGCAAACAGAATCACAGCTCCCATAGCTTGTTTTGCCAGATGAAGGTAGAACACTAGAATTCTCCAAGACTCTACAAGTTAACTTCATGTTCCATCATTTCCTTTGTCTTCAAGTCAGTGAGGTCATCTTTGGCAAAACTTGTCTTCTGAAAAGCCAGCAAACTTTTGTATGGTAGAGAAGAACTTAATATCCTGCTCCCATTTCTTGACAAAACCACTGGAAAAGTGAGTCAAGTCCCTGGCTCTGATAAACTTGATGAATTTTACGGCAATAGACAACATTTCTTTCAGGATTGCTGGTAGAGTCTTTGACGCCAATACATACCAATGTGGAAAGTAATGAGTTATGATGTCATCTTTGAGGCATCTTTCTTCACCAAAGCAACAAACCCAGATGTGTTGTCAAGCATTACAGGTGTTCCATCTGTTCACAGAGCACCAAGTTTTTTCTTCCAGTCTGTTTTGCTTGACAAAGAAACTTTTCACCATTTTGAAGACATTGACGGCCTTTGTAGTTTCCAAAAGGGGCTCACAAAATAGGAATTCTTCTCTGAAGGTGTCTGCTTGCACAAAATAGATAAAAACCAGGAGCTGGCTGCAGGTAGAGATGTCTGTAGTTTCATCCAGTTGCATGCTGAATTGAAATGGCATAGTATATGAGCTGTGCGCATGCGTGCAGTAAGTAGTCAACAGCTGGACTCTCTGGCACTCCTGTTCACTATTTTCATGAATTTTGAAGGGGTCAGGAATGCTGACCCAACCCTAGAAATCATACCGTATTTCTTCGATTCTAAGACACACCTTTTTTTTCAGATAAGCATCTCTAAAAATGGGGTGCGTCTTAGAATCGATGGCCTCCTTTTTTGTGATTTTTTTTTCTCTGCATTTTACCTCACCATTTTGACCCCTCTGTTCAGTGACGCTCTCCCATGGCTGCTAGCCCGATTAGCTCCCTGAACTTGAGAGCTCGTACCAGCATGCCCCGCGCTGCAGCTGACGAATCAGAGAAGATCACACTCGTCAGCGAGGGCTGGCAGGACATGCTGGGGAGAGTTCCTCTGCTTGAAGTGTCTGCTCCACGCTCCTATTGACGATTAAAGCCTGCATGCCTTTCCTGCAAAGCCTGCAAAGATTATCAAAGCCTGCAATGCCTTTCCGATCCTCAGCTGGAATGCGAGGCAGGCGCTTCAGCGACAAACTCTCCCTATGACTAGGAACTTCTTCCTAAAGGGGAAGGGATGCTACTTGTGCTGCCGCCACTGATACTACCGACTTGCGCCCAGCCTGGAAAACGCCCTGGCTCTCCACCTTGCGAGTGTGCGTGCCCCCAGTCCCCCCTCCGCATTCCACCAGCTGCTGCCAGCTCTCGCCAGCCTTTGAAGCCTCCAGTCCTTAGTACTTGTCAGCAAAGGTGTGCGGGGCGTACTGAGGAGAGTTGTCTGCCTGCCCCGCACCCCAGCTGACGAACAAAGGCGCTTGCCAAGTGGATGTGCCAATGAGTATTCAAGTTTACCGCACCACTTTCGCCCCTCTGCTCAGCAACGCTGCAGCTGATGATCATCATGCTCGAGCCGAGTCTGAGGGAAAGACACGTGTCTTTCCCTCAGACTCGGCTCGAGCGTGATGACCATCAGCTGCAGCGCCACTGAACAAAGGGGGCAAAATGACGCGGTAAAAATCGGATCGGCGAAATGGAGCGGCAGGCAAGCTGGGGAGAGTTGCTGCTGAGCAGACAAATTGAAGGACGGAGGTGCGTCTTGCAATCGATGGTTTTTGTTTTTTTCTGCTGGTGTTCCTGAAATTAAGATTCGCCTTAGGATTGATGGCGCCTTAGACTCGAAGAAATACGGTATTCATATTAAGAGATAGCCATCAACTGATGGTGGATGCCTACCCACCTCAGATTGTTGTGTTCTGTGGTGGAGCCACTGTGTTCCGTTTTTTAGCAAGATCCTTTACTCTATGCAATTACAGATGTTATTGAACATGCTGCTCTATAATTGTTTACAGGAACTACTGTAATTATGGCCAAGTTCTAGAATCTTTGGTTTACCTTTGTCAGAATACTTTTCAGCTCCTCCTCAGCCTTTTGTTTAAAACCAACTTTTTCTTGTTTGTGGAACATTAAAAAATTGCCAATTACATTATTAGTATGGATGTATATCAAATAAGCAGCCTAGAGAGAAGAACTGGCATTTGGCCAGCTTGATGTTATACCTACTACTGCCTGAAAGAAAGTGCTGCAGCACAGACTAGTGGCTTAGAATGAAAACAAATGTCTTTTTTTGTATATTTTTGTGTGATGTACATGCACTTTTCTGCTGCGGGCTTTCAGAAATAAAAGGATACCCTGGTTTGGGGAACTATATATTTCCTTACTAAGTGGACATAGGTCAGTAGTAGAGCCTGTGCTTTGCATGTAGAAGGTTCCACGTTCAATACCCTGGCATCGCC
The DNA here is from genome assembly GCA_026170595.1 of Plestiodon gilberti rubricaudatus. Lineage (NCBI taxonomy): Eukaryota > Metazoa > Chordata > Lepidosauria > Squamata > Scincidae > Plestiodon > Plestiodon gilberti. Next base: position 22,177,013 of record JANXHW010000004.1, on the reverse strand, counting down.
AGGTCAGGCTGGGAAAGGCCCTGCCTGAAATCTTAGAGAGCCACGTACTGATGGAGTCTAAAACTGACCGTGACTACCCAGAATAGAGATCTTATGGTCCCTGGAAAGCTCAGTGAAAACATCAACTCATCTGTGCCATGGCAATTAAAAAAGCAAATTCAGTATTACTAATTATTAGGAAGGAGTTTAACAATGCCACAATGATGGCCCAATCTTATGCAGCGGAGCCTCCTGATACACACCTCCTTTGTCTCCTTGGACTTGTGGCAGCTAAAGGGCTGGCACAGGTCTGAGGAGACCCATTGGCTGTCAATGGGCTTACTGAGGGGTAAGGGTAAATGTTTTTCCTTACCCCTCCCAAAATACCATTAAAATTATGAGGCTGTCTTCACTATAAGGAAAGGCCAAAAAGTTTGGGACTTTTTAGTTTAGGAAAACATAACACTTTTGGCACAATCCTATTGTGTCTCTGCGCCAGCCGTATGAGGAATATCCTGTGATATCTACAGTTTATGTTCTGTGTATGAGTGTGTGCTCTGCTGGTGCAGACTGTCACAAAACTGCCTTCAAGCAGTGTGTGATGGCATGCCAGAAAGTAGGACGTGGCGATGGGGGCAGGTGGATTCAGTTCGGGAGGGGGGTGGGATTGGTGACGCTGGTGCACACCTTATCTTAACCCCCTTCCCGTTCCTGATCCGCTCACACAGGTGCATGAGGACGTGCGTCAGCCATATGGCAGGCACAGGTCCAAGTAGACCTGGGGAGAGTTACCATAGGTAGGATTGGGTTGCCCCTTTATTTAGAAGATGTATACACTGCCTTTTGACTAAGAAATGCTCAAGGCACTTTACAATCGATTGCAATCATGCAATAATAATATAAACAATACAGATGTAGCATACCTCCAATTGCCAGGTGCTTGATAACAGGAGATTCTGTCACCATCATGCCCTGCTTGTGAGCTGCTTTACGCCATGTGGTTTTCTCTGATAAACTTGGTTTGAATGGACCTTTGATCTCATCTAGCAAGTCAATGTTTAGGTCAGGGGTTCCCAACCTGTGCTACGCATACCCGTAAGTACGCCAGAGGCTGTCCATTATCAGCTGCTGCGATCAGCAGCTGATAACATTGGACACGTCTTTTTAAGTCATCAGCTGTTTTGCGCTAGAACAGGGGTTCTCAACCTGTGGTACGAGTACCCCTAGGGGTACGCGGACCAATGGCAGGGGGTAGGCCAGAGCGTGCCCCTTATCAGCATCAATCAGAAGTTAATTACTTGTTAATTAGAACTTAAATGCAATCCCCCTGTCTGTCTGTCTGTCTGTCTGTCTGTCTGTCTCTCTCTCTCTCACACACACACACACACACACACACACACACAGAGTTAAGTAAGACATTTTTCACATTTAAAATTGTTTTAGTACTTTTTATGTAACAAATAGGTACTCCAGATATTTGGATGGTAACGGGGTACCTGGGCCTCCGAAGGTTGGGAACCCCTGGTTTAGGTTATTATCAGCCCAATCCTATCCTTTTCCATGCCATAGCCAGTGGCGTTCCTCCAGTAGGGACCCGACCGTAAGTCACGCCCCGTCCTAGTACTGCGTTCACGAACCGGAGCGAGGGGGCCCCGCCCCTCTTCGTCGGAGCCATTCCGCGCAGCAAAGCCGAACGGGCAGGGAGTCCTGCCTGTTCGGCTTCACTGCGCGGAATGGCTCCGACGGCGAGGGGGCGGGGCCTCCTCGCTCCGGTTCGTGAACGCGGGTACTAGGACGGGGCGCGACTTATGGTCGGGCCCCTACCGGAGAAACGCCACTGGCCATAGCATGCAGCTGTGCCAGAACAGGCTGCACTGCATGCTGTGGTGGTGGGGTGGGCAATCGGGAGGCTTGGGAGGGGAAAGAAAAAAACATTTACCCTTACCCCTCAGTATGCCCCTCGACAGCCAACGGGTCTCCTTGGACCTGCACCAGTTCTTTAGCTGCCACAAGGAGAGAAAGGGGGCATGTTGGGAGGCTCTGGAGGTGATAGCATCTGGTGCAAGTCACCCGCACTGGATGCCACCCCTCCCGCCTTCAACATGTCTCCGGCCCTCCCCCAATCCCCCAATCCGCCCTGATCCACCCACCCCACCCACCCTGCCTATTTACAAGTGTCAGTGGGGCTACTCTTCCGATTTACGAGCGTCAGTGAGGCTCCTTTTCACCACTGTGCGTGGGGCCCCTCCTGCCAGCTGTGGCGGGGCCTTGAAGCGCACAACTCTGCATGCCTTTCACCAGGCATCTGATGGGGCCACTGTGAGATACAGGAGGCTGGACTAGATGGGCCCTTGGCCTGATCCAGCAGGGCTCTTCTTATGTTCTTATGTTCTTAATGCTGTGAAGCATCAACCAGTAGGACCCGATAGGGATTAAGCGATATGAGGAATATCCTGTGATATCTACAGTTTGTTATGTGTATGAGCTGATCTGTCATGTGCCTATTTTTAAGGCTATTCTATTGCACTGTAAATTCCTGGCTGGAAGTTCCTTGAATGTGTTTTGTGTTAGACATTAATTGTGTAATACCTGTACTAGGCACAAGGTGGTGTTTCAACCTTTTTTATGAATAGCTGACTCTCTTAATGATAAAACTGTTCATAGTCAAACAAATGATTATGTCAGTGAGGCATTCACCTTTCAAAATAGACCATATTCAAATTAAAAAAATAAGAATGTTACACTGTATATGTGCATACAAATTAAAGTTGACAGTCAAGAATATGTAATTTGGGGAAATTGCTTTTGAATGGTTACTCTAATTCATAATTTCTAAATTTAACAGATTGTTAATTGTTTTTAGTGTAACTAGTCTGTTCTACTTGTCATATATTTATAAGAAATATTATTAGAGGCTTGGGGTAATATAATTCTAGCATTAATTGTAACACAGGAAGCTCACTTGCATCTGAAAAAGTGACCAGCACCAGAATAGCTGGGTCGCTGAGCAGAGTGTTGGATAGGATTGGGCTGTTAAATCTATAATAAAATAACTGAAATTAAAGTTGTTTTTATACCTCTCTGGGCCAGTATCAGCACACAGCACCCTTGGCAGTAGCGTCGTTGGGGTAGGGGTAGGGGTAGGGGTGGGGGGGGTTGTGGGCCCCAAGCGCTCGTGGCAGCGGAGGGGGGTGTACTTGCCTCCTGGATGTGTCCCATCCACTGTATTCCTCGTCTGGCGCTGGCCATTGTTCGCGTTGGGCCCTCCTGCCCGTCCTGGAGCCGTTTGGCTCCAAAAAGGTTAGCAAAACAGCGGTGTGTGTGTGTGTGTGTGTGTGTGTGTGTGTGTGTGTGTGTGTGTGTGTCTGTGTCTGTGTGTCTGTGATTGAAGCCGTGCTGCCACCAGCGTGCGTGAAAATGACGCCACGCCCCCCAGAGGGTGTGGCGTGTGCCGTCACATGGGGGTGTCGTGTTGGCGGCCCCCTAGGGGGGTGTACGCTCGCCACTGACCCTTGGGTAAATGTTGGGGGCCCCATGTTCTCATTTCTTTTCCTGTGTAAACCACTTTGTGAACTTTTAAAAAAATGCAACATATAAATATTAATCATGAATAATGATCATTGTAATGCAATTCTATTCTGGGAGGAAAGTCTCTTCAGCTAGTGGCCAGAGGGGGAGACACTTAGGCCCAATCTCCCAGACGTACAGCACAATCCTGTGTAACAGCAGATGCACCGGTGTAAGTGCAATTACACTGGCACCGGTGCATCTACTGTTACACTGGTGCAAGGTTACACAGGATTGCGCTGAAAGTGATTATTTTATTAGTTAGGTTAAAACTACTATTTTCTCTCCTCATATACACAACTTTCAAATGGAGTTTCCTTTTCTGTTCACCCTCACAGCTTTCCTTACTTTTTAAATATCTCTCCTACCCCAACCCCATCAGGATTCTAAATTTGCTTTCAAAAAGTCCTACTAATTTAGCAAACAATGAAAATAACTTGAACTGTTTAGGATGAATGGTAGAATGGCAACAAGGAAAAACTGAATTACCAAGGAAACACAAGAAATGTCCAGCTGTCTCAGTTCAGGAATCCTCCAAAGTGAGGCCTTGTTGCTGAACAACAGCGTATGTGTGCATGGGCAAGCCTGTATGTGAGCACCAGGAGCATTACTAGTCCTAGGCCCTGCCTACCAATTTATCCTACTCCTCACTGGGAAATATACAGTAGTTTCTCCAAATATGGCCAGAGCAGAGGAGCCTCTCTCAAAATAATCTACTGAGATTAATGTTTTTAAATTATTTCTTATTGAACTGGATGTGCACTTTTGTGTTTAGGGATTCAGTTCCAGTTCAGATTCAAGGCAACCAAGAGAGTTCAGTTTTGATTCACTGAAAGTCTCCCTGAGTCGGTTTTTGGCTCAGCTTAGGTTCAGTTCCCTAGTTATTCCCTGAATAACTTTATTTTTAGGAAAAGGTTTTATAGACCTGTTTCTTTAAAGGAGGCATGTGTTCTGGTGTGAAATGATTTTTGTCTTGCTTCCTTTCATGAAAGTAATAGACATCTCCTTTTCATTTAATACCTAGGTAATGTGGGTATGTAACTTGTGCCGAAAACAACAAGAAATCCTCACAAAATCTGGAGCCTGGTTTTATAATAGTGGAACTAATACACTACAGAAGCCTGATCAAGAAGTTTTTAGAGGATTGCGAAACGAAGAAGCTCCTCAGGAGAAAAAAGCAAAGCTGCAGGAGCAAACCATATCAGCTCTGGACCGAGGTAGACCTCAAGGGCTTATGAGGCAAGAGTCCATAAATGGATCAGGAGGGAAGCACCACGTGGCAGGTGACACAGGAGATAGGTAAGGAGATGGCTTATTTCTCTAGACAGAGTTGTCATGATTTGACTTGTATTTCTTTGTAACTTTTTAATAAATTATTTTAACCATTAGGGAAAAAAGAGGCAGTTCATTCTTTTCAGAAGTACGCAAAATCTATAATTTATATTTAAACTTACATGATGTGATTTAAGGGTCGGGGAGGGGGAGGAACAGGGAGGGATAATTCTTGCCTGTGCTCGTTCTTGCCTGAGCCACCTAGTGGCGGAATGCTGTATATACAGCAAGCCATACAGAACAGTACAGATCTGAGATAAGGAACCGGAAGCAACAGGACGGCCTTCGGAGCTGTTGGAGAGGCTCCGCAACTGTTCCAAGCAAGATCCCTTACTTAAAAGTACCGGTGGATTACTCAAAAGTAAGAAATATTGGTGATATTTTGTGGATTGAAGGACCTTTTGCATTTAGAGCTAAAAATCGTTTTATATCGTGTTTTGAATCAAAACCCGCTTTATTTCGTGTTCTGTGTTGGTTACCCAAAAAACCTCCAAAACCCTACCAAAAGGTTAATTATCTTCCTATGCTCAGGATCTAAATCTTGTCTTCTGCTCGCTGTTTTGCTGCTAGCAAGCTGTATGCTCTATAGAAGAGAGATGTGATGCAGACTTTACATATGGTTTTATGTTGGAAAAAATAGGGACATATGAGTAATAGAGAATGGGGTAAGGGAGGAGAGTCAATTAGCAAAAAAGGTGGAGGTCAGTTTATTTTTCTATAGATATTTTTCTCTTGCCAGATAACTTCACAGAGCTCTTGAGGCAGCATACAGCATTAGAAAGCATATCCAAGAATAAATACTATACCTTTATAAAAGCAGAAACAGTTAAAACTATTAAAAAAATTGAGCAGCAATGTACCCTAAAATTACTCTACAGCAAAGTTGTAATAAGTATTGTATTTCAGATGCAAGCAAGATGAGATACAGGGACACACACACACAGGGATATAGGTGTGTGTGTGTGTGTGTGTGTGTGTGTGCGTGCGTGTGTGTGCGCGCGCGTGCGCGTTCAGTTTTGGCACAAAAAGTAGCATTTCCAGTGTTGCAAAGGATACCCTTGACAAGCCACTGTTGCCTGTCATTTATAACTTGAGCAAGCCCTTGCTAAACCTGAAGCAGGCAAAGATCCATTGTAACAGATGGATGTGACTGTAGGGGTGCTCAGTGGCACTCTGTGCGTAGGAAATGTGCTATTGAGACTTTTTAACATACCAATGATGAAATAGCTATTTATTCTCAGATTAGGAAACCATAAGGTAAAATGTTGTTGTTCCAGGTTTTGAATGGTACCGGTATTGATTCCTCTTCTTCTTCCCAATAATAACCCAAACTTTAAGTACCTTTAGCAGAAGCAAGCAAGATAGAGAAAAGTATTCTATGGAACCTCAAAGTACATAAAAGGTTTTTTATTTGTATGCTGTACTACAAATAGGCTGATGTGTTTCAAGCTAAGCTCTTTAGAGGCAACTAAAAACAAAAATACAACTACTTATAACAATTTAATAAATGTTGTATGTTGACCTTTAGTTGCCTCTGAAGAAGGGCCTAACCTGAAATATTCAGGTGTATTTTTATCGGAGCAATCAAATAAAAAGCCTTTTTAGCACTTCGGGATTTCTCTTTCCTTGTATTCTACGGTGCCCACAATGAATATATCAATATTAAATTGATACAATTGTAATGTACACACCATGGACCCTCACATGTGATGAATTCACCTTGGGTATTTGCTTTGGCATGGGATAAGGTGGGGTATAATTTTTTTAAATAAATACATTTCATATGTGTAGTTTTTGCTGCATGTTACACATCAGGAAACTGATAAGTCAACGGGGTGGTGGTGGAGGCAGGGTGGATGGGTGGAATGGGGTGGGGAGGGGGGGAGGAACAGGAAGGAGATTTGGGCGAAGAGGAGGATGCATTGATATCTATGGATGGAGGATGGATGGATATCAGTGCCGCCGATATCATATCCCCCTTCTTGGCCTTGATCTGCCTTCCCAGGTCCACTTGGATTTGTGCCAGCTAACTTGCTTGCGCAGGTTCGAGTAGACTCATGCAGTCGGTGGAGGCTTATCCCCAGGCAAAGGAACAAATGTTCCCTTACCCAGAAGAGGCCTCTAGGACTGCCTCCCTTGCAGGCTGCAGTGCACACTCAGGTGGCGCAGCTGCATCAATGTGGGGATTTAGTTAGGATTGGGCTGTTTAGGCATGTGTTACACTAGCCAGATCTACCTTCACTTGAAAGAGGTGCAGTTGGTGCACAGGACAATGCTGTGCAAAGGTACTCCTACCTAGCCAAAGCTTCCACCTGATAATCTAGAAGCAACGGTGGATCCCAGAGTACACCCAACCTGTAGCTACAATCCTATATGCACTTTCCTGGAAATAAGAGCCCAAATCTATACTTACTGGCAGATGACAGTCCTCTTCTGCTGGCACTGACTGCTGTAAAGCAGTCAACGCCAGTTTTAAAAGGCACTCAACAGCGTGCTACTCAGCGCACTGCTGGGAGCGCCGGCAGGAAGACCTGCACAATCCTGCCTGCATTGTCATGTCCCCTGCCGCTTGCCAGAGCAGATAAGTCAACAGGAGAGGCTCTTTGGCTCAGAGCACAGCTGCTTTTCCCTGCGCTCTGCGCTCTGAGCAAAGGGCAACTAATCGCCGTCCCTCCTCCTCATGTCGCCACGAAAGGGAGCCGATTGGGACGAGGAGGGGCAGCACGAGGAGGAGGGGTGGTGATTGGCTGCCCTTCTCCTTTGGCTTGGAGCACAGTGAAACATGGCTGCACTCTGAGCTGAAAGGCAGCCGATTGCATTACGAGAAGGAGGGGGCGGCGATCGACTGCTCTGAGCCGAACGCCACTAGGTAGCTCATGCATATTTTTGGCATCCTCAGTTTTTAGTCTGGTTTTTGGCCTCTCTTTCTCTTGGACCAGTTATGATTCATTGCTCCCCCCTCCACCACTGAATCTCTACAAATTGAATCTCTACAAATATGAGCAGCACTAGCAGCAGCTTGCTCAAATAATCAATAAAATAGAAATAAACGTGCTTTACGGCATGTTTGCGATGGCTTAGAGTGCTCCGCCGCTCTATAGTTAGTAGGGATTGCACTCTGAATGATGTTAATTCTGGAGAAAAGTGTTGCTGTGGAAGCACCGTTCACCTTTAAAAATGAGTTTGGAAGCAAATGTTTGGACATGTTCAACAGAGGTTAAGGCTAGTTGTGAAAGGCCAGATTTGACCGCAGTCTTAATGTTTATAGTTTTAATAGATCAGAGGCCAGAGGTTGAAAAAAATGACTTGCAGCCCAATCCTACCTAAATCCTCACTGCGATGCAGTGGCGCTGGTACTGCTTCTGCTGCATCCCACGGGTATGTTGGAGGTCTCCTTGGGGTAAGGGTAACCGCTGTGGGGCAACTCGGACCTGCACCAGCTCAATCGCTGTCACAAGTCTGTATTGCTTCATGAAAGCGGATCAGGCCCGGGAAGGGGATTTGGATTCGGCGTGTGCTGCTGCCGCTGAACCTGCCCCCCTCCTGGGCGCAGTCCTCTCACACCCTGCCCCATCTCTTCTTCCCTGTTCCACCCTCACCATGCCCCGTTCCACTCCTCCCTTTCCCATTCTACCCTCTGCGCTGGGCTTACCTGCTCCAGCGGGCCTCCTAACGTCCGCTGGTGTGTATGGGAAGGCTCCGGCCTTCCTGCTGGTGTGCTGGCTGCGCTGTTCTCAAGTGCTTTATGGCTGCTTTGTGGCAGCCTGTGCTGGCGGAATACGTGTTCTGCTGGCTCTTGTCTTCCATAGGATTGGGCCGTTAGTTTGATTACTTATGATACGGTTTTTAATGTCCCAGTGTCTGATGTTTTCTGCAAAGACAATCGCCCCAGCAACCATGTCCAGCACATAAGGATGAACTGGTATGACAGTGGAGTCTTTTGCAGTCTTTCTGTTTGTATTTAGAATTATGTCTGTATGATTTTTAAAAGCAGAAGATTTCTTACCTTTGAACTGAGAGAAAATATATTTGATAGTTGGAACTGCCTCATTCCTGGGTAACAACTGCTAACATGGGGAATGGGGAAAGTTAAGAGTTCCATGGCAGACATTCCTGTTTGTGCAATCCAGTGCAATGAACAAGGAGATTACTACCTTCAGCTGTTATAGAGAAGAAATTGACAGAGGGTGTTTGCAAAGCTTCCAAATACTCAAATGGTCATTATGTAGAGATTAGTTCTGTATAGTTACAGACATCTGCTGACAACAAATCTTTACAACTGGAATCTGTGTCCAGGATAAATAGTTTTTAAAAAAAGGAAAAGAATAAGAAACCATACAAGTTACCAAATGCAAGGTTTTTAGTTGACTACTTTGCTTTTTTTTATTTTGAAACCTAGCAACAGCGTTCATATTGCCAAATGACAATCTGAATATTCCGGACAACATATTCTAAGGAAGAGTTAAACAAAAAAGACAAACTTTGTTTTACATTCAACTTTAGTGCATAAGTGTAGATGGCATTTCCAGTTAAAATAATTAAGCAAAATAGGATTGAAACAAAAACCAAAAACCAACCAAACCCAAATCAATAATAGCCAGGAAATTCCAGATATTAAATTGCAATCTTGTAATGAACAGTGACTGAGTATAAATAGTAATAACCTCACTTTTAGATACTCTTGTTTTGCTCACTATATCAGTGTTTAATAAGCCTTTCTTGGGGATGGGAAGAGAGACTGAATATTAAAAGATAAATACAACAATATGAGAATACCACTCCAGTGCTGAAAAAGTCCTGTATATCTGAGAGCCCAATCCTATCCTTCTCCCTGCCAATGCAGTCGTGCCAAAAATGAGCGTGCTATATCCAGCGGGTGATGGAGGATTGGGAGGCTTTGGAGGGGAAAGGGGAATTATTTCCCCTTACACCTCCGTTAGCCTCCTGCTCCGTAGTGGGTCTCCTCGGACCTGCACCAGCTCTGTAGCTGGTGCAAGTCAAAGAAGGGGGGGGCTAAGAAAAAGTGGGGATAGGATCTGGTGCTTGCCATTGCCACCGGATCCACCAACTCATGTAACCTTCCCGCCTCTATTCCTCCCCGCTCCCTGCCCAGTTTTGCCCCCTCTGCACCCACCCCACCCCTGCTACTGCCTTACCTGCTCCAGTGGGCACATCGCTTTGCCGCCTCTTGTGACAGTGCTCCCAAAATGATAGTGTCGGAGCGCTCTGCGCTCTGTCAGTAGCCATTTATTGACAACGGAAGAATCTTCTGCTGCCATAAATTCCTTCTCTTGACATCCCAATCCTGGATAGGATTGGGCTGTGTATATCCTTGTCAGCGTGGAGTGCTACGTCTACATTTTCTGTTTTCATACTCTGCTATCTGCACTGGAAAAACTGGCATTGGACCTGGTCCCTGGTGCTATTAGGAAGCCGTACAGGACACATAGCCTGCATGTGCTTAAGAATCAGCTTGTTTTTGACTAGTGTTGCCAACACTGCTCATACACATGTGTTCCTACACGTGTCATGCACATACACACAATAAGTCAATTTGGGGGAATTAGCAATATTTCTAGAGCAAGGGGTCAAATTCAGCAGTGTCAAACAGTTGGGGATTGTTGAGTGGGTGAGCAGTGCAAACAACCTCAATGCCTCAAAATTAGGCTACCAGTAACCATGAGACTGAGCTTTTCAATATGAGATAGTTTATTAAAGAAATATAGGTAACAAAAATAATGGTTACCTTTGGCATCTGCGGGGTTCCATTCCCAGAACCCCTACGAATGCCAAAAACTGCGGATACGCAAGTCTGCTGTTGGGTGGGGGTAGGGGGTTGAGTGGGGCAGGGCCGGCACCATTTTACCTTCTTTTGTAGCTTTGCCGGGCCAACCACCGCTTCTTCCCTCTCGCGCTGCATTTTAAACGTCGAAAGTGCTTGTAAAAATGAAAAACTAAGCCGGAAGAAATACTTTATGAAGAAATACTTTATAAAGAATTCTATCAGCACAGCTTTTCAATTTAGAGAGTGCATCACTATTATTTTTCCTAAACAATGAAAATCCCACATTGTCAGAACAAAACAAAAGTTGTTCAGAAATATAACATTTTCAATGTGCCATAATGATTGCTATGCTGAGTCTGTGATGAATTGACACAAAGCGTAGTTCTGAAACTCAGAAAAAGAGGAGTGAAAGATAGTTTGGTGCATTAGCATTACAACTAGAGGAAACTTAACAACTTTTGTACCAGCAGGGCATAATCTACAGTACATTTAGGAAAACACTTAAGAAGAGATGATAAAGAGATGTTTAGCTAAGTAGGAAATAGATCTCAGGATAATTATCATGCATGAAATGTTGAAAGAAATTGAGGCAAATGGCTTTGGAATTTCTCCATGAGATGTTAGTTATAAATTGATCTACTGGCAATATCTGAAGTCCTTTTTATTAAGAATAAAATAGAGCATAAAGTGTCAGCAAGACTGTTATGAAGTTAGGAGTTACCGTCATTTGTGGGACACCTACCCATTTAAAGAGAAAAGTTGAAGGATGCTGTTAAGATAACTGAACGAACTTTGTTTACAGACCTTCCAAAAATATTTAATAATGCTCTTAGGGTCTTTATAATAATTTGTCTAAATGCTTTTGAAGAACTGACTGGAAAACTTGTAACTGCAGTTAAGGCAATGGTGAAGCTCTAGTTCTCTTTTTAGGCTTGTTGAAATGTTACTTGCCCCACCCACACTGAATTCTACCTGGGTGAGACTGGGAATGGGCCTTGGTCTTTCAATAAACTAGTGCAGAGGTTCTCAACCTGTGGAACGGGTACCCCTAGGGGTACGCGGACCTCTTGCTGGGGGTACGCCAAGCCCTGCCCCTTATCTACCCCATCAGCAGTTAATTAAGTGTTAATTAACATGGATTTTAAATTGTAATTATTTTTGGAGCCCTTCTGTCTCTCTGATTTTGGTTTTGGGCTTATTTTTGTACTTTGGAAAATGTACTTTGGTGGGGTGGGGGAGGGAGGAGCTGATTTTGGGAAGTGTAACTTGTAGAAAAAAAGAGATCCTTGCATCTCTCTCTCTCTCTCTCTCTTTCTCACACACACACACTCACACACACACACACACACACACACACACACACACACACACACACACACACACAGAGTTAAATAAGATTTTTTCACATTTAAAATTGTTTTAGTACCTTTTAATTTAATGATTAATTACCTAATTAATTAATCCAATTAATTAGCAGTTAATTAGCAGGGGGTACTTCAGAAAATTGGACCGTGATAGGGGATACCCGGGCCTCCAAAGGTTGAGAACCCCTGAACTAGTGTAATAGGAGATCTAGCAGGAAGATCCCATGTTGAAATAAATACAGAATTTCCTCGTTCACTGATTATCTTCTACCCACAGCCAAGGAAATGGAATAGGAAAATTCATGAGCCTGAGGCCAGGTCTTGATCTTACCCCGTATAAAATCTCCAGAACCTAATAAAGGCTGTGTTTTTTTTTCTCATAGCAAATAGGAGGAAGTGACGTTTCTAGCATGCCTCTAGCACGGCTCATTTTAAAAACGACAAAATAGTGAATTACTTTAGTTCAGGGTGCTTTTGTGGCATTAAATATTTATTTACAAGACCTGGATGAGAATCTGAAGATGAGGAAGTGTTGCTGCAAGGCACCGTAGCTGTTTTGAATGAATCCTGATAGACATAAGCCTCAGTTGAAAAGATTGCTCTTATTTCCTTGTCCCTTGTACTACATCTCCCAAACTGCAGCCAAACAGCCTTCTTATTGGTGCGTGAGGCTGCCATCTTTTCTAGCTTGGGGCTCACTGTTCAAATTGCCTGCATGGCGAGAGTGCTAGAAGCTTTAAAAAAAAAGCGACCTGAACGTGCTTGAGTGAGAAAGGGAAAAAACAAAAAGCCCTGGAACTTGAAAAACAAATTCAGCCAAAGTTTGGACCATTGTTTCAACTTAAAAATTTGAGATAGGAAACAAATGATACAAGACCAAAGACTACTGTTTTCATATAAATATGATATTCCTTTTAAACTAAAACAATTAGGTAATATATAAATGTTATATTGTCACATTTAACAATTTTGACAGAATTTCTAGTAGCTTTGGCATGATATTTGAGGGAAGTGCAAAAGTGCACTATTTAATTAAGTGAAGCTGGCCATCTCTCTTTAGTAAGAATAAACGTTTGATCCCGAGTAAGCCTTTGGGAATTTTGAAATCTGCATGAATTGATTTTTGGGGAAATCCATAGCCAAGGCTAACCTTATTTATAATAGTTTAAAAACTAACTGTTATAATTGCCATTGCATTCCTGCCTGGGAGTCTCCTATTTTTCTGTTGTGATATTTTTGAATGTTCATAAATACTCGTAACTGTTACGAGTGAATTCGTTGTGAATTATTATCACAACTTAAGTAAGGGAAGCTTATAAATTAATTTGCTCGATAGTGGGGAGGAAAACACCTTACACAGGGCCAAGGGATAAGATAAGTTTTGTGGGTGACATTTAATGTTCTCAGGATCTGGTAAGTTCCTCTGAAATTCCTCAAAAAAAGTCAGCCTGTTTGCAGTATCTGAACAAGATATTGCAGATGCACTCCTCATTAAGAGCTATTTCTGAATAGGGCAGTGGTTCCCTAACTGGGGCGTTGCGACGCCCCAGCCGGGAACAAAGGGTTGCTATGCCCTTAAGGGGCATGGCAACCCGCGGTGACGTCGACGGCGCGCCCGGGATCGCGCCGCCGCCGCCACCGCCGTGCCCGGGATCGTCCTTGTTACCTTCATTGGTGGGCAGTGGGTGTCCGGTGGGGGTTGTGGGGAGCCTGCGCTGCTCCGACGCGATTGCAACCCACTTCCGGTTTTACGCGAAACCGGAAGTGAGTTACGATCGTGTCGGAGCGCTGCTCCGATGCTTGGGGAGGCCTGCGGAGGGGTCCGCAGGCTCCCCACAACCCCCGCCGGACACCCACTGCCCACCAATGAAGGTAACAAGGGCGATCCCGGGCGCGGCGGTGGTGGCGGCGGCGCGATCCCGGGCGCGTCATCGCGACCCCTGGGAAGGCCCCGCTGCTACTTAGAGCAGCGGAGGGCCTTCCCAGGAGTTAGGGAACCTCTGGAATAGGGGATGGTTTGGAGGATCATCCTTGGCAGAATCTCCATCACTTCAGCCATAGCTCTTAAGAAGAACATAAGAAGAGCCCTGCTGGATCAGTCCAAGGGCCTATCTAGTCCAGATTTCTGTGTCTCACAGTGGCCCACTAGATGCCACTGGGGGCACATAGGCAACAAGATACTTGTATCCTGTTGCCACTCTCTTGCATCTGGCATTCAGAGATAGGTTACCTCTAAAACCTGGAGGTCGCATATAGTCATCGTGGCTTATAAACTGTGATGGACGTTTCCTCCATAAATCTGTCCAATTCTCTTGTAAAGGCATTCAGGCCAGGTGCCATCACCACATCATGTGGCAAGGAGTTCCACAGATTAATTAAACACTTGGTAAATAAATATTCTCTTTTTTTGTTCTGACTCTCCCACGAGTCAATTTTAGTGGATGTCCCCTAGGTCTGGTGTTGCGCGAGAGGGAAAAGAACGTCCTTCTATCCACCCCATGCATAATGTTATATGTCTCAATTCCCCCCCCCCTCAGGTGCCTTGTTTCCTAGACTGAAGAGCCCCAAATGCTGTAGTTGTTCTTCGTAAGGGAGGTGCACCAGCCCACTAAACATTTTGGTCACTCTTTTCTGCACCTTTTCCAGTTCCACTATATTTGTTTTGAGAAAGAAAAATATGGTGGTATAGGAGCACAGTTAAGAAACTGTCCTTGGCAGTTTACCTGCATGGCAGATGCCTCTCTGACAAGGCCATGGTGCCAGCATTAGTAAAGATTCCAAGTATGACTCAGATCATGGTAGGTGGGTGACCCATAAAAGATCACACTAGAATTAATACATGGTTGCAGCAGAGAAAAAAATGACATCTACACTGGGTCAACTCTGAAATAAGTACCGTATTGTCCTGAGTATAAGACGCACCTGATTATAAGACGCACCCTTAAAGTTTGGTGCTATTAAAAAAAATTAATTAAATCACTGGCATTAAATTTATGCCAGTAATTACTCAGAAGCAAGTTCTACTGTTCTCAATGGAGCTTACTTTCAGGAAAGTGTGCACAGGATTGCAGCCTAAACCATTCATTGCCTGGGGAAGCGGGATGAAAGTGTATGTGATCATGCTTTACAAAAGTATACAAAATCCAGCAGAACAAAGAACGAAAATTAACCACTGATTATAGCCTGGAAAGATGTACAGCCTCGAGAGGGGAGAGGCATGTGTGCTCTTGTTTTAACAAACAATTACAACAACCTGATTATAAGACGCACCCCTAGTTAAAAAGTGAGTCTTATACTCAGGCTAATACGGTAATTTTCTGTCATGGTCAGTGGTTCCAGCAACAATGTGAGTTCCTGATTTGGGGGAGTTACAGATGTTGCAACTAAAGTAGAATGCCCCACAAAAGCAGGATTGATTGGCCACTGAGTTCTGTCTCATATGCTAGGTTGGGTGGCAGTGGTGGTGAATGGCTTCAGGACATCTCCAGTCCAGACTACTGGTGACCAGTGGTGATTGCAAATCATGTCCATGAATTATAGTGTACACTTTTGATGTTTCTAAGAGACTCTGATAATCTCCCTGGACTCAGGGAATCATGAGAAATGCTATCTTCAGGTGATTAGAGACTGTGGCCATGGACAAGGTTTTCCTCAAATATCAAAGGAAGGAACTATGTTCCATCTTTGTCTTCATTCTAGAAAAGAAAAGAAAAAAATCACCTGTGAGTGTGTTGAGAAGATTGAATTTAGTTCATTAGGACATTATAGCCTAAGATGGAGCAGATAGTTTCTGATCTCATTGCCATGTGCCGGTCATCACTTAGCTTCCATATAGACCTTAAGGACATGTAGTTGGATCATTTAGTATGACCATCCCATTTAGTATGACCATCCCATTGGTTGCTACTTTTTAGTTTTAACAGTATAGGACAGGTGTTCCCAACCTGTGGTATGCGTACCCCTAGGGGTACATGGGCCACAGGCCGGGGGCACACGAGATGCTGTCCCTTATAAGCTGCTGCGATCAGCAGCTAATAAGGGACAGCTGATTTTTTCCGGGTTGCGGTGCGGGCGGGTCCTCCCACCCGTGCCGCAACCCGGAAAAGAAGGCTACAACCCTGCCGATTTGGCCCTGCCGAAATCTCACGAGATCCAAGATTGCAGTGCCCAAATCTCGTGAGGGCACATGAGGCAGCCTCATGTGCCCTCATGAGATTTGGGCGCCGCCATCTTGGATCTTGCGAGATTTCGTGAGATCCAAGATGGCAGCACTGAGAAAAGGTAGGATGCAGGCCTGTACTGCAGGGGACAGTGAAGGTCTGTAGCCTTCTTTTTTGGGTTGCGGCGCAGGCGGGTCCTCCCACTTGCGCCGCAACCCGGAGGGGTACGCGGGTGTAGCTGCTCAGGGGGTACACGGGGGGCAGAGGCCCACGTACGGGGTATGCGGGCCTCCGAACGTTGGGAACCCCTGGTATACGTCATTGCCTTTTGAACTCCTCATGTTGCCCAAATCATTTGCTAAGGTTTGTAGTAATCCCAGTAGTTTTTTTTTTTAGGTAAGGCTTCCTAGATATTCGGTAGCCTATTTATTACATCCTTAAATGAGAAACCAGCATAATCCAAAACATTATCCCTGAACTTAGAGATGCTACAGAAACATGGTTTTGCAGTAAACTAGAAAAGGAATATTCTAGTACTGTACATTCAATATTGTTAATAGAAATCCAGTCTCACAAAATCTTCACTTCTGAAATGTGGGAAACAAAACTGTACAAAAATGTTGCCAGGCCTTCTCTAACCCAGAGCCTGATGATTTTGTCTTTGGTCTCCATGCACTGAGTCAGTGTTCTAGGCATTCTTCCTGACTTCTGAGCTTTGTCTTTCCTTTCTGGAGCAAATGTATTAAGAGTCAACTTGATATGGGCAGGGAACAAATTATTGTTCTTTTTGGCCATTACACTTTGAGTTGTTTTTCAGAATTGTGGAGAATTTCAAGCGGATGGTGGAACTATTACTTTGAGCAGAATGCAATAGCAGACCATTTGTTGTCACAAGTAATAAACTTGGGCAGCAGACAGATATATACTAGTGCCTCAAAATGGCCAAACTTATCTGCCTTCTGTTTTCATTGGTAGGAAGGGACCATCAGGAAGTTTCACACTTTACTTTTTCTCAAGCCATACAGGTCTAAGCATTTATGGTTTACCTAAATCCATTAAAAAGGAGGAAGGTGCTCTAGTATTTTTGAACCACATTTTAAGCACTTGTTTTGTGAAAATTACATGAAACATGCCAGACTTCCAGCACAATCCTGTCTAAATATTCGCTGGTGAAGCAATAGCTCCACCGGCGCGGGGTGTCGTAAGCGTGCCATAAGGCACATTTTTGACACTCGGCGAGTAAGTGGCACCGGCGGAGAGGCCGGCGCAGTTCACTCTGCCCTGGACTGCAGCCACCACTGACGTAGAGGTAAGTCCTAAACCAGACAGTGGGGAGGGGCATTGGGAGGGCGGACCGGGGTGGCAAGGGAGCGGATGATTGGCCAGCCAGGCCAGGGATGGGGGAATGTCCCTTTCCCCCAAGGTGTGCTCCAGCTGCACCGGCGCTGGCCCTATCCTTCTTAGGATCTGGCTCAGTGTGCGTTAGCACACTGCGGTGGATCCTAGACAGGATTGGGCTATTCAGCTCATATCCTGGTTTCTAATCTATTTCTCACTTATTTTGCATGTAATTTTAAAATACACAGTACATTAAATCCAATTTTTTAACACGAGTTCCATATTTGTAGCCCACTTTTCTCTCTCAAGGAAATCCCAAACCAGATAAGAATGGCAGAATATGAAAATGACACTTGGGGCCCAATCCTATCCAACTTTCCAATCCTGAACCATGCCTGAACCATCTTTTTTTTTTTTTTTTTGCTAGGTGATCTAGTTTGTGAAACAGTGTAGAAATATTGTTATTAATTATATTATTATTAAATAATAATAATAATAATAATAATAATAATAATACTATAACATGCTTTTCCTTTTTCATGCAAGGGAGACAAACACAGAGAAGAGTGTGATCCACAGGACAATTAGCTTCTCCTGGGCATTCTTACAGTGCAATCATAGGAATGCCTACTCAGAAGAAGGCACTCACTTCTCACTTCAATGGAACTTACTCCCAATTAAGTGTACGTAGGATGGCAGCCTTAAAGAGAGAGTGGTCCCTCTATCATGGTCAGCTACAGGATAGTGGTTGTTAGGCTGGGCTTGTGTCCTTCATTTCCCAGGCAAAGAGATCCAATGTTAAATTTCAGTCCCATGAGTTTGGGACTACAATATGAAGTACAGGTTGATTACCTCTTATCTGGACATCTGAAATCTAGATATTTTGGGGGCTATAACAGGGGTTCTCAACCTTTGGAGGCCCGGATACGCCCAGTGAAGGTCAAAATTTTTGGAGTACCCCCAGATAATTAGCATAATTAGCCAATTTACATAATTAGCTAATTCACATAAATTGCACAAAAATGCCAGCATCTCTTTTAAAAAAATACACAGCAATAAGACACATGAACAAAATGCACAAAAAACATAAATCCCAAGTACAACCCCCCAAAACTCAACTGTTTTCCCCCACCCCACCCATGCACAGTTTCCAAAGTAAAAAACATAAATCCCAAGTACAACCCCCCAAACTCAACTCTTCCCCCAACCCACCCATGCACAGTTTCCAAAGTAAAAAACAAAAATCTCAAGTACAACCCCCCAAACTCAACTCTTTCCCCCCACCCCAACTCACCCATTCACAGTTTCCAAAGTAAAAAACATAAATCCCAAGTACAAACCCCCCAAAACTCAACTCTTAACCCACCCCACCTATGCACAGTTTCCAACGTCTCCCCAACTAGGCCAAGTTCAGAAGCCTACCCAATCTGCATTCATTCACCATCGGAGGAGAGCTGGGAGGACAACGCCCTCTGCCGCTCAGCTGAACTGAACTGAGGAGCACAACGCCCTCTGTTGGCTGCTGAGAAGCTCAACTCATGCACGTGCATAAATTAACCCCGACAATCAGCTGTAGATCGGATAGATTAGTCATGGAAGAAAGCACAAGGGAGCTCTCCGGCTCTGGAAAACAAACAAACAAAAAAAACTTAACACTTAACTGAACCATGAGCTGTCGATCGAAAGATCGGCAGTTCAAATTCGCGACGGGGTGAGCTCTCGTTGCTTGGCCAGCTCCTGCCAACCTAGCAGTTCCAAAGCATGTTAATGTGAGTAGATAAATAGGTACCGCTTGCGGCAAGGTAAACAGCGCTCCGTGTTCCAGCCGCATGCTACGCGCTGCAGCAAGGAGAGTCATGCCGGCCAGATGACCACGGAGGCGTCTTCAGACAACGCTGGCTCTTCGGCTTTGAAATGGGGATGAGCACCACACCCTAGAGTGAGACACGACTGGACTTAACTGTCAGGGGTCACCTCTACCTTTACCTATGTGTTAATGGGGCAGATATCGGCCAGTCCGTGGCGTACCCCCAACATGTGGTCCGCGTACCCCTAGGGGTACGCGTACCACAGGTTGAGAACCTCTGGGCTATAACTTTAAAATGAACTTACTTTTCCCAGCACCTGGCTGGCATAGCACAAGGCATACTGGGGCACAAAATTATTAAAAATATTACCGTATTGTCCCGAGTATAAGACGCACCTGATTTTAAGACACACCCTTAAAGTTTGGTGCTATTAAAAAAAATTAATTAAATCACTGGCATTAAATTGCAACAGCCTGATTATAAGACGCACCCCTAGTTTAAAAACTTAAATTAGGAGAAAAAACTGAGTCTTATACTCAGACCAATACGGTATGTAAAATTACCTTCAAGCTATGTGTATAAGGTGTAAATGAGACATAAATGAATTTCGTGTTTAGACTTGGGTCCCATCCCCCAAGATATCTCATTATATTAATGCAAATCTGAAATCCAGACAAATCTGAAATACAGACAATTTCCTGTCCCAAGCAGTTCGGATAAGGGATCCTCAACTTGTATTAGACCCAGAACAAATGTACAAAAACTCACATGGAAACCAGTATTTCCCATGAATGTAGCTCACAGCTTTTTTACTGATAAACCTCCTGGATTGGAGTAAATGCACGGATGCCTATTCCACGTGGGTTGAAACTTGCGGAAACTTGCTGATGTGCTCACAGATGTAATTTCCCATAGAGTAATTGCGTCGGTGGCGTAGCTAGGGTTCAGTGCACCCTGGGCCCTAATGATGTCACCCCTCGGTTACATCACTTCAGGGGTATGTTTTTAAAAAAGGGAAAATAAAAGGAATTTAAAAGCAGCAGCAGGGGGAAAGGTAGGGAACTCCAGGGGGTGCTAGAAGAGCCTTCTGGTACCCCCCCTCCTGAGTCCCCCAGGTGCTTATCTAACCCCGAGGAGCTGATCGGTGCTATGCAATTGCATAAGCGCCTGGAAGGGGGAAAAGTGCTCTAAAACTGTTATGACCAGTTACAGTCTTAAAAGAACGAATCATATCCATGGGATTCAAAGTCATAAAATATGTATTTTTACAATAAAGGTCTTAAAACAGCATAACGTTTCATTCATTGGCCATGAATACCTTCAGATGCATATCAAGCCAAGAGTCTGCAAGAAGATGTTAACAGAATCACTCTATAACTGGCATTTAAAGCAATAGCATCTAATACACAAGGCAGCAGACATCAGTCAAACTTAGAAATGAGAGGCATATGCCAATGATCGTAATTGACCTGACCTAATAACAGTGTATTCTAACTTGTTTGAGAACCTCTAGCGAATACTATATTTCAACGTAGCCTTACTCAAAGATGGAGTCCATATTCTATTAATTATTGACAACTCAATAATTGTCAATTATTGCCAAGCAGGAGGGACTGGAGGGACTTCAGGGGGTGCCAGACGCCTCTTATAGCACCCCCTGGTATCCCCCTGCACACCCTTCAAAAATGCAATTGATGCTGGACCTCAGTATCCGCACCTCGTGGATTCTAGGGTCTGGGATTCAGCACTGATCAATAATTACCGGGGGGGGGGGGAGGGCATTCTCCCTTACACAGACCTACAGATGCCTCTACAGACCTCCTAAAGCCTCTCTGATGGGATTTAAAGTGACTTCCAGTTTGACCGGAAGTCACTTTAAAATTCCGATGGAGAGGCCTGCGGAGGCATCTGCAGGCCTGCATGAAGGAGAATGCCCCCTCCGGTGAGTAATTACCTTCCTAATATTGGGGAGCTAATTATGGGGTGAGAGCAGTAGAAAGTAGGGGAAATCTGGGGGGTTTAAGCCACGCATCGGTGCTGGATCCTAGTATCCGCGAGGTGTGGATACTGGGGTCCTGCACCTACTGCATCTTTTGAGGGGTGCATGGTGTTGCGGCGGGGCGGACCTATTCGGGTTCAAGGCTGGGGTGTGTCTGGCTCACACACCCCAGATTTCCCCTAATTTCTACTGCTTTCACCACATAATTAGCTCCCCAACATTAGGAATGAAAATGATAGAAATGTGGTGTGCCTAGGTAACGTTTCCCCGGTTTGGATCCTTGTGCATTTAACAGGCAAAAATTTAGTAGGGTTCTATCATTGCTGGAGAAGCTTGACCTGTTGATTTTCTGTCTGACAAAGCCAGAAAAAAGGTTGGAAGTTTACACCAAAGAATCCAGCATCCTGCTCCGTTTGTGTCACTCATTTTTTTTCTTTTTCTCTCCCTACCTGCCAGTCTCCAGCCTGCGTTTCTCCAGAGCTGCTGCTGCTGCTGGAGAAGGGCTTCTCTCTTACTTTGCAAAGCAAACCAACACAAAACGGGAGAAGCAGGGGAGATCAAATGTACTTTTCGGCATGTTTGCAACACTTTGGAGTGGCTCAGCATGCACTCCACTGCTCCAGTTCGTGCCATTCGTCTGTTTCAGTTGTCTCAGTTCCTTTAAGTGTGCCTTTTATTGTTTAACCACTGTTTTTGTATAGTAAGCTGCCTTCTGCAATTTTTAACAGGAAATGTGGAATATATATTTTAAACAAACCACTACAACAGTATACTGTACAATAAACAATTCAATAACAAATTGACATCAAACACAATATCAATAATACAACAAAGCTATTACATATAAAACAGTTTCAGTGACAATACAGTTCAAATAAACCTAATTATAATAAAAACATACAATTTAATAAACCTTGCAAAATAAACTCATTAAAGAGCAAGTAATATATTTTAAAGCCAAAAATATTCAAAATTCAATCACTAAGTGTAACAGCAGCAATTAATATCTAATGCTATGAAAGAATTTACATTGGTGTCCTATTAAAACCTTTTTATCTCAGCCTCATTGCTTAAAAAACCCTTCCAGTAAACAGTGTTGTGTGCCCTGAAATTCAACTAAGTATGTGTCTGTAGTATAAACATGGATGTGATAGGGTAGGAATATCAAATCAAATGGCAAGTTTTCAAACCAAGGACACTTTTGAGAGAAGAGTAGATAGGATGAATGTTCATCTTACCAAATCAATTTCTAATTAACTTTGGATAAACACAGCTACTATTTTCTTGTATTAGTGTAGAATACTGACAGGATATAATTTCAGAAAATGCAAAATGAAGCATATGTTATTGTGTGAATTTCAATATAAATCTATTTCCCTTCTAGTAACATCTTTTTGGCAGGGTTGGTCAGGTATCATAGATCTGAAAAATAGGCACAAAAATGTCTGTATGACTAAGTACAAATTACCTCTGCTGCTTTCCTCCCCAAACAGCATCCTACCCTTTATGCTTTTCATTGCACATTCCAACAATAACCTCCTCCAGGCACTGTCTTAGACTATCTCTCTGTAAAATTTCCGAAGAGTTTGAATGACTTGAGAACATATATTCTTCCTTGAGTCACACTCCTTAAATATGAAGATGAAATATTTTAAAGATTGTAATTCAACTTTTTTACCATTTGTAGTATGGACATTTGTTACATTAAAATAGTTTTGCAGATATGTTTCATCTATAAACATCTATCAAGAAAAATTCCACCATAATGTTTGTCTTTGGGTGCCAAATACAAAACTAGTATTCTTATTAGGTTCTCATTGATAAGAGCAGAGAAGACTGTAAAAAGTAAACGCACGCACGCGCGCGCACACACACACACACACACTCTTTCAGATTATTTGTGCTGATCTGCTTAATTATCAGAGGATTTTAATAGGTACTTTCACTTTCAACAAGAAACAGTTGGACAAGCCTATGTTTGTCTATTCAAAAGTAAGCTCCATTAAATTGAACGAGACTTGCGACCCAATCCTAACTAATGCAGAGGATTGGGAACAGTCAAGTAATAACAGAGTAAGAATTATGAGTGGTAGCGTGATGGGGCATGACAGCCAGTCTAGCAGGACAGAAGGCTGCAGGGATAAAGGTGCAAATTATTTATTTATTATTTTTATTAACAGTATTTATATACCGCTTTTCAACAGAAGTTCACAAAGTGGTTTACAGACAAAATCAAATGATTAAATGGCTCCCTGTCCCAAAAGGGCTCACAATCTAAAAAAGATGCAGACCACCACCAGCAAACAGCCACCAGAAAAGACACTGTGCTGGGGTGAAAGGGGGGCAGTTATTCTCCCCCTGCTAAATAGAAGAGGAGCACCAATTGAAAAAGTGCCTCTTGCCTAGATAAGCAGGGGTACATGCTATCTGGGCAACATGCAGCCCTTCTTGGGGGATCTGGTATATAAGTGCTTTTATGCAAATGCCCGAAGTCTACGGGCAAAGATGGGAGAACTGGAATGTTTGGTGGCTAGGGAAAACATTGATATAGTAGGTATAACAGAAACCTGGTAGAATGCGGAGAACCAGTGGGATACTGCAATTCCAGGATATAAACTCTATAGGAGGGACAGAGAGGGGTGTGTTGGAGGTGGGGTGGCCATCTATGTCAAAGAAGGGGTAGAATCCACCAGAGTAGAGCTGGAGGGGGGCTCTGACTCCTCCGTAGAATCACTGTGGGTTAGATTACTAGGCTCAAAGAGCGATGTAATTGTAGGGGCATGCTACCGTCCTCCAGATCAAAAACCTGAAGGGGATCTTGAAATGAGGAAGCAAATCAGGGAGGTGTCAACGAGAGACGGGGTTGTAGTCATGGGGGACTTCAATTATCTTCACATCGACTGGGTCAATTCATGCTCTGGTCATGAAAGAGAGACTGGATTTCTGGATATGCTAAATGACTGTGCCTTAGAGCAGCTAGTCACGGAGCCGACCAGAGGACAGGCGACTCTGGACTTGATATTGTGTGGCACTCAAGATCTGGTCAGGGATGTAAATGTTACCGAACCATTGGGGAACAGTGACCATGCTGTGATCTGTTTCACCATGCATGTCGGGGGGAGAGTGCCTAGCAAATCTGACACAAAAACCCTTGACTTCCGAAGGGCAGACTTCCCCAAAATGAGGAGACTAGTTAAAAAAAAAGCTGAAAGGGAAGGTAAAAAGAGTCCAATTGCTCCAGAATGCATGGAGGCTGTTTAAAACAACAGTCATAGAGGCCCAGCGGGAGTGTATTCCACAAAGGAGGAAGGGCTTGACTAAGTCCAGGAGGGTGCTGGCATGGCTAACAAGCACAGTTAAGGAGGCTATAACAGGCAAGGAAGCTTCCTTCCGTAAATGGAAGTCTTGCCCTAATGAGGAAAATTAACAGGAGTACAAACTGTGGCAAAAGAAATGTAAAAAGATGATACGGGAGGCCAAGCAAGACTTTGAGGAACGTATGGCAGGCAACATAAAAGGGAATGCTGTATTTCTTCAATTCTAAGATGCATGTTTTTTTCCCAATTAAGCATTTCAAAAAATGGGGTGCGTCTTAGAATCGAAGGTCTCCAAAAAGCACCAAAAAATATCTTCTTACTTACTGGGGCTTGGGGGAGCTTCAGGGAGACCTGTGCGACCCTCTGCAGGCCTCTCCGATCTTCAGTTCGGCAAAAAACGGTGATTTTCAGCCATTTCCGGTTTTCGCGAAAACCAGAAATGGCCAAAAATCGCTGTTTTTCGCCGAACTGAAGATCAGGGAGGCCTGCAGAGGGTTGCGCAGGCCTCCCTGAAGCTCTCCCAAGCCCAGGTAACGAAGGAAATGGCAGTTTCTGGCGGGGCCAGAAATGCTATGCAAAGGCAGTGCACTCAGTCATCCTCAGCTGCAGGAGACAGCAAGGGTAGATTCAATGAAGGGAGGTGAGTCTTACAATTGATGGATTTTTTTCTCCCCTGCTGGTGGTACTGCAAGTAAAGGTGCGCCTTAGAATCGATGGCGCCTTAAACTCGAAGAAATACGGTAACAAAAGCTTCTTCAAATATGTTAGAAGCAGGAAACCTGCCAGGGAAACAGTTGGTCCACTGGATGGTGAGAGAGAGAAAGGGGTGATAAAAGGGGACTTGGAGACTGGAGTTCTTTGCATCTGTCTTCACGGCAGAAGACCTCAGGCAAATACCGCTGCCTGAACGGCCTCCCCTGACTAAAGAATTAAGTCAAATAGAGGTTAAAAGAGAAGACGTCTCAGACTTAATTGACAAATTAAAGATCAATAAAGCACCAGGCCCGGATGGCATCCACCCAAGAGTTCTGAAGGAACTTAAGAATGAAGTTGCTGACCTCTTGACCAAAATATGCAACTTGTCCCTTAAAACGGCCACTGTGCCAGAGGATTGGAGGATAGGTAATGTCACGCCAGTCTTTAAAAAAGGAAGAGGGGGACCCGGGAAACTACAGGCCGGTCAGCCTAACATATGTTCCGGTAGCCCCTTTTTTGGCTAATTTGGACTCGCATTGCCCTAAGATAGATTCTCTGCCAGTTGCAATTCTTTTATATGCAGACGATATGGTTATAATATCTCGAACCAGAATAGGCCTAAAACGTCTCATCCAAGGATGTATTACCTATTTACATACCAACCAGTTGCAGCTTAACTTTGACAAATCTAAAATAATAGTTTTTGGGAAGTCTTGGAGGCTTTGCTCATGGCAATTTGCTGGAAGAGCCATACAACAAGCTAAGACCTTCAAGTATCTGGATATCCTTTACCATTATAAACATCAATGGTCTACTCGCCGTATAGCAGCAATAAGAACCGCCAAAATGACGACCCAGGCTATTATTAGGTTTTTTTATACCCAGGGTGCTGCCTATATTCCGGCAGCTCTGCGAGTATTTAATGCTAAGGTAGTAAACCAAGTATTATATGGATCCCAGATTTGGCTCTCTGCCTTTTAACATTGACGTGGAGCGAATCCAGTCTTCCTTTTTATATAACATTTTTGGTCTTCCTCATTGTGTATCCTTTGCAGCATTATGTCTCGAGGCAGGCCAATATCGCTTGCAATTTTTGATATGGATCAGGTTCTTTTAATTTTGGTTCCGTGTGTGTGCTTTGGCAGAGAGTGTTCCTTTTTTTAGAGGTATCTAAACTGACTTTTCTCATTGTTCGGGGTATATTCTTTTCATTAAGAAAATTCAATCTATTGGGCTCTCGTCGGACCTTTTAGGTTCGGTCACTTTGACCTCTGCTATTAAGATCTCTCTGAACAGACTAATTGACATCGAGAGACAGGAAGTTTTTGCTGCAGCGGCTAAATCCTGCTCGCCTTTATACCTGCAGCTTCCATGTATTTTCAGCAAAAGCCCTAGGTACCTCTTTGTGATTGATAATCCTCAGGCAAGGCGTGCACTCTATCTAGCCAGATGTAACGCCCTGCCCTCCAGCTTAATGGAATACAGATTCGATTGATCCTCCAAGGCCATTGTTTATGTAATCAGGTAGATACAGAATCCCTGGCGCATGTGCTTTTACACTGCACTTGGTATAACAACCTCTGGCAAAATATCCTCAACTCTCTGTTAGTAAATTTGCAAGGGAGGTCTGATTCTGATATTGTCCTGATCTTACTTTCTTCCACCAACAAATGGACCATCAATCAGTTAGCTAAATTTTTTCAACTAACCATGGAACGTAGAGTGGCTATAATGACCAACATTATGGAACCTAGGTAAAGGATTGTTAACTATTTTGTTATGCGTCCCTTTTCTCATGCCTTCGGGTTTTGTTTTTGTTTTGCTGGTTTATTGTGTTATGTATTATTACTATTACTCTTTGTTTTGTTTGTTTTTCTTATGTTATGCCAGTAAAGATTGATTGATTGATTGATTGATTGACATCTGTTCCGGGGAAGATGGTGGAAAGTCTCATTAAGGATAAAATCTTAAAACACATAGAAGAACAAGCTCTGCTGAGGGAGAGTCAGCATGGCTTCTGCAACGAGAAGTCTTGCCTCACAAACCTTTTAGAATTTTTTGAAAAGGTCAACAGGCATGTGGATGCGAGCGAACCCATGGATATTATATATCTGGATTTTCAGAAGGCGTTTGACACGGTCCCTCATGAAAGGCTCCTGAGAAAACGCCACAGTCAGGGAATAAGAGGGCAGGTCCTCTTGTGGATTAGGAACTGGTTGAAGACCA
The DNA here is from genome assembly GCA_026170595.1 of Plestiodon gilberti rubricaudatus. Classification (NCBI taxonomy): domain Eukaryota; kingdom Metazoa; phylum Chordata; class Lepidosauria; order Squamata; family Scincidae; genus Plestiodon; species Plestiodon gilberti. Next base: position 22,149,442 of record JANXHW010000004.1, on the reverse strand, counting down.
GGAAACAGCGAGTGGGAGTCAATGGACAATTTTCACAATGGCGAGAGGTGAAAAGCGGTGTGCCCCAAGGATCGGTCTTGGGACCAGTGCTTTTCAACTTATTCATAAATGACCTGGAGTTGGGGATAAGCAGCGAGGTGGCCAGGTTTGCGGATGACACTAAACATTTCTGGGTGGTGAAGACCAGCAGGGATTATGAAGAGCTCCAGAAGGATCTCTCCAAACTGGGAGAATGGGCAGCAAAATGGCAGATGCGCTTCAATGTAAGTAAGTGCAAAGTGATGCACATTGGGGCAAGAAACCAAAATTTCACATATAAGCTAATGGGTTCTGAGCTGTCTGTGATGGATCAGGAGAGAGATCTTGGGGTGCTGGTGGACAGGTCGATGAAAGTGTTGACCCAGTGTGCGGTGGCTGTGGAAAAGGCCAATTCCATGCTCGGGATCATTACAAAAGGGATTGAGAATAAAACGGCCAATATCATTATGCCGTTGTACAAATTGATGGTAAGGCCACATCTGGATTATTGTGTCCAGTTCTGGTCACCACACCTCAAATAGTGGAACTGGAAAAGGTGCAGAAAAGAGCGACCAGAATGATACGTGGGCTGGAGCACCTCCCTTATGAGGAAAGGCTACAGCGTTTGGGGCTTTTCAGTCTAGAAAAAAGGTGCCTGAGTGGGGACATGATTGAGACATAAAATTATGCATGGGATGGAGAGAGTGGATAGAGGGAAATTCTTCTCCCTCTTGCACAACACCAGAACCAGGGGACATGCACTAAAATTGAGTGGAGAGAGAGTTAGAATGGATAAAAGAAAAACAAACGGACAAAAGAACGGAAAAAAGAAAAGAAAATATTTCTTTACCCACCGTGTAATTCATTTGTGGAACTCCTTGCCACAGGATGTGGTGATGGCATCTGGCCTAGATGCCTTTAAAAGGGGTTTGGACAGATTCATGGAGGAAAAGACCATCACAGGTTACAAGCCATAAGCAACCTCCTGGTTTTGGAAGTAGGTTTTCTCTGTGCCAGGTGCGGGGGAGTGGCAGCAGGAAACAGGTTATCTTGTTGGCTGAGTGCTCCCTGAGGCATCTGGTGGGGCCACTGTGTGATACAGGAAGCTGGACTAGATGGGCCTTTGGCCTGATCCAGCAAGGCTCTTCTTATGTTCGTATGTTCTTATGTAATGGCACAATCCTGTGTAAAACGCCACCTGCGGACCATGCGCTCCGCAGGCGGAAGGTGTCGTAAACGTGCAGTAAAGCGCGTTTTTGGCACCCTTGGAGTAAGGCTCACTAGTGCACAGGCCTCACTCTGAGGCGTAAACATGCTGCAGCTACCGGCGCCAGGTAAGGCTTCCTCTGGTGGGTGCAGGGGTGGGGTTAGGGCGGGGTGAGGGAGGGCAGCTGTTGTCTGAGCCAGCCCGGGTGGGGGCGGGAATGTTGGTTGCAATATTCCTGTCCCCATTCCTGAACTTGGTGGCACTTGCACCGCTGCCACGGACATCCGAGGAGGCCTATCGGGGCCTTTCAGCCCTACACCGGGGGAAGGGGACAAACGTCCCCTTCCCCCGAGGAGACCCTGGGCTGCACCGGAACGGCCTGGAAAGAGTGTAGGATCCTATGGGCTGGCCGCAGATCTTTATACAGGATTGGGCTGCCTAGCTGACCTACTTGGTGCAATAACGCTGATGCAACATCCATTGCATCCCATGGGCTAGCCGGGGCAGGACTGCTAAGTAAAGAAAATGTCCACTTAGCTCCTCTGCCACTCCCTGGTCCTCTACGAGCTATTTTGCTGGCATAGATCTAAACTGCCGCAGGGGGCACCAGACCCAGGATGGGAGCTCTGGATCCCACAGATTCTGCTGCAATCTGCCCCATCTCACTCCTCATCCGCTCCAGCCTGCCGCAGTCCGCCCCTGAACTTACCTCTCTGCCAACCAGGGTCTGTTGATGGCCAGTCTGCAGTCTGCTGTAGGCGGTGCGTGGGCTTCTGGGCCCCTGCCAAATGGCAGAGAGGCTGCTGCACCAGTGGCCAGTGCAACGCGCCAGTAGGATTGACCCATTATACACTTTCTTGGGAGAAAGTCCTATTGGACTCACAGTCAGCCCTAGCTCCTGCCAGTCCATAGCATGCATCTGCACCAGTGAGAGGCAAGTTAGAAATGTTTTTATTTACCTTTCCGCCTGGTTGCCTATGAGTCTCCTTGGAGTCATGCCAGTTCTTTTGCTGGCATAAGTTTGAGGAGAGAAAGGGTGCGGGTCTAGGCTGGGAAAGGGGGATAGTTATCGGTGCCTGTTGCTGCTGGAATCCACCCCCTCCCTCCCCCAAACTGCCTAGGTTCCCCCCGAACCACCCCAATTCACCCACAACCCACCCCCATTGCCAGCTTACCTGCTCCAGTTTGGCCTGGGTGGGCTGTTGGTAGGCTTGTAGAGCCTCCAGCTATTTGCAGTGATAGTGCCTGATAGCAGTGCTTCTTTTGTGCTAACTGGATTTACGGCAGTGGATCACGAGATGGGGATAGGATTGAACCGTCAGTGAAGTAGGCATGCATTGGATTGTTCTATAACAGAATGAAATCACTAGCTGTATGTGATACAATGTGGACAGAACGCTAGTAACATTCAGTAATATTATACATTAACATCCCCTCCTTTCAGTACCTTTATGAGGGAATACAGGCATATCTAGAACATGGTACTGATGCACTAAAAAGAGCCACATGAAATTAGGTATACTTCAGGGATGCCCACTTTTAATTTGATGAATCTTAGGGCACAATCCTATCCTACGCTCTGCTCAGCGACCCAGCTATGCCAGTGGCAGCAATGTTGTATCTTGATCAGAGTAGGCAGGGTTGGAGGTCTCCTCGAGGTAGGGGAACTTTGGTTCCCTTTCCCCAGATAAAGCCCCAGTCCCCACAACAGTTCTTCTTGGATCTGTGCCTGTGCTTTTGGCGGTGCAAATCAAGGAGGCCCGTGTCGGAGGAAATGGGCCTAGGAAGGGGATAGGATATGGCGTGCGCTGCCGCCGCTGATCCCAATCCCCTCCCGGGCCCATTCTGCCCACCCCTCCCAGGAACAACCCTGGAACGCCCTCACCCTTCCCCTGTGCCACACGGGTCAGCCGTGACTTACCTGCGCCCAGTGATGGAGAACTCGAGTGAAGTACTCGAACTCGAGTTAACTCGAGTCGGTTTTTCTGTCACTCGTTACTTGCTCTCGAGTAGCATGTAAATTTACTTGACTTGACTTTGACTTGCACCCCCAGGGACTCGCATTTACTCTTACTTGAGGAAAGCACTTACTCACTTAACTCGGTACTCGTGGGTGTAATGACTCGCCTTTTTGAGTCATGTTTCTTTAACAGCCAAATGGCCGGCCAGCGTCAACAAAAGCTGCGTGCTTTGCTTTCTTTCCCAGCCCCCTTGTCTGTTCCTGCTCCGTCTGCCCAGGGGCATTGCAGATTTGCATTTGTTTGCTCATGGGGAGAGTGATCAGTAAAGGAAGCTGCCGCCTATTGTGTGCAAACGATCAGCATCCCCCACCCTGCCCCGCATTTCAGTGTGGCTGCTTAATTGGTTAGTTAGTTACTTAAAAAAAAAATCTTTGGCTGTTGGAGGTGGAGGGAGTCGGGACCGTGATACAGTGTGTGTGTGTGTGTGTGGGGGGGGGGTTGTGATTTCTTTGGTTTGTAAGCTTGGTGGGTTTTTTGTGTTCATCTTGTCTTACTTTACTCATTCCTCATTACTTTTTTTTCTGTTGCTGCGCTAGTGGGATGGCCCCCTCCCCCTCCCCGCGACCCTTTTCCAGGAGCACAGCGACCACGTGTGTTCTGCACTTTGCTACAGCAGCGCTGGGCTGGTGGCTGGCTGGCCAGCTGGAGTTTACTCCTTGAGGCTTTATTAACACCCCCCCCCCCCCCAGCCTGTACACTTTGCTGTGGTGGTTTTTTTCCCCTCTGGCACTGTTGCAGCAGGAGCTGATGAATGAGTGTGTGATCTCTCACTGTGAGCGATTGATTGGAAGGTAAACTTTACCACCCTCAGATATTTACTATTCCTCTGCAAACCCCCCCCCCCCAATTGATTGAACTGCAGTCAGGAAAGAGAGAATCCAGTTGAATGAGAAATGTGATTTATTATTTTTTCACATTTTTATACCGCCCTTCCTCCAAGGAGCTCAGAGTGGTGTACATATTTTCTCCCCTCCTTTTGTCCTCACAACAACCCTGTGAGGTAGGTAGGGCTGAGAGATAGTGACTGGCCCAAGGTCACCTACCTCACAGGGTTGTTGTGAGGACAAAAGGAGGGGAGGAAATATGTACACCACTCTGAGCTCCTTGGAGGAAGAGTGGTATAAAAATGTGAAAAATAAATAAAATAAAATAAACCTGGGTCTTCCAGGTCTAAGTCCAACTCCCAAACCACTACACCATCCTGGATCCTGTATGTTCTGCTTTCTCTCCCCCCCCCCCTTCTAACATGTTGAGCTGAGGTGGGGTCTTGGAAGAAAAAGGGTCCAAACAGCTCCAGTGATCTTTGAAATATCCACATGCACATCAGAATTATTCATGGACGAGTTAACTTGAGTTTTATGTCCGATCTATAAGGCAACCAAGGAAGAAATTTCTCTTCACAAACTGCTGTGAGAAAGTGGGGTGGGAGATGATGAATAATTCTGGTGATATTATTTAGCCAAACTACTCAAGGTTTTAAAATAGCTGCTGCTTTTCTGCAGCATCTACTTGAATGATGCATTGCTTTCCTTCTGACTTATCTGACAAAATGTGTTCCCCCCCCCTTCAGATTGAATTGTGTGATTAATTAAGTCTACAGAGCAGAATAGAACACTGGAGGCAACACAGTTAACCCCAAAATGTGTTAAAGGGCAGGCACAATGTTAGAGAATTTCTGGGGGTTCCACCAGCTGTATATGGTGTGGTGGATTTGCTGTTTTTATTCTGCCACCCTTGGTGGCCTGGGAGTCTTGGCAGTGCCTTCAGACAAGTCATCATCCTTCTTAAGAACCCAAGAGGAGAAAAGACAGAGATGTGTTCCTTCAAAATCTACAGCACTTTTAATAAGAACTGTAAAGATAGTGGAGTTTGTTGGGAATTCTTTCTTTTACTGTAGACTTGCGTGTGTGTATGTGCATGTGTGTGATCTGAGTTGCCAGAGAGCTTGTTGTTGTTTTTCCTTTTTCTAAGCAGTACTTCTTTTTGTGAGGGGAACATCTCTTGCTTCAGGATGCAATGGCTGATCTAGAATTTGAGGAATGTGTTTTTTTAGGCAGGTTTCCCAGCTTTGTGGCACTCGGCAGAATGGCAGGGATTAACTTTGCAGAGCACATCTACCTGTGTCTGTGTCTGTGTCTGAGTGAGAGAGAGAGAGTTGGGGTCACCCATCACCCAATGGGGTGATTGAGTGAAAATCAGGAATAAATGCTGGGTAGATCACAAAGACCCAGCAGGAAGCGCCCTACCACAGCTTCTCTACTGCCACTTGCACTGATGCTGTGGGGTGGTCAGGAGGCTTCTTCCTCGAGAGGGAACAGCACTGTGTGAATAATAAATGGTTTGAATGAAGACACGAGTATGCTTGTTTTTCCCCAAGTCGGATGGGTGGTGACAAGACTAAGAGGTGAGGGGAAGGGCATAAGGAAGCCAAGTGGGTGCTTTAGAAGCCTCAGAGGTTCACTCACCCCATTTTTAGGGGGGAAAGCCATTTTCCCCAAAGTGACTTGACTCGCGACTTGTGACTCGCAGTTTTGGCCTTACTCGCACTCGACTCACACTCGTGCAAAAATGACTCGTACTCGACTCATACTCGTGCACAAAAGGACTTGTACTTGACTTGCACTCGCACAAAATTTTTGGCACTGACTCGTACTTGGACTCGTACTTGTGCAAAAATTACTCGTACTTGCACTCGCACTCGTGACCTAGTTACTTAGATACATCCCTGCCTGCGCCACACGCCATCTGGATCTGATTTACTGCAGTTTTTGCAATGGTCCTGGGCCGGTGCAGTTGTCCTACGCTGGCCTAGCGACCGGATAGTATTGGCTTGTTAATCTGGCAAATATTAACTTATCAATGAGGCATGCTGTTAGAAGACACAAATGATAGTCTTGCCCTTTAAAGTATGCATATGGGTTAAAATGCAAGTTGATAACTGATGCATTTTACTATTATACAATGGAATTGTTTTTTTAACACTGTCAGTGTGGAATCCCTTCTTTTTCATGACCTGTGTATGCCTCTTTCTTCCATGTTCCCTCCATCTTTCCATACTTCCCTCTGAATGTTGTGGCTGTCATTCATTTGACTCTGTAGGTTCCCTTTTGAGCCTATCAATGCAGTTCCTTAATTAGCTGGAAACCTGCTTATTCCCTTCTCCTTAGAGGCTAAAATCACTTTCAGTGCACAGGCTTTAATAACCCTCATTTTATTTTGGTTTATATGGGGATTTTGCAAGTGATTGGTATGATATTAAATGCTGCATATTGAAAATTGTATACTCTTAAGCAAATCTTATTAATTGGTATTGACTCCTTTGATAGTGATAGGATATATTGTATCCATAAGCTACAGTTTGCACAAACAGAATAGTGAATAACAGCAGAATGATCATTTGTATTCATGGTTGGTTATATTTTAGTTTTATCTGCTATGAACAGTACACTGTAAAACCTTTAACTGTGCTTCATTAGATGTATAATCTTGCAGGCAAGCCACTGTCTTGCTGCACTGTGCATGTATTGAAATGATAGGTCTACCATCTTATGTTTTGCTGAGGGGATAGGTACAGAGCATTTGACTGGCTTGATTGCTGCTAACGTTTGTGGTTAGAATGCAGTAGGTTTCTAAAGGGTTCTGCAGGTTTCTGCTTTGGGAGCACACAATAAATTTAAGCAAGAATGTGTTTTGGAAGATTTTGAAAATTTATGTGAGAAATCATTGTTTCAATGCAGTCAGCAAAATATGTGCCATAAGTAATAGAACAATAATCAAGTGTAGGCTGTATTCTGTTCGGAGCCAAACACGGAGCATAAATTAAATTGACTAAGGACAGAACTGTCTGTTATTGTATGTCAGACATGATACAGCTTTTGAAAAAGTGGAGACAAAGGACCTATTGTTATATTTTTCTTTCTACATGTTATCATTTGAAGAATATGGCTATTTTTAGAGGGGTCTTTCTGCTTGTGCTACTGCCTTCAAGTTCTAAAAGGGGAGGGGGGATAAAAAGACCTATGTACACTGTCATTGGTGTTAGTCATTTTTACAGGGGAGGAAAGGAGGAGGAGAAGCTGCAGAAATCCTCCTCCTCCTCCTCCTCCTCCTCCTCTCAGGCAGTAGTAACTGTGTGAGGATGCCTTGTCCTCATTTTTATTACTTCTGAGATTTTATTGCTGGCAGCCAGATGTGCTGAAACTCCTGACGACAGCATCTATTCACTGCGTGTTTTAAGAGGCTTAGAGAAATATGAGTAGAGTACATGAAAGCAGCTCAGCTTCACACTTCAGCTGGGAATGCCCAAAAAGCTCGCTGCTGTTGGAATTCTTGCTACAGTGAAGAGAAAGCTGCACGGGTGTTAAACCTTCCTCGACTGAATTACAAGAATGACTGTAGAATTAACTATCAACCCCTGCTCATTTAAGCACAGTTTTTATCGAGATCAGGAAAAATATGGAACTTGATTGGCATATCTGCATTTGATGGTGACTGCAAAACAGATGACTTTTTGCACAGGTGGTAAAGAGGAATAGAAGGAAAGAGAGAAAATGCAATTTGAGACATTGCGCCAGGTCTGCAATTCTGTGTTATCACATTTTCATGGGGTTTTCTCATCCCCTCCAAATATTTTACAAAACGATCTTTTTGGACAAACGTTGGATAATGCTAGGTAAGTAGCATTTTCCCCTTCAGCAATTGTATGATCATGACAACGGCGTGTGAATGCTTTTCAATAAGCAATCACACATAATCAGATCTTGAACTATTAAGATGTCTATAGCATCAATGTGAGTTGTATGTTGGTCATCTGTTGCTTTACATAATGTATTTAAATTAAACAGGAATTAAATGACTGCATTACTGCAATGAAAATATATAAGATGCACTGTGGGTATCTTTGGAAACATTAACTAGCGTGATCTGGAAGGTAGCAGCAAGTATGGATCCCATACATTTATTAAATATTTATAGAATATTTGTGAAGCAAAATAATTGCTCTATGAATGTGACAATGCACAAGGTTGTGACTATTTAACCATAAATAATTTGCTGTAGGATGCAAAGTAGCTGTCCTGAATACAATTTATAAAATATGGAGAAGACATATCCTTATTATGAAGGATGGGGGAAGGGGGTAGGTTCTTTCTCTGCTTAGCACTTTTCAATAACCTTATGAAGTAGTTACATTATAAATAACTAGCTGATGCTTTGCAGCAGGTCAACCAGTTTTGAACACTGTTTCATTATAGGGTTGCTGTTGTTTTTCAGGGATGTGATGGGGAGAGAGGTTTTGTTTAATTACATTGAATGGTGTTTTAATTGTAACCAGTTTTCTTTCATGTATTTCAGACAATCCTGTATTTAAATTAATCTGTATCCTTTGTGGCATTTAATCAGTAGGCATACTCTGCATAACATAAGTAGCAGTAGCATTTAGAACTTTGAAAAATGAAAAGTATTTAAGGAGAAATGATATTTAGTTGAAAAGATATGTGACAATAGACAAGGAAGAAAGAAAACAGTGGTAATATATTATCAGAAATATTCTAGAAAACGATGTAATACTCTGAACAGAAAATGTAATTTTCGGCTTTGTATTTGAGAAAATAGCGTACTTTTCACTTAAACACCACAAACTATATCACATATGCTTACTCACAAGGCTATTATGTGCTTATTGATTGTGACCCAACAATAATTCTTTTACAAGTTTTCCATCACTTCTAAAACATTGCTGCTGAGTTTTTCAAAATGATGCAGCCATATTTGATCTAAAATTGAGTGCTTAGTATATCTCCACTTAAAGGATCATGACATGTAATTAAGAAGGTTTTCCCCTGGCCTTAGATTTTTTTCCATCTCTTCAAAGTTTCACAAGAAAGAACAACAATTTTTGAACTACATATTACCTGGCCATGCAAAACACTGCATACCTCCAGGTGCCTATTTCAAGGCCTGCAGCCTACTGTTCTGTACCACCCACAAACTGTTTCTGCTTTGCTCATGTCTGCTGTTGCAGTTTCCACTCACCAGGCTGCATGCTTGTTTCCTTGTGAAAGCACAATGCATTTTCTCTGTTTGCTTCTTTATGTCTGAAAATCTTGCATTTCATTTAATTGGCTTAGATGTAGCAGTTTGCATGTAAAGTTTCCGTGGGAATGTTTAATGAAAGAGGAACAGCAGCCCCAAACTCTGATTAATAATTTTAGGCTGAGGATTATTTTACTAGTTTCAAAAGATCCGGAGTGGTTCTCCATGCCAATCTAGTTTGGGGATGAAGTTCTTGCTTTGTTTTTAATAGTGTGTAAGTGGTATTAGGAACAGGCTAAGACATGTCAGATGTAGCAATTACATTTATACAGTATGATCAGGTGTAAACTATTTAAGGCCTTCATTTGCAAGCAAGGTTTTTCTATCACTTAGAGAAATATATACAGTTTAAATTTACTTATTGTTAATAAGACCTACCTGATTTATTGTTCATTTAAGTTGTTTCGCATTCATGGAACTCTTATAAACTATACATCTTTTTTGTTACTCTTTTCTTGCTACTATCACAATACATTAACCTTCATTTTTAATGCAAAGTATTCTGTATTCTTCTTACAAATGTAGTCATTATATTGTTCAAAACTAATTAACTACTAGGCTTAAAAGAATGAGAACTTGGGAGAGGGAGGCATGCAAATCTTTTAAACAAATTCTAATTTATTTTAATGTTTTAGAACTATTATGTCTTTTTAAAAAAATAGATATTAATTACCTTTTAATGAGTTAAGAAGGAACGGTTCCTTCCTTACCATTTTTTTGGTCTTATTTGTAGCTAAAATTGTGCACTATAGAGAGAAAATTGCTGACTGGTAAGCACTGAAAATACTGAAATTGTGCAGCTAGCCAGCATGTTTTCATATCATACTATTAGGCTGCAATGCTATACACAAATACCTGGGAGTGAGTCCCATTGAACTCAATGAGACTTAATTCTGAGTAGACATGCATAGGACTGTACTGTTAACGTAGCAAAATATTATGTATTTCAGTTTTGCCAGACTCCTATTATTCTATTTTTGTGGTATCGTGAATATGTGTTGACATCTTATACCCATTGCACACTAACAGCATTTATCAAGGGCTTTTCTCTTTTTCACTTCATAGTTAGGAAGCTTACTGAGTGTTCCTTTTATTAGCAATACGTTTCGCTGGGACCTCCTGTTTATGTGTTAATCCTTTTGCTTCTACTAACTTCGCTGCAGTGCTGCTGCATATATTGCTATTCTGGTGTGCATGCATGTGGTGTTGTGGCATTCCATGCACTCTTAAACATGTGTCACTTTCTTGCCATTCCGAACTCCATCTTGCTGAAGCAGCACAATTTGGCTCAGAAGCTGAGAGCTAGTGCACGCAGTATATCCTGCTAATGTGTATTGGGATGCATATATGCTCTATTTTAGTTTTTGTAGTTTGTTATAAAATTCCCTTGGAAGAAATCTGGCTTTGTTTTTGTTGGTGCATAGAATGTGCGCATGTTTGTGTCTATTGTGTTGCTACTGAAGGAAAAAAAAACTTCATCCTGCTCTGGAAATAAATGTAACACAGTTTTAATTAAGTGCCTGCATTTGACTCAATCCCAGTTTTCTAGGCAGATTATCTACAATGTTATTGTTTTGTAAATACTGGCTTGTTTAGTCTTTTGATGACTCAACTTGCATTTTAAAATTAAATTACTCAAGACAACAAAGAAAGTGGTTCTTGTATTTACAAAAACCTCTCACTCCGAGACATATTTACTGGGCTTTCTAATGGTGACCCTTCAGAGCAGAATGTACTGTGCGCTATTGGTCTGTCAGATGCTCTTTTTGTAGCAGCATTCTTTGCACTGCATTGGAGTTCAGAAGTGCTTTGGGCATATTAAGATTAACACATCATTGCGTAAGAATAAGTATCTTTTTTGATTAAAATTGCTACCAATTGCACAGAATATTATAACTCCTAATTTTGGAATTTGTATTTGACAGCATCGGTTATCCTTTGAGATAAAAAATGTAGTGTATTTCTTGCTTAGAACAGCTTTCTTTCTTATTTTAGTTTTTTTAATTGCTGCTGCTAGCAGTGAGGAGGCGATTTTTTTTTGTGCAGCTTGCCTTGGCCACAGAGGGGCATAAGACAACTAATGATTTCTGAGGATAGTCAAACAGTTATTCTTCTTACAAGCACTGTGCATGACAGACACAGTAGAAAGCCCTGTTTTGATGTTTTGTTATTTACCAAGACTTTCTATTGAAGGAGCAAAGATTTGTTTTCTTTAAACATTAGAAATCACAGTTGTAGCCTCCATATACTATGAACCTTTTTGTTGATGTTAGAAATGTTAGTGTTTTGGCCCAGTTCTATTTTATTTAACTATAATGGTGGTTTATATTCTTCATTTTGCTTTCATTTAGAGAGACATAATGAACATATTGGAGGTCCTGGAAGTATAAGGACTACAAAAGGGTGCTGCATCACAGGAGCAAGCCCTCTGTATCTGGCACCTGAAGTTACATGCACAGTGTTCCTGCACAGTGTACACACTGCTGAGCAAATGATCAGTGCTGATAAGCATGAATGCCTGTTGGGAAGGGGGAATATCTGGATTGAAGATTTCATTCAAAATCCGTAACATAAAAGTATGATTCTCTGGAAAACTTAGTACTGTACTTTGAAACAATTGTGTCAGGATTTTTTTTTTACTAGTAAAAGTTGATTATTTAGCTTTTACTTATTCATCTCCTATGTGAATGACTTCCATATTTTATTGTTGGTTATAAGCAAAATTATCTCCCAGGTAGACTCTTATTTTATCACAGCAGACAAAGGCCAACTGAGGCAACAGCAATGGTCTCAAAGGATGGAGTCCGCTACTGTTTCACTTTGCTGCAGCATGACAAAAAGACACAATAGGAATGCAAAAGGAAGAACATTCTAATCTTCCTCATGACAAAAGGTCCAACTATTGCAAAGGCTGCTTATGGCACTGCAAGTAGCTGCTGTGGGCCATAAGGTTCCAGGCTTGTTTTCAGTAAACGGCAGTTGATCTTCCTTGCAGCTCTCCTTTGTATCCAGCTATTTTGGTTCTATATCAGCAATGAGCCATATTTGTATATTCTTTACTGACTTCCCAGCCAACTTTTCCCTTCTGACTTTGTCAACACCTTACTTGATGGAATGCAGTGAGACAAGCTGTCAGGGCTTTAGAGAGCCTCCTTTAGGAGCAGTGGTAATTGAACTCTAGCTATCACCTGGCACAGGAGTAGGGGCTCAGAGCCACAGAGTCAGGGGTTATTGAAATCGTAAGAGCAATCCCAAGCCAGGAAAAGAGTCAAGCAGGGTCAGAAAAGGGAAGTCAGAGATAATCTAGAGACAGAGTCAATAGCTGTGCTGGCTAAACACCAAGCTGGGTGAAACTGAGGCAGAAATAGGGCTTGGATGCAGGCGGGAATATGAAGGACATCCGAGTTCCAGGCAGATATGGAGACAAACTTAAAGAGCAGCTAGCCAGGAAGTGGCCTGATAAAGACAGTCTTTTAAGAAGTGGTATTCATATCATTAATGCAAACCTAGTGGCACTGACCTCCCTAGAATAAGAAATATGGTCTGATCAGCGTTTCCCAAATTGTGGATTGGGACCCACTGGTGGGTCGTGACCCAATTTCTGGTGGGTCACGAGCAGAGCCTCCAATAAAAACACGGGTGATGGAAAGATCAGATAACTAATTGCCTCAAACCCTGAGGCTGCTCAAAAATTAGATCGCTGCTAATTGCCCTGCAAAGAACTGAGCTCCTGCAGTTTGCAAAGAGCTGAGCTCTTGCAATTTGCAAACTTGTGTAAATATAGGGAGATAAATGTTTGAGTGTCTTTTTTCTGGTGTTTTTTTTTTTCAAAACCCGTCAATGACAGGTAGTGGGGTCAGGTGAAGGCTGGGTCACATAACTAAGCCCCTCAAGCCTTGAGGCTATTGAGCTCTATATATAAGGTTATAAGCCTATAACCTTGAGGCTATTGAGACAAACCTTGAGTAGTGCTGCCTCGTTATGAGAAATGGATCAAGTTTTTTGTGTGTAAATAAATAAAGAAATTAATAAAAATATTATTACAGTACTTGTAAGTAAATAAATAAAATATTATTTCTTTCTAGATCTCTTATTAAAGTCTCGTAAAGCTAGGTGGGTCCTGATAGAGTTTCATTTTAAAAAGTGGACCCCAGTGTTAAAAAGGTTGGGAACCACTGGTCTAGATGCTGCAGGCAGTACAGATATCAAGGTTTTGCATTTATCAGATATGTTGGAGAGTTGGGTTCATCATAGCAGGTACTATGTTCTAATTCTGAAATAACATGTTTCAGTATAATTTATGACACACTCAGTTCTGATGGTTATGACACATTAAGGAGTTGTTTTTGTACACAGTAGTAGATTAATAATCTGTTGCTCTCTCAATCAGTCTCAAAGAGTGTGTTGTTGTCTTTTAAATTTGCAGTCAAGGTTCAAATGCAGTCATATGACATGGCATGTAAACACTTGGGTTCCTAATTCTTTTTTTTCCCTTATGATGCTAATGAGTTGGGGCATTTGCAGGGGGAAATCAGGGTGGGTAGGGGGATGCTTAACTTTTCTCCTGTCTCTTCCCTGTAAATGCTCTTCCCAGTAATTTTATTCGCCAGTTTTTTTCCCCCAGCTGGACTCCATGATTGGAAGCAATCACACTGAAAACAGCTGGGGCACATTTTCAAGGAAGGATAAAAAGCATAGCAGTGTTGAGCACCCATACTAACTGATTTTCTCCTGCAAATGTTGTTTGCACTCCCACATTTGTACTATGTCAGAAAATGTGGATTTGCCTTCTTTTACACACTCTCTCTTTGCTGCATGAGGTGGAAAGAGGGTAATGAGAAGCTATGGAGAGGTTGTCACAGACAAGACTGTGGGCAGCCACGTCTACATCCAAACCTAGTCTCTGTTGTGAATACATCTGACAAAATGGGCTATGGCCTGTGAAAGCTTCTACCTCAATATGTTTTATTGGTTTTGGTCTCTTTGTTGTTCTTGCCTTCTGTTACTGAAACTCAATATAGGGACTTGAGCTGGAGCACATGACATACATATTTATTTGCATGTAAGCCCCACTGTGTTCTAGGGGGTTGTTTAGGCTTACCAGATCTCCAACCGGGACAGAGTACTAGACCTTTAGGAGAAGGAATGTGGACAGGTGTAGCTTGTTAAACCTTAGAGCACGATCCTAGGCATGTCTACTCAGAAGTAAGCCCCATTGTGTTCAATTCAGCTTGCTTCTGAGTAGAGATGCCTAGGATTGTGCTCTAAGGGTTTAACAAGCTATACCTGCCCACATTCCTTCTCCTAAAGGTCTAGCACTCTGTCCCTGTTGGAGATCTGGTAAGCCTAGGGTGGTTCCAATGTAAATATGCCAAAGATTGTGGTTTCGAATTGTGTTATAAATGCCTTATCTCTGGTGGCTGACCATGCTGTGGGAACTTCATTCTTATTTATTGAATCATCATTACAAACCCGATAGAGGTAATTGTGCATTGAGACCAGACCCTACTTGTATTGCCGTGATTCTCTTTCTTCAGTTTCAGCACTTTTCCTCTGCATCCATTTCTCACAATACGTTCTCCTCCCTGCTTCCCAGTCTGTTGTAACATTCTCTCTTTCACCCCCTGCTTCATCGAATTGTGTAATTGGAGTTACAGGAAACTGTGTCCTTCCACACCTCTGTATATGCCCCTTTGGATAAGTTACCATACTCCTTCACCTCAGCTTCTCCTTCACTTTATTGTAGCACATGGCAAAGCTGAAGAATCGTTTGTCCTTTAAATTAAATGTTCTTTGTTGTGCTAGAAGTATCTCAGCAATAAAGTTGCGGAGTTCAATTACATAGCCTGCGTGAGGGCTCCCATATTTCCTAGCCAGGTTGGTGGGGCGGGGCGCCCATTGTACTCACAGAACCACCCTTGCTGGGTTTCAGACCTCACTTAGAGCGCAATCCTATGTAAGTATCCAGGGCTGCCCACCGGGTCCTATCCCTGTTCCAGGCCACTCTGCATTGTTGTTCATCATAACAATGAATTGTACAGAATCATAGGAGATAGGATTGGGCTGCCCAAGTAAGAATAGAAGAGCCTATCTCCCCCTGCCCTGGATCATGGAGTGTGGACTGCACGACCCATGCTGAATCCTATCCCCGGCAGCAACAGGTTGGAGGTCTCCTTGGGGTAAGGGTAAACCTCCAGCAGTCGCAGTGGGGGTACTCGGTTCCCCGCCAGCTCTTTAGCTGGCGCAGAACCAAGCAGCCCTGTGTCAGGGAAAATGGCCCAGGAGGGGGGATATGATATGGCGTGCTGAGGCATTGCCAATCCCTCCCCCCCCCTCCAGAGCACACTCTGCTCCCTGGCCTCCCCTAAGCGGCCTTACCAGCTCTGGTGTGTGGGGCTCATGGATCAGGCGCCAGCAGGATGACGCAGGCCTTTCCACTGGCGCCGGCTACTCTCTGGGTATTTTAACACACTTTACAACGTGTTTTCGACACGCTAGACTGGCACAGCATGTGCTGTGCTGGCCTAGACCTTTAATAAGACTGTACCGCTAATATACTGTAAAAGCAAAATTTTAGGATGTAAGGGTAAATTAGGATATAAGGGTAAAGAAATTTACCCATCTGTTAGACTTTTGGGAAATACTATCTTAGTATAAAAATTCTCCTGACAGATAAGTTTTCTTTGTTCTGACTGTGCTTTCTCAATGCATTCACTAAGGAAAGTTCAACACTGAATAATTCTTCAGTGAAAGGAGACCATTGTGAAAAACTTCACAGACAGAAGTAAGAGTGTTGTATAACAAAGAGATCATGGTCACCTTCTTCTTAGGTCCAGGTCCAGGATACCGAAAGGACTGCCTCTGCCCATATGAACCTGTCTGAGGTCATCAGGAGAGCCTCCCAGTTTGTCTTATCAGTATTGAAGTACAGTGGACCCTTTTTATCCATGGATCCGTGATCCGTGGATTTGATTTACCGCGGATCCTGGATCCGCAAGGTCCACACTAAAAACGCTGTTAAAAGGGAAAAAAGCCTCCCAATCACCGCTTGTACCTTTAAATAGCCAAACCACGCTGTTTTGAAGCCTCTGCAGGGCTTCTTGAAGCTTAACGACCCACTTTGTGTGAAGGCTCTTCCCTCCTCCCAGCCTTGTCCCAGAATGCACACCGGGTCCTATCCCTGTTCCGGGCCACTCTGACCGTTCCCTAGGAGGGAAGAGCTTTCGCGTGACCTGGGTCATTAAGCTTCAAGAAGCCTTGCAGAGGCTTCAAATTGGCACGGTTTGGCTATTTAAAGATACAAACGGCGATATGGGGTGCTTTTTTCTTTTAACAGCGTTTTTAGCGTGGACCTCATTATCTGCGGATCCTTGCTATCTGCGGGGAGGAGGTGGTGGTCTGGAACTGATCCTTGCGGATAACGAGGGCCCACTGTATAGTTTGCAGGCACATGGGAGAAGGCCTTGCTGGCAGCATCTAGAATGTGGAAGGCTCTGCCCTCTGAGATCCAGCTCTTTATAATGCTTTCAGTGCGTCCTGAAGACATATCTATCAGTTCAGGTTGGCTTTTGGTTTTGACTGATTTTTTTCATAGTTTTGTTTAACCAAACCTATTTTATATTGTTTTCTGTTTTGTAAGTAGTTTTATTCATTAGTAGTGATGTTATTTACTTTTGTTGTTTTAGTTGTGTTTTAAAGTTTTTATTGGCTGCCTTGAATGCACAGTGGTATGAGTCACTCCCCACCTGCTATTGGGCTACCACAGAGACCTCTGCATCATCACAGGGGCCTTTGAGGAGTGTGCTCCTGCCGCAGATGCTCCCTCCTCTATACCAAGTGTTCTCAATCGGTGGTACGCAGACCGCTGGCTGGTAGTACACAGCTCCCTGGCCGGCATTTACTTCCAGTGGTATACGGTGGGAGTGCAGCGCTGGATGTGGTACGTGAAAAGTAAGAAGTTGAGAATTCCTGCTCTATACCATTGGGGTCTCTGGCTGCTGCTATTTCAGCACCCTAGTGGTGCTGAGAAAAGAAGCCCACTAATAGCCCCCCTCTATTTTCCCTGACGGTGCTGAGAAAGGAGCAATCTGCTACGGGGTGGCAGCATGTATATGCATACACATAAACATGTAGACAAACCAGAGCACAATGAAAGGATCCAGGACAGGGTTTTGACCAGGGCCCCCAGAACTTGACACCCGCACTGCTCAAATGCATGCAGAAAGTGGATTTTTTTTCATAAATAAATGAATGGGAATCCTGATAGATACAATAAGGTGCAATAATTCTGAGATGCTATAGTTAGGTAATAATGAAGGAAGTGGAAAGGAAGTATTTAGGATGAAAAAAGCCGGATATTCTCCCAGCTTAAAATCTTTAACCCATAGGTTAACAGCCCAATCCTTCCCCCCACCATGTTATAGCATGCAGCCACACCAGTGGAGTGTGCGCTGCATGCTATGGGGGGGGGGGAATCAAAAGACCAATCAGAGGTAAGTAAAAATCTTTTTTACTTACCTCTGGGTAGGCCTTTTGGCCCCTTATGGATTCGCTGGTGTGTGTCCAAATAGAGGAAGGGGGCACAGAGGGATAGAAAATTGGGGATAAGATCTGGCATGTGCCTTTGCCACCGAGATCCACCCCCTCTAGCCTGGTCCCTGACCTCCACCCTCCCTGCCCAAGAACACCCTGAACCTCCCCTTCCCACCGCTGCTGCCAAGTTACCGACACTGGAACAGCCTCTGGGAGCTGCTGGTGCTTGTGCTACACCGCTGGCTATTTGCACAATTGGCCCAGAACTGTGTGATGGCATCCTGGTTTTCACACTGCTACAAAGGGCTTTGTGCTGCTGGAGTGTGAGTTCCAGCAGCCTAAGGCCCAGATAGGATTGGGCCGTAGGAGACCCTACTGCAAGATTTAACTGTGTACTCATATAGGCCAATTAGATTAAGGCCTGTCCCCCCTTTCACTCTGTCATGCTGACAGATTTATGCCCTGGAACTCAGCTAGAACATGGTCAAACATGGTCATATACTGCTTACCAGCTATATCCTACTACTTGGTTCCTGATTTTGTATCTCTCTCATGTTCTTTGTTTTTGCTAAATAAGTGGTTCTGATTTTTTTTTTTTTTGCATTTGTTGGCTCCTGGCCCTGGTTGTGTACTGCTTATATTATACAATATCATATTATACAATATCATGCAACCCTAGTAAATGTCCTCAAACCCACCTAATGATCCATGGGAGCAAATTACAGTTCTTCACTGGATGAGCACATAAACATTTCATTTCAATTTCATTTCAATTTATACTGCTTTAACAGTCATACCTTTCATCTGAGAACTCTACCTGTGTGAGGAAGGTTGGGGATCTCTAACAGATTTCCACCAAATACAATTCAGGCAGCCCAATTCTACGTAAAGATTGGGCGGCCGGCCAAGGCCATCTGCCCGATCCTGTGCAGCATGGAGGAAAGCACGCGGAGGAAAGTCTACCCGAAGAAGGGGACGTTTGTCCCCTTTCCCGAGTGTAACAGCGGCTGGGGCCGGTAGGCCTCCTCGGATTTCCGTCAGCTATTTTGCTGGCGGAAGTTGGAGGAGGCCATGTAACGGAGCCTGGCGGGGACTGGGATATAGCGGATGCCATGTCCCGCCCCCGCCTGGGACAGCTGGACCTATGGCCTTCCTCCCCGGCTCCGCCGTCCCGCCTGCCGACCCTCCCAGCTTTCCGCCGGATCCTACCTTGCCTGGGTCCGGCAGCAGCCAGAGTCCTCGGCCGGTGGAGCTGGGAAGGCTGGCCTTGTGCTGGCCTTCCCGGCTCTAAAGTAGTTCTCCAACGTGCCTTATCCCAGATAGATCCCAGAAGGTGGTGCTGGGGGATGCTTGTTCGGCACCCTTGCCCTTGAGGTGTGGTGTGCCACAAGGGTCAGTTTTGTCCCCCATGCTGTTTAATATCTATATGAAGCCGCTGGGAGAGGTCATCCGGGGGTTTGGGGTAGGGAGTCATCAGTATGCTGATGACACCCAGCTCTTTCTCTCCTTTCCACCCGACTCCAAGGGGGCGGTCGATGTCCTGAATCGTTGTCTGGAGGCAGTTGGGAGCTGGATGGGGGCAAACAAGCTGAGATTAAATCCTGATAAGACAGAGGTTCTTCTGGTCCAGAAGTCTACGACTCAGGTACTGGACTATCATCCTGCTCTGAATGGAGTTGTATTCCCTCTGAAGGAGCAGGTCCGCAGATTGGGGGTT
The DNA here is from genome assembly GCA_026170595.1 of Plestiodon gilberti rubricaudatus. Classification (NCBI taxonomy): domain Eukaryota; kingdom Metazoa; phylum Chordata; class Lepidosauria; order Squamata; family Scincidae; genus Plestiodon; species Plestiodon gilberti. Next base: position 22,129,854 of record JANXHW010000004.1, on the reverse strand, counting down.
CTCCTGGATGCATAGCTGCTCCTGGATTCCCAGGTGGCGGCTGCGGCCAGGGGGCCTTTTGCCCAGCTTCGGCTAGTGCGCCAGCTGCGACCGTACTTGGACCGTGCAGACCTGGCCACAGTGACTCATGCCCTAGTGACATCTAGACTAGATTACTGCAATGCGCTCTACGTGGGGCTGCCTTTGAAGACTGTTCGGAAACTGCAACTAGTGCAGAATGCGGCTGCCCGGGTGGTTGCCGGGGCCTGTCGGTTCAACTCGGTCGGACCATTGCTCCAGCGGCTACACTGGCTGCCGGTTCGTTTCCGGGCACAATTCCAAGTGCTAGTTTTGACTTTTAAAGCCCTTAACGGCTCGGGTCCAGGGTATTTGAGGGACCGCCTCCTTCCTTATAATCCGACCCGTACTCTGAGGTCATCAGGGGGGGCCCTGTTAACCGTGCCGCCATTGACGGAGGTGAGAGGGATGGCGGCGCGGAAGAGGGCCTTCTCAACAGTGGCGCCCCAATTATGGAATTCCCTCCCCCTGGAATTAAGAACGGCTCCCTCTTTAGAGACCTTTCGGCGGGGCCTTAAGACATTTTTATTTAGGGAAGCATTTGATGTCTGACATGGTGGGCTGGCGTTTTAATAAATGGCTTTTAACAAATGTAAATACAGGTTGACCCGCTGGGGTTGTTTTTAGTTGTTTGTTTTAATCGTTTTTAATTGTTTTTAATTTTTAATGTATATGTTAATGTTGTAAGCCGCCTTGAGTGCCCTCGCTGGGAGAAAGGCAGGATATAAATTCTTTAAATAAATAAATTATGGCACGTTTGCGACTATTCCGGGCGGTGGACCGCTAGGTCCGCCGCCCTTAGCTTAAGGAGGATTGTGCTGTAACAATTCTTCTGTGTCAGTTATAACAGTTAAACTGGAATAAAACCAGCATATTCATAGTGTATACATACCCTTTGTTAGATGTATAAGAGAGGGGTGCTTCCTTCCACCTATTACCCATTTAGAACAGTTACTGCAGACTAATGGAGGTCATGGGGGGGGGGAGCCCAAGTCCTAGACAATGATAAGTTATTATTCTTGCTAATAAATCCAAGGAAATCTATAGTGTATCTGTTGAATACAGTGGGCCCTCCTCATCCATGGGTTAGCCATCTGCTGATTTGACTCAACGTGGATGTCTAAACCGAGACCCGTGGGGGTGTGTGTGTGTGTCATCACAGTAGATTATTTTTCAGCTGCGTCGGGCTTGCTGCCCACTTCTTGACTCCCGTGTGCCTTCTAAATACTGCAGCAAACAGTTAAAAAAAACACCACGATCAAAAGCGACTTCCGGTTGCGACGTGAAACTGGAAATCAATTTTGATAGCTGTTTCCCCCATTTTCTGCAGCTTGGAGTACTTGGAAGGTGTGTGGGAGTCAAAGTGGGCGGTGAGTCTGGCGCAGCTGAAAAATAAGGTACTGTAGCACTACCCCATGCCCCCCCCCCACGGATTTCATTAAACATGGTTTTGGGTATCCGTGGGGGTTCCAGGAACAGAACCCCTGCAGATACCGAGGGCCCAATGTACTATAAAATGTATGTAGCAAATATGTCTTGAGTATTGCAAGAGAATATCCAAGTGAATAGTAAAGAGACCTGATGTAGCATTGTGGTTAAGGTGAAACTAGATGTGCTTGCAAATGTGTGCTTTTGACCCTTGTATTTTTTCTTTTTTTAATAAATTATCATGTGGTATAGGTATGAAATATCCTGAAACCACAGAGGAAATAGGTGTATGTGTGGGGTTAGCACTTAATCCCTATTGTAATTCCTAGCCCGATCAAGCACCCCCATGCTATTTATAGTTAAAAAATTCTATTGGCTTTCAATAGAAGGATTTAAAAACTGTAAATAACACATTGGGGGTGTGATCAGGGTAGGAATCACAACAGGGGCTAAAGTTAAGCCCTCCACCTCTTCTACAGTTTCAGATAATTTTGCATTCTCTCCTCCTACATTTCTTTGTTTTATATTAGCCAAACATATTTTGGCTAATATATTTGTTTTATTATTTGTTTGAAAAAGCCAAAAAAAAATCAGAGATCAAAAGCACACATTTACATGCATTTCTAGTTCGTTGCTTGGCCTGCTCCTGCCAATCTAGCAGTTCCAAAGCATGTCAATGCGAGTAGATAAATAGGTACCGCTTGCAGGAAGGTAAACAGCGCTCCGTGTTTCAGCTGCATGCTACGCGCTGCGGCAAGGAGAGTCATGCCGGCCACATGACCATGGAGGCGTCTTCGGACAACGCTGGCTCTTCGGCTTTGAAATGGAGATGAGCAGCACACCCTAGAGTCGGACACGACTGGACTTAATTGTCAGGGGATACCTTTACCTTTACCTAGTTCGACCCTAAGAAACGGAATTGTGAATCAGGACTTTCCCAGTTTGAATCTTACCTCTGCCATGGACTCTCTCAACCCTATCTGCAATATGGGGGTAAGGCGTTATAGGGTTGTTTATAAGGACAACAACATCAAGTTAATATACGTGAAGTGCTTGGCATGCTGAGAAGTGCTATACAAATATTGCATATTATTATTAGAAATGATAGCACCTTGGGGCAGCTCCTTTACTGTTGAGGCACAGCAGAAGGAAAATAGTGTCAGTGTACTGTGGGGAACAACAGATAGTCGAGAGTGGCTTAGCGTTCACCCTCTTCTGTCTTAAGTAGTATGGATTATTCTAAGCATCTGTTCCCATTCATTGCTCCCTGCAGCACTGGAAGAAAAAGAGTGGACATTTAGCTTGGGCTCTGTTATTCTCTTTTCCCCAAGGGCAGTGGCATCAGTGGCGATCTTTTTGGAGTGTTGGTGTCTGGAATCTGCTTCTTCTTCAGGATTTTCAGGCTGTATAAAGGTAGAAAACAAAAAGCAGTTCCAGCTTTTATAATAATGTTTGTAGAGATATTTACTCTGGTATTCAGACGTACATCTTGAGTGTGCTATAGCACAAGTCTATACATGTCTATTCAGAAGTAAGTCCCAATGAGTTCAGTGGGACCTACTCCCAGGTAACCCTGTATAGGATTGCAGCCCATGAATACTAAAATGATAGTCCAATCCTAACCAGCGCTGGAGCCGTGGGGCCGGGCGGTCCACACTGTATCCAGCGCTGGGAATGAGAAGACGGAAGGTCTCCTTGGGGTAAGGGGACGCTTATCCCCTTACCCCAGGAAAAGCCCCAATCTGCGCAATGAGGCTTACTTGGATTCGTACCAACTAAATAGCTGGCACAGGTCCGAGCAGCCCCGTACAAGCAGAAAAGGCCTGGGGGGGGAGGGGGATATGGTGCACACCAGCACTGCCGATCCCGCACCCTCTCCACCTTCTCCCGCCCCGTTATACCCTCCCCTCCGCATTCTGCCCCGCCCCTCCACTGCCCAGCGCAAGCTTACCTTCTCCATCGGGCACTCCTGGATCTGGTGCTGGCAGGACGGCGCAGACCTTCCTGCTGGTGCTCCTTACTCTCACGGTGTCAGAGTGCTTTACTGCACTTTTGCAACAGCCTAGGCTGATGCAGCGGTCACTGCACCAGCACTAGGCAGGCATAGGATTGTGCCATGTTATTTTAGAACCTTTGAGTTGATGATGGAAAAGACAAGGATGCAGGAGGCATGGAAATGGTTGAAAATTTAGTAATACCTATGCTCCCGTTTCAAGGAGAAACTATGCTTAGTTTATGCTCCTGTTAAATGAAACTTAAACTGCTCTTTCAGACATTTTAGTTCCAGTGAATTACAAATATGTTATCTCATATTGATCAAAATGGAAAAAACCATCCATTGTTGTGAATAAAGGTGTTTGAGCAGTGGTACCAAACACTCCTCTCTTTCAGCTCCTGCTCTTTCCACCTATTTCCATTATGACTGAAAATGATAGTTCTTCCCTGTTTCTCCTCAGTCTTTCCCTAACTTTATATGATTCTTCCCATACCCCACATAGGAAAGATGTAGCAAACCACTCTTCCTTTTCTGTCTGTATTCAGATGATGGAAATTTACCATGACCATCCCCATAAGTTTCATAACTTTAATTCTTTCTCCTCCTTTTCTACTGTAAAATGCATGATGTGATCAAGATTCTGCAGTTTGTTCCACTGCTCTAGTATACATGTACTGGGTATACAGTTCAAGCATTAATTAGTTAACGAACTTCTTTCTAATTTCCTCAACTAGCAATGAATGTTGTGACTGAACTGAAACATGAATCCATATTGAAATTCGCATAGAAAAATAAAAACATCAAATATTTTCCCTACAGTGGATTGTATCCTAAGTTTGTCTTCTGTGAGTGGAAGAAACCCCATTGTGCAAATGAGAAGGTTAATTTTCATCAAACTCTCCTTCCCTCTAGAGCCAGGGTGGCCAACCTTTCACCATTAAGGCCTCTGCATTCTTAAGAGTTGTGTAGAAGACAGAATCTTGGCAGCTGCAATTACTGATGGTGCTGCTAAAGCAGCTGCACCTGCTGAAATGCCCTCACCTATGCAACCATTAAAGGGCCAGGAGCATTCATGTTGAAACCCCTCTAGAGCTCACCGTGCTCGACGAAAATATGTTCCTGAGAGTTGTGGGACCCTGCAAAGCACCACAGAGAACAGCAGGAGAAACAGATTAGCTAGATTTGCTCCTCCCCCCCCCCTTGGGCAGCAGGACTCCTGCTTGTGGAAAGCCTTAGGACAATATTTTCTGTATTATTTTTGTCTTTCAGGAGTTAACATTTTTCTTGCAAAATGACCCAGATGTGACTGGAATAGGGTGACCAGTTTCAGTGGACAGGACTCCTGTACCTTTAATAGTTACATTGAAAAAGGAATTTCAGCAAGCATAGCCTTGCCCCGGGTGATAAGCTGCACCGACCAAAGTTCTATTTTCAGTACAACTATGAAAGGTACCTGCTGAAGCCTTGTCCTTTGTCTCTGGTCACCCAGCTCTTTCTACAGGTGTTTCAGAAAGTGAGTTCCCTGAAAGTCACCCAAATGTAGACTAATAATGTTTCCATCCAACAACTCTTTTGAAAAAGGTAGTTGATGAGGTGCATAGCAAACCTGACTTTCTGTAACAGTAATGAGAAATCTCACCTTGCCATGTCTGGCATATAATAAATGATTAGCAATTTGACGACGCAATCCAATGGAAGTGCTGCACCAGCCTAGGGTGTTGCAGACATGCTGCAAGGCATGTTTGATGCACCCTGCGAGTAGGTGGTGCCGACCCTGAGGTTTGCGCCACTCGCCCACCCACCGAAGACCACAGGACACAGCGCCATGGAGTGGATAAGTCCCACTCCGAGCCGCATGGAGACTGGGGGACGGCAGGGGGATGGGTGGATCGGGCCCGGCAGGGTGGAAGGTCCAGTGATACTGCTGTGCAATGTATCCTATCCCGCCTCCCAGGCCCTTTCTATCGTCATGGGCCTGCTTGGTTCTCCATCTGCATCTCATGTTTGCTGAGGTTAATTGTAATGGTTTTCTATTGTGCATTCTATATATAATTGCATTCAAGAAAGTTGGCAACATTTGGTGGCCAGTTTATGGTCTTACTTTGGTGGTGGTGGGTCTTACTTTGGCCAGGTGGTGGTCTCACCTTGCAGCAAGTTCTGGAAGGCCTTTTGGTTCCTGTGAATGTATATCTATAAACTGGATTTAGAATTCTTCAGTCAGATTACTTGAAATGGTTATATGATACTTCTCTGCTTGCTCCCTCTTTACATTAACATCAGCCATGTTTCATCTAGTCAGTTTGTATCTGGGTTTCTGTTTCAGCCCAAACACATACACATACACATTTTCAGCCCAAACACATACAGGGAATGCCAAGAATGATAGCTTGTTCAGAGATTCAGATGATTAAAAGAAACAAATATTTGTTTTAAGTGAAGGTTGATAAAACTACAGCCCATATTGTTCTATTCTCTCTACAAGAGACTTTTCATACACGTGTAAAATATGTAATTATGGAAAAGGACTCCGATATACTCTACATAAGTGAATAACCAGAAGATGGATAATGGATCAATAACATCCTATACTTGCAAAAGAGAAAAGAATGAATCTAAATACATATCATTTGTCTTTGTAGAGCCCTCTGTGTTATTGACTCAAATGAGCTATTGACATAGACTGGTGACAAATTGAAGGTTAGCAGGGACATGTAACCAATTTCTCTTTTGAGAGGAAACCTGATGAGGTGTTTAAGAACTTTGGTCAGATGTTCTCGTATCTTCTTTCATTGAGTAGTTTCATAAATGTTAGATATGGGGAAGGATCCTATCCCCTCTGTCAGCATCCTCCCCACCCCCTATCTCACCTTGGACTTGCGCCAGCTAAAGAGGTGGTGCAGGGTCTGAAGAGGCCCATTACAGAGCAGGAGTGTTGCAAACATGCTGCAAGGCATGTTTGATGCACCCTGCGAGTAGGTGGCGCCGTCCCTGAGGTTTGCACCACTCGCCCGCCCACCGAAGACCACAGGACACAGTGCCGTGGAGCGGATAAGTCCCACTTAAGCAAGATGATTCCAGCCCTGAAAACAGAGTGGTTTCAGATATAAGTTAAGCAAAATTATTTTTAAACTTTTAAACACTTTTTTTTGGTCAAGTTGTTATTGACCTCGCTTGACGACAACCCTGGTTGATGACGGAGATTGTGGAACGTATCCCTGTCGTTAATCGGGGGATACCGATTAATTTTGGTGTGAGGATTTCAAAAATGCCGCTATTTTTTACTTAGCATCAATAGTTCAGCCACTGTTTACGCTACTCGGGGAAAGATTACAACCTCTTGTCATGGCTATGTTTACCCTGGTGTAAAGGCGAATGACAGTGTTTCATTAACAACACAAAATTTAAGATAACTAAAAACATTTTGATACAAAAAACCTGAGAGTACTGTTGGAATCAGCGCCTCTGAATTGTATAAGAAACATTTAGAAATAAATGTAAACAATTTTTGTGCTACACAGTGTAATGTGACTGCTGCATTGCATCAAGGTCAGTATTTTCAGTCATGCGAAATGGGTACCTATGTGAAATGGGTACTTAAGGGTTCAAAGTTCTGACATATTTATGGCTAGATGTTAGAAAGCACACATTTGCTATTTTGTTTGGGAATAATTAAAAGTGAAATAATACTATACAATCATAAATTTATTATGTTTTCTATTTGGTAAGGTATTAATTTGCTTCTCTGGAAAAAAACCCCAAGCATTTCTGCACATAGAAACATTGTTTATAGATCTATGTCAGTGTTCATTTGAATTTTATCTATTATCATTAGGTGTATTTTCATTGAGACAAAATGATCACCTTACAATCTTCACTATGAAGGGCAAAAGACTTAAGCCGATTGCAGAAGACCTTTACTTAACACTTACTTTGAATGCTTGAATCGCTGAATTGAATTTTCAATCAAAGCAAAGGTATACAAAATTAAAATCCATGTACAATATTCAGTTCAGGTCTTCTGAGGAACAAAGTGCCTTTTCTAATTACTGATCAAAAAAGGCATTATTCAGTTTTCATTGTGCTTTAAGTGCTTTATTAGTTATTTATAAGCTATTGCAAGAAGTGCTGCCGATGCTGAATCTGTTGAAAGGTACCTCTGCTAACTGGGCAAAGAGGCACTTTTTAAAGTGGTGGTCCTCTCATATTTAGTAACTCCCTATTCAGCCCAGTAACGTTTCTAGTACTGTAGGTGTTTTTGTTTCTTCTGCATCATCTTAGACAGTGAACCCTTTGGGGACAGGAATTTATTTCTTTAGTTACTTACTCACTCATTCTGTAAACTGCCTTGTGAAATTTTTGTTGTTGAAAAGTGGTATATAAATATTCTTAATAATAATATAATACTGTGAACTTCATTTAGTCATCTGAAACTACCAGCCCAATCCTGTGTAACTCTTGCACCGGTGTAACAGTAGATCCCCCAGTGTAAAAGCACTTATGCCAGTGTAAAAGCACTTATGCCAGTGTATCGCAAGACGTTCAGACGCCCCCGGAATGCCCCCTGCACTGGCAGAGTTGCACCGGCATCCGTTCCGTGTCCGAACTGCGCATGTTAGGCGTCCAAGGGGGGTTATGCCGATGTCCGTCTTGCGTCCGTCGGCGTACGGCAAGTTACACTGGCATAAGTGCTCTTACACTGGGGATCTACTGTTACACCGGTGCAAGAGTTACACAGGATTGCGCCCTACATGTCATCTGAATCTAAAGATGATGTTTCTATCATCTGAATCTAAAGATTCACCTTAAATGTAAGATAGTACTGCACATAGCAAAGTGCTGGTCAATCAGTTGGAATGAGAACTCTGTACATTGCAGTCTGTGGGTGCTCCAAACAGTGCTTTCTGACATGAGAAATTACCATTTATCTGTGTCCTACCACATGATCTTTCTCATTTGAATATTACTGAAATGGCTTGAGATGTAGTCATAGGTGAGCAGAGACCCTATAGCACTACCAGAAGTGCAGTTGGTAGTGATGTGAGACAGGATCTTTTTGCTGGCAGAGCCCAGGCTTGGAACTCACTACTCTCACTACTCTCAGAGGCGCATTTGGCCCTTCTTTGTTGGTATTTTGGTGCATTGTAAAGACTTTCAGCGCAATCCTATCCAACTTACACCACCAGTGTAACTAGCGGTGCAGCAAGAACGGGAGGCCCCAGAATGGAAAGGGGATTCAAATCCCTCCAAAGGGGGATTCAAGGGAGATTTAAATCTCCACTCCCGCCCTGCTTTCCCCTGCTGGTTACACCGGTGGTGTAAGTTGGATAGGATTGCGCTGTTTTCATTTTGCCATGCTTTGGGGATAATTTGATTTCTCTCCTTGTGATATTAGATTTCAATTTCTCTGCTTTAGCTATCTTATTAAATTTGTTTTTATTTTAACAGATTTATTCTGTATTTTTAAATGTATTGTTGCATGTCATTGGGGGGGGCTGTTAGTGCAGAAATGTGGGGGAAAATGGTTTTATAGATAAACTACATCACCCCTGTAATATAAGAGGCTGTCTATAGTAACTAGCCCATTCACTATCTTGCTCCTTCTTACTTTGCATCTCTTCTGTTTCTCCTCATGCTCTCTCCTTCTACCACATTCTTTTTGGTCCGCTCTGATACTCTTCTTGTCAAACTCAGAAATTCATCCTCTGTTGCTTGCATCCTTTTTCCTTTATGACCTCTTCCACTGAAATCCGCTGTCCCCCGCCATTCAAAGTAGCTTTTTTGTTTTTGTTGCTGGTGCTTTTAGTCACCCCTTCAAGGGCCAAATTATACCATAATGTCAGAGATCTGTGATTAGAATTCCTGGTGGGTTTTTTTTTTACTTTAAAGCAGCCATGGGGAGGGTTCAAATTTGATTGGAGCAGCAGCAGCATGGGAGAGGAGAGTTTAAACATTCTCCTCTGAGCTGTTTTCCTGATCTAATTTGCTCTGCTGAAATCGGTGTTAAGCCTGCAACAGAAAAAAATACAGCTACCTGTACAGACTACCTCCTTTGCCATGATTATTTCAAACAGATTTCTTCTCTTCTCCTTATACATCCATGTCTCTACTTCATGGCATTTGTGCGTTCACATATGGGATCTGGGCATATACTGAGCCTCATTTGGAGCCATCTAGAGCTAGTCTCAGAGCTTTTGGTGTGAACCATGGCCAGTCGACTAACTGAGAATTCCCAGGTAGGCATGGCCTGAGCTTCCCTCCTTCTTATAGCTCCCCCCAATAGAGTTGTTTTTATTGTACAGTGCCTAATAATGTGGCTATTCAAACAAACAAACATCATCTCTTCTAGATATATTTGAAGATTTGACAGCTTGAAAAGATTACCTGTGAGGTGAAAGAAAAAAAACAATTTTTTATAGGGGATCTGTCACAGAAGGAAGAAGTAAAAGCTTCTAGTAGACATGCTCAACCAGCAATTTGGATCAAATCCATTATATCTGATGAAATTGTTTGTTTGATTAATTGGAATATGTAAAGTTTTATTTTTGAGAATTTATAAATATACTTTAGATGACATAACTTATTATCTAATGATGATCATGCATATAATAAACCTGTATCAAGTTTCTTACATGAGACAAAATGTTAGAGTAAAAAGTGAGTGTATCGTTTATTTAATTTCAGTTTATTGGTTTTTACATTTTTGCTAGCTGAATTTTTTTTGAAACTTTATATTTTCTGAAATCTTAACAATTGATGAATGTGAATTATGAAGTTGTAATAGCTATACATAATTAACTGAGGACGTACCAGTCTCATTACATCCATCAGGAAAATGGTCAGGATCCAGTTTGCCATAACTGTATCAGGATACTCTGCTTGAAAAGAATACCATTATGCTGGCATCATGTGCTAAAATCGTAGTATGCTAATCAGGTTGTGTTGGTGTCCCAGCACATCTTCATAATTATAACATTTGAAAATAACTATACAGAAGGGAAACTTATACATACTTTCAGCATTCGTTTGATAACATTCAGTAAATGTGTTAATTATCTTTCTTGTGTTGCATAGTTGCTTATGTGATTATCATATAAGGTGCAAATGCTCCTTTTAGTTGGTTTGATAACAATTTCTTGTGTGCTATCATATAATTTCATTGTCAAGCATAAAAAGGTTAAGGGAAAATTTCAGTTTGAAAAATTTCCCCCTTGAATACAGCCTAAATGTCTGTCACCATTATAACGTCCTCCTCCTCCAAACAAGAGGGCAGCTCGATGTCAAAGGGATGGCAAAAGACACTGGTGTATAGGACACAAGACTTGGGCCAACTGATTCTTGGATCACTTAAAGAAGGAAGGAGGGGAATTACAGAACAGTAATGGGCCTCTTTGGGCTTTTGGGATTCCAACAACCCTCTGGTGTCACAGTCCAGCTCCAGAGTCCTTGAACTCTATATTACATAATACAAAAACGAGGCCAAAAGAACCATGGTAAGAGGACAAAGAGCTATAATGTTTTAAGCTCTCGGCACATATTTCAATGTTCTACCACTTGGGAATCTCTGCTCACACAACTTTGTGTGAGCAAGGTTCTCTATAGGATTTGTTTCCAGTGGTTCTTTAGGAACCACTGGAAGGGGACGGGGCATGATCCTTTGTGTTTTATATTTATTACTATGTTCACTCCATGTTCTACTATGTTCATTCTGATGATATGCCTTCGAGATCCTACCAAGCACTACAATATTCTTTGTAAATTGAAAGGTCTGAATGCTGACATTGCTGACTTAGCTTTTTTTTAAAGGATAACTCATTAAACAGCAACTGATAAGAGCTATGCGTATAAAGATTGGGTTGGAGATGCTTATCTCACAGATGTATCTACTTGAACTTGAGGTGTGGCCATATTGATATACAAATTTGTCTCTCTTCAGATTTTATTTACTGTATTTATCTTATTTTTTTACAGTATTTATATACCGCCTTTCTCATAGACTCAAGGCAGTTTACATAGGCAGGGTGGCCATAAACCCCATTTTTTCAAATGGGTTTTTTACAGTGTTATTCTATAAGATAAACTCATAGAACCCTCCATTTTTCCCTGGGATAAATATCGGGATAAATCCTCAGTTGTCCCAACTGCCATCTGTTTTAAATAACTCTGGACTTGATACACAACAGATCCCCTGATCTGGGTCTACACGGACTTGTGCCAGCTATAGAGGTGGCGCAGGTCTGAATAGAACTGGTAGGCTGGCATGGGCTTACCTGGGGCAAGTCAGCAAATGTTCCCTTACCCAAAGTAGGCCTCCAGATTTCGAAACTCCCCCGTGAGATACAGTGGGTGCCAAGTTGACACTTCTGTGTAGCCGCACAATGAGTTCATAAGGACTGGGCTTGGTATATTAGTCCCTGCATGTCATGAAACTTTTTTTTCGTATGGTCACAGGTATAAATATCCTAACTGATAATACCGTATTGTCCCGAGTATAAGACACACCTGATTATAAGACGCACCCTTAACGTTTGGTGCTATTAAAATTTTTTAATTAAATCAGTGGCATTAAATTGCAACAGCCTGATTATAAGACGCACCCCTAGTTTAAAAACTTAAATTAGGAGAAAAAAGTGAGTCTTATACTCAGACCAATACGGTATTTCACTTAAAAAAATTATTTCCATAGAAACTAGATTCAGTAGGAATTCAGTTCAGAAGGCATAAAAATGGACATAGGAGGTTTCTGCACTTTGCAGGTTATTGCTTGCAAGACCATGGATGTAATGTTCTTAACTATCATCAAGTTTGCTTGTTCATTGGCAATGATCATTTAGGGTTCAGCCTAGAATTTAAAATGAAGTTGTCTAACAGCCCAATCCTAAAAGATCTACCCGCTGGTAGAATGAGCGTTCTGCCAGTAGAGACTGTGTTGTAGCAGTCACAAAAGGGCCTCCAGCAGTGCATGAAACCATGCACTACTGGAGTGCTGGTGGTGAGGCTGCAGTGGCCTCGCGTGCGGGACAGGTCCGATGACCCAGGGAAGTCAGGGCGGGGAGGACGACGGATTTTGTCCGGGGTATGTGTTTCGGCAGTGGTGGCTGCTGAATCCAAAAGCCCTTTCTGAACCCAATCCCGCAACCTGGGTCCATGCAGACCTGCACCAGCAATTTCACTGGCACAGGTCCAAGTAGACTCCTCTGTGGGGTGGAAGGTTGGCCACCCCTGCTATAGTCCAATGTTGTGTATCGAAGAGTGGTCAACCAGGGAGGCTTGGAAACAGGGTGTGAAGGCAACAGCCTTCTCCCATTGTTTGTCTCTAGTCAGGGATACTTCTGCTCTGAATATGGGGATTCCATTTAACTATTATTTGTAATAGCTATCAATGGACCTATGCACATGTGACTGAAGACATACAGTAGATCACATAGCTTCCCCAGCTTTCCACAGTGAATACACTTAACTAGACAGGTAGGGGTCATAGCTCATTGTTCGAGCACATGCTTTGCATGCATTTGGGGCCCATTCCTGTCCAGGGCCAGCCTGGACATGGGGAAAGAGGCCTTTCAAAACAGGATCTAAGGACAAAGTGTTCCTGAACAAATGTGCAGTGCCTATACTTTGTGAAATTAATGCCTCCTTACCTGACAAGAGGCAGTGGAATGTTATGTCCTGTACCATCTTCTCAGCTTGCCTGGGGCAACAACTGTCCCCATAGGTACTGAACTGCCTGAGGGGTGGCCTGTGGTGACATGATAGGCATTGATGGAGAAGAAAGGATTTGCGCTCTACTCTAGACTTTTTGGTTTGTCTTCATGTGTCTGGGAGACCAGCACATGCATGCATACAAATAAATACACCCTGAAAAATGGTGTCTCCTGCCTCCATAATTGACTCCAATAAAGGAACAGAGCTGTATATCACAGTGTGCATGCTGTTGCATTATTAGCACAAATTTTTCACAGTATATTGTAGTCACTGCATTATACATTCCTTAGTGCATATTTGTGTGCACGCACATGAAAATTAATAGGTCCATGCACCTGGAGTTGGAGATAAGCAGTGAGGTGGCCTAGTTTGTGGATGATACTGAATTGTTCCCATTGGTAAAATCGAGAATGGATTGTGAAGAGCTCCAGAAGGATCTCTCTGAACTGGGGAAATGGGTGGCAAGATGGAAGATGCAATTCAATGTAAGTATAAAGTACACATTACAGCACCCCAGAGACCAAAATACGTTCACAGTTAGTCATAGTGGTCTTTAATGGCACAGTGGTCTTTAATTAACTAGTCTGGTATCTACAGATGTGTTATACTAGTCCAAAAGATCCTTTTGAATATACAATACTGTCTTTATGGTTTTTGCCACTGCATAGAATATGGAAATAAACCCAAGAATAAATGTGAAAAAAATTATTTAAGGGCGCAATCCTATCCCCCTTCCCTGCTGGCATAACTAACGTATCAGCGGAGGCTGCTTTACGGCAGTCAAAAAGCAGCCTCCGCAATGTGCGTTGCAGGCCCTCTGGTGGGGTGGCCAGTGCAGTCTCCTGTGCACTGGCAGGCCCACAAAGTCCCACTGGAGCAGGTCAGCCTGTGCAGGGGGGTTGAAGGAGGCGGGGAGGGGATTTAAGTGGTGGGGAGTGAGAGGAATGGGGAGGGGTGGCGGAATGGGGTGGTGCTGGCAGTATCAGGCCTGAGAGAGGGGCAGGGTTGGCGGTGACAGAGCATGCCAAATCCCAATTCCCTTCCCGGTCCTGATCAGCCTTCCCAGGTCAACATGGACTTGCACTAGTGATTGAGCTAGCGCTTGTCCAAGTTGACCCGGAGTGGCCTCTGGGGCTTACCCCGGGGCAAGGGGATAATTGTTTTCTTCCCTCAAGGAGAGCTCCAGCAGCTGAAAATCCCCTGTGGAATACAATGCTAACCATGCTGGCGCCATTGCATCACTGCATGGGGATTTAGATAGGATTGGACTACCCATCTACTGTTTCTTATGAAGAATTGCTTTAGGAACCAATCAGGAAACATCTTGATAAAACTGAAAGCTAGTGTTTTCAACTTTTGTTTTTTGTGTGTCTTTTCACTGGATGACTGGGTGAGCGCTTGTTGCTTGGCCAGCTCCTGCCAACCTAGCAGTTCCAAAGCATGTCAATGTGAGTAGATAAATAGGTACCGCTTGCGGGAAGGTAAACAGCGCTCCGTGTTCCAGCTGCATGCTACGTGCTGCGGCAAGGAGACTCATGCCGGCCACATGACCATGGAGGCGTCTTCGGACAACGCTGGCTCTTTGGCTTTGAAATGGAGATGAGCACCACACCCTAGAGTCGGACACGACTGGACTTAATTGTCAGGGGATACCTTTACCTTTTTAATATTCCTAAAGGTTAGATAATTTATTCTCAGCAAAAAGCAAGAGAGGCAAGGCAGTATTTTTTTATTTTTTATACACTTCTGGAGGTCAACGTTTTACCTCTTGCATTCCACAACAATGATTCAATTCATTTTCACTTTTTTCAAGCTGGGGAATATGATTAGACAAAATTTAGGGGCATGTCCCCATTATTTTTATGTATCTATATTCAGTAACTTGAAAAAAATTAATGTACCATAGATGGATTCTTGGAAGGAAGCTTGTTAAATTGTGCATCAACTATTTCACCTGCTTAACAATTATAATTGTTACTTCAATATGTTGCAGAGCAAAACACTAAACATATTTAAAATACATATTTTATATGACAATATTAAAGTTAGACATTTTTGAACCATTTAAATATGCCTAGTGACATGCATTTTGTAGCAAGGCACTAATCAGCTAAGTACCATAATCCTCCTTATAGGGTAAATTCTTACTTGACCTCCAGCTATATACAGCACATGATAACAGCATTAAACCAGTAACCCTCCCCTCATGTTCTCCACAGCTTCTCCATTGGGTCAGCATTCAGACTCAAATAACTGTCTTTTGTACAGTGCATTTTTTTGCAAGATACATTATCATTTGTAATTTAAGGAGAGGAGAGATTATGAAGAAATTTTTCGGAAGTTTTGGGCTCCTGATTAAGTGATATTTCACATGGTTTCCTCAAAGCTACCAGGATTAAATGGAGAACTAGGCTGCACAGAAATTGATGCATTCTCAGGAACATGATGCTCCTGATATCCCGGATGTGCAGTGGCTGATCGAAAGGTAAAGAAGGAAAGAAATGCATAGACCATGATTTGTGAAAGTAATTTGTTTAGCTTTGGATTTTTTAAAATGTTGGATTCAGGGCTATTAATACACTTTTAAAAAGTAAAATTGTATATTTTGCAGTATTAAATTATTTATAGCAAACAAATATTTTGGGTTATTTGTAACAAGTGTAATATATTTCATTAATTGAGGTGAGGTGATTAATATGTGGGTTAATACAGTTTCAAATTTGGTTATGATTCTTCAGTGTGTAAAAATGTTGGACATATGACTAGTGAAAATTGCATGCTTGTGCTTTTCAGTACAGTTTGATTGTTTGAAATACCGTATTGTCCCGAGTATAAGATGCACCTGATTATAAGACGTACCCTTAAAGTTTGGTGCTATTAAAAAAAAATTATTTAAATCACTGGCATTAAATTGCAACAGCCTGATTATAAGACGCACCCCTAGTTTAAAAACTTAAATTAGGAGAAAAAAGTGAGTCATATACTTGGCATTTTGACTAGGCCAAAATAAGTAGTGTACTCCACATAGCAAGCAGTCATTTTATCTGGATCACTCTGTTTTCTGGGTGAAACATTGCATGGCAAGTGTGTTACAGTCATTTCAAAAGTCAATTTTGTCTGCTTAGCTGATTGAGGCTGCAATCCTATGCATTCTTACCAGGGAGTAGGTCCCATTGAACTCAGTGGGACTTCATTCTGAGGACACAGGCACAGGATTAGACTGAGTCATCAGTTCAGGTCATATCTGGTGCTTGGTAATTTAGGTAAAAGTAAACACTTTTTGTTTTTGAGACAGGTTGCTTCACGGTTTTATTAAACATATAAAACTTTGAAGCAGTAGGATACAAAATATATAGTTTCTTCCAGTACAATTTCATTTTTAATGTTGTTGATGTGCCAGTGAACTCTCATGACTCAAGTTCTATTTTGGGATACAAATATATACTGCATAATTTTAATATTATTTTGAGGATAATTCTGTTTAAAACATTAACGGCACAATCCTGTCTACTTACCAGACCAGCGGAGTGCTGCTCCACTGGTCTAAGGCATCGCAAATATACCATAAGGCACGTTTGCGGCACTCGGTGAGTAGGCGGCGCCAGTCTAAACGGCGCCAGTCGCATTCCGAAGCCCACCCAGTTTTCAGCTGCAACCCTCCATTCCATTTATTTAGAGCCTTGGTGAGGCCTGCGGAGGCCGCAGCAGGCCCCTGGACCCTTCAGGGAGCTGGCAGGTCAACCAGGTACGTTGAAAAAAGTATTTCTATAAAAAAGTGTCTTTGGGTTGGGGCGGGTGTGCTACTGGAGTGCTGCCTCCGACATCATCCCACCCCCGCAAAGACGTACAGGGAAGTAAACTCCCCTGTAGGATTTGAGAAACACTGATTTAGACTCTTGGACATGGTCTCCCTCTGAAGAGTTTGTTTATTTTACTGTATTTCTTCAGATTGCTCTTCAGATATTACTCAAGTCGGTTTACATAGGCAGGCTTGTTTAGATCCAATAAGGATCTTTATAATATTGTTCTATATAGAACCAACTCCAGATGGTTTCCTTCTACGGTGTAGTCAACTTCACTAATTGCAGAACACAAGCCTCGAGCTTTCTACAGGCAGCCACAAATCACGCCGAACAGGGATCTTCCAGTTGTTATCAAGCTCTGTCACTGACATTCTCAGCATTCCAGTCTGTTCATCACAGCACGCAACTGCGACTCCTCTCTTTTACTGAGGATCATGACAGCTTATCAGTCACTTCCAGTCTCCCTTCCAGCATGAAACGAGCTGCTTCTGATTAGCTTCCGGCAGTCTTCTGGCAGTTCAATTTCAGGACCACACCTCCTGCCCAATGAATCCTTATGGATTCATGGCTGCTTTTGGGGCAGTTTCTACTTAGCATAACAGGTACTTCTATATATGTCCTGATTGTTCTCTGGGATTTAGAGATTAGTTGGGTGGTAGTCACTCCTAGATGCCCTCTTCTTCCAGATAGAGCCTGGTTGACTTCTTGGTTTACTAAGGAGGTAAGGGCAATCAAACAGTTGGGACTATGAACAGAACATAAATGGAGGAAATCGTGAACCATATTCAACCAATTAGAATTAATATTTGAGCCTCTTTGGTGGTACTTTGTGTACACAAGTGCCATTTGGTTTTATACTGAAAACAGTGTAGTAACACTTCCCCCTACTGGGGGCCACGTGCCGTGTTGATGCCCCCAGCGGAAGTCCCACCCTACTGCATGACGTCACCCGTAAGCCACGCCCCTGGGATGACATCACGTGGCCTGCAACAGGTCGAAAACAGCCCCAGGGGGCGAGCAGGAGGGCAGGGAGCACCTTCCCCGCTCTCTGGAGGCTGCGAACAAGCCACACAAGGCCGAAAACGGCCCAAAAAAGCGGGGGGGGGGGGCGGCACCAGGATGGTGTAGTGGTTTGGGAGTCGAACTTAGACCTGGAAGATCCAGGTTCAAATCCCCGCTCAGCCATGAAGCTTCCTGGGTGACCTTGGGCCAGTCACTGTCTCTCAGCCCCACCTACCTCAGAGGGTTGTTGTGAGGACAAAAAGGAGGGGAGGAAATATGTACACCACTCTGAGCTGAGCTCCTTGGAGGAAGGGCGGTATAAAAATGTGAATAAATAAATAAATACCGGTGTGAAAAGGGGCCGCGGCCACAGCTGCAGCCGCAGTCCACAACTTTGATGCCCCTTTGGCCTGATGCCCAGGGGTGGTCCGCCCCCGCCCCCCATTCTTATTCCTCTGACTGAAAAACCCTCAGAAACTGTGACTTGTTTGCAAAGCATTTTTTAGGATAAAATAACTCACATCTGCATCAATCTATCACAGCAATGCAGTAGCGTAGCTGGGCGAGCTGGTACCCGGGGCTGATCCCCCTGCATCATCACCCCATCTGCACTTCTGGAATGGCTCAGTTTGGGAGCCAAATGGAAGCTGAGGTCGGAAGGGAGGGCCAAATTTCGATCCATTCACTGCTCGGAGCAGTGAGCACTGTAGCCCCCCTGCAGACAGCCTGATGCCCCCCTGGCTTGCCACCTGGAGCAGTGGGCCCCACTTCCCCCCCAGCTACGCCACTGCAGCTATGTACTTGCAGTTCTATGGGTGTGCCTGGGGCATTGCCTGGTCAAGTGTTGTGTGATTACCGGTAGTTTAAATAGTTTAGGCCTGAGGGCGTGAATGGAAGATTGCAGCCAACCACTTTTACTTTGAGCTTTACTCCTCCTAGTTTATTAGAGCTAGCAGGAGACGTTTGCTAGGAGGTAATAAATTCTTCCTTGTGAGAAGAGATAGTTCTGGAAGTTCCTATAAATAACTTATTTAGTTATTCCAGTTTTAGGTTGGTCACAAAATGCTCTTTGCAGCACAGTGCTTGAGAAGATATGACACTCGTCATTATCTAGATAAGTGGTTCCCAAACTTTTTTGACTCGCGGCTCCCTTGACCTCCCTCGCCGTTAGCCGTGACTCCCCATTACAGTGCACTGAAGAGACAGGCACTCTTTACATGCTCAGAGGCACCCTTTCTTATATGTATGTGTATATTCCCAAAATGAGCCCTAAAGTGGATTTTCCATGCTTATGCTGAGCAGCAGCTAAGCCAGGAGTGCACAGGGTGGGGTTGGGATGCTGCCCTCCCTCCATTGGCAGGCCTGGGTAGAGGGCACTGATGTCGTCTGCGTTAGTCCTATTCATGGCAACAGAAACATCAAAGCATGGGAGGGAGGTCTTTTTTTTCTATTGGTCATGCCCCACCCCAGTTGCATAAGAGAGAAAGCTCCTTTAGGTAGCATCTTTGCATGATGAAAAACAGATTCTTATACTGCCTGGCAGTCTCCAATGGGGGGGGGGGGAGTTTGTCCCAGCAAATAGAGTGGGGAACTAACTTAGAGGTGGGTCAAAAAGGAAGAAGGAGAGAAATCCTAATAATTAATCAACCAAACAAACATAGCGGCTGCCTCCTCTTCCTCTGGCTTAAACAAGGAAGACATAATGCAAGCAACTTTTTCCACCTCTCTTAATCAAAGAGTGAGAAATCAAAGACCGTAAAGCAGAACCTGCTCTGCATAATTTTCAATTGCAGGTTTTGCATTTGTTTTGTGTTTGCTTTCTTAAAAACATTCAACAGAAAGAAAATACTTTATTTGCAAACCTGCAATGTTTCAGCAGTCTCCAGCTCCATGCAAAGTACTTAGCTTATCCATTGAGTTGTTAATTGTTCTTTGACATAAGATAAGCAGGGCTTCGCTCACGCTGTGGTTAAAAACAAGATGTGGAAAAGCTGCCTACAAACTTCAAGTCTTTTGAAGTGAACTTTGAGTCACCCGATGTGAAGAGGCAGCTTTTCCGGGTCTTTGTTTTTGCTCTCTCTCTTGCAAGCAAGAATATGTGGTGATGATGGAGTAGCGCCTCCCAGTTTGGGAACCTCTGATCTAGATCCATTTCAGTGTAGTTTCCAGCTGAAGTTTGGCACTGAAACAGCTTTGGTCACTTTGATGGATGACTTATGCTGGGAGAAAGAAAAGGGGAGTATGCCCCTGCTAATTCCCCTGGACCTCTCAGTGGCTTCTGCACAGTATCTTTCTGGATGATTTGTCTAGGATCACTGTACTCCAGTGGTTTCATTCCTCTAGATGGTATTTCCAGAACTTGGAGGTTGCTGTTCTGTTCTGTGGCTGTTGCACTATCATGTGTGGCAGGGCTTTATTTTGTTCCCTTGCTGTTTGACACCTAAATGAAACCATTGAGTGTGGTAATCCATTGATTTGGAGTGTGGTGCCTTCAGTATGTGATCTCTTTCTTTCACTTTTTCATCTAATTCAGCTGAAGTGTTGTAAATCACAGGATGAAAATTCAATAAATAATAATACAAAATTATGCCAAATGCATGTAAGAGCAGAGCCATTGACCAGAAGTGGGTGCAGTCCCTTTCCCCACTCTGTGAACTTTCTGATAAATGTGTGCTTCCATGTAGGTCACAGCGAGGTTATACATTTTGAAGATTTTTCTGCAGGGATGTCAGGGGAAGCAGGAGTTAAAAACTTCTTTCTGTTTCTTGAAACAGGAAGTAGAATCTTTTGTTCTCCAAAATATTATTTTATTCCATTATTTCTTTCTGCCTGTCTATCTAGTATAATTCCCAAGTATGATCCCTGTTTATAAAAACACAGTGGTTTAGCATTTTTATAACTTTTATGGTCAGATCCTAAACACTCGTTATGCCTCTGAAATGCGTTTTCCAGTGGCGTAGTGTTCCAGTGGCAGAGTGGGAATGAAGCTGAAGCAGAGTGAAGCTGAAGCAGAATTTAAAACTTTAAGTGTACAGTATTGCCTGAAACAGGTTAAATTTAAAGACAAGCTTGGGCTAAGTAGGTCCCACCCTTAGAGGCCAGTCTTTTCAAGCAATCAGGTAGGCAGGGGGTGGAGCTGCATAAGAGTATAAACTGAGGCCTGTCTGCGAGTGAGCCTTTTCACGAGCAGTGAGTGGCCTCCTGGGATGAAGTGCCTCACTGGGACAAAGTGCCAAGGTAAGAGAAGACACAGCGAGTTGAGCAGCTGGGCGAGGAGAAGGGGCAGAAACTGGACAAGTGAAGCCTGGGAGCTGATTCTAAAGAGAATTGCAGCCCAATTCTAAAGAGAATTGCAGCCCAAGACTAAACAGGTCTACTCTGAGTAGGACCAGAGTTTACTTGAGAGTAGAAGCCCAGGGCAGACACCAGAGTCTACTTTAGAGTAGGAGTCCAAAACAAACAAAACAAGAGGAGGATAAAAGAAGGGGAGAAAGCAGGCTAAACTGAAACTTAAGCAGAGGGAAACTGAAACTGAAGCAGAGTGAAGTTGAAGCAGAATTAAAAACTTTAAGTGTACAGAATTGCCTTAAACAGGTTAAATTTAAAGACAAGCTTGGGCTAAGTAGGTTCCACCCTTAAGCCCGAGGCACACCAACCATGTTCTCCGTGCGGCGCGCACGTCGCTCAGGCTGTGTTGCCGCACGCAACGCACGCTAGGGGGCTGGATGGAACGTTAGCATGTCACACCAGATTGCAGCCGTGCTAGGGTTGCAGGAAGCAGTGGAGGAGCGAGCGAGCGAGGAGCGAGCAGGGGGAGGGGAGAGAAGAGGCCAGGACTAGTGAGGGCTGGGGACCTGCACAGAAGAGAAATGCATCTGTTTCATATGTGTGTGTGTGTGTGTGTGCCACAATATAAATGGCAGTAGGGTTGTTGCAAGATAACAGGAAACAGGTTATCTTGTTGACTGTGTGCTCTTGGAAGCATCTGGTGGGGCCACTGTGAGATACAGGAAGCTGGACTAGATGGGCCTTTGGCCTGATCCAGCCAAGGCTCTTCTTATGTTCTTAGGTAAGTAAAACTATTTTTTACTTACCTCTCAGTAGGCTGCCTGGCTGACAATGGGTCTACTTGGACCTGTACCAGCTGTTTTGATGGTGCAAACCTGAGAAGAGTCGGGGGTGGTCCAGGCTGGAAAGGGGATATAGGAATTCGGCATGTGCTTCTGCCGCCGAGATCCTCCCCAGCTCACCCTGTGCCTGGCCCAATCCCTGCTCCGATCTTCCCCTTGCCCACCCCCGTTGCCACTGTGCTTGCCCTGATGGTTGTCTGGGATCCGCTGGCGAATGTGCAGAGTCTCCAGTTGTTTGCAACGGTGGTAGGGCACAGCGGTGGCATGCCTTTCGTGCTGCTGTAACAGGACTTATGGGAGCGGATCGCAAGATGCACTGCCATAGACCCCGCATTGGATCTAGCCATTAGTCCCTGCATCCCACTCTGAAGACCATTGTGAATGAGGGAACCTGCTTTGTACTCCTTGGAAGCTGGCAACATTAATGACATTATTTCAAAGTTGTCAAGCTGTATTGGTAACTTTTAGGTATGAGACAGTAAAAGAGAAAAGTATAATATATACTATCTACCTTTATTGAGCATTTTTTTTTGGGTTTTTTTATTTTCCTTGTGTCTTAATGTTTTTCAAGACAGAGAAAATTATTATAATGGAAAGAGTAAACTGCAGATATATTGGCCTAAAACCACAAAACTGAGAGAAGATAGTAGTCATACAAACCTTTCTGTGAATTCTCATACTATCTGTGAGAATTTTCTTATTAGCATTATTCATTTTCTTTTGCTTAAATGGTTCCTTGGTATTCAAGATCCAACAGGTTTTGGCTTGTTTTGTTTAATATTGTATAGAAAATGAAAGCTTGCAGATACACACACGTTACTATCTATAAATATTAATACTGTCAGAGTCTTGTCTTGTAATTTTTTCTCCTTTTCTGAAATATACTATTATTCAATATATGTTTATCTGTAATTATCCCTGCTAAGAGGCATCTTTTAAGTGGTGGTTCATGGTTCTCTTATATTTATATATGAAGATATGTATGAAAAATATGCAGGATAAAAATACATGAATTACAAGTCCATTGGTAAACCAAATGACCTTTTTTAAAAAAATACATATCTGAGCTTTTCAGTGTTCATAGTGCTTTGCATACTTAGCATGATGTAATCCTATGTATAAAACCTATGTCAGTATTATTATCCCCCTGTTGTAATGAGAAGTAACTGAACCTGATGGAGAAGGGCTTACCTCAGCCTTCTAGTGGGTTCATGACAAGTTGAGATTCAAACTGGTGCTTTCCTGATTCATCGCTCAGTCATTTGGCCCCTATGCTACACAAGCTCTGTAGAACCAATTAAGGATTCAATCATGTACGCCTCTACTTGATGCGTCTAAGTATAACCGAACGCAGTGGTGTGTACGTCTGAGTAAACGTATGGGACTGTGAAGTCTATGAACTGCAGTTTGAGTGGGTTATAATTAGATTTTTAGAAAGCTAGTAAAATTATTGTAGTTCAGTCATTTGGAAGTGGTAATTTCTGAATCAGTTGGTAAGATACATTTTAAGTATCAAAAGTATTGATAAGATTTTCTTCTTGCTTTTATTTACTTAGAAAAAGAAGCCCATCAATATCCAGAGATCAGAACAGAAGGTACAACCAACTCGAGGAGAAAGACAACTATTCACAGTATGCAACGTCAGACAGTGCAATGCCAAGATCACCATCAGATTATACAGATAGACGATCACAACGTGGATCTCAGTTATTTGAAGAACCTGAACTTGATGACTACAGGGATTCCAACAGAAGAAGTCGTAGACATTCAAGGGAATATCCCTTAGGTGATGATGATGTGCAGAATAGAGAAGAATATGAAAGGCAAAGGCGGGAAGAGGAGTACCAAGCACGCTATCGAAGTGATCCTAATTTGGCTCGTTATCCTGTTAAACCGCAACCATATGAGGAACAAATGCGTATTCATGCTGAAGTGTCCAGAGCACGTCATGAACGAAGACACAGTGATGTTTCTTTGGCAAATACTGAGTTGGAAGATTCCCGGATATCTATGATGAGAATGGAACGGCCATCAAGGCAAAGGTCTGCATCTGAACGTAGAGCTGCCATGGACCAACGTTCATATTCAATGGAAAGAACTCAGGGACTAAGTCCCAGTCGTCAGAGGACCACAAATCATAGCCCTCCAACACCTAGGAGGAGTCCAATTCCTTTTGATAGGCCAGATATGAGACGGACTGATTCATTAAGAAAACAGCACCATTTGGATCCCAGTTCGGCTGTACGGAAAACAAAACGTGAAAAAATGGAATCCATGTTAAGAAATGATTCCCTAAGTTCAGACCAGTCTGAGTCAGTTAGACCCCCACCACCAAAGCCTCATAAAACAAAAAAGGGTGGTAAAATGCGTCAGGTTTCATTGAGCAGCTCAGAAGAAGAATTGGCCTCTACTCCGGAATATACCAGCTGTGATGATGTAGAAATTGAAAGTGAAAGTGTTAGTGAGAAAGGTAAGACTTTTTCCATGTGTTTCTTAGATAGTGACCAATAGATAATGGGCATCCTTTTTCTACTGTAGTTTCCAAACTTGATTACAAACAGTGATGCTTGAATAATGTCCTTTGATTTTTCATTTTTCATAGTGACTTTTTAGTGGAGGTGAATTCTATAGACAGATTTTGCTTCTAATTATTTTCTTTATAATTAACAGAAAAGGTCTCTCTATTGCAAACCCTTTTTTAAATTC
Source organism: Plestiodon gilberti rubricaudatus (assembly GCA_026170595.1). NCBI lineage: Eukaryota > Metazoa > Chordata > Lepidosauria > Squamata > Scincidae > Plestiodon > Plestiodon gilberti. The sequence continues at coordinate 22,105,030 of JANXHW010000004.1, read as the reverse complement.
TTCAAATATTTGGTGGTTTGGTTTGGGTATTTTTTGTGTGTGTGTGTGACATATGACTCTCTTGATCAAAGTAGTTGGCTCAAGGCACAAAATAGCCAACAGACTAAGGACCAAACTACACATTTTATTTATTTATTACATTTATTTCCCACATTTTTTCCATGATGGAATTCAAAGCAGCAAACATGGGTTCTACAGACAGTCTCCCATTCAGGCACCAACCAGACCTTCTTAGCTTCAACAAGGTGGCAGCATAATATGTCCTCAGATAACGCTCTGAGACCGCATGACATAGTCCCCCATGACACAGGAGATATGTGATCAGATATCCAAACTTTATTTTTCTAACTTAAAAGCATTCATGGGAAAGGGGTAAATTGGATTGGAGCAGCAGTGCTGGAGAAGGGAAGTGTTTAAATCTTTGTGCCTGTGCCATTTTCCCTGATCGAAATATCCTCCCCCAACCCTGAATCTGCTAGCCCTGCTACAGAAAAAAGGAAGGTATGACTACTATGACAGTATTTTTCTCCCAGTAGTGCTAATAGTGGCTTCTGTAAGAGACGGTACTTTTCAGCCCAATCTTATGCAGAACACGCTTTATGGAGTCGCAAATGGCAATCTGGAAGCGCGCATAGCCCTGCGCTTCCAGACCATCACCAGAGACATGTGGAGGCCCCACACATGACAATGGGGATAATAAGGCCCTCTGACCAAAACATGGGATTGGGCACTCTGACCTCAGTAAGTAAGTGGGGTGGATGTAACGGGGGAGGGCTGGGGCATGTTGGGAGGCATGGGTGACTTGAACCGGATACTATCCCCTCCAGAGTGAGCCGACATGCCCCCTTTGTCTCCTCGGTCTTGCGCCATCTAAAGAGCTGGAGAAGGTCCGAGGACACCCATTGGCAGTCAAGGGGCTTATTGAGGGGTAAGGGAAAATATTTTCCCTTTTCCCCTCCCAAGCTTCCCAATCGCTCTTCCCCCGCTATAGCAAGCATCACAGCCTTTGGTGCGGCTGCATGCATTGGTGGGAAAAAACATGGGATTGGGCACTTTGACCAGGAAAATGGAATTGGAGGAAAGCATTGAACATCCACCTCCAGCACTGCTGCCCTGATTGTATTCACATCCGCCATGCTTTTAAGTTTTTTTTAAAAAAAGAAATCCACTCACGAATCTTCCATATTACATGTAATTTGGACCTTGGGTGACAGTTAAAACAAAACAATAACAACAGAAGAACATGACAAGAACATTTTGTAGAAGATTTTCTTCTGTTATTCTTGTACATGGAGAAAGATTTGGCTACTGTTGGATAAACACATGGTGTATTTGATTCTTAGGATGGTGATGATAAGTAACAATGGTTCATAATTGTATGTTTGTATACATGTGTGTTTATACACATACACATATCACTTTGCAGAGATGACAATATTGTAGCTTGTCAGAGTGTTCATGTCACTGTGTGAAAGATGCTGTGATGCTGCTTTCCTTTGGTGTAAGCAAATGCTTGTGCTAAAGTGACATTCTACACTAGAGAAGTGGTGTTTGCTGTGCTCCATTTTTCTCTGAAAACCCGCAATCTCTCCCTACTACTAAAATAATGAGTGGAAGTGCTGATCTGCTAGCTTTTTGTATTCTCAACAAGACACCATTAGTGGCCTCTCTCTCTGTTAAAGTGAATCATGTAGAGACTGAATTGGATTTTTGACACTTAAGTAATCAGAAGGTGCCAAGCAAAATCCTAGTGCTTTGGTGCAAATAGTCTCCTTTTGCCAAAAGTGGGACCTTAAATCAAATCCTTTGAGTTGCCAGCTTTCATACTTTTAGCCCAATCCTAAGTATCTTTACTTGAAAGTAAGAAAGACTCTTTTCCAGGTAATCATGCTTAGGATTGTACCAGGTCATATTTCTTCCATATAGCTGTCTAGTGTAAAATACATTTAACTGGTTACACAGGCCAACACACATTTTGCATTTTTAAAAGTGTGACCTATTCTTGGATATATTTGGGGTGCCAATTTCAAAAATGGCATCGTTTTTGCCATATTAGCTCTAGTTTTGAGGGTACAGCATTGCCACCTCATAATGAGTCATGCAGCTTCCTTGTGAGGAAGCCATGGCTTCAGCATCCTCACGAGAAAGCTGCTTGACTCTCATTATGAGGTGGTGATGCTGTACCCCCATAACTAGAGCTAATCTGGAGGTTTAATAGTCATTTTCATATTCAGCAACCCAAACAACATAAAGGTAACTTGGTTTAACAAAAAAAGTCAAAATTTGTTGTCCAGTATTATTAAAGGCAATTTAGGCTGCAGTGCTGTGCACACTTACCTGGGATTAAGCCCCATTGAACACAGTGGGATTTAATTCCAATTAATCATGCACAGAATTACACAGAACAAATATAAAGTCAGACTTGTACTAACAGCGCAATCCTAACCAACTTTCCAGCGCTGGTGCAGCCACATTGCAGCCCTGAGGTAAGGGGAAGAGGTCTCCATGACTTCCCCTGCACTGCAAATGCAGTGTGCGCCCTGTTGGCACGGCTACACCGGTGCTGGAAAGTTCGTTAGGATTGCACTGTCAGAGATGATGTTCTTTTTATTATACGGAAGCAAGTGATCCTTTTTTAATCTCTAGTGCAGGGTTGTTAACTAATATTTTCCCCACACCACGGCCTATATTTCCACTTTTCAAATGATCATGCCACATGTGCATTCTCTCAGGGGTATCTCTAGGGTTGGTGCCACCTGGGGTGAGATCTCATGGTGTCACACCCATGGACCTCCTCCCATACCAGACCACATGATGTGGAGACCTGGGAAATGCAATCCCCACGCGAGTCATGACGGGTATTGGTAAAAACCCATTTTCTACCAGTGATGCATTTTTGTACCACCAGTAACAAATAGAATAGAAAGTCATTTTGGTGTCACCCCTCCCTGGGGTGATACCAGGGGTGGTCCACCCCCCGCCCTCCCTAGTGATGAAGAAAAAACAAGACTTAGGTGCTAGCTAGAGTCTCAGCAAGGTTGCAGAGACTCTAGCAACAAGACTTGCAAGCCTAACCAACAAGACTTAGGTACTAGCTAGAGTCTAGCTAGTACCTAAGTCTTGTTGGTCAGGCTTGCAAGGAAGCTGCACGCTCGGGACTTTTGAAGAAAAAAACACTGCTCTGCACTTGATGTACTACAGACTGGCAGTGTTACATTGAGGGTTAAAGTACAGAAATACCAACCCATAGGTACGCACAAGTCTCTGCAACCTTGCTGAGACTCTAGCTAGCACCTAAGTCTTGTTGGTCAAGCCTGAAAGGAAGCTGCACACTCAGGACTTTTGAAGAAAAAAACGGAGGTTTCTCCTAAAAGTAAGTGCCTGGGGGGGCTGTGGAGGGTGCAGAGGGGCGCCGGCCCTCGGGGGGCGGCCCTCAGGGGGGCCCTGGCCCACAGGGGTGCGGGGGGCCTCTGAAAACCACGGAGGGGGCGTTCGCCCCTTTCCGCGGTTTCAGGTATCCACGGTGGGGACTGGAACGTATCCCCCGCGGATACGGCGCCCCCCTGTATTTTAGTGTACATTAGCTACTTTTTTGGTATGTGAAACTAGTCTTAAAGTACAGAAATACCAACCCATAGGTACGCACAAGTAAACACACAGCTGTAGTTGTTACAGCTGTGTGTTTACTTGTGCGTACCTATGGGTTGGTATTTCTGTACTTTAACCCTCAATGCAACACTGCCGGTCTGTTGTACATCAGGTGCAGAGCAGTGTTGAACCATACCAGCTAATACAGGTAAAAACCTGCTATAGCCTATAGCTGAGCTGTAAGAAACTGCATACGATCCAGTGCAGTGTTATTACTTTGCTTTCCCCATCTCACTATCTTCAGTGTACCACTTGACCCTTCCACCCGCTTCATGCCATACTAAAACCACCATTGGAACCAAAAGCTGTCACCTTCCCCCTTAAGGGGCAGGGACAGCATGGCGGTGGTGCCAATCCCAGGGATTGCTGCTGGCGCTGAGAAAAAAGTTTTAAAATGTGATTTATGCACTTACCGGGGGTCCTGGAACCCTCCGGAGGGGTTTGGGGAGGCATGTGAACCTCATATAGGCCTCCCCGAACCTTCCAGAGGGCTCCAGGACCCCCGGCAAGTGCACAAATCACCTTTGTTTCCTGGCGCCGGCGGCAATCCCAGAGATCACCGCCACTGTCCCCGCCCCCACAAGCACTGAAAAGTTCTCCCTGCCTTGCGTGGAGAACTTTTTGAGAACTTTGAGAGAACGCCTAGTGATCTATAGTGAAAGTATATTGAGTTGCATGACTACATTGTGGTTGCTTCCATATCTGTTATGATAATTTAAAGTGTTCTGGCAGCCCAGTTGATTGGCTGTGAGGAGGAAGTGCCTGCGCTGGCCCTTCCTCATTTCCTCCCTCTTCACTGGCCAATTGGGCATGTTCCCATGCAACAGCCCTGTATCACAGGGCCTCCAGCTTGGGAGTAAGTTGGGACTGGTGGGCATGGCTCCTTTTCTTTCTACCCTGTAACAGTGCAATCCTATGCATGTCTATTCAGAAGTAAGTTCCATTGTGTCCAGTTGAGCTTACTCCCAGGAAAGTGGGTATCGGATTATAGCCTAAGGGTGGCAACAGTCCTAGGGCAAAGCAGGGTGCTTCTAGATTGCCGCACACAAAGATGCAGGCTGGGAGCAAGGCAAGACTGGTTTGAGTCTGGGCAAGGGGCTTCCCCTAACCAGCAAGGCATTAAACTTTTGCGAGACTGCCCAAAACTCCCATGGCAGGAACACAAGAAGGGGAGAGGCAGCTCCAGAACCCACTCCAGCTATTCTACACTCCACTACACCCACTCCAGCTATTCTGCTGTGGGTGGTTGCTATCTACCCACCCACAGCAACAGCAGGAGATAGGCAAGGAACACCTCATCTGCATTTAACACCTCACATCACCGCAGATAGGTGCACCTGGTTGGGAGGCTGTAACATGTGGACCTATCAGAGGGAGCACTGCATGGGCAATCACTGGGCTGGCATGTGACACAGGGCGTCTACTGCAGCAGCCCACCCATCTAACCACACCCACACATACCCCATTCCCTTTGCTGTATTATTGACACCTGCTGGCATGGCAATAGTATGCTGCCCTCTCCATCGCCCTGCAACTGTCTGCTGTGCACCATGATAGCAGAAGGCAGGGGGCTCATGAACATAGAGAAGTGTCCCCCTATTTGGAATCCAAGGAATCAAGAGGGAGGATGTTCCTCCCCTGCAGAGTCTCACTCTGAGCCCAGCTGAAATAAGAGACAACTAGGGTGGGAAGAAGGCTCTTATAGTGCAATCCTGTCTAAATTTAGACAGGTGTTACAAATGTGCTGGAAACCACGTTTGCAGCACCTGAGTAAGCAGTGCCGACGGAGAGGCCTGCGCCACTCTGCTGGCGCCATAGAACAGTGGAGTGCCACGGAGGAGAGGTAGGTGCCTGGGGTAGGGGGTGGGGGTGTGGCGTTCTGGGGGTGGTGGATTCACCCACCGGGTCGGGGGGGGGAGGGATTGGTGTCGACACACTCCGCCAATCCTATCCCTGCTTCCCATGCCTGGCCGGCATTACACGGCCAGCTCAAATGTGTGCCAGCAAAATAGCTAGCACACTTTTGAATAGACCCATGGGGGGGGGGGCTGGGACTCTACTCAGGGTAAGTGGACAAATGTCCCTTAACCCCAAGGAGGCCTACGGCTGTGCCGGTGCAAGCCCAATCCTACTTCAGAAGTGGTGGACGCCTTATTTGCACCACTGCATCCTGCTAGACAGAATTGGGTTGTTAGTAATCTACATCAGCGGTTCTCAACCTTTGTCGCCAGGTGCACCACATGTCATGGTCAAATTTTCTGAAGTATCTCCTGCGCCAATAAACAAACAAACAAATAGATTTTTAAAGACTGTTTCACACTGAATACTGGTGTGTGTGTGTGTGTGTGTGTGTGTGTGTGTGTGTGTGTGTGTGTGTGTGTGTGTGTGTGTGTGTGTGTGTATCTTGTGTATCTATATCTTATATACCAGGGGTGGCCAAACTGCGGCTCCTGAGCCATATGCGGCTCTTTGACGCATAATGTGCGGCTCTCGGAAATATGTTGGCTGAGCTCCTTTTTTCATCACAATATAAAAGATAAATAAGAAATTTTCATGCTTTATAATTATTCACCAGGTATAAACTGAGAGTCCACTGGATTAAAATACAAGTTTAATGTTCACGGTGAGTAAATATATTTAAGAATTTAAATGCTTCTTAACTATTGTGGCTCTCAAACATCTGAAGTTTATCGTATGTGGCTCTTACATTAAGCAAGTTTGGCCACCCCTGTTATATACAGTCAGTTCTCTCTTATCTGTGAGGGGCAGAATTGCCACCTATCTTTCTGTATCTGCGGTCTGTTCGCCATTGTTCTCACGGATGTGTACTTAGCTTTTTTTGTGGGTTCGCCTTGCTTTGGGAGCAAATTTCCCTACCTTGCTGCATTTACTGTAAGAGGTAATCTCTCTCTTCTAGAGTTGTGTGTGTGTGTGTGTTTTCTGTTGAATTCAATTTGCGTGTGTGTGTGTGTGTGTGTGTGTGTGTGTGTGTGTGTTTTCTGTTGAATTCAATTTGCAACACAGTGGGAACTGTTTGTGCTCTCTCTGGACTGACAATACCTTTTATATTTGCACAATGTTAGGAAGAAGTAATAATTAATTTGCTAGAGTTAGGTATTGTTCCATAACAAAGAGCCAATGTGGTATACTGGATGCTGCCCCCGCTATCACCCAGCCCATAGACTTCAAGGTAAGATTTAGGTTCACAAAGTTCATATAGTGTATGGCGAAGAGGGTCCCCTGGAACCAAACCCCATTTTTCCCATAGGCTCAATGATTTAGTATCCACTAGGTTTTCAAGGAACCTAAATCTAATGGATAACGAGAACTTACTATATGACTGACAGCCCAATCCTAACCAATTTTCCAGTGCCAATGCAGCCCCGATGTATGGGAACCAATATTCTTTAACCTTGAGGAGGCCTCTGTGACTGTTCCTCCCACCGCAGAATGCAGTGTGTACTCTGTTGGCATGGCTGCATCAGCACTGGACATTTGGATAGGATTGGGCTATAAGTAAGTTAGGGCTACTTCCCATGTTTCCCCAAAAATAAGACCGGTTCTTATATTAATTTTGGCTCCCCATAAACACGATAGGTCTTATTTTCAGGGGAGGTCTTATATTTATGAGTGCCAGCAAAAATCACGCAAAATTTTTTATGTACAACCTTCAGATCAGAGGATGAATTCACAGCAGCTAAAATGGGAGCCTGGGGGCTTGCTGCAGCCTCGGGCCACCTACCCATCTCCCCACCCCCCCTCGGAGCGCGAAAGCCAGAAAACCATTCTTTCAAAAAGCCACACAAGGGGAGGTGGGGGGAAGAAATGGGGCTGTTCTGCCCTGTTAAGGAATCGGGCTAACCCAGGAGCTAGTGGGGATATGAAGCGTTCTTCTTCACCTTGCCTTCTCTCCTGCTCTCTGGCTCTCTGCGTGTTAGAAGGAGGCTGCTGCGCTGCTGCCAGCAGGCACGCGGTTGTCAATAGTGTTGTCGGGCGGAGCTGAATGCGAGCACACCCCGGGACTAGGCCGCACAGGGCGGCAATGACGGAGGAGGCAGGGGAGAGCTCACAACGGGAGGCGGCAACACGAGATCCGCCCAGTGTTCGTCGGCAGTCCTGTTCCCTTTCCCCTCAGATCTCCAGCCGTGCGACCAGATGGCCACCGCTAACTGAGGCCCCTCGCACTGATTGTGTACAGGCATGGTAGGTCTGAGATGATGGGAGGGGGGAAGACAAACGAAGGGAACCTAGCAGGCTGGTAGAAGGAAAAAAGGCGATGATCTGCAAGGAAAAAAGCTGAGCTCACAGGGCTGTATGAAAAGGCAGTCGGATGCAGTCACGCTTTTGAGGTTCAGTACAATAAAACCTTGGATTGCAAGTAACTTGATGTGCGAGTGCTTTGCAAGATGAGCAAAATTGTTTTATAAGTTTTGACTTGATAAACGAGCAAGGTCTTGCAATACGAGTACATTGTGTTCTGCAAGAGATCTCTGTGTGTGTCTGCAGAGGAATAGCAGCGTCTCCCAGGCTCAGCTCATTAACAAGCTGCTTTCCCCCTCTCATGTCCCTGCCGTTTTGCTTTTGCAAACCTAGCTCATTAACCAGCTGTTCTCCTCCCCCATCCCCCTCCTCCCCCATCCCCCTCATGTCCCTGCCTCTTGCAAAAACTTTTACTCTGCAGAACAAGGCTCCGGTTCTGCAGATCGGACTTTGCAAGAGGCATGGACATGAGGGGGAGGGGAAGGGGGAAGAACAGCTTGTTAATTAGCTAGGTTTGCAAGAGCAAAACTGCAGGGACATGATGGGGGAGGGGGGAAAGCAGCTTGTTAATGAGCTGAGCCCAGGAGATGCTATTGTTCCTCTGCAGACACACACAGAGATCTCTTGCACAATAACGAATCATTTGAGTTTCCATTATTTCTTATGGGGAAATTGCTTTGATATAAGAGTGCTTTGGATTACAAGCACGTTTATGGAACGAATTATGCTCGCAATCCAAGGTTTTACGGTACAGTAGAGTGCCGGCGGCCGCGGCACAAATCTCTGTAATCACTCACACTAGGTCTTACTTTCAGGGGAGGTCTTATTTTGGGGGCAACACGATACATACTATTAATGAGATGGCTGAGCCTAAGCATCTGGAGCCTAAGCATGCACTCCTATCCAGTGGCGTCGCTGGAGGTGGGGTGGAACGCTAAGTTCCGCACTGTGCTGAACCTCCATTACCTCACCGGCACGAGGCAGTCCCGCTCATTCGCCTTTGGAGTCATTCAGTGGGGTGAAGGCAACGCACAGGGAGTCTCCTGCACGTTGCCTTCACCCCACTGAAAGACTCCGAAGGCGAGGGGGCGGGGCCGCCTCGTGCCGGTGAGTAATGGAAGTTCTGCGCTGTGCGGAACTTAGTGTTCCGCCCCCCTCCAGCGACGCTACTGCTCCTATCAGTTTTGAGGAAGCTCAGTCTTTCTTAGTATGACTTCTCTGTATCAACTGGCCAAACAGCCTCCCCTTCAACCTCTTGCAGCTACACTTTCAGGAATGTACTCATTTCCCTGAAAGGAGCAGTACAATTTGAAGCACTGATTTTTTAAGAAACCCCCCCCCCCCCAACAAATGTATAATGCAGCCTTGCAGGTTTTTAAAGAAACTCCTCCAAAGTCCCATCAATCTCTCAAAGTATAATGTAGCCACAATAATGTTTTTAAACATAATGCAAAAGCCCAAATAGTTGTATGTATGTATGTATGTATGTATGTATGTATGTATGTATGTATGTATGTATGTATGTATGTATGTATGTATGTATGTATATGTACAGTGGAACCTTGGATTACGAGTAACTCGGTTTGCGAGTGTTTCGCAAGACGAGCAAAAAGTTTTAATAAATTTTGCCTTGATACACGAGCAAGGTCTTGCATTACGAGCACTCACTGCAATCCTGCCGTTGTCAGCTTTCGCCTCTCACTCCCTGCAGTTCCCTGCTGCTGCCTTCGGGCGTCGCCTCCCTTCCTGCCAATCACCACCTCCTCAGTCACCTCCTGCTGCACGCTCCCTGCTGCTGCCTTGGGGAGGCTGCCTGATCGAGCTGCCCGTCGCCTCCCTTCACAACAAAGCCCCTGCCCTCGGTCAACACCCCCCTCCCCGGGTGAGGCCGGCAGTTCCCGACGTCCCTCAGGGACGTAGCAGCCCGATGCCGAGCTGCGAGGACGCCGCCACACGTCACGTGCTAATGTGTAGTAGGCCAGGCTTCTGCACGAGATACATTGGGGGGAAAATAACACGCACGTCCTTTGCCAGGTAAAAGCACAACGGTTTTAAAGGGGACCACGGGGTGGGGTGGGAGGGTTACATTGCTCAGCAGGAGCGACTCAGGCAGAGTTTGGGGAGCGACAACGGGCCCATTTCAACTGCAGCCTTGGCTTTGTGCTTGCGCCCCACCGTTCTTGCGGCCCGCACCGCCGCAAGCTCTTCCCAGCCCTTTCCATTCTGGCCATTCTGGGATGGCTATTTTGGGTTTGGGGAATGTATTTTCCTGAACAACAAATAGTCCCTGAAATGCTGGTCAGTTTGGGGGAGTTTTGAGAGGCTTACTGGTGTTGGTGTTTGCTTGCGCCCCACCATTCTTGCGCCCCGCACCGCGTGAGCTTTTCCCAGCCCTTTCCATTCTCACGGAGAAAGAGAGCGCTCACACATGTCTCCTCCCAAGTCGTGGGTGATTCTCGCGCGTGCACCCCATTGAGCAGGCAGGCTGGTGGGGGTAGTGCCTTGCGCGCACGGAGTAGCTGTTGGATGGCTGGTGGAAAAAAGAGAGGTGATTGCTCGCCGCCTCCCCTCTCCTCTCCCTGCTGTTGAGGTACCATGGCAGAGGGGGCCATGAAAAGGCAGCTTTGAAAGGGGGTGGTGATGGCCGTTGCTGCTGCTTCTGCCGCCGCCGCTGGGCACCTGTCTCCAGCTCCCTTTCCCTCCTCCGTTCAAAGCTCCTGCCAGGCAAGGCAGAGGAGGGAAAGGGAGCTAGAGACAGGTGCCCGGCGGCGGCGGCAGCAACAGCAACGGCCATCACCACCCCCTTTCAAAGCCGCCTTTTCATGGCCCCCTCTGCCATGGTACCTCAACTGCGGGGAGAGGAGAGGGGAGGCGGCGAGCAATCACCTCTCTCTTTTCCACCAGCCATCCAACAGCTACTCCGTGCGCGCAAGGCACTACCCCCACCAGCCTGCCTGCTCAATGGGGTGCACGCGCGAGAATCACCCACGACTTGGGAGGAGGCATGTGTGAGCGCTCTCTTTCTCCGTATGTATGTATGTATGTATGTATGTATGTATGTATGTATGTATGTATGTAATAATTATTGATGCGGAGTAGGGAAAGGGAAGGTAAGTTAGCAACAGACAGGGCAAGGCAGGAAAGGAAAGGGGCTTTTAAAAGCTTTTTAAACCCAGCCCCCCCTTCCCGCCATTACCTTTGTTGTGTTTCAAGCCTCTGTCTTGCTTTAACAAAAGATCTGCTTCTGTGTTTTAACTAGCACAGAAGCAGACAAGCTGACTGAATGGTAGAGAGGCTCTGCCAAATTAACAGAAAGCAGTTCCAGTTCCTGCTGGAAGGCACCGTTGGGGGGCTTTTTAACTTCTGATTGGAAAAGCAGATAAGGACCAGCCTGCAGCGTATATCGGCGGTTGCGCAAAGTACTACTGGTGATACGTGATCACTGGTTGAGAGCCCCTGATCTACATTAATGTGGGTGTGTTTTTGTAAGAAGCATGGTGAAAAAGTTTAGAGATAACTGAAGTTAGTGAATCTCGGAGGATGAAAATTTAGCTGTGATTTGAGTGACTATTTATTTATTTATTTATTTATTTATTTACAATATTTCTATCCCGCCTTTCTCCCCAAAGGGACCCAAGGCGGCTTACACAAAAATAAAATACAAAAATACAAAAAATACAAATAGATAATTACTTTTTAAACAGCAAAAAAAAAAGTTAATAAAAACATCTAAAATTGATTAAAAAATTACATTTAAAACAAGATCATAAAAACAGCAGCACCCCACCCGTACCAGCAAGATGTTAAAAAGGCAAAGGCTCAGAAGGCTTCTTTGAACAAGAAGGTTTTTAGGCCTCGTCGAAAAGTGTCCAAGGAGGGAGCAGTTCGTAAGTCAAAGAGGAGGGAATTCCATAAGGTTGGTGCCACTACTGAGAAGGCCCTATTTCTGGCCGCCGCCCCTCGCACCTCCCTGGGCGACGGCACCCGCAAAAGTGCCTTCTCTGATGATCTAAAGAGACGGCCGGACTATATAGAAGTAGGCGGTCTCTCAAATATCCTGGCCCCAAGCCGTATAGGGCTTTAAAGGTCAAAACCAGCACTTTGAATTGGGCCCAGAAACGAATCGGCAGCCAGTGCAGCTGTCGGAGGAGCGGCCCAACAGAGTCGAACCGCCAGCTCCAGTGACCACACGGGCCGCCGCATTCTGCACTAATTGCAGTTTCCGAACCATCTTCAAGGGCAGCCCCACGTAGAGCACGTTACAATAATCTAGTCGCGACGTCACCGTGGCATGGATCACCGTGGTCAGGTCTGCACGATCCAGGTACGGTCGCAGCTGGCGCACCAGCCGAAGCTGGGCAAAGGCCCCCCTGGCCACAGCCGCCACCTGGGAATCCAGGAGCAGCAGCGGATCCTGGCGGACCCCCAAGCTGCGGACCTGCTCCTTCAGAGGGAGTGCAACCCCATTCAGAGCAGGACGATACTCTAGTACCTGCATTGTGGATTTCCGGACCAGGAGAACCTCTGTCTTGTCCGGGTTTAGTTTCAGCTAGTTAGCCCTCATCCAGGTCCCAGCCACCTCCAGGCAGCGCTCCAGAACCTCAACAGCCACCCTGGAATCAGGTGGAAAGGAGAGATAGAGCTGGGTGTCATCAGCATATTGATAGCACCCAACTCCAAATCCCTGGATGACCTCTCCCAGCGGTTTCATGTAGATGTTAAATAGCATGGGGGACAGGATTAGGCTTACCATTCGTCCCGGTTTCGCCGGGACCGTCCCGGTAATCGGGTCGATTCCCGGTCCGGTCCTGGGGGACGAATGGGCGCCGCCATCTTTTTTTTAATTTTAAACTTACCGGGCAGCATCTTGGATCACGAAATCTCGTGTGATCCAAGATGTCGGCACCCAAATCTCGTGAGGGCGTGATGCCCTCACGAGATTTGGGCACCGACATCTTGGATCACGCGAAATTTCGTGATCCAAGATGCTGCTGGCGCCCGGGAAAGTTTCAAAAAGAAGAAGATGGCGGTGGCGAGCGGTTGTCCGCCCGCTCTCTCACCGGCATGGAGCCAGTGAGGGAGCGGGCCAACCGACAGCCTGCTTGCCCGCGCTGCGCGAGCAAGCAGGCTGCGACCCCCGGTCTCCCAGCGGCTCCGATGCGGTGCCGCTGGGAGACCGGGCCAGCCAGCCTGCTTGCCCGGGCGGCGCGAGCCTGTTGGAGGCTCGCGCTGCCCGTGCAAGCAGGCTGTGCTTCTCCCGGTGCCGCTGCGAGTCTCGCAGCGGCACCGGGAGAAGCACAGCCTGCTTGCACGGGCAGCGCGAGCCTGCCGGAGGCTCAAGCAGGCTGTGTTTCGCCGGGTGCCTGCTTGCCGCCGGCCCCAGCAGCAGCAGCAGCAGCAGGACAACTAGCAGCAGGACGATCAGCGGCACAGGTAAGTCGCATATTTTTTAAATATTTTTTAAAATAAATATTAATTATTTAATTAAAAAATTCGATCGCGCTTCGCGCAGCAAGGGGGGCAATTTGCGCCCCATTTCTTCCTTAATTAATTAATTCACATTATTTCCCCTATCGGTTATGTGTGTTTGAATTTTTGGTGTTTTTTTCTGGATGTTTTGTACTTTGTGCTTGGTTACTCGTGGTTGATTCTAGTTTGTGCTCGGTTTCTCTCGTTGTTGATTCTACTTTGTGATTGGTTTCTCTCGTTGTTGATTCTACTTTGTGATTGGCTTCTCTCGTTGTTGATTCTACTTTGTGATTGGTTTTGGCTCTTTCTGCTTGGTTTTGCGTTGCTTTTACATTCATTAATTATTTGCCTTGCGGAGGGGGGGGTTATGGGGGGGTGTCCCGGTTTAAAGTTTTTAAAATATGGTAAGCCTAGACAGGATGGAACCCTGTGGCACCCCACACCTGAAGGGCCAGGGTGCCGAACAGGCATCCCCCAGCACCACCATCTGGGACCTATCTGCCAAGTAGGAGTGGAACCACCACAGAACGGTGCCCCCAACCCCCAGCTCGGCCAGTTGGCCCAGAAGGACACCATGGTCGATGGTGTCGAAAGCCGCTGAGAGGTCCAGCAGAACCAACAGGGACGCATTCCCCCTGTCCAGTCCTCGGCGTAGATCATCCACCAAGGCGACCAAGGCCGTTTCAGTCCCAGAGCCCGGCCTGAAACCAGATTGAAAGGGATCTAGACTTTTCTGCTTTATTCAATATATTTCACAAATAAATTTTAGTCGCTTTTTTCTATTTATAGAATAAATTACAGTGTTAACAGTCATTTTAATGTAAACTATTTCCAGTCTTACATTTGATGCCTTAGTGAACATTTCGATTATGATTCTCTTTGAGGGCTTGAGTTATATAATCTGTTTACTTGAAAATTGTTGAATATGTGGACGTCAGTTATGTAATGTGAATTACAGTCATACTGCAGGTTTCATCACAACACTGTATGGCTCTCTTCTATTGTTTGAGGCATTTACTTATTTTATATAAAAAAAATTTCTGTATCAACAGAGAGAGAATCTTTGTACAACATCTCGTTAAAAAAATACCGGTGCGCCACATTAGCATTGATGAGTGCAATGCAAGGTTATTCAAAAAGGATGGTGCAAAAGTAAAGCTGATTTATTCTTAAATGAACTGACATACCACAACTGACATGACATGAAAAGACAGAAAAACTGTCCAAATTTCACATGTACATTACAAATGTTCGATGTGGGCACTTGTGTAGCTACAATGGGGCAAGAGGGGGGGGGGAAACAGCTACGGTCTCCTTGTGAGGAGACCGCGGCTGTCACCTAGGGCATCCCCCCCCATTTATTTGGACTTTATTTATTTGGAGATTTATATACCACCTTTCCCTAGGTAACAAAACCTGGCACTAGAGGTTTTTTTGTGGGGGAGGGGGGAAGTGTTCAAAATTTCTTGATTAAAAATGCAAATAGTGGTGTTATGTGTTTTTATTCAATGCAAATAGTGGTGTTATGTGTTTTTATTCCCATTTTTCATTTTTATTAATTTTTAAATAATTCTCTTTTTAAATAATTTGCTTTTATAATGTTCAAATAGAGATAGACTATATGTGCACTAGATAAGTGACAGTGTCAGCAAATGCAACAATTAAGCATCTATTTTTTTAAAACAGTAGTATTCACAGGGTTGCATTTTTCCTCCATGTCGGTCAATACATGAAGCTGCTGGGGGAGATCATCTGGGAGTTTGGTGCCACCCACAGCTGAAGAAACTGTGGATACTTTAAAGCAAGGGTGGGGAACCGGCGGCCCGCGGGCCAGATCCGGACCCCGGAGCGATCCGGTCCGGCCCGCGCGGGCTTGGACCGGAGGCCGCGCTCACCTCACCCGACTCATTTCAAACCCTCCCGGCTGTTATAGACATGTGCAGAAACAGCCGGGTTGAGAAGGAGTCGCGCGACTCCTGAGCGGTGGGTGGGAGGTAAATTTGCAGGAGGGGGGGAAATCGGCTGGCCTAACGGCCGGCCCGCAGCAAGTTTTCCCTATGGGAAAATGGCCCCCCACCGCAAATAGGTTCCCCGCCCCTGCTTTAAAGTATTCTATATGGCCTTACGCCGTTGGAACTAGCATTCCAGCAGCATAAGGCACTTTACAGCAATTGTAAACGTGACCCATCGTTGGGGGCAGCCTGGCCGACCAGTGTTAGCAGTGGCCCACCAGTAGACCTGTTGCATCCCTCAGTACTAGTAAGTCCGCGCTAGAGGTGCGCAGAACAGTGCAGGGAGACAGGCAGAAGCAGGGAGGAGGTGGGATGGAACGGTGGACAGAATGAGGGTTAGAAGGGGGAATTATCTGATATCCTATTCCTTCCGGGCCTTGATCCACCTTCCCGGATCCATGCAGGAATGGGATGGGATAAAAACCAACCAAATAAATAAAGTGTCCTGGGAGATTGAAATATCCTCCCACCAGGTTTTTTTTCCCCCCAATATATATTTATTTTTTATTAATAAACTACTAAACAAAACAAAACAATAAAACAAAACAATACAACATACTACGAAAGATTACAGCAAACGCGAAGAGTAAATCCTACTTGTATACTATTATATATTTTCTACTTATAATATCTAACTAAGCCTATGTCTCTAATATACTATTCATTAAATCCACATTTCATCACTTCTTCTCTCTCTCTCTCTCTTTCTCTCTCTCTCTCTCTCTTAAAGAATATATAAGCGGTATACAAATATTCACAAAAAGATTAACTATCTTTTACTTTATCTAAAAATCTTAATTCCCGCTTCAGATATTTTAATATATAAAGCCACACCATTTTTCTCCAAATGTATTAAAATAAAAACCTTCCAAATTTTTCTGTTTTTTTTAAATATTCTATATCCCCTTTTTACATAAGATTCTTGAAAACAAATCACATCTTATTTAAGTCTTTTCAAATAATAAAACATTCTTTTTCTTTCATTCACAAAAGGGTTAACTAACTTTTCCTTTATCATCTAAAAGTCTTAATTTCCACTTCAAATATTTTAAATTTATTAAGTCAACCCATTTTTCGTCTTCAATTTTAATTTCCATCATCAAAATTTTTCCATCATTCTTTATATGAGTTTCTTAAAAACAAGTCATATCTTATTTTTTTAATAATAAAACATTTTTTCTTTTTGTATAACTAACTCCAGTAATATTCCCCACAAAAAATATAATCCCTTAATTTTGACAGTTGCCCATTACACCTTCCATCCCTTCCCCTCCTCCTCCTTCCTCTTCTTCTTCCTCTTCTTCTTTCTTTCTCTTCTCTTCCTCCCACCAGGTTCTGAATATTTTTTTAAAGAACTTAGTTCAGACAGATCTCATGCATTTGTCTTCATATAAGAACAGTCACCCACTGCATTTCTTACATTGCATGGCCATTTGACACCTTCATTCACAACTTTGGCTCTTACAGGTAACTATTATTCCTCCTAAAGTCTCCAGTCAACTAAGCATAGCTAGGGTGACTGCTTTAACTATTACTGTTATTCTGAATCATAATTGTACTGTACTTTACATAATAATGGTCACTGACTTTACCTCTTCCATCCCATAGTCCCTTGATTCTACTTCTTGAAACTGAAAATTTCAATTTATTCATCTCATGAACTGGACTCAGTGGCAGCACTATGGGGTGCGGACTGCACCAGGTTACACCCTCCGGGGTGTGTATGACACCATTAGTGGCTAAAATTGTGGAAACCTTGTATTTATTTTATTTTATTTATTTTAAAAGATTTTTATACCGTTTTTCTAAAATTCAAAGCGGTGTACAACAAACATAACAAAACAACTAATACATAATTAAAAAACCCATTAAAACCATCCACAATTAAAATTAAATATTAAAATATAATTACAATTAAGAGAGTACAGAGCAGATTAAAATTGAAAAACATACATGTTGCAGCAGCAAAAAGTAAAAGTATTTATGAATAATACCATCAAGTAATGATATATTGGAAAGGTAATTTAATGCAGAATATAATGAAACAAACCATTTTGAATTATCTGTATTCTATCAAACGTTATGGCCAAATAACTGGGAAAAACGCACACAACTGTAACAAAAAGTGGATTTTCTTAACTCAGAACTGACCAATAAGCCAATGAGGTGCTATTATGGAACAGCATGGAACCAATAAGGTGTTAGTATGAGTCAGCTCTCATTTCTATGTATCAGAGCTAATACTAGAACTTGGGCAGCCCAATCCTGTCTAGAATGCAGCGGCGGCGCATCTAAGGCTGCTGCTGCATCCTAGGCAGGATTGGGCCTGCGCTAGTGGAGCTGGAGCGTTCCTCGGGAAAAGTAACATTTGTCCCTTTCCCCTGGGTAGAGCCCTAGCAAGCCCAATGGGCTTTCTCGGATGTGCGTCGGCAAAATGGCTGGTGCAAATCCAAGGTGCCGGTGTAAGGCTGGCCAGGTCCGGGACAGGGGATAGGATTCAGTGGAGCACACTGCCAATGATCCCTCCCCAGTCCCTGGTCCGCCCTTTCCACACCCCTACCCCAACCAGCGCAGGACCTACCGGTGTCTGCTGCCGGTGGCTGTGGCACTAGGTGGGATGAACGGCGCTAGCCTTTCTGCTGGTGGAGCCGTCGCTCCACCAGTGCATTTCTACACAGGATTGCGCTGTTATTCAG
The DNA here is from genome assembly GCA_026170595.1 of Plestiodon gilberti rubricaudatus. Classification (NCBI taxonomy): domain Eukaryota; kingdom Metazoa; phylum Chordata; class Lepidosauria; order Squamata; family Scincidae; genus Plestiodon; species Plestiodon gilberti. The sequence goes on along the minus strand of JANXHW010000004.1, from coordinate 22,086,945 downwards.
TTCAGTTGAATGTTGGCCACTGATTTTTTGTTGGTTAGTGATTTGTTGGGTGACTTGTACTGTTACATATTAAAATAAAGTTAATGGGGGTGAAACAATGAGTTACTGCACTGGGTGATACCAGCCCTAGTGTCATCACTGGGGTGATGGAAACTCTAGTTACGCCTCTGACTGGATTATATATAGTCCATGAAGATTTATGGAGCAATACATTGGTTAGTCTTTAAGGTGCCACAATACTCCTTGTTGATTTTGGAATGTTGTAATTTTCTGCGGCAGATTTGTGCCTATATATTATTTTGTGTAAAGAATAGTTCGCTCTATGTACACCACAGGACAGCATTGCTGGCAGGTGATGGCATGTATCATATTGGGGAATAAGGGTTATTAGGTTCTGTAATAGTGAAGCTTGAGTGAGTATAGGAACATTCCTATATTCATACGTGAATAGAACTGATAGGAGCCTTTTGAAACACAGAAACCTTTTAAAATTCTGTATTGAAAATTCTCTATGGTTTAAAAATTTAATTCATTATAAAACAAAAACTGTGTCCAACCAGTCTGTAAGTTGCTACATAACTAGGGATGGGGTTTGATCCAGCTCAATTTCAAAAAGACCCAACGAAAAATAACCCAGTCATAGCCATTTTAAAAGTTTGAACTACAGCTTACACTACAACTCACACTGTGAGTCTGTTTCTGCAAGTTCAAAACACAGCTTCACTTTCTTCTATGGATGTTTAGACTATGTAAAAAAATAATCCAGGATACTGCAGAATTTTTCCCTCTGTGTTTTGATGAAAATCCACAGTGTTTTGTTAATGCTTAGAGCAGTGGTTCTTAACCTTGTTGGAGGTACTGAACCCCACCAGTTTCATATGCGCATTCACTGAACCCTTCTTAATTTGAAAAATAAAATAGGATTTTTTTCAAATTCAAAACATGTCATAGGTATATATTTTAGGTATATATACATAGGTATATTTTTATAGGCGCACAAAATGAACAAAACCATTAAAGAACAAAACCATTAAGAACAAATATAAAACATGATTTTCACACAAAAACAAAAACATAATAATGAATATTTACTCACTGCAAATCAGTGTGACTTCTGCTGTTGCCTTTCAGAGACCAGTTTAGAAATGCGCGGCTTTACCTTGGCAAGTGCCACTCTCATGTCATTTTCATGTCATTTCAAGGTTACTTCACCCCCCGCACACACAACACACCCCTGCAGCCACTCAGAGAAAAAGCCTGTCACTCAATAAACCTTCAGTTTACTGCCAAACTTTCCTGCCAATAGTTTCAGGAAGGGGGGGGTAGCTGAAATAGAATGAAATAACTTTCCTGCCAATAGTTTCAGGAAGGGGGGGTAGCTGAAATAGAATGAAATAACTTTCCTGCAACTAGTTTCAGGAAGGGGGGGGTAGCTGAAATAGAATGAAATAACTTTCCTGCCAATAGTTTCAGGAAGGGGGGTAGCTGAAATAGAATTAACTTTCCTGCCAATAGTTTCAGGAAGTAGGGGGTAGCATTCCACGACTACAGCATTCCATTTAATAGAATTAAATTGCGATCTAATTGCCCAGGGCGGACGCTCCGAGGCCTCCTCCGAGGCGAGGCGTCGCTGGAGTGCGAGGGGAAGGGTGGACCGCCTGGGCGACGTGCAAAATGGGCGACGCGCGCAGGCGGTCCCGCCCTTCCCCTCGTACTTGGAGCGTCCGCCCTCGGCGGAGCTCCAAGGCCTTCTGAGGGAAGCCCCATGCGTGACGCCAAATTTGCCCTCAAACGTTCTGCGCATGCGCTAAAGCTTATAAATAAGACGTCGCGCACGGGGCTTCCCTCAGAAGGCCTTGGAGCTCCGCCGAGGGCGGACGCTCCGAGGCCTTCTCCTGCCCAGCTCCGGAGCCGGCGGCAGCGGAGGCTCCGCTGCTGCCGGCTCCGGAGACATCCTGGGCGGCACGGGGGTCATTAGGGCGGCTCGCGCGCGCCCTCGGGAGTTATTCTCGCGGGTTCGGCGGAGGACTACTCTGCCGAACCCTCGAGACTGACTCACCGAACCCCTGGGGTTCGATCGAACCCCGGTTAAGAACCAGTGGCTTAGAGTTTCTCAGGACCCCGTTTTAAATTAGAAGACATCTAAAGGCATATAATGAAACATATCGTACTCATTTCCAACAGGCCTTGGGTGATTATTATTATTATTATTATTATTATTATTATTATTATTATTATTATTATTATTAACAGTATTTACATACCACTTTTCAACAAAAAGTTCACAAAGCGGTTTATCAAATGATAAACAACAAAATCAAAATGATAAATGACAAAATCAAATGATTAAATGGCTCCCTGTCCCAAAAGGACTCACAATCTAAAAAAGATGCAGAAGAACACCAGCAAACAGCCACTAGAAAAGACACTGTGCTGGGGTGAAAGGGGGGCAGTTACTCTCCCCCTGCTAAATATAAGAGGAGCACCAATTGAAAAAGTGCCTCTTGCCCAGTTAGCAGGGGTAGGCCTGTCATTGACTACAGACAACCCCCTAAAATAGGTACTCATCAATAATAGGCCACCAAATAGAAGAATCTTAGATACCAGAGCCTACAAGAAACACAGAACACCTCTGTGGCTGTAAACGGTGCTGGCCTCCACGCTGGAGCCGCTTACTCCCAGGGTGTAAAAAATGTACCTTACGGCACGTTTACGACACCCTAGGCTGGCGGAACGAGAGCTCAGCTAGCCTAAAGTTGGGTAGGATCGGGCTATAAAACAAAAATGATTTGCAGCAGAAACAGGTGTTCCAAATGGATCTCCTGCTTGAATCGGCACAGATCCACTGCCTCTGCCAGCATGCACTCCCGGTAATCCCCTCCTGTCCCTGTAGCTTCCTCCTCACCTCTCTAGCTGTTTAAGGCGCAGCACAGCACTCCTTACCTTTGCTGTTGGTGTCATCTTCTACCTGTTTCCCACCACCACGTTCAAATAGGCTAGGAGGAGCATGATAGGGAGTACATTAAAGTATAGAGGAGGTGGAACAATCCTATTTTGATTACTTATGGGACAGGAGCAATCCGAACAAGATTGCCCTACTGCTTCTTTCTGCAGCACTACTACCATGGTTGCTTGTGGCAGTAGCGCTAGAGAAAGAGGTAGGTTGCTACTGTCCTGATCCACCTCTCACTCAGAAAGCAAGAAGAGGATTGGTGTGCTGGTTGAAGTGGCTGGGTGGGTGGCAGGCTAGAGGAGGCATGGGGAGATGCATTCCTGCTTGGTTCACCATCTCCTCCAGCCTGCCACTCAAAGTGATCGCTTCAATCATATTCAAGGCTTGTGCTAGTCCTGACCAGAGAAGAGAATTTATGTTGGATGGGAGACTTGTAAGGCCAGTGCTCATAGTGAAGTCCAAAAAAGATAATGTTTCGGGATTGCTATAATAGTCTCCAGCCCCATTCAACCTTGCACCCCTGCTTTTTCAAGTACTTTCCATACTCCTTGTTTAGCTATTGATTGTGTAACTGCCACAATTAATCTGAACATAAATCTACACATAACTGCATGGACAATTTTTGTGATTCCACTATTTTGTCTGAGTGGGAATTAATATAGCCTTTTGTGGCCTGCAGTTGCATTTAATTGAACCACAGTGGGACTTCTGTGTAAACATGTATAGAATTATGTATTGAATGTATATTGTGTGTGTGTGTGTGTGTGTGTGTGTGTGTGTGTGTGTGTGTGTGTATAATGTATATTCTATTATGTATAGAACAATTTCACATACACTAGGCCAGTAATACAACAATGCTAATTATACAACCCAACATACATTTTGGTGCCTTAAAAGTTAGGGTATTCTTGGGTATATTTGGAGTGCTGACAGAGGCATTGTCAGGGAGAGAGCCTTGGGGCGGTGGGCCCCCGGGCGGCAGGATCGGGCCCCAGACGGCAGGGGGTGTCATGGCGGCCGGCAGAGGTGCAAATTGTCCCGTTCGTTGGGGCGAGCGAGGAGCGTTGGTGGCGTGTTTGGCCCTCCTGCCCGCCCTGCGCCTCGGAACAGTGAATAATGGCTGTAGCCGTTACGTCACTTCCTGCTCGGGTTTTTTTCCGTAGAATCGCCACTGGGTGCTGATTCAAAAAATGGCATTGGCCATGGCGTCAGCTTCCTCACGAGGAAGCTGCTTGACTCTGCCATATATCCAAAACTAGACCTAATAGGGCAAAACTGATGCCATTTTTGGAGTCAGCACCTCCAATATATCCAAGAATAGGTCTAACTTCTGAAGCACAAGAAAAAAATCTTTTTGGCACAAAAGTTATCATGGCCAGCTACTGTGTTACAAGAAGAAGGTTATATGGGTAAATTAGCCATGTATAAGAAGTACAAAATACAAAGAACTCCAAAAACCACGTAAAAAATTATTTCAAAGAAGCCACTAATAAAAGCAGGCAATGAAAACATTAAAAAATTAAAAACGAAAGTCCAGGAAGTCCGGTATTTATATACAGACCTACATTTCAATCTCTAAGCCAAGGTCATTCTCAAGGTAAAAAACAGCAGGGCTGCCAAGATGACAATAACAGCTGCAACGAAAACCTGAGTTTAAAAGGAAGGGTTCAGTTTGAAAAAAACACGCACAGTTCAACCGGGAGTCAAAAAGACGGTTGAGATCTAATTAAGACATGATCAGGTCGTTATAATCCTGCAAGGAAACAAGGTTACACACAGGGGCGTGTGCTGAGTGGTGCCCTGGTGCGGAGGGCCCCAGGGCGCAAGGGCGGGAGGTGGTGCGGGGGGTCGGGAGGCTCCGGAGGAGAGCGGAAAAAATTTGAATTTTTCCCGCTTTTTTGGGCCGATTTTCGGCGATTTTAAGGGGTTTTTAAAGGGGTTTTTAAATTATGTATGCTTTGCGGCACTTAACTTGTGTAATAGGAGCCTCCAGCGAAGCGATCGGCTGACTCTCTCCAGCGACGACGTTCTCTTCCAGGGGCGCAGATCGGCGATCTGAGATCGCTCCTCTGCAGCCCATGACTCGAACTGCTCATCGTAAGCTAATCGTTTGAGTTCACGCATGCGTGAATGGCTGTTTGCTATGCGCATGCGCGAACTCAAACGATGAGCTTACGATGAGCAGTTCGAGTCATGGGCTGCAGAGGAGCGATCTCAGATCGCCGATCTGCGCCCCTGGAGAACGTCGTCGCTGGAGAGAGTCAGCCGATCGCTTCGCTGGAGGCTCCTATACACAAGTTAAGTGCCGCAAAGCATACATACTTTAAAAACCCCTTTAAAAACCCCTTAAAATCGCCGAAAATCGGCCCAAAAAAGCGGGAAAAAAAATCGGCAAAAAATTAGCATAGTTTATGCTAATTAGTTTTGGGGCGGGGAGGACCGGGCCCCACCCGCAAAATCGGCTGGGTACGCCACTGGTTACACAGTATTTTTAGCTGTCAATCTATGTAGGATGGGGAACCATATTTTGTCCACCAATGATAACTCTTGCTGACGGTTCAATAAATTCTGAGATCTTTTAGTGATTTCGATCGCTTCCAGATTCTGACACATTCTGTTGTTTGAATCGTTCACTAAGCATCTGGTGCTCCCAAACAAAATATCATGGTTGGTTGCCAGCGAATGTTCAGCAAGGGCGGAAACATCTTTATGATGCAAACAAACTGCTCTTTCATGTTCTAACACCCTTGTCGAAATCATTCTCCTCGTAGTTCCAATGTATTTCTGTCCACAGGTACTGGGTATGCTGTAAATTCCAGGATTAGACAATGGAGGTCTAGGATCCTTTGGATTCCGGAGCAATTGCTCTATTTTGATAGTGGGTTTAAAGATTGTTTTGATGTTAAAACGTCCAACGGTCCGGGAGATTTTGTCTGTGACCTCTTTAATGAATGGCAGAATAACCCATTTGTTATCTTCTTTAATTGTCTCCTCTTCCTGCTCCCTGGGTGGTCTTATAGTATTGATTTTCTTGTACTGTTTACCCCAATTCTTATCTATCTGTGTATAACCATTGGCTCTTAGGGAGTCCTGGATTATACGCCTCTCAGATTCCAAGGTTGACTCATCACATATTCTAATAGCCCGATAAATGAGAGAATTTATTAAAGAATTTTTCTGGGCTGGGTGATGATTGGACGTCTGCTGAAGATATCGACCCGTGTGGGTAGGTTTTCTAAAAACAGTATGTCCACAGAAAAATCATCTTTCTTGGTCACCAGAACATCCAAGAATGGTAGGATAGGAGTCTTTTTGACTCCCGGTTGAACTGTGCATGTTTTTTTCAAATGGAACCCTTTCTTTTAAACTCAGGTTTCCGTTGCAGCTGTTATTGTCATCTTGGCAGCCCTGCTGTTTTTTACCTTGAGAATGACCTTGGCTTAGAGGTTGAAACGTCGGTCTGTATATAAATACCAGACTTCCTGGACTTTCGTTTTTAATTTTTTAATGTTTTCATTGCCTGCTTTTATTAGTGGCTTCTTTGAAATAATTTTTTACATGGTTTTTGGAGTTCTTTGTATTTTGTACTTATACATGGCTAATTTACCCATACAACCTTCTTCTTGTAACAATTTTTTTCTTTTTGTTGAGCAGTGTTATTCTTAGCCCCATGTTGCAGATAGATAGATTGAGGATGACAGAACAGTAGCTTGCTGTATAGTAGCTTGCAGTGCTCCTGACATTCACAAATGGAATGCATGAAGATGCCATAAACTTGGCTATTCATAGGAAGCAAACAGGTGTTGTTGTTTTTAAGGACAATGAAATCCTAACAGTGGAGCAAGGACATTTATTGCCACTTTCAAGCAGTATTTTTTGAGCTTACAGATTCTGAGTAAAGCTGTATTTGAATTTTGAGAGAAAAATGAGCTTTCTATAAGTTGCATATTTGAGCAAATATGAACTCAGTATAAATTTCAACTTTCAGTGGCATCACTGGAGGTGGAATTAGGAGCACTAGCTACTAGAATTAATGAAGCAGAATGGATGACATGGATCAGTGAATGAAGCAAACTAATCCTTAGTTCCACCCCCTGATTAACCTTGGGAAATAACTTAGTTCTGTCTGAATAGTATGACATCAGATAGGCACAATTAGCTCCTGTGGAGCATACACGAAGAAAGAATATTAACTGCTGTTAAACAATTATTTCTGGATTTTGGTGGCAAAGATGATATATGCCAGATGTCTGAGTATGCAATATTTAGAAGAAGAAGGAAGAAAAAAAGCAGGTTTGCCCTTCGTTCTAAATGCAGTGCAGGTTAGATTATCTTTATTCTGTGTCACTTTGAATGAAGGTTGCCTTCTTTTATGGGAAGTTTTCAAATAGTAGACTGATTTTAAACTCTTTACTTGTTTAGGATTAATTATAGACATAGGAAAATAGGCAGAAAATAACATCTGGGATAAATAGGAGATGCTCCTACTGTAAATACTGTATTTTGCCAGTTGTTTGGAGGGTTAGATACATTGTTTATTATTAAAGTAAGTAAACCAATGATAATTCCTGCTCAATTTAGTCCTTTTCCTTTAAACAGGGCACTATCTGGCACATGAAATAGGGATTATATACATATGGTTATTATTTGAGAAGAAAACAAACAATCTAATTTACCCTCTAGAAATACAGTTCACCAGCAATTTCTTATGTAAGTTGACAGGATAAAGGGAATGGAAGTTGCACAACAGCAATGTTGTGCACTTTTGCAATTCCCATTCTTTTGTAATGGGATTTGTATAAGAGAAGTTGCAAGCAAATTATGACGCAATTTTAACAAGCTTGATTTTCTTGGGTGGCAGACTGAATATTCTTAATGTGTGTTTTGTATGGTGTTTAATTTCAGCATTATTTCATATTGACAGAATTAATGCAGAATTATTAAAAGAAATGGAAATACAGTATTGTACTTTAAGTAATATTAATTTTATTGAGACAGAAGCACCACATCCAAAAAGGAAGTCCACATTCTCTGTAAAACTGCTGTGATTATTTGGTTATTTGTGAATAACTGTAATGGTGTAAAACAAAACACTACAGATGTTGCAAAGCTGTTTTAAAGCACTAAATACTTACAGTTCTCGTTAAAGTCAATGAGAGCTGAGTATGCTCAGTCAACAGATTATTTTTGTTCATTATCTGGCGAAAACCAAAGCAGGCCTTACGAAGTTGGATGTAATTCTTTTCAGTTCTCCCTGCACATTATTTTGTTTCTTCTAAGCAAGCAGTTCTGTTCTCTTAATTTTTGAATGTTTCATATATTTTCACATTATAGTTAGGTTACTACACACACTGAGAGAACTGGATGGAATCTGCTCAAAATTAAACAAAAATTAGTTGAAATCATGTCTAGGCTATTGGAAAAAATGAGGTCCTGCTTCCTGCCCCCCCCTTCTTGAATTCAAGTTGTTCTTTATGTGTCCAAGGAAGGAGCAGTTGCAGAGTTCTTACTTCCCGTTTTCCTGCCACAAAAGAATACCCTTCCACGGTTGTTTCAGAAAAAAATGTATATATTCATTTAAAAATGGTTTTTACCTTGCCTTTCCTCCCAAAATGGGATGCCCAAGGCTGCTTACTATATAAATGATAAAACCAGAATAAAATGCAATAAAACTATTAAGAACAAAATGAGCAGAGCAAATAGATAACACTCAAGACACAGCAGCATAAAATACAAAACGCAGTCTAGCTTCATTAGCAGAATTGGTTGTGTAGGTTTGGCATGTCATGAAATTAGAAAGACTTAACAATATATATCAAGCTAAGAAGACAGAGTGAAGAAAGATGAATCGCAGTGTAATATTGAAATTTATTTACGGTGAAAGTTTTTATGTTGGTGAGGTACAGTATTTTCTTGTTGGTGTTTAGGTAGGATTTTTGCTATTTTTCTGCACTTTAAATTTAATGAATGTTTCATTTTCCTTTGTTGTGATATTTTATGTCTTGTCATATAATGCAGTACTGTTGTTTTTTCCTGGCATAACTTGTTAACATTATTAAGACTTTTTTTAAGTGTACTTTTGTTTGAATGAAACTTAAATTGGAAAGTACAAAGAAGACAGAAAATAATATTCTCCTGTACTCCAGCTGCTAGTTCCTAGAGAGGGTTGCTTTGAAGGGAAGTATCCTCTGGCCTCTGCCATCAACCAAAAAGATAAGGATCACTGGGAAGCTGCATCTCTTGCCTCCCAGGAAGAACATTGTAGCAAGAAGACCAGTCTGGCCCCAGCCATCAACCAGGGAAGAGTAGTGGTAGGGAGCTTGCTTTCTCTTTCCTACCCTGCCGGAACAATCTGTTCTGCTTCAACTGCTAGTGCAAAAGCAAGGGGAAACACCCTCTGGCCCCTGCCTTTGGCCAAAGTCTCCTGAGTTGTGCTTGTGTGCAGTTGTTTGGGTTTTTAAGGGCGCAATCCTAATTAGCACTGGGCTGGTGTAGCGCATCCTGTGTTGGCCCAGAACCATCGCAGAAGTTGCCATAAGGCAGTCGCGCCAGCTCCTGGCCAGCACTGACCCCAGAGCGCTGATCCATGTGACGGGCAGCAAGGAGCAGGTAAAGGAGCAGGCGAGCAGCAAGAAACAGACTGCTCAGTGCGGGGGCATTCTGGGGAGGTGGGAAGGGGGCGTTCCAGGGCGATGGTCGGCGATGTGGGCAGACCGGGGAGGAGGTGGGATTGACTGCAGTGGCACACATGGAATCCTGTTCCTCGTCCCTGGCAGGTTTGCCCTACACAGGGCTCTCGGGTTTGCGCCAAATACTGGGCGCAGATCTGAGGAGACTTCTTCAGGTGGCTTTATCCAGGGAAAGAGAACGAACGTTCCCTTCCCCTGAGGTGACCTCCCACCCACCTCTTTGTGCCCAGGATGTAGCATTGGCTGCACCAGCCTCGCTGCAGCGCAGGTGTAAAGTTAGACAGGATTTGATATTGATTAACTAACTATCAGGATTTACTTTATTGCCAGATTTGGTCCCCATATCCAGAGAATGAGTGAAACACAGCACTTTCAAACCTGACTACATTTTTGGTAACAAACGCAAAACCATTGTTTCAATCTTCTTGAAATTTACTTAGGAGGAACTAGAGATCCAACTCTCCAACCCCTAAAGTTTGGTTCAGATAATTGCAAAATGAATAAGATACAGCACTTTCAATGTGTGAAAGGGTGAGCAATGAGTGGGAAGATTGCCAGAGGGAAGGAGGAAATAGTACATTCCATTGTTATGGAGCAGTCCAGGCAGGTTTATTCAGATGTAAGTTGAAGAGTGAAAACAAGGTCTTTTACAATCCTTAGAGCTTATTTCTAAGTAAACAAATACAGTATAAGACTACTGTTGATTGGAGTGGCAGAGACACAGCAGAGCACTTTTTAAAGTGAAACTCCATAGAAAGAAAACGCATGCTACTGTCTTTACATATTTGTTTTGCCATTTATCAACAAGTGAAGCTTTCCCCCAGTGTGGTGCACTTCGTTGAGAGTTAGCTGCTTTGAACTCAATAGGACTTACATCTGGGTAAAATGAGACAAACATACTGTGGAAAAATAAAGGCTTAGTTTTCTGTGAATTTCTGCCTGAAACATAGTCATAAAAGGCACAGGATCTCTTTAAGAAAAAGGAATAGAATATGGTCTATTTTGTAAGTCTATTATAAGCATTGTGGAGATTTGTTCTGAATATTCTAAAATTGCACTTTGGAGAGGTGATGGAGAGTGTGACTAACCCTATCCCCTGCAACTCCACTCAGAGCATTTTTAAAATTGAAATGTATCGTATAATAATAATTATGACACTTCAAAAACCTAGAAACAGCAAATATAAAAAAACCTTCAGTTTAAGATAAGCAAGTATTAAGGTGGTCACCTTAATTTCTGTGCCATGTAAATGAAAGGCTTTGTATAGTCTCATATATTATGGTGCCTTAACAAATTAGGCTCCATGCACCTAAAGTTTCCCTTGGTCTTTCAACACAGCATTAGGCTGAGGAGCGTTGTTCTCATTCAGAAATTCAACAGATGAAGCTTCCCTAATCACTCACTAGAGAGACAACTGATGAATGTCCAGTGGTGTAGATAGTCTGGGGTGGCTACGCCACTAGCCGATGGCAGCTACGCCACCAGTAGCTAGACTGGGGTGGCAAGTAGTTCTGCAAGACTCTGTTACACTGGAGCCAGCGGCCCCTCTCCCTCGCTGTCGGACTCATTCTGGTGGTGATGGCAACATGTGGGACACTCCCCGTTGCTGCCAGAATGGTTCCAAGGGGGAGGGGCCGCTGACTGGTGTAACTGAGTCTTGCAGAACTACTTGCTGTCGCCCCGGTCTAGCTACGCCACCGTGAATGTCTGCCTGAAGCATCTCTACAAGCAACGATGCTTCTTAAAAATAGCATCTACTACTATAATAGTAACAAAAGGACTACTATCTGTTCTGGGCCACTAACTATATTACACTCTTTGGGTGAACTCAGACATAATGGGAAACTATGGCGTCCCACTACATAAATGAACCATGGAGGTGCACATGCTCCCTCTCCCCTTCTTACCTACCCCCCTAAGCTCAACTAAGAACATAAGAAGAGCCCTGCTGGATCAGGCCAAAGGCCCATCTAGTCCAGCTTCCTGTATCACACAGTGGCCCCACCAGATGCCACAGGGAGCACACAGCCAACAAGATAACCTGTTTCCTGCTGCCACTCCCCTGCACCTGGCACAGAGAAAACCTACTTCAACAACCAGGAGGTTGCTTATGGCTTGTAACCTGTGATGGTCTTTTCCTCCATGAATCTGTCCAAACCCCTTTTAAAGGCATCTAGGCCAGGTGCCATGACCACATCCTGTGGCAAGGAGTTCCACAGATGAATTACACGCTGGGTAAAGAAATATTATCTTTTATCCGTTCTAACTCTCCCTCCCCTCAATTTTAGTGCATGTCCCCTGGTTCTGGTGTTGTGCGAGAGGGAGAAGAATTTCCCTCTATCCACTCTCTCCATCTCATGCATAATTTTATACGTCTCAATCATGTCCCCCCTCAGGCGCCTTTGTTCTAGACTGAAAAGCCCCAAACGCTGTAGCCTTTCCTCATAAGGGAGGTGCTCCAGCCCACGAATCATTCTGGTTGCTCTTTTCTGCACTTTTTCCTATTCAACTACCGTATTTCTTCGAGTCTAAGGTGCCATCGATTCTAAGGCGCACCTTTACTTTCAGTACCACCAGCAGGGAAAAAAAATCCATCGATTGTAAGACTCACCTCCTTTGAATCTACCCGCTCAGCACCAACTCTCCCCAGCATGTCTCCTGCAGCTGAAGATGACTGAGTGCACTGCTAGAAAGTGCCATTTCCTACGTTACCTGGGCTTGGGGGAGCTTCAGGGAGGCCTGCGCAACCCTCTGCAGGCCTCCCTGATCCTCAGTTCAGCGAAAAACAGCGATTTTTGGCCGTTTTCGCGAAAACCTGAAATGGCTGAAAATCACCATTTTTTGCTGAACTGAAGATCGGGGAGGCCTACAGAGGGTCACGCAGGTCTCCCTGAAGCTCCCCCAAGCCCCAGTAAGTAAGAAGATAGCATTTTGGGCTGCTTTTTGGAGACCTTCGATTCTAAGACGCACACCATTTTTTGAAATGCTTAATTGGGAAAAAACGTGTCTTAGAATTGAAGAAATACAGTATATCCTTTTTGAGGTGCGGTGACCAGAACTGGACACAATACTCCAGATGTGGCCTTACCATCGATTTGTACAAAGGCATAATGATATTGGCCATTTTATTCTCAATCCCTTTTTTAATGATCCTGAGCATGGAATTGGCCTTCTTCACAGCCGCCGCACACTGGGTCGACACTTTCATCGACCTGTCCACCAGCACCCCAAGATATCTCTCTTGATCCGTCACAGACAACTCAGAACCCATTAGCTTATATGTGAAATTTTGGTTTCTTGCCCCAATGTGCATCACTTTGCACTTACTTACGTTGAAGCGCATCTGCAATTTTGCTGCCCATTCTCCCAGTTTGGAGAGATCCTTCTGGAGCTCTTCACAATCTCTGCTGGTCTTCACCACCCGGAAAAGTTTAGTGTCATCCTCATACTTGGCCACCTCACTGCTTATCCCCTTATCCCCAACTCCAGGTCATTTATGAATAAGTTGAAAAGCACCGGTCCCAAGACCAATCCTTGGGGCACACCGCTTTTCACCTCTCGCCATTGTGAAAATTGCCCATTGACTCCCACTCGCTGTTTCCTGGTCTTCAACCAGTTCCTAATCCACAAGAGGACCTACCCTCTTATTCCCTGACTGTGGAGTTTTCTCAGGAGCCTTTCATGAGGGACCATGTCAAACGCCTTCTGAAAATCCAGATATATAATATCCACAGGTTCGCTTGCATCCACATGCCTGTTGACCTTTTCAAAAAATTCTAAAAGGTTTGTGAGGCAAGACTTCTCGTTGCAGAAGCCATGCTGACTCTCCCTCAGCAAAGCTTGTTCTTCTATGTGTTTTAAGATTTTATCTTTAATGAGACTTTCCATCTTCCCCGGAACAGATGTTAGGCTGACCGGCCTGTAGTTTCCCGGGTCCCCCCTCCTTCCTTTTTAAAAGATTGGCATGACATTAGCTATCCTCCAATCCTCTGGCACAGTGGCCGTTTTAAGGGACAAGTTGCATATTTTGGTCAAGAGGTCAGCAACTTCATTCTTGAGTTCCTTCAGAACTCTTGGGTGGATGCCATCCGGGCCTGGTGATTTATTGATCTTTATTTTGTCAATTAAGTCTGAGACGTCTTCTTTTTTTAACCTCTATTTGACTTTATTCTTTAGTCAGGGGAGGCCGTTCAGGCAGTGGTATTTGCCCGAGGTCTTCTGCCGTGAAGACGCAAAGAACTCGTTTAATTTCTCTGCAGGCTCCAAGTCCCCTTTTATCACCCCTTTCTTTCCTTCACCATCCAGCGGATCAACTGTTTCCCTGGCAGGTTTCCTGCTTCTAACACATTTGAAGAACCTTTTGTTATTCCCTTTTATGTTGCCTGCCATACGTTCCTCAAAGTCTTGCTTGGCCTCCCGTATCATCTTTTTACATTTCTTTTGCCACAGTTTGTGCTCCTGTTTATTTTCCTCATTAGGGCAAGACTTCCATTTACGGAAGGAAGCTTCCTTGCCTTTTATAGCCTTTAACTGTGCTTGTTAGCCATGCTGGCACCCTCCTGGACTTAGTCGAGCCCTTCCTCCTTTGTGGGATACACTCCCGCTGGGCCTCTAGTACTGTTGTTTTAAACAGCCTCCATGCACTCTGGAGCGATTGGACTCTTTTTACCTTCCCTTTCAGCTTTTTTTAACTAATCTCATTTTGGGGAAGTCTGCCCTTTGGAAGTCAAGGGTTTTTGTGTCAGATTTGCTTGAAACTCTCCCTCCGACATGCATGGCGAAACAGATCGCAGCATGGTCACTGTTCCCCAACGGTTTGGTAACATTTACATCCCTGACCAGATCTTGAGTGCCACACAATATCAAATCCAGAGTCACCTGTCCTCTGGTCAGCTCCGTGACTAGCTGCTCTAAGGCACAGTCATTTAGCATATCCAGATATCCAATCTCTCTTTCATGAGTTGACCCAGTCGATGTGAGGATAATTGAAGTCCCCCATGACTACAACCCTGTCTCTCGTTGACACCTCCCTGATTTGCTTCCTCATTTCAAGATCCCCTTCAGGTTTTTGATCTGGAGGATGGTAGCATGCTCCTACTATTACATCGCTCTTTGAGCCTAGTAATCTAACCCACAGTGATTCTACGGAGGAGTCAGAGCCCCCCTCCAGCTCTACTCTGGTGGATTCTACCCCTTCTTTGACATAGATGGCCACCCCACCTCCAACACGCCCCTCTCTGTCCCTCCTATAGCGTTTATAACCTGGAATTGCAATATCCCACTGGTTCTCCTCATTCCACCAGGTTTCTGTTATACCTACGATGTCAATGTTTTCCCTAGCCACCAAACATTCTCCCATCTTTGCCTGTAGACTTCGGGCATTTTCATAAAAGCACTTGTATACAAGGTCTCCCAAGAAGGGCTGCGTGTTTGCACCTTTATCCCTGCAACCTTCTGTCCTGCTAGATTGGCTGTCATGTCCCATCACGCTACCACTCCTAATTCTTACTCTGTTATTACTTGACTGTTCCCAATCCTCTGCACCCTCATTCCCTAGGGATGAGGAGTCCCGAACCGGATGCCCCTCAGCTCCTGTTGGCTTTCCCCCAGGGGTCAGTTTAAATAAAAGTTGCTCTGCCACTTTCTTAATGTTTCGCGCCAGCAGTCTGGTTCCGTTTTGATTCAAGTGAAGCCCGTCCCTCTTGTACAGGCCCGGCTTGTCCCAAAACTTTCCCCAGTGCCTAACAAACCTAAACCCCTCCTCCTGACACCAGTGTCTCATCCACACATTGAGACCCCTGAGCTCCACCTGCCTAGCTGGCCCTGCGTGTGGAACAGGTAGCACTTCTGAGAACGCTACCTTTGGGGTTCTGAATTTGAGCTTCCTACCTAGCAACCTAAATTTGGCCTCCAGGACTGCCCGGCTACATTTCCTCACTTCGTTGGTGCCAACATGCACCACAACTGCTACCTCCTCCCCAGCACTCTCTACCTGCCTATCTAGACGAGAGATGACATCCGCAACCTTCGCACCAGGCAGGCAAGTTACCATGCGGTCTTCACATCCGTCACAGACCCCCCCTCTATGTTCCTAACTATAGAGTCACCCATGACAGGCAGCCCCCCCAATCCCCATAGGGGTATCCATAATGCGACTGGATACGGGCCCATTACCTGAAGAAGGGGTCCCCACTGGGGGATTGTTTCCCTCTTTTCCAGAGCGACGTCCTCCAGCCCTGAGACTCCCTTCCCTGGCAGCTGAGGAGCTGGCCAACTGAGGGTGGAACGACGCCTCCACGTCCCTAGAAGTCTCACCCTGGTCCCTCTCTACCTGTCTCTGCTTCTCCAGGTCAGCAAACATGGCTTCAAGGGAGCGAACCCGTTCCCTGAGAGCACGGAGCTCTTTGCACCAAGCACACACCCATGACTTATGCCCAAGAGGCAGATAATCATACATGTGACACTCGGTGCAAAATACTGGGTAGCTCCCACCCCTTTGCTGGCTGTCTCACTGCGTAGCTTTTGTGTGTATGGTATGGGTTTATCTAAGTTTGGGTACCTCAATGTTGTTGGAGCTCTCCTCTCTTCAAGGGAAGTGCCGGGCCGTGTGTGGGGCCTGGCTTCCTCACCCCGCTGTTGAACTCGCACAGCTGCTGAACTCACTGTGTCTTTTTTTACCTTGGCACTTTGTCCCAGTGAGGCACTGGGTCCCAGGAGGCCACTCGCTGCTCCTGAAAAGGGCTCACTCGCAAACCAGCCCCAGATTTAAACTGTTGTGTAGCTCCTCCCCCTGCCTACCTGAAAGTTTGAAAAGACTGAAAGTTTGAAAAGGATTTAATTGTAGATCCATGACATTGCAAGACTGGTCTCCTAAACTATGGATCTGTGGCTCATGTAAAACTGCAAATTATGGTTTTGCTCTGACTTCCAAACCCAATTCTGGTTTCATATCCTGATTTTGAAAGGCAGAGTTAAATCACAGTTTCTTGCTTCATACAAGCTGCAAAGCCATGTTTTAAAGAAACTTCGATTTCCTGGGGAAAGAAAGTGGGCATGAGCCTGTGTGGGCATGTTCTCTGGAGCTCGTTCATGTAATGGGAAATAATGGTTTTCCAAGCCTTTAATTTGGATGGCTCTTTCCCTGGACCTGATTTCACAGTTCTTGTACATTTTCTGCTTACTTGATCTGTGAAGATCTGAAGTACTAGCCTCAGTTCTGTCTACCTTCACTATCATTTTATTCATTTTTTCCTAATGACATCAACACCATTTTAGATACTGAGTCATCTGGATTCATGGAGGCATACATGGGCGTCGACAGCGGGAAGCGCGGGGGTGGGCCGCCGGGGGGCATCGCGCGACCCCCCACTTACAGTTTGGTGGCGGAGCTGGGCCCGCCCGCCCTCCCCTGTGTCCGTTTGGCTCCAAAATGAGCCGAAAACGGAGCGGGGAGGGTGCTCTGCTCCTGCGTGTGACGTCACGCACGGGGGCGGAGCCTATCCCTTAAAGGCGATGCGCGCCCCCGCTCTGGGGTGTTGCGCGTCGTAGCAACGCGACTGGAGGCATACAATAGTACAGAGTACTCTGTCATTTTTTTTCTCAGATTGCCTTACAGGTAGACAGGTGACTGGCTTTATGTTTGTTGCTGTGCTGACAAGTTAATTTAACTAAAGTGATTGTGTTGCCTTGCATGATTTATGTTCTTTGGTGTCTTCCAGTCAGTGTTCCCTTTTCGTGTTTTAAGAGAACTGAATATTTATTTTCTTGTGTTTTTAGCTGCAATTGCTGTCACAAAGAAGAGAATTCTCTTCCAAATGTATAGCTTACTGTCTGGCTTGTCTCCTTTTTCCAGGTGTTCAGCACGCCTAATATTTGGTTTTGCTCTGGACCCTGGATGGATTGGGATTTGAGAAAGCATAACTTTAATCTATAGCAGTGTTGCATGTATAACAGAGTTCTATTTTATGTATTCTACATCATTGACAATGTAATTATATGCACGTGTACTCAGAACCTACTCCCAAGTGTGTTAAGGGTTGCAGCTTAACAGCCCAATCCTATCCTCCCCCACTCTGCCAATGCAGCTGAGCCAAAAAGACTTGTATTGCTTCTTGTGGGGGTGGGGCAGATTGGGAGCCTTGGGTAAAGTAAGGTAAAATATTTTCCCTTACATCTGGGTAAGTCTCCCACCTGCCAATGGGTCTCTGTGGACCTGTCTCAGTTCTTGAGCTGGCGGAAGTCTGAGGAGAGAATGGGGTCTTTGGGAGGCGAGGAGGGGGATAGCATACTGGCGCAAGTGACGTGTGCCAGTACACACCATCTCCTGCCTCCCCGTGCTCCACCAGCAGCCATTTTACGACAGTGGAAGTGTCTTCCGCTGTCGTAAACCCCTCCGTGTGACAGCCCAATCCCTCACTGTACTGGGCTACTAGGCTACTATTCTATACATACTTAACTGGAAATAAGTCCCATTTAACTCAATAGGAATTACTGTGTGTAGACAATCATTCCATAAATCACTACATTTAATGTGGTGTAGGAGTACAAAATGGGGCTTGCTTCTGAGTAGACATGCCTAGGATTGTGCTCTAGGATTTAACAAGCTACACCTGCCCACATTCCTTCTCCTAAAGGTCTAGCACTCTGTCCCAGTTGGAGATCTGGTAAGCCTATGTAGGAGCCTTAGCTATATTTTGCAACAATCTTTAAATTCAGTGAAGCCATGCAAGTTTCATAATGCGGTAGCCAGGCCTAAAGTAAGGACAGATTTTTTTCTTCTGGGAAAAGTGAAAGATGCAGAGTAAAAGCATTTTAAATATTTAAGGGCCCAATTCTCCCCTCCAGACAGTTGCATCTGTGCTGAAAAGGAGCATGCTGTATCCAGCAGGGGGTGGGGTGGATCGGGAGGATTCGGAAGGGAAAGGAGCTTTAAATCCCCTTACCCCTCCATAACACCATCAGCCTTCCGCTCTTCAATGGGTCTCCTCAGACCTGCACCAGCTCTGTTAACAGAAACTTCCTGTTAATGGAGCTTCTCTAGTATTCAGGCTGCTTGCCTCCTTTGTTGCTATAAACAGCATGCTGCTTATAGCGTTTGGTTCAAGCGAGAAACATGCTGACTTGGTGCCAGCTCTAGGAAGATAAGCACAGATAATGGTCACGGGGGGGGGGGGAGCCCTGCTTTACCTTTATATATTTCTAATCCAGAGGCAATATCTTCACCGTTTTGTGTTCTTACGGTGCTGATCCACCTTGCTTAACCACATACAAGTCCAGAAGACATCTATAATTATGCTCTACATCAGCTTGTATAACTCCCAAGGGCACTATTCTTTGTCCGGTATATGTTTTCAGCAGTAGGGATGTGAGATTCATTTTTATGTCTGTAAAAGCTTTTTCGTACTCTTCTTGTGGAACAGCAGACACTGTTCCCCCATATCCCAACTGCATCTTTAGCACTTTTTCAGCTACTCTTGGGGTCAACCAAAATGCTAATTTGTCATCTTTGCTCATGTTATCGTATATACTCGTGTATAAGATGAAAAATTCATGCCCTAAAATAGACCCTGGAAAATTTGGGTCGACTTATCCATAGGTCAGTGATCAAAGCCAAGCTAATCCCTGACAATCAGATGTTCAGAGCAAAGCCCTGAGGCTATTCAAACCCTGCAAGAGCTGAGCTCATTTGCTGCAGTTTGCAAGATAGCTGCTAATTGCTTTGCAAATAGCTGAGCTCGGCTTCTGCAGTTTGCAATAAACTTTCTAATGGCTTTGCAAAGAGCTCAACTCCTGCAGGGGGAGAGCCTATTGCATTTTATATTTTCATATATAGAGATAGACATAGATATACACACACATTTTATATGATGTACAACACCGGCAGTTTTCTCAAAACAGGAAGAAAGAACGGTGAAGCAGCTTATGGGAATTGTAGGCTTTGTGAGGAGTACAGTACTGTATTTCTATATCAGCAGCCCTCACAAAGATTACAACTCCCATAAGGTCCTTCACCTTTCTTCCAGTTTGAAGAAGAGCTCCATTTTGTACTGCTTCAGAACAAGGTAAAATGGCTTTTTTTTAACCCATCCCAAACTTTTGTTGCTGTCTCAGAACAATTATTGGTGAGTCGTTTTCAAAGAATTTCATACACCCCTAAGTTTTACACTGGACTTATCTATGGGTCATAGCAAATTTAATGATTTTTATGACTTATCTATGAGATCGACATACTCAAGTATATACGGTATATATTTCCAGGCTGCTAGATCACTCTTGCAGTCTGAGTTGCTACTGTTTTCATCAAGGACAAGGACTTTGGCCTTTTTCTGCTCATGCCATGAGCTGGCCAGGCCTGGCTTGCATGTAGTGCCACATCGTCTTTGAATATGTCCCTTTTGATTGCATTTTTTGCAATATATATCTTTAAGTCTTCACTCAGCAGGGAAGTGGAATTCATTTCTACACCAATAATATGCTCTTGTGGCTTGAACAGGCTGCCTCTTGTTCTGTTCAGCAGCCATTATGTGAGCAGACAAAAGAAAATACCGTATTGACCTGAGTATAAGACTCACTTTTGTCCCCTAAGGCAAGTCTTTAAAGTAAGGGTGCGGCCTACAATCAAAGTCTAGCATTTTCTGCCTAGAGTTTTCTGCAAAGTGTCCCTTTTTCAAGCCTCTCCAAGTCTCTTTCAAAGATAAAACGCTTTTTCTTTTTTAAAACTGCAAAAGCTGTGTTTTCAGCTCTTAACCACTTGCTAAATGACCAGGATCTCTCTAGCAACCTCTAGCCTTAGAGGCAGGCTTACCAGATCGTCACCGGGACGGGAGCGGTCTACCCTTAAGGGGACGGGGCGTGGGGGGCCAGAACGCGTCGCGTTCTGGCCCCCCACGCCCCGCCCCCTTAAGGGTAGACCGCTCTCGTCCCGGCGACGATCTGGTAAGCCTGCTTAGAGGCATTTCAAAAAATTAACCCTTAAGTTCCAGCCCCAGGACTCTGTAGAAACTAAGGTATTTATTGATCCTGCAGTTTGAAAGTTGAGAGCAAGAGCTCCTGCATAGCAGGGATGTATCTAAGTAACTAGGTCACGAGTGCGAGTACGAGTCATTTTTGCAAGAGTGTGAGTCCGAGTGCGAGTCAGTGTCAAAATTTTTGGGCAAGTACGAGTCAAGTGCAAGTCATTTTTGCACGAGTGCGAGTCGAGTACGAGTAAGGCCAGAAACCACGAGTCACAAGTCACGAGTCGAGTCACTTTGGGAAAAATGGCTTTTCCCCTGAAAATGGGGTGGGTGGGTGTCTGTGTGTGGGGTGTGTGTGGGGACCTCTGAGACTTTTAAAGCACCCACTTGGCTCCCCCTATGCCCTTTCCCTCACCTCTCAGTCTTGTCACCACCCATCTTGTTTGGAAAAACAAGCGTGTCTACATTCAAACCATTTATTCCCTCCCTGCACCTTCCCCTTGCTGAGCCAAGCATCCCTTGGGCTTGGAGTTTTGGTCAATGAGGAGGAACTGCTGCGGCAGCTTCGCCTTCCCTCACTCCTCCCCACCCCTCACGCTCGGAGTTGTGGCCAATGCCAAACAGACAGCAACAAAAGGGGGGGGGGACTCGGAGCCAGGCTTGCTTTCCCACCCCCTTGAAAACCCTTCCTCCCTGCTGCCCTCCTCCTCCGAGGTCTCCACTGCGCCTGCCTGCCTGCCTGCCTGTGTTGATGCCGGCCATTAAAGGAAAATGACTTGGAAATGGCAAGTCGTTACCCCCACGAGTGCAAGTCAAGTACGAGTCCCGTGGGTCACAAGTGCGAGTACGAGTGCGAGTCAGTGGGTCACGAGTACAAGTACGAGTACGAGTCAGGGAAAAAGTGGCTAAGTCACACTTGCGAGTCAAGTCATTTGACTCGAGTCCCCATCACTGCTGCATAGGCTTATCGTATCCAAAGGGGGACAGAGTGCCAACCTTTAGGTTGCAATCCTATGCACACCTTCCTGGGAGTAAGCCCCATTGAATGCAATAGGACTTACTTCTGAGTAGACATGCATAGGATTGTGCTGTTAACCATTGAAATTTGGGCAGGTGCAGCTCATCATCAGGGAAGGGTGCAACAAGCTGCACCTGCCCAAATTCCAAAGGTTAAAGGTAGGCACTCTGTCCCCCTTTGGATCTGGGAAGGCTACTTATACTAGGGTGCCTATGCCTTAAACTGTACTAAAGCTGTACTGTTCTACTATTCTACTAACGTGTATATTTTCTTTAAGTTAAAAAAAGTTTAAAATGTATTTTTTAAAAAATAGCACCAAACTTTAAGGGTGCGGCTTATAATCAGGAGCGTCCTATACTCGGGGCAATACGGGGTACGTTGGAACATTGCAGTGGTGCATGAAGGAGAATTTGTTGTTACCACTTTTGCTGCGGAGAGTCATCATCATCATCATCATGATGTTTTGCAGAACAGAAATAGAGCTGGTGGGACTTTATGGGTACAATTTAATGATGTCACATCACAAGGCGCTTAGCATATGTGGAGTCAACTACACTCACCCTAACCTGTGTACTTATATTCTTATGTTAGCAGTATTGAATAGGAAGCTCTTAAAATGGCATTGCAACTTAACGAACTGACCTATTGCACTTTCTTAACACAGGCTGACACTGTCCATATACTGGCACATGCTGCTATGTACATTGTATCAATTTTAAGATCAGACAGCTTGTTTGGTGTAAAGCAAACCAGAAAGTGCACAGGAAGCTTTCATAGTTTCTCTTTACTAACATTAAAATCCTGAATTAGTTGATACTGAATATATTTCTTGTTTCTGTGCAACAGAGACATTTTTCCAAAAAAAAAAAAAAAAAAGATTATGGCTCATATGTCTTTATGTACACTACCAAATAACATGTAAAATCTGATATAAGAATCTTGTAGACTCATCCTAAAATGTGATCTAATAGGATAAAAATGCTTAAAATGGGTACCAACTACACCAGCACAGTGTAGGTATATATTTGTGAAGGTATATTTGTGAAATATTTGTGAAGGTATATTTGTGAAATATATAATATTTGTGAAATATATTAAAGGTATATTTGTGAAGTTATATAAGTAAGCAGATATTATAGGAAAATTATTTAGGAACAGGATTAAGAGAATAAAGCTTATGATCACAGCACTCAAAACAATTTGAAGAGAAATATCAACATTTTGAGTTTACTATTGGTTTACTTCTCGGATCCGATCCTGCAGCACAGGCCCACGCAGACCTGCACCAGCTATTTAGCTAATGCAGATCCAAGTAGAAACCCCCCCCCGAGCCACTTAGGCTTACCCCCGGGTAAGGGAATGATTGTTCCTTTACCTGGAGGAGACCTCTGCAACTGTCCCGCCACTGCAGGACGCAGCGGTAGTCATTTTGGTGCGGCTGCGTTAGGGGGAAGAATAGGATTGGGATGTTAAAGAGAGTTAGCATTATTGCTGGTATAAAATATACTGTATTGTCCCGAGTATAAGACGCACCTGATTATAAGACGCACCCTTAAAGTTTGGTGCTATTAAAATGTTAATTAAATCACTGGCATTATTGCAACAGCCTGATTATAAGACGCACCCCTAGTTTAAAAACTTAAGTTAGGAGAAAAAAGTGATACTCAGACCAATACGGTACTTTTGTACTTGATATATTTGTTTAATTAAACTTTAAAGTGAATAAGCAGATATAAAACATTTCAGCTATGCAATTTATTTTATTTTTAACATGTCAATTTGTTACTTTTTCCATATGTCTTTCCCCCCAACTACTGGAATATTTAATTATCTTTTCCCCTTTAACTCCTTTATTGTAAAGTTAAAGGGTTTTGTCCCACTTCTATAGCTCATTGCTTTGATGGTAGTTTACCTCTTCAGAGGCCATTGTTGCAAAGAAGGTAGAAATGAAAGTTCACATCAGGAATTTGGAGAACCATAGCTGTAACAGTAATTTTATAAGTACTTTTAAATGTTTGTGTAGTGTTAATGCAGTTTTGTTTATGTAACGTAGTCCAAACCTTGACTCTGTGCTCATTATAGAGTAGTTAAAGATGATACTCTAGACTCTAGACTGTTGTGTATTGCCCAGGCAAACTCCCAAACAGCTACTGTGGCTGCCTGTACAGATTGCCACAGTCACCGTACACTGGGTTGACACTTCCATCAAGCTGTGCATCATTATTTATTTATTTATTTATTTATTTAAAGAATTTGTATCCCGCTTTTCTTCCAGCGAGGGCACTCAAGGCGGCTTACAACATTAAAATAAACATGTACATTAAAATAATTAAAAACACATAATTCAAACAATTAAAACAAACAACCCCAGTGGGTCACCTGTATTTACGTTTGTTAAAAGCCATTTGTTAAAAAGCCACCATGTCAGACATCGAAAGCTAACCTAAATAAAAACGTCTTAAGGCCCCACCGAAAGGTCTCTAAAGAGGGAGCCGTTCTTAATTCCAGGGGGAGGGAATTCCACAATTGGGCCGCCACAGCCGAGAAGGCCCTATTCCGCGCCGCCATCCTCCTCACCTCCATCAATGGCGGCACGGTTAACAGGGGCCCTCCTGATGACCTCAGAGTACGGGTCGGATTATAAGGAAGGAGGCGGTCCCTCAAATACCCTGGACCCAAGCCGTTAAGGGCTTTAAAAGTCAAAACTAGCACTTTGAATTGTGCCCGGAAACGAACCGGCAGCCAGTGTAGCCGCCGAAGCAACGGTCCGACTGAGTCGAACAGACAGGCCCCGGCAACCACCCGGGCCGCCGCATTCTGCACTAGTTGCAGTTTCCGGACAGTCTTCAAAGGTAGCCCCACGTAGAGCGCATTGCAGTAATCTAGTCTAGATGTCACTAGGGCATGGGTCACTGTGGCCAGGTCTGCACGATCCAAGTACGGTCGCAACTGGCGCACCAGCCGAAGATCATTACCCCAAGATCTCTCTCTTGATCCGTCACATACAACTCAGAACCCATTAGTGTATATGTGAAGTTTTGATTTCTTGCCACAATGTGCATTACTTTACACTTACTTACAATGAAGTGCATCTACCATTTTGCTGCCCTTTCCCCCGGTTTAGAGATCCTTTTCGTGCTCTTCACAATCCCTTCCGGATTTCACCATCCAGAGAAGTTTAGTGTCATCCACAAACGTGGCCACCTCACTGCTTATCCCCAATCCCAGCAACACTTCTTGCTGCCTCACTGATTGGCTGAGCATGATTGTGGGCCCTAGTGTGGATTGTGACCCATCTGTTGAATCACTCTTGTAAGAACCAGCAACTTGAACAGCCTGGAAGCACATATGCAAATTGAGCAGAGTTTGGGCAGAGTTATCCAGCAAGTTAACAGCTGGACAAGATATTTTGCGCTAGCTGAAGTTTCTTATTTTTAAGGGCAGAACCTTATAGAGTGCTTTACAATAATCTAATCTAGATGTGTTTTTTCCTTGTAGGGCTTCGCTTTTGTTTGGAAATCTGGTATAAACCGATAACACCAATTACTGTAGATATTTAAGTATAAGTAGAGAAATTTTACTCCTAAAATTAACCCTGAAATCCTGGGTTCACTTATTGGACCCAAGCTCCCTTCCAATTCTAATGTTCTACGATTCTAAGGTTGCTTCAGATCTCTTTGCACCAGCCCTGCCCACCTCCGAGTGGGAGCGAGCAGTACAAGGCCTGCTGGAACGCTCCCTGGCTGGCGTGGCACAAGACCTGCTGGCGCACTCCCCAGCCAGTGTAGTAAGATCTCCGCTTATGACAATATGTTACAAATGTTTTCCCTTTAAAAAAAAAGCTTTATGTCACATATACTAATACAGATTACGGTACTGATGTTTTCATCAGCCAAGTGCTTTCAAAGTGACAAAACAGCAAATGGTAAAACATGTTGGATGACTCAGACGTTTTACACTCAACTTATTCACGGGTCATAGCAAATTCCATGATTTTTGGTTCAAAATCTGCCCTCGACTTATCTACAAAATTGACTAATTGATGAGTATCTATGGTATATTCCATTAGAAGTATAATTTTATGCATAGAAAACAGAATTAAAGTGTGCTTTCTTATTCTGCCGCAGTGAGAAATGCAGTTTTGGAACAGATTGTTTGTGCCAATAATTCAGTGATAAATGAAGAATTTTAAACAAAAATTTGGGAGGTAAATTATTAAACAGTTATATGTTGCTCCCACTTTTGTGCTTTACTTAAAAACCTGTCATTTAAAAATACTTATGTCTTTCAAGAATTACCAACGCAGCTTACA
This sequence comes from Plestiodon gilberti rubricaudatus, assembly GCA_026170595.1. Taxonomy (NCBI): domain Eukaryota; kingdom Metazoa; phylum Chordata; class Lepidosauria; order Squamata; family Scincidae; genus Plestiodon; species Plestiodon gilberti. Next base: position 22,061,018 of record JANXHW010000004.1, on the reverse strand, counting down.
ATATATCATGAAAATAACTTATTAAAAACATTATACATAGCAATTAAAACAACTTGATCCAACAAAAACAGAGATAGTGTGTGTGTCCTCACGCTTGAGACACTTTTTTTCTTTATTAACCTTGGAGAGAACTGGGTTTTCCCCCCTCTTGCTTAATGTAGGCTTACTAATGCAAAATTTCCATTCGACAGATTAGTTGCAAGATTGATAGATAGTTATAAATATTGCAAGTAATTAGTAAAGTAAGAAGTACCTAGCCGAATGCTTAATATTATTATTGCAATTGATGGGCTTTAAGTTTATATAAATTCTTGTCAATATTTAATGCCACTAATTTTGAAGCCACAGGAGAGGAGATTGCAGCATAAGAGTTGCCCCTTAAATGAAATTAAATTGATGGATAATGGGCATTTTGTTTAACTACTTGCTGTTAGTCATAAACTGGCTCTTATAGTTCCTGCTGTCTCTCAGCCTGGAACTTATGAATATAATTGTTATCACCACTAGAACAGTGGTTCTCAAACTTTTTTGGGACCCACTTTTAAAATGACACTCTGTCGGGACCCACCTAGCTTTAAAGGTAAAGGTGACCCCTAACAATTAAGTCCAGTCGTGTCTGACTCCAGGGTGTGGTGCTCATCCCCATTTCAAAGCCGAAGAGCCAGCGTTGTCCGACGACGCCTCTGTGGTCATGTAGCCGGCATGACTCTCCTTGCCGCAGCGCGTAGCATGCGGCTGGAAAACGGAGCGCTGTTTACCTTCCCGCAAGCAGTACGTATTTATCTACTCGCATTAACATGCTTTGGAACTGCTAGGTTGGCAGGAGCTGGCCAAGCAACGAGAGCTCACCCTGTTGCGTATTCGAACTGCCGACCTTTCGATCGACAGCTCAAAAAAAAGGTGATCTAGAAAGAAATTATATCTATTTATTTACAAATAATGTTTTGTTTTATTGTTAAAAGGTTTTCAATGGGTCTTCTGGACATGGTCCACTAACAAGATAAAAACAAAATCTTACGTTTCGCCCCAATCACATAGGGCATCCTCAGAGCTTTTCTCCAGAGCTTTTTGTTTCATCTTTGGCCCTAGCACGGGCATTCTGCTACTCTGAGGAATCCCTATGTGATTGGGGCGAAATGTAAGATTTTTTTTAAATTTTGTTAGTGGACCATGGCCAGAAGACCCATTGAAAACTTTAACAATAAAGTATTTCTCGGCTATGAAAGCCTAAATTTATTTGCAAAAAACCTCAATCCATTTCTTGTAATGAAGCAGCCCTAATGAATAGCCTCAAGGCTTGAGGGGCTTAGTTATATGACCCAGCTTTCACCTGCCCCCACTACCTGTCATTGACAGACTTAGAAAAAAAAACACCCCAGACACTCACAGTGCAATCCTATCCAGTTTACACCACCGGTGTAACCAGCGGTGCAGTGAGAACAGGAGACCCCAGAATGGAAAGAGGATTCAAATCCCCTCCAAAGGGGGATTCAAAAAGGATTTGAATCCCCTTTCCATTCTGGGGCCCCCCGTTCTCGCTGCACTGCTGGTTGCACTGGTGGTGTAAGTTGGATAGGATTGCGCTGTCAAACATTTAAGTCCCTATATTTACACAAGCTTGCAAATTGTAGGAGCTCAGTTCCTTGCAAACTGGAGGAGTTTAGCTGTTTGCAGGATAATTAGCAGCTATTTTGCAAACTACAGGAGACCAGCTCTTTGAGGGGCAATTAGCAGCTATTTGATTTTTGAATCGTTTTGGGGCTTGTGGCAATTACTTATCTGATCTTTCCATCATCTGGGACCCACCAGAAATCAGGTCACAATCCACCAAGTTTGTCACATAACATTCACCAGTCATAAGACAGATCCTTGAAGGGCCCTTTTTTTTTTTTTTTTACTTTCCTTCACTGTGGAGATTGCCCATTTATTCCCACTCTCTGTTTCCTGCTCTTTAACCTGTTGTCAGTCTATAAAACAGTGTTTCCCAAACATTTTTGACCGCAACCCTAAATACAGTTTTCTTTCGGTCCGGCAACCCATTGAGTTGGTACATGTTGCTGCTATTGTTGTTATTGATGATGATGGTCCAGAGTGCTCGGTGATGATGTCATTGTCATTGCTGAGCTTCGGAGTGCTGAGAGGGAAGTTGCGCAGGGCTTCAATTTCAGTCGCACAGCCTATAGGGAATGTTGCTTCCTGTGACCCTCAAGAACATCCATGTGAACCTTGTTTGGGTCACAATCCCTGGTTTGGCAACCACTGCTGTAAAAGGATGTGTCCTCTTTCCTTATGACTATTAAGCTTACTTGAGAGACTTTTGTGAGGAAGTTTGTCAAAGCTTTTTGAAAGTCCAAGTGTACAGTGTCAGCTTTATTGCCTCTATCCACATGGCTGTTGTCACTCTCAAAGAACACTAGAAGATTAGCGAGACAGGACTTACCTTTGCAGAAACTATTCTGATTCACCTTTACCAAGGCTCATTCTTCTATCGATATGTTTAATAATTTAACTTCAGTTATGCTTTCCACCAGTTTACTCATAACAGAAACTAAGCTGACTAGCCTGTACTTTTCTGGTTTCCCCCTTGAATCATTTTTTAAATATCAGTGCTACAACAGCTGCCTTCCAGTCCTCTAGTATGAAGGCTGATAAATTAAGGACAGATTGCATATTTTTATGAGAAGATCCACAATTTCACATTTGAGTTCCTTAAGAACTCTTGGATGGAAGCCATCTGGACCCAATGATTTGTTAATGTTTAATTTTGTCAGTACATTCTAGAAACTTTGTCCCTTGTCGCTTCTGTTTTACTCAGTTCTTTAGACTCCCTCCCTGAGAAGGTCAGTTCAGCATGGATACCTGCTCTTCATCGTCTGTAGTGAAGACCAAAGGCATAGCTGCTTCTTCGGCTGCCCGGAGCTGTGACTCCTGATGGATCCCCCTGAGCACCAAAGTGGTGACGCCACCACTGATTACTTCCATTTTGCGAGTGCGCAGGGGCGGCTGCCCCTAGTCTTTCAGCCAGCTGATCGGCTGACTGAAAGACTAAGGGGGCAGCTGCCACTGCGCACGCCTCTTACTGTTTTCTCGCTGGCAAACAGTCACAGGTCAGGCTGCTCCTGTGGTGAAGTGATCAGCAAACAGTTTTTTCTAGGAGTGGTGCATTTTTTCGTCAGAGTCCTCTTTTTCTTTCTTCTATTTTACTCCTTCCCACTTTGCCCTTCTGTTCCCCTGAGGTGACCTCCCAGGCAGCCTTTTTGTGCCCTGGATGCAGCGTAGGCTGCACCAGCCTTGCATTGCAGGGCACAAAGTTAGACAGGATTGTACCATTAAAGTTTCCATTGATATTTTAAAAGAATATCATTGTTTATTTCGTTCATCTATCCTACCTAGAAGCAGTTTGATTTGTTGGCTGGTTACCTAATGCTAGGAGCCAAGTTCTAAGATCAATTCTTCTCTGGTTTTGGTTGCAAAAATCACTAAGCATGATTGAGAAAGGGGAAAGAGTGGGAAACAAGATTCCATCAATAAACATCTAGCTGATCTTCAGTCACAATGAATCGACAGCCTATTAAGTTACAGATGGGAATTGATTTTATATAATGATGCTCCTGTACTTGCAAACACATTCATGTAACCAGTGTGTCTCTTTATAAGACATATACTTCTATATAACCGGCATTACATACATTGAGTATCTTTTTAAGAATTGATATTTTTATTTTTTTTGTTCTTATTTATTCAAAGTAATTTTGTATTTGGCCTCATCTTCACATGTACCGTGTTTTCCCGAAAATAAGACCTCCCCCGAAAGTAAGACCTCCCCTCATTTTTGCTGGCACTAAAAAATATAAGACCTCCCTGAAAATAAGACCTAGTGGGGATCTCTACAACAGGGGCTTAATGGGAGCATTATTGGCCAGGCGCGGGGGCGAAATTGACTGTACTTAACTTGTTTGGTCGTTCGGCTCAATCTTATTTACATAGCCATGAGGGAGAGCAGGCTCACTGGCAGTTCCTCCGAATCCTAGAGAGGACTCTGGAGGACCAACCACACCAGCGAGACTGCATGTGCGTCCTAGAGAGGCACCTAGTCTCTTCCTCAGCCATGAAGGGCGAGCAGGAAGAGACTAGGTGCCTCTCTAGCAATGCCCCCCAGCACCAAAAGTCCATTTTTTTTACCTTTTAAAAACTCCCCCCCCCAATTTTTCGCCATTTTTCAATCAGCTGCCACCTCCAGCAGCGCCCCCAGGGCAGCAGCTGCTTCGTTTGCAACCCCCCCAGGCCCGGGGAGGGCATTACTGGCCAGGCGCGGGGGCGAAATTGCATTTATATAGTGTTCAGCGCGTTCAGCTCGATTGCATTTATATAGCCATGAGGGAGAGCAGGCTCGCTGGCTGTTCCTCCGGATCCTAGAGAGAACTCTGGAGGACCAACCACACCAGCGAGACTGCATATGCATCCGCACATGCAGTCTCGCTGGTGTGGTTGGTCTTCCAGAGTTCTCTCTAGGATCCGGAGGAACAGCCAGCGAGCCTGCTCTCCCTCATGGCTATATAAATGCAATTGAGCCGAACGACCAAACAAGTTAAGTACAGTCAATTTCGCCACCCGTGCCTGGCCAGTAATGCCCTCCCCGGGCCTGGGGGGGTTGCAAACGAAGCAGCTGCTGCCCTGGGGGTGCTGCTGGAGGCGGCAGCTGCTTGAAACTCCTTGCCACAGGATGTGGTGATGGCACCTGGCCTAGATGCCTTTAAAAGGGGTTTGGACAGATTCATGGAGGAAAAGACCATCACAGGTTACAAGCCATAAGCAACCTCCTGGTTTTAGAAGTGGGTTTTCTCTGTGCCAGGTGCAAGGGAGTGACAACGGGAAACAGGTTAACCTGTTGTCTTGTGCTCCCTGAGGCATCTGGTGGGGCCTCTGTGTGATACATGAAGCTGGTCTAGATGGGCTTTTGGCCTGATCCAGCAGGGCTCTTCTTATGTTTTATGTTAAAAAAGGGCGAAAAAATCGGGTAAAAAAGTGTTTAAAAGGTTAAAAAATGGATGTTTGGCGCTGGGCCCCCCCGAAAAGCTTCCTGCTCCAGACGCCGTCAGCCCCCATTAAGCCCTTGTCGTAGAGATCCCCGCGGCGCTGGGTGCCTTTGCTGTAGGGGAGGGAAAGGGGCTTTGAGCAGCAATGTAATAAGACCTCCCTGAAAATAAGACCTCCTGCATTTTTGGGAGGCAAAATGAATATAAGACCCTGTCTTATTTTCGGGGAAACACGGTAACATTTACTCGTGATCCATCTGTAATAATAATTTTCAAATATCATATTAGAACACAGTTTGAGCTGCTGTTTCAACATCAGATATAAACTTTTCAAAGATACAGTAGTTAGATTTAGGGAATAATTCTTTGACAAGATAAATGGACTTTGGGCACAGGTTTCTTTATACTGATGTAGTGTTTAAAAATGTGAGATATATCAGTGTTGCTCACACTTTCGATTCCCAGGTCCCTATTCCAACATTACTCTGGCTACTTCCTAAACAGTTACCAACTTCCAGTTATCTGATGGATAAGTATGTAGAAGTCCTTGAATGAAGAAAATTACTGAGACCTGCCCAAGTGTTCTACATGGCAACTAAGTGCTTCCTTCCTCCAGATTTTCTTTGTTGCATTTCTACGCAGGATATCCTGCTATCACTCATATACTCCCTGTAGGTGTCTCATGACTGCCACAAGGAGACCTGACCCACAGTATGTTCGGCTGTGCTACAGTGGCGTGGTGGGCTGTGGCTGGCTTTCCTGCCATGTTGCCCCTAAAATGTGCATCACCCGGTACGAGCTGCCCCCCTCCCGCACCCTCTAGTGACGCCACTGAGTGGAATAGAGTTCTATCCCCTGTACCTTTTCTATAAGGAAAAGGGAAGAAGCAAATGCCAGCCTCTCTCCTCCTTTGGGTTTATCATGATGACAGTCAAGTCTTGTTGAATTAGTGGCATACCCCAGCTACTGTGTCCCTACAATATGTCTGTTAATTGTGAATGGATGTGAATTGTATAGGAAGAAGTATGGTTCGGTTAGCAAAACAAGGTTCTACATATGCTCCTTTTTTAATATCTGAAAAATCACATAGAACCTGGAATTGGTTACATCAATAGAGAGAAGAATTACAATTAGGAAATAGTGTATTGGCTCCATCCTTAAAAAAAAAACACAACAAAACATTTTCCCTGATAACATTTAGTCAGTAGTGCTGTGGAAATGGTGAATTCCCCACCCCAATATACTGGGTTGGATTGCAATAGCTACGTGGACGTCCGCTCAAGCAATTTGGCTTTCCAGTGTTTTCACCTTTGCAGACCCTGCACCCCCCAAAAGGCTGCTGCTGAGGGCTGGAAATGATGTAGGAAGTGGTTGCAGCTGGATGGGTGAATCTGCAGAAATCAAATAATGTCCCCCATGAGTCTAAGTGCCTGTCATTTATTTAAATGATTTATATCCCACATTTTAGACCAAAGTCTCACAAGACGTGAGACCAAAGTCTCACAACACTTCTACAAAAACTCAATAAAATAACTCCTCTATTATAGGATTGCTCCAACCACCTTCCTATTTTCTTGAAAGACTGGAGAAAATGGGGTGAGGATATTATGACTTTTGATTGCATCCAGTGAGCAGCAAACTAGACCCTCTGCTGAAGGAGTAACTTGCTAGAAACCACATGTGCTAGCTAGCAATATACAGTACAGTGGATCCTTTCTAACTGCGGATTTGGGATCCGCGGATTCGACTTACTGCAGGTCCCAGATCTGCGGGGTCCACGTTCAAAGCGCTATAAAAAGAAAAAAAAGGTAAGAAATGAAGGCTTTTTACCTGTTAGAAGCAAACAGCTGTGTGCTCTTGCTTAAACAATCACTCTGGAAGCCTCTTCCGGGTTGCGCGACTCCCCATCCTTCTCCCAAAATAGCTCCAGAATGCATTGCGCGATTTCAGCCTGTTTAAGCAAGAACATGCAGTGGTTTGCTTCTAAAAGGTTAAAAAAAACCCACGGTTTTTTACCTTTTTTTCTTTTTATCGTGTTTTCCAGTTGGCCCCCCCATATCCGCGGAATTCATTATCCATGGGGGTTCCGGGAACAGAACCCCGCAGATACGTAGTGCCAACTGTAATACTTAACTTCAGGGAAGATGTAGTGAAGCTATTGGAAGACAACCCCCCCCCCCCGAGACAACTGGATTGAAGAAAATGTGTGATCCTTTGTGAAAGCGAAATGAGTGGATTAATTTGTGGAGACATACAAGAACATTTGGTGCTCCTCTTTTAATTGAACTGCTACACCTAAATACAGTATATTCCATCTACCTACTTTTTCTCCTTTCCCCACCTAAGTGTTATGTCACTTCACTTGCTGAGAGCTTCTTAGAGGTGTGCAAAAAGTGAAGGGTGGTGAGGGAGGAGGGGAATGTTTTGCATTATGTTGTTGTATTTGTTGAATATTCTTAATAAAATTATGGTTACAATTTCATATTATGGACATAGTTCTTAAAACAGTGCTTTGGATTTAAAACAGCTTTGTAATTCTTTTAATTCAACTTGTAAAATTAATGTTGGATTTTTACAAAGTTTAATTCTAGGACTATTTTGTACTCTTTCTTAACAGTCTATCATTTTTTGGCAGGTATGTCCACATTTTTGAAAAATATAGCGATATAGTGGAATATAGCACTACATTGTTTAGATGTAGCACTATAGCTATGGGGTCTAGATGTCTGCACTAAAAATTAAAAATTCCACTGTCAGAAAACTAACAGATTTGAGAGAGATTAATGTAATTCAGGCAATTTATATGTACTGAATTTTAGTTGCAAAGCCTGGAAGAATTTTTCAAATCAGAATTTGTGATATTTCTAGGTTGTGGTCAACAGAAGAAAAATTGGGTTATATTGCAGAGTAAGAGTCTCACTCATTAGCCCTGAAATTCCCCCTTCCATGGCACCACTGTTGTTGCTATTTAAATAAATAATTTAGAATAAATAAATTAGCAGAAACTTCCTACCCATTTTCAAGTTTGTTTGGGCAGCTGTGAGGACTGGAAACCTGTTTTTTTCCCCAGTGAGTCATTGCTAATGCACACAGGTTTCCTTGAAACTATCAGATGCTCGAAGCCATATCCCATATGGCACAATCACAGTGATGCAGATTTCTATACCCCTGATTATAGTTGCTTAACACCTGACTATAGTTGCTTATATGCATTATTATAGCTGCTAGAAAAAAATTACTGGTTTGTTTGAACATAGGTTAAAAGTCCCCTTTAAGACAAGTTCACTTTTAAATCAGTATTAATAAAGAAAATATATATTCTAGAAGAGTTCTATGTAGTTGGTGTAAAAAAAAGTATTATTGTGCCACCTGGTTGTGGCATTAACCTAAGGGGAAGGTCTTCATAGATAGGCACCTTCGTCCCACTTCCTACATCCCAGCAATTTAAGTTGGTTTATTTTCAGTTGTACAGTGGGCCCTCGCTATCTGTGGGGGATCCATTCTGGAACCCCCCGCGTGGACAGTGAGGATCCGTGGATACTGGGGTCTACCTTCAAATGCCTGTAAAAAGTTAAACAGCCCCCCATATCCATTTCTACCTTTAAGTGGCCAAACCATGCCATTTTCAAGCCTCCTCAGGGCTATTGCAAGCTTAACGAACCACTTCTGGGTTACATGAAGGCTCTTCTCTCCTCCCAGCCTTGCCCCAGGATGCATTCTGGGGCAAGGCTGGGAGGAGGGAAGAGCCTTTGTGCAACCTGAAAGTGGGTTGTTAAGTTTGCAGAAGCCCTACAGAGGCTTGAAAACGGTGGGGTTTGGCCACTTAAAGGTAGAAACGGGGTTTGGGGGTCCCCCCCCTTTTTACAAGTTTTCGAAGGTGGACTCCGCAGATCCGGGACCCATGGAAAGTGAAATCCACAGATCCCGGATCTACGGATAGTAAGGGTTTACATCTAAAAAAACAGCCATACATCCTGATCCTCAACATATTCACTTAGAAATAACCTTGGTTGAAAATTATTTTATTATTAATTAATTAAAAATTAATACTCAAATTAGTTAAAAAGGATGTTATCATGCCTTTGTACCCTACTATGGAGCACTCAGGGTGGTTCAATACATACAGTGGTCTCAGCACAACTATGAATGCAACTCCATGCAGAGCCAGGCAAAAAAAATCAAGGGCCCAAAAACACAACTTCAGACACTTGGCAGGTCAAAGTCCTAATGAAATACAAAGATCTTCAAGCTGAGTAGGAGTATCAGTAACAACTATATCTCCCAGGGCATGGCATTCCAAAAACGGGACATGGCAAGGAAAAGGCCCTGTCTCCTTTTTCTTCCAAGCTAACCTTAGAAATTGATGAGAAGGCAACCTGGTCCTGTCTCCTGTCTGTTTCTCACAAGAGACATGGATTACAATAAATGGAACACTTTTGAATAAATCAGTTTCAGGATCTTAGGTTGTTGTTTTAATGTTGTTTATAATGTTTTTAGCATGTACAGAGTAATATTCTCATGTCTTTTTTGTAATGTTCAGGGTGTGAAGTGATGTTAATAAAATCAAGTCTACCACACCTTATACCATGTATAGAATACACACACACTAGTTCACTGTGTTCCACACCTCATGTGCTTCATCCTTTCAGAATTTTCATTTTTTCTAGAAAACATGGTAGTGAATCAATTCAGAACTGATTAAGGCAGGATGATCAAAAGATGCAAAGTCTATTATATCTTTGTCTGTCCTTTCTTTCACCTTTCCTTTACTGCACTATCTTGTCTGTCTGATTCTCACAGGAGACATGGATTACAACTGGGACCATACGTCTTGGCATAGCAGTGAGGCATCCCCAATGTCTTTGGTGAGACATGTGGAGCCTTACCATTCAGTTTCCTTTATCATTTCATGTTTTCTTTGTTTTATTTACATCTTTGCATGTTTTCTTTTTTGTATCCTTTTTTATCCCACACTTGTAGGGGACAGTCAAAGGGGAAAAAGAAAAACTAGTGAGCAGGCAGTTTTGTCGGACTCTAACACCTTATCTGAAAGACAAAAGAAAATGGTTTGCTTTGGTGGCCACTCTTTGGAAGAGGACTTGGAATGGTCTGAACCTCAGATTAAAGACTCTGGGGTAGACACGTGTAGTAGCACAACTCTAAATGAGGAGCATAGCCATAGTGAAAAGGTACTGGTTTTGTGGTGCCTGCATTTTAATCAGCTCATTTGGTCTTTGTTTGCTCTCTGTCACTCATTAAAACAGATCAATATTTTTTTTAAAAGTCAGGTGTAATGTAACATTTCTTAAGGTGCAGAAAAGAAAAACAAAACCACAACTACTGGATTGGTCTGCTCTTTTTACATTTGGAAGCATAAGGAATAAACTTTATTCAGGCATTAAAAGAAGCATCACTGTTATGGTCACACAATAGTATTTGGTGATATCACCTTAAGCCATAAAGTGATTAAACAATGAGTTCAGTTTTGGATTGGCATGTTTGATTACTGCTATAATGTTTCTGGGGTTGAAATTAAAACAATAGTTTAATTACCAGGTTCACAAAAAGTGGGAAGACAATTGCATCTTTTTGCACAGAAAAGTTGTTTTTCTTTTTTCCCTTTCATTGCCATGTTTGTTCATTTCTTTTGTTGCCATGTCATTTTTGCACACTATGGGGGTAGTATTTGTCTTTGTCATCTGCTTTGTTGTTGATGATGATGTTGCTATTGTGTTTGCTTTCTGTTTAAGGCTTGTGATAAATCTTTAACGTTATTAGGCATAATGAGGGAAAACTATTGTGCATGCTAGGTTTTGCATGTGTGAGGGCATGAAACTGGTGTACAGATGTGAAAAAGTGCTATGATTACACAAAATGAAAGGTAATTTAAGTAGATCTTCAGTTATGACACATTGGCTATATCATAAAGTGCTGCTGGGATGAATAATTCTGCTGGTAACAGAGGGTTGTATCCTAAGGTGTTGCTCTGTGAATAGAAGGCACTTCCATTAAAGCAATTCGGGATGGTTTCTGCCATTCCCCTTTCCTGCTGCAGCCTTCATGCCATGCATCATCCTGTTCTGAAGGGTCCTCCAACCCTCAGGAGCAGATTTTTTTGGGTGCAGAGGACTGCAAAGGGAAGAAGGATCTATGAAAATGACCCCTCCTTCTTGTATTTGTGGAACTACAACTTAGGATGCAGCCAGGAGTGTGGTAAGTATTGTCTATTCAGATGTCACTCTGTGAACATATGCAATTATTATACATCATTTAAACCTAAATTACCCTTAGACTATGAACTAGGTACCTATAACTGGAACCAAGTTCTGCTAACATTGATGGGATTAATTTCCATGTCTAGATTCAGATGGTTAATAAAAAAAGCTAATATTACATTTTTTGGAATACCCAAGATCATGTCTCAATTATGTGAAACATCAATTCAAATGCTGTCTCTGTGTTGTTGTTGTTTTAGCATGATGATTATTGTTTGATCTTATCTTCCTTTTTTCAAGCATGATGTTCACAGTATACAAATAATCACATGTCTGTACTAATCCATAATTATGTAACTAAATTTATAAATTCGTTTTTGGTGTACAGCTGTGATGTAGATAGAATTGGAATTAAGTCATTTAGGAAGATATGAGGAAACAGTGGATTACCCACTGTTTAACAGCAATGCTAATTTCTGCAAAGTCAGTAGTGGTGTAATCATAGCGATTTCACAGTGTTGAAAACTGGAAATAGAGTTGATGCTTACATGTTGTTCAGAGACTGAATTGTTTAATGATTTTTTTTTCATTAATGAAAACACTATAGCATCCTGTGACCTGGCAGCCTTCCAAGGATGGAGACCGTTTAATTGGTCGAATTTTATTAAACAAACGACTAAAAGACGGAAGTGTGCCTAGAGATTCAGGAGCAATGCTTGGACTGAAGGTTAGTAATTGTGTTTTATATCATAGTAGTTAAAAGTCTCAGCAATGCTGAGTTCCAAAAGTTCAGAAGACTATTAGAAACATATATATCTCAGTAAAATTGCTATTCAAAATTGTAAAGAATCTACAATTTTGATAGCTTTCCTACTTTTTAATAATTCATAAATGAACATTTATTTCGGTTATAATAACAAAAATATTTACTCCAATGATACCAGCAAGGAAAATACCCAGTGTGATTGGTCTGTTTTGAGTACCACAATTCTAAAAATGCTATGTATTTGTTGTGCTGTTGTGTGTTTGGGCAGCTGATTGTCACTGATTTAAGATATAGTTTATTGATCAAGATAACTTTTTTCTTTTTTCAAACAGGTTGTAGGAGGAAAAATGACCGAATCGGGTCGACTCTGTGCATTTATTACCAAAGTAAAAAAAGGAAGTTTAGCTGATACAGTAGGACATCTTAGGCCAGGTATGAGACGCCATTAAGTTGAATTTTGTAAATGGAAAGGGATAATTCTTAGGAGTTCAACTTCTCGCTTCTGCTGTTGGTGATTTTTAAAGTTTATTTATTTTTTATTTATTTACAATATTTCTATCCCGCCTTTCTCCCCAAAGGGACCCAAGGAGGCTTACACAAAAATAAAATACAAAAATACAAAAAATACAAATAGATAATTACTTTTTAAACAGCAAAAAAAAAGTTAATAAAAACATCTAAAAATTGATTAAAAAATTACATTTAAAACAAGATCATAAAAACAGCAGCACCGCACCCATACCAGCAATATGTTAAAAAGGCAAAGGCTCAGAAGGCTTCTTTGAACAAGAAGGTTTTTAGGCCTCGCCGGAAAGTGTTCAAGGAGGGAGCAGTTCGTAAGTCAAAGGGGAGGGAATTCCATAAGGTTGGTGCCACTACTGAGAAGGCCCTATTTCTGGCCGCCCCTCGCACCTCCCTGGGCAACGGCACCCGCAAAAGGGCCTTCTCTGATGATCTAAGGAGACGGGCCGGACTATATAGAAGTAGGCGGTCTCTCAAATATCCTGGCCCCAAGCCGTATAGGGCTTTAAAGGTCAAAACCAGCACTTTGAATTGGGCCCGGAAACGAATCGGCAGCCAGTGCAGCTGTCGGAGGAGCGGCCCGACAGAGTCGAACCGCCTACCTCCAGTGACCACACGGGCCGCTGCATTCTGCACTAATTGCAGTTTCCGAACCGTCTTCAAGGGCAGCCCCACGTAGAGCGCGTTACAATAATCTAGTCGCGACGTCACCGTGGCATGGATCACCGTGGTCAGGTCTGCACGATCCAGGTACGGTCGCAGCTGGCGCACCAGCTGAAGCTGGGCAAAGGCCCCTCTGGCCATAGCCGCCACCTGGGAATCCAGGAGCAGCAGCGGATCCAGGCGGACCCCCAAGCTGCGGACCTGCTCCTTCAGAGGGAGTGCAACCTTCAGAGGGAGTCCTAAAGTTGCAGTAGGACCAATGTAAATAGCCCTTTAAAATGGCTGGTTGGCATAAGATGACAGTTAGAGAGGGTGGGGCTTCTACCCCATTGGACTGCAGATGTAAGGGTGACCCTTGGTTGCTGTATTTTTTTTCTCCAAGTGACAGAGAAGCTGGGAAGGATGCGATGGCAATAGCACTTATCTCAACCCGGGTGTTCTTCTTGTCACTGCTGGGGGCTGAAATTGCCTGTTGGAGGCAGATGACAGTTAAAAGTTTTGTGGGGCTTCTCCTCCATTGGTCACAGTGAGTGAGCCCTGGCTGCTGTTTTTTCTTCTCTGCTTTGATTCCATGTGGTAGGGCTGAGATGGTAGATCTTTTATCAGTTCAATTCCACAGCTTTCAGTGACAGGCAGCTGAATCCTTGGACTGACCCGCGGATGGAACACGGATTCCACCAGTGCTGGCTGCTGAAAATCATGCTCTGGTCGCGCGCCGAGTAGTATGCTGCCAGAGCACCGGTGGGAAGGCTGGAGTCTTCCCATACATGTCACCACCTGCAGCGAGGAGGCAGGAGGGAGTGGGGGGGAGGGCAGAACAGTGGCAGGGAGGAGCAGGACTGGGACAGGGAGTCTGCAGGAGGGGGTGGATCCGGCAGTGATGACACGTGCTAGATCCTATCCCCTCTGGCAGCAGCCTCCCTGTCCCCATCCTCTCCTTGGACTTGTGCCAGCGAAATCGCTGGCGCAAGTCCAAGGAGACCCATTGCAGGGTTAAGAGGCTTACAAAAGGGAAAGGGGATTTAAATTTAAAGGGGATTTAAATCCCCTCCTAAGACTCCTGCACCACCCCCCATGAGCTGTCGATCGAAAGGTCGGCAGTTCGAATCCGCAATGGGGTGAGCTCTCGTTGCTTGGCCAGCTCCTGCCAACCTAGCAGTTCCAAAGCATGTTAAAACCCATTCGGCTCCAATAAGTGTATCGAGCAACTCCTGAAAGAAAATAGGTTTTTTTTAAAAAAGGGCTTCCCCCAATTTTTCTGGATTTTTTTTGTGGAAATTAGACAGGCGAAACTATGTTTTAAAACAATTTTCAGAGTTCTAGGGTCACCCCACTGACCCCCTCCCCAGAAGAGCAAATATCACTGTTTTTAGGGAAGGTGCAGGAATGGGTTGCAGGGTACCCCTCCTCACTGAAATTAGAAATGAAACGTTGGCTTTTGTTTTCATGGCCAGGGCCCTGGCTTTTGAATCCACTTCGTTTTGAGCACTTCAGGTGCAAGTGATCAGCTGTACACAGCTGTAAGCAGGAGCAACACCAGGCGTTGCTCAAAGCACTCATTGGAGTGCATGGTTAACAGAGTAGACCTAATGCAGTCATTTTCATCATATTGCTAAAGCTGCAGCACTTACAGGGTTTGGAGGGTCATAAAAACAAAACTCTTGTCCTCAGGAACTTGTAACGTGGGGTGCACTGTGCTGAAACATGGCCCTACACAACCCTAAAGCACAGAAGTTGTGTGTAAAACACAAATATGTGTTTTTGTGCATTTTTGGGCTGAACTCACAACTAAAGCTGCAACATTTTAAGGATTTGAAGGATCATACCAAAAAAAATTGGCCAGCGGGTGGCGCAGTGGGTTAAACTGCTGAACCATGAGCTGTCGATCGAAAGGTCGGCAGTTCGAATCCGCAACGGGGTAAGCTCTCGTTGCTTGGCCAGCTCCTGCCAACCTAGCAGTTCCAAAGCATGTTAATGCGAGTATATAAATAGGTACCTCTTGCGAGAAGGTAAACAGCGCTCCATGCTCCAGCTGCATGCTACGCGCTGTGGCAAGGAGAGTCATGCCGGCCACATGACCATGGAGGCGTCTTCGGACAACGCTGGCTCTTCGGTTTTGAAATGGGGATGAGCACCACACCCTAGAGTCGGACACGACTGGACCTAGGGGTCACCTTTACCTTACCAAAAAAAACCTGGGAGGAAGGGGCTTGAAGTTACACTGTGCTGAAACATGGCCCTACACAATCCTAAAGCACAGAAGTTGTGTGTAAAACACAAATATGTGTTTTTGTGCATTTTTGGGCTGAACTCACGACTAAAGCTGCAACATTTCAAGAATTTGAAAGGTCATAAAAAAACTCATAAAAAAACTCTGGGAGGAAGGGACTAGCAACTGACTCCAAGGCGTGAACCACATCCTGGCAGCCAGAGAAGCGCCACTAGGGTGAACCGAGTAGGGAGAGGGACAGGTGCAGGGCCAATGAGTAGGCCTCCCCCTACCAGTCACTAGGAATGAACAACACAGCAGCAGGCACCAGTGCCAATCATGTGAAGATGCCCCAAGGACACCACACACAAACACACACACATCCAAGGAATATCTTTTTGAGTGAAGCAGAGCAAGGACATGAAGATATGCTGGTGTATCTCAATAATAGGATTGGGATGGTATCCTCCTTAACATAGCTGAATTCTGTTTACCCCAAAAACGCACGACAGGCAGAGGCTTGGGTTTATTAATTCAAAACTGCAGCATTGCGGGGGCTAAAACTCCAACCCCCCAGGATGCTGGCAACTGTGTAGGGGAAATGGTGTACCGGTCTGCTTCCCCAGGTAAAGAGAGCATCACAATCTGGCTCAAAGCTACCCATGATCACAGACTAAGAAGAGAGCTTATCCCAGCCAACCCGGAGGGGTTGAGGCATCTGGCTGCACATTGCTTCGAGCTTCCTAGCTTGTCCAGTAGCGACTCCTCTCTCCCACAGAGGGTCAGTGCTGGCTATCTCAGCTTGTCAGCTGAGATATCACAGCTTGTTGGCAACTTCCGGTTGTCTCGAACCAATCCCGTCCTAGTTGTTCTTCAGGCAAGGTGGCAGCTCAACCACTAGACCACGCCTCCTGACCCACACCTATCTAGAAAAAACTTCACAATCTACTTAAAATTATTACAAGATGCAAAGAGAAGCCTGAAGAGAAATTGTCTGAGAAAGAAGAAGAGGGAAAACCAATTTCAATTAGTCCTTCTTGAAGCAGTTTAGTAATGAAAACTATATACCAATGTAAGTGTCGAGCTTGTCTCTCTTTTATTAAAAGTAGACTACCTTTTAACTTAGAATAATTCCTGATGGGCTTTGTCTTGGGCCCAGTGTTGTTCAATATCTTTATAAGTGGCTTCAGTGAGAGAGTAAATGGGACGCTCACCAAATGTATATGACATCAAATGGGGAGGAGTAACTAATACCCTAGTGCAGTGTTTCTCAAAGTTCTCCCCGCCTTACGGGGAGAACTTTGAGTGTGTGTGGGGGCGGAGCCAGCAGCGGCTGTCTGCTGCTGCCCCTTAAGGGGGCAGGGGACAACAAAAGTTCTCAATGGTGGGTCGTGACCCACAGTTTGAGAACCAGTACCCTAGAGCAGTGTTCTTCAAGCTTTTCCCCCACAACCTAGTGCAATTCTATTACATACCGTCACCACCCTATTCCTTTGCTTAGACTGAAAATGTCTGACAGGTAATATAAACCAGGGTAACTAATTTAAAGCTTTTGGCACATTAGTCAAGATGTACTGTGTTAATTTAAGGAGACCCCTTATAATTAATCAAATATACAACAATAAAATAGATTTAGAATTCTCTCTCTCTCTCTCAGCAAACAAACAAAAACAACTAAAGGCAGCACAACAGCACAAAATGTCATAAAAGCATCAGCAATACATAAAAATATAAAACATATGAGCATAAAAATGTAGCAGCACAGAAAAATAAAGACAGCAATAACACAATAGATGGTAATAAAAACAATAAAAGAAAGGCATCAAAGGTGGCAATAAAAGGAGACATAAAACATTAAAAACTAACACAATAAAAAACAAAACTCTCCACTACCAAACATCACTATGCAAACTGAAATATGTTTTTGACCCCCACCAGAACACTTCAAGGGAAGGGAGAGGGCAGTTCAGAAGGGAGGGAGTTCCGTAACTGCAGTGCCACAACTGAGAAGGCCCAGTCCTTGTCACTGCCCCCCCTTCTGTTGGACATGCAAGAGGGCCCCCTCTGACAATCTCAGGGAGAGGGCTGGAATGTGCGGGAGAAGGCACAGGTCAGGTACTCTAGTCCTAAGCTGTAAAGACCTTTAAAGGTCAAAACCATCACCTCCTATTGGGTCTGGAAGTGAATTGGCAAAGCTTTAAATATTGTCTTAACTATTCACGGTCCATTTTTACTAAATTTTAAATTGAATAGGGGCTTAATGACCGTGTCAGTCAATTCTTAAAAAGCACCAAATGTCTTAACGTTTCACTCCGGCACAGAGCTTCTTCAGAAGTGTGGATCAATCCCCATGGTCATTAAACCCCTATTCAATTTTAAATTTGGCAAAGCTTTAGTTAGACCCCACCTGGAATATTGTGTCCAATTCTGGGTGCTGCAGTTTAAGAGGGATATTGACAAACTGAAGTCCAGAAGAGGGGGGCTAGGATGGTGAGGGGGCTGGAGACCAAGTCCTATGAGGACAGGTTGAAGAAGTTGGGCACGTTTAGTGTGGAGAAGAGATGGTACGATAACGGTCTATGGGTCATTCCGTGTCAAATCAACCAATAAAAAATACATTTTGGAACTTGATGTCACGGATTTTGCTCATTTTTGGTACATTTGTAGCTTACCATGAGATGTTTAAAAATTATTTTTTTCAGATTTTTTTGTCCTTCCGTTTTTGAGATATTGAATGTTCAAAATTGCCAAAAAAAAGGCCAAAATCCACTTGTCACCATACATTCAAACGCCAGTTACAGGATAACGATGAATGCTACAGACATGGGACAGGTGTCGTTTTAAAGCTTATGAATAGGGCTTTCATTTGATATACAACGTGACAAAATTGTAAATTTTCAAGAAATTCAAAAATTTTCAAATAATATTAATTTTGAAATTTTGAAAAATCGAACTTTTTAAAAAATTTCAGAAAAATCACACTTAAAGGTATATGTCTTGTAGTCAATCAGTCAAAATTTCAAGATGGTATCTCAATGGTATCATACAAAAATTAAATTTTCTTGTTGACAGTGACCAGGAATTAAACCCCTCAAGTCCATTTTTCTACAGTTTACATTGATAAAATTAGGTGGTAAACTGAAATGAATCCAAAAATTTATAACAGGACTTATAGAGATAGATTTATAGAGCATGAATTCACTTTCTATTCTTTTACAGGATCAGCTTTTTGGTAAAACTATCAAAATCATGAGCTTTTTACTTCTGTTCGTAGTTTTAAAATTTTCCTTTAAGTTGCTGAATAATTTCTGAATCAGCACAGTGACATTTTTCCTCATCTAAATCATCTTCAGAAGTAAAAAAAAAAATTATTTGTAGGTCCTTTTAATCTTCCCCATCTTTTCTTTGCTCATACAAACATAGAACTCTTCAAGACTTTTTCTAGATTTTAAAAAGCCAGATGTATTACAGTAGTTGTGCAATTTAAAAATAAGTCTAAACTGTCCACAAAAACACGTTTCACAGGACTAGTTTTCCTTCCTAAACAGAGTACTATGGCTAACATTGCAGGTGATGAAGTGTTAGAATGGAATGGGAGACTTTTGCAAGGTGCCACCTTTGAAGAAGTGTACAACATCATTCTAGAATCCAAACCAGAACCTCAAGTGGAACTTGTAGTTTCAAGGCCAATTGGGTGAGTTTTATTAGGGGTTTCCCTTCTTGAATTCATTTAAAATAAGTGAAGATTTTTTTTTAAAGTTAGGCTGTAGCTCGATATTAACAGCTTTTACAGATACAGAAAGATTGTAATTGTTGCATGTTTTGTAATCAACCAACTTATTTAACCTCAGCTGCAGCTTTCTTCCCCGCATTGATGAATTTCTTGATTACTGCAATGTGGAATTGCCTTATATGTGGAATTGCCCTTGAAAAATGTTTGGAAACTTTAATTGGGTCAACTATAGGACTGTCTTTTCCCACAAAAAAGTGACTGCCAATTAAAATCCTTTTCAAAGGCTTTTGTCCTCCAATTTAAGAGTTTAGGCCGGGGTCTACCAGAGAGAACTAGGTGATACCTTACATTTGGAACTTGGTCCTCATGGAAGTTTGCATGATGCCATTGTTGTTATCATTTGGGTGTTAGGTTAAGTATGTCCTGTTTATCCTCCTTGGTTTTTAATCTCCATTTTATACCAATAAAGGAGGGTTATGGTTTGGTATGGTTTAATCTCCATGTGGCTCTGCTGATTTTTGTTCTGTAGTGCTGTTCTTATTTTGTATTATTAATATTAGGGTGCTTTACTGTTTAGCATGCCCTGTAAACTTTATAAAGTAGAAAGTCTAAGTAGACATTTTTAGGTAATGAAAGACAGCATCTGCCCCGCCGGGTGCTGCTCCTTTGCAAGCGGAGGCCTGCTGGCGCTGTGATAACTTGACTTGCGTATGGTTCAAACTGGATACTACTGTATTTCTTCTATTCTAAGATGCGCCTTTTTTCCCAGATAAGCATCTCTAAAAATGGGGTGCGTCTTAGAATTGATGGCCTCCTTTTTTGTGGGTTTGTTCTCTGCATTTTACCTCGCCATTTTGACCCCTCTGTTCAGCGGCGCTCTCCCATGGCTGCTAGCCCGATCCGCTCTCTTCCTGAACTTGAGAGCTCGCCCCAGCCCCAGCATGCCCCGCGCTGCAGCTGACGAATCAGAGAAGATCACACTCGTCAGCGAGGGCTGGCAGGCCGTGCTGGGGAGAGTTCCTCTGCTTGAAGTGTCTGCTCCGCACTCCTATTGACGATTAAAGCCTGCATGCCTTTCCTGCAAAGATGATCAAAGCCTGCAATGCCTTTCCGATCGTCAGCTGGAATGCGAGGCAGGCGCTTCAGCGACAAACTCTCCCTAGGACTAGGAACCTCTTCCTAAAGGGGGAGGGATGCTACTTCTGCTGCCGCCACTGCTCCAACCGACTTGCGCCCAGCCTGGAAAGCCTGCCCCGCACCCCAGCTGACGAATGAAGGCGCTTGCCAAGTGGATGTGCCAATGAGGATCCAAGTTTACCGTGCCACATTCGCCCCTCTGCTCAGCGGTGCTGCAGCTGATGAGGATCTTTCCAATGAGGATTCAAATTTACCGCACCACTTTCATCCCCTCTGCTCAGTGGCACTGCAGCTGATGATCCTCATGCTCGAGCAGAGTCTGAGGGAAAGACACGCAGGAAACTGCTTCGCTCCTGCGTGTCTTTCCCTCAGACTTTGCTCGAGCGTGAGGATCATCAGCTGCAGCGCCACTGAGCAGAGTGGGCGAAATGGCGTGGTAAAAATCGGATCAGTGAAATGGAGCGGCAGGCAAGCTGGGGAAAGAGCAGACAAACTGAAGGAAGGAGGTGCGTCTTGCAATCGATGGTTTTTGGTTTTTTTCTGCTGGTGTTCTCTGGATAGAGGAAGAGGGCATTCCGAGACTCATGGGTAGTCCCTCCCACTGTAGAGTGCAGGGCCGGCGTTAGCTGAAACATCTCCCAGTGGGAGGGGCTTCCCAACTTCCCAGTTCTCCGGCCCTGCTCTCTGTAGACAGGTCGCAGTTAGTTGGCTCTAGTGTTTTTACCTCAGGTTTAGTGTTTTTTCTGGAAAAATTTCCTTTTCGTCTCCTCTCCTTTTCTTATTGAGTGTTTTGTCCTCTTTATTTGTTCTTTTCTTCGTTTTTTTGTCGTCACTTGTGTCTTCCTCCCCCCTCTTCTATTCACCTCAGGAGGGGTGCGGGTTTTTTTTTCTGTCAGCGTTGCTGGCAGCCTCGCCGTTCCGGGAGGCGGCAGCTCGCTTTTTCCTTGCCCCTTTTTTCTTTGTTTTTGTCTCTTCTTCCGTCTACTTTCCCCTCAGAATCTCCTCACCCACCGTCAGCCTCACTGTGCCGGGAGGCTGCGGCCCGCTCCTTCGTTGTTTGGCGCCTTTTCTTCAACCAGCCCTTTCCGTTTCGGGCTGAGCCGAGGGTGGAGATTCTTGTTTGCTGAGGCGACTGCCCCTCAGGCGTCGCTCAGCACATCGCTCATCCGGAGGTCTGAGGCAATTCCCGTACCGCCGCTGCTAGCCTCGCCGCATCGGGAGGCTGCGGCCCGCGTTTTGGCTGTGCCGCAAGTACTCAGCGTTCATCCGAGCCCCAGGGCGGCCGATTCAGTGTCTTTTCAGGCTCTTCTGTGGCGGGATCGCCTGACGCTTCGGCGCGCGGACCTCCAAGAGGCCGCGGCCGTCGCGCATACAGTGCGATCTCCTCGAGCTTCGCCGGCCTCTGGCCCGGAGCTCGTTCACTCGGGTGGCCGGCCAGGCCCCGAGGCGGCGCGCGCTGTAGGGAGCGGATTGATCTCCCTCCCCATCGTTCTTCTGGCCCGCGTTGGAGGGTAAGCTACTCTTATTCGTTATTCCCGGCTGTGCGGTGGGACGCAAGTATTAGAAATGGCGACCAGCCCCCAGGTCGATGGGGCCGATACCTTACTGGAGGCACCTTCAGGAGAGGGTGCCTCGGTTCAACAGGAAGCCTTGGATCCTGCCTTGCATGCCCTTATTCTCAAGGCGGTGCGGGAGGCTGTGCAGGTTTCCGTTCAGCCTGCCCAGAACCCAGTGGTCCTGCCGCAGGAGAAGATCCTGTCCAAGCGCAAACGCAAAGGATCTCCCAGTCCTCTATCGCTGGCTTCTTCCTTTTCCTCGGAAGAGGAGGTAGTGGTGGCAAAGCGCTTAAAGAAAGGTCCCGGATCTCGTTCTCACCACCGAGGGGGGGGTTTCCTCTCGGAGACATAAGAGGCGGATCTTGGTAGAGCTTTCTCCCTCTCAGTCCTCCGGGGATTCAACTGAGGGGTCCAGTAAGGAGGAGGGGGAGTTATCTGGGGAGGAGGAATTCCCACCGGATGTCAAGGTGGATAGATTGTTTCCGCATGATTTATTCCACTGGATGCTTGCCAAGGTGACTCAGGCCTTAAATCTGCTACCTGAGTCGGTCCCCACTGAGGGGTCAGATCCGCCCAAGTTGGTTTCTAAGGCCATGTTTCCTCAGGGGCCGCCTAAACCAGACCCAGTACCATTTCCCGAAGCCTTTCAACGCGCTTTGGACACGGAGTGGGGCACTCCCATGGCAACCAGGCACCACACTCGTTTGGTTTCTAAATTGTACTCTTTTCCTGAGCAGGTTATGAGTTCTTTAAAGGTGCCTCGGTGGATGCCCCAGTGGCGGCTCTGGCGACTTCTGCTGCTCTGCGGCGGCTCTGGCGACTTCCCCTTCGGAAGGGGAAGGTGGGCCGCTTGACCCGTGTGATAAGAGGATCGAGATCGCCTTGAAGAAGAATTTCGACTCATCTTCGGTGGCACTTCGGGCGTCTGCGGTAAACTCTATTTTTGCTAGAGCAGCGTATATTTGGGCGGAGGAGTTGGCTGAGACAGACCAGAGTCTAAGACGGTGAAAAGTTCACTTAAAAAGATTGCGTTGGCTGCTGCCTTTTCGGCAGACGCTTCCTACGATGCCTTCCAGATGGAGGCTCGGTCTTTGGCCTCGAACGTAGTGGCTCGCCGCAGCGTTTGGCTGAGACAATGGGCAGTGGATCCTGGTTCCAGACCAGGCTGGTAGGCGTTCCCTTTCAGGGCTCTAAGCTCTTTGGTCAGGCCCTGGAGCCTGTTTTGGTGGAGGGGAAGGACAAGAGGCGAGTGTTGCCCTCTGGTAAGAAGGACCTGCCCAGGGCTAAGACCCAGTTTTTTCGTCCCTTCCGTTCAGATAACCGACAACGGGATTATTCCCATAAGCAACGTGGTAGATGGAACAGGGCCAGGTTCTTCCCCAAAGGCAAGCCACGTGGGAACCCCTCTGGCACCAATGCCAAGGGACACAAGGAACAGCGAGGGTCCTGACTGCTCTTCCGCTGTGTCCGATGGTGTCGTGGGGGGCCGTCTCCTGCTTTTCGCGCATCGCTGGGAAGAAATTTCCAGCGATGCGTGGATTCGGGAGACGGTCTCATACGGATATGCCCTGGAATTCTGCCGCAGGCCCAGGGAACGGTTCCGGCGGGTTCCGGCCTACAGGGACTCAGTAAAGCACTTACACATGTTACAAGCAATTCAGCACTTACTGGAGATCAAGGCGGTGGAACTGGTGCCCTCGGCACACAGGGTGAAGGGCGTCTACTCAATTCTCTTCTTGGTGCCGAAGAAGAATGGGGACCTGCGCCCCATTCTGGATCTCAAGGCTTTGAACCGGTACCTTCACAAACGTCGGTTCCGGATGGAGACGTGGAGGACTATAGTGGCGGCTCTGGATCAGGGCGACTTCTTAACGTCGATTGTGAGATCTGAGGCGTACCTCCACGTCCCCATCTGCCCTCGGCACAGAGCTTTTCTGAGGTTTTGTTATGCGGGCAGACATCTCCAGTTCCGCGCTTTGCCGTTCGGTTTGACCGTGGCCCCACGCGTATTCACCAAACTGTTAGTGGCGCCGGTCGCTTTTCTGCGCCAGCAGGGAATTTACCTCTATCCCTACCTAGACGACATTCTCGTCAAGTCCAGATCGATGGACCAGGCGATCTTAGATCTGCGCCGGACCACCGATCTGCTACAGTCTCTGGGCTTCCTGGTGAATTGGAAAAAGAGTTCTCTCCGGCCATCCCGGCAGATAGAACACCTGGGTCTTCTCCTGGACACGGAGGTCTTTGGGATCTCCCTGTCCAGGGACAGACGGGCCTCAATGCGCATTCTGGTTCAGAGAGTCCTGGGGGCGGAGTCTCTGGATGTGATGGTGCTGCCATCGCTTCTGGGCGTCTTGGTCTCCTGCCAGGATGTGATTCCTTGGGCAAGGCTGCACATGCGGCCCCTTCAACAATTTCTAAGGCCTTATCTCCATCAGATAGAACACCAGATTCATTTGCAATTGACCATTCCACCGGATCTCAAGTCTTCTCTGGCTTGGTGGGTGTCAGAAGACCGACCCAGTCAGGGATCGAGTCTTGTCTGTCATCAACGGCTAATCATCACGACCGATGCAAGTCTTCTCGGCTGGGGGGCCCACCTCTCGGGAGACTTTGCGCAGGGGAAGTGGTCCTAAATGGAGTCTCGTTACAGTATCAACCGCCTCGAGCTCCGGGCGATCCGCCTAGCTCTCCTTCATTTTTGCCATCAGATACAGGGGGCCCACGTCCTCATTCGAACCGACAACACGGCATCAAAAGCTTACGTGAATCGGCATAAGAACATAATAAGAACATAAGAAGAGCCCTGCTGGATCAGGCCAAAAGCCCATCTATTCCAGCTTCCTGTGTCACACAGTGGCCCCACCAGATGCCTCAGGGAGCACACAAGACAACAAGATACCTGTGTCCAGTCGCCACTCCCTTGCACCTGGCACAGAGAAAACCCACTTCTAAAACCAGGAGGTTGCTTATGGCTTGTAACCTGTGATGGTCTTTTCCTCCATGAATCTGTCCAAACCCCTTTTAAAGGCATCTAGGCCAGATGCCATCACCAGATCCTGTGGCAAGGAGTTCCACAGATGAATTACACGCTGGGTAAAGAAATATTTTCTTTTGTCTTTCTTTTGGCAGGGGGGAACGAGGTCGTCAGGGTTACACAAGGAGGCAATGTGGCTGTTCCAGTGGGCGGAACAGAATCTAGCCTCGATCAGAGCGGAACACTTGGCAGGGGTGCAGAATGTGGCAGCGGATTGGCTCAGTCGGCGGACCGTGTGAGAGGAAGACTGGCAATTACACCCGCAGGTCTTCCTCTCGGTGATTCAGCATTTCGGTCTTCCGGAGGTGGACCTTTTCGCGTCCAAAGGAAACGCACAGCTGCCGCGCTACTTCACAAGGCATCCCGGGGAGGGGGGCGAAGGGGTAGATGCCCTTCACTGCCAGTGGCCCCTGGGGCTCCTTTACGCATTTCCCCCGATTCCTCTTCTTCCCCTCGTATTGCGCAAGATCAGAAATTCGTCAGCAGAGGTGATTTTGATAGCGCCCTCCTGGCCCCGGAGAGCCTGGTTTTCGGATCTGGTAAACCTATCGGTGGCTCGGTGCCTGCCCCTTCCCCTTCGGACCGATCTTCTACGTCAGGGGCCCCTTCTCCACCCTCGACCTCAACTTTTTCGGCTGTCGGCTTGGAGGTTGAGAGGGAGGCGTTGAGGGGGCAAGGTTATTCGGTTAAGGTTGTGCAGACTCTATTGGCATCTCGGAGGGCCTCCACTAAGAGGGCCTATGCCACTACCTGGCGGAAGTTTGTGCAGTGGTGTAAGTCGAAGGGGGTCTGTCCTTCCAAGCCCCGCATTTCTCAGATCCTTGAGTTTCTTCAGGACGGGTTAGAGCTAGGTTTGAGCACTAATACGTTGCGCAGGCAAGTGGCGGCGTTGAATAGTGTCCTTGGGGAAACCTTGCGGGTTCCAATTTCTGCCCATTCTCACGTCAAGCGTTTCCTCCGGGGGGTATCTCTAATAAACCCGCCCCCTGTTCATAGATGTCCGACGTGGGACTTAAACAGGGTCCTTACCGCTCTCACGAAACCTCCCTTTGAACCTTTGGCCAAAGTGCAACTGGCAGAGCTTACCTTTAAGACCCTTTTCTTAGTAGCGATCACCAGTGCTAGGAGGGTTTCGGAATTAGGTGCATTGTCCGTAAATCCCAAACTGTGCATTTTTCATCAAGACACCGTTATTTTGCGTACCGATCCCAAATTTATTCCTAAAGTCAATTCCCTTTTTCATCGGTCGCAAGAGTTAAACTTACCTTCCTTCTGCCCCAATCCGACGCATCCTAGTGAGAAAGTATGGCATACTCTGGACGTACGGAGGGTGTTGAAGTATTACATTACACGCACTGCGGGCATTCAAAAGTCTGAGTCCCTTTTCATTTACTTTAAGGGCCCACGCTTTGGTTTGAGGGCTTCCTCTGTCTCTCTATCCCGATGGCTCAGATCTGCCATCAATTTGGCTTATACTTCCTTGGGGATGCAGGCTCCCTTGGGGGTCACGGCTCATTCAGTCAGAGGGGCTGCTACCACGGCTGCCTTTGAGGGTTACGTGTCTATGGGAGATATTTGTCGGGCGGCCACCTGGTCGTCCGTTCACACTTTCATTCGGCATTATAAGGTTGATACTCTGGCGTCCGCTGAAGCCGCCTTCGGTAGGCGAGTGCTTCAGACGGTATTGCCGCAGTAATTGGAGCACGAGCTCGCTGCCCACCCTGTTAATATGGCTCTTGTACATCCCATGAGTCTCGGAATGCCCTCTTCCTCTATCCAGAGAAACGGAATTCTTACCTTGTGAATCTCCTGTTCTGGGTAGAGGAAGAGGGCATTCCGTCCCGCCTCTTCACAGCTTCGTGCTCCACGGTGCTTGGGTC
The DNA here is from genome assembly GCA_026170595.1 of Plestiodon gilberti rubricaudatus. Classification (NCBI taxonomy): domain Eukaryota; kingdom Metazoa; phylum Chordata; class Lepidosauria; order Squamata; family Scincidae; genus Plestiodon; species Plestiodon gilberti. The sequence goes on along the minus strand of JANXHW010000004.1, from coordinate 22,034,264 downwards.
ATGTACGGGGTCATGTCTGGGGGGCTTTATTGGTTTCCCTGTTTCCTTCTGTGAGTAGAAGAGTTTTTTCTGTGTCTTCACACACTGTTCTATTTGTCTGTTGCCTCTCTGGGTGTTTTCCCTGCCTTGTTGGCGCAGTTTTCTCCTGATGATGGGTCTATTTATCTTTGAGATTTTCATTTCGTCAGGAACAAAGTTTGGTTTGGGAGGTGTGTTTTTCAGCTCGTCAGTTCCGGATACTGGGGAGTTGGGAAGCCCCTCCCACTGGGAGGAGATGTTTCAGCTAACGCCGGCCCTGCACTCTACAGTGGGAGGGACTACCCATGAGTCTCGGAATGCCCTCTTCCTCTACCCAGAACAGGAGATTCACAAGGTAAGAATTCCGTTTCCTGAAATTAAGATTCGCCTTAGAATCGATGGCGCCTTAGACTCAAAGAAATACTATTAAAGAAAGGAACTGAACGGATGGCTTTTGCTGCATGAGAACAGGCACTGCAAACGGATTAACTGCGCAATCCTGCAGAGGTTAGGGCGGCGGAGCTGTAAGGCACGTTCGCAATTACTCTAGAGCAGAGGTTCTCAACCTGTGGTACGGGTACCCGTAGGGGTACGCGCACCTCTTGCTGGGGGTACGCCAAGCCCTGCCCCTTATCTGCCCCATCAGCAGCTAATTAAGTGTTAATTAACATGGATTTTAAATTGTAATTATTTTTGGAGCCCTTCTGTCTCTGATTTTGGTTTTGGGCTTATTTTTGTACTTTGGAAAATGTACTTGGGTGGGGGAGGGAGGAGCTGATTTGGGGAAGTGTGACTTGGAGAAAAAAAAACGATCCTTGCATGTCTGTCTCTCACACTCACAGAGTTAAATAAGACATTTTTTTCACATTTAAAATGGTTTTAGTACTTTAATTTAACGATTAATTACCTAATTAATTAATTGATTAATCCAATTAGCAGTTAATTAGCAGGGCGTACTTCAGAAAATTGAACCGTGATAGGGGGTACCCGGGCCTCCAAAGGTTGAGAACCCCTGCTCTAGAGTAAGGGCCGCTGGAACTAGGTGCGCAGCCCTTACTCTGCCGCCAGGACGTCCATGCAGCCGCCAAAGAAGGTAAGCAATCCCCCAGCGGCCGCATGTGCGGTCTGGGCGGCTAGGGAGGGGGGCCATTAGCCAAACCGGCCCGGGGGGGCTGGGATGGCGTCCGCCATATCCCCATCCTTTGCCGCGCCGGCTCAGCCATTACACCGCCTCCTCCAACTTCCGCCAACTATTTAGCTGGCGGAAATCCGAGAAGGCCCATTGCGGCCTCCCAGCTCTACACCGGGGGAAGGGGACAAACGTCCCCTTTCCTTGAGTAGACCTCTGGGCCGCTGCAGAGTGGCCCGGAGCGAGCACGGGATCTGGCAGGCAGCCCTGGGCCACCTGCCGGATACCTACGTAGGATTGGGCTGCCTGACTAAAATCCAGAAAGTTAGAGAAAATCCTAAATGCAGAGTGTGCCAAGAAAAAAGATAAAAGACTGTGTCTCACCTGATAAGTGAGTGTAGTAAGATTGCGCAGACAGATTACAAAGTTAGTCACGATAGAGTTGCAAAACTACTCCATTGGTCATTATGTAAAAAGTATAATTTGCAGCCTCAAAAAACAATTAGGAACATCTGGTCAAGAAGGTGGTAGAGAATGAGCAAGTTAAGATCTTGTGGGATTTTTGAATCCAAATAGACAGACACCTTGAACATAACATAGTCATACCTGATATAACAATAGTAGAAAACAGAAATGTTTGGATAATTACTTTGGATAATAATGGATAATAATGTTTGGCATCTTGGAGATGCCAGAGTCGATGGAAAAGAACTGGAAAAAATGACAAAATATCTAGACCTGGCTATTAAAATTATACAAAGGTGGTCTCCATTGTCATTGGGGCACTTGGAACCATATCGAAAAATTTTGGGAATTATTTTAAACAGCTTCAACATCTTACATATGGCATTGTTGATACTATGTTACATATTGATACTAGTTGATATTTAGGTTTCAGGTCGAAACTTGTACCCACTATTTAGCACCAGTCAATGACACTTTTATCTATCTGTGTTCTGAGGTTTTGAATTAACAATAATAATAATAATAATAATAATAATAATAATAATAATAATGGAAGACTAAAGAAAGAAATAGAGGGACTGATATTTGCTGCACAAGACCAGGCATTATAAACAAATTTTATGAAGGTGTGATGGATGTGGGGCCAGGCTGAGCACCCCCCTGGGCCACTTCACAGCCCATCAGAGCACCAAGGTGGTCTCAGCCCTTCAGATTAAACAGTTTGCCAAGTAGCCCCTGACTAAAATACAAGGTCAGGTCAGAGGACTACAATTCCTTTAGAGATGTTATTGGCCGTGATTACTCGTCCCAGGGAACAACACTCTAGAGATGTTATTGGCCGTGATTACTCGTCCCAGGGAACAACACTCTAGGGAAGGTGAAACACGGTTTCTTGCCAAACAAACCAAATCAAGTTTACTGACTCAGATCCACTTGCTCAGTTCTAAACAGACTGGCTAACCGAGGGCCCTGAATTACTGACTGGGCATTAACCCAATGGTAGAATAAAGCTGCCACCACCCTGTTATGCCAGTCCCAAGCTGGGGTCTTCGGGCTAGATCTTAGTGCTTGCAAGGCTGGCCTCTCTTTCCAACCTGAAGAGCCAGACTCAAGCCTCAGAGTCTGTTGAAACTTCCACGGTAGTAGTGAACCAAGTATCCAGGCAGGCTAGGTAGAATCCATTTCCTTTGTACTGACACAAACCTATAAATATATTTTAGTTTATTAAATAGAATTAAAGGTGACAACACAGATGGCATCAAGTAAAGATTCTTTGTAAGGCATACTTATGCAAGACAGACAATCTAAAACAATAAAGCTTTCTTCCTAAAACTAACTGGTTTCCTAACACTCACCCAAAGGTTAGCTCTCCTGAGCATGGACAGAATGTAGATCTTGATCTGTCCATCCCACGAAGCGTGATAGGGACAAGCCTCCATTTTGGCTGGGCAGCAGCACTTCCTCCCAGACAAGAAGAAGCCTCACAGCTTGCCTTCCGTTCGCCAAACTTAACATTCTCTTATACCTGGAGACTGGGGAATAGCCAATCAGAAATTTGGACCAGCCAAAACTTCTAGGCCCTTACATAATCTTGTTCCAAGTCCCCTCCCATCCAGAAGACACAGGTGCAAGCAGTTGCAATTAGTGTGTCCTTGGTGAGTTGCAGGATCCACTAGTGCCGAGTAAGAACTGGCCAGGCTTATCACTCCGAGATAGCTATTCCTGCTCTCAGCTTCTCACTAATGAGTTCTGTTCCCAACAGCTGAACTAAGCTGTAACATTTCCATTTTAGGTTCAGCCAGAGGCCTGACTTTTAGCTAGTGGTTCAAAAATGGAGTCAAACCAAGATGGAGTCAGGCAAAGGCCTTGTCTTTCACAGAAGGCAAAAGTGGAAAAGATCTTGAATAATGCCAAATGTAGGCTCTGTAAAGAAAAAGATGAAACAATTGATCACATTGTAAGTGTGTGCAGCAAAATTGCACAGAGTGATTACAAAGATTGTCACAATAAAGTTGCTGCTGTGCTCCACTGGAACTTGTGCAAGAAATATGGAATAACATCAGTATAGAAATAGTGGGAGCACATTCCTGAAAAGGTGGTAGAAAATGATCAGGTCAAAATCTTGGGGGACTTCAAAATCAAGACAGAGAAAACAATGGAACACAGCATGCCAGATCTAAATGTGGTTGAGAAGAAACAAGTGATATTTATTGATGTGGCCATTCCAGGAGATAATTGAATCGAGGAGAAACAATTGGAAAAAATCACAAAATACAAAGACCTGGAAATTCAAATACAGCACCTTTGGGGAAAGAAAACAACCACCCCTATTGTTATTGGTACACTAGGCGCAGTCCCCAAGGCCGTTAAGAAATATCTGGCCAATGTAATTGACAAGATAACAGTTCAACAACTGCACTACTAGGAATGTCAAACATTATACGATGATATCTCACCAGTTCTTAAACTCTTGGGTAGAGTTCAAACTAGTTAGTGCCCAAAAATCCCTGTCCATACATCTGGTGGACTGTGACACCACTGTTAATAATAATAAGATTGAGATAGAATTACTGACTAAAAAAGGCAAAAAAATTATACCGGTAGTAGTGGATGCTTTAGGTGCTATTTCGAAAAGTTTCAAAAAAACACCTGGACACCTTACAAACGACTCCATATGAGCTGCAAAAGGCAGCTCTCCTTGAATCTGCACATATTCTGCAGAAATGCCTCTAGAAATCCTAGGTTCTTGGAAAGGACACAATATTTAGAAAACACCAGCCACCAGCAGCAGAGGCGTCGTTACTGTGGGGGCAGTGGGGGCGGTGGGCCCCAAGTGGCGGGTCGCGGGGGGGTACCTTCCGTTGCTCCCTCTGCCGCTGGTCTGTCTTTGTCGGCTGCAGGTTTTGCTCTCCCGCCCCCCCCCCCGGTTAGGCTCCAAAAAGGAGCTGAAAAGCGCCAGGGGGGTTCCACGCCACAGCGGCGCGCAATGATGATGCCACACACCCCAGGGGTGGGGCGTATTGCGTCCCATGGGGCGTGTTGCATCCCGTGGGGGGTGTTGTGGAAGCGGCCCCCTCCCATGGGGTGTGTGTAGGGCCGCTACTGACCAGCAGATTGGCTGCGATTAACCAGATAATAATAATGATGATGATACAATAGCAACAACAACAGCAACAACAACAATTCCACCTTTTGTTTTGCGTATTATTTTTCCACATATGTATGAGGAATTTAAATAATCCCTTGTCTAATTGCTTGCTTTTGCCTAGTTATAGGGTGATTCAGATATATTTTTTCCACTCATACCCATCATGACTAGTTGCCATTGATTGACCTGTCCTCCATTATGCTAAAGAGTAATTTTACTGTGCTTTTATGTATTATTATACTATGTCTGAAACTTTGTCTTTGAATCATTTGTCAATGTTTACATAATTTAATGTATGCTTATATTTTAGAGGAAATCATCAAACAAATGTATCTTTTCTGAAGTTTAAGTTATTCTGCTATGTGGTCCTTTTTTAAATGTCACATTATTGAGTAGTATTACTTTAGTAATCAGTAGGTAAAATATGAGTATATTTTGCTTTTCATAATTGCAGGGATATTCCCAGAATACCTGACAGTACACATGCGCAGTTGGAGTCCAGTAAGTATCTTTTCTCTGGGAAGGATAAATTTAATGTCACCTATTTAAAGCCAGCTGGAAATTGAAAAGACATTCCTCTTGTTGTGTCTTTATCTGTGTCTGTATAGGTATCTCTCTTCTATGGATCTTATCTACCTCCTCAAACTTTGTTTAATAATAAACTGTCAGAAGTCAGGAAATACAATGTTAGGGTTCATGCTCTTTTATAAAATCATGCAGTTTTTTTAATTAAAATAGAAACAGATATAGAAGGTGGAAATAGGATTGACGTCAATCCTAACTTTTTAATTTCCTGTTTTTTGTTAAATGTTGTATAACATAACCTTATAAAATAAATTCCATGACATTAAAAATCAGAGAACTGGATCCAGACCTTGTACAAGCAGAAAGAATCTCATGCAAGGGCACTTCCCCCTTCTCTTCACAGTACCCCTAACCTCCCCTATAAAGCTACTCCTGAGGGTGACCCACCTACACCATCAGGACCTCAGGAGCACCATTTCGAGGATCATGGGATTGGAGAAGAGTGGGCATAAAAGTTGCCTTGCATGAATTTCCTTCCACTCATGGATCATTCTAGATCCAACCTAGAATGCTTATATTTTAGAGAAATCATCATACCAAACAAATACTATTATAGTGATTTTACATTTGGCCCTATATCCGTTTTTTTTAATTGTATGACAATGGTTGAGATTTGCCATAATAATGTTTAACAATACGGTATAAAAAGACCCACTACAGGTGGGCCCCCATATCCACGGATTCACTATCCACGGTTTCAGTTATTCACGGATTGTGGGGACCCCCCCAGGCTTTTACTTTTTTCCCTTGCAGAGCCTCTCTAGGACTTACAGTGCAATCCTAACCAACTTTTGAGCGCTGATGCAGCTGCAATGCAGCCCAGAGGTAAGAAAACAAAAGTTCCCTCACCTTGCAGAGGCCTCCATGACTGCCCCTGCACTGTAAAATGCAGTGAGTGCCCTGTTGGCACGACTACGCTGGTGCTTGAAAGTTGGTTAGGATTGCGCTGTTAGTCTCTTTCTACTTGCCTGCAATGGAGGCTGCTTCTCTGTTTGTTTTAAGGTAGAAACGAAGCTTGCTGAAAGAAAAATAAGAGCTGGGGGGGGCGAACGCCTGCCCGCAGGGGAGGCAGGGCGGGGGCCCCTCAGGAAACCATGGAGGGGGTGTTCGCTCTTATCCACGGTTTCAAGTATCCACGGAGAGGCCTGGAATATATCCCCAGCGGATATGGGGGGAGTACTGTACTTCTAACTGAAAATCTTTAATCAAAAAGATTTACTTTTCAAGATGTAAAATATTATTGCCTTTTATTTACTCTAAAGATGCAATCCTAAACATTTAGGTCCCAATCCTATCCAACTTTCCAGCACTGTTGCAGCTGTGCTAATGGGACATGCACTGCATTCTGTGGTGGGGTGGTGGTGGGGCAGTTCCGGAGGATTTCTCAAGGTAATGGAACATTTGTTCCCTTACCTTGGAACTGCATTGTGGCTACATTGGTGCTGGAAAGTTGGATAGGATCGGGCCCTTAGTTGGGAGTACGTCCAATTGAAATCAGTAGTACTTACTTTTGAATAAACATGTTTAGGATTGTGCTGCATGTGCAGAGGTGTAAGTTACCTCCGCAGCGCCTGGGGCAGTGACGTCATAACGTATGTTCCTGGAAGTGAGAACCCAGGAGGCGCTTGCGGTAGCCACGGCCACTCTCCACACGGCTCTCCACTCCACTCTCCAGTGGCTGTGGCCTAATCACAAAGCCAGGGCCTCTCTGTGCTCTCTCCACGTAGCTTCATAATCAAGCCATGGCCACCGCCTCCTCCCAACTTCCTCGGGGTGCACCGAGGAGGAGGGTGCAAGGAAGAGTCGGTGGCCACGGTGAAGCCTGAGAGGCGTGTCCCGATTGTGCCCCCCTTGGTGGAGCACCTGGGGCAGGTGTCCCTCAGGCTCCACCATAGTTACACCCTTGTATGTGTAACATAAGTACCAAATACCGTATTGACCTGAGTATAAGACTCACTTTTGTCCCCTAAGGCAAGTCTTTAAAGCAGGGGTGCGGCCTACAATCGAAGTCGAGCATTTTCTGCCTAGAGTTTTCTGCAAAGGTCCCTTTTTCAAGCCTCTCCAAGTCTCTTTCAAAGGTTTTCTTTTTTAAAACTGCAAAAGCTGTGTTTTCAGCTCTTAATCACTTGCTAAATGGCCAGGATCTGTCTAGCAACCTTAGAGGCATTTGAAAAATTAACCCTTAAGTTCCAGCCCCAGGACTCTGTGGAAACTAAGATATTTATTGATCCTGCAGTTTGAAAGTTGAGAGCAGGAGCTCCTGCATAGGCTTATCATATCCAAAGGGGGACAGAGTGCCTATTGAATGCAATAGGACTTACTTCTGAGTAGACATGCATAGGATTGTGCTGTTAACCATTGAAATTTGGGCAGGTGCAGCTCATCATCATGGAAGGGTGCAACAAGCTACACCTGCCCAAATTCCAAAGGTTAAAGGTAGGCACTCTGTCCCCCTTTGGATCTGGGAAGGCTACTTATACTAGGGTGCCCAGATTCAATAAGGGACATTGTGCCGATGCCTTTAACTATACTAAACTGTATACTTAACTTAACTGTACTGCTTTACTGTTCTACTAATGTGTATATTTTCTTTAAGTTAAAAAAAGTTAAAAATGTATTTAGCACCAAACGTTAAGGGTGTGGCTTATAATCAGGAGTGTCCTATACTCGGGGCAATAAGGTAACTCTACATCTTCCAAAATATTGGGCAAAATTCAGCCAAAGTTTTATGTATAGTTAATTTCAATGTGTATGATTTACAGCCCCATCCAGCCAAACATTAGGCCTAGGGTGTTGTAAACATGCCATAAGGCAAACTTTTGACACCCTGGGAGTAAGCGGCGCTGGCGCAGAGGCCGGAGCCACTCACTCCGCTGTTGCCCAGGACTTGCGCTGGCTGAACCAGGTAAGTCCTAGGCCGGTCAAAGGGAGGGTGTGGGGAGGGAGGGCTGGGGTGGCAAGGAAGGGGTACGTTGGCCTGCCTGGCCTGGGAGGGGGTGGGGATATCGGCACTGGGGTTTTGTGATATCCTACGTCCCTTCCCAGGACAGGCCGACCTTACCTGGCCTCCTCAGACATGCACCAGCTAAAGAGCTGGTGTGCATCCGAGGAGGCCCATTGGGGCCTCCGGCACTTACACCGGGGGAATAGTTGAACAAGCCGTTCCCCTGAGGTGAGCCCATGCTGCGCCGGCGTGGCCTGCATCCTGCACAGGATGTAGCAGCCAGCAACCACAACTTGCGCAAAATTGTGCTGTTAATGACATACTTAACTTTCCCGTTGAAATAAATGGGCCTTAAAATATTAGTTTTGGCTGGAATGTGTCCATTATTTATTCTATATGTTACATATGCTCTCTTAGATTTGTCATATATTTGTTTTTAGTGTTTTAAAAACAAGTTTTACAGCCTCCCCCCATTTTTCCACACTTTGTTTTTCTATTTCTTTATATTTGAATTGTTCCTGTCATTATGTTTGCATAATCAGAATATGAAACAGCATAATTTAAAAATATTTTTAATACAGTTAATTGTACTTTCAGGTTCTAGCTCATTTGAATCTCAAAAAATGGACCGGCCTTCTATTTCAGTCACTTCTCCCATGAGTCCTGGCATGCTGAGGGATGTTCCACAGTTTTTATCTGGACAACTTTCAGTATGTAAACATTTGTTCATCCCTATTTATATTTTCTCATAAAACATTTTAATGAAAAATGTTAGATAACTGTGCAGTGAAGTTGTTATTGTCTATAGTTCTCTTTTCATTTAAGTATTTCTCAACATGGATGGGGCCATAGTTTGTGTATATATATTTTTCTCTTGCATTGGGGTTGTATGTGATATTTTAAGTGTTAGAATCAGGGGTGGCTCCACATGTGGGGCCTGGTGGGGTGTGAGCCAGAGGCCCATGCAAGAACTCACACCCATGCATGGCCAATCTCTGAGGCAGCAAAGGGATTTTGCCACTGCTGTCACTGTTGCCCACTACTGCCCAGTGAACCAGAATGCATGGGGATGCTTATTGGGAGATTATTACAGGGAGCAGTGGCAGCAGTGGACTCTCTCCTTCTATATCGGGGTTGGGGCATCTGGGAAATTGTACCAGGGCAAGAAAGAGGAGAGTCCGCTGCTGTTGCCTTCTCCCAGCTACCTCTCAGTAAGTTTCTGTTGAAATCCTTGGGGAAAAAATGTAAGTGCCCTACAACCACATTGAAATTCACACACACACAGTTCTGTAGCACACATGCGCGCACACACACACACACACACACACACACACACACACACACACCCCTCAGGCAAAGTGTTGAGTGTGGCCAGGCATTAACAAAAGGCTGGGTAACTTACTGGCAAATGATTGTGCAAAGCAGTCTGTTTCAGAGAGCAGCAACGAGCTATGACCTCTTATTGCTTAAACCAGTGTTTCCCAAACTTTTTCTACCTGCGGCTCCCTTGGCCATTGGTGACCTTTGGCCGTGCCTCCCCATTACATTATGTTGATGCCTGCCAATTGGCACTACACTGTTTTCTGAAAGGATTCCGTGGCACTCCGCGGCTCCCCTGGCTGGTTCCCGCGGCTCCCCTGGGAGCCACGCCTCCCAGTTTGGGAACCACTGGCTTAAACCAAAGTAGGCCTTACCTGGAACCTCTTGATCAAGCCAGATGACCTGCTCCAGCCTCTTGCTGGTCTCTTGCAGTTCTGCCCAGTCTTCTTGAAATACTCTCCTTTGGCTAAAGTTTGGTGGTGATTTACAGACTGAATCTTCAGGCTCCTAGGTTCATGATCTTTTGTGGCAGAGTCCCAACAAAAGTGTATCTTTTTTCTATGACCTGGCTGTCTTCTGTTGTTTTAGTATCTTTTACACATCCATCCCAAAACCACTTACTCCTGTGTGCCTCCACTAGTGTTTATAGGTAGTAACTCTATGGTAAGTAGTTAGAGCAGTGGTTCTCAAACTTACCTCCCCCACAGCCTCTTCTTCCCGGCTCAGCCGGGTGCCTCCATCTTAGATCACGTGAAATCTTGCGAGATCCAAGATGGCGGCGCCCTAATCTTGTGAGACCTTGCGCAAACCAAGATGGTGGTGCCCAAATCTTGGGAGATCCAAGATGGTGGTGCCCAAATCTCATAAGATTTGGGCGCTGCCATCTTGGATCTCCCAAGATTTTGCATGATCCAAGATGGCGGTGTCCAGGAGAGCAGGTAGGATGGGCCACTGGGGACATCCCACGGTGCCCCTGTGAGTGCGTCCCTGTGAGTGCACCGCAACGCTCTAAGGCAGTGGTTCCCAAACTGGGTCATCATGACGGGAACAATGGGTCAATACGCTCTTAAGGGAAGTGGCGTGGTTTCGTCTGAAAACCGGAAGTGGGTCGTGATTGCGATCTGGAGCTGTTTTGAGGTGCTCCCTGCACCCCCCAGAAGTCCGGCAAGACCCCCAGGTAGTGCACTTTTCCCCCCCAGCAGCAGTGTGATCCCAAAAGAGTCATCGCCGCCGTAGCCACCTGCCCGCAAACAAGTGGTTGAAACGTTTGGGAATCTCTGCCCTAAGGTGTCTCGATGCACAATTTGGGAACTACTGAATTATAGGATTGCTAAAGTGTTCATTTTATAGGCCAATCCTATCCTGCGCCAGCCCAGAGCATGTGCAGTGCTGATGGGCCTGCTGCGGATCAGGCAGAGGCAGAGAGATAAGAACTTTGATGCTTACCTACACCACTACTCACTAGCCCCCAATGGGTCTACTCGGAACTACTCCAGCTCTTTCGTTGGTGTAAATCCAAGTAGATCAAAGGGGGTGTGTTGGGCCCAGGCTAGGGGCATACCATCTTGGCACTGCCAATGCCACCGAGAGCTGCCCTCGAATTGCCCTCAACATGCCTCTATCCCAGCCCAATCCTCCTGCGAACCCCCTCTGCCACCTTACCTGCAACAGCAGACCGTCCGGCTGGTTCTGGTGAGTGTGCAGAGTCTCTGGCCATTTGTGCCAGCAGATCTGAAATGCACGACGATGGTGTGGCTTTTGTGCCGCCGCAATGGGGCCTGTGGCAGTGGATTGCAAGATCTGTTGCCATAGGCCCTTGATAGGATTGAGCCGTTAATGTTTAATATGTCTCTATATGCTAGAAAAAAATGTGGTTTGGTTTCAGAAGCTTAGTGACTTTTGCTGTGAGGTGGACTCTATTCTCACTTGTGCTGTTTCTGCAAAAACTTAAAACAAACTTGTATTTAGAATATTTAGAATACAGTGGAACCTTGGATTACGAGTAACTCGGTCTGCGAGTGTTTCGCAAGACGAGCAAAAAGTTTTAATACATTTTGCCTTGATACACGAGCAAGGTCTTGCAACACGAGCACTCGCAGCAATCCTGCTGTTGCCAGCTTTCTCCTCTCACTCCCTGCAGCTCCCTGCTGCTGCCTTTGGGGAGGCCGCCGTATCAAGGATCAAACTGCCTGTCGCCTCCCTCCCTTCGTGCCAAAGCACCTGCCCTCAGTCAACTCCTGCTGTGCGCCGGCACGCTCCCTGCTGCTGCCTTCAGGGAGGCTGCCGGATCAAACTGCCCGTCACCTCCCTTCACATCAAAGCACCTGCTCTCAGTCAACACCCCCTTCCCCAAGTGAGGCATCAGCGAGAAAAGGAAAGGCACTCAGGAGCTTGAGCGCCTTTCCGACCGCCTTTCCACTGTGCTTGCACCCCACTGTTCTTGCGCCCTGCACCGCCACAAGCTCTTCCCAACCCTTTCCGTTCTCATGGAGAAAGAGAGCGCTCAGGCATGCCCCCTCCCAAGCCGTGGGTGATTCTCGTGCGTGTACCCCATTGAGCAGGCTGGTGGGGGTAGTGCCTTGCACGCACGGAGTAGCTGTTGGCCAGCCGGTGGAAAAGAGAAAGATGATTGCTCGCCACCTGTAACTCGAGGACTCCCCTCTCCCCGCAGTTGAGGTACCATGGCAGAGGGGGCCATGAAAAGGCGGCTTCGAAAGGGGGCAGGGATGGCCGTTGCTGCTGCTGCCATCGCTGAGAGCCTGCCTCCAACCCCCTTTTCCCTCCTCCGCCTCACACAACAGGAGCTTTGAATTTAAAGAAAGAGAAAGCCAAACACCAACACGAAGCCTCTCAAAACTCCCCCAAACTGACCAGCATTTTCAGGGACTATTTGTTGTTCAGGAAAATATTCCCCAAACCCAAAATAACCCCGGAAAATGGACAGAAATGCTGGTCAGGTGCAGGTTACTGTAATTTGTTTTATTTTTCAGTACAGTATGCACTTTATACTGTGCTGTATTTTGTATTACTGTAATCATTCTTATATGATTAAATGGTTGTGGAACAAATCATCTGAGTTTCCATTATTTCTTATGGGGAAATTCGCTTTGATATAAGAGCGCTTTGGATTACAAGCATGTTTCCGGAAAGAATTATGCTTGTAATCCAAGGTTCCACTGTATTTATAATTTTTAAAATGTGTGACCTCCTTGGGAACAGAAAGCTCTTCAAAACTACAGAAGCATTTGGTAATTCCTTTTGCTTAGCCATGAAGTTCATTTTCCTGAGCTGTTTTTCTGCCTTTCACAAGATTCTATAAAATGAGAAGCTGATTTTCAAGTGTTCAAAGTTTTAACTGTAGATGTCTGAAACTAGGATTGTTAATGCTCAGCCTTTTTGTGAATCAAATTCCAGCTCAATGCAAATTCCAATTAATATACATATGGAAGCTGTCAAATGCCTTTTATCAATAGTGTGAGAGTTGTTTAAAATGTGATTACTAATATTTTGTAAGGACTGTTAATATCTTTACAAACATCCCTGCATGTGTGAGTGTACAATGAATGATAGCTCTGCTAAAATAACTGCTATCAACTGAAATCTGTACTCTTATCTGGGCCCATCAGAACAGAGTTTTCTGCTTTTAGTTTTTGTGATTTTTGTTTTACTTTACAGTATTCTATTATTATTTTGGTATGCATCCCATTTTTATGGGAGGAAAGGCGGGATATAAATATTTTAGTTAAATAAAATAAATTCTGATACGCCATTACCGTGACTTGAGAACTCCTCAGACTGACAGGAAATAACTGCAAGTCTGTTTTAAGTTTCCCACTTTAGAGTGTCAGGATAGCTAGGACCTGCTGCACGATATACATGATATACACTTGTATTAATTTAATAAATTGTGGTCCTTATATACATGAGCAATATAATTGCAAGTCTTAAAAACAAAGTCCCCCAGTTTCAGAATGAACATTTCTTATCTTGTTTTTAGCTTCACATTTAATAAACCCAGTATAGGCAGCTCTCAATTTACATGAGGGTTACGTTCCTGGAAAATCACATGTACAGTATATCAAAAGTGCATAAATTAAAACCAGCTTTCCTGTAGGAAACCATGGGATTAGCCTGGGTTAGGGGGAAAAGTCATTTACTACTCACGCTAATGAATGGTGACTTCTGCTTGACCAAGATGGTACGGGGGGGGGGTTGAGGAGGGAGGGTACTGCAAGTGGGAATGACTACTGATATCGATGGCTAAGAAAGCAACAAGGGAAAACAAAGATGCCAGCAAGGAAACTGAGAAAGAGGTATGCAGCAGAGCTTAGTCCCAGTTACGTCAGTTATCTTTTAGAAATTTGTAAGCTGTGTTATTTCAAACATGCAAATTAAGACTGTGTTACAGTGCAATCCTAGCACTGTGACAGGCGGTGGAACGAGCGTTCCACCGCCCTAAGCAGTCGCAAGGCACGTTTGCGTCTACATTCGAGCAAGGAATGCTGGTGCAAGGCCGGCCTCCCCTGCTCAGCCACCGGAGCGCCCAAAGGACGGACGGCGGACCCAGGTAAGGATCCCAACCGGTGGGGGTGGTGGTCCGGTGGTAGTGGGAGGGTGGCCATAGGCCCAGCTGGTTGCGGAGGGGGCGGAGGACGGCTGTCCCCCGCCGATTGGCTGAGCCGTTACACAGCCGACTTCCGCCAGCGATTTCGCTGGTGGAATTCTGAGGAGGCCGATCGGCCCCAGCTCCGGTTACACTCGGGGAAGGGGACGAGCGTCCCCTTCCCCGAGTAGACTTACCGCCGCACTGGTGCCTGCCCACGGCGGTGCACGGGATCTGGCAGGCGGCCTCAGCCGCCCAGTGGATCTTTAGGCAGGATTGGGCTGTTAATAGGGAGCTGCCTATAGTACAGTATATTTGAAGGCCTGAGGTCAGTAATTTGCACTACGTATATTTAAGCAATGTTATGAGTGATTTTTTATTTATTTTTTCTCACTGGCGCACCTTTAGAACTAGAAATAGAGGGCAGCTTATTCAGGTAGATGAAATAATACGTGTGACATTAGACTTTTACAAATGAGCAGTGAAACAAGGGTGAGATAAAGAACTAATGCTTACTTTTTCTAAATCAACTTGTAGATTCAGGTCTGGAAAAATGTTTTTAAAATGGTGATAATACTAAAGTTAAAAAATTACTTGAACACAAAGCAAAGGTCCCAGTCGAGCTTAAGGCATTTTTACCCAAAGGTGTATATATGCAACAGGAGTTAAATGTGTACACCTGTGGGCTGGGAGAATTCCTTGGTAACTGTCCCATGGCAACTAACCTTCTGCACAGAGTCTTTTGGGTCTTAAGGCCATAAATTAAAAAAAAACTTAAAAAAAAACTATAGAACGGACAGACAAGTTCTTATATGCTCCGTCTATTAAATCCAAATAAATTGGTAACGGGTAGGCTAGTTCTTAGGCCAGCGGGTGGCGCAGTGGATTAAACCGCTGAACTATGAGCTGTCGATCGAAAGGTCGGCACTTCGAATCCGCGACGGGGTGAGCTCTCGTTGCTTGGCCAACTCCTGCCAACCTAGCAGTTCCAAAGCATGGTAATGCGAGTAGATAAATAGGTACCGCTTGCGGGAAGGTAAACCGCGCTCCGTGTTCCAGCTGCATGCTACGCGCTGCGGCAAGGAGAGTCATGCCGGCCACATGACCACGGAGGCGTCTTCGGACAACACTGGCTCGTCGGCTTTGAAATGGGGATGAGCACCACACCATAGAGTCGGACACGACTGGACTTAATTGTCAGGGGTCAGCTTTACCTTTACCTTTTAGGCTAGTTCTTACGTGTTACTGTCCATTTAGATCCGACGTACGTTTCGCTGACAAATATAGTCAGCTTCCTCAAGGAAAATTGGTTTTGAAGCATCCAGGAGTCATTGCTTGGATTGCTCAAGGCGTAGCTGGGCTCTCAGAAGTAAGCCCCGTATTTCTGTGGGACTTATTCCACGATAAGTGAGAATAGGATTGCAGCCTGAGCAAACTTGTTTTTTGTCCATGCATCAATGCCTCCAGCCTGTAAGAAATAGCAAAAGGGCGGGGGGGGGGAAGGGAATGATTGAAGGCACTGGGTGCAGGACAGTCTATCAAGAGCTTCAAGTTGAGCTTTTTTTATTTTAATAAAGCAGTTTGCTGGGAATTGAACTTTTGTGGAAGGGTGAAGAATATGTTATTTGTATGACTTTGTGCTTTGGAAATTATATAGACCATAGGACTGCAGTGTCCTCCAGCTGATTGAAATTCTGGGGAGGGGATATTGTATTAATTTACAGATATCACTTTTTGTTATGCTTCCTGTTGTTCAGTAACAATCTTTTCTATGTTCTGTCTTATAAAGAAGAAGCTAAACAGCCTATCTGAAACCATCACTGTGTACTGTACTGTTAACTCACTGGGAAGTAAGTTCCCCTGAGTTCAGTGGGATTGGTTCACAAGTGAGTGTGACTAAGACTAGAGGCATGTGGCAGCTCGTGAACTTGTGCCTGTGCATTCAGGATTAGGTCAACTGGGTCGGACTTGTGAACGATGTCCAATTTAGCAGCTTTGTGACGCATCTTGAATCAGTTGCGTTGCTAGCATCGGCCGGAGAGAGGGGCGATGACGCATTTCGCGTCATCTTCCTGCCCCCTGTGCTCCCGGATGGTTTCATTTCAAGCTTTCCAGGGCACAGGGTGGGCGGGCCACAAAAATACGCTATTTCTGCGGCTCCTCACGCGGAGAGCGCGGTTGTCACCTGGGGGTGTTGCATCCCCTTGGCCCCCTTTTAGCAATGCCTCTGTCTTGAATGAATGCACTTGTGAATGTTTTGAACTTTCTCCTGTTGTCAAATGGTATATTTACATAAAATGACCAGTTTGAGCAGATTGAAATGTTCCCTGGGTGCTGCTTTCAGTGGGACATAACTCTCAAATAAATATGTGTAGAAGTATTCTGAGAGGATGTTTCTCCCATGCATTTGTTCACCTCTTCAGAGTATCTATTGAACAAACACATCTCCCAGCATGCAGGGAAATGAGGTATGATGAAATCACTGTAGAGACAGTATGCACATCCTGCATTCTAGACATGCTTATACTTTTTTTTTAAAGAATAGAAAGACAGTTTTAAAAAAATAAGAATACATATTGTGGCCACACCATCATTTAATATTCCAAATTAAGGGGCTGAATTTACAAAACTTCAAGGACCATCTGCAGACACATGCATTAGTCAGAGTAAGGGCTAAGCTACATTACACACAGAGACTCTGCCGCCGCCTCTGCCTACGTGCTTGGAGCGGGGGAGTGTCTTCCCTCCTGTTGTCCCTCCTGTTGTCCCGCCTTCTTAAGAAGGTGATTGGAGGTAGTTCTGATTGGCATGCAGCCACTCTCCCCCCTCTTCTACGATTGGTAGGCTGCAGTAGCTCCGCGAACCGCCCCCTAGCTCTGTGAACACACACCCTCAAAAGTAGGATTCCAGCTTGAGGTACGCGCCGGCAGTGCAGAGGTCGCAGCGGCTCCGCTTGCTTCCGATATGATGTCAAAAGCTCCGCGACACGTGTAATGTAGTTCAGCCTTCAGAGTGGATATATAATCCACCTCTAATATATTTCCCTAATCATACTGGAAGTTGTTACATCATACATCACAGAGCAGCATTTGCCTTCTTTGAGACATTTTCAAGTTGCTGACTTGCAGTTACTTTATGATTGTTCATGATTTGCATATTTTCTCTTCTGTCATTTGCAACTAATGAGTTCCTAGGTAAAACCAAAGTGCTTATTTCTGGTCATCACCTGCTTAATGACATCACTTCCTACTTAATGACATCACTTCTGACCCACAGCAGGTGCCATGAATATTATTCGGCCCACTGTATTAAATGAGTTTGACACCCTTGATTTAGGGGATGTCTCAGGGTTTGGGCTAGTTTTCCCATCTCAGAACTAGCCAATGAGAAAGGTTGAAACCCAAGCCCAGGTACACATTTAAAAAGGGAAGGATGATTCAGAGGCTGCATACTCATTTTGGAGACCAGGGTGAACTATCCAAGATGATCCACCACTCTGTCCAAAGATGGAGATGTTCTAAGTTTTAACATAGGGAACATATGGCTAGACACTGTTTTGGATTTATTTTGTGTTGCCTCTGTCCACAAGTACAGTATCTTCTTTCTCCTGTGGTTCCAGTGTGAATCAGTCTTGCATGCTGGGAGGCTCCTCATCTTGCTAATCAGGCAGAATTATATGCAGCTAGAGTTCCAAGGGGAAGAGATCTTCCTCATTCCCTAGCCTGACTCTACCTGGGGATCAGAACCTCAATCAGGCCCCCAGCCCTCTCCATTTGCAGACAGGAAGCCAGATGTTAGCAGTAGCTGGTCTGGGGCTGCAGTACCCTCCAGTGCGGTTGTTGACCAGACTAGTGCAGACCTCCTGGCTTGGGTGCAACGACTAGTCACCAGGAGGTCCAGGGCTCCCTATTGTCAGAAGCCTCTAGGCTCTCTATAAGAGCCTAGAGCTCCTACAGCCTCTTCTGGGTTGCATTTAAAAAAAATGTTAAAAAAAGCTTTCCTTACCTTTTTGCTGCAAACCAATTTCTTGCCTATAGAAGGGGAAATCGCGCTCCTACAGCCTCTTCTGGGTTGTATGACTTAATAAGAACATAAGAACATAAGAAGAGCCCTGCTGGATCAGGCCAAAGGCCCATTTAGTCCAGCTTCCTGTATCACACAGTGGCCCCACCAGATGACTTCCCCTTCCCTTCTCCAGGCTTGCCCCAATACATTTTGGGGCGACCTTGGTGAAGGGAGGGGAGAAGTCGTGCAATCCAGAAGAGGCTGTAGGAGCGCCATTCCCCCTTCTACAGGCAAAAAAAATGAACGTGTTTGTAGCAAAAAGGTAAGAAAAGCTCTTAACATTTTTTTTAATTTTTAAAGGTTTTTACATTGGACGAAGCATGCGTGTTGATGCTCAAATCACATATACGGAGGGCCCACTGTAGTGGTATTAAGTACTCTGTATATCACTCCTGTCACGGTTGATTGGAAATCCTATTATATTGGATTTTTCTGCTTTACCAGTGGTTAATTTCTGAAATGAGAGTTCTTGAGATTGAAGCTTGCCTGGAAGCTTATCACAGCAGGCTATCATTGCTCAGTGTTGAAGAAAATACACTCTGTACATTCTCAGTAAAAAGTAAAAATGTATTACTTTTTAAACTTGTGCTTAGTTTGAGTCCTGGCTCTGTGATTGGGCCTTGCCTCATTAATTCCAAACCCATAGTAAAAATCTTGGAGTAGTATAATGTGGTTTTGGACTGGAAATCCTTCAAGTTTCTTAGTGCTCTCATGTCAAATCTTGCTTTTAACAGTAGGGATTTTAACTGTTGAATTACAGCATAAAGAATTTTTTGATGATAAAAGTATAAAATATGTTTTACAGTGTTAATGTTTTTTAATCCTCTTTTACATCATTCTGTACTGACAATTCTGTATCCTGGTATCTTGTACCTCAAGTGACCCTTATTGTGAAAGACTTCACACATGAAAAAAACTCTCCTAGTTTGGGAGTTGGGAAGAAGCTGAAGTTTGAAAAGCAATCAATAAGCGTCGGACAGTTTTTAACAGATTTTACTCAGATTGTGAAGGAGATTAGATATCGGTGTTGTTTCCTATTCTGAAGAAATACTGTCAGTAGAGGAACATACAATATTTTTATCCATTTAAAAAGCACTTGCAGGTTTAATTTATGCACTGCATTTTAAAAGTCATTTTTAGATAAATATGTTCACATAATGCAGTGTTAAAACTTATGTGTCTTTGTTTTACTTTTGGTCTTTTAGTTTCAAGCGTGTTGTCTTTTTGGTTTTGTTTTATTGCTTTTTCTTTAATTTTGCTTACCAGAGCCAAAGCCTTAGTAGAAGAACAACGCCTTTTGTTCCTAGGGTTCAGGTAAAGGCTTCATCTGCCTGATAGAAACTAAAGTTGTGTTTTTTTCTTTTGTTTGTTTTGGAAAATGCATAGTAGGAAAACGTCACAGTTTGATCCGTTTTCCCATTTTTTTAATGTGTTGCTTCAAACCATATTAACAAATTTCATATCGTCTTGTGAGCAGCTTGAAAAATACTGCATGGGGATTAAAATACTAAATTAAAATTTAAAGAGACAATTTGTTTTTATTTTTGTTTTTATCTTGTATTTAAATAAACATAGATTTTAGCACTGATAACTGTATGTCTCACATAAATCCTTGAACTAGTAATAGTTGATCTCGTGCTTTTGATGTTTGACCTTATTGTATCAAGGTTAATGTCTCTTTAAATCACTCATTTTCATTAACACTTCCTTTTTTGCATTTTCCAAATGATAGTAGCTCCTTGAGTAGAAGATAGGCAAATAAATTTGTACCTTGTCTAAGGAATTTCTGTATTTTGAGATGTTAGTTGAAATACTGAAAACATGAATCATTACAAAATTTTACGTGACTTCTAATGATGACTATATTCAACAATCTTATTCAGGTACAAGTTGTTTGCCTTTTTTCATTAGGAATCCCTTAAGGTTCTTTAGATTAACCCAACTATAGGTTGTTAGAATGTCATTGCTTACCTTGCTTTGCTGCATGCTCTCTCTCTCTCTTTTTAAATAGAGGACATTACCTGATTTTGTTATTAAGTACTTTTGTGGAAATGTTCAGCTTTTGTATAAATGCTATATACTTTTATTATTTTAATGCTCTTCTAGTGCTTATGAAATAAGTTTTTTGTTATTGTTTAATAAAGAAAGCACTTATTGAATTAAGATAAAACTACAAGAAGTAGGTGAGAGAGAACAAAATGGGATACAGAGAGTCTACATGCAAAACCTAATGACTTCTCAACTCTGACTAGGGTCCAACTTCATAATGTTTTGACTATTTTTTGCCACTAAATGAAAAATATTTCCATATGAAGATAAGGGAATACTATTGATGATATTGCATTTTTGTCAATTTAGGCTGGAATGACAGCTTAGGGGGAAATACAAACTTGGCTCTTAGTTAAAATATATTCGGGCAACTATTTTAGCAGGTCCTGTTAAGTATTGCCTATCTGAAAATGGTCTCACCTAAGAATAGTCCTCAAGCACTATATAAAGCATAGTGTTCTAGTCAATTTATTGACAATTTTGATGAGATCAGACTACATCTAAACCATATGTTGTAAAAACACGATACACCGTGTGCTTTGAAATAAAAATCAAGAAATTAATACAATGTGTCTTGATGTCCATAAATATAATCACATGGAAAAAAAACATGTTAGAATTGCCGTTGCATTGTTCACTAGTTAAGAAGTGGTTATAGTCGAGTAATTGAATTACAGTTGGCCTGGATGGCTGTGGAGTGACATGGCCTGACATGATGGTCTGTCTTCTTCCAAAGAGTGGGGCAACAGCTCAACACACTATAGAGAAAACGCTTGCATGAAAACTAGCAGTTCTGTCTATGGAGCAAATTGCATCCTTATTTCCTCTTCATCCTTCATTTTGTAATAATAATCATAGATCAACACATCATCATATGATGGCCAATCTTATTCAGGGTCTACGGAGCAGATCTTGCGATCTGCTGCTGTAATCCCCGTCCCAGCGGTGGGAAAGCTACACTGCCGCCGGGTGCTTCGGAGCCGCCATCGCATATGGCTGGAGGCTCTGCATGCACTCCTGCGGCTCCCGGATGCCCCCACCAGAGCAGGTAAGATGTGGCGGGGACGGTTCAGGGGTGGATTGGGTGAGGACTGGGCTAAACTGGGTGTGGGAGGATCTCAGCGGCAGCAGTGCATGCCAAGATCCTATCCCCCTTTTCCTGGCCTCACACACCCTGAGGTTCCTCAGATTTACGCCAGCTAAATAGATGGCATAGGTCTGAGGAGACCCAGCCGAGTGGCTTACGGGGATGTAAGTAAAAATGATTTTTACGTGTCTCTCCCAGGCCGTCTGGTTGTCATGCCACCATTGCATGCAGTGTGCACTGCACTCCATTGGTGCTGCTGCATTGTGCAGGCTGGTGGAGGACTGCCTGAGTCTGAAAGTTCTGAATACCCCTTTTCTATCTTGTCTGCAAAATTATTTGTGTGCATAATGGTTAGGTTAAAATGAATACTTTTTTGTTAGATTTCTAAACAACTTATTAGCTATTCCAAATCTGAGAGATGAATTTGCTTCATAAAAAATTTAATGAAATAGCTGAGTAATACAAACGGTTGCCATATTGGTTTAAGTAATTGTGTTGAGTTGAAGCAGTTAGATGGTCATCACACACTTGCATGTAGAAGTCTTCTGTAAATTGGATGTATAAATGCCTCAAAAAGTTGATTACTGTAGTGCCAACCAGTTGATAGTGTCCACTACCTTATTTCATGGTGTTTCTCGTATCATATATTAATCAGAGTAGGAAGTAGCAATAATTCATGAATTCATAGCACCCACAACAATGTTAGGTTATCATTCCACTACAAACATATACTGTATATTATAAAAATAAGCAATCTTACATAACTATGCTAAAAGTAATGGTAAATAGATTACACTGGTCTACAAAAAAAAGCTTTTCTGGCCTGGACGTTTGCAGCTGTTTTAGACTAATTTCAGGGTGCTGATTCCAAATCTGGCATCATTTTTTGTCTATCACATCAGGTTTTTGAGATATCAAATATTGCATTTGATAAAATCAATGAAAAACAGCAAGTTTACACCGGTCTACAATTTTTTTTTTCTGGCTTGGACTTTGGCAGCTGTTTTAGACTAATTTCAGGGTGCTGATTCCAAATCTGATCTCAGATTTGCTCTATCACATCTCGTTTTTATGCTATTGGCATACCACATTTTCATTGATTTTACCTGAAATTAACTCTTTGTCACTTATGATTGCAAGATCCTTGCATCTCTCTCTCTCTCTCTCTCTCTCTCTCTCTCTCTCTCTCTCTCTCTCTCACACACACACACACACACACACACACACACACACACACACACACACACACACACACACACAGAGTTAAATAAGACATTTCGTCACATTTAAAATTGTGTTAGTACTTTTTTACTTAACGATTAATTACCTAATTAATTAATTGATTAATCCAATTAATTAGCAGTTAATTAGCAGGGGGCACTTCAGAAAATTGGACCATGATAAGGGGGTACCCAGTCAACACACTTGTCTGGCAGAAGGTATTCCAATGGTTTTAAGGTAATTTTGGGGCGCTGATTCCAAATCTGGCATCAGGTTTGGCATAATGAAAATGGGGTATGCCGATAGCATGAAAACAAGATGTGATAGAGCAAATCTGAGATCAGATTTTGAATCAGCACCCTGAAATTAGTCTAAAACAGCTGCAAAAGTCCAGGCCAGGAAAAAAAATTGTAGACCACTGTAAATTTCCTGTTTTTCGTTGATTTTATCAAATGCAATATTTGATATCTCAAAAACCTGATGTGATAGACAAAAACTGATGCCAGATTTGGAATCAGCGCCCCAAAATTACCTTAAAACCATTGGAATACCTTATGCCAGAAAAGGTGTGTTGACCAGTGTTATACATACATAATACATTTTGTTACCTTTATTATAGCGTATTCTATCATTTTATGCCTTAATGCTACAAATTAGAGTGACACAAATTATTTTCTTTGCAATAGTTAGTAAAACAGACATAATGGAAGGCTAAAAGCTACATTTGTCTTGAACTCTGTGTGCTGTTATAAAAGAAGTAGACTGACTAATGCATATTTTCTCATTACAGATAAAACTGTGGTATGACAAGGTTGGTCATCAATTGATAGTTACAATATTGGGAGCAAAGGATCTTCCTTCAAGGGAAGATGGGAGGCCAAGGAATCCCTATGTTAAAATTTACTTTCTTCCTGACAGAAGGTAAGATGAAGGAAAGTCATAACTATTTTTATAGAAATTAACATAAGTTCTATAGAAATGTGTTTGTTACCTGATATTGTCATAACATCCCAGTAGATATTTCTAAAACTGATTTTTGGTGAGAGAAGTAGTGTAAGAATGAAGAGCACATTTTCTGTTAGAATATATCCACATTCTATCCATAAAACTTACTAGAAAATGTATAAAATAGTGGATCAAACATTAGGGTCAGCTTATCTGCAGTGAATAATAAATCATTATCTTCCCTAAGGACCCAATCCTATTCAGCTTTCCAGCACTGATGCAGCCATGCCAACAGGGCATGTGCTGCATACTGGGGGGGGGGGCAGTCTCCTCAAGATAAGGGAACGTTTTTCCCTGACCTCGGGGCTGCATTGCTGCTGCATCAGTGCTAGAAAGTTGTATAGAATCAGGCCCTAAGCTTTTTATAGAAGGAAATACAGATCTAGTGGCAATGGTGGAACTTGCAAAAATGATACCTGCGAAAGGTGATACTTGGAAAAAAAAAAGATTGACAAAATCCCTTCTACTTCTTCAAACTCTGCTAAAACCTGGGCAGCTAATTGCCCTTCAAAGAGCTGAGCTCCTGCAGTTTGCAAGCTTGTGTAAATACAGAGAGATAAATGTTTGAACATCTCGTAAAGCTAAGTGGGCCCCGATAGAGTGTCATTTTAAAAAGTGGGTCCCGGTGCGAAAAAGTTTGAGAACCACTGCGGTAGCATATGCGTCCATGGCTTTAACTTTTCCAGTATCTGATGCCAACAGGTTCACGTACTGTGAGGGAAAGCCACTGGAGGAAGAAAAGCAATTGGGTGAATGGAGAGTAGCACTCAATAACTTGCCCTCTTCAATAACTTTTTAATCTTCATTGCTTCTGTTGCTGCTTCCATTGTAGGTGTTTGGAAACATCTCCAAGATCTCTCTACCTTTCCTGAGCTAGCTTTTAAAAATCATAAATATCTTTGAGGCACTTCTTCCAAAGCATCTGGAAAGGGGAGAAATGAGAGTAGGAGATGGATGCAATGAGATGTGGTGCAGAGACAAGGATGAGAGAGAAGAGGGGGGGGGAGAAAAATGAGTGGGGGGGAGAAAGAGAGCCTATGTAGATGTGGGTACAAGTGAAGGAGAGAGCCTGCAGAAAGTCCTTTTCTTTTCCGTAGCCTTTTACCCAAATCTCTCTCTCTCTCTCTCTCTCTCTCTCTCTCTCACACACACACACACACACACACACACACACACACACACACACACACACACACACACAGTGCCTCACACACATACACACACACACACGTGTTTGCATACATGACTGTGAGGTGGTTGAGTGTGGGTATTTATGTGGACTGTGTATAAGGGTGTGTGCTTATAAGTATGTAAGGAAAAAAAGTGAGTTTGTTCTAGCCTGCGAGTACGTTTGTGCAAATAGTATGTGTATGCATGTCCAACGGCGCAATCCCGACTAACTTTAGAGTGGCGGAGCGAGTGCTCTGTCACTCTAAAGTGTTGCAAATGTGCCGTAAAGTACGTTTGAGATGACTCGTGAGTAAAGGCCACTGATGTGGAGGCCGGCCACCCTCTGGACCCTGCGTCCGCCAACAATGGTAAGTCCAGCGTCAGTGGACACAGGGGCAAGGGGAGGGCGGGCAGGGGCATCCAGGTTGGTGGCCATTGGCTGGCCTGGGAGACAGCGGGGATACCGGCAGCATGCTCCGCCAGTATCCAGAGCCCTTTCCCAGCCCATGGCCGACTTACACCTCCACCCCGGATGTACGCCAGCTTCGGAGCTGGCATACATCCAAGGAGGCCTGTTGCGGCCCACATGGTTTACACTGGGGGAACAGGACGAATGTCCCCTTCCCCCAAATGGAGCCCAGGCTGAGGCAGGCCACTATGGGCCATAGAATACAGCGGCCTGCCATGTATAGTTTGGCATGATTGCGCTGCAAGTGTGTGTACGTGTGCAAGTGTCTCTTCCTCTGTCCTATTTCATTACAAGTGTTTGTGTGTCCCCACTTGTAGTGTCTGTTCTATAAATCCCCTTAAGTAACAGTTGCATTGAAGTTACAGCCCGATCCTACCTAAATCCCCACACAGCGATGTAGTGGTGCAGGCAATGCTGAATCCCACAGGGGATTTTTGGATGCTGGAGGTTTCCTCGAGGTAAGGGGACATTGCAGGGTAAGCCCCAGCAACCGCAATGGGGCAACCACAATGGGTCAATTCAGACCTATATATATAGCTGCGATATAGCTGGCTCAAGTCCGCATTGATCCATGCAGGCAGATCAGACCTAGGAAGGGGGTGGGCTTCAGCGCACGCTGTGGCCGCCAAACCTTCCCTCCTCCCAGGCTCGATCCACCTCCCCGCCCCTGTCACCTCCCTGTTATGCCCTCCCCCACCCCTGTGCGGGCTTACCTTTGCCAGCGGGTCTCCGTTGATCCGCCAGTGTGCGTGGGAAGGCTCTGACTTTCCCATTAGCATGCTGGCTGGTTGTGCTGCCACAAAGCGCTTTATGGTGCTTTTGCAGCAGCCTATATGTGTCCTGTCATCGCTTCCTTTCGTAAGGATTGGGCCGTTAATAGCATTATGGTCATGCCTTTATCACTGAAAAATTTATTCATAACTTTTATCTTGTGTATGTCTACCATATACTGTACTATGAATCAAAAAGAAAAAAAATCAGTTTGTTCTATTATTAAAGATTTATAAAAGTATCAAAATGTCTGCACTCTTGAATATATGCTGCTTCTTGTAATTTTCACACAAATTATTTTTCTTTCAAGGTGGGTAGTGTAGACATTTTTCTTTAATTATTCCTGGTGTATTCTTTCAAGTGTAAAAGTAACAGCAGATTGAATTAGTTTCCTCCTGACAGTAAAGCAATCTCCCCACTTGCCCCCCTTCCTCCCCTCAAAGAATAAGCTTACTAGGCAAAAATAAATCTTTTTGTATAGACGAACATGCTAGAGATAGCTTGCAATTAAACAGCTCAAACGTTTAATTAGGTTAAGATGTGACTAAAATTCTGCAGGTAAGGGCAGGAGAAAATGGTGTTAAAATAAACACCACTTTCTGTGAATAAAATAAAACCATGTAATTTTGCGTCATTCTTCGTCTGCTGACACTGTACAACCTATACCACCTACAAATGATAAAAATTGGGAAAATTTGGAATAAAAACACATAACATCACTTTCTGCTATTTCATTTTGGTTAAACACTGAAATCTGCGAACAAATAAAACGTAAGAACATAAGAAGAGCCCTGCTGGATCAGGCCAAAGGCCCATCTAGTCCATCTTTCTGTATCTCACAGTGGCCACAGGAAGCACAGCTGTCGCAGCTTCCTTGCATCTGGCATTAAGAGATAGCCTATTACTAAAACCAGGAGGTTGCATATACTCATTGTGGCTTGTAACCTGTGATGGACTTTTCCTCCATAAATCTGTCCAATCCCCTTTTAAAGGCATCCAGGCCAGGTGCCATCATCACATCTTGTGGCAAGGAGAAAACCATTTTCTCTTCCCTCTGTCTATAGGACAAACATGCCTGATAATAATCCAGTTCTCCAAAATAAACTCACCTTTAGTTTTAAAATAAAGTCAGTAAAACCACAACATACCAATCCACATATTCTGGTGACAATGAAAGGGCTATTCTGAAGTAAATTTCTAAATTCTGTTATTGGGTGGGATCAGTTGAATTATGAACAGTTTCCTGTTTTTTTCTTTCCTTCTCCTGCAGACACTTGCGTTTCCTGACAAGCCATTTTTATGGGTTGGGGAACTTTCCAGAACAGGGTGGGATGTAATGTGGGGAGACTGTACGTATGTATGTGTGAAATCAGTAGTAATCAGAAATACACACTCTTGTGCAAGTAAAAGTGTCTTCTACAAGGTCTTTCCGGATTCCATCCATTGTTCTTTTTTACCCATATAGATAAACCATAATATCATACTTTTCAGTATGTTATGTACTGAAGTAACAAATAATATGTACTGTACAGTATGTTATGAAGTAATATACTTTTCAGTATGCTCTATTGTTAACAGACTATTGTTGACAGAAGTTTATACGAGTGTGGTAATTTACAGTGCAA
This sequence comes from Plestiodon gilberti rubricaudatus, assembly GCA_026170595.1. Classification (NCBI taxonomy): domain Eukaryota; kingdom Metazoa; phylum Chordata; class Lepidosauria; order Squamata; family Scincidae; genus Plestiodon; species Plestiodon gilberti. Next base: position 22,006,590 of record JANXHW010000004.1, on the reverse strand, counting down.
TCCTGCGTAACTTTAGGGTGGCAGTGTGTGTGCTTTGCTGTCCTAAATTGTCGCAAACGTGCCGTAAGGCACTTTTTCGATGTCTCAGGAGTAAGCGAGTACTGTTCGATGTCTCAGGAGTAAGCGATGCCAGCACGGCACCGCTGACACCGCTCACTCTGCCACGGAACTTACCCGACTCCGGCCGCCGCAGGTAAGTCCTGCGCCAGTCGGTGGAAGGGTGGGACAGGGCGGCGAGGGAGCGGGGTCATTGAGATATTGGCAGTGATATCCTAAGTCCCTCCCTGGCCTGCACTAGCATTACACTGCCTCCCCGAATGTACACAAGGTCTGGACCTGGTGTACATCCAAGGAGTCCCATAGGTCCCAGGCTCACTTGCACCTAGGGAAGGGGACAAACGTCCCCTTCTCTCGAGGTGCAGCCCGCACTGGGCTTAGGATACAGTAGCTGACCCTTTAGGCCAGCCGTGTATCTTTGCACAACATTGGGCTGCCCATTATAGATAAGTGGATTAGCAAATTTGAGATGGTGGCCATGCTAGTCATAGCAACTTAAAGACTAATAAGTTTATTGTGTAATACGTTTTCTAGTCCATGAGAGGTTGTGCCAATCAGTTGTTTAGTCTTTAATGTGCCTTCTGCTGCAATTCTATACACACTTTATTGGGAGTAAGTCTTATTGAACTGAATAGGGTTTACTTTTAAGTAGATATGTATAGGATTGCACTGTAAAAGAGGGGAGATTTGGCCCTCTTTCTCAAAGAGCAGTCCCAGATGGCAAGCCATTTTTGAAACTGAAAAGAGTTTCAAAAGTTGGTTGTGACATGGCACAGGAATTTGTTACAAGTGTGTTCATTGGGCATGCTTATTTAGAGCTCAGACTATATTTTTAATATGAACCTTAATTAATGAATTAATATGCATGTTAGAGTATGTATGATTTAATAAAATGAATTTAAACACACATTAATAATATAGGTACAGCAGAAGCAGCCTGCCTACACATGAATAATTCTTATGAGCATACTTTCATAGTTGAAATTAATATAATAAAGAACATTATGAATTCAGGCAGGAAGCCTTACATGTTCTTCTGCCTATTATCTGGCTGCTTTTCAAGCTTCTGTTATTTTATAGAACATACATTAAATAGAATACTTAATGAATGCAATATCTTTAATTTGTACTTATATATTGCAGTGATAAGAACAAAAGAAGGACAAAAACAGTAAAGAAAACATTGGAACCCAAATGGAACCAAACATTCATTTATTCTCCAGTTCATCGGAGAGAATTTCGAGAACGAATGTTGGAAATTACTCTTTGGGACCAAGCACGAGTTCGTGAGGAAGAAAGTGAATTTTTAGGAGAGGTACCGAATATGTCATTGTTTACAATGAACAAATAATTTTCCTATACTGTTTAAAGTAAAATATTAAGGTGTTTCTGAGAAAAGTTTAAAATATTTCTAATGTGCAGTATTTTTATAGGCAGACTAATCCCATGGATTTTCCAACACTGACCACACAAGATGCTATAGACAGCCACTCATCTCTCCTTCCCAGTCTCATTTTCCTTTTTTTCTCTTATAGTCTCTCCTTTTTGAATACAAACTAATAAGTTTAGTTTATACTAATAAGGGAAGGAATGGCTGCTGCTGCTAGGGCAGGTGGTGGCCCAAGAAGAGGAAGAGGCAACTGTCTGGCCAGACACATAGGGGTTAATGATGGTCATAGGTGAGGAGACAGAGGTTCAGAGTTAGATGGAACTAGTTCCCAATTTACAGAGGAAGTGAGCTAACTTAACATGAGTTGCAGGAAGGGCTTACTGATCACAGCAAAACAATAACATTGTTAACAAAAAGATAACATAGCAACACCAAGAGACCCTTTCCCAGCATCCATGGCAACTCCGCCACTATCCACCAGTCATGGCATTGCACACTGGTAATACTCTCAAACTTGTTGTTGTTCAGTCGTTAAGTCGTGTCCGACCCTTTGTGATCCCATGAACCATATCCCACCAGACGTTCCTGTCCTCCACTATCTTCCTGACTTCCTGAGCTCATTTTCATGTTCGTTGCATCGGTGATGCTGTCTAACCATCTCATCCTTTGCCTTCCCCTTCTCCTTTTGCCTTCAATCTTTCCCAGCATCAGAGTCTTCTCCAGAGAGTCCTTTCTTCGCATTAGGTGGCCAAAATATTTGAGCTTCAGCCTCAGTACCTGTCCTTCCAGGGAACAGTCAGGGTTGATTTCAATTAGGATTGACTGATTTGATCTCCTAGCAGTCCAAGGGACTCTCAGGAGTCTTCTCCAGCACCACACTTCGAAGGCATCTATTCTTCAGCGCTCAGCCTTCCTTATGGTCCAACTCTCGCAGCCATACCTTGCTACTGGGAACACCATCGCCCTGACTATACGAACTTTTGTTGGCATGGTGATATCTCTGCTTTTTATTATGCTATCTAAGTTTGCCATAGCTTTCCTTCCAAGGAGTAAGCGTCCTTTAATTTCATGGCTGCTGTCTCCATCTGCAGTGATCTTGGAACCCAAAAAAGTAAAATCTGTTACTGCTTCCATTTCTGCCCCTTCTATTTGCCAGGAATCTTAGTTTTATTAATGTTGAGTTTCAAGCCAACTTTTGCACTCTCCTCTTTCACTCTCATCAAGAGGCTCTTTAGTTCTTCTTCACTTTCTGCCATTAGGGTGGTATCGTCTGCATATCTGAGGTTGTTGATATTTCTCCCGGCAATCTTGATTCTGGCTTGCGATTCATTCAGCCCTGCATTTCTCATAATGTACTCTGCATATAAGTTAAATAAGCAGGGTGACAAGATACAGCCTTGCCGTACTCCCTTCCCAATTTTGAACCAATCGGTTGTTCCATGGCCAGTTCGAACTGATGCTTCTTGACCCGCATACAGGTTTCTCAGGAGACAGGTAAGGTGGTCTGGTACCCCCATCTCTTTAAGAATTTGCCACAGTTTGTTGTGATCCACACAATCAAAGGCTTTTGCGTAGTCAATGAAGCAGAAGTAGGTGTTTTTTTTTTTTGGAACTCTCGTGCTTTCTCCATGATCCAGCGCATGTTGGCAATTTGATCTCTAGTTCCTCTGCCTCTTCGAAACCCAGCTTGTACTTCCAGTAGTTCTCGGTTCGCGTACTGCTGAAGTAGGATTTTGAGCATAACCTTGCTAGCATGTGAAATGAGTGCAATTGTGCGGTAGTTTAAACACTCTTTGGCATTGCCCTTCTTTGGAATTGGAATGTAAACTGACCTTTTCCAATCCTTTGGCCACTGCTGAGTTTTCCAAATTTGTTGGCATATTGAGTGCAGTGCTTTAACAGCATCATTATTTAGGATTTTAAGTAGCTCAGCTGGGATAATATCATCTCCGCTAGCTTTGTTGTTAGTAATGCTACCTAAGGCCCACTTGACTTCACTCTCTAGGATGTCCGGCTCTGGGTCAGTGACCACACCAGCGTGGTCATCAGGAACATTAAGATCTTTCCTGTATGGTTCATCTGTGTATTCTTGCCATCTCTTCTTAATCTCTTCTGCTTCTGTTAGGTCCCTGCCTTTTTTGTCCTTTATCATGCCCATCTTTGCACAAAACGTTCCCTTGATATCTCCAATTTTCTTGAAGAGATCTCTAGTCCTCCCCAATCTATTGTTTTCCTTGATTTCTTTGCATTGTTCATTTAAGAAGGCCTTCTTATCTCTCCTTGCTATTCTCTGGAAATCTGCATTCAGTTGGTTATATCTTTCCCTTTCACCTTTGCTTTTTGCATTCCTTCTTTCCACAGCTATTTATAAAGCCTCATTTGACAGCCACCTTGCTTTCTTTCATTTCTTTTTCTTTGGGATGGTTTTAGTTGCTGCCTCCTGTACAATGTTATGAACCTCCGTCCATAGTTCTTCAGGCACTCTGTCTACCAGATCTAATGCCCTAAATCTATTGTTCACCTCCACTGTATACTCATAAGGGATATGATTTAGGTCATATCTGACTGGTCTAGTGGTGTTCCCTACATTCTTCAATTTAAGCCTGAATTTTGCAATAAGAAGCTCATGATCTGAGCCACAGTCAGCTCCAGGTCTTGTTTTTACTGAGTGTATAGAGCTTCTCCATCTTTGGCTGCAAAGCACATAATCTATCTGGTTTCGGTATTGACCATCTGGTGATGTCCATGTGTAGAGTCACCTCTTGTGTCACATTAGCCATTTACAAAAGAATTCAGTCCATACAGTACATGACTGCAGTAAAATGACTCTATAAGATCACATCACACATACAAGACATACCTTGGCAGCCCCAAAGACACCGCAGCATCCTTTACAATATATGCCACTGTGTCATTGTAAGGAAGAGTCCGGCTGCTAACATACTCGGGCGGCCCCAATCCACCGGATGTTTCCGGCGCCGGAATGAGCATTCTGGCACCGGAAGGAGTCGCAAACGTGCCTCCTCGAGAGCTGGGAAGGCCGGCTCCGGCGCCAGGAGGACCCCGCCGTCACCAGACCCAGGTACGTTTGGACCCAGCGGGCAGGGGGGCGGATCGCCAGAGCCAGGAGGGTGGCCATTGTCCCCAGCGGCCCGGGAGGGGGCGGGGGACGACCTTCGGCCATATCCTGACCCCTGCCGGGCGCTGAAGCCTTTACATGGCCTCTTCCACTTCCGCCAGCAAAATAGCTGGTGGAAATCCAAGGAGGCCCATCCGGGTGGCCACCATTTACACTTAGGGAAGGAATCCGGCAGACGGCCATGGGCCGCCGGCTGGATCTTAGTTAGGATTGGGCTGTAAAGTTCCCTTTCTTCAGGTAGTGTTTGTGAAATCCCCTGCTAGCACAGACACAAACAGCCTATGAACAATAATTCTTTTCCCAGACAAATACACAGGGCCCTGTTTGGCAGGGAGGAGAGAACCACAGACACAAAGATGAGTGGGAAGCACAACAGGCTGCTGTTGAGATGCCCTGTTGTTGAGAAGTGTTTTCCCTGTCTGGAGTTTATATATACCCCAATCATGGCTGTTACTTTTGCTCCACAGTCAGAATCCTATTGTGGCTGTGGGGTAAAGTGGAAGGTGGTAGTAGGGGCAGTAGTTCCAGGCTGTCCATTGACTTATTTTGTAGACAGCATGGTGGGGCAGAACCAACCTGCAAGTGAGCATACAGTAGCTTCCACCAAGTCTAATTCCTCACCCGCAGTATCCTGACACTGCCCTTTTTTTCCCCTTTGTGCTAGTTACACTCATGTTGCTGTCACACAGGCATAACAGTCATGCTTCATCAACATAGATCTCTGATGTTGACATATATATGGGATCCACCAGTGAAAGATAATTCTGACCCAGTTTTTACTATACAATTGCCACATAAAGGTATAATTTGGCTCTTACCAAATTTGTATCCAATAGCACTTTAAGGATTAACTAGCCACACTGGGGTTGCGATTTTCAGTTGGAAAATGGCATGAAAGTAAAGGGTTCAATACCCTCTTAATGCCCCACCTTGACTCCATTTTGGACTGCAGCCCTGCGAAGTTCCTACACACTAGTAAAAGTAAGTCCCAAACTACAGCATCGCATGGCAATTGTATCATTCACACTGGTCGAGCAGCCCAGTCCTAACTAGCGCCAATGCAATGGGGCCAATGCGGCCGCACTGTATCCTATGCACAGAGTGAACAGGGTGGAGGTCTCCTCCAGGATTCATCCCCTTACCCCAGATAAAGCCCCAGTCTGCTCAATGGGGCAACTCAGATCTGCACCTGCTAAATAGCCGGCACAGGTCCGAACTACCCTGTACTGGGTTTTCAGGCTCGAGAAGCAGGATAGGATTTGATGTGCGCCAGAACCCGCCCCCTCCTGGGCCCGATCCACCCTGTCTCCCTCCTCCTCACCCTGCCCCTGCGCTTTTCAGAGCATCTCTTACCTGTTCCGGCATGTGTTCTGCTCTTCACTTCATGTTTACAGCATATTTGCGACAGCCTAGGCTGGCATAGCAGTCGCTGATTTGGCACTAGCACTGATCGGCAGCCCAATCCTGCGAACGTATGCGCAGCTGGCCTAAAGGGCTGGACGCTGCATCCTGTGCAGTTCCCGGGCCACGCCAGCACAGCCTGGGATCATCTCGGGGGAAGGGGATGTTTGTCCCCTTCCCCCAGTGTAAGCAGAGCAGGACCCAATGGGCCTCCTCGGATGCATGCCAGCTCTGGAGCTGGCGTGCGTCTTGGGAGGCCGTGTAAGGCTAACCTGAGCTGCATCGGGGCTTGGGATATTGCCGCTGATAACCCTGCCCCTTCCCAGTCTGGGCTGGAAAATAGCCCCCTCTCTCACTGCCCCTGCTTGCCATCCCTCTGCCCCTGTGCTGACCGGCACGGCGGCCAGCACAGGACCAGGTAGGTGCCAAAGTGAGCGGCGCTTGCCTCTGTGCTGATGCTGCTTACTCCCAAGGAGTTGCAAACGTGCTTTTTGGCATGTTTGCAACTCCTTAGGCTGGTGGAGCGCTTGCTCCGATTGCAGGATTGCGCAGTAAGATTGTGCCCTAAGTCTGTATTTTATCTGGTGATGAATGAACACTCCTCAGCATGACTCAGAATCAGACTCGGCAAATTGCATTTTTAAAAAAAAAAAAAATAGATCAAAATAGCTACTTTTTTTTCTGAACCCACTTCTGAAATTTGGAAACCCATTGTACTCCTGATGCTATCATAATCTTTCACAACCATTCCCAAATTACCTTAGCCATGCCCATGATCCTTTCCCTTCGTCCAAACCCTTACCTCTTGGAGATAGCAGTGATCAGGAGTCCTCTCTGTTAGACCTCCATTTCTCCTTGACATATAGGACACTGAGAGACCAAGGACACTTCAGAGTTCCTTAATATTTAGTAGAGGCATCAGGTGCCATAGAAATTACATGTTTCCCTGGCTCTTTATACCTGGGATGCTGTCATGAGCCTTTCTCAGAGTTCGAAGGACAAATAAATATGAAATAGAATTTCTAGGGTTCCTAATGTCTGTACTGAATACTCAGGCACCCTAGAAAACAACATGTCTTTATGATTTGTACATGCTAAGAAGCTTCGTGTACTTTCCAAGCTAGAGAAGAACTTCTTGGGAACACAATGCTCAGTTTGTAACACAGCTGAATGTTGCAAACTGGATAAGATTGCTTTCCAAGCCAGGTAAATGCAGTACTCCCTCCATATCCGCTGGGGATATGTTCCAGGCCCCTCCGTGGATACTTGAAACCGTGGATTGGAGTGAACTTCCCCTCCATGGTTTCCTGAGGGCCCCCTGCCCTGCCTTCCCTGCAGGCAGGTGTGCGCTCCCCTCCCCAGCTCTTATTTTTCTTTCTGCAAGCTTTGTTTCTTCCTTAAAACAAACAGAGAAGCAGCCTCCATTGCAGGCAAGTAGAACGAGACTAAGTCCTAGAGAGGCTCTGCAAGGTTTCTGTTAACCTTGCAGAGCCTCTCTAGAACTTAGTCTCGTTCTACTTGCCTGCAATAAGCAGCCAGAGGCTGCTTCTCCTGTTTGTTTAAGGAAGAAATGAAGCTTACTGGGAAAAAGAAAGCTGGGGGGCCCCCGCGATCCGTGGATAACTGAAACCATGGATAGCGGATCAGTGGATATGGTGGCCCACCTGTACCAATTTTGGCAACATCATTAATCTCATCTTTGTCCAACCAGGGTAAATTGAAGATAAGATTTATTTATTTATTTATTTAAAGAATTTATACCCCGCCTTTCTCCCAACAAGGGCACTCAAGGCGGCTTACAACACAAACATTAAAATAATTAAAAACAATTAATTGCACATTAACTTTTCTTTTCAAGCACACAGTGTTTTAACATATTGCTCCCAATATTGATCTCTAAGGCAGACATTTGGCCCTGATCCCAGTGTGTGCATGCTGATCAACTGTTGTGCAGCAAGAATGATGAAATAAAATCCTGCCCTTCTCTGTTCCCTTCCAGAACAAGTGCAGTTGTGACCCTTGGGGTGATTGGGTTTGTATTAAATACTAGAAATGTGTGACTACAACACAGTTGAGAAAGTGTCAGCATTATAGGGTAATATAGCTTTCCACTGTAACTCTTCTGCTTTATTCTCTTTGTAGATTCTCATTGAATTAGAAACAGCACTGCTGGATGATGAGCCTCATTGGTATAAACTTCAGACGCATGATGTTTCCTCATTGCCACTTCCCCACCCTTCACCATATTTGCCACGCCGACAGCTTCATGGGGAGAGTCCCACACGAAGGTTGCAAAGTAGGTTATCAGTTTTTCTACTGATGTGTTAATTTGCTTTCTTCTACATTGGAAATGCATAAAATGAGAAACTGCCATTGTTAGTATTGGTACTCTCTTAATCACTAATGTTATTACGGTATTAAGATGAAGCTTTTTAACCAAAATCTAATATTGAGCATTGTTGATATATTATTACATTTTTACTGATTTATTAATATAATAATCTTTGGTATAATATTATTACATATAAGAAACAATATTTCTGCTTTACCTGATCCCTTTTTGCAGATATATACATAATCTAAGAATAATGTTTCTTTTTACACACTAGCTACTATAATATGATGCATATAATACATCGTTCAAAAGTTTATATCCACTTTATAAAGACAGATATTTATCTTACCTGCTTTGCACACAGTGCATAAAATGGTGCAGAAAAATCTGAAGGCGAATACAGTGCTCCATATTGTAATAAACTACCTTAATAAATGTAACATTAATTAATAAATGTAATAAACCACCTGACAGTTCAGAGGTTGTGTCACATGTGGGACATTGTGGGGCACATAGAAGTTGTTGAGTCCTGTGGAAGAATCTCATAATTATACAGCAATATTGTATGTATTTCTTGAAAACATTTATACCCTGCCCTTTCTTATTAAGAACATGTCCAAGGCATTTTGGTGCATGGATGGAACTGACAAAAGGACACTGTTTTTGGAGAATGCGGTTAAGATAGGGCAGAAGATGGCCCCTTAGGTGCACAAGTCTAATGTTTCTTGCTTTATGGATAAATGGCCCAATCCTATAAGGGCCTTACGCCTCCAGAACTGGGGGTGGGAAGGGGCGGAACAGGGCGGGGAGAGGGATGGGGCAGAGATAGGGCAGGGAGGAGGGCAGATTGAGGCCGGGAAGGGGGCTGTATCAGCAGCAGTGGCACCACACTGATATCCTACCCTCTTCCCAGCCTTGATCCCCCAACCTGGGTGCACTTGAATTTGTGGAAGCTGGCACATGTCTGAGTAGACCAAACAGGCCTGCATTACCCCAGGGAAAGTGAACAAATGTTCTCTTCTCCCAAGGGAACAAATGTTCCCTTATTCCAAGGCAGAGGTGTCGTTGGGGGGGCGGGGGGCCCAGGGTACGGGGGTGCACAGGGGTGCACGATTTGCCACATCTGCGGCAATGCGGCAGCTTTGCCACCATATTACTGCGGAAGCGGCAACTCATGCACCCCTCAGGGGTGTGTGGCCATGCGTTCAGGGGCTTCACGAGCTGGGTGTGTGTGCATGAATCATGCACCCCCTGGCTCGTGGACGCCCCGGAACGCATGGCTGCACGCGCCGGGGTTTGTGTGCTCGAGCCGGGACCACTTACCCAGCTTTCGTTCGTCGTGCAGCCGGGCGGGCAGCATCTCTGGCCTTGTCTGCTTGCTGGCCAGAGATGCTCCTAGAGATGCTGCGCCTGCACAATTGGTGCAGAGCCTCTCTAGCCCCTACTAAGGCCGAAGAGTCTGGCTTAGTTGGGAGAGCTGCTGCCTTCAAAGCCCAAAGTCCAGTGAACTTGATAAGTTCGAGACACATCGCCAGCAAAAAGCTGTTAAAGCCTCCAGGAGGAGAGATAAGAGCTTCCAGCTGTGTCGGTTGAGTGTGGGAGGCGCCAGCCAGCAGAATTGTCAGACTGAAAAAAGGATACCACCTGGAAAGTAGGCATTCGGACAGCCTGCCCATGTACTCCGCCGTGGATTAAAGTCGGAGGAGAAATCCAATGACCACGGAACTCCACCAGCGAGACTAGGGGCTAGAGAGGCTCTGCACCAATTGCACAGGCGCAGCCTCTCTAGAGACATCTCTGGCCAGCGAGTAGACAAGGCCAGAGATGCCACCCGCCCGGCTGCACGACGAACGAAGGCCAGGTAAGTGGTGCTGGCTTGTGCACACACACACCCAGCTAACTTTCATGTTCTTCAGGATGGGAGAGGTCAGCATTTTCTAGGCAACAATCTGTGGCCAGGAATTTTGCTGTCAGGGTCTATAAATAAAACTGACACCTTCTTGTAGTATGTGCTTCACTATTATGGTGTGTAGACATCAGGCATAGATTGTCTGTCCTGGAACTACTGCCAATTTTATTGGTTGATACCAAATTCTAATATTCAGTAATAAATTATTCTCTGCCTCTCATAATACGAACACTCAGAATACTGAAGTGATTAGCAGTTGGTTTGTGTTGGAAAAAAGAAAGTAATTCTTCATACAACATACAATTAACTTTTCAAATTCATTGCCACACAGTGATTACCAGTAGTTTCAAGGCTTTAAAAAGCAATTAGACAATTCCATGGTGTATCAACAGCTGTTATGCATGATAGGTAAATGTTCAAGTCAATCTACCTCAATACCAGTTGGTATAGCCAAATGGGAGACCTTCTTACATGACTTGTAGGCTTCCTAAAAACATCTGGTGGCCACTGTTGGAAACAGTATGCTAGACAAGATGGACTTTTTGTTTATCTGGCAGGGTTTTTCTTATTTTCAAACTATATCCATCCTCTTGTTATTATTGAAACAATGAATACTCATTGTAATGTACATGCTTATGAATTGCTCTGCTTGAAAATATTGATGTATAGTAAAAGCTAGGAGAGAGCAAGCCTGAGTTAATGGCAATTATTCTACTATTATCTCACTAATTTTTGGACGAGCCCAGTGTAGATCATTATTGTACCATAATTTGTTTGGCAACAAAGACTACATTGTGGGCAATTATAAAGATGTACATTTAAACAAAAGAATTACATACATTGCTTGTCCTTCAAGCTTCTGCATAATTTTTCTATTTTATGGGATCAGTGAGTATCTTAAGCATGTTATGTTGATTTGCATGTTTGAATGATTTCTGCTCAGGTAATACCAGTATAATATCAATGTTTGTATTATAACTTGTGGATAGGCGATAGATCTGCAGAAGCTAATTAGAACTTCTTGACTGAGCAAAAGTTTGAACCAAGGTCTCTCACATCTGTGGATTGTTCCTAGCCTCTGCAACCCTAAGCTGCCATTGTGTGGTGACTCACCTACAGGCTGGATACTCTGAATTAAAAGTTGCCTGACCAGAGGCAGCTCATGGGCTCTGTGTTCCTTACCTTTGTATGGTTCAATGTGTGATTGGCCCTCTTGTCTAATTTAAAAACCAGCATCTGAGAACATGCTAAACGAAAAATTTGTATAGAACTGATTTTCAGAATTTGGAAACAGGACTGATTCTCATTACTATGGGCAGAGTGATTCTGCTACACTAGCACCCACTATCCTGGCATACTTATGCACTCCCAACAGCAAAGTAGAAATCAAACCAATGCCAGTAGAAACAAAGAAATAACAGCACCACCAAAAGCCACTCTCATAGCCAGAGATACTGACATACACTTCTTGTGATTATACTTGCTGTTGGCACCCCCATGTGAGATAGCCATGGAAGTCACCAGTCAATGCACAGTGATGACTGAATAATCCAGTGACATCACCCCCCTCACATGCAGCATCATGGCCAGAAAAAGATGACACTGCCTTCCCCAGTAAAAATGTCCTATAGTGATAACTGTAGTGACAAACCACAAGTCCCCTGGCAGACAGGGGCTTGAATTCCTTGGCAACCCAAATGCAGACTGCAGTAGGCACTACAGTGCAACCCTTTTGTCTAGGGAAGAGCCAGGGTCACAGAGGAAATGTTCACAGAGTTGTTCCTGCTCTATTATTCATGGAGAGAGCACGAGTAAGAGGTGGAAAGGATTCAAGGTGAATGATTTCCCCCCCCCCCAGACATTGTTCACAATTCTGCATGCAACGTATCTTTATTGGTGTCTATACAAAGGGAACATGCATTTTGTGGAAAAGAGTGACCCTTCCTAAAAGGGAATTACAACAGCAAGGTTGCAGGAGGCAACAACCGGAGCAGCCTGAGAGATCAGCAGGAAAAAGCAATGCAATAGGAAGCTGAAGATATGGGCTGAGTTCAGCCCTGGGAAAGATGTTCAAGTGAACATTGCAAGGCAATTTGGGGGTCCTGCCAGCAACAGTAATGGGAAATCAAAGAAAGAAGGACAGCTGAAGTAGAAACCATGTCTCCCACTGAACTTTGCAACTCCCTAACCACACTGCCAGAAGACAAACAATGAGCAAAGCTTTGCAGTATCCTTGGAGCCCAGTCCATGAGATGGCCCATGCCTCCAGTCCAGCGGTGGGGAACCTCCGGCCCCCGGAGAGATTGCCGGGAGGCTGCCCAACTGGCCCCTGGAGGCTCCGCCGGGTCCGCGCGTCACCTCCGGAGGCCGGGAAAGGGCCTTTGCATGTCCTCCCTGGCCGCCGCCTCGACCCCTTCTCACCAGGCTGTTGGCCATTTCACACATGCGTACCACACCGATGAGGGCAAGCTCTTGCCCTCTTGCCCTCATCGGCATGGTACGCCGGAGGTGACGCGCGGACCTGGCGGCGGCTTCGGACGGTGAGCGCGGAGCCTCCGGAGGCCGATGGGGGCGGGGCCAAAAATTAATTAAATAAATAAAAATGGTGCCCGGCCTTATGGCCGGCCCTCAAGCAAATTTCTAATATTTAAAACGGCCCTCGGCAGGGAAAAGGTTCCCCCGCCCCTGCTCCAGACCCATACACAGAACCCGGGGACACACAGTTAGAGCCTAAAACTGATGTCCCCACAATCCATGCTGGGCTGTCCATAGTGGTTCAGCACAGGGTTATTGTATAAGAAGTCCCAATTCAGTCCCTGGCTGTCATCTTCCAGGAGAAACGTCTTGAGATAAGCTACACCTACCTTTTCTGGTTCAGTGTTATAGCCCAGTAGAGGAGGAAGTAGTGGCAGAATCAGTGGCTTCCTTGAGTAACTGACTCTTTCATGCACCAAATTTCCTTTCATTTCTGGGACCCCAATGTCAAGAAACATGAGAGAAGCTATCTTCGGTTCCATCTACCTTGAGAAGACTTGAGCAATGTACAAAGTCCAGGAAGAGGATTGTACTTTTCTTTTTACCATCCAAAACCCCTGATAGTGAAGCATATATCAGCCTTGAAAAGAAAACCCACTTGCTTTCGGATTCTGAGGGTTTGAAGATCCTACAGATTCTAAGACTATGGCAGGGAAGCTTTACACCATAGCTGCCATGAACTTCAAAAGCACCAGTTTTCTTTCTTGTATGGCAGTGGTTCTCAAACTCCTACAGAGGAGTAAGAGAACCTGTAAGTTGTTGCAGACTCTGCGGTGACGTTGGCAGCTGCACTTCTGGGGTCCCACCGCTGCTGCAGAAAAGGGGTTTTTTTCACTTACCGGGGGCGTGTCGGCCCTCCAGGGATTGCGGGGAGCCCATGCCCCCCTCTATGGCCCCCCCCTGCCTCAGAAGAGCTTCCAATCGTGTTTGGAAGCTATTTTCGTTTTTTGCCAAAAAATAGTAGCAGCTCCCAAATGTGGTTGGAAGCTCTTATGACACGGGGGGGGGGGGGCGTAGAGGGCTCCCGCTGGCTGGCACAACCTTTGATAAGTAAAAATGCCCTGTTTCCCACCATAGTGGGACCCCGAAAGTGCCATTGCTGACGTTGCCATGCCCCTTAAGGGGGTGGCGATTGCATCCTGTTTTCGTGGTGGGTCGCAACCCACCAGTTTGTGACCCACCATTGTATGGCAAGGTACTAAAATCAAGTACTTTTGATTTATTTTACTGTGTAAACTGCTTTGTGAACTACTCCTGTTGAAAAGTGGTATATAAATATCATTCATCATCATCATCGATGTAGCTCTGTCCATGGTGGACTGGAGAGAGGCAGCGGCATATTCAGGGCAAAGGGCACCCCAAATCAGTCTCCACTGCTGACTTGAGCTGTATCATTAGCGTCATGGCTAGACCAGCTTGCTTTCATCAGTGCCATAAAGTACATCAAGTAAAAACCTTGACAATGCTGACTTAGAGGCACTGGTCTAATGGCACCTTTCCAGAGAAGGTTGGGATGGTTGGGTGACTTGGAATATGCCCAATTGTGAAAGGTATGTATGTTCTGTGGCAATACCAATCCATACTAGCCAGGATATCAAACAACCTGGCAGGTATCCTCAGCATTGCTGAAGGCAAAGCAATTGCTCATGAATGGAACCTCAGTGTTATGGTCTTCTGGTTTACATTCATCACTGAGATCACCAAGTGGTGGACCACTTTGCTATGACTCACCACATCAATTGCTGAGAACTATGAATAGACACAATCCCTGCTCCGTAGGGGATGTCTTTCTAGCCCAGTGAGACGGGGCGCTGTTTTATGGATTTCTGTCCTTCCTACTAATCTCCAAGGTCATCAACAGGATACACAAGTTCAACAACAGGATGCAAGTTCTGTGCATCCTGATAACACCGTGGTGGCCAAGGCAAATCTGATTTGCTCAAGATGGTGAGAGTGAGCAGGGGCGTAACAAGTTCCCGTGGTGCCCGGAGCATGGGAGCTTGCGTCCCGGAAGTGACGTCTTGTGACTTCACTCCCAGAGCTGTTTCCCAGGCTGCAGGAGTTACTTGATTTCCTTGACTGCTGTTTGTACAAAGTGCCCCATCACTAAAGTTCCCATGAATTTTTTCTCTACACATAGAACAGATTGATGTAGATACGTTCGCAAGTTGTCACAACGTGACCAAATTTCTGAATTTTTGGCAGCTCTGTATTGCCGCCTAATCTGTGTCGGCATTATTCAATTACTGGGGATAGGTTCCTTTGGAACACATCAATTAGGCAGCAATATAGAGCTGCCGGCTGAGAGCTGGTTTGCTGAGATACATCCGGACTTCTGGGGTTTCCTGTATATTTGGTGGTTCTCAGTGAGGCTGTTTTTACTTCTGAGGATGCCACAAATGTGTGTGGTGAAACATAAAGCTTGTTAAAACATCTTGTTGAAATTAGTAAATCTTTGAAATGACGAAGTTTGCCCGGCAATATGCTAATTTCTAACTTGTAGCTCTATACTGCACATCTTGCTGCCTCAGCTGTTTCCTTTCTGAGGCTTATGTAGTGGTGATTTGCTATGATTAGCTACTGACAACCAGAAGCCTATCCTCCGATGTGGTTTTTGGGGAAAAGTGATTGATGGTGATGGGCAGTCATCTTCTTGGGTTCTCTAGTTGGGACCATTTTAAGTTGCTTCACCTCTTTTGCTGGCATAACTTCCCGTTCATGCCTCCAATTCTATTCCTTGTTCCTTTTCCACTGATAGTGTACTGCTGTTGTAAGCAGTTACCTAGCATTGTGTAATGTTGGCACAAGGCTAGCACTATGCCAATGTAAATCCACTACACTGGTGTAATGTTTTATTCTGCCAGTATAAGAATTTAATAGCAAAACAATCTTTACCTAGTGGGTGTAACTTGTGGATAGGACCACATTGTTACAGCCCAATCCTATGCTGGCCTTATGCTGACGAATCTTGTGATCCACCAGCATAAAGCTGGGAGTGGTGACTTCACAGCCACTCCGTTATTCTGCGGCACGCTACCTATGGTATAGGAGCTGGTAAGCCCTGTGTTAACAGCGGCAGGCTGCAGATTCTCTGCTGGGCCAGGTAGGTCAGCGGTGGGGGAGGATCAGGGTGGATCAGGGCATGGAGCAGGCCGGGCCAGGGTGGGAGGGGAGGGAACTTGGTGGCAGCCATGAACACCGAGATTCTCATTCCCCCTTCCTGGCCCAGATCTGCACCCAGGAGTCTCCTTGGACTTACACCAGCAAAAGAGCTGGCATAAGTCTGAGGAGACCCATTGGAGACCAGGCGGCCTATGGAGAGGTAAGGAAAAAAAGTATTTTACTCACCTCTCCTGGGCTGTCTGATCACCCCCCCCCCCAGCCCATAGCATGCAGGGTGCGCTCCATTGGTGACACTGCATGACCTGGGCTGGGAGGGAGGGTAGGATTGGACTTAATTATTTAGAATAAAATATGAATAATATAATATCTGCAATAATAGTGTTTTGTGGTTCACATGAACTATTGTGTTGAATTTGATTCTTAAAAATGAATTCTTAAACTTTGGTTTGGGAGTCGGACTTAGACCTGGAAGATCCAGGTTCAAATCCCCGCTCAGCCACGAAGCTTCCTGGGTGACCTTGAGCCAGTCACTATCTCTCAGCCCCACCTACCTCACAGGGTTGTTGTGAGGACAAAAAGGAGGGGAGGAAATATGTACACCACTCTGAGCTCCTTGGAGGAAGGGCGGTATAAAAATGTGAAAAATAAATAAAAATAAATAATTAGGTCATCTGTAATTGCTATTCTATATAAAAATTATGATTGTAGTTATAGTACCTAAGTTTCCAAATAATATACATCCCTGTTGCATGTCTAGACATCATGTCTTTCCTGATATCATTTCATTTTAACATTTGTTTTCCAGATAAAGGCTTATATTCATATAATTCAGGTAAATTTTAAGCATGCTGAAGTGTTTCTTGCTTGCATACCTAAACACAGCTTATTTTATGTTATTGATGTAGTTCTGCTACCTATTGTGCATCAGTTCAACTGGTAATGTCCTCTGTGTGTTTAGTTTTCTGCTTTTCAGAAGTAGACCTTTGTTATTGCATTATTTTCTATAAATGTGTTAAAATTTTAGTTGCTTAATAGTGTAAGCATTTATTTGTTGATTTCATGTGAGGTTGAATTTTAGTATGTTTAATATTTCTGGTATTCATTATGGTAGTCTTAGAGAATTGTGTTAAAATTAACAATGATACTACTATATACTGTGACTTGTTATAAAGTACTTTAATGATACAAAATTATGGTAAGTAAAATACTGTTGAGATTAGCAGAATACCTTCCTGACAGTGTTGCTGTACAGATGGGGGAGGAAGTGTTTAAAAATGGTTTTGTTTTCATTTTTAAAAAATGATTCATTTCATCATTCATTTACAAATTGATTTGTTTCTTATTCAGTTAGTTCATTTCATGTTTTCCCATTTGTTTTTGTTTGCCATTTATTTCAATGGGAGACCCAGCAAATCTATAACTTTGGCATCTGTAACTTTGGTGGTTTTCTGTACAATTAGCATGATGTTTTTCCCCCAGAGGTTCTACTACTGCTAGTGCATGCACCTCTCTAAAAGGAGATCCTCTGAAATCTGGCGTATTTGGTAACTTTAAAAAGTTACCTTTTAGAGAGGTGTATGCACTAGCAGTTTCTCATTGCTTTCAAATGGGAGATCCAGCAGTTCTTCACCTGAGTCTAACTTCTGTGTTTTCCATTCGATAGGCATGACATTTTCAAGCATTCTGTAACCCTTCCAAAGGATTAGACCTCTCACATTTCAGTCATATAGGACAAAGGGCCTTCATTTTATATGCAAAAGGCACATCCATTTCACTACTCTCTCAGCCAACCCCTTTTCTGGAACCTTTATGGCTAGTGCTACAGGTGGGACCATGTTGAACATGGATCAATAGGTACTGGCCATTAGGCTTTCTCTTAGGCTCCCACAAAAACAGCAGCCTTTTGGAGAAAGCTCTTGGCTGGTGGGAGGGGAATGAGAATGAGCTGCTGCCACTGTCCACCTGGTGAGATGAACCATGGGGCCCCCATATGGCATTGGAGAGGTCCCAGGCCTGTGCATAGTGGAGTCCTGCACCTATATGCCATGGGGGCGGCGCACCTGGCCTTGGCCTAGTGCCCAGAGCAATCTGCCACTGACCTTAGTTCCAAGCTTCACACCACATAATGTTTTTGGAACAGAATATTTTACAAGATTGTCCCTCCCCACATGAATCTGCTTGTTCATTTAATTCAACATCTGAGACCCTACTACATTATCCCCTACCTTTAGAGGTCTGATTGGGAAAATACATGACAGGGCTTTCTCAGAAAGAAGAGACAGAATATGACAGAAGAGAAAATATGTAAATCTTCCTCATATTTTCAAGATAAGAGAAAGTACAATTATCATGTGGACTGCCGTTACAACAGTCCTGCATCTGTCGAGGATTCCCAGCTCAGCGTTAAAAGGTGGTCTGGGAAGTGTTGCTTCAGCAGAAAAGCGGTGCTGCTGAAAGAGCGGCTCATGTGATAATTGGGCTCTCACAGTGCCTCGGCAGCATCTCCTTTTCTCACACCTCTTAGTCTGCCTCGTCTCCTGTACCATTTCTCACCTCCACCCATCTCTCCCACTGCCCAAGGAGACCTATAGGTGATCAAGGAGCTTTTCCCTTGCCTCTCCCAAGCTGCCTGATCAGCCCCCCCCCCCATAGCATACAACACTGCCTGGACGTGCCTGCACGCTTAGCATGGGGGAGGATAGGATTGGGCAGTAAATCATGTGTTGTTGTTCAGTCGTTAAGTCGTGTCCGACCCTTCGTGATCCCATGAACCATATCCCGCCAGACCTTTCTGTCCTCCACTATCTTCCTGAGTTCGCTCATTTTCATGTTCGTTGCATCGGTGATGCTGTCTAACCATCTCATCCTTTGCCTTCCCCTTCTCCTTTTGCCTTCAATCTTTCCCAGCATCAGAGTCTTCTCCAGAGAGTCCTCTCTTCGCATTAGGTGGCCAAAATATTTGAGCTTCAGCCTCAGTACCTGTCCTTCCAGGGAACAGTCAGGGTTGATTTCATTTAGGATTGACTGATTTGATCTCCTAGCAGTCCAAGGGACTCTCAGGAGTCTTCTCCAGCACCACACTTCGAAAGCATCTATTCTTCGGCGCTCAGCCTTCCTTATGGTCCAACTCTTGCAACCATACATTGCTACTGGGAACACCATCGCCCTGACTATGCGAACTTTTGTTGGCATGGTGATATCTCTGCTTTTTATTATGCTATCTAAGTTTGCCATAGCATTCCTTCCAAGGAGTAAGCGTCTTTTAATTTCATGGCTGCTCTCTCCGTCTGCAGTGATCTTGGAACCCAAATCATGTGTGCCATATACTTACTCAGATGCTTCTTGAAGACCTCCAAGGCAGAGAATTCCACACCTTTGCTAAGCAACTTGTTCAGTTGATCAGTTCTTCACACTTCCCAGACCCTTCCCAGTGTTTTATCCTTCAGCTCATCATCCAAGCCACTACTGGCAAAGAGAAGACTGGAGCTGGGAAGGGTGGAAAAACAGACCCCCCCCCACTATACTTACGTGGGAGAAGCTTGTTCACACCACATTAATGGAAGGCACCTTGGCTCCCTCAGTGTCTGTCAGCCCTTCGTGGTACTGTGGCTATTGTTAGGCAATCTAGATGCAATGTCTCACTCCAGTCTGCACATTGAGAGATGTCACCTCCACAACTACTTAGCCACACTGGTAGTTCAGGTTAGGTATGCCCCCTGAAGAGATTTGTGTGTAGCATACTGGAATGGAACTGCAGCATGAAAACAACACAGAAACTGGCCTATATAGTTGTTGATCAAATCTCTTTCTCAAGTGTTAATCATATTCCTTTAATCTCTCTCACAATATTTGGCATTATCAAAATTCTCTCTAGCTTGTCCACGTTCTTCTTAAATTGTATCTATGTAAATTGAACCAGATGATTATAGTATTCCATTTTTGGTCTAGCTAGTATAATAGTCTTATTTCCATTCTACTGCTTTCTGGCATACTGAAGCATTTTTCAGTTTCACTTCAAAACTCATTGCTGACATTTGTTCATGTTGATTTCCCATCTATATAGAGCCCAGATCCTTCACAGAAATGCTGCTCCATGATCAGTTATTACTGACTGTGTCTTCATCCAATATATTAGTACTGTATTTATCTTTTTTATAATTTGCCCAATATTTTACATTACAGTTTTTCATCTTGTCACATTGTAGTGAATTCTACCCTCAGAAATAGTTGCAGTCTTTTCCAGCTCTTTGCCACCTGCACACAATGTGAACAAATTCTCCCTTTATCCAGTTAGTTAACCTTTCAATAAGAATGGGACCCAGGAATATTTCTTTGGTCTCCAGTTGAGACCTCTTCCCAATTAGACAATCTATTAACAACATTAGAGGGTACTAAGTTATGTTTCTACAAGCTGTGTACTAACTTGATGCCAAAGTCTTCCAGCCAATGTTCTCTAGCTCAGATTTATTGGATGGAACTCTATTAAAAGTCTTGCTAATGTCAGGGTACATTGCACTTTCTACTTTTATCCATGAAACCTATTATACTGTCACAGAAGAAAATAAAATTGTTTTGACTTGATTTGTTCTGTTAGCTCTTTTAACTCCTTACAAAAACTTTGCTGTAAATGAATACAGCAAACTATAGAACACTGCCATTTTTTCTGATTCAAATAGCAGACAAGCTATTTGATTTATATCTGTGTGGTCCTATCCAACTTTCCAGCACCGAAGATGCAGCCGCGATGCAGCCCCCAAGGTATCTTGGGACAAAGGAACAAACATTCCCTTACCTTGAGGAGGCCTCTGTGACTGCCCCCCCCACTGTAGGATGCAGTGCATGCCCCGTTGGCATGGCTGCATCAGTGCTGGAAAGTTGGATAGGATTGGACTCTTTGTCTTCCTTTGTGCTTTGAAAAAACAAAGGTGAGGTGTTTGTTCTTCTTCAGTCATGTCAGCCCTTCCCTCTGGAACTCTTCATCACTTTGAAATGTATCATTGCCCTGGCACCCCCCATAAATGCCACGAGACAAAGTCAGCTTATTAGTATGCAGTGGGCCACTTCGTTGATTACAAAAATCCAGTTCAGTGTAAATCCTACAATGGTTCCTGACTAGTAAACTCCTCATATTTACTGCGGTCACCTACCCTGGGGGAAACAGGCACAACTGTCACTTACCCTTTGGGCATTAGCACCCTGGCTCCAACAAGAGATTGCCTCTCGCTTACCCCTGATTTTCCCACCACCCCCTGGAAAGGTAGCCAAATTGCTCAGCTCATCCCAAGCCTTTAAGATGGACTTTTCAATTTAAGCCCAAGGGGTCACCAGCCAGCATCCCCAAGCCAGAACGCCTCTTGAGATCAGAATTGGCTTCCCCTTTGACCCTTGCATACCTTAGGGTGCACACCAGATCCCTACTCCTACTCCCAATCCTGCACTATGCTTGCCAGACATGGCCAACTGGCTAAGATAACACCACACTTCAAGGCACCAGTATGGAGTAGGTGAAAAAAAATTCTAACCAACTGCCAATCAGGTGGGAAGCAAAAAAAATCTTACCCAGCCCCTCAAAGCACAGCCAACTAATCTCAGACTGAGTATGTATGTAATCTTCAGACTGTCCCGTGGGTGGGATGGGGCACAACACCTTCCCAGCTCCGAATGGTGAACTCCAGGCACGAGCAGCAAAAATGCTGCTCAAGCTGCACCTCCACAGGTCCAGCAAACCAATTTGGTGCAGCCCATCCATGCTTTGCCTCTTGCAGGGCGGGACTGGGTAAAGAAAGCCCCTACCTTAACTGGTGGAGTGGCTACATTCATCAGACCCTGCTGACTTATACATCAGTTCAAATGCGACACATTCAGTTCATAATTTCAGCCCAACGTAACTATTATATGAAATTGGTCGTAGATTCTTTTAGGTAGATTCTTTTAGGCACACAGCTAGGAGTATGCCCCAAGGAACACAGTGGCACTTACCCACAAATAAACATGAATTGGATTGCACTGTCTGTTGCTCACGTCACATCCTGACCTCTTACATCTGCCTCTGTTTTTCATCATGTTTGTAAAGTTTGAGAGTATTATATAAACTATATTAGTTTTAAGAACTGTGATTTCTTTGAATAACTTTTTTAATGTGATTTGATGTTGTTCTTCTATTTGTTTTGCTATAAGATGCTCTCAAGGCCCCTGAGGCAGAAAAAAGGAATGTAAATGTAAAGAAATACCTTTCCCTAAGTATAAGTAATTTTCTCTGCATCTCAAGAATCAGAGCTGCTAAGCAGTAGATTTATAGTTCCTGTAGGTTTTCTCTTCTACCACATAGTACTGATTCTGTACAGTCATACCTGAAGCTAAGACTCTTTTCTGGTCTTCTCTATCTTGGGAATGAATCTTGACGTCTACATCAATCTTAAGTATCAGTTCTATCACAGAACAAGTTATTGTCTTTTTGCAGAAACACTGGCTTTTAATAGTACTTAAAATCTTACTGAAGAATTTTCCTTGTCCTCTTTCTGTCAGTGTGCCTGCTCTAGATATTTCCTTTCACATCACTCACTGTGAAGGTGGACATAGTGCTTAATCATGGTTAAACACTGGCAGCAAGCTGTGGGAGCACATGTTTTTCCCCATGCCCCTTCTCCTCCCCTTAATCTTGGTGTTACTGTATGTCTTTACTCAAGTGAACCATGGGTAAATCTATCAGGGTTTACTTCTCAGCTAACTCACATCAGAGACTGTGGAGTAAGTGAGAAGGAGAAGACATGGTCTTGTGGCTCGTTCCTGCTCTTTTAATAATGGTTTAAGACAGGAAGCATTATCTCTGCACCAGTCCCTGGAAAGAGATGGCTGGAAAGAAGTCAGAAATCATCCTACTGGGAGAAATATATGGTTGCTCTTAACACCCTTGTATTGCAGTTCCACGATTTTGTGATAAAATAGGTTAACTGAAATTATATCCAAAGGTTGCTTTAGGGCAATTTTTAAACATAAGCTATGCCAGCGGGCATAAGCCAGCAGGTGGCGCAGTGGGTTAAACCGCTGAACCATGAGCTGTCGATCGAAAGGTCAGCAGTTCGAATCCGCGACGGGGTGAGCTCTCGTTGCTTGGCCAGCTCCTGCCAACCTAGCAGTTCCAAAGCATGTTAATGTGAGTAGATAAATAGGTACCGCTTGCGGGAAAGTAAACAGCGCTCTGTGTTCCAGCTGCATGCTACGCGCTGCGGCAAGGAGAGTCATGCCGGCCACATGACCACGGAGGCATCTTCGGACAACGCTGGCTCTTCGGCTTTGAAATGGGGATGAGCACCACACCCTAAAGTCGGATACGACTAGACTTAATTGTCAGGGGTCACCTTTACCTTTACCTATGAAACTGTAAGGGTAAACTGAACAGGTACGCTGTCAAGAACATGTGCCTGATGTTAGAGAAGAAATATTTATTTGAGGTTATGCTGAATTTTGCCTACACTATACAACAGTACCCTTGGCATATGATTAGAAGGAGAGAAGGAGCTTATTTCTGTGTTAACTATTGCTTTATTCCACTGCATTTGGGACCTCCTACGCAACTGTTGAAGAGGGAGACATGTGAAAGAATTGTTCAATATCTTTAGTTCAGTTGTCTTCAGTGACCCATCTAACTACCGGTATTTGCTTTAAATCCTTTTGTAACTTATTTACATGTTCAAACAGTGCTAAATTATTCCCTTGTGGATTAATTGTGGTTGTTTGTAACCATTTGTCAATGACTTGGTTCAAACAATACTCATTTGCCAGCTCTCCTCTGAGCACTTGTAGGGCAAGTGTACCATGAGTGCACATGCTCAACCCACACCCCAGCACACGGGCAGACCGATTCTGCCATAAGATGCGGTGGCCGGCCTAAAGGGCCGACTGCTACATCCTAGACCCATTGCGGGCCATGGCGGCACGGTCCGGGCTCACCTCAGGGGAAGGGAACATTCGTCCCCTTCCCCCGGTGTGACACAGGCCCCAATGGGCCTCCTTAGATGCACGCCAGCTCTGGAGCTGGCGTGTGTCCGAGGAAGCCGTGTAAGGCTGACCTGGGCTGGGATGGGGCATAGGATATCAATGCAACTCAGTGTTGATGTCCCCACCCCCTCCCAGCCCGGGCCATCCAATGGGCCCCTCCCTGGCCACCTCTGCCCGCCAGCCCCTGTGCTGACTGGTGCGGGAACTACATGCAGTGGCCAGCACAGATCCGGGTCAGCGACAGAGTGAGCAGCACCATTTGAGCTGGCACCACTTACTCTAAAGGAACCACAAACGTGCTTTATGGCACGTTTGCAACTCCTTAGGCCAGTGGACCACATGCTCCGCCAGCCTTAATTACGTGGGAGGGTGCAGTTCCTCAAAAAACTATGTAGAAACGAGATGAGGGGAGGGGAGAAGAACTCCTTAGAATGAGTAAGGCGCAGAGCAAAAAGGGGAAATGAGAGGGGGGAAGGGATGTATAGAGATTAGGTGGGTTTCCCAGAGGAACCTGCGGGAAGGAAACCAAGCATTGGGGGTGCAGGGGTGGAAGGAAAGAAAGGGAGGTTGGCAAGATTAGTGGGGAAGAAGGGCTCCTAAGGTTCAGACCACAGCAAAGGACTGTGCCTAGGAAGCAGCTCCCTATAGCCTGGACCAAAGACTACAGGCAAAGGGTGAGCCTATAGTTCAGGCTGTGAAATCACTTCACCACTTGTAGTGGGAGAACTGGTCTCTCTCACTGGGTAAACACTCATAACTGATGTCCCAAGTCTCTGGAGGGGAAGCCTGTTTTGTAGGACTTTCCAACTTGAGATGTCCTTGAAGGATCAGTTATGGGATTTTGTATGGGGGATGGAGACTAGAGGCTGCCCACCATGGGCGTCGACAAGGGGAAGCGCGGGGGGCGGGCCGCCGGGGGGTGTTGTGCGCACAGGGGTGACGCACGACCCCCCTTACAGTTTGGCGGTGGAGCTGGGCCCGCCCGCCCTCCCCTGTGTCCGTTTGGCTCCAAAATGAGCCGCAAACGGAGCGGGGAGGGTGCTCTGCTCCTGCGCGTGACGTCACGCACGGGGGCGGAGCCTCTCCCTTAAAGGTGACGCGCGCCCCCGCTCTGGGGTGTCGCGCGTCCTAGCGACGCGACTGCTGCCCACTAAAACAGTTGAAAAACAGACTACATTCACTCGCTGACAAACAAACAGCATTCACAGATAGGAAGAAAGCCACAAACACTGAGCATGTTGTACAGTGTTGCATGTCTACGGGATAAGACGCCATGTGTTAAAAGACTTGTATTTTAATATCTCCAGTGCCAGACGGGTCTCTTAAACGGCAGCCGGCAGGCACACAAAAATCACTAAAATCCAAGGTTGTTAGCCCTATGTTTCATTCCGATCTCGGAACCTCTTCCTGGGGCAAAATCGAATAGATTCTATTCAAAATCGAATAGATTCCATCAGAATCTATTCGATTTTGCCCCAGGAAGAGGTTCCGAGATCGGAATGAAACGTAGGGCTAACAACCTTGGATTTTAGTGATTTTTGTGTGCCTGCCGGCTGCCGTTTAGGAGACCCATCTGGCACTGGAGATATTAAAATACAAGTCTTTTAACACATGGCGTCTTATCCCGTAGACATGCAACACTGTACAGTAATCTCGGGCCATGAAAGCTTTCGAACAAAACTAAGCATGTTGTCAATTTGACTGCACATGAGACAGATACAATGAATGATAGAGGGGAGCTTGTGGGATTTCAATGAAGCTACACCAAGACCAAGGTTACTGATCCATATCTGCTGGCTTGAGTGCATTACGTTGCAGGGGTCACAACAGTGACGGAACGAAGGCCAGATGAAACTCTTGAGTAAAGCGGGTCTCAGGCACAGAAAGAGGGCTATGTAGCAAGCCCTAGCATGCATTCAGGCAGTAGCTTTTATGAATGTGAGAAGCCAGGTAAGGGAGCCACGCTACTTTTCCAGAGGGAAGGGGCACGTTGTCTCTCACACCCAGTTGAGGGTGCAGTGGCTGGTGGTTTGGAGGTCCATTGCCTCGTAACAAGCCTCCTTGATTGAATTTTAGTCAATGGGTTGGAGTCATGGATCCTTCTTTTGTTTTGTTAAACTTGTTTTTCCCAAAGTCAGGAACTCTTAGGAGGTAGCTGTGGTAACAAGGTACAGTTTTTCTGTTGCAGCAAGGTTTGGAGCCAGTAAGCTTCATTTGAATTTTGGAGCTGCGAAAACTCTGTTTGAATCTGGAGCATGTAGAGCTCAAGCTGATCAATGGAGGGATGTGCGATTACAGTTTTATCAAAAATGTGGCCATCCTGCCTTTGAATCTGTGGCCTCTTGTCAACAGTCCAACAAATAGCCATGTTACTGGTCTGGCCCATGTTCTCCTGGCAGGCACCCATCACCAAGTACATGTGTATATATTTGTGTGTCCTACATGCTTTGAAATAAAGGAAAATAAAATATTGACCATGTAACAACATTCATGTGCAAAGAAGGAACAACAGATAAAGTATTTGTCGAAGCCAGCCCAATGTCTTTCTCCTACTGTATCATAAAACAAACAAAAAGGGTAAGCATGTCTAAATAAAATTAAGCTAGAGTCCTATATATTTTTGTCTTCCATGACCTACTCTTAAAGACTAATATTTGACTCTTGGTGTATTAATGTGCTGTGCTTTCCTGCATTAATATTTAAAATACTACTTTTTTTCTCTGTATATTCACATCTACAGTTTGTCTTATAGAAGAAAAATGGATTCACGCAATACTATTGATACTTATTAATTATTGGCAAATGTAGAACTCAGTTCATGTAATAACTATAAGTCATCCTGTAATACCTCTTTTTTTCTCCTCTTGTTTTGCAGGGTCAAAACGAATAAGTGATAGTGAAGTCTCAGACTATGATTGTGATGACGGAATAGGAGTTGTGTCAGGTAAAACATGTACAGATACAGTATCTTTAAAAACTTTATGTTCATAATTTGTAAACATACGTTTAATTATCCTCTTTTCCACAGTTGTGCTTAAATGGAAACTCTTTCTGCTTGCATTAGAATGCCATGAGATAATTTGGCCATCAATGTGACCTAGAAAGAATTCAAATTAGATCATAGTACTTTTACTTTGTTAGGAGACCAGAAAGATTTCCATAATGCAGACTGAATATTTATTTTAAAAATGCAGGGTTGTTTTTTTTTTAACTTGAGGCATTTTACAATACCTGTGGGAATTCTGAAGGATTGACACACAGGTATCAGAAGTTTAGAAAACTATCAGTTCAACAGAGCAAGTTGTTAGAGGTAAAGAGGTAAATAGCACTTATTAAAATAAATGCAATCACAAGCTAATTAAACCTTGTGCAAAATAAGAAATGGTGATTGAAGATGTCTGTAGACCTCTTCAGACATTTGGTGTCTGTGGAAAATGAATTGGATAAGGGGTTCCTCCTGAATGCACCTCTTAGTCCCGTGCACCTTGCTTATGATATGCATGCTAATTCCAAGGTTGCAAAATGTTCCTTACATTTAGCTTTTGACTCTGCAGAAACACATTGAGCTCAAGGGAGTGGAGCTTGTGCACATCTTCGGTGGGAGCTAAGAGGAACATTCAGGAGGAACCCTTCATGTGTTTGCTTTCCATGTAAAGCAAATGTCTAAAGAGGGCTAATGATTGATTCACATTGTTTTCACTTTTAGTACAGCTTGAATCCACAATAATACATATATATAGGTAATAGAAAATGTAAGTGGTAAACATATATTTCTTAAAAAAAAACCTGAACTACTTCTCATTGCTGTTATTAAGAGTTTTCATTTGCCAGATGGTCAACTTGAGAGGGTATGAGAGGCATGGTCCATGATCTGCAGCCCAATCCTACCCCATGCCAATGCAGCAGGGATGCGCAGCCCATGCTGTATCCTGCGCAGGAATACTGCAGGCTGGAGGTCTCCTCAGGATAAAGCCCCAGCCTGCTCAATGGGGCAACTCAGAACTGCGCCTGCTAAATATCCGATGCAAGTCCGAGCTGCCTTATGTTGGGGTTTCAGGCCCGGGAAGGGGGAATATGATGCGACATGCACCGGCGATCCTGCCCCCACCCCGTTGCCGCCTTTCCCCACCCCATTTCGTCCCTCCCCACCCTCCTACCCCTGTGCTACCTGTTGGGCACTTACCTGCTCCTGCATGCGTCAGGGCCTGCACCATTCAGGGGAACCAAAGGCTCACTGTGTTTACTTGTAAAGCTAGGACATTCACAGTAAACCCTGAGACAGTGAAATGCCTGCACTTGTTGGAGTTACAAACACAATTCAATTAACACTCCTGGCTTGGCATTATCCGCTTCATCTTTACACATAATTTGCAAGCACTCACTTTTATTGAAACATTAGTTGAAAGTTGACTTTTTATGTCCCATTTTCATTGAGCGGGGCACAGTATCACTATGATTTTTGACAAGCTTTGGACATTCTCCATTGCGGAGTTCCTAGCAATGGAAAATAAGTGATAGCCTTGCATATATCTTGGCCTTCTTGGAGTTATCACCACATTTTCAACCATACTGGATTTGCAGTTGTGCTTGGAATGGAGTGGGGGCACCTCCTCTAATATGTTTGTTGAATAAGTCAGTATGTTTAAATTAAAAACTAAGATAGATAGATGTTTGTAGTGAACAAAATTCAGTACATTCTCTGGTTTGGCATTGGCAATTTCTTCTCTTTATTTTATCTTGCATTACAGTAAATCCATTTTCTGAGCACTCAGTACACTGAGCCAAATGACTAATTTTATAAGAGCTATTCTTGTCCTTGCATATTGATAAATGCAAGTACTGTACTTTTTTGCAAGGCTAAATGCCCTGGCTCTACTGAGTTGACAACAGTGTCTGAAATTTTGAACATGTTCGAACTCAGGGATACATTGCTACAATTGCAGAACATAGGTCTAGTAATCAATGTTCTGTAGATTCTGCAGTTCAGAAATATTCCTGGATTCTCACACTACATTTTTTTTATTTTTTTTATTTAAAGAATTTATACCCCGCCTTTCTCCCAACAAGGGCAATCAAGGCGGCTTCCAGTAAAAACGTTAAAATACATATATACATTTAAAATCAAGAATTAAAACAATTAAAACAAACATACTGCAAGTTTACCAGTTTCACATTATGCTTTATCTTAATAGCATTTGAGGTTCAAAGTGCAGTGATAGTTAGTGTTCCTGGTGATAGTCTGCCAAACTGGAGGTGCTGGGGATTCCGTGCAGCAGTTTGGAGATCCAAAAATATTGTAAGGATGCAGCTCGTCTTTACGCCACATTTGAATCCCTCCTGACTGACTGAAATGCCCTAATATTTGTTAGAATTTGAGATGTTGCCTACTCAGTATCGTTGTTAGGGGTGGGGGTGACACGCTGAGGAGGGGTGCATGAGCCGCCGCTTCCGCGGCAATTCAGCAGCAATGCATTCTGGGGCGTCCACGAGCTGGGGGGTAGCTAAAGAGCCGACTCGTGCAAACCCCCCCCATGGACGTCCCGGAACACATGGCGACACGTGGAGGGGGGTGCACAAGCCGGCAGCGCGGACTCCTCCAGCCAGTGAGACTAGGAGCTAGAGAGGCTCTACAGTAATTGCACAGGCACTGCCTCTCTAGGGACATCTCTGGGCAACAAGAAGGCTGCCTCTGGCCTTGGGTGCACAATGAAGGCCGGGTAAGTGGTGCCATTTCTGACGCCGCGCTGCTGGCTCGTGCACCCTCCGGCTGCACCCCCAGTGGGTTTTTAGACCAAAACCCAGTCTTTAAAACTCGTGGGGGTACTTTCGCACCGCCGCATTTGCCGCTGAATTTCGGTGGCGCAAAAGTGATGCCACGCCCCCCAGGGGCAGGGCTTGTGATGGCACGTGGGGGTGTTGCGGCGGCCCCCCCCAAAGGGGTGTAGGATCGCCTACTGTACAACTGTAGGGGTAGGCATTTCAGGCGGTTTTAAACCCCTTACTAAGAGTTTAATTAGGTTTCCGGGGGCCCCTCTGTGATGTGTGACTTGGTGTGTGAATAGAATTCAGACAAGCACTAATATGGGTTTCCTGACATATAGTGAACTTACAGCTGAAATACAAATACAGGTTGGTCAAACAAATTCAAACAAGAAATGGAGGTTTTCACAATTCAATTAGATAGGAATTTGCAACAGCATCCCTTTCCCCAAAGTACTGATCTGCATGAGATGGCATCTTAATAGTGAATAGGGGCCAAGATGGAGTTTGACCTGAGTTCTAAATAGACAGAGTCCTTAGTTCATATTGTGGTCCATTAATGTATGTAAAGTCTTTAGGAAAATAAGAGCCCAATCCGATACTTACCAGGCGATGATGGCACTCCTCTTCCGCTGGCGCTGACTGCCATAAAGCAGTTTATTATTTGAATAGTACTGAAATTGAGAAATAGAAGCAGATAAGGATGCCTTCTATTACCTTGCATTTTTCTGTACCGCTGTCACTGTAGGAACTGTTTGATTAATATCTCATTGTCTTCTTTCAGCATCCACATCTGTTTTAGTTAAATTCTTGTGTTGTTGTTCAGTCGTTAAGTTGTGTTTTCCAAATTTGTTGGCATATTGAGTGCAGCACTTTCACAGCATCATCATTTAGGATTTTAAATAGCTCAGCTGGGATATTATCATCTCCGCTAGCTTTGTTGTTAGTAATACTACCTAAGGCCTACTTGACTTCACTCTCTAGAATGTCCGGCTCTGGGTCAGTGACCACACCAGCGTGGTCATCAGGAACTTTATAAGATCTTTCTTGTATAGGTCTTCTGTGTATTCTTGCCATCTCTTCTTAATCTCTTCTGCTTCTGTTAGGTCCCTGCCTTTTTTGTCCTTTATCATGCCCATCTTTGCACAAAACGTTCCCTTGATATCTCCAATTTTCTTGAAGAGATCTCTAGTCCTCCCCATTCTGTTGTTTTCCTCGATTTCCTTGCATTGTTCATTTAAGAAGGCCTTCTTATCTCTCCTTGCTATTCTCTGGAAATCTGCATTCAGTTGTTTATATCTTTCCCTTTCACCTTTGCTTTTTGCATTCCTTCTTTCCACAGCTATTTGTAAAGCCTCATCTGACAGCCACTTTGCTTTCTTGCATTTCTTTTTCTTTGGGATGGTTTTAGTTGCTGCCTCCTGTACAATGTTACGAACCTCTGTCCATAGTTCTTCAGGCACTCTGTCTACCAGATCTAATGCCCTAAATCTATTGTTCACCTCCACTGTATACTCATAAGGGATATGATTTAGGTCATATCTGACTGGTCTAGTGGTGTTCCCTACATTCTTCAATTTAAGCCTGAATTTTGCAATAAGAAGCTCATGATCTGAGCCACAGTCGGCTCCAGGTCTTGTTTTTACTGAGTGTATAGAGCTTCTCCATCTTTGGCTGCAAAGCACATAATCTGTCTGGTTTCAGTATTGACCATCTGGTGATGTCCATGTGTAGAGTCGCCTCTTGTGTTGTTGGAAAAGAGTGTTTGCTATGACCAGCGTGTTCTCTTGACAGAACTCTGTTAGCCTTTGCCCTGCTTCATTTTGCGCTCCAAGGCCAAACTTGCCTGTTCCATTTATTTCTTGATTTCCTACTTTAGCATTCCAGTCTGCTATGATGTAAAGGACATCCTTTTTGGGTGCTAGTTCTAGAAGGTGTTGTAGGTCTTCATAGAACCGGTCAGCTTCATCTTCTTCGGCATCAGTGGTTGGGGCATACACTTGGATTACTGTAACGTTGAATGGTTTGCCTTGGATTCGAACTGAAATGATTTTGTCGTTTTTGAGGTTGCACCCCAGTACTGCCTTTCCCACTCTTTTATTGACTATGAGGGCTATTCCATTTCTTCTAAGGGATTCATGCCCACAGTAGTAGATATGATGGTCACCTGAATTAAATTCGCCCATTCCCGTCCATTTTAGTTCGCTGATTCCCAAGATGTCAATGTTCAATCTTATCATCTCATTTTTGACCACATCCAGCTTGCCTTGATTCATAGACCTCACATTCCATGTTCCTAAGCAGTATTGCTCCTTGCAGCATTGGATTTTCCTTTCAACCTCAGACACATCCACAGCTGAACGTCCTATTGGCCTTGGCCCAACCTTTCATCCTTTCTGGGTCTATTTGGAATAGTCCTCCGCTCTTCCTCAGTAGCATATTGGACACCTTCCGATCTTCCGGCGTCATATCTTTTAGCCTTTTGGTACTGTTCATGGGATTTTCTTGGCAAGGTTACTGGAGTGGGTTGCCATTTCCTTCTCCAGTGGATCACTTTTTGTCAGAACTCTCCGCTATGACCTGTCCGTCTTGGGTGGCCCTGCACAGCATAGCTCATGGCTTCATTGAGTTACGCAAGCCCCTTCACCACGACAAGGCGAATAAATTCTTGTACCAGCTTGCAAATTCATCATTTTGTTATCCTGATTTAAATTTTTGTCTTGACTACATCAAGTACAATATCATACTATCGTGTCCCTTGTTTCTCCTTTTTTACCTCAGAGTTTTTTTTCATTTTGGGTTTACCAGCTTTACTTAGGGGTTGCTTAGCTTTCTTTGCTAATTTGCCCTTCTGTCATATAAATAGGCACATCACCACAGATGTTAGAGGGTGCAGTGACCCAGCAACCAGTACAGCCACTGTGCAGTACATTTTAGCCACACACCCAGGTCTGGCACCTCTGGAATTCAAACAGACCCAACTTTCATCCGCCCTTCAGGCGTTACTGTGTGTCAGGAGCATGCAGTTGCTCTCTCCAGCATGAACTACAGCTTGACTGTCAGAGCTGCTGAACTTTGGCAGTGCCTATCCTTTGCCTAAGGTCGCCCACATGGCCTAAAGTCACCCACAGCTGCTGTTGTACAGCAGAACTGGGCTTGGATGATGCCTGCTGTGGGTTTGTGCAGTACTGGTGGAGTCTGGATTGTACCTAGACTACAGAAACATCTGGGAAATCCATATCATATCCTTTTAAAAATACTGGTGTATTTCTAAGAACCTATGAAGACTCTTTTTACTGAGTTAGACCGTTGATGTTTCTAGCTCAGTATTGTCTAATCCAGGGGTGGCCAACCTTTCAATATGAATGCTCCTTCACCTTTAATGTGTAGGCGAGGGCATTTCAGCAGGTTCAGCTACATTAACACAATCAGCAATTGCAGCTGTCAAGATTCTGTCTTCTACAGAACTCTTAAGAACGCAGAGGCCCTAATGGTGGAAGGTTGGCATCTGGTGGGGCCACTGTGAGATACAGGAAGCTGGACTAGATGGGCCTTTGGCCTGATCCAGCAGGGCTCTTCTTATGTTCTTAATCTAACTGAGTGGCTGTCCAAGTCTCAAGCAGAAGTCAATTTCAGTGACTACATAAGGGCCTTTTAGCTGAAGTGACTACATAAGAGCCTTTTAGCTGAATGATCCCTGGAATCATTCACTTGCAAAGCATGTGCATTGTCACTGAGCTATGTCCCATTCACATTCAAAGCATTGTGCTTATTTTAGAAAAAAACAAAATATGTGTAGTAACTTTTGTCTGTATTTCCTACACTGTAACTAACTGTAAGATTAGTTATAAAACATTTTCATGTCATACTCTGTGTGTGGGTGCACATGCATGCATGTGTGTTTGGGAAATGTTAATTTTGGAATCTTTTTTCCATAATAACAATTTGTAATTAGCAGTTCCTTACAATATCTTTGGTAAACAAACAATATTTTACCATCTGGAATTTGGGTGGCAACCTTTAGAACAGATCAGCACAAAGAGCCTACTGCACAGTTGTACTCTAATGTCCAAGTTCTCCACGCAATGTTCAAGGAATGTGAGTACTCAAACATATACCTGTTTGCCATCAGAGACAATGCTAGTTTCCCTCGATTTTGTTCCTGGATCAGTCCCAAATCGATGCAATACAATGTTTTCTCATTGACCACAGTTCTATGTAAAGTCGCCAGTGTCTGAACAGCTAGCTCAGCCAGCCTTGTTACCATATTTTGATGTTGACATGTCCTATTAAAAGTAAGGAGGAAATGGTGGAGGCTGGATACTTCACTTTTGAACAAGTGCATTATATTTGGTTGAGTATGACAGATCAGAAGGACATAAATGTGAAAGCTTAGAGGAGAGAGTTCTTCTGGAGAAGCAGTTTAGAAATCGTTTAGAATGAGGGGTTTTCCCCAGTTCTAATAGGTGGGTGTTTTTATAATCTAATCACTCTAAATACCCACTT
This sequence comes from Plestiodon gilberti rubricaudatus, assembly GCA_026170595.1. NCBI lineage: Eukaryota > Metazoa > Chordata > Lepidosauria > Squamata > Scincidae > Plestiodon > Plestiodon gilberti. Next base: position 21,972,437 of record JANXHW010000004.1, on the reverse strand, counting down.
AATTTGTATCCTAATTTTACATGAAAACATCTCATTATCTTTTCTAAAACATTGTCAGGCTACAATTATTTCTTAGGAAGAAATAGTGCACCAGGTTTTCAAATATTCTACTGGTGTAAACTATATTCATTACTGTGGGTCTTGTCAGTGGTGTCGTTAGGGGGGTGGGGGCAACATGCGGAGGGGGGTGCACGAGCCGCTGCTTCCGCAGCAATTCGCCGGCAAAGCAGCCGAATTGCCGCGGAAGTGGCGGCTCATGCACCCCCCCTGGCGTGTGTCGCCATGCGTTCCGGGGCGTCCACAAGCCGGGGGGTGCAGACGGCTCAGAACGCATGACAACACACGCTGGGGAGGGTGTCTAGAGAGCCAGCTTGTGCACACCCTCTGCGTGTCGTCATGTGTTCTGGGGTGTCCGCAAACTGGTCTAAAAACCCCGAGGGTGCTTTTGTGCCGCCACATTTGCTGCTGAACTTCGGCGGCGCAAAAGTGAGGTCACTCCCCCAGGGACGGGGCTTGTGACATCACGTGGGGGTGTCATGTCGGCGCCCCCCTGCGGGGGGTGTAGGATCGCTTCTGGGTCTTGTGCAAAGAGAGTGTTTTGAATATCTGATTTTTTTGTTTTTGTTTTGTAGAGGTGCTGACGAACAATTCTCATGCTATAACATTTCTAGTTATGATTTGCCTTGTATACAGCTTATTCAAAACACTGGACTGTGTGCTCTGAAATCTACTTACAGTTTCCTTTGTCAAAAATGACATTGATTCAAAAATTGTTGGAAGAACTGGTTTTACTAAGGCAGTTAAAATCAGTTTGTAGTTACTGATTTAATCCACTTCTAATGAAGCTTCAAACTACTTCTGTGCTGTGTTTTTCAGATTTAACACTGCATTATAAGCATGGTATGCTGCTTTATTTCCCCCAAAAAATTCATGGATTGAATAGGCTAATCTGATACTCTATTCAAAAAGTAAGGCAATGAGTAACAGCCCAATTCTGCCTAACTATACGTGGCCGGCTGCTGTATCCTAGACCCATTGCAACCTGCCTTGGTGCTGCCCGGGTGCATCTCAGGAGCAGGGGACATTCATCCCTTCCCCCTGGTGTCAGCAGCATGGGCCACAATGGACATCCTTGGAAGCACGCCAGCTCTGAAGCTAGCGTGGATCCAGGGAGGCCACGTAAGGCCGGCCCTAGGCTGAGAAGGGGCATAGGATAGGGGCATGCTTTATGGCACCCTAGGCTGGTGGAGTACTTGCTCCGCCAGCCTATAGTTGCGCAGGATTGCGCTGTAAGAACCTTAAAATAAACTCGCAGAAGATAAAATGTTAATAAGGCTATGAAAGATATTTTTCTTTCCCTATTTATGAAAAAAATATTGGAATCAATTATCTTTTAGTAACAAATGTTGCTGAGCAGATAACACTTGCTTTAGCCATACTCCTGCACCCTACATGAATGAAGGGTGGAATAATTAAGATGTTTAATTATTAACATGCAGTGGGTAGGATTGTGCTGTTAGTACATTTGCAGGGAGAAGGAATGAGCCAGGGGGAGAGTGTTTTAATTCACCCCTCCTCCCTTGCAGCTGTTCTTTACAGGAAAAAAAAAATCAAGCACACCAGGGCCTGTCACATTATTAACATAACATGTAGTTTGTACCCTTATTTTTGAGGATTAAAACTGTCATCAATTCAATGTTTGCAAGCAATCTTAATTTTATGAGGGATGTTGCAATGATTGAGCTCCCAACTTTCACCTCTTATGTTTCCCTTAAGAAAAATCTCAGTGTAAAGTTCAGTAGGAAAGACACTCTCCTATGAGACACTTGGAAATCAATGCCATTGCAGAAAGACTCCAGGGCCAGGCAGCCCATTCATTTTGTGTACAGTATTCCATAACTTCATCTGTTTTCCCCAAGAACAATAGGTCCTAGCCAACACCTGCTGAGACTAGCATGTGCCATTCAATTGAGCTCTTCTGACCAGGTCAGAGGGCAGGTAGGGAAGCCCAGGTAGTTGTAAAACATCCAATAGGACACGCAGTGACATTACTGAACCTAGTTTTCTTAAGGTCAAACCCAAAGATACTTGTGTGAATTCCAGTTTTGCTCCCTCAGAGAAAGCATCTGGTGCAGTTAAGTTCTCACACATCTCCCTGCAAATCAGTGAAGTATAACAAGCCCCTCAAGTCCCCCTGAGACTGAAGTAAGTTCAGTTAGGGAATAGATCAAATAAGCCTGCCCCCTAGTCCCCTCCCAACACCTAGAGAGTGCCATCAGCTCAGCCATTCCTCTGAATACATTCCTAGAGTGCCCTGCTGGAGGTTGGAGCAGAGCAGCATGGCAAAGGGAGCTGTCTGAGTTAGAGGTTTAACAGACTACTGGGGAAGAGGTGTCCAGATCTACAGAGCAATCCTGCGTAAGGATCCGGCTCTGCCGTGGCCAGGCTTCCGCTCGGCTGAAGGTATAATCGAGGAAGGGGACGCTCGTCCCCTTCCCCGAGTGTAAAGCCAGGCCTGGTCGATCAGCCTCCTTGGATTTCCGCCAGCAAAATCGCTGGCGGAAGTAAGAGGAGACCGTGTAACGGCCCAGGCCGATGGCCAAGGCCGTCCTCCTCCCCCTCCTGGGCCAATGGGCCCCCTCCCTTTATCTCCGATCCACCCTCGGTCCACTGGATCCTTACCTGGGTCCGGCAACGGTCTTTCAGGCGCTCTGTCGACGGAGCGGGCCTTCCCTGCTCTCGAGTAGTCACAAACGTGCTTTATGTTCTGCCGCCCGAGGATTCATCTGGATTGCGCTGTTAATGAACTTTTGGTATTAATGCACTCCCTTCGCACCATTAGTTCATTAAATTGACGGGTCACTGTATGTTTATTTTATCTGACCTCACTATACTTTGACAAATTTTCTCTAGATTTAAACTTTTTCAGAATCTGTGGATATCTAACAAAATAAAAAAGCAAAAGTAGACCTATGTGTTATTTCAGCTGTTCTGAACTTTATTTCTAGATTACCGACATAATGGAAGAGATCTTCAAAGCTCTACGTTATCAGTGCCAGAACAAGTAATGTCATCCAATCACTGCTCTCGGTCAGGGTCCCCTCACCATGGAGACAGTATAGGACGGACTAGGTCATGGTCTCCCAGCGTTCCTCCTCTACAAAGGTAAATTATTGTAGTCGTTTAGTTTTGTTGAAATATGAAATAAAGTTATGTAGATATTAGAAATTACTCCTGTAAATGCAAGATAATGAATAACAGAATGTGGAAATTACTTTGATACTGACAGTCTGCATTAAAAATTTACCTGATATTTCTTCACTTATTTCTGTAAATGACTAGTTATACAAAAGAAATTATTCTGTTCAAAGCAACAATGATTGTTCCTTCATTTATGTTTCTAAGATCTAGAAGTATTGTGCTGTTTTTCTATCTATATTTATATCTACAAATGCAGTATAAGTACATAATTAATTTCAATTAACCTAATTTATTATTTATTTTTCACATTTTTATACTGCCCTTCCTCCAACGAGCTCAGCGTGGTGTACATGCTTCCTTCCCTCCTTTTGTCCTCACAACAATCCTGTGAGGTAGGTTAGGCTGAGAGATGGTGACTGGCCCATGGTCACCCAGGGAGCTTCATGGCTGATTAAGGATTTGAACCTGGATCTTCCAGTTCTAAGCAACTCCAAAACCACTATACCATCCTGGCTCTCTCAGAGGGAACTGGAAAATCATAAGACATTGCCCATTACTATGTTGGTGACTCCCTGATTTTTTTATTCAGGTTATTTTTTTAATAGAGAATCAAGTACATACAGAGATTGTCCAAAAATTTAGAATCAAACATTTACAAGAATACACAACACCTGTAGTTTATAATTACTATGATGGATGAACAACAGAGCAATCTTGTGCGTGTCTACTCAGAAATAGGTTCCATTGTGTTTAGTGGGGCTTACAGGAAAGTGTGTATAGGATTGTAGCCTTACAGCCCAATCCTAATGCGGCTTTACGCTACCAGAACTAGTGTTCTGGCAACGCAAGGTCCTTTATAGCTGTTGCAAAATGTGATGTGTCATTCATTGCGACCAGGCCACAGCTGCAGTCATGCGTCCAATGGCTGGAGAAAGAGCCCCAGCGCCAGCAAGTCAGTGTGGGGGGCGGGAGGGAGGCAGGGGTGGGTGGAACAGGGAGGGGAGAGGAAAGGGACAGAGACCAGGGAGGGGAGCAGATCACAGCCAGGAAGGGGGCAGTATTGGCGTCAGCACCGCCGCCAATATCCTATCCCCTTTCCTGCCCTGCCCCCCCCCTGGGGCCACTCAGATTTGTGCCAGCAAAGTAGCAGGCACAGGTCCGAGTACACCCATTCAGGTGTCTAAATAACAAATGTTCCCTTGCCCAGAGGAGACCTCAAGGTATCTCGCCCGCAGGATGCAGCATATGCTCCAGTGGCGTGACTGCATCGGCGTGGGGGGATTTAGGTTGGATTGGGCTGTTAATCATTTCCACTCAAATACCATAACTTTTGCAGTTTCAGCATTTAAAATATCAGTTTTCTATGCTATATAAAGAAAGGCCCTAGATGTGTGGAAGAGTGTTCTGCACCGTGACATAAAAATACAGATCTGTAACTCAATCTGCTAATGTGTACAGTGCAGTTGGGGATATGATACTAGTATTAAAAGTAGTTAATTGAAATGTCCTATTTTTTCTCCTATGAAAGCTTCTTGCAACTTTTTTTAGAGAACATCTATCATTCATTTGCAGCAAATATATGATCCTTATGTATTATTAAGCTGCAGAGCTATGAGTGCCTGGTTCTCTTTACAGTCCTCCTGTGCTACCACACCATCCATTGCGTTTCTCTAACATTGCAGAATATCAGACGGTTATGATAGAACGTTTGACTTTTCCTCAATAAATATGAAGTTAGGAAAGAAGCTCTCTGCTGATGGCCATGATAACAAGCATTTTTCTTCATGGTGTCTGTGCAGTCACATGTAGTGGAATCCTATTCTGTTCACATGCAGAGCTGACGCTTCCAGAGCTTTGCTGAGTGTTCTGGCCCTGCTTTTGAGTGGAGGAAACCCCATGTACACCATATACCTCGAGGGCAGAAAGAACGTCCAGTCCTTCATTTCTTTTTCAACCGCTGCCTGAGTGGTTGAACACATCAAGCTTGTCCCTCTCTCTCTCTCTCTCTCTCTCACCTTATTCAACAAAAATATGAATTTTTTAGTGTTAGTGTTAGTAGTTAGTTATTTTTTTAATTGCTAGTTTGTTAGTTGTTCCCCTCCCTGCCATATGGCAAGCAGCAGGATCACCGTTAAAAGGAAAAAGAAAAGTTACTTACGTGTTTATTTTTTATTTTGTTTCTCTGCCTCCTTATTGGATCCTTACTTGTAGACAGAATCATAATTGGCAGCCCAATCCTAACCAACTTTCCAGTGCCAATACAGCTGCAATGCAGCCCTGTGTTAAGGGAGCAAGCGTTCCCTTACCTTGAGGAGGCCTCCATGACTGCCTCCCCACCACAGAACACAGTGCATACCCCCTTGGTACGGCTGCATCAGCGCTGGAAAGTTGGTTATGATTGGACTGTGGGTGGGCTATTTATTATTTATGAGCACAAGTCCTCATGTAATTTTTCTTGTTTATCTGGGAACTTGGTACAGATACATAAATGGATCAAAAAGAGTAAATGGGATATCTGCATAGGTGGAGGTGGGCAAATCGGAATCAACAAGTGGGACTGCAACAAAATGTTGCATCTTTCCAAAATGTCCATGTTAATGCTCCAAGATACCATAAGCTGCTAAGCAGGCCATTTTCCTGCTTCCCCGAACCCATCTCTCATTCTGCTATTTTTTGTGTCAACTGACAAAGCAGCGTTTTGCGGCTTCTGGCAGCCACTGAACATGCTCTTTTGATAGCAGACTGTTTTTGTTTTTGTTTTCTCTTAATTTACAGTTTTATCTACTTCTTTGTTCATAGAAATCTCTTGAGTATGAAGAAGCCACTATCATATTTTTGAGTGGCTCTGTCTGTTAAGACGGAGTCTTACTGCTCAGTCCTATCCCCCGCCACCACTGCTGATGCAGCAGCACCATGGAGGTGCGCACTTCATTCTGGGGGGGGGGGGAGAGATCAGGAAGCCTCATCGGAGTAAGGGAACTTTTTATCCCTTACACCCAGGTAAGCCCTATGTTACCCTATGGGTCTACTCAGACCTGCACCAATTCTTTGGCTGGCACAAGTCTGAGCAGACCCAAGAGGATGTGGCAAAACCCACCCCTGCCACGCCTCCTGGTGGGCCTGATCTCTGCCCTATTTCTCTGCCTCCCCCATTACACCCCTCCCTGGCCACTGCCTACCCCCCTGCTGGTTTTTTTCCCTCTCAAGTAGTGTTATCGTAGGTACAGAAAATTATAAAGTGATGAGCAGTTCAGTTGTATACTATAGGGAATAACTTGTAGACTGTCACGTGTAGATATTCAAGACATGAAAGTTCCACCTCCTATGCACTACCTCAAGACTGTATTTTTAAAAAGACTGTATTTTTTAAAAAGTGCCACTTCTCAAACAAATATACCTAGAATTTTATTTGTTATGCTTTATATGAATTCATAGGCATTTGTACCAGTTATTAGAGTGGTACATGCCAATTTCTACAAAAAAAAATCATGTATGCAAAAGCAGGGAAACTTATCAGCCCTGGACAGATTAGATCAAAGTCAAGGATGTTAAACATTGCAGCTAACATTGTCATTAACTCATTTTAGAGAATAGCATGAGGGAAAGGCTCACTTCCCCCTCTAAGACACTGATGATTTTGTTTCTTCAGTAGGAATGTGGAACAGGGGTCTCGAGGGACCCGATCTACTCCTGCACATTACAATACCTTGAACCGAATGGATAGACATCGAATAATGGATGACCACAACTCCCCAGACACAGAGAGGTAGATATCTAAAGTCACATAGTAAATGGAAATAAGAATAATCCTTTACAGACAGAACAGAACCATTTCAGTTGCCGATTTAAACCTCATCCACTTCAGTTTATTAAAATGAAATAGAGAAATAGACCAAATGCCGTCCCAGAAATTATTATTATGTATTACATATCAAGAATACCATAGTATGCATTTACCTGTCAGAAAAGCATGAGGAAACAAACAAAGAAGTTATGGGTGCTATATTTTAGACAAATAATAGGATTGACTCTACAGGCTTTTTCTATTTTGACTATCTTCAGGGGTTGGAATAATAACTGTGACTTATTTATTGTGCTTCTAGAGGTTTCAAACTGGTTGGAAATAAATATACAGTACAAGGACATACCCATTTGATCGTTCTTATTTTTGTACATAAAATGTATGGAACATTCTGCACCTGGGCTTTGTACAAGATTACCACTGCCATCAGTTGTCCATGCATAATAGCTGGATAATTATTTTTTTTAAGTTTTCACTACAGCACTATCAGTTGCCAATGAGGTAAGTTGTCAAACTGAACTTTGGCCTGCCTCTTCAGCAGTAGAAGCTACTTCCATGAAAACTTGAAAGAAAATATCTGGCTATACATATGCATGTTTGACTGCTTTAGGTCCCACCCTATGCAACGGAATAATTGGATCTGTTCTTTAGTCTATAAGCTATGAGCCGAAGGGGGTTCTTAACAGAAAATTGATATGGTTTTCAGCATAATAGTCTAAAATTTAGACTCTAAACAATTTTGCTTGGCAAACGTTCTATATAGCAAGGTGAGATGTACCAGCATCTTAGAATTTTAATGAAATAGAAGTGAGCCAGAGATTATAGTTGTCTAACGTTGCTTATTTTGCAGCATTACCTCAGGCATTTTTGCTTCCATTTAAAAAAAAAAGGCAGAGCTGTGTTTCCCACCTCATTGATTTGTGTTAGTAAAAAATAGGATTAAAAATAGGTGTCTCCTTCAGTTTTGTAACAAATATGAACCTCAGTATCTTTTTAACACTCTACCCAACATACCAAAATAATTCCAATATGTACAGATAAGATTGTTACCTGAATTCCAAAATCTCTTTGCTATCCCAATAACAGCCCAATCCTATCCTCCTCCAGTATAGGCTCTTCAGCATGGACCATGCGACCAATACTGAAACCTATCTGGGAAAGACCATTGCTGGAGGTCTACTCGGGGTCAGTGGGCATTTGCCTGCTTACCCTGGGTAAACCCCCAGCCTGTGCAATGACTTGGCTCTACGCCAGCTCTTGAGCAGCCCCATGTCATAGCTGGAGGTTTGGGAAGGGGATAGGATACAGTGTCTGCCACGGATGCCGATCCCACTCCTCCCAGGCCCAATCTGCCCTCCCCCCATTATGCCCCCTCCCCCCCAACCCCCATGCCGCTCGGAGCGGCCTTACCTGCTCTGGTGCGTGTTTGCCCTGAATACGGTGCCAACAGGATGGCACAGGCCTTCCTGCTGGCGCTGCAGGCACAGCACCGGCACCTATAGCCCTTAGGTTTGTGCTGTTAGCCTTCTTTTTTTCTGATGCTATTTTTCAAAAGAGAAGGAATATTTTAGACAGTTCCATTACCTTTACTAACTATAAGTGAGGTAAGCAGAGACAATGCCAAGTCAACATGGTCAACAAGCACCCCAGATTGTCTTTTTCAGGAGCATGGTGATTTTTTATGGAAAGAGGAAGTTGAAAAAGTCGTAGTGTGTGCCTGGAAACCTGTGCATTGCTTCTGGCCTTGGGTTCTTAAATAGTGTCATTAAGAGTTTGTTACTAAACCTCTTTGGATTTTATCGCAATAACTTCTTCAACTCATGGAAGAAGTTCCATTTGTGCAAGGGTGGAGGGATGATTTTTTTGTGATCTTCCCTTCCCTCTTCAGCCTGCCTCTGCCCCTGAAAGGTCCTGAGGGACCTTCAGGGAACAGATGGGGGAGGAATGGGGACCTGCAGAGGGAAAGGGAGAACAGCAGAAATCACACCTCCCTCTGCATGAACTGTTTAGCTATTCTGAAATTTGTCAACCACAAATTCAATTGTACATAAGGTAGGAACGCTACAGCCTGATTCACAAATATGTTAAACAGAAATATGTGAAGTTAAGCTGAGTCCATTTGTCTTTTTGGTTTTGACATGGGAAAGAGAAAATGTTTTACAAAGGATATCCATTGTTCCAGATTGACCTCATTTTTAGTGGGAGGTAGCATATTGTTTAGCTGTGCCCCCCTTTACCTCCTATTATAAGAAAAGAAATAGCAGATTTTATCCAGAATTTGAAGAAGAGAAAGAACATTGCAGAATTAACATTGCAAGAGAAAGAACATTGCAGAATGTGTTCTGCTGTTCTTTCAGGTTGAAAAAAAAACTGGCCTAGAGCAGTGAATTACTCTTTAAAGCCATCACTTACATGTAGTCTGACATTAGGTATAAGATGGTATATTTTAATGGATTGACCTATGTTGCTGAATAAGTATGCAGGCTATTGTGTTAAAAACGCTTCTTCAGGAAGCTACTTGCATCCTCTTTAAGCCACTGGTGTTAGTCCAGTGAACTATAGCTTGCCTCCTTTTGGCTGTTGTTTCTTATTATCTGGGGCCAGCACAATAAAATATACCAGTGCTAAACAAATTGTCTTGGATGTGTTTTCCAGGCTTGGTCTCAGAGAGGGGACTCTTTTTATAACTGATATACTCACAATGCTACAATGAATTATAAATGTGTCGATAGGAACTGTTTTACTTTTCTTTTTCTTCAGGGATGTGGGAAGAAAGGAGAAAACTATACCTTTCACTCACTCTCCTAGGGGACATTAGATTAAAAAATAATCTGAAAGAGACATAATTTTGTCCCAGAAATTGGCATTTTATTGGAATGCATATTACTGGAGTTTTGTAGGTAATTACTCTCAGGTAGGGCCGACCCATTCATGAGGCCAACTGAATCAGTCATTTCAGGCAGCAGATTGTTGGGGAGGGGGGCATCCCTTTCCGCTGACTTCCCTCCACCACTGCTCCTCCTTTTCCTTCCACTCCCTGGATTGGAAAAGAAAGAGGGGGATAGAGAGAGGGACTAAATGTGGAGGGGAGGAGAGTGCAGAGCTAGAACATTGGAGAGTGGGGGTAGCAGAGGGTGGCACATACGGTAATCAGATAAGGGGGGCAGCAGTTGGCATGCCGCCTCAGGCATCAGGAGGTGTTGAGCTGGCCCAGCATCATTAATTCAAAATAGCTTTATGGGTCTGAAAGTATAAGGATCATTAAAAATAGTTTATCTTTCTAAAAGTTCTTAACTTGGAAAACTTTTGCATTTCTCTTCTCTATATTCTAAAATGTATCCACAGATATATCCTCTGTAATATTGTTCCAAACCTGTAGACATTTAACAGAGCTTTAGCTGAAGGGCAAATTAGATAGGAAAGAAGCAGGCCTATTTGCTTAAATATTGGGCTGCCCCAGTCATGTATAAAGTGGGAATGAGCTACCAGTAATATTTTGAGGGGAAAGGGCATGCAGGAGGACTTTCCCGAAAGTTTGTAAATTACTACAGTCTGACCTTACAGAAACATTTTTCCTCAACTGTACTCTGATACTGGAAGTGAGCTCAGCTGGCAGAAAAGTGTTTGGGGACAAGCTTATGAGATGGCAAATGAAAGACAAGTGTGCCACTTTTGCTATAAAAATTGAACCTCCATCTCTGTTCTATATGTGATTGCGACAGAGTCGTATTTAAACTACTGTAATGTGTTTGCTGCCATTACAGCTAGTTTGGTTTTAAAATATTAAGACCTAGGTTACCTAAAGATTGGAAAAAAACTTATTGACCATACTTCATGAAGTAAAAGTTCTTCTGGAAAGTTACTGAACTGTTTTGTGATGTTACATAGCTGTTTGGAGAACTTTGATTGAGAAGCAGGATGCCACATGAAAAAATACGATAAATATTCAATCCAGTTTGCATTTAGCATATTTAGCACTTTAACTAACTCACACTGGAGTGCAGGAGTTCACTGGCTCTGGAGATACTGCAGGAGCCCTCAGGCTATCCCACTCTGCTGTCACATATCCTTCCTGCTGCAGTACTGGGTCTGAGGTTGAGTTCCTCTGACATTGGCTTGAGGGGACCAGTTGTGCCCACATGTTAATACTGAGACACCAACACCTGGCTCTGTGAGTTGCTGTCCTTGTGCAGTGGCTCATTGCAGTTGTTAGTACTTTTTAAGTGGAAGCGAAATAGATCCCATGATAAGGTTAACTCTGAAGAAGGATTATTTACTTACCTGACTTTATAGTTACTTTTTGATCAATTTGCTAGAAAACCAAATAAAACTAAATTAGCTCAAGTATGTTCAGAAGCTTCCAGATTTGATTGCATTCCTCCAGAGAAGTCTTTTTTTATTTCTTTATTACATTTTTAATATTATTCCATTCTAAAGGCTAAGGCAAGATAGCAAATCAAAAGTTATATTAAAACACTGAGAACCAAAACAGTATACCAACACTGAGGCGTTCACGGCTGGCGTCTAAAGGCCAACACACACAGCACGAGCTCTGGCGCGGAGGCGAGCGAGCGTAGGTACCTGGCCACTCGCCTCCGCGCGCTGACCTCGTCTCCACGAGTGTCTCCCGGCGAATAGTCCCTCCTGTTGTCCCGCCTTCTTAGAAAGCACAGCGGTGATTCGCTAAGCACAAGTGCGGTCCGATACACGAGAGAAGAGAGAGAGGAGACTCACGTGAGTTCCAATTGATTGACAACCCCTTTCATCCCGCCCTCTCATCCGATTGGTGGCTGCAGTAGTTCCGCGTACCTGCCCCCTCAAGATGGGCAACAAACAATTTTCGCTCATGCCGGAATGGCGACCACACAGCTCAGCACAGCTCCGGGCACGTCTGGGACGTGCCGGAAATCGTGCAGTGTGGGTCGGCCTTAATGCATAGAGTTATCCGGGCTGATGGGCAAGGCAACTCAAAGATAAGGCTATTGTGTGTGTCTCCAGCCTTTGAAAATGCCCACCACAGCATTGGGTGAAACATTAGATGAAAATAAATCTATTCGACCATCTATTCAACCATGGCCTATCAGCCAGGATAACTCTAACTATGCAGTATACCAACAGTTTGTTTCCAGTTTTTTAAATCAAATTTTTCATATTAACACAATGTTAATCCAAAACCAGTCAGTTATAATTGTATCATTCACAGGACAAGAAGACACTGATTTTAGCACATAAACTTGACCACATCCTAAATCAATTGATGTGTACTCTTTGTGGTAAGTGTACCATAAATCATATTCGAAATATGACACAGTGCACTATTGTATACATTTATTTCATTATTCCCAATTTTATAGGCTGCCTCTCAGCAAACAATGCAATAAGCAATACAGTCAGCATAAATACAGTGAAATAACTTGCAAAAATATCAAACAATAAAATGATTTTTAAAATACCAACCCAATCCTATTCTCCACCAGCCCAGAGTGTGCAGCGCCGCCAACAGAGCTCGTGTTGCATGCTATTGGCTGGCAGGAGACCAGACAGCTCAGGAGAGGTAAATAAAGAACTTTTATTTACTTCCATGTAGGCCACCTGGTCCCCAATGCCATTGAGCCAATGGATCTCCTCAGACCTATGCCAGCATAAGTCTATGTTGGCATAAGTCTGAGGAGACTCAGGAGAGTGGGTCAGGCCTGGGGAGGATAGGATTAGGCGTGCATGGCTGCTTCTGTGATCCTTCCATCCCCGAACCGGCACCAGTCTGACCCACTCCCTGCCACAACTTTTCCCGATCCACCTCAGGCTTACCAGCAGCAGCTGAGGTTCTGCTGGCCGGTGTCACCACATGGCCTCCAGGGCTTTGCGCTGGTGGCAGTGGCATGCAGAGCACCTGCCTCGCCAACGGCCCATGTGGGATTGAGAGCACTGTGGTGGATTGAAAGATCAAATCAAGCTCTCAAATTAAGTATTTTTTCAGTAGCTTATCATTCTGAAAAGTCAAAAGCCTTCCATAACAAAACATTTTTTCACAGATATCCTAAAAGTGAGAAGAAATCTGATTAGGGAAGCTTCTGTGGGGCAGGAAGATCCATAACTGGACTGTGGCCACCAGCCTAAATTGTGAAAAGCCCTAGACCAGTGATCTTCAACCTTGGGGTCACGACCCCAAGGTCCAGAGGGAGACAGTGTGTTTCCCCTTAAGGGAAGTGGCACTCGTGTCCGATGTCAGGATGGCGGCAATGGCACTGCTGGGATTGCCCCGCCGCTAGTGTGGGGAAAAAGTGGTTTTTCAGCCTACCTGGGTGTCTTGCCTGGGATGCAGGGAGCCTGCGTACCCCTCGACAAGCCTCTCCACACCTCCAAACAAATCCCAATCGCACCCCACTTCCGGTTTTCAGACAAAACCAAAATTCCCAGAATGTCCCCGGGAACAGATCCCCACAGATAGCAAGGGCCCACTGTACATTTAACAGGATGACATTGCTGAGACATGTACAATATAGTTTTGTAGTAACTCATGAGAAGTTCTGTGACTGTTGCAAACATTACATTCCCATCTAGCAAATATTTATTTTACAATTCTAAAACATGCTTTCTTTGAAGCATGAAATTACGGAGAATGAAGTTAGTACATTTTAATAGCTTTTCCTTGAGAAGAAATGCTTGTACAGATGATCTTCCATTAGGGTTGTATAAGCATTGGTCTGAAGATCTTCATGTACCTTTGCAGTATTTATATTTCATGCCTAATACTGACTTTTTATTGAACCTTCTCAAATGTTATGAATGCTAACTAAAATCTAATAGGATACTTTTTTCTGCAATACTTTAGTTCATCTTAATCTAAACAGCAAATAGTGCCCCAAACCCTTATTCTGTAACAAAAGAATTAGAGAAAGGACAAAAATGCTATTCAAAAATGTTCTTTGTAAAAGAACAAAATGCTGACAAAAGAAGTACGGTAATCATTGCTAACAATGAAAGCATGTAATCTCAAGTCACAAGACAATTGTTAATTTGAATTTAGTTTTTGGAATATAGGCAATTCACACTGCTTATTTTCTCCACACAATACATTGTGCATAGGATTTCATGGAGAAGGTAGCCAGAGGCATCGTTAGGAGAGGCGGGGGGCCCCCAGGGTGGTGGGGCACCACGTAGCAGAGGGCGTACTTTCCTCCAGATCCGTCGCCAGGTCACCTCCTCCACCTCTCTTCTCGTTGTTTTCGCTGCTTCGGCAGCTGCAGGTTTCGCCCACCTGCCCGCCTGGGCTCTGTTTGGCTCCAAAATGCCACGGAAAGCGCGTGTGTGTGTGTTCGCACCACCGCCGAAATTCAGCGGTGGTGCGCAAAACTGATGTCACGCCCCCTCAGGGGTGTGGCTTGTGGTGTCACGGGGGGGGTGTCGTGTCAGCGGCCTCCCGGGGGCGCGGGTGTAGGAACGCCACTGAAGGCAGCCAGTAGCCAGTTCTACAGCAACGGCAAAAATCATCACTGTGTCTCAGGAAATAATTGCTGGCTGTCACAGGCCATATCTTTGTACAACCTGATTTCCCACACAACAGTCAAGCAAAACTATTACCGGTATATAATATACCTTTTGAGAGTCTTTTCACCAAACTAGACATGATGATAGTCACGGCATTAGCCTTGGTGTGCTTGTTTTTTTCTATGTAAATAACACATGGGGGGCAATCTGGATCAGGACCACAGCAGAGGGTTGTGGGAGATTTAACCTTGCTGTCTACCCCAGTCCCAATCTGGATTGGAGCCTTCCATGGGGAAAAAGCTCCCATTGGAGGCAATGGAAGCTTATTTTCCAGGGCAAGTAACACATAAATGGAGGCCAGATCTGAACTAGTACTGTGGCAGAAGGTAAGATTAAAGGCCCCTTATCCTCCACTGTGGATTAGGCTCCTGTCAACATGTTGTTTGCAGACAAAAAAACAAGCATGCTGTGGCCAATAGTTTGTATTATTGGAAATAGCACAAAAAATTGAAGCTGGAAATCCAGTTCTTAAATACTGATCTATAGCAAGTCATTGAATCCAACCTCTCTTTCTCAGTCTAAGAAATGGAGCTGTGACTACTAATTCTGGTTACTGAATTTATTTTTTATTTATTTGTTTACAATATGTGCAGCTTGCGTTTCAACCAAAGTTCTTAAAGCACATTACAAAAGAAAATTTCAAAAAAGTGTAAAACAGATTAGAATTCATAATAAAATAAAACAACAGAATACATTTAGCCTCTCAAAGTTTGGGGAAACAAAAAACATCTCCACCTGCTTATCAACGAAAGCAAGGGTAGAAGACGAATGAGCCTCCTGGAGTAGGCATTCCAAACTTCCAAGGCCATGACAGAAATGGCACTCCTAACATCCAGAATATATTGTACTCCTAGCTGAAATCCTATACTGTACATGCTTTCTTCAGACTGACAGCCCACGCTGTATCCTGCACAGAAATACTGCAAGCTGGAGGTCTCCCCAGGGTAAGGGGGCATTTGTCCCCTTACCCCGGGTAAAGCCCCAGTCTGCTCAATTGGGCAACTCAGATCTGCACCTGCTAAATAGCTGGTGCAAATCCGAGCTACCTCGTTTTGGGGTTTCAGTCCCAAGAAGGACGATAAGATGCAGCGCGTGCCGGCACTGTTGTTACCACCACCCCTCCTGGGCCCAATCCATCCACCCCTGTTGCCTCCCTACCTTGCTCCATTTCAGCCCTCCCCCTCCCACCCCTGCTGACTGCTTAGAGCAGCTCTCATCTGCTCCGGTGTGTGTCGAGGCATGCATTGGTGCCAGCGGGCCGGTGCAGGTATTCCTGCCGGTGTCCCTATCTTCCGCACTGTCACAACGTGCTTTACAGCATGTTTGCAATAGTGCACGCAGGTTGCTGCACTGACTCAGGAAGAGTGTAGGAATGTGTAAGTCTCATTGAATATAATGGGACTCATTTTCTGAGTAGAAATGCATAATATTGTGCACCTAGAATCCTCTGGTGCTTCCTGATATAATGAGGACCTAGGCAGTTTAGGGCTTTAAACAGTAAAATCTCCACATTGAATTGGGCTGGGAAATAGACAGGTAACCACTGCAGATGTTTGAAAATATGTATAATATGTTCACATGGACTGACATACACCAACAATTGGGGAGAGGTCTTCTGAACCATAATGTCTTCAAGGGCAACCTCACTGATCACTTATTAGAGTAATCCAATCTGGAAAGCACCAAAACGTGAATAATAGCAGCCAGATCTCTATGGCACAATTCTATCCGGTCAGGGGTGCCAGCACTAGGCCTCAGTGCCATTACCAAGTGTCACAAACATGCCACAAGGCATGTTTGCGACTATTCAGGAGGAAATGGCACTGGCGCCAACGCCTGCACCACCTCCTCGCCACCCACCGCTGGAACCTACGCTGTGGAGTGGTTAAGTGCCTCTTTGAGAGATGCAGGGTTGGGGGGGCTGGGGAGGGTGGGGAAGGGACGTAATGGGGTGGGGTGGGCAGAGAGGGCCTAGAAGGGGGAGGGATCGGCAGAGAAGGCCTCTGGGAAGCCCTACACACAGCTTCTCAGGATTGTGCCAGCGACTTAGCTGGTATAGATCTGAGTAGCCCCATTGAGCAGGCTGAGGCTTGACACGGGGTAAGAGGACAAATGTCTTCTTACCCTGAGAAGACCTCCAGCCTGCTCAATCCTAGCGCTGGATACAGTGTGGACTGTGCGGCCGCCAGCCTGATTTCCTGATAGGACTGGGCTGCTAGTTTGTTAGTAGATTGGTTCAGTCTTGAGTGCTGTGGAGTCTGCTATTTTTCCGCTCCCAAAATTAAGAGGCAAGAAGACCTGTGCTTCCTGTGCTTATTAATTTTGATTTTTCCATACCCAAATGGGTAGACAAGTTGGGATTGGCTTTTAACCATTCTTTCTTCTTAGGAAATCAGTGACACTTCAGGAACCCATTCCTCTGAGTGTTAGCTTTTGTTATAGTAGTGTGAGAATTTGCAATTTCTTTTCTTTGTGATATATGGAAGGAATTGATATCTTCTGAAAGCAAGGTTATCTTCAGTGAAAGGCAGCAAAGGGAAAGAAGGTTTTCACTGTAGCTCTTTTTCAACTTGGTCATCTATATTTAAATAAATCCACTAACTAAGAAAAAGACCACACAGAAAGATGAATCCTCAGTGAATCATACAGACCTGACCTCAAGATTACTGATGGGCTCCTGTGAAAAAAGAAAAAAACGTTAAAAGAGCCCTGCAGAGTCGGACCAAAGGCCCATCTAGTCCAGCAAACTGTTTTTCAGCATGAGCAGCCAGATGACTCTGGGAAACCCACAAGCCAGCAGGTGATGAAGGTATACTCCTCTTCTGCCATTGCCCCCCTGCAGCTGGTATATGGATGCAAAATTTCAGCAAGAGAGCAATTAATATTGTTAGAGAAGTCTCAGGCTTTTATATGTAATAGGGAAGTAGTGGCAGAAGAGGAGAGGGGAATCAAATCAGCCATGCCCTCCAATATCAACTTACGTGAGCTCATTACCGTATTTTTCATTTCCTATGACATCATTCTGGTAAATTTTTGTTTCTTTTTCACTGAGAGAGCTGAAAAGTCTGATAACCCATGGAAAGTTACCTGCATAAACACTGAATTGTATCGTAATACAGTATCTTGAATAATAGCCACCCACAATATGGCATGCATGCACCATCTTGATAGAAGCAGGATATACTGAGGTTGCATTTTCCTGACACAGGCAAAAATAAGTTCCATGGAATGAAAGACCTTAAATCTCTATGCAAGACTTAGCTTTAAGAGTCTCCTGAGACCAACAAATCATGCTGCATTGCTATTTGAATTGTGATGAGAGCTACTGATTTGACCTGCCAAAATGAGAAATCCTTGAAATGACAGACTGTTACATGATCCATGGCAATTCATTCTTTTAAAGAAATGCTATAAAAAGTGACCTTGGTAAGACTAGTATGGAACTAGAAACACCTAGTTTTGTGAGAGACGTTCAAAAACTGACAAAGACATCCCAGGCATGCTGTACTTTCAGTAATTACTCACTGGAATGATGCTGAAGCAAATGGGTTTGTTCATTTAAGCTGATAATAGGAAGATATGACTGGGTTTGATTCTGAATTTTCTTTTCTTCTCCTACTGTGCTTATACTTAAATTAATCTGAATCCCATCTCTCTTTGTCTTAACATAAACATTGTTCTGGTATGAACCAGAGGTGAGGAATGAAAACCAAAAGATGCATTGTGGAGGGTTTTATTAAGCATCTTTCTTGCCTTTACTTATTTTACTTTGTTCTTTCACATTACTAACTAGTAACAGCACTATAAAATGTACATTGCAAACTCACTCAATTATCGTTGCGTTATTTGTCATAGCATTAATAAAAATAAATTAATACTGTTCTTTCTTTCTTTAGCAACCATAAAAAAGATCTTTGAGTATTTGTGACCAGGTCTTGACTAATGGATTTAATATACCGTAATTACATCTAAAAATCTTGCTTGCGCTTTTGATCAGAGGTCAGCCGAATTTTTTAAGGGGTATTTTGGTATTAAAAGGGGGAGCCTGATACGTTCACCAACTCTTCCCCTCCTCAAGTTTACCTTTCTTAATATATCTGTTAAACCCCTTAATATACCTGTTAAACCCCTTTTCACTGCCCTTTCCTGGCAGCTGCTTTTAGTGTCCTTTAAAAACTAAAACACAATAATGTTTTTCTGCTTGCCAACTATGTGATTCTAGTTCATCAGAGATGAATAATGAGTGTAATAGCCAGTGTGATTGTGTTGTGGTATCACTTCAATCAAATTTGGCTACCTGGTGATTTCCCTGATGGCAAACAAAATCTCACATTGCAGTCATTTCAGTGTTTCGTGTTTTGCTGTGCTGGTAGGCAACACAAACCATCCATACAATATGGCAAAACAGGAATCTCAATCCAGCACAGAAGGGTCTTTCTAAGTGCCTATCACTTATTGAATCAGGAAGCTCAGCTTAAATTGGATGAACATCTGGATTCGCATCTGAATGCAGATGCTGTCTGTCTGTACTGCATTGTTTTCAATGTGTTGTATAACAAGATGCACACTCACATTCTGGCAATGAATACCTAGATATTCATTGCACTGAAAGAAATCAATACAGATACAGAGAAACCACACTTTGAAGCACATCCAATTTAAGATGTGGTTCCTGATCCATTAAGTGACAGATGTATGAATAACTGCTTCTGTACACCAGTCTCCTTAGTTGGAAGGGGGTGCCTATCTCTGTGTGCTGCACCGGGGTTTCATTGTCCATCTGTACAGTATGGCAATATAGGAAGCATCAACCCAGTCATTGTGGTAATGTGCCAAGGGATACCAATCCTCCCATCTCCATCCCATCCCCCGCCCTGGTTGCCGCACCTGTTCTGCCCTCCCACCACCCCTCTCCTCCCTCCTCTCCCACTGACGTACCTGCTCCAGTGGGCGGCAGGAGAGTCGATGACGTGGGCAGGAAGGTGCCTTCCCATCAGCATCCCCGGCAGTGCGCTGAGTAGCACACTGCTGGAGCGCCTTTTACGACTGGCACTGACTGCTTTATGGCAGTGGAAGAGGTGCTGTGACGACGGCCAGGGAAGATAGGATTTGGCTATCAGCATGTGATCAAGATTGTAAAGAGATGTGTTTGCTTTCTATTTTCAAGGAATACCTTAAAGATTTTTATCTTTTTCTCTGTACACAGTATACCAATGGTAAATATAGATGTATAAATACTGTATATGCATACCTGTTTATATATGATTTGTTGTCTTTAGAAATTATAGTGTTCAACACACTATGTACTGTGTGCTGCTAAATTAAAAGTAGCAGTAATGTCATAATATTATTAACAGTGTAATCCTGTCTACATTTAGACAGGCAGAGCAATTGCTCCGCTGGTCTAGGGTGTTGCAAATGTGCCATAAAGCACTTTGCGGCACTCAATGAGTAAGCATCACCGACGGAGAGGCTTGCGCCGCTCCTCCAGCACCGTAGAATGGTGGGGCGCCACGGTGGAGAGGTGAGTCCCTGCGGGGAAGCGGAGCAGCATCGGGAGGGCAGAACGGGATGTTTTTTGGGGGGATTGGTCGGCAGGGCCCTGGATGGCGGAGGGAACAGCGATGGCATCCTCCGCCAAATCCTATCCCCCTTCCTGGGCCTGGCTGGCATTACACAAGGCTCTCGAATGTGTGCCAGCAAAATAGCTGGCACACATTGAGGTGATTAGGGCTCTACTTGGGGTAAGGGGACAAATGTACAGTGTACGGCAAGTTACACTGGCATAAGTGCACTTACACCGGTGGATCTACTATTACACCGGTACAAGAGTTACACAGGATTGCACTGTTATTGTCAAACCTCACTATATTGTATACAAAATTGTCTATTGCAGCATTTTTCAACTGGTGGTACGCAGGCTGCTGGCTGCCAAGATGGTGGCCGCCGGGCAGACACGCTGCGCTAGAGCTATGGAAATGGCGGCATGAGCTCTGCAGAGTTGGCAGAGCTTGAGCACAGTAGTACTTTCCAGGGCTGGAAAAGGCCCGCCCGCCCTTGTTTGCTTTCAGGCCTGTGGTGCGGCAGAAAACCCGGAAGTGGCGATTACATCATTGCCACATACTTCCGGTGGTACGCAGCGCCCACGGAGGTGGTACACAGCGTTGAAGGGGTTGAGTATCCATGGTCTAGTGAAATACGTTGTCTCCTTTCTGGCATGCCAATTTTGGAATGCCTTTTTCCTCGTAACAGCTGTGATCCAGGAAGAAGAAGCCTTCATTCCTATGAACCTTAACCTGATTCACCTGACCATTTTGACTTCAGAAGGTTGGCTTTGAGGTGATTCTGGTGAGATCGGTATAGTACATAGATACAAGAATCCAAACACATCTTTTTGAAAATATATCCATTTTCCATTTTGAAAAAAAGGCATTATTAACTGGTATATTCATATTCCGTCAAACTGCACAAAGGGTTGATATAAAAAGTCACAACATTTTGCGACTTAGGGTGCAATCCTATCCTAATTACGCCACCGTTGTAACCAGCGGCGCAGCGAAAACGGGAGGCCTCAGAACGGAAAGGGGATTCAAATCCCCTTTGAATTCCCCTTTTGGAGGGGATTTGAATCCCCTTTTCATTCTGGGGCCTCCTGTTCTCGCTGCGCCGCTGGTTACAAAGGTGGCATAAGTAGGATAGGATTGCGCCCTTAGTTTCTAAACACCATTCATAGTTTCCAATAACCATCCCATGTTGTTCAAATTAACATTATAATTTGTTATATAGAATATTCTCCTATATCAGTTCAGTTTCAGTAGTCCAGAAAACGCTGTTCACTGTTACTGAGTGATCGCATGGAAAATATTGTTGCTGGATTTAATAAGATCTCATATTCAATATTCCCATCTTCTGACATGCCAAGATAGTTGTATAAATTGACCCTGGTGCTTCTGAATCTTCTACAACGGTGTTTCTCAAAATGTGGGTCGGGACCTGATTTCTGGTGGGTCCCAGGTGATGGAAAGATCAGATAAGTAATTGCCACAAGCCCTGAGAATATTCAAAAATCAGATAGCTGATAATTGCCCTTCAAAAAGCTGGGCTCCTGTAGTTTGCAAGATAACTGCTAATGACCCTGCAAACAGCTGAGCTCCTGCAGTTTGCAAGCTTGTTTAAATATAGGGAGATAAATGTTTGAGCGTCTCGTAAAGCTAGGTGGGTCCTGATAGAGTGTCATTTTAAAAAGTGGGTCCCGGTGCTAAAAAGTTTGAGAATCACTGTTCTACAAACATACTGCTCAATTCATTCACTCTCTCTCTCTCTCTCTCTCTCTCTCTCTCTCTCTCTCTCTCTCTCTCTCTCTCTCTGTGTGTGTGTGTGTGTGTGTGTGTGTGTGTGTGTGTGTGTGTGTGTGTGTGTGTGTAATTTTGGGTCTGTGACCCAGTTCAGTCATGAATGATAGGAGTGTATTTAATGATGTGTTTTGACCTGTGGGCTGCATATGATTCAGCTCCCAGGTGTGCTTTAGGCTGGTGGGGCTCAACTCCTTGCACAGGCATGTTAATATTGCCCAATGGGGCAGAGTTATGGATTGCACCTGTAGTTTATAATGCCATTTACAATTCCTTCAGGATATTTCAGTTTTTTGTGCATTTGAGAGCTGACTATTGTTTTTGTGAAGATTATAATTCTGATAGTCATTTCATTATTTACAGGCTGTGATTTTATAGCTGCTCTGCCTCATGCCAACTAACTTTCAGTGTTCTGTTTTGTGTTGTACTGTATGTTAGTCTATCTTCATTTCATTGTCTTACATATTTATTTTTGTTTCTGCTATGCTTTCAGTCATTATCTCACTCTGCCTTGGTCCCAACACACTCAATCCATTGACCACCACCATAGAGATGCCAGGTATCTGTTTTCCTGTGTGTGACTCTATGTGTATAAATGCATGCCCCTGCTTGAACCTATATTTTTGTTTCACATGTTCCCAGTAATGTTTGGACCAAACAATTAGTAAATTACAAGGTATTACTTTTTAAAAGCTGAAAAAACATTCTTTTTGTGTATCAATCAGTACAGTGCATACTACGCTTGATAGCAATTGCTGCCCTGTTTTACAGTACAGTAAAACCTTGGATTGCGAGCATAATTCGTTCCAGAAACGTGCTTGTAATCCAAAGCACTCATATATCAAAGCGAATTTCCCCATAAGAAATAATGGAACCTCAGATGATTCGTTCCACAACCATTTAATCATATAAAAATGATTACAGTAATACAAAATACAGTATAAAGTCAAAATAAAACAAATTAACCTGCACTTTACCTTTTGAAAAGAATCGTGGCTGGTGCGAGGAAGACGAGAGAGAGGAGAGAAGGAGGAGTGTAGGATGTCTATCACGAACGTTATTGTGTAGGAAGTCTATCACTAACAGGATCACTGCTAACTGTTGGCTCACTGGACTGAGACTGGGAGACGATTACCCACAATCCCGCAGCGAGAGAGACTACTCGCAGAGGCGTAACGGGCCTCACCAGCGCCTTTCCTCACAGGACTGCCTCCACGTGCCTTTCCTTCTATGCATGATCGTGAGGGCGGCATGAGAAGGCAGCCGTTCAGTGGTGGAGCCTGAGCGTAGCGCCCCACGCCCGGAGCAGCTGCTCCTCGGGCTCCAAAACCTACTTGTAATGCAAGACATCGCTTGTTAATCAAGTTACAATTTATTAATTTTTTTTGCTTATGCAAAACACTCTCAAACCAGGTTACTCTCAATCCAAGGTTTTACTGTATATGTAATAAAGCAATTGATTATCAAGATCACTTCTTCATCTTTCTGATGCTATATTCTGCCCATTTGACTTTCCAGAATATGGATAACTAATTTTGATGTAATGTTTCCACCTGCATGTGCTCATACAATCTCTTTAAAAAGACATTATCAGCAGTCCGGGCAATATTGTCCACATGCAGAAAGATAATCCTTTTCCTATGGAGAGCATAAAGGTTGCTGTGGGTAGGAACAGCATTAGAGCTGATATACAGTAGTAGTGTATTGGCTAAAGGTATGAGCTGTGAGCCAGTAAGTCCCTCGTTTGAATCTCACCTCAGCTGTGAATTCCCTACATAGTTTTACATGAGCCTCTGTTAGTTCCAGTGCCCCCCTACCACTGGCGACCTCTTAGGAGGCAGGTTTTGTGATTGCTACAGCAGCTGTGCATATTTGTTGTAGTAGTTCTTATCCTTTTCGCGTTTGCATCCCTTGCAAATAGGGCTGCTGTGTGAGCTGGAAATGTTACAACAGAATCAACACTAAGAGCAACTTGGAAGTTTACTGGAAAAGTTTCAGTGATGAATGCACAGCTATCTCTGCATTTGGGTGGCTGCACTTCTTGTAATGTACAAAGAGAACCTTTTGCAGAGGAACTTGCAGAAGAACATCTAAGGCTGGAGCACTTTCCCTATGCCAAGTTGCCTTTTGGTGTTATCAGGAAAAGTCACTCAAATCACTTGTGTACTGTACTTGGTTGGCACCACCTCAGATAACACGTGGAGCTGCTTGGAAGGCCAAAGTAGATGTGACTTTAAGCACATAACTTGCTCTTGTTTTTTTTCTTGTAAAATATTTCTTGTAAACATTTCTCCCACAAGAGAGAAAATCAGTCCCATGGGACTGGAGCATGGGGGGGGGTGTTAATCGCTTGCCCCATAGCATGATCCAGAGGCGTATCTGCAGCTGATGCTGCCTGGAGCACGGCTGCTGTGGCGCCGCCCCAAAGGCGGCGTAACGTAAACATTCTGTGCATGTGCAAAAAAGGATAAATAGTGCAGTGCCGCAGTTGGCCGCCTTCAGAAAGCCCTGGCCACTGGTCGTGGTGGATGCTCTGGGGCTTTCTCCGGCTCCGAGGCCGGGGGAGAAGGCCTCGGAGTGCCCGCCCGCGTCACCAGGCTGGCGCGCCCTCCGTGGAAAGACTGGAGTGAGCGGAGCAGCATTGACCGATGCCGCCCGGAGCTGCTGCTCTGCTCGCTCCAGTCTTTCCACACCTCTGGCATGATCCCAACAAAAACTACTCCTTCAAAGCTGCTGATAGCAGCGTCTCTTTCAGGGCTAATAGTAGTGGGAGGGAGCAAAGGATTAACCCTCCCAAATTCCAGTCCTGATCCTGATCAAGCCCCCATATGGCTGCTATTTATAAAAGAAACACAAACACACAAGGGCAAGTTATGTGATTAGGGCCCAATCCTATTGCCTTTCCAGTGCCGATGCAGTTACAATGCAATGCAGCCCCGAGGTAAGGGAACACACATTCCCTTGCCTTGAGGAGGCCTCTGTGACTGCCCCCCCCCACTGTAGAATGCAGCACACACCCTGTTGGTACGGCTGCATCAGCCAACTGGGAAGTTGGATAGGATTGGACCCGAAGTCATATCAAGCTTTCCCTGAAACTCTCATATGGTTAGGTTTATAATCCAAAACATTATACGTAGTGCTTTAATTGTTATTTTGAAGCCAAAGTTTTTTTTATTATTATTTCATTCATTCATTTTTGTTTCTGTGGCTAATGTTTGCCTTTTGTATTGAAAGGTACTCATTTGTGGTGTGTGTCTTACATTAGTTTCATGTCCACCCCTTATGTTTTGGCAGCAAGGATCACTCTATGTACCCTATCTTTTGTGAAGATGCAATCAGATTACTTCGATCCCGTACGAAGTGCCGTACCTATTCTGAGGGTGCTTACTATGAATTTGAGAGGTATAATTGGTGTGGAGTGTTTATTTAGTCTCCCACATAAGCCATATTCAGACAGTACTTGACTGATGTTGAGAAAGCAACAGAGGGGAGGGGGGAGTCGTACGACCCGGAAGAGGCTTCCGGAGTGCAATTTCAGCTTGTTTAAACAAGAACACACAGTGGTTTCAATCTAAAAAGTAAGAAAAACTGCTTCCCCTCCCCCTTTTTTTCCTTTTTTATTTTACAGGTTTTAGTTGACCCCGGTATCTGTGGATTTCAGTATCCGCAGGGGTTCTGGGAATGGAACCCCTGTGGATATTGAGGGCCAACTGTACTATGTTTATATGACAGATATACTATTTGTTGATTACTTATTTTGAAAGCATAGTTATAGATTAATTTTAATATTAAGGTAAACTGATTGTTTTTTGGGAGTAGCCATATATAATAGAATCATCCATTAATAACTGTCATTAATTACTTATTGAAGTGTTCTTTGCACACTCTTTTTTTAGTGACAAAACTTCGAATAAATTTATTCAATTGAAAGTGCCAATTTAGCATACTGAAATTTCCACACATTGTTTGATAAAAAATACTGATACAATTGACTTGGATAATAAAATAGTAAATTTCATGAAGTATGTTGTTTAGGATCAGGGAGTAAACTAATATTAATAATTTTCAGTGAGAAGTGATATTTCTAATTAAATCAAAAGAATCACAGGTGCATCACTGTCATTTTCTTATATTTTTCCTATGATATCAAATACATATATATCACAGTGGAAGAAAAATTAACGCACAATTTAGCCAAAGTCAAACACTTTTAAGATTCATTAATTCCCATGTGAGTGTTAAGCATCCACTTAACATCGTAGACAGGTTCCTGAAAACTGCAATGTTAAGTGAAACAACGTATAACGAACCTACTTTTCACTGGCGGGCTCAGTGATGCTCCAGGGGGGCTGCAAAGCTGCTTCTGGGTTGCGCTGGACTACAACCCACTTCGTTGGCTTTGTTCTAGGTTCAGAATGCCTTGCAGAAGCTACCTGCAAGGCATTCTGAGGCACAAATAGGACCAGGAAGTCGGTTGCAAGCCCGGCGCGACCCGGAAGTAGCTGCAGCCATGGAGGACAATGTTAAAGGAAACAACGGATAGCGAAACAATGGTAAGCAAGGACTTACTGTACTTATCTTTGAATGTGTCTTGCCCTTAGTTTTTTTGGTCAAGATCATAGTAAGGATTTGTGCATACAAAGCAACAGTATTATCTTTCAACTCCCAATAACAGTACCTCACATTGCACTGCAAACTGCTTTTGGCATTTTCCTGAGTTTAAAAGCCAACTTGTATTGCAGTCAAGGGGTGGCACTGTAGCAAGGGGTGTACTACATAGGAGTGTAGTGAAGATACTGTGATCATTTGAGGATATCCCTTATTTTATTTGTTTGATTTATATTTTATAATTATCATTCCCCTCTTTCATTTTATATGGTACTCAAATCTCCAAGACTGTCATCTAATATACTATTATAAGAGACTATACATTAAACTGATACCAATCAAGAATATGCCCTTAGGTGAGGTGGCGTTTTTTCTCCCTGCATATATAGCAAACACTTCTAATTTCCTTGCAGTCTACATGATGCTAATCTAATTTAGCATACATGGGAAACAATAGGATATTATGTTGCTGTGTACCAAAGCTTTTGGGTGAATTCCTCAATTTAGAGGGCATAATTAAGGTTTATTTCTGTCTGTGATACTTTTGCAGTATCAGTTGCATAATTTCAAGAGCAGTTACTTCTTGTGGCATTCCTGCGTTGTGATTATCCTTTCTCTTGTCAGAATTGAATTGTATTTCATAGCTACACATTTTTTATTATTGTTGTTATTGTTTATATACTGCTTTTCAACAAAAGGTTTTTCACAAAGCAGTTTACATAGCAAATAAATCAAGAAATTGTTCCCTGTCCACAAAGGGCATATATGCTCCTATTCTAAATTTAGAACTTTGTTTTCTTGATTATATTGAACTTCTGCATTTGATTCTTAAGTGTTTTCTTCTGTTTGGTTCTCTTTCGTGGCTTCAGTGCAGTTTTTTGTAAACATAGACCATGATTTTCAAACAGTGGCATACCTACCATTGGTATACATTATGACAGTTGGTACTTGGTAAGCCTTCTGCCCCGCAATGGGTCTCCTTGGACACTGTCCCCAGTGAACCTCCCTGCCCCCGTTCCCCCTCCCTGCCCCTGTTTCCCCTCCCTGCCCAGTTTCACCCCCGTCCCACCCCTGCCTACTTCACCCTCTCCCTGCCTCCCCGTCAACCAACCTGCCTTGGTGGTAGGATGGTAGAAGGACCTGCCTCGGCGAGTCCTTCTGGGTCCGCTGACACAGGCAGGAAGGCTTCTGCCTTCCTGCTGACAAGCGTGCTTTATGGCTGTTTTTTGGCAGTTTTCACCAACACATTCCACTAGCAGCGAGGCCCAATAGGATTGGGCCGTAAATCTGAACAAAACAGAGGGCCTGTTGGTCTGGGTATCTGTGACCCAGTAATTGGATTGTTAATTTGTTCCAAATGGAGTTGCACTCCATTTGCAGGATCAGGCTTGCAACCTGGACCTGGCTTTGAACCTGGATTCCCAGGCTATGGAATGCATCAACTGCATCCTTTCTTGGATTGGTCAGTCTTAGCTATGGTTACCAGTGCTCTGGTGATATCTGAATTGGACTATTGTAATACAGCCTATGTGGAGTTCCCTATGAAGACTGGTCAGAAACTACTATGCAATGCAACTGCCAGGGTGTTGGCACAAGCTATTGGTTGTGACCATGTGACACCCTGTTGTATCTACTACATTGGCTGCCTGAATGTTTTCATAGTGCTGATGATGACCTCTAAAACCGTTAACAGTTTAAGACCCAAATACTTGCTTCTGAGGATAGGACAAATGGATTTAAATTAAACAAGGGAGATTTTGATTAACAGTGAAATCCTGTGTAAGGATCCGGCCGAGATCCCATGCTCAACATGGACCACCTTGCAGCGGCCTGGAGATCTACCCGGGTGTAAACTGTGGCAGGCCCTATAGACCTCCTTGGATTTCCACCAGCTACCTGTAAATAGTAGGAGGAGACCGTGTAACGGCCGAGCCGGCCCGGCGGGGACGGGGATATAGCCGACTCCATTTACTATTGCCCCTCCTGGCCCGGCTTGTCCTGTGGCCCCCCTCCCTCGCCGCCCGGACCGCTCATGCAGCCGGCGCCGGAGACTCACCTTCCGGCGCCGGCCACATGGACGTTCCGGCATTGGAGTGAGGGTGGCCAGCCTTGCACCGGCCTCCCTTACTCCCGAGTTGGCGCAAACATGCCTTTTGCGACAGCTGCACGTTTGCGACAGCTGCTGGAGCGCTTGCTCCGGCGCCGGAAACTTACACAAAATTTCACCGTAAATGTCAGGAGGAACTTTCTGATGGGGTAAGAACCATTTGGTAGTAGAACAGTCTGCCTCAGAAGATTGTAGACTTTCCATCTTTTAGTCAGAGGCTGGATAGCTATCTAGTGGGGATGTTGTAGTTGCGGACCATCTGCATTGGCAGGGTCTGGGTTAAAGACCCTGGGCTAATTCTTTTGATTTCTATGGCACCCCAGTGGAAAAACATCATACCAAAAAAAAAAAAAATAGAATTGTATTTTTCTGCAGCTGTATGTTGCATTCTCCCTTCTTCTTATGTGACATCTAGTTAATAATATAAGAGGAGCTCTGTTGGATCAGGCCAAAGACCCATCTAGTCCATCATCTTGTTTCGTGCAGTGACCAAGGAGATGATTCTGAGAAGCCCAGAAATGGGAGATGAAGGCATACCCCTCTTCCACCATTGCTCTCCTGCAACTGTATTAAGAGGCTTACTGCCACTGAACTGGGAGGCAGCATATATTCACAATACCTAGTAGCCTGAATAGACTTGGCCTCCATGATAGACTTTTTTGGGGCCTCTCTGTGGTTCCAAATATCTTATATGCACATGAGCAGGCCAATTTTCAGAAATGTCTAGAGCTTTTGGAGTGAGAGGTACTCCTTTTTCTTTCCTTGATTAATATATTTTAGCACTAAGTGGTTAACTCAGTGCATCTGTTCCATTCCTTTTTCACTGCTGAGAAGTAAGAAGTGCCTTTAATTCTCCTCACTGCTTGTGGTGGTGAACATGGTGCTGAAAAAGTTGCAGGAAATGATTGAGAACAAGTTCTACTTCTGACAATTGGACTGAGAACAAGACTATGAGATTAAAATCCTATCCTCAGTTATTGGGAGGAAGAGTTTCAAGCAAGGAAGAAGATATGCCTCTCACAGAAGTGTCATTTTATTGCCGTAACCCAAGTTTAGAAAGCAGGCATCTTTCACGACTCCTTACCTGCCATCACATCCTGAATCCTGCAGGATGGCTACTTATGGTCAATGGCAGACACAGTCCCAACCTTGGATTTCTGCAACAGTGAGTTGGAGTCGTGGGTTCTTACCATAGTGAGCATAGGTTATGTGACAGAATTTTGGTCATGGCTAACTACCCTAGACTAAGTTGGCTTCACCATCAACAACCTGGCATACTAAGAAACTAAGCAGGTCCGGTGCTCACCCCACTTTTCAGCTGATGCAGTTAGCACCTAAAAACATTTATTGAAAAGAGAGGAAGTAGTCAGCGGCGTAGGTACACCCCCAGCCGGGGTGGGGACTTGCTGTGCACCCCCGTGATGTCACAAGCCGGCTTCACTTTCATGACAGCGGAGCGAAAGTCCCCTCCCTAGGTTTTTTAGGCCTGTTTTGGGACTAAAACGGTCCTCCACTAGCAAGACTAGGGGCTAGAGAGGCTCTGCACCAATTGTGCAGGCGCAACCTCTCTAGGGACATCTCTGGCCAGTGAGTAGACAAGGCCAGAGATGCCGCCCGGCCCAGAGACAGAGAGTCACCAGGCACAACGAACAAAGGCCGGGTAAGTGGTGCTGGCTCGTGCAACTCTCCCCCTGGCGCGTGCAGCCATGCGTTTTGGAGCGTCCACGAGCTGGGGGGTGCATGATTCATGCACCCCCAGCTCGTGGACACCCCGGAACGCATGACCACATATGCCTGGGGGGTGCACGAGTCACCGTTTCCATGGCGATTCAGCTCGTGCACCCCCTGCACCCAGGGGCCCACCGCCCCCCTAACGACGCCTCTGGAAGTAGTGCCTCGTTCTCCAAAAATTCTAGAATTGTGTCCAATTGGCAGTCATGGGTACAGGTTCCATATGTGACTACACAGGCAACCACTCAGACAACAGTTAAGGTAAGTGCGGCTCTGTTTTGAACTTACCACATACATATTCAGGTGTGTGGTTTCCTGCTTCTGCTCCACAAGATGGGCTGCCACTTGAGAAACTCACATCATAAAGATGTCAGGACATGGGATAATTTGAACTACATGAAATGGAGCAGGAGGGAAAAGTTGCTGGTTTTAGCAGCATCCTTAAGTTCTTTGTCCTGTGTAGATCTGCTTTTTAGATGTGTTTGATGTTTCCTAGACTGTGTTGTGTGGCAGCAAAAGAGGCAGATCAACATTACATAACAATTACTATCTTCTGTGATAAAGCAATAAAAAGAAAACAGCACCTAAGGCAATTCTAAATGTCTGAAATATCTGCTGTTTGTTTCATGTTCAGGAGGAGTAGGAAGGAAGGAAGAGTGCCTAATACATGTTTTGATGACACTGATATTTCCCCTACTCCTGAAAGGTATTTTGATTTATATAGTAGATGTAGATAAGAATTTGTATTATAGTATTTTGTAGGCATCATGCTATTGAATTTTGAAATACCCCGTATTTCTCCGATTCTAAGACGCACGTTTTTTCCAAATTTAGCCATTCAAAAAAGGGGGTGCGTCTTAGAATCGAAGGTGTGCAAATTGCACCCCCAAAACGCCATCTCCTTACCTACCGGGGCTTGTGGGGGGTTCGGGGAGGTCTGCGCAACCCTGTGCAGGCCTCCCCGATCTTCAGTTCGATGAAAAACAGCGGTTTTCGGCCATTTCCGGTTTTTGCAAAAACCAGAAATGCCCGAAAATAGCCATTTATCACCGAACTGAAGATCGGGGAGGACTGCAGAGGGTCACACAGGCCTCCCTGAAGCTCCCCCAAGCCCCGGTAGCTCCCCCAAGCTCTGTCAAATTGGATTGGCGAAATGGAGTGGCAGGCAAGCTGGGGAGAGTTTGAAGGAAGGAGGTGTGTCTTGCAATCGATGTGTTTTTTTCCCCCCTGCTGGTGTTCCTGAAATTAAGGTGCGCCTTAGAATTGATGGCGCCTTAGACTCGAAGAAATACGGTAGCTAAGATTAATGATACTTGGATTTTGTGTACTCTTCATGTAGTATGTTGCTATCCCAAGCAATCATATTTTAATTGCTTGACCTAGTAGTATCGTACTGTACAGTACTTTTTTTGCCCAGAAAAGTATTGAGAGAACATGTGTAGTGGAAACAGGAGAGAGCCAACAATGTAGTAGAGAATGACATATGCCCACACTTCTCCTCAGAAGTAACAATGTCCCAAGTCTCTAATGCTTTCAGGTAATCCATGCTGAGCATAGTGACTAAGCATCTTCTTATTCTTTTAGGGACAATTAGGCAAGCTGGGAATACATCCAGGCATGTATATCTGCAAATGTGAGTCTTCACACGTGCAGGGAATGATATGTGTGTGAGCTCTGTATATGCACTGAAGTTCTACATGTGCAGTGGAGCTGCTGGATTGTGGAGCTTCTCTTTACTAGTATCACCTCTGGGCTTCAAGTTACACTCATGACTGTTGCATGACTAGCATCTATGTCAGAACAGGTGGAGACAGTCAATACGTTATGGTGAATACGAAAAAGCAGAGGAAAGGAGGAAATTCACCATCCTTTATCCTTTTTTTTTCTGCCAGCCTTTATTTATTTATTTATTTAAAAGATTTTTATGCTGCTTTTCTATGGTTCAAAACAGCGTACAACATCACAAAACATAATTTAAAATACTAAAAACTCTATATAAGAATGCAATTCATAGCATATCAGGGTACAGAGAGGGGTTGTCAGTGACTGCACACTGATCCAGGGCAGTAGCACCTAGTGTAACATGCTCACTCCCTTTCCGTTCTCCTCTCTTCCTTGTTTGGACATGCAGCTTACAGCCTTGGTAGTTTGAATCAACTGCCACCAGCCCAGGCGATCAGGCCCAGGCAATCCCTGGGCAGAACCCCCCCTCCGAGAACAATACTGAACCTCAGGGGTCTCTATCAAAATCACTCTCACAGTAGTATCCCCGGAGCGAGGAGATGTGACAATCCACTGATTTTTCCCTAGTCAGGCTCTGAGTAAAAATGTAAAATGTTTATTAAAAGTTTAATAAAAGAAATAGGAAATAACAAAATCAAATGCACAAGAGAAAGAGTAAGAAAAATCAACTTTGGCAAAAATAGGGTTGAGTTAACCTGCACTAACACTGAACATGAAATCCGTCCTGAAGTGGAAAGAGCTAACCTTTACTAATTTCAACATGTTTCCTGGTCTTAGCTGCAGTGAACCCAATTTGTATTCTCTCCCCCTTCTGTCTAGTAAGATGCCTGTAATTGCATCTCAGCTCTGGGGGATACAGACTGGGCTATTGAGTTTCAGCCTGAGTTAAGATTGAGTTTTAAGCAAATAAGGAAATAGACCAAAATATAATAGAACACACACAAAACATAGCAATTTAATTAACACATAATAACAGGTGCTGTACTTTAAAACCAAACTGTATATCCACATGTCCCAACCATTCTGCAGTGGGTTTGTAGCAAAAATAGAAGCCCAAATTAAAAAAAAAAACCAACAATATACATGGTGCTTTTCATAGAGTGTAAACACATCCCAATCCCAAGGGGTTTACCAGTAAAATAATGGCACAAGAGAAAAAGGAGGAATGAAAGAAGGGATGGACAGGAGAAGCATATGTAATTGTTTCAATTGCATGTACTTAACCTTAGTTATCGTAGGCAATGGGGACTAAGGTGTGGTGCCAAGGCTTCACCGAAAAGGTTGGTTTTAAGGATAGATTTGAAGGAGGAAGCATCATATAGATGTTCTGGGAGCAGTTCCAAGCATAAGGAGCAGTAAGGGGGGAAGATTGGAGTCATTTGAGAAAACGGAATATTCTAAGAAGGGCTTCATCAGACTAGGTGAGATGGGGAAGGAGCTATTCTCACTCTCCCAAGTTAATGTAACTGACCTCCTTCTTCCACATTCATGTCTGTTCTGTCATGTGTGCTAGTTCGATTTCTGCCAGTTTCTGGGTGGCTGAGGCAAATGCACATCCACTAGCAATAGAAGACTTTCCCATTTTGAGGAGGGAGAGTAGTGCAATAGTTTTTGAAACCCTATGGTGCCTTTCCATTAATAGAATACCTAGGCTGCCCCATCCAATACTGTACACAACTGTCTGTATATGGATGCTCCTTCACTATCATTATGTAGTTTATCCTATTGGCTAGTTATATGATACCATTATTGTTGTTGCAAAAGACGTATTTCATTTCAAATTTCATTTCAAATCTGCATTTGTGTGGGCTACGGAAATATATCTTGTCCGACATTTTTCTCCCCTGATGTAACCATTAGTGAGTGAGCCAATGGGGTTGTTCTAGGTTAAGAGGCTTGTGGATTGTAACTATTCTGCAACAATTTACATTGTTCCACCATAGTAGCACCTTCTGTTTTTAAAAGTATGTATAATAAAATAGAAACATTTTACAAATATTAGATACACAATGTAACATATTTTAATTACCCCAAGCCAAATATTTGTCTGCCCCAACATGTTTCTGCTTATATTGAGACATACCAATCACTATACCAGTGCAGCATCAATAACTGTAAAGAAATTTAATCTGCTCATTCTATCTTTATCAGGTATGCACAAAACATTCCCCATGTGCCAAAAAAACTAATGTATTCATGCATGTTTTCAACTGCATGTATCATATTAGTACATGTGGCAGAGAACCAGGATTGGCAATAACTCCCTCCCACACGCATACAATATGGCAAAGGGTGCAATCCTGACTATCGTGCCGGCGACGAAACGAGCATTCTGTCGCCGACAGCAGCCGCAACGTACCCGAAAGTACGTTTGCGACTACTCTGGAGCAAGGGAGGCCGGCCTCCCTTGCTCTGTCGCCGGAGTGCCCATGCGTCCGCCGGATGAGGTGAGTCAAGATCCGGCGGGCGAGGGAGGGGGGCCATTGGCCTAGCTGGCCCGGGAGTGGGCGGGGTATGGCCTCGGCCATGTCCCTGCCAGGCCAGCTAGGCTGTTACAGCTAGGCCTCCTCTACTTCAGCTATTTAACTGGTGAAAATCCAAGGAGGCCGATTGGGCCGGCCTGGATTTACACCTGGGGAAGGGAACGAGCGTCCCCTTCCCTGAATAGACCTCCGGCCTGGCGGCAAAACGGCCGCCGGGGCTCAGGATCCGGTGGGCGGCCTTGGGCCGCCGGCCGGATCCTTGCACTGGATTGCGCTGAAACACATCTCCTGCTCTGAAAAGTACAAAGTGGTTTTCAGTTTTGCAGAGCTATTATGCTAGTGATACATATAGATGGTCAAATGAAAATGTTCTATTGAAATGATTATTTGGTTATTTATATTTTCACTGAACAATGTTCAGTGTTCCAAGTGGTCTTGTGAATATATTCCATAAATACACAACTTACATTAAAAAAATGACACAGGGAAAACAAATTCTGTGGGCTAAATATTTAAAAGATAATAGGTTAAATTTGCTGACAGTGATCGACTGCACTGAGAAATGTATAAAGTGAAAAATACATGTGTATCTATTTGCCAAAAACTGTATAACTGTAGAGATACATTTTTCAAATTCATTGAAAGTGATATATGAAAAACAGTTTCAGATTAGTAAAAAGAAAAATATGGTTCATAAAAATGTTGTTGTGGAAATAGCTTTTATCTTTGTAACATGTCTTTATTTTAACTGCATTGTAAAGGTATTACAATGGTGCAAGTTCATGGGCAGATCATGTAGTCAATGGTTCAGCTGAAAACTATGGGTAAGTAAAGAGTGTAGTGTTTCAGTTCTATAATTTAAAAACTTATACTCATAATTTAAATGTAGTGTTATCTTATTATATTAATGGATTTTATACTTGATAAGAAGGAACTATCCTTCAATTCTAATGTATGTAATTAATAATTCATAGGTAACCCTTCAGTACAAAACTTCCAGGGCATTGAATCTAAGAGCATTGGATTTTAGTGTATTGTATTGTATGTGGTTGTATGTAGGCCTTTCTCAAAGAACAACTATATGTAAATAAATCTGTTGTCTTTGAGTAGGTTACAACACTGAGGTCATACTCACAAGTGGTGACTCTATGTGAGACAATATCTGAACTTTTCTTGAGGATTATGTTACATTCATTTTTAATCCAATATTACGCATAGGATTGGCTGACACTACATTTAAATTAATTAATTAATAAGGCATATTTTACCCTTTATTTATTTCCAGGGTTTATTTCAACCTCCATGAGAAATCAGAGAACAGCAAATATGCTTTAAATATTCATATGAATTTTTATATATTGTGTTTTAATAGGAAAATGTTTTGTAGCAGACAGATGACACTATTTGGAGGCAGTGAAGCTGAAGCAGTGTAGTGGAAGTTCTTCACGTGAAACTCTGTTCCTTTCTGGTTATTCAGAAATGTATAACCTCCCCCTCGTAGTTCCCGGTAATGCGCCACAGCCTAACCACACGTCCCTGGAGCTAACCAGGTGCCTTCTGGAATGAAGGGACTTAATTTACCTTTATTTTATTTTAAACATTTTATATCCTGTCTTTCCTTCGCCAAGACAAATGCCCAAGGCAGCTTAAACGTTTCCATTAAAAATAAACAATAAAGCTTACAGTAAATAAAACAATTTCAGTCAATGAAATGATCATATTATGATCTCACAGTGGATGAAGATACCACAAACTGGGAGGTATAGAACTTGGGTATACATAAACCATGTCAGTGCAAAGAGGAACATTTCAAAGAGAAACATAATTCTTAGACCTGATTTGTGATGGTTGATATCTGCACCTGCCATCACTGCCTTTTAAGAATGTTGGGAACAGCTCTGGAATCAGCAAGAGAAGTTGATTTATTATTTTGTGGTGCCTGGTAGAAGTAGCAAACGTGCTTTTTCTGGAACAAGACTTCCAGAAGAACTGTTCTTCAGTAGAACCATTTTATGTTTATACTCTCACTGGATAATTTCCCCTGGGCACCCTTGTTCATGCTGTAGTTCATGCAAGAGAAATATGGGGGAATTACACAGATCTTTTCCCAGTGTCGGTTGCATATCCTATACCATAAGATATTTTCTTGCCCTAGGTGTTCTAATAAAGATCTCTCTGGCATTGTGCCAAGATACTTCTCCAATTCACAGCTCCAAGCTACAACAAGGCATTTTTAAAAATTGATTTAGTACATTTATATCCCATGTTTCTTCCATTGTGGACCTTAAGGTGTGTACATGGGGTCCCCAAGTGGTATCTGATCTAGGCACTGACTAGGCTTAGTCCTGCTGACCTTCAGTAAAGTGGTTGTGTCACGTGCTCTTAGACCATGTCCCCATACAGGATAATGAGGAGTTTGCTAATCTTGTATAAACTCATTGCATGCTTATACTCAATCACTGTTTATCTCCCAGTTCTTGGTACATTACTCCAGCATATTATTCTAATATTGCTGTTGATACATACTGTAGAGCAGCGCTTCTCAAACTGTGGGTTGTGCCCCACTTGGTGGGTCATGGCCCAATATCCGGTGGGTCACCAGTTGAGCTCTCGCACCCTCCCTTGCGCTTGATTGGCTCCAAATTGGGGAGACCAAAGTGGGAAGCCCTCTGGACGCAATTGGAGGCTGCTCCTAGGCTACACCGGGCCTCCGCGGGCCTCAGAAAGCAAGCAGAAAGTGACTTCCGGTTTACTTCCAGGTTCGCAGAAGTCACTTCCGGAGGCTTGCGGAGGTCCACCGGAGGCCCACTGTGGGAGGTGGGTCATGGTGCCCTCCACCAGGAAGCAGATGGGTCGCGGTGGGGGGGGAGTTTGAGAACCACTGCTGTAGAGGATACCACTGAGAGCCCAATCCTATTCTCTCCCCCCCGCGCCAATGTAGCAGCACCGAAATGGCTGTGGGTTGTGCCTGTGCGCGCGGGGGGGTGGGCAAACTGGGAGGTTTCCGTCAATCCCCTTACCCCTGCGTAAGGCTCGCGACCGGAACTCCTCGGAGCTACAGTACACTAGTAATTTACCTAGCGTAACTCCGAGGAGAGGAAAGGGGCGGGAAGGCTGCAGGGAAGGGAGATAGGATCCAGTGCAGGCCGTCTGTGGCAGATCCTCCCCCTCCCGCAGCCTTCCTATATTATGCCCTCCTCCCGCCCCGTTCCACCCTCGCTCACCGTGATCGGCACATGCCTGGGCGTCCTCTGGCGTGCCCAGGAAGGCAGGGGCCTTTCCGCCGGCGTCCCTGGCAGCGCGCTAATACGGCAGTTAATATGGCGCACTAATACGGCGTCCCTGGCAGCGCGCTTTACGGCAGTTCACACCAGTGAAGGAGGCGTGCCGCCATCAGGCGGCATGCAGAATATTGGGCTGCCCAAAAGGGGATCACATTGCCACTGAACTGTCACAGCAGATAATCCTTGTGGCATTCTGGCTGGAGTACATGGCCTTAGTTTCCATTACTGGCTGCATTCTGTAATAGATAAGATGAATTAACTGCTCTTGCAAATCCTGCATATCATATATGAAATGTTTAGGAACAGTAAAAAGATAGGATTCCTTTTCCTATTTAGGAAGGCAAGGAATCTTCTTCTTAGCCTAAGATAGGTTCTTGTGGATTGGACGTCAGTTATATTTTAATTTTCCAT
The DNA here is from genome assembly GCA_026170595.1 of Plestiodon gilberti rubricaudatus. Lineage (NCBI taxonomy): Eukaryota > Metazoa > Chordata > Lepidosauria > Squamata > Scincidae > Plestiodon > Plestiodon gilberti. The sequence continues at coordinate 21,934,167 of JANXHW010000004.1, read as the reverse complement.
TTATCACTAATATTAATTTATGCCATTAATGGAGATTTATGATATTTTTAGTGAAGAGTCTTTGTAATATTTTAAAATGTCAGTAGGTAACGTTGAACTATATAGCAACATATTTGTTAAAATAATTCTAGAAAACTCTTTCAGCAACGTTCAATGGCTTCTACAATTATATCATTTTTTCTGCCTATGTAATATATTTGGATTTTAACAGGGTTTGTGTTGGGTTTTTAACTTTACAAGAAGAGAAAATGGGAAAATATTTCAAATGGATGTTTTAAAATGTTTCTGAAAAGATGAATGTGTAAAACCATATAACTTGCTTGCCTGTTGTTATTTTGGAAGAGAATTATGGCCCAATCCTATCCAGGGCCAGCCTGCAGGGTGCAGTGCGGCTGACAGAGCCTCTGCTGCATCCTGCAGGCCAACTGGGGACCAGGCTGGCCAGGAGAGTTAAGTAAAGACACGTTTTACTTACTTCCTCCACCACTCCTTGGCCCCTATGGGCCTACTTAGTTCTACACTGCCGAGATCTGTCCATCCTGCCCCTGGCCTGGCCTGATCCCCGCCCCAATCTGCCTCCGAACATACACCTCTGTCAGCCAGGGTCCATCAACCGCCGAATTGTGGGCTGCAACATGCCAATAGGATTGGGCCATTAGTTACTGTTATATCCTTAGACTTTTGGGGTATACTGTGTTACATCCATTGCAATGCAAAGGAGATGCTCTGCAGACAGAAGCAGCTTCACTGATAATATTCGTAGCTTGCCATACGATCATATATTATTTCTATATTATCTTTTCTCACAGCTATTCTTTATTCTAAGTAGAGTGTACCTTTGTTTATATTAAATTGTGTTCATCTAATTATATATTAGTGCGGTGGTGGCCAACCCGTGGCACGCCATGTGCCACGTTTTATGTAGATAAAATTGAGCGTGCCACTTAAATAAATAAATTAAATAAATAAATACATCTAAGGTAAATAAATACATCTAAGGTCATGAAAATATTTAAAGTACAGTGACAGCACAAGAAGAATAAGGCGCAGTGGGGTGCAGAGACCTCCTCTAGTGTCACAGGCTTGGAAAGGTGCGCTGGGGTCAAGAAAGAGAGAGGGACTTCAGCGCTCGGCTCTAGCAGGAACGGCAGTGCGTGCCGTGGGTTGGCCACCTATGTATTAGTGTATGCACTAGATGTTTAACAGTATCCTGTAATTACTTTACTCCAGCAATCTCAAAATGAAATCAACTCAGTGACCCATTATTTTCTTCTTTACAAATTCTTCTATTTATATATTTACACTTGGTACTTTGACTTGGTTAAGAAATCTGAGTTGTTTGTAGCAGTGGTTATTGATGGTGCACTAACAAAGGATCTTGTGTCTGTGACTAAACAGCAAAGTTTCAATAGCTAGTAGAAGAATAGGATGTCCAAGGATTGAAATCCAACAACCTTCCACAGATACTGACAGGTATTCCTAATAGACAGTAATGGATATAGAGTTACAGTTGTGGCTACTAGGTTTTTGTTTGTTTGTGTGCCTCTTGCACTGTCTTAAATAGAGAAAGCATTGTATGGTTGTTAAAATGTTCTATAATTCTGCTGTATTTTCATATTTTTATTTCTTTGGCATTACAAGCACATTCATTGCTTTTGATAGATAAGATAGGCTGCAATCCTATACACACTTACCAGGGAGTACGTCTCATTGAATTCCAAGAGACGTGCAACCCAAACCTATCCCAGGCTGGCACATTGTATGCAGGACCACCAGTGCCGTGTCTGCTGCATCCAGCACGCCAATTGAGGACCAGGCCAGTTGGGAGAAATAAGAACTGAAAAACTTTCCTTTCCTTTCCAGCTGCTGCATGGTCCCCAGTGGGACACCTCAGATCTATGCCAGCTCTTTTGCTGGTGCAGCTCTGAGGAGCCTGCCAGGGGCATGTCTGGGTCAGACCGGGGGGTTGGGATATGGTGGACACTACTGCCACTGCAATCCACCCTGATCCTCCCCTCCAGCAGCTGAACCCTGCCAGCAGCCTGTCAGCAGAAGTTCTTTAGTTTCATTTTCTAACTTTATGTTGATAAATTGCCCTAGCAACGGATCCTGTCTTATCTCTGTCCTTGATGCTTGCAGTCTGCACCACGCTGCCAGAGGTGTGTGGCTTTCCAGCTGCTGCACCAGGAGCCATGCAGCAGCCACTGGCAGAGAGGCTGCCGCAATGGTGGATCTCCTGTTGCGGCAGTATACCTGGTGGTATGCCAGCACAACCTGGAGATAGGATTGGGCTGTTAATCCTGAGTAGATATGCATAAGGATTGCACTGTTAATTATGTGTTTCTTAACCTACTGCTGCCAATATTTGCAAGGTACAATGTACAGTAAACTAAAAACTATGCATGATAAAGCAAGTAACATCAAACTTTAGAAGCAAGGAATGTGTTCATGCATGTTCATATTTCCTAATTGCTTGTTGTAACAATAGTCTGTACTTTTAAGATATTCCATGCTGATGCAATTATACGTACATTTTTGCCCAAGATCCTGTGTTTTACTGATTTTAATCTTTCATTAGTTTTAATTTGTGCATATAAATATTATTTAGACTATAATACAAAATGACTGTGGTAGGATGCAAATAATGCATTTGTTATCACAAAACATTTTAGCTTGTTGGATTACATGTTAGCTAACATGGTTTAGATTTGTACTGAAATATTTGGAGCAATGTTTCTCAAAGTTCTCCCTGCGAGGCAGGGAGAACTTTGAGTGCTTGGGGGGTGGGGCCAGTGGTGGCGGAGACCCCGGAGATCACTGCCACCGCTGCAAAAAAGTTTTAAAATGCAATTTCTGGACTTAACGGGGGTCCTGGAGCCCACCGGAGGGTTCGGGGAGGCCTGTGCTACCCTCCGCAGCCCCCCAAGCTTCAGATCGCTACTCCACGGTGATTTACGACCTCATCATCATCATCATCATTTCTTAATGCGGTCAAAGACCAACAAACAACAAACAGAAGTGGTTGTAAATTGCCACAGAGCGGCGATCTGAAGCTCAGGGGGCTGCGGAGGGTAGCGAAGGCGTCCTGAAACCCTCCAGAGGGCTCCAGGACCCCCATTAAGTCCAGAAATTGCATTTTAAAAGTTTTTTGCGGCGGCAGCAATCCTCATAATTGCCGCTACTGCCATGCTGTCCCCGCCCCTTAAGAGGGCAGGGGGCAGCTTTTTGTTCCAATGGTGGGTTGCAACTGAGAAACACTGATTTGGAGGATTTGTAGATTCAGTGTTCATCATAACTTGTAGCTCACTTGTAGCCCTCTGAAACTCTACATTAATTTACATATTCAGTTAATCTGTTCAGCATAATCTGTTATATAGTCAATTAATCTATGGATGCATTGTTCTATTAGTGTGTGGGGAAATAGTGTGTTGAGATCTCCTCCATACAGGAAAATAGAGTGAGAGTTCTTTGCCAGTAAAGGATGAAGGATGATAAATTAGGAAATGCTCCAATGGTGGAATTCAAAAAGTTTCAAAACACTGTAAAATACATTGTGGGCATTATTTTTAATTGTACTTGCAACTATTCTTTTAAATACATGACTTGTTGTCATTGGAGAAACAACTACTTGTTAGCTGTCACTGAATAGTTGGAACTTGATTTAAATTCAACTACACATGCCTGAAAAAATTGGCAACATACGACAAAGAAAGGATGTTCCTTTGAAAAGTCATTTATATTTTAGGGAGATGAAAAGATAGCATAAATTAAAATTAAATAATCAAACTACCTTGATGGAGAGTGTGGCCAGTGGCCACACCTCTCTAAATAATTCATGCCAAGAAGATAGGCACTACATTCTTAAAGATCTTCCTATGAAGTTCCCATGTGTGGCATCTAGTTCATATATGGGATACTTTAATAAAATATAAATAGGTCTCCGTCTTCTTATACTGTCATTTGTCCTGCAGACGGAATGACAATGTCTTTGGCTCTTGAGGCCCTTTTCACATTAGTTTTACTGTACAGCTTTTCACACCATGAATGTAATGTTAAAAATCCCACGCTATGCAGGGGGAACCTCCACAGGAGTTCCTTGATATATTCCAGCATTGGTCCTCCTAGAAACAGGAACTTCACTGCTGTGAAGTGGGGCATATGATGTTACCTTCATGGTGCAAGAATAACAGACCAATCCTGTGTAACATTCATCGCAGCGTGCTTTGCGTGCTGTGGCAGATTCTAAGTAGGATCACCCTTTTCCCTGGTGTCAGCCCCAGCAGCCCCAACGGGCCTCCTCGGATGTGCGCCGGCAAAATGGCCAGTGCAACTCCGGGCAGGCCGTGTAAGGCTGCCCTGGCCCAGGAAGGGGTTTTGGATATCTGCGGAGTGTGCCGCCAATATCCCAGCCCCTCTCCTGGGCCCGATGGTCCAATCACTCTCTCCACTGCCACTCCAGCCCGCCCTCCCCATGCCCTACCACCGCCCAGCACAGGACGGTCCTGCATCTGGCGGCGTGGTCCATGGCCAGCGGTGCAGTGAGCAGTGCCAGCCTCGGCACCAGTGCTGCTTTGCAGGTGCAGTGAGTGTGTCTTATGGCACGTTTGTGACACACTGCGCTGGTGGAGCACTTGCTCCACCGGCGCCCGGCTTGCACTGTAAATCACTTTGTAGTGTCTCCCATGCTATTAAAGTGATATAAAAAGGGACCCTAAGTTATGCACTATTTTAAAACATTGCTTTGTAAGGGAAACTCTGTATCAGTATCTGTAGTCAAAAAAGCACTTGCCACCATGTGAATATGCATTTCGCTGTCAAATGTGGCACTTAACCCTTCCTCAAAGTTTGTCTCAGCTAAGCAAGAGCAATTGCAAGCTAAGATGACTTTTTTTGTTTATGCTTGACGTTAAAGAAGTGAAACAGTGGATGTAATGGCAGATCAAGCTTCCTGTTCAGAAAGTGAACATATAGAACCAGAAGAAAACATGAGGTAATCTTTGTGGATTTGTCTGAAGCTAGCTATGCTTCCTCCTTGATATTTAATATTGTCTGTTCATGATGTGTCCCAGTGCAATGCGTCTGCTTGTTAGGAGCTTTAGATTGAGGCTATCTGTGGTTGGCATTATTCTGAACCTGTCTGTGGGGCTTTCAGTTACTATTTCATGGAAGGCACATATTAGCACTTGTTTCAATTGCCTTTATCAACAAATTCAGCAAAGTTACCAAATCCAAGAGGAAGCCTTTTTCTTTTCAAAGAAAATCTTGGGGGGGGGGGGGGAGAATGTCATGAATTTCTCTGGGATAAGCTCTGAGTGAAAGCTGGATAGTATTCTTGGCCAATCACCATTCATATCAGTGGGACTCAACAAGAGAACTTCACATAGATGGAGTCTAATTTGCTGCTAGCTCTGTAAGGGCTTCTCAATATCATGACCTGTGTTTTCTCACACATGCACACATCTCTTTAATATTGACTTAAATTTGGTTTTCTCTGGTATTTGTCAGTTGCCAATCTCCCCACTTTGTGAATTCAAGTGAAAAGAAAATGAATATATGCATAAATTAATTGTGGAGATCCCTAAAGCTTCAGTTGAACACAAGCAATGACTTAAAATGAATGTATGAAGTTGTTTTTAACAGCTTTATTAGCCAATATTCTCTCCATATCCTCAGTAATCCCGCAAACTACATGGACTGTATATTGAGCTAAACTACACAGATGCTGCAAACATTCAATTATTTTAAAATATAAGTGAACAAATAGTCTTGTATTTTAATGTGTTTGGATAACTTGATCTGGAAAATTTTATGCCTCTTCTTTTGACTTCTTGCACGTACTCTCATTATATTGACATACAGTACTAGCATCACACCTGATGTAATATACCGTACCGGTATATATTTTTCTTATGGAAATGCAGCTTGTATTACAGCATAGGTCCTATATCTATTATTTGATAGCAGATAGTTTTGATCTGCTATAAACTTTTTTTGTTTTTGCTCTTCTAAAGTTATTTCAGCTCCACTATATTGTAAATTGAAAACATTATTCATGAGTACTTTACAGTAGCTTGATCTTGAAATCCCTTGTTCATATGCAGTAGTCCTGATGAAGTGTACATTCATAAGTGACTACGGTACTTTCCTAAGTGAGAAATCAGAATATCACTTTTTTATATTAATGTAGCTTGATATTTCTAGTTAGTTCAGGCTTTTTCTAAATTCTAAATCTTTACAAAATACTGTAATCACTCATTTTCACACAAAATACTTTTGTGAACAAACTGTAGCCTATTTCATAATTGAGATTTAAAATAGTCTCATTCACATCCCAAGAGTTTTGAATAAGAAAACACGCTTCAGTTATGAAGAAACAAACAAAACTGTTGTTAGAAATGTACTTAATGTTGCTCTTCTCCAAATCCTATGTGATACAACATAATGCATAACTACAGATAAAGGTCAATTGAGCTGCTTTTTGACTAACGTTACAGGAATTGGGAACCTAGACTACCATATCAAAGATCCAGATCAACAGAACAGCGTCCTGTGCTGGAGCGGCCCAGCCCCCGCTCCAGATCCACTGAACGTCCTGACTCAAACCTCATGAGATCGATGCCTTCATTAATGACGGGAAGATCTGCCCCTCCTTCACCTGCCTTATCGAGGTGAAACAGACACTCCAATCAGACTAATCCCGCCCCACCAGCTCACTTTTTTATTTTTCCAAAAGCTCACTGGTATCGCCATTCATCATTGGCTGATCACTAGTAGCCGTAGATACTAACCCTGTCAACATCAACACACTATTTATATTCCACTGAGGATATAATGGTGTGGCTGCCATTGTAATTTGTTTACTAACAATAATTAATGATGCAATTAATTACATTTGTTTTGTGATTTCTCATTTATCAGGAATCCTGGGTGATTTCTCATATTAAAGCACCTCATAACTACCATGTACTTCTCTTACAGAATGAGAAATTGTATGTGGTCATCAGACATCGCTTATGGAATAACCATCATGACATCAAATGAAACTTTTTTAAAAAAAATAGTTTCTTAAATTTGATTGTACTAATTTTATGTATTAACCACTGTTTTCTCTGATTTGCTGTGCTGTGTGCATGTTCTGCATTGTTCCTGTTTAAGTAATGTATTATATTCATGATAAAACTTTACCTGAAATAAGTAAGCCAGTGACAGTAACAGTGACAAAGAAATATGTTGAGCTAGTGTCCAAATCAATTTTTCTAGTAAAATTTTATGCTTCTTTGCTTTCAGTAGTGAATTATGATAATTATGAACTCATGATGTTACATTTCATTCATTGTAATGTACATTTGCTTTATTACCTGTCATCAAATTTGTAACTGAGTAAAATACTCTATATGAAGTGAATTCTACAATTGTAAATATCTTCCTGTTGAACACAAAGATATAACACACATGCATATACACAATTTTCTGTGTATCTCTTTCTGAATGTTAATATATTCATCTATATGCTTACATACATTTCCATAGACAATTAGCCAGTGGCGTTCCCAGCCCTCCCGGCGCCTGGGGGGGCGGGGTTGGAGCGCCCCCCCCAAGTAGCCGGGCTCGGGGCTGAGTGCCCACTCCACGTGTCCCCGGCCTCCGGAGGCTGCGCTCCGAAGGCTGGGGATAAGCCCTCCTTAAAGCGACCACCCCGTTCGGTGGTTGAGAGCTTTATGAAGAAGCCGAACGCGTCGCTGGCTTTTATAGGGTTTGTGCATGCGCAAACCCCCAGCGACGTGAAGCCGAATGCGTCGCTGGCTTTTATAGGGTTTGCGCATGCGCAAACCCCCAGCGACGCGAAGCCGAACGCGTCGCTGGCTTTTATAGGGTTTGCGCATGCACAACCCCCCAGCGACGCGTTCGGCTTCTTCATAAAGCTCTCGACCGCCGAACGGGGCGGTCGTTTTAAGGAGGGCTTATCCCCAGCCTTCGGAGCGCAGCCTCCGGAGGCCGTGGACACGCGGAGTGGGCGCGCTGCTTCGGAGGGGTGCGCCAGCCGGGCTCTGGTGCCGCGCCGCTCTGTGCAGCCCCGAGCCCGGCTGCCGCGCCCCTCGCCCACTCAGCGCCTGGGGGGGAGCACACCTGCTCCCCCCATATAAGAACGCCACTGCAATTAGCAGCTGCACTTAGATCAATTTGTCTTGAATAGTCTTTTTGCATAATTTTTGTTGTTTTTTAACCAAATAAACCTTTCTTTTTCAATAACTATGACTTTATAAATGCATAGGGCCAAGCTGCTACAACTAAGGTCCAACCTGCTCCTCATTTATTAGTTCTTCAGCGCCTAAGAATTAATGTAACTTACAGCTGACTTGATTTCTCTTCATGTATGTCCCATAGGTCACATGCTCGTGCAGGGTCTGTCCAAACAAGCCCATCAGGTACTCCAGTGGCAGGACGCAGGGGTAGACAATTGCCACAACTCCCAGCAAAGGGGACATTGGAGAGAAGTAAGTGAGCTTTAGTATAAGAGGTATATACTGTATATTGTTGCTTTGAATGAAAACCTATGGAACGTTTTATTCCTAAAGTTGTGTTTGGCAAGAGATGTGGTTTTTATATTGCTGATTATTTTTTCAGCATTTTTTAAAACAATTTGTACTGTTTTTTCTGTAAACATTCAACTCTGTCATCATAATGATAGAATAAATATGTGGATCATGATCTAGTCCTAATTATGTGGCAAGCAATGGCAACTATGGCCCAATCCAGATATAATGTTAAACCATGTCTAAATGATGCATACACAAGCTGCAGTGAGCTCCTGGTTCAGGAGCTCCCGCTTCCTTCCAATGTTAATTAACAAATCAGGTTCAAATCATGGCTTAATATCCTGGTTTCTTAACTAACTGAACAAACTACAGTTTCTTGTGTTTGGACAAAACAGCTGGTGTTTGTTTCAATCTGCAATCAGAAGCTTTACATCTCCTCACCTTGAATGTAAAGGAGGGAAGAGGGGAGGGGGAGTGCATGAGCTCAAAGCCATGGTTTAGATTTATTTTTTTATTTTATTTACAGTATTTTTTACCCCGCCTTTCTCCCCGAAATAATTAACAAAACTAATAAAAACATCTAAAAATTGATTTAAAAAAGATTACATTTAAAACAAGATCATAAAAACAGCAGCACCCCACCCGTACCAGCAAGATGTTAAAAAAGGCAAAGGCTCAGAAGGCTTCTTTGAACAAGAATGTTTTTAGACCTGACCGGAAAGTGTCCAAGGAGGGAGCAGTTCGTAAGTCAAAGGGGAGGGAATTCCATAGGGTTGGTGCCACTACTGAGAAGGTCCTATTTCTGGCCGCCGCCCCTCGCACCTCCCTGGGCGACGGTACCTGCAAAAGGGCCTTCTCTGATGATCTAAGGAGATGAGCCAGACTATATAGAAGTAGGCAGTCTCTCAAATATCCTGGCCCCAAGCCGTATAGGGCTTTAAAGGTCAAAACCAGCACTTTGAATTGGGCCTGGAAACGAATCGGCAGCCAGTGCAGCTGTCGGAGGAGCGGCCCGACAGAGCCGAACCGCCTACCTCCAGTGACTACACGGGCCGCCGCATTCTGTACTAATTGCAGTTTCCGAACCGTGTTCAAGGGCAGCCCCACATAAAGCGTGTTACAATAATCTAGTCGCGACGTCACCGTGGTCAGGTCTGCACGATCCAAGTACGGTCACAGCTGGTGCACCAGCCGAAGCTCGGCAAAGGCCCCCCCCGGACACAGCCGCCACCTGGGAATCCAGGAGAAGCTGCGGATCCAGGCGGACCCCCAAGCTGCGGACCTGCTCCTTCAGAGGGAGTACAACCCCCTTCAGAGCAGGATGATACTCTAGCACCTGCATTGAATTTCTTTACTTCTGAACCAGGCTTTTATCTTATTCTCTAATGGCAAATATTACTATGCCATTGTACAAATCGATGGTAAGGCCACACCAGGAGTATTGCGTCCAGTTCTGGTTGCCACATCTCAAAAAGGACATAGTGGAACTGGATAAGACGCAGAAGAGAGCAACAAAAATGATTAATGGGTTGGGGCACCTTCCTTATGAGGAGAGGCTACTGAAGAGCCCCTTATTGGGCTCTTCAGTCTAGAAAAAGGGGGGACATGATTGAGACATATAAAATTATGCATGGGATGGATAGAGTGGATCTTTTCCCTCTTGCGCAACACCAGAACTAGAACTGAGTGGCATTAGAATTAAAACTGACCAAAAAATATTTCTTTACCGAGCATATAATTAATCTGTGAAACTCCTTCCCACAGGATGTGGTGATGGCACCTGGCCTAGATGCCTTTAAAAAGGGGATTGGACAGATTTATGGAGGAAAAATCCATCACAGGTTGCAAGCCATGATGGGTATATGCAACCTCCTGGTTTTAGTAGTAGGCTATCTCTTAATGCCAGGTTCAAGGGAGTGGTGACAGGATACAGGTATTTTGTTGTCTTGTGTGCTCCCTAAGGCAACTCGTGGGCCACTGTGAGATACAGGAAGCTGGACTAGATGGACCTTCTGACCTGATCCAGCAGGACTCTTCTCATGCTCCTATGCCTATTGTAGGTTAAAGTTCTACAACATCTGCCTTTCAGTGTTACCCCTGAGCCAAGAAGGCCCACATTCTAAGCAGTTTGCTTTCTATGGGTGGCATGACACTACCTCTCCAACTTAAACTGAATTTCCTAAGCTACATTGCAACATTAGGTTGAAAAAAGGGGCCTGACTAATGGTCAAACTTACAGCGCAAGCCTGTGTAAGATGCAGCGGCCGGCTTAAAGGGCTGGTCGCTGCATCCTGTGCAGATTCCGGGCTGCCTGCATCCTGCTGCCCACACCCTCCCTGCCAGCGGGCCTGCTGCATTCATCAATGGAGGCTGCTCTATGACAACCATAAAGCAGCCTCCGCCGGTACAATGCTTGTTACACCAGCGGGGAAGTGGGATAGGATTGGGCCATTAGGCTGTCAATATGCACATGCTCATACAGTCAAGAATAGGCAAGCACTAGTGAAATGGGGAAAGCAAACTACATCAACAGAAGTTAAATTTGCTGTCTTGTCATGAGATTTGTTATTTGCTGTGTGTATTGCAATTGTGGAATTGAATTTCTTGAAATAGAAAACTATTCGGAGATCATCATCCCAGTTTGTGCTTTTCTGTAGTCTTCTGTACTTTTGAAATACTTATAACAGTTAAATATTATAAGTCAAGTTAAAAGGTAGATGCATTTGCAGGAAGGTAGTATAGAACATTGCTGTACAAAACGTTTATCTACGGAAAGTACTTCTGAGTGTGAAACTGAGTACTGTTTCAAAGTGTGAATCTTTGTTTTCAACCAATGTATGACCTCCTTTTATTTGGAAGATTGAAAGAATTTTTCAGCTTCTGAACAGAAGACTAAAATTTTGAGTTTTAGTAATAGAAAACTAGAATGCATCTATATTTTGTACTGAAATGAATAATGAAATAATAATTATAATCTGTATTTATATACCGCCTTTCTTGTTGTCGGACTTCTCCTCATACTTATATTCAAGGCAGTTTACACAGGCCCATAGGGTTTTTTACAATAATGTTCCATTTGCATAGAACCCTTTTTCAATCCCCACCGCAGGATGCAGCATACATCCCATTGGTATGGCTGCATCGGCGCTGGAAAGTTATGGCCTGATCCTGCGTAAATCTGCGCTTGCGGAGCGCACGCTCCTCAGGCGCCAGGTGTCGTAAAGCGCATTTTCAACACCCAGAGAGTAAGGCCTGCCGGCTCAGAGGCCGACAACCCTTACTCTGCTTCCCCTCGGACCCTGTAGCCACCTGTGCAGGGGTGGGGGGAGGGCAGGCTGGGTGGTGAGGGCGGGCAGCCGTTGGCTGGCCTGGGCCATGAGGAAATGGGGATTTCGGCGGCAAGCTCCACTGATACCCTGCACCTCTTCCCAGCCTGGACCGCCCTTACCCCACCGCCCCAGATGTACGTTGGTTCCAGAGCCGACGTACATTCGTATCCCCCTACACTGGGGGAAGGGGACAAATGTCCCCATCTCCTGAGGTGTTCCTAGGCCGCACCAACGCAGCCTGGGAAGGGCACAGGATACTGCGGCCGACCCTAGGGGCCGGCTGCATACACAGGATCGGGCTGCCTGTTAGGATTGGACTGTTAAAGGGAAACTGAGGTAATTTTAGAAACGTGCTCAATGGACAGAATCATTCTTTGTCTTCTGGCTTAAAGTCTAAATATTTATTATTCATCATTGATTTTCCCTCTAGAAAGAGCTTTTATTCCTTTTTCCTATTGTTTTTTCCTGTGTTAGTACTGAGATCATAATCAATTTACCAGCAATAGGAAACTGAAGACTTACAGCGCAATCCTGTCTAAATTTAGACCTGCGGAGCGATCGGCAGCGGCCTCCACCATATACACGGCCAGCTCAAATGTGTGCCAGCCAGATAACTGGCACACATTTGAGTAGACCCATTGGATGAGTGGGGCTCTACTCGGGGTAGGGGGATGAATGTCCATTTAGCCCGAGGAGGCCTCCGGCTCTGCCGGTGCAAGCCCCATCCTGCACAGGATGCAGTGAGCGCCTGATTTGTGCTGCCATGTCCTGATAGACAGGATTGGACTGCCCGAATTACCTTGTTGTTAATAACCAGTGTTATAAATACAGCTGTTACTTTGCATGGAATAAAGTGAAATGAAACAGGGATTATGACAAATTATTGCAAGAGAGAGGAATACAGGAGAATAATTTAAAATACATTTCTATATTTCTTCCACAAAACCCAGAGCAGTGCATGTGTCATGCATGCATCATTGTGGGAAGCTAAATTGCAAGTGTTATCTATAGAACTATAAAATATAAAATTAATATTATTCTGTTTTTCTATCAAATAGGCAGACCAGCTACACTTTGTACTTGTGTGGACATAGTTCTCTCCAAATGTTGCCATGGTTAGCAATTAGGAGTAGTCTGAAGGTTTGCATAGTTCTTTACCCATAGCAACCCCTCATTCACATTCAAATTTCACCTTAACATTAATTATAAGCAAGAGCACTCCTAAACCACTGCTTGAAATTAATTAATATATTCAAAATTGCTCAAAGAAATCTTCATTAATGGAAAAATGCTAAAGACATTAGATGTATGTCAGGATCATCTAATTAACTTGGAGTTTCACTTTTGCACTATCTGAAAAATATAGGTAATTCATTTTAGTGATTGTGGGGAGGCTGGCTTTACAGAGGGTATGGAACTGTTTATGGAAGGAACAACACGCTTCTTTGCACAAGTGGTGAGCAGCTACGGCAGCACACCAGCGATCCAACCATGTCAGTGTGGGGGACGGGTGGGAAGCAAAGGATGGATGGAATGGAAAAGAGAGGGACAAGGAGACTGGGGGCCGCATCGAGGCCTGGAGGGTTGGGCTGTTACCTCCTGTTCTTAGTTTTGCCTGTTAGACGTCAAAATATCCCATTTCAGAATTATCTATTAATATAAAAAATTGTAATTCAAATATTGCTTTTCTATTGATCAAGATACTTTGAGCTACATGTTTACCATATTTTAGTATTTTTGAGTCCTATCCATCCCCCCCCCCCACCAATGCACCCATGCCAAAAAGGCACATGCTGTATTGAACTGGAGGGGGCGGTGGATCGGGAGGCTTCGAAGGAGAAAGGGAAATTATTTTCCCCTTATAATACTGTTAATATAATATTGGTATTATAATAATACTGTTAATAATAATTTCCCCTTACCTCTCCATAAGTCTCTCGCTCCGCAACAGGTCTCCTCAGACCTGCACCAGCTCTTCAGCTGGTACAAGTCCAAGGAGAAGAAAGGAGTGGGGAGGCTGTTAAAAGAGGGGACCCGCCCCGCCCCATTCCTCTGCCCTCTCCATCCAGTTTTGCCTCCTCCTCGCCCTTCCTTACCTTCCCACTGCCTTACCTTCCCCAGCGGGTGCAGCGAGATCTGTTGGTGGGGTTGCAGCACTGCTGCCTCTTGTGGCAGTGCTTGGAAAATGGCTGCCAACGTTCCGCTGTTGTAAAGCCCAGCTCCTGACAGCTGTGAGTACCTTAATCGTTTGAGTTACACTTTGAACCTCCATTTTTGGTTTGAAATCTATACTGATATCCTGTTTTCAAACTTCCAACAAGTTTGTTGTGCATCAATTTCCAGGTTTCTTGTTATGTTGAAGTACCCTTACTTGATACTCCATATAGTGCATATATATTTCATTTGTTTAGCTCGACTTAAGTACCTATTTAGCAAACTTATGGTACTCTTGATTGTGAAGCTTGAGTGACATGGGTGTAGGGCAGTGGTTCCCAAACGTACTGGTGTCGTAGCACCCCTGCAGATGCGGAACTTGGGACCTAGAAGTAAATGGCTTGACACTATGATGTGTGCGTGATGACGTTACTGCCACTTCTGGGTTCCAAGACCATGACACGCACCAGAAAACGGTGGTAAGAGGCTCAAGGTGGCCGGGCAATTTCAGGGCCTAAAAATACTGTGTGCGCCGCTTAGCCCACAGAGCCAAGCCTCCGCTCCACGGTCTTCTACATTGCAGTTGCGTTGCTGGGCAGTGAGCATCTGGCAACACCCCTGGGGGCTCACGCCGCAGCTCCCCAGGGCACCAGGGCACACACTTCGGGAACCACTGGTTGTAGGGCCTGGCATGCTTTCGTGGCATCACTTGTTGGTTCCATTCATTTCTTCTAGCGTCGTCCAAAATGTTATGACAGGTGATAATTTGGCATTTGCTCACGAATTTCTTCAAAGGGCCTGACTTTTTCTTCTCCAGATCAATGGGTAATGTCATGCAGCAATTCGTAGTAAGTGTCATCAATGCCCTCATGACACTATCTGATCGTCGTCAGCTGTCTCTGTTTTTATAAATGAATAGGCATGTTTGGGAAAGGATATAGCGTAATTATTGAAGTATTGAGGTAAGACTTGGTGAGTCCCAGGAACTAGAAGGGAGTGAGAGATCCATTCTCAATGGGATTTCATCTTCCCTGGTCACACACAGGGTTGTGGCTTTTGCAACTGCTGGAAACATCAGCTTGCTGGGACCCTGGGGCAAAATCCTGCACTGGACTTCCTATGGCACCAAACCTGCCCCCGATGGTGCATTGAGCACTACCACTGTCACCAGTGCTGAGGGATTCAAGAGTCAACCCAGTTAGGGGGGCTTTGGTGGGCATGGGACCTAGACCAATACCCAAACTGACCTCCCCAATTCCACTCTTTCCTGAATACAACATGCTATCTTGAAAATCAAGGTGTATTTAAATGCACACCACCTTCTGATGAAATGTCTGCATTGCTTCTTACCATATTTTAAATCAGCAAGCATCATTCATGCCTTTGTAGTCTCTAAAACTGTATTGTTTTGTACATGGGGATGGCCTTAAAATATATTTGGATACTTCCATTGTGCACAACACAGCCACTTGCTTTGTGAAACATGTGGACTGCTTGTAGTATATTATCCTGGGAGTCAGTGGCAGTGCATGCATTTGCACCGCCTGAATACACCACCTACTGCCGCCTCTGTTCATGCACATCCACACACACCCCTCCAAACAGATACGAAGTTGGGCAGGGGGCAGGGGGCCCCTGGCAGCGCTGTTGGGCTCCTGGCAGCAGGTGCACGGGCGGGTGTCAAAGCATGCGGTGGCCCGGCAATTCGGGCCGTTTTGTTGGTGGGAGCGGGCAGCAGCAGCAACGGGGTTGGCCCTCCCATCCGCCCTGCGCCTCTGTGTGATGAAAATGGTATCGACGTCACTTCCTGCGCAGGGGGGGCGGTCAGAGCACCGCCACTGCCTCCAAATCGCCTTTCCCTGCCTACTGCATGCTTTGTAAGCTGACTGGGGGGGGGGAGCTCAACCTAAGGCTGATCTACACGACAGCGTCGCGGAGCGTTTTTGTAATCCGGCGGAGCCGCCGGACCTCCGCCCCACTGCCGCGTACTCCAAGTCGAGTGCTCTATTTTTTTAGGGGGCGTACGGCAGAGCTTGGAGGTGGCTCGCGGAGCTGCTGCAGCCTACCAATCACAGAGAGGGGGGGGAAGAGTTTAACCAATCACAACTGCGCTTTCTTAGGAAGGCGGGACAACATGAGGGGTAACAGGCTTGAAGACACTCCCCCCGCTTCCAGCGCGGAGGCGCCAGGCAGAGGCAACGGCGGAGCCGCGACGCTGTCGTGTAGATCAGCCTTTAAGGTAACTAAGAGGGAGATATATTGATTTATAAAGTGATGAATAGCATGGAGAATGTAGATAGGCATTTTCTTTCTTGTAGTATGTAATGAGTAGTTGTGGAATTGACTACTGAAAGATGTGTTGGTGGCTTTAAAAATGGAGCAGAAAGGTTTTGGGGCGATAGGTCTATACAGTCTGTCAGTCATGAGAACTAAATAAAACTCTGCATCCAGAGGCAGCATATCTCTGAGTAACAGTCATTTGGGACTAACAGCAGAGGTCTGTGATCTTCATGACTTGCTTGTGAGTTTCCAGAGTAATCTGGCTGGCCATTTTTGGAAACGTTGATTTCACCTAGCCAGGCAGTTCTTGTTTTCTTGTTCTTTGTTGGCCAGCAGTAAAGCCAGCAAGGAATTAACTTAATTGACTGTGTCTTGTTTATTTGATACTTTCCACCTATTTTAAAATGCATAAATGACTCTGAATTTTTGGGGTGGGGTAGGAAACAAGCATAAATAAATAAAGTTAAATAACGTTACAGCCCTGTGCACACTTACCTTGAAGTAATCCTGACTGAACATAGTGGGACTTGTGAGTAACCAAGCATAAGTTTGTACTGTAAGGCAAGTATAAATAGGTATCTCAGCCTGTGTAATGGGTGGGGGGAAGCATATTCTTCCCCTGCTTATCTCTACTTTCATTGCCTTCCCCTTCCTTGGTTGTTTCCCCAGGGTTGATTTCTAGATTATCGGCTTCTCAGGATTCTCCTGTTCTCCATGTAAAACTCCACGCATGTTAATGGTGCCATAGAAATAATTAATAGTAGTATTTTTTTAAAAGATCCAAAACTAATATATTGTAAATCCCGTGTTGAATGAATATTGAACATAGTTACATATATATCATAGTTGATATAGTCATATCAGTGATTGTTTACTGCTTTACAGTAAATTGTATCAAGTGATGTTAGGTTACAGAAGTTACTCAATGTTTCTGACAAGCTCTGATTTCTTTTGGTTTATGCTAGAAGTTACATGGGAAGACCAGCAGAAAAAAATGAATGATACAATAACTGATGACAAATCATTGCCGAAAAAGAAACAACATGCTCAGCCAGGTTTGTCAGGGTTTGGAAAACCACCTGAAAGCATGAGACCCTAAAGTTCTTACATTTCATGCTTTTGTAAACGAATGTGTGCTTAATGTCCCTTATTTTATTTCACTTTGTTATTTTTTTAGTATGTAGAAATTATTTAGATTAGTCATGTGGCACAGTTTTTTTTTTTTTTAGAGTAGCAAAAATAGAGCCACTTGTGTTAGAATGCACATTAATAAGATAAATTGCCTGGCTTAAATTAGTATTGACCTTGTTTTTTTTAAAATGCTCAGTTTTGTCATTATCTCTTTAGCTGGCATAAGTCCAAGGAGAGTCAGGGGCAGGGCCAAGAAGGAAAGATAGACTCTCAGCATGAGCTAATACCACAGTAATCTTCCCCTTCCCACCCCAACCCTGATCCTCCCCCACTGCCGACCTACCTGCTCCAGCAGAGGTTTTTCAGCCCACCACTTCCAATATGGGGCTTACTGGCTCCTGCGCCATCAGAAGCAAGTTGCAGAACGTCTGCAGCACCAGCAATCCTGGCTTTACACTTGTGAATCATGAGATCTGCCAGCATAGGATTGGGCCGTCAGGGTGGTAGTGATCACCTATAAAGCCCTTCATGGCCTGGTTGCTGAATACTTGGAGTGTCTTTCTTCATATATCTTCCCCTATTTGGAGGGCATCATGCTTAAAATATCCTTATTTCACACTTTAAGATTTAGGACAGTGCATAACAGGGCCTACTCAGTTGTGCTTGTGATGCTGTGAATCATTTCCTTGTGAAGCACAGCAAAGCCCAAGGTTAAATATTTTTAGGACAGTTTTGTTTTTACTCAAAGTGGAGTTTAAGAGCCCAACCCTGCCTATCTTTAGGCCGGTGGAGCGTGTGCTTCGCCAGCCTTCGGTATCATGAAAGTGCCGTAAAGCACTTTCGCTGCACCAAATGTGAATAAGCGGTGCTGGCGCGGAGGTCGGCACCGCTTACTGTGCCGTCCTCCAGGACCTGCGCTGCTGAACACAGGTAAGTCCTGCGCCAGTCAGCAGGAGGGTTTGGGGAGAGCGGGCCAGGGTGGCAGAGGAGGGGCAATTGGCTGGCCCTGGAGGGGGGGCGAGGATATCGACTGTGCACTCCACCATATTCCAGTCTCCTTCCCAGGCCGGGCCGGGCTGGCCTTACATGGCCTCCCCAGACGTACACCAGCTAAAGAGCTGGCGCGCATCCAAGAAGGCCCATTGGGACCTCCAGGGCTTACACCGGGGGAAGGGGACAAACGTTCCCTTCCCCCGAGGTGAGCCCCAGCCACAGGCCGCATTGTGCCTAGGATGCAGCTGCTGGCCATTTTTGCCACATTTTAGACAGAATTGGGCTATAAGTTAGCTCTGTTTTAGTAAGAGAATATGCCACAGTTAGAAATTGTTTATTGTTGTTGATTGTCACTATGAGCCAAATTCCAGTAGCAACATGTCCTTTCTTCTGAATGAACACTGAATAGAGTAACCAGTCTGTTAAAAATATTCACCTGCCACATGTAGCTTTGCGGCAGGTAAATATTTGGCCTTACTGTATATGAAGGTTTCTAGGAACTCACAGTATTGGATAATTTATGCTGACTTCCACAGGGGGAGTAGAAACCCTTCAAAACAATATATTGCCTTAGTGGAGACTTAAACATGTAGATTGTAAGGTAGAATATTGGACTCATTTTCTGTGTCGGCTTGTCTGGTATTAATTGCTTGTATGTTAAATTGGATATATGAAGCGTATGAGTGATGAAAACATAATCTTCTGTGGTAACCTGGTTGAGGTCAATTAAAATGCCAGTTTTCACTTATCTTGTATTGCAACCTTGACTTCAATAATAATTTCCATTCATATACCATATGTATTTAGTTAGTATTCATTGTAGTTGGGCATTCTCGAAAGCCATAGCTTTGTTTTGACTTCCAGATAGTGTGGGTTTTCCCCCTGCATTTCTGCTACGTAACATTGGTTGAATTACAACATAAAACACTAGAACAGGTCTTAAACTATTTAATAACATTAAATATAGAAATTTTTCAATGTTAATTTTTAACTTTATCCCAACATTTTTAGGTAAGCTGATATTCCTGGACCAAATGGAATTTGCTAGTAACAATGTCTCTTCCCCCTTGCCCCCCCCCTTAAGCCGTACTGGTTGATCAGCTATAATATTACTTTCTCTCCAGATTTTACACTAACCTTGTTTGTCTTATTCTTTCTGGTTCAGATGAATATTTTATTCCTTTCAGTGTTTGCTGTGATTTCTTTTTCCTTTTGACTGACTATGTACTACAAGTTTCTTTCTCAAACAATTGTGGCCCCTTCCCTCAGTGTCAGTTTTTTACCTTCTGAGTACATCCACTCACGTCCATCTTCTTTGTCTCTGTCTGTCTATTACACGATGTGATCACAGAAGAAGTGGACTCATCAAGGAGAAGAAACCCAGGTCTGTCTTCTGTATTCTGTTTTCCTTCTAACTTGTCCTGTGATTTTTGTCACATGCATTTCTTACATTTCTCTCTTATATGCTTACATACTGTATGTACACTTCTTTCATTCTTTCTTTTTTATTTTGTCATCATTACAAAGGATGTAATCAGACTTATTATTTATTAATTGTTTTCGACAGGGTACAAAATATACATAATATTAAAGCAGCAGTCTTAATGGAACAATATGCTTTCATTGCTATTTATCTGAGAGTGATCTACTTTCTGTGCATTAATATTCTAAGTCTCTAGTAGGTTAATATTACCTGCTGGTGGTTGCCTATACTCTGGTTTATCATCATATTAAAAATTATACAGGTAAAAGAAATTCATAGACTTTAGTTTATTTTTCTTGTTATAAAAGGATGTTCTGTGGAAGCTGAAGAAATCTATGCCATTCCATTCCATGCAGATGACACTTGCATTTTTGTCAGCCCTGATGTGAGATGGCAATGTGTAACTAGATTGCATTGGTTTTTTGTAACTAATAAGAGAAAGAATTTCAGTATAAAATAATAAACTAGGATAATGATAAGCAGTTAGACAGTGTTGTTTCTTGTGGTTAGTAATACTTATGGAATCCAGAACTCTTATCCAGATGGAGGAAAGGAAAAGTGTTTTGTAAAGGGTTTTGACACCATCATCCCCGACACTCAAGATAATGGGCAACAAAAAATAGATTTCATGTAATGAATTAATGCAGATGATTGAACATCATCTATCTAATACTGGAGTATATGCGCTGGATAGATTGCCTTCTCCAGTATTGACACCTACTTCATTTCTTCATTGTCTTTCTTTGTAGATCACGCTGAATAAGTTGTTTGTTGTTTTAATTTTCACAATGCTGCCCCCCCATTGTTCCTTCAGAAACCTCACAAGTGTGTATTCCAGGGTTAAATGTATCATAATAGAAGGCCTGTGAAATTGTTAATACTGAAAGATAGTGGTCCAATTCAGATATAAAGACTAAACCATAGCTTGACTGTAATCAGTAGGCTTCATACTTTCTGTTCCCACCACTCCCCCCTCCCTTTGAGTGCTCTAAATCCAACAGTTCCTGATTTAGGTAAACCATTGTTTCAGGGCATTGGAATCAAGCAAGCTAGTTTGACTCCAAAAAAGAATTAGAAATTACAGTTTGAACTCAGTTTCCAGTTCTGGTTGGGAAGCAAACTATGTAGGTAGGGGAGCATGCAAGGCCAAAGCATGGTGCCAACAGACAAACCGTGACTTGGCCATGAACCAGCCAGTGATTAGTTCTACCCAGTGAGTGCCAGGGCTGAGCAATGATTTGTATCTGTGTTCATCACATCCAGGGACAACAATAAACTCAGAGCCCAATTCTATTCTTTCCACCACCACCACCCCCGCCAATGCAGCAGCGCCAAAATGGCAGCTGCTGCATCCTGTGCAGGGGGGTGGGACCAGGAGGCTTCTGCAGGGAAGGGGGATGTTTAATCCCCTTACCGCTGTGTAGGCCTCATGGCCCGCAATGGGTCTCCATGGACCTACGCTAGCAATTTTGCTAGCGTAAGTCCGAGAAGAAAAAAGTGGGAGGCAGGCTGCAGGGAAGGGGGATAGGATTCGGCGCGGGCCTTTCAAGATGGATCCTCCCCCTCTTGTGTCCTCCCCACCCCCATTACGTCCCCTCCCCGCCCAGTTTCTCCCTCTCCCCTCCCCCATTTCACCCTCCCCCGCCTTCCCACCAGCTTACCTTTCCCAGCACATGTCTGGACATCCTCCGGCTTGGCTGGGAAGGCAGAAGCATTCCCGCTAGTCATCAGCACACTGTCAGGGAGGCTTTTGTGACCAGCGCTGACTGCTTTATAGCAGCCAGCGTGGGAGGTGCGCCGCCATTGGGCGGCATGCTTAGGATTGGGCTGCCACTTACATAGTTTACATATTCACTTACACACACACACACACACACACACACACACACACACACACACACACACACACTCCTTTATAATGTGACCTATGTATACAAATCCTCCACAGCTAGATCTGCTGTCAAATAAAACCATAGTAATTAGGCCACAGACCCCCCAATCAAGAGTGAACTTAGTTCATTTGTTTGACTATAGAAACCATTTGTGTTTTGATCTTTGCAAATTTGATCTTTGTCTTAGAGCTCGCTTTATCCCACTGATTTCACTATTTTTATTAATAATTTTAATCTAATCCATTTACTGATTGAAGTATATTCGGTTGCGAATTTATGTTTCAATTACTAGTTGGCAGGCAATTTGTATATCAGTAGGGTAGCATACATTTTACACAGCAGTCAGGAAGGAAAGTTATATCATCTTTGTCTTTGAAACATAGCAGTTGATAGCAGGGACCAGCACTGACCCCGCCCCCAACATTTAGGATGCTGTATCTGTTCACATTGCTTCTATAAAATTACAGTTTGGGGTCTAATAACGCCTGTTTTACATATTTATTTGCTGGTGAGGTACCTAAGGATCAAGCCAGGATGAATAATGTTAGATACAGTTGGAGAATACTTTAGCATTCAACAATTAAGCATTTTGCCCATGTTCAGTTATAAATAACAGCATCATTCTGAAAGTTGTCATGAAGCATAAGCCTCTACTGTATGTAAATACTGATTTACTGCAGGTTATTCACCAGCATCATGCTTAATGACCTCATTAGCTGAATTCTATCAGGAAACAGAGACTGTCTTAGGTTGTACAGGCATCCCCTCGTATCCGCGGTTTCACTTTTCTGTGGTTCTCAATGCCCCCCACACCCATTACCTTCCTTTGTGTTGGTAGCGGTGGTGCCAAGCAAGTGTGTGTCTTGCTTTAACAAAATGCTATAAACATTAATAGGAAGCAGGAAGCTTCCTGGTCAGGTTTAGAACTACATATCCCATCCTGCTTCCTGCTTCCTATTAACATTCTGTGTGCTGCTTATAGCGTAAAGCAAGACACATGCTTGCTTGGTGCCACCACTGCCAACACAAAGGAAGGTATGGGTGCAGGGGCTATGGAGATAGGTTTCACTCTTTTCCTCTGTTTCAGCTGAGATGAGAGCAGGAACCTATCTGCCACGGATATCGAGGGATGCCTGTATATGCAGACTTCATTCTGTCAGTTCATAATGTTTGAATGCTTGATGGGTGACCTACTCCACAATCCTGAGAACTGTCATTCATGCCTGTATAGTGTACACTGAATGAGGTTGTGGCTGATGGAAAAAATAGTCATACTCCTATTAGACACACGGCTTTATCATACATATGTGTGTATAGGGCTAGGGATTGCACACTGTATATTGTATATTGAGTAGTGGTGTCACAGGAGAGAAGGGAAATATTATTGATAGACAGACCTCCTGACACTTGAGGTGGCATGCCAAATGCTGCCCCCCTTACCTGATGATGTGCCAACCTCTGCTCCTCCCATTCTCCAATGCTGTAGCTCAGCACTCTCCTCCTTCACGATTCCTCTACCTCTCTGTCCCCCTTTTTCAATCCAGTGAGTAGAAGGAGAAAGAGGAGCAGTGGAGGCACGTAGGTAGAGGATGCCTCTGTCAATTGACTGCTTCAGTTGACCTCATGGATGGACCGGTCCTGGGAGACATAGTAGTGATTCCATAGAAATATGTAAGGTTTAGAAATTCTATAGAAATATGTAAGGCAAGATTTCGTGAGAACCAAGATGGCTGACAGGAAAAAGGTAAGTATTAAAACCTTTTAAAAGCGACGGTGGTGGGGGCAGCGAGGGCTTCATCGGGCCTGGAAAGCCTGGGACGGGTCTGGAGCCCAGAACTGTCTTGGGGTTTCCGGAATGGATGGCAAGCCTATATATACAGGTTCTGGCAGATATGTCCAATCAGACTTGAACTCTTTCCACTTGCTGCTCTTTCCTGGCTTTTGGGGCCAATCCTAACTGGTCCAGGCGGCAGTGGAACAGACGTTCCACTGGGGCTGACTGCTGTAAAGCAGTCAGCACCAGCCGTAAAAGGCACTCCAGCAGTGCGCGAACATGCGTGCTGCTGGAGCACCAGCAGGAAGTCCGGAGCCTTCCCATGTACTCCAGAGGAACCGGATGACAGAGGTTAGGTGGCAGGGAAGGCAGGACAGGGTGGAGGGAGGGTGGAATGGGGCAGGGGATAGGCGGACCAGGTCTGGAGAGGGGGTGGGTTCGGTGGCAGCAGGTGCTGCTGAAGCCTAACCCCCTTTGCCAGTGATTTCACTAATACAGGTCCAAGTAGACCCCTCACACACCACAGAGGCTTACCCAGAGGATATCTCCGCAACTGCCCCCCCCCCCCGCCACAGGATGCAGCGGTAGCCATTTCGGCACCACTGCATCAGCGAGGGAGAAGAATAGGATTGGGCTGTTTGTCTCTAGGTTGTCACATTTCAGTTGTTTTGTTGCCCCAGTCCTTTGTTTTGTTGCCTCCAATAGCTCAAAAGCAAGCTACTAAATAAGCAATAATCCAAGCACCACACCTTACTAGGTAAACAGTTTTCCTCATTATCCTCTGCTCACTATATTTCTGTTTAAAATCAGTTTGTCAAACTACTTTAGAAGGCTATTTCTATTAGTCAGTCAGTCAGAATCCTTTATTGGCATATCCACCAACATACAAGTCAAGAAAAATCAAAAGCCACAATCTTAACATATCCACAAGCAACTAAGAAATTAATCAAATTTCCACCTACGTAACTCCATCGCCTCTTGCAGGAAGGCTACCACCCGTTTAACATTCTCCACTGAGGACATTCCAATATAGTGTTTCAGTCCCCAATCCATAGGGGAATACCAAATAGTAATTGTGGGACCACTTTGGCGTTAAAGATCTTGAGCAGCAGGTACGTATTGATTTCCTTTCACAAAGAAGAATCGGACAATAGCTTGGGAAGTAACGTTAGTTGAGAATGCCATCCTTCGCTGAATAGCCCAAAACGTATTATAATGTAAATATATACCCAGATATTTAAAAGACTTTACTTGCTCTATCCTGTTGCCACTGAATTCCCAGCTATAGGGTCTCCATCTTTCCATAAAAACAAGAACTTTGACTTTTCAAAATTCAGCTGGAGTTTATTAGCTGTCAAATACCCAAGACTCCTGTGAAGCAAACTTTTAGGCCCAATTGCGTACAGGATATTATTACAGTATCATACAGCAAGAGTGAAATATGGGTAGGCACAAATTTGGGACTATGTCTATTTAAGGTAAAGGTAAAGGTGACCCCTGACAATTAAGTCCAGTCGTGTCCGACTCTAGGGTGTGGTGCTCATCCCCATTTCAAAGCCGAAGAGCCAGCGTTGTCCGAAGACACCTCCGTGGTCATGTGGCCGGCATGACTCTCCTTGCCACAGCGCGTAGCATGCAGCCGGAACACGGAGCGCTGTTTACCTTCCCACAAGCGGTACCTATTTATCTACTTGCATTAACATGCTTCGGAACTGCTAGGTTGGCAGGAGCTGGCCAAGCAACGAGAGCTCACCCCGTCGCGGATTCGAAATGCCGACCTTTCGATCGACAGCTCATGGTTCAGCGGTTTAACCCACTGCACCACCCGCTGGCCTTGTGCCACCCGCTGTCCATTTACTTCTGCCAAAAAGGGGGCTAAATCATTGGCAGCGCAATCCTGACTAAGGATCCGACCGGCAGCCCAGGGCCACCTGCCAGATCCTGAGCCCAGGCTGCCCGTCATCCGGTGGGCCAGAGGTCTACTTGGGGAAGGGGATGCTCGTCCCCTTCCCCGGGTGTAAACCGGGGCCGGCCCTATTGGAGTAGAGGAGGCCGTGTAACGGCGTAGCCAGCCCGGCGGGGACGGGGATATGACAGAAGCATCCCCTAACCCCCTCCCGGGCCGGCTAGGCCAATGGCCCCCCTCCCTCACCTGCCGAAACGCCCCCGAGCTCGCCAGATCCATACCTACCTTCTCCGGCAGCTGCCAGGGCGTTCTAGTGATGGAGCGAGGGAGGACAGCCTCTGCGCTGGCCTCCCTTGCTCCCGAGTAGTCGTGAACTTGCTTTAAGGCACGTTTGCAACATGTTAGAATGGCGGAGGGCATGCTCCGCCATTCTAATGTTCCACAGGATTAGCTGTCAGGATTAGCCCTGAGAAACAGAGTAAACAGGGTAGGTGCTAAAACACAGCCTTTGTTGGTATAAATTTTTGTTGTTAATTTCCCTAGGTGTGAGCATTTTATTTGACAGGTAGTATTTTGATGCAATCTCCTAATAAAAAATAAAAGCCTTTTATCAATCTGCAGCTGAGCCAACTTATGAGTATATCCCTATCCACAGAGTCAAAGGCCCCTTTTAAATCTAAGAGGGCCATAAATAATTTAAGCTTGGCCTTCTTGGTACATATTTATCGATAAGACAAGACAGGATAATACAATGGTCTAGGGTAGATTTACTCTGCTGGAACCCCACTTGTTCGGGCCCCTGGATCTTCTGACTTGTCAACCAGAGGGTGAGCTTGGCTAAAAGGTGTTTACCATAAAGCAGTGGTTCTTAACCTTGTTGGAGGTACTGAACCCCACCAGTTTCATATGCGCATTCACTGAACCCTTCTTAATTTGAAAAATAAAATATGATTTTTTCAAATTCAAAACATAGGTATATATTTTTAGGTATATATACATAGGTATATTTTTATAGGTGCA
This sequence comes from Plestiodon gilberti rubricaudatus, assembly GCA_026170595.1. Classification (NCBI taxonomy): domain Eukaryota; kingdom Metazoa; phylum Chordata; class Lepidosauria; order Squamata; family Scincidae; genus Plestiodon; species Plestiodon gilberti. The sequence continues at coordinate 21,907,668 of JANXHW010000004.1, read as the reverse complement.
CAAAATGAACAAAACCATTAAAGAACAAAACCATTAAGAACAAATATAAAACATGATTTTCACACAAAAACAAAAACATAATAATGAATATTTACTCATTGCAAATCAGTCTGACTTCTGCTGTTGCCTTTCAGAGACCAGTTTAGAAATGCGTGGCTTTACCTTGGCAAGTGCCACTCTCATGTCATGTCACACCCCTGCAGCCACTCAGAGAAAAAGCCTGTCACTCAATAAACCTTCAGTTTTCTTACTCATTACAGACCTCATAAAGGAGATTATACAGAATGCAGAAAACTAATTGCTATCTAATTGCCGAGGGCGGACGCTCCGAGGCCTCCTCCAAGGCGTCGCTGGAGTGCGACGGGAAGGGCGGACCGCCTGGGGGCAACGCGCGCAATGGGTGATGCGTGTCGCGCGCAGGCGGGGTCCGCCCTTCCCGTCGCACTCCAGCGACGCCTCGGAGGAGGCCTCGGAGCGTCCGCCCTCGGCGGAGCTCCAAGGCCTTCTGAGGGAAGCCCCATGCGCAACGTCTTATTTATAAGCTTTAGCGCATGCGCAGTACGTTTCTGAGGGCAGAAACGTACTGCGCATGCGCTAAAGCTTATAAATAAGACGTTGCGCATGGGGCTTCCCTCAGAAGGCCTTGGAGCTCTGCCGAGGGCGGACGCTCCGAGGCCTTCTCCTGCCCAGCTCCGGAGCCGGCGGCAGCGGAGGCTCCGCTGCTGCCGGCTCCGGAGACATCCTCGTCGGGCGGCACGGGGGGTAATTAGGGTGGCGCGCGCACGCCCTTGGGAGTCAGTCTCGCGGGTTCGGCGGAGGACTACTCCGCCGAACCCTCGAGACTGACTCACCGAACCCCTGGGGTTCGATCGAACCCCGGTTAAGAACCAGTGCCATAAAGTTTAATATGATAGAAATCATAGCCAATGATAGAAAGTAACCAATGATAGAAAGTAAAATAGTTGGTCTGTAATTTGATGCCGCATCAGTGTCTACCATAGTAAACAGGGCCACCTAGCAACCAGTCAAGATCTGCTAGAAGGCTATTGACATCCACTTAACTTGAGTAACATGGAAACTTAACAATCTGTGTGATTTTTTTTAAACTACTTTCATTCTGTGCAATGCTTGACCAGTGGAACCAGGGGCGTTGCTGGAGCATGGCGGGGGGGCGGGGCGCCCCCAGGTGACGCGCGCACCCCCTCCGTGACGCGCGACACACTTCGGACGCTCCGAGGCCGGCCCGGCCGTCGGCGCTCCAGGGCCTTCTGAAAGAAGGCCCAGGCAGCGTGTCCATCCGGGTATTTTCCGGATTTTCGCGCATGCGCAGACCCGTTTTGAGGGCAAAAGCCTTCTTCGGCGCTCCCAGGCAGCGTGTCCATCCGGGTATTTTCCGGATTTTCGCGCATGCGCAGACCTGTTTTGAGGGCTTTTTGCCCTCAAAACGGGTATGCGCATGCGCGAAAATCCGGAAAATACCCGGATGGACACGCTGCCTGGGCCTTCTTTCAGAAGGCCCTGGAGCGCCGACGGGGTCGGACGCTCCGAGGCCAGCTCCCGGGCCGGCCTCAGAGCGTCCGGAGGGCGACACCAGGGGGGGGGCCGGGTCCCCCTCGCACCTAGATATCGTAGCGTCACTAGGGTGACGCACGCCCCCTGCCCCAGGGTGACGCGCGTCCTAGTGACGCTACTGAGCGGAACTATCATTCCGTTGGCGCCAGGTGTTGTAAATGTGCCATAAGTCATGTTTTTAACACCTGGAGAGTAAGCGACGGTGGTGCAGGACGGCGCTGCTTATCAATGTGTCACACAGGGCTACTGCCCTTAGCAGGCACTCGATCTATAAATGGTTTTCATCCAAACAAAATGGCATTCTAAAAGGAGATTTAAGCCACATATTTATAAGCATCTGTCAAAAGACATTTCAGATCTTAATTTAACCTCATAACAATGATCCAACATCAAAAGCAGCAGTAGACAAGCACTTCCTGCCCAGATTTTAGCATGCGGACACCACAGTAGAAATCCATGGAAAAATATTAAAGAAAACCCTTTTTTTCTGATAGGAATCAGATTCAGAAATACTTTAAAAGCTACTGTACTTAGACAGATATTCAGAGGTCCTTGTAAACCGATGTAAGACTGGTGATTGCGACAACTGCTACATAAACAGTACTTTTTAAAAGGTGCTTAAAAAGAAACATCATCAAACCTTTATCATCATCATTGCAGTAGTAGAAAATCATTAATGTCTATGGAACTAGAAGAGTTTCCTAGTCCTTTGCATTTCCTCAATTAGTTATAGCATCTGCCCTGTAAATCAAGTCTCAAATAAAATTGGATTAAAAGGAAAATATCTTCTGTGGCTGCTTAGAAAACATGAAGAAAAAATGTCCTATAATTTATTTTTTAAGTTTCTCTCTAACTCTGTGTTTCTTATACAAAAACAAAATACAAAATGAATGTAGGTGTTACACAAACCCTTAAACTACTACTACTACTACTACTACTACTACTACTACTACTACTACTACTACTACTACTCAAAGGGCCCAGGGTTGTTTGTACTCAGACTGTGCTGTGCATCTTATCAAGATGGAAATGAAACTATTGTTACATAAAATGTATTTTTGGAATATTATGATAGAACCTGTACTTTGAAAAATTGCATATGCACGTTGCTTTATGTATTCCTGCCTCCCAAAACTTAGAGCATGATGTTGCAAACAGAAGTATGAAAATACATTGAGTCTTGTTTATCGTATGCATCACAATGATTAAGGGGTTCTACATCAACATTACAAATTCCAAGATGCTGTGCACCATGACAACAAATATGTTTATGAATTTACTGAAGTCAGGTGCAGATCCAAAATTTCTAGAGCAAATCGCTTTAGACGAGTAAATCTTAGAATAAAGCTCCCCAGAATAGTCAGAAAAGAATACCGTAGATACTTGTCTAATAGTCAATCTCGTAGATATGTCGACGGCATGTTTTAAACCAAAAATCACGGAATTTGCTATGGCCTGTGGATAAGTAGAGTGTAAAACTTGGGGATCGTCATAGTTGTTACCTAAGAACTCTACAGATGAATTTATTGAATTCTTGCCGCCCAGGTAACCTAAAAGGGGCTCCACCCCTGCTTCATTCCTTCCCCTCACCACCCGTTCACCTGTCGTACCCCTGCCGGGTGCACAGGTCCCTTTTGGCTCTGCCCGACTCTGCATTGCATTGCCAGAGCGATGGGCACAGTCTCTTTCGTTACCTGTCATCAGGGGTTGCAGTGGCACTGCCAGCCTGCTCAGCAGCCGCCCAAGCAAGCCTTGCGCTGTGCCGGAGACAGGTGGGTCCGGCGCGGTCGGCCTGTGTCCATTGTCCCATAGATAAGTCAACCCAGGTTTTCTGAACACATTTTAAAATGAAAAATTCTAGACTTATACACAAGTATCTTCAGTAGTTTATTCTTGCCTTGAAATCCTTTCCAAGTTCATGGTTTGTTAAACCATGTGAAGGGAGAGAGCCCTCATCCCACTGCTCTGTTTACTATCCTATTATATCATTTATTTCATGTTGCAAACTTTGGCCAAGAGGCATAAACATGTCTCATCTTCAGACCTTAGTACTCATCCTAGGATGCCTTGGACTTTATTTTTATGAAGTTTTTACATTCTAAAAATTGGGAAAGTACCCAAGGATTTTGAGCACTCTGTCAATCACAGCACAATCCAGCTGAAATGTCCGGCAGCAGAGTGTGCGCTCTGCCGCCAGAAGCCATCGTGAACGTGCCGTAAAGCACGTTTGCAACGACTCGTGATTAAGGGCCACCGACACGAGGTTGGCAGCCCTTACTCTGCCGCCAGATCGCCCATAATTATCACCCATAATCTTCCACCGGATCGCCGGATAATTAGGGATTATCTCTCACACAGCTGATTCATTGTAGCAGCTTGAATACAAAGCTTTTCTCCACCCTTATGTAGCGGGCTGACAGCTTATGCTAGCTAATATCTCCCCGATACATGAGGGCTATGCTTGATAATGCTCGTGACAGACGAGCGAAACGTCGCAGTGTTTATTTGATGGTTTTAATTTTTAACGGTGTTATTTTAGGTGTTAACGTGTGTGTGTGTGTGTGTGTGTATTTAATATTCTATATTTTAAACTACAATCTTCAAGTTGCACTTAGTCTCTTCGTTTTTATTGATACCATTTTAAAACTTTTTTGTGCCATGGCTCTACACCCGTTTTTTCCAGTAAATTCAAGAACAAAGAAATACTTGTACAGAAATAATCTGGGAAAATAAAGGAAGCTTGCATTCTGTCTCCCAGGCTTTGCAAAGGCATAAAAGATATAAAATATAAGATAGTCGCTCTTATTACTTATAATTGCTCCTCCACAAATAACAGGGGACTCTATGGGGAAAGTCATCTGAGTTTGTCCGTTTGTTTAGACCTCTGTGCTTTGTGTCCCGTTTCCAAAGAAAATGATATTATTCTTTCTTGAGGACTCTAATTTCCCTCACCAATGTTCCAGTCTAGATCACAACCCCCCTGTGTACTATTTACAGTAGGAAAAAATATACACTGAAAACTAATGACAGCTTCTTCTTCATAGTCTCTGTGCAGTCTTTCGAAGCGGAGTCCTGCATGCAGGTGGCCAGTGGCGTCACTAGGACGCGCGACACCCCAAGGCGGGATGACGCGCGTCACCCATGACGCCCCCGAGTTTCGCCCCCGATTTTTTGGGGTGACGCCCCCGCCCCTTCGCGTCGCCCTCCGGACGCTCCGAGGCCGGCCCAGGAGCCGACCTCGGAGCGTCCGGAACGGCCGGCGCTCCAGAGCCTTCTGAAGGCCCAAGCGTCAATCCGGGTATTTTTAGTGTTTTCGCGCATGCGCAGACCGTTTTCGTTTCTGCGCATGCGCGAAAACACTAAAAATACCCGGATTGACGCTTGGGTCTTCAGAAGGCCCTGGAGCGCCGGCCGTTCCGGACGCTCCGAGGCTGGCTCCCGGGCCGGCCTCGGAGCGTCCGGAGGGCGACGGAGGTGGCGGGCGCGCGGGGGGGCGCGTCACCCCTTTGCGCGCGTCACCCGTAGCGACCCGCTACCCCCGCTTCGCGGGAGTGACGCCAGTGCAGGTGGCTGACCTCAGATGTTTCCAGAGCTTTGTCAAGCATTTTACCCCTGCTCTTGAATGGGAGAAACCCCATGCACACCATTGTGACTTCAGGGCAGGAAAACCATGTAATCTCTCAGTTCCTTTTTGACATTTGTCCTTTGTTCTCATTATCTTCAGTTGACAAAACAGAAAAATAGACAACTTTTACCTCAGCCTCTTTAATATTAGTTGTTGTTAGCTCATGCAAAAAAATGGTTAGTTTGTTAGTACTTTTCCATTCTGCTATGTGACAAGCCAGGATCATATGAAAAGTGTAGCCATTGTGGGGCTAAGCCCCCTTCCACCGATAGGAAAAACTCCTGTCTCCTCTGCCCAGGAGAGACCCAAATCTAGGGACATGTGCACCCAGTGCTCAAAACAGATGACGAAAAACCAGAAGGTCTACCTGAAGTTAGTGTAGGAGCCAGCTTTCACTGTCCCCACAGCAGTAATGGCTCCACCATTGACTTTGCCCTCTTCACGATCACAGACAGTGGATTCCTCCAAGCAGATGCTGAAGACGGCACGTAAACTCTCATCAGAGATCAGTTCTGATTGAGAGGATACCCATAAAGGGCACACCAAACACCATAAGTCCCACTCTGGCTGGGTGGTCAGAATCAACAGTCCCCCTACAAAGAAGGCAAAACATCATGGTTTGGACCTTAAGGTGGCAATTTTATACAGCATTTTCCTGGCAGTAAATCCCATTGATATAAAATGGGACTTACTTCTTGGGGCCCTCCATCAATGACACCTACCTCAGTGCCTCAGATCTTGATCCCATCACAGGCTTTAGCCCTTGATATGAATCCTGCATATGAGCATGCTGTGAAACGGTCTCAATCCTCTCAGGCAGCCCAATCCTGTGTAAGATGTGGTGTCTGGCCTAAAGCACCGACCACCACATCCTATGCCAGGGAGCATTCCAAGAGAAGGGGACAATTGTCCCCTTCCCCAGGTGGAAGCAGCCCTGAGGCCCTATGGGCCTGCTCGAATGTACACCAGCTCTTGAGCTGGCGTACATTCGAGCCCAGGGTGTAAGGCTGCACCAGGTCGGGGAAGGGCTTGGGATATTGGCGGAGCTCGCCACTGATATCCCCGTCCTCTCCCCACCCAGTGCAGCCAATGGCCGTCCTCCCTCACTGCCTGGTCTGCCCTTCACCGGCCAGTGCAGGGCTTCCCTTGCCCGGAGGGCACCGGGACAGTCCGCCAGGGGAGAGAGGGCCTCCAGCCTCTGCACTGGGGGCCCTTACTCTCTGGGTGACAAACGTGCTTTACGGCGCATTTACAAACATCCAGCGCCAGGGGAGCATGTGCTCCCCCGGCGCTTTTTTACACAGGATTGCACTGCAAGATTGATACTGAAAATGTCATTCCTGGGCTCTTCACCTGGTTCAGACATCTCACACGCTAGTCTCACTGACTCCAAGACATGAGTATATTCCTCAAAACTTTCTTTTTTCCATCTTGCTTTTTTCTCTTGAATATGTTTGGTGCCTAGATTTTTTTTTTATCTCTGGTTTTTGTATGTTCTACTTGTTATATTTTTGTTCCTGTTAGTCTTAGATATGCTGCTGCATTTTAATTTTTGATACTGTTTTATTTTGTATTGATGTTTTATGATCTTATGTTTTAACTGTTTGTATTGTAAACTGCCTTACAGCGCAATCTGACTTAACTTTTTTGCCCGTGTAACCAGTGGCCCAGCGAGAACGGGAGGCCCCAGAACGGAAAAGGGATTCAAATCCCCTCCAAAAGAGGAATTCAAAGGGGATTTGAATCCCTTTTCCATTCTGGGGCCTCCCGTTCTCTCTGGTCCGCTGGTTACAACGGCAAAAAAGTTAAGTCGGATTGTGCTGTTAGTGCCATGTATTTTAGGGTGAAAGGCAGCATATAAATCCTTTAAATGAATAGATACGATTGAGTTCAAAGCTTAAGACCAGTTTTCCACCATGGTTGCAGATCTCCACGTTGGTGGTAATACTGTAGTCCAAAGACTTATCACCATCACTCTGATTGGGACTCAGAATTCTAATGTTATTCACTATATAAATACCAATATCAGAAATACAGTATTGTTTTTGGGGGTGGAATACATCACTGCTGCTGCAGCTCTGGCCATCATTCTCACCCTCCAACATACAGGAGCCACTGTCAGCTAATGTCTCAATGTCACCTAACGAGAGCGTAGCTCAGTCACATATAATGTCCACTTCAGCATTTACTCCACAGCCTATACTGCAGTCGAACCAATATTCATACTGGTGTCACTGCCAGTTATCTTACTAGCTACCATGACTTTGATGTCAACATCAACCTTGTTGAGTGCTTTGGTTTCTTTCACCCCAGTGGTAATGTCAATGTTACCTCTTCCTCCATTTGTACCTATGGTCCCTGTTGCATGTTCATCTTTGGGCTCAGCAGGGGATGGAGAATCAGAGTTGGTTAAACCTTCAAAACCTTCATGAGATCACCAGCTGGAAGGTAGCAAGTCAGTGTCTCCAATGGAGGAACTGAAGATTTATAATGAAAATATCATTAAAATGGCATCAATTCTGGGCATGCAGTGCCAAAGGCCCATAGTGTTCTATTTATTTATTTAAAGAATTTATACTCCCCTTTCTCCCGAGGGCACTCAAGGCGGCTTACAACACAATATACATATATACACATTAAAATAATTAATTAAAACAATTTAAAATAAACAACCCCAGTGGGTCACCTGAATTTACACATGTTAAAAGTCATTTGTTAAAAGGTCAGCCCACCAAGTCAGGCATCAAAAGCTGTCCTAAATAAAAACTATAAGTGATCCTATCTATAATTTTGTCCTGATGCCTGTGACTTTACTTGTGCCTCCTGTTCTGTATAAAGGAGCTAAGGAAGCCTGGGCAAAACTATCTTGAGGACTTGAAAGAGATTGGAACAGGTTGCTTCTTCCTCTCTAGTTACCCAAAGCCAAACTCCCTTACTGTGGTGCATACGTATGCCAATAAAACGAAGATATATTCAGCTCCCACTGATTCTGAGAGTAGGAAGTTGGATGCCATGGCACAAAAATTATGTGCCACTGTTGCCATGAACATTAAGATGGCCAACTTCCTCTCATGTATGGCAAAAGTGTATCGGTACACTTTCTGGGGAAAATCTCAGTTCTGGAGCAAGTTATCAAAGGATGATTGCAATCTTGTCCAAGCCCTCCAATCTGAGATAACTAAAGCGGCCAAGGAACAAATTACCACAGTGAAACATCTAGTTTCCCAAACTTTTTGGGCCTGCGGCTTCCTTGACTGTTGGCAGCCATTGGCCGCAGCTCCCCATTACATTATGTTGATGCCTGCCAGTTTGCATTGCACTGTTAAATGTTCTTCCAAAATAACAGCTGGGCCAGTTGCTCTGAGGAGGCATGCATGGCCGTACTCTGCCCCTCTACCATGCCTTTTGTTAGCGGAGGGCTCTTTAGTTCTGCAACTGATGAGTCCTTAGAGCACATAAAGAAGATGAAGGTCACAGTGACAACCTTCAGGCTCATCACTTCTTCTGCAAGATGAAAATCTTGGATACAACTCTATGTGTTCTGAAAAGGCTTGATTTCATATTTGCACTCTTTGATAGACTGACATCTTTTGTAGGAACTCTGAAAATGTATTCAAAACATCCTAACACTTGTACCCAAAGAGATATGTGGTCTTCCTCTCTCTGGAAAACTTTGTAACTTGGTTTTGTATGTTGGGATTGGTTAACGAAGGGGAGAAATTTCAGTGGCAAATAACATTTTTAACATGTATTCATTCCCCCACTCCTGTGTGCCCCATCTCTGCTGATCATCCAGCAGTGCAAAGCCTGCATCCCATTGATTCTCTTTTTGTTTCTCCACTAAGCAGTCTTCACCTGTTTTTTCTGTTTTCAGCTGACCAAAATTATCCAATTAGTCCTTCATGGAACTAGAAGTTAACAGTCAACATTTGTAACAGATTAGCCACAAATTATTTTAATAATGCTGGGAGGAGCAGGTTATGACGGCGGAAGTGACTTCCGCTGTTGTAAAATGGATACTGACGGCGTGTGCAGCTCTGTCAGCGGCCATTCTGTGTGTGCTGCTGCAAAAGGCAGCAGTGCTTCACCTTCATTGACAGAGCCAGCCACGATCACCAGACCCAGTAAGTCAGCAGTGGGGGTGGGTTGTGGGCCGGGAGGGAGTGTGAGGACTGGGGCATAACTGGGTGGGGAGGGGCAACTGGGGTGGGAGAGGGTGGATCGGGCAGCAGTGGTGCACGCCGGATCCTATCCCGTCAGTTTTGAAGTTCCCCACCCCTTTCCCCTCCTTGGTCATACATCACAAAATATCCTCCTTGTTGGACATATACCACAAAATGTCTGAGGAGATTCATAGGCGGCCCCAGGGCTTACTTGGAAGTAAGTACAAATATTTTATATTTACCTCCCATTTGCCCTCGGGTCGTCGTCGTCGCCCACCGCTCGTGCCTTTTTGGTGCGACTGCATCAGAGCAGCTGGTGGGGGATAGTATTGGAGAAAAGTGTCTTGTGGTACTATGGGGTTCCATGAAACCTTATTCTACAATAAATGTGTTACAGCGCAATCCTACCCAGCTTCTCCAGTGGTGCAGCAGTGGTGTAGGCCAGAATGGGAGGCTTTGGAAGGGAAAGGGAATTTAAATCCCCTTTACATCCCCCTTTAAAGGGGATTGAAATCCCCTTTCCCTCCCAAAACCTCCCATTCTCCCTCCACCACTGCTGCACCACTGGAGGAATTGGGTAGGATTGCGCAGTTAGTGTTTTGGGAGCTGTATAGCTCTTTGTTGTTTTTTCTCCAATAAGTTGAATATATCCATTTTAGAAAACATTTAAGAGCAACCCTGGAAGTAAGTCTGGATCATTCAGGTTTTTCTGCTAATACAATGTGACTACATATTCTGCAAATTGCACTAAAAATACAGCATGTGTATATTTCATTCATCTGCCTTCTACAGAAAGGAAGCATAATCTAACTATGTCTGACACCTATTGTGCTGCTTTTTATGTAGACAGTGTTAATGATTCTAGAAGTGCACATATGCCCTGGGGTTTCCTCCACTGCGCCTATAGTTAGGACTCAGAAACACTAGCAATGATGTGAATACATTTGTGACAACAGAGCACTAGCATTGGTTGATAGGCTAATGTTTAAAAAAAACTTTCAGTAAATTTTATTCATGCATATTTTATTTTTAAGTCCATGATTTCTTTTTCTTTCTTTTTTTTTGCATATTCTCTCTTCCCTCCCTCTGTTTGTTTTTTTACACGTTGCAGTGCCAGAGAATGGGGATGAAGGTAGGGAAGTTTACTGAATCTTTTTGTTATTTCTGCTGTAGACGTTGCAGACTGTAGTAATATAGAAATTATTGTTCTACGTACTCTTGTTTGGAGCCATAAGGTCCTAAACACCCTTGGAAATTTCCGAACAATTGTTGGTTAAAAGACCTACCTGCCCCTACCACCTGAAACTATAACCATAATCCACTCAGCAGGTGAGGGATGTACGGAACCCCATGCAGGGAATCTCCTGCTCTCAACAAAAGTTGCACAGGCATTTAGAGTCTTACAGTGCAATCCTAACCAACTTTCCAGTGCCGGTGCCGCCACAATGTAGCCCCGAGGTAAGGGACAAATGTTCCCTCACCTTGAAGAGGCCTCCATGACTATTGGCACTGCTGCACCGGCTCTGGAAATTTGGTTAGTTGGTTAGGATTGTGCTGTTAAGTAGCCTGAGCAGCTGTATTGGAAGTCACCCTGTTCGCTTGTACGGTACAAGCGAAGTTGTACCAAGTTGTACCAAGTCTTACCCATCCCAAGACCACTGATTGCTAATTCCAATCATACCATCAAGATCTATCTTCATCTGAAATTGACACTGTAACCCTACAACTGTAACATGTGAATATACTTATCAAATTCAGACAAACGTTTCACATCATATCCTGACTTAGAATCTTGCACCTTTTTTGTTATTTTAGAATACAAATGAAAGTAATTGTGCAGATGCAGTGGACCCTCACTTTACAATAGTAGTCCATTCTGGCGACACCATTTTACTGTATTTTGAAAACATTGTAATGTAAGCCAAATAAGCATTTTTTTTTTAGTAATTCATTCCAAGACCTTGAAAGTTGAAGATCAGCCACAGAGCAAAGCTATTTTGCTCTCTAAGAGCACAATTCACCGGGACATAAGAATGGCAGAGCAATCACTCCACCGTTCCATGACGTCGTGAATGTGCAATAAAGCACGTTCGCAACGCCTTGGGAGTAAGGGAGGCCAGCACAAGGCCAGCTGTCCTCACTCCGCCGCCAGGACAACCCCACAGCCGCTGGAGGAAGGTAAGGCTCCCGGCAGCGGGGGCAGTCCGGGCGGCGAGGGAGGGAGGCCATTGGCCGAGCCGGCCCGGGAAGGGGCAGGGATGGCGCCCGCCATATCCCTGTCCCCGCTGGGCCGGCTCGGCCATTACACAGCCTCCTCTTACTTCCGCCATCTATTTAGCTGGTGGAAATCCGAGGAGGCCCATCGGGCCAGCCCCGGTTTACACCTGGGAAAGGAAACGAACATCCCCTTCCCTGAGTAGACCTCCGGGCCACAAAAACGTGGCCTGGAACAGGGATAGGATCCAGTGGACGGCCCTGGGCTATCGGCTGGATCCTTACGGTGGATTGCGCTTCCCAACATAGTTTAAAAGGTGCCTGCTATGCTCTTTAGTTGTCATGATTATCAATTTACACAGTGTTGCAATTATAAAACACAAATTACAAGGCTGTTTTTTCCCTTAATACACACAGCCATGATGTTAAAAACACTGCTACCAGCCAAGACGCTACCTAAAATGCTTGCGTTTGCATCAGCGTTCTCATCGACTATATCCTTCCCTCCATACACACAGCCACAGTATTAAAAACGCTGCTATTGACCGAGACGCTACCAAATGCTTGTATTTGCATCGCTGATTGGCTTATCTATCACCCATGAGGCCCTGTTGATGCCAATTGTGAGCCCATTGTAAAGTGAATAACGTATTGTATAATGAAACTTGTTTTACTTCAGAGAGTACTTTGTAAAGTGGTTTGATTGTCAAGTGAACCCATTGTTAAAGTGAGGGTCCACTATATTCAAGTGCACTGGGTCTATTTGTGTGTGCTGATAAAGATTAGCAATAGCCATTCTCAAAGTAGCTCTTTTTTAACAAATTGTCCTGACCTGGCACCATTTCAACCATGGTGGACATTATTTTTGTCTTCAGGATTGCTGACCCATAAACCAAAAAATGCAACGTTCGTACCATTTCCAACAGACTTGCTATTTCAAGAAGCAAGATAGGGTGTAGTACTGTAAGGCTGCAATCCTATACACACTTACCTGGGAGTAAGCCTCATTTAATTCAGTGGGACTTATGTCTGAGTAGACACGTGTAGGATTGTGCTATAAGAGTAACTAGAAGGAATGCCTTATCACTATCTGGAAATGTCAGCTTGTAGAATTGTACAGTCCTTCTTATGATAGGGACAGCTAACATACAATGCTCCAACATTTGAACTGGCTTCCATTGTCTTCAACAACAATTCAGGGTGTTGATACTGGCCTGCAAAAGCTCCAAACAACAAGGGCCCCACATATGTTAAAAACTATCAACTCCCATGTGTGCCATCATGATCCTTGAGAATAGTTGAGAGCATCCCCTTATTATGCAATCAGTGTGCAGAGTTAAAAAAAGGACATGTTTATAGTCACTATTTGTGGATGCCCTTTAACTATGGAACTCACTTCCTCAAAACTTTCATCAGAGTCCAGCCCTGAGTATTTTCCAGAAGTACTTTAAGGCCTATTTGTTGAGATTGGCTTTTAATAACTGGTTAAGCAAGTTTGGGGTAATTTTAAACTATTTGGCATTTTATTCTGTTGGGGGGTTGGATTTTTGATTACCTTCCCTGCACTCAAGAGATGGGATGAGCTTTAATTAGTTAATTATCAGGTTTTGTTAAATAAAAGCTTATAAGAAGGTCCTTTTATAAGATTGTATAAATAGATACAGGTTTTTAAAAACCTGTGCAATTACTGTACTAATATAATTTCAACATACCGGTAATCAAAATTGTGAGTTCATACTGCAAGGCCTAGAAGAGTTTTTGACCAAAACATAGGAGACCTGAACAAAACCCTGTCCAAAAACCTTGAAAATCAATATTAAACAGGATATTAATACTGCTTGGCAGTAGAACAAAGATCAACTTCATTTTGCCTTTTCAGCAAACATGCACAGTGTCATATGACATTTGTAAACTTAGCTGAATATGACTACTAATAAGGGAAAAGACCTTTTAATTTCTATGAAGCCTTTAACTATGAAGGGACATAACCTTATTAGCACTGAAGTCAAAATATCGTGCCATCTATTTTTTCCTTAACAATGCCTTAATTACAGTGTCTGAACTGTATTAATTATATAAATTAATAAACAGTGTCTGAATTATGCGTCTTGAAATGGGTGGTCATTTGTTTGAACATCTAATGGCACTATCCTAAGCCTGATTGCTTAGGTAAGCAATTGATCACTTGGAAAGTAAAAAAATTTGGATGGTCAATGAAGCAGTATTCTCCAAGAATGCTGGGGCACATGCGATCTACGAACTGCATCCAGAATTTTTTATAACATGTACAGCACAATCCTACTCAGCTCCTGCAGCAGTTGTGCAGCAGGATGGGAGGCTTTAGAAGGGAAAGGGGATTTAAATTTATTTAAGTTTTCTTTGGCTCTTAATTTTATATATTTATTTACCCCCTATTTTTACCCTACCTTTCTCCTCGAAAGGACCCAAGGCGGCTTACAAGGAAAAAAAATACAAATACAAAACACACAATCACATTTAAAAAGCAATAAGAACAGTTAACTTTTATTGCGTTAACAGTTAATGAGTTTAACAATCTAAAAACAATAAAAGAGATTATTATTACAATTAAAAACAAGAAGAACCCTTTAAAGGGGATTTAAATCCTCTTTCCCTCCCAAAGCCTCCCATTCTCCCTCCACCACTGCTGCACCAGTGGAGGAGATGGGTAGGATTGTGCAGGAATCACAGCACACTTTGCAGCAAAATGTCTTAGCAAAATGTCTTAGCAAAATGCAGGCAAATGATTAGGAAGACATTTGTGCAATGTCACAATATATGGCTTATATTGACATTTTAACTTTACACGTAGATTGTTCTGCACACAGTTTTAAGATTTCAATGCTTATTCCAGATGCCTCCAACACTGGCATCTCCTTATTTATTAAATATGTGTTACGTAGTGGAAATCAACAGGCTTGTTTATATCCTCAGAATCATGTTTAGTTTTCCACCTGCCACTTGTTAGATCGAACTTCTCATCTTGGGACAAGAAGGGGGATAAAAAAATTACCCTAAAATCCACACAGCCAGAGATTTAAATTACCGTATTTCTTCTATTCTAAGATGCACCTTTTTCCCAGATGAGCATCTCTAAAAATGGGGTGCGTCTTAGAATCAATGGCCTCCTTTTTTGTGGGTTTTTTCCCTGTATTTTACCTCGCCATTTTGACCCCTCTGTTCAGTGGCGCTCTCCCATGGCTGCTAGCCCGATCCGCTCTCTTCCTGAACTTGAGAGCTTGCCCCAGCATGCTCCCTGCTGCAGCTGACGAATCAGAGAAGATCACACTCGTCAGCAAGGGCTGGCAGGGCGTGCTGGGGAGAGTTCCCTCTGCTTGAAGTGTCTGCTCTGCACTCCTATTGACGATTAAAGCCTGCATGCCTTTCCTGCAAAGATGATCAAAGCGATCATCAGCTGGAATGCGAGGCAGGCGCTTCAGCGACGAACTCTCCCTAGGACTAGGAACCTCTTCCTAAAGGGGGAGGGATGCTACTTCTGCTGCCGCCACCACTCCTACCGACTTGCGCCCAGCCTGGAAAGCGCCCTGGCTCTCCACCCCGCGGGTGTGCGTGCCCCCAGTCCCTCCTCCACCTTCCACCAGCTGCTGCCAGCTCTCGCCATCCTTTGCAGCCTCCAGTCCTTAGTAATCAGCAAAGGTGTGCGGGGCATATTGAGGAGAGTTGTCTGCCTGCCCCTGCTTGGCTCCTGCGTGTCTTTCCCTCAGACTCTGCTTGAGCGTGAGGATCATCAGCTGCAGCGCCACTGAGCAGAGGGGGCAAAATGGCGTGGTAAATATCAGATCGGCGAAATGGAGCGGCAGGCAAGCTGGGGAAAGAGCAGACAAATTTAAAGAAGGTCTTGTAATGGATGGTGTTTTTTTTTCTGCTGGTGTTCCTGAAATTAAGATGCGCCTTAGACTCGAAGAAATACGGTATTTGTCTAGTGCCCTCTAAATAGTCTTGATTGTCAACTCAGATAATGGTAAATGGTAAATAATGATAATGGTAAATAATGGTGAGACCACAAAAATTAATGAGATGGTATAAAAACTTTCATAATTGTAAGTCAGATACTAAAATTTGGGGCTTTGATTTCCTCCTGTTTTATGAGCAGTTGTATTGTCAAACCTTTTTCTGCATCTAGAAACTCACTCTGAAATGAAAGTTTGCAGTGGTACATTTCAGCAGCTGCTGTTTTCTAAAAATAGTAGAATTGGCTGCATTTAGGGAAAGTGCTTTGGGGTGAGCAGTACAACTGACATCTGTCCTATTATCATCACCACATTGTCCCATTTTTTTTTAAATCACTAATCAGAAATGTAGAAATCTGTTGTGGAAAACAGAAAAGCGCCATCATTTAGGAGAAGTAATCCAGGTTGTTAAAAAAAATCACCTTTGACATTGCAAGCAAAAGCAGCATCTTATGACCAATATGTCTACAACTGAGCTGCTGGACTTAATATTGCTTCTCTAGCAAAGATGAAAGGTTGAACTCCTTGGTTTAAGTTGTTTGAAGAATAGTTCCACACAGAACTTTCCATGGGAGAGGGCATAGAATGATTTCATATGTTAATTCATTAAAATGTATGCAGATAAAAATGTCTCCAACAGCTGTATTAATATCAGCCAAAGAAAAGAAAGTAAAATGTGGTAAAGCCAGTTTAATAGTTAGTTAATGTCATACTGGTGTATTTATATTTTAAAAAAATACCTGTTGAGTTAGCCTTACCATAGTCCCGGAATCGAGGCATGCTTCGGCCTAGAGCGGACCTGAGCTTCTCCCAAGAGTGCACCACGGCTGCCCAATGCGATTGCGGCTTCCAGGGCTTCTGGTCAACAATGCGACCACATTAGGCAACTGTGGTGCACACTTGGGAGCAGCTTGGTTCCGCTCTGGTAAGGCTATGTTGAGTACTCATAAAAATCACTGACTTTTCTGAATTGAGCATTGAGAAGAGGTTGCTAAAATTGGTATATTAATGAAGCTGAGTTCTAATTTTATTGTTTAGATTCCTAAATTAAAGGCCTGTTGGAAATAATTTCCATTGAAAGTTAATTTTTATTTTGGTCATGGAAAAAAGCCACTATGCAAAATATATATCAAGATGATGATGATAAATGATTCATATTTGTATAGTGCTTTTTTGAGTATGCAAAGTGCTTCACATGCATTATCTTGATACAGTCCTTGCAACAGTCCTGTAAGGCATAGGTTCCCAAACTGGGAGGCGCGACTCCCAAGTGCGTCATGGAAAGCAGCCAGGGGGGTTGCATTAGTCTTTTAATTTCCACATATTCTTACTTGCAAGAGAGTGGGCAAAAACAAAGACCCGGAAATGCTGCCTCTTCACATCAGGTCACTCAAAGTTCACTTCAAAAGACTTGAGGTTTGTAGGCAGCTTTTCCACATCTTGTTTTTAACCACAGCGTGAGGGAAGCCCTGCTTATCTATGTCAAAGAATAATTAACAACTCAATGGATAAACTTTGCATGGAGCAGGAGACTGCTGAGACATTGCAGGTTTGCAAATAAAGTATTTTCTTTCTGTTGAATGTTTTTAAGAAAGCAAACACAAAACAAATGCAAGACCTGCAATTGAAAATGGTGCAGAGCAGGTTCTGCTTTACAGTCTTTGATTTCTCACTCTTTGATTAAGAGAGGTGGAAAAAGTTGCTTGCATTATGTCTCCCTTGTTTAAGCCAGAGGAAGAGGAGGCAGCTGCTATGTTTGTTTGGTTGATTAATTATTAGGATTTCTCTCCTTCCTTTTTGACCCACCTCTAAGTTAGTTCCCCACTCTATTTGCTGGGACAACCCCCCCCCCCCATTGGAGACTGCCAGGCAGTATAAGAATCTGTTTTTCATCTTGCAAAGATGCTACCTAAAGGAGCTTTTCTCATGCAACTGGGGTGGGGCATGACCAATGGAAAAAAAAGACCTCCCTCCCATGCTTTGATGTTTCTCTACCCCACCCTATGCACTCCTGGCTTAGCTGCTGCTCAGCATAAGCATGGTAAATCCACTTTAGGGCTCGTTTTGGGAATATACACATACATATAAGAAAGGGTGCCTCTGAGCATGTAAAGAATGCCTGTCTCTTCAGTGCACTGTAATGGGAGTCACGCCTAATGGCGAGGGAGGTCAAGGGAGCCGTGAATAGTTTGGGAACCACTGCTGTAAGGTAAGCAAGTATTAGATAGGATTTCAGGTTCTCATGGCCGGCAACAATTAGCTTTGAAGAAATTTTATTCATGGGTTCAGAGACCATGGTTATAATTAAAAACAAAATAAGTTAAAAACTTAAAAAGTGCGACGTTTCATCTAGACTGCCCTAGATATCCTCAAGCTGGCGACTCAGAGACCTGAAGTATGCCCGATGGCAAGAATCAGGGAAGTGCTAAGCTGATTCTTACCATTGGGTGTACTTCAGGTCTCTGAGTCGCCAACTTGAGGATATCTAGGGCAGTCTAGATCACTGGTTCTCAAACTGAGAACTATTGCTGTCCCCTGCCCCCTTAAGGGGTGGGGACAGCATGGTGGCGGCGGCGGCAGCAATCCAGGGAACCGCCGCCAACAAAGTACCCAAAACGGGGGGCCCCGCACTTACCGGGACTTCAGGGAGTGCCTGAAGATCACTGCAAAACAGCGATCTGAAGATCGGGGGGCCTGCAGAGGGTCGCGCAGACCTCCCCAATGCTCCCTCAAGTACCAGTAAGTACCAGTAAGTGCGGGGGGCGTTTTGGGGGCAGTTTCGACAGCAGCAGTGGCAATCCCCCATATCGCTGCTGCTGCTGGCTCTGCGCCCACACACACTCAAGGTTCTCCCCGCCTTGCAGGGAGAACTTTAAGAAACGCTGGTCTAGATGAAATGTCACACTTTTTATGTTTTGTTTTTAATTATGACCATGGTCTCTGAACCCGTGAATAAAATTTCTTCAAAGCAAATAAGCAAGTATTATTCTCCCCATATTGCAACTGGGAAATTGAGGTCGGAGGGACAAACCTAACCAAAGCCCCGTGCTGGGATGCAGCAGCCAGTACAGGCCCTGCTGTATCTAGCGCAGGGTTGGAGGCTGCTGGAAGCCTCCTCGAGGTAGCGAGTGTTTGTCCTCTTACCCCATGTAGAGACCCAGCAGCTTCTACAGGGCTACTTGGATGAACGCCAGCTAAATGGCTGGCGCAAATCTGTGCAGCTCCATGTCAGGCGTTCAAGCCAAGAAGGGGATAGGATTTGGCGTAGGCCTCCTGCGCCAAGCCCGCCCCCCTTCTGGCCTAATCTGTTCTCCTCCCTCTCCTGGAATGCTCCTCCCCTCCCCCGTTCCACTCTCCCCCTGTCCCTCTGCAGCCCAGCGGAAGACTACCTGCTCCGGCAGGGGCTATGATGGGATCTGGCACTGGCAGGCTGGCATAGGACTTTCCGCTGGTGCCACGAGCCTCAGTGCTGCCACAACATGCCTTATGGCACTTTGCAACAGCACACGTGCTCATTCCGCTGGTGGAAGCCGGCATGGGATTGGGCTATGAGAGGAAGTGGTTTGCCCAAGAGTCACCCAGTGGGGTCATGGCATAGATTCAAATTGGTGAAGTCCTGATTCATACCTCAGTGTCTTCAAGACTGCGAAAAATACTTTCTTCAGAGAACAAATAAAATTTACAGGATTAAGGGCCATGGTCAAGTTAAAAACAAAGTTTTAAAATACTTTCTCTTATTTATTTATTTATTTAAAAAAATATAACCCGCCTTATCCCATGCCAAGGCAAATGCCCAAAGTGGCTTACAACAAGGATTAAAATACATAATTTAAAAACAATACATAAAATAAATTATAAACAATTGTACACATTCTTATTGCACCCATGTTTTGGTTCTCTCCTTCTCATTGACTTCCATTCTGATATTGTTTATACATTT
Source organism: Plestiodon gilberti rubricaudatus (assembly GCA_026170595.1). Classification (NCBI taxonomy): domain Eukaryota; kingdom Metazoa; phylum Chordata; class Lepidosauria; order Squamata; family Scincidae; genus Plestiodon; species Plestiodon gilberti. Next base: position 21,888,165 of record JANXHW010000004.1, on the reverse strand, counting down.
TTCCAAAGGTGATTGGAATGTTGTTCTGTTCTTGAGAACTGTTGCAAAAAACACTATAGATATGGTAGGGAAGGATAATACCATACCCATCCCCTAGCCCAGTGGTTCCCAAACTGGGCCGTCACGACGCCCCAGCCGAGAACAATGGGTCACTAATCCCTTAAGGGGAGCAGCGACCCATGGTGACGGTACTTCCAGGATTGCACCCCCGGGGAACAAAGGTTTTTTTAGCCCTATCTGGGGGTCTTGCCGGGCCTCTGGGGGGCGTCCTACCTGGGGTCTGCACCCCCCCAGACTCGGCACGATTCCGGAAGCGCCACCGTACCCCCTTGGCAAATACTTACGGGGGGGACCTCTGCCCTAGCCTAAACTGCTGGTTTACACAAACAAATTCTTGCATTTTGTTTGCAACTAACTTTTGACACCTGAGTGAATGAAATGGTAATTGGGGCCTTCTTATTATATTCATAAAGTAGCCATTAATGGAAGGTTTTTCTATACCAGATCCTATATGCTGTGGTCATATGATCTTTCCCCAGATATGACGATGATGATTTTAAGTACAGGAAAAGGCAGTTTTTACTGTTAGGTTTACTCCTAAGGATATTCCCTTAATTTACTTTACTTTAAGGCTACCTTGTAGGCCACTAAAGACCAATATAGCAATGCTATTCAGCAGCGCATTACTACTAGCATTACTACTAGCATATTTTTAAAAAGTATAGAACGTCTCACTAGCAAAATATCTAGCAACAAATCTTTACGCTGGAATCATGTTTATCATCTACATGGTAAGAGTTAAAACACTGACATTCATAATGGTTTTGTTTGCTTATTTATTTGTTTTGCCTTTGTGGTTGTCTTATTCACCAGAGACAAAATAACTGATGCTGAACTACATACATAAAGATTTACATAAATCTTCAGTTTCTCATTGTGGCTAAAAATGCTTGTATTGATTTCATTTTAAAAACAGAATTGCAAATTAACTGAATATTTTCTTATGCATTTAACAGGTGCTATGGATGTAGAAGAGAGAAATCGCCAAATGAAAATGAGCAAGTACAAACAGGTAGCAGGATCAGATTCCAGGCTGGAGCAAGATTATCATTCTAAGGCAAGGGCATTTTGTTCTGAAAAACATCAAAATGTTTTACTGTCTAACTTGATCAGGCATGGAAATACTAGTAGTCATTTATGGATAGCATTTTCATTTGGTTAACAGTGCAGTCCTATACAGATTTATTCAGAAGTAAATTCCATTGTGATCAGTGGAGTGAACTCCTGTAAGTGTGCATAGGATTGCATTGTAAGATTCCAATCCTTTATATGTATCCTTGGAAGTATCCCTCAATTCAATGGGCTGGATCTAGATTTCCACTCAAACAAAATGACTTTTTAGCTTCCTTCTGTCTTGCAGCAGTCTCCCATTGTTTCCTAAAAAGCCCAAATGAGGGTTTTGGGTCTTCCAAGAGTGATATCCCATGAGGTGTGAGGGGCTACTGTCAGAAAAAAAATGCAAGAGTGGTTTTTGTTTATACAAAGAGGTGGTGGTGAATCTAAGCCAATGATACTTATTCCTGTATAAATGAGCATAGCGTTGCAGTTACAAGATTTTGAACATGTCTTCAAACTATACTTGAAAATTGTTCTAAGGACTCATGGCTATAAGTAAGATGTGTTAGTTTAGAAAAGAAACTAACAGGAATATAAAGTGGTTGTCTGCTTTGAAAAGTAATAAGTGACCAGTTAATTCTGTAGGAGACTGGAACAATAATAGGAGATAAGCTTAGTAAACAGAAAAGAGAGGAATTGATTTAGACATGCTTGGAATTAACATTTGAAAACAAAACCACTTAATCCTATGATTTAGTACCTCATTCTTATGGTATATGTCTAGAAGTGTAATAAATCCTCCAATAAATCCTTATTTTCCTAGAGTTTTGCCATTAGAGGCTTTAGTTACTAGCAATGTGAGCAGGTAATTAATAGCACAAACTGGGAACCTTGGCCTCAGGTACTATGACTGTTTTTTTTTTTTTCATTTTTTCATACGCTAACTAGAATTACACAAATCATTGTGTTATTCTATTGTGTTATTCAAATCAGTGCCTTATCATTGCTACCAAGGGGAAAAATCAAAATAGGATAAGGATGATTTTGACTGTATACAAGTTAAATAGTTATACATTTGCTGTTTTAAATTAACAAAAATTAGGCTATGATATACTATGTCACTTTTTTCCTTTATCTCATATCATACAAAATCAGTACAGTATACTAGCTAAAACTGACTATTAACAGCTGAGATTAATTGTAACATTAATTACATGAATGTTTTTGCTTAATGTTCTCTTATTTAATATTACCTGATTACCATTGGTGATTAGATAATCAGGAAATGTTGGCGATAATCCCTAGAATACTGTTAAGAATAGAAGATTCATTGCTATCGTGATTGCTGAAAGGATTGGGCAAGGTGCCTTGAAATTCACTAACACTTGAAACTAATTCTATAAATTAGCATCATTACTTGTATGGAGAATTCATGTCTTCTTTGTAAGATTGTAACCCTAACAGCGCAATCCTATCCAATTTACACCACCGGTGTAACCAGCAGTGCAGTGAGAATGGGAGGCCCCAGTACAAAAAGGGGATTCAAATTCCCTTCAAAGGGAATTTAAATCTCCCCTCCTCTCCAAAGCCTCCCGCCCTCCCCTCCCCCACTGGTTATTGCGCTCTAAAAATGTTTGCACTAAGGGAATCACATTGATTACTTTGTGATGCCATTCCTCATGAGATGCCATTGTGAAGGGCCATTGTGAAGGGCAGAGAACGTTTTGGGGAATGGGACGCTGCTGCCAGAAGTGGGGAGCTGAAAAGCTCTTTTTGTAAAAGTAGGAGGCTATAGGGCTGCAGCTTAATCTGCTTTTAGGTGGTCATTGGTCTTCTCCCTCAGACTCTTTTGAGTCTGTCCATCTTTTCATAAATTCTTAGCACTTTTTTTCTTTGAATAATAATCTCAAAGAAAAAGGAAAGGAACAAGTAAATCCGCTTTGGGTCAAATCCGCTTTGAGAAAGGCGGGATAGAAATTATTATTATTATTATTATTATTATTATTATTATTATTATTATTATTATTATTATTATTATATATTTAGCCTCCTAGAATTAAATTCTAGCTCTGTTAAACTACCATATTGTCCCAAGTATAAAGCGCACTTTCCCCCCCTAATTTAACTTTTTAAACTAGGGTTGCGTCGTATACTCGCACTGTTGCAAAAATAAAAAAATAAAATAAAATGGTGAGAACAGCGTGAGGCATTGCTGGAAGAAGCGGAGTCTAAGAGGAGACTAAGAGGAGAGGAGATGTCTTCAAAGCAGCTAATTGAAGTGATTATCGGGTGATTATCGCTGCTGACTGAGACTTTGCAGCGCCTGCTTTACTTTTCAGCTTCGCGTTTGTTTTTAGTGGAGATAGCAGAGATGCAGTGGGCTCCTTCTCTGCCCTTTAGGACTTACTTTTCTTTGTAAAAACAAGAGCACACACACACACCTCTCCCCTCTATAGGCTGTAACCCTTTCCAGGCTGCAATAAGTTGTTACGTTTTTGCAGCGCCTGCTTTGCTTTTCAGCTCCGTGTTTGTCTGTTTTTAGTGGAGATAGGCAGAGATGCAGCAGACTCCTTTTCTGCCCTGCAGGGATCACTTTCCTTTGTAAAAACAAGAGCACACACACACACACCTCTCCCCTGTACAGGCTGTAAACCTTTCCAGGCTGCAATAAGTTGTTAATTTTCGTTCTCTGCTCTGCTGGGTTTTGTATCCTCTTGTAAAGCAAGATCACATACACTTTCATCCCCCCTCCCCAGGCAATGAATGGTTTAGGCTGCAATCCTGTGCACACTTTCCTGAGAGTAAGCTCCATTGAGAACAGTGGAACTTGCTTCCGAGTAGACATGCACATGATTGCACTGTTTGTTTAAATCACTGGCATATATTTAATGCCAGTGATTTAATTAAAGTTTTTTAATAGCACCAAACCTTAAGGGTGCGTCTTATAATCAGGTGCTTCTAATAATCGGGAAAATACGGTATGTACATTTCAAAATGCCCAATAAATTTTTGTCCAGCTATTAATTCATTGTTTCATTCTATGAGAATTTATGCTTAAAATAATCAGCCCTGGTGATTGTCCAAATATGTTTCTTACTGAGGAATATGTAAACTGAGTACCCGTATATGTACTCCAGACATCTAAGAATAGTTTCCTTTTATGTAGGCAAAGTCGGTGTATCAAAGGAGGCCAACAAATTCTGACTTCTACTGCATTTGTTTTATTTCATACGGTAGAAATAAATATGTCTAGTTTTTAGAACAATTAGCTTAATAAAATAAAGGAATATAAAACAAAATAGAAAGATCTCTCCTAGGTTGAACAGTTGTTTGCCTAAGACTCCAATCATAGCTAGGGTTGTCATTCAAAGTGCAATCCTGTGCAAATATAGACCAGTGGAGCAAGTGCTCCGCCAGTCTAGGGTGTCACAAAAGTGCTGTATGGCGTGAGCTCACTCTGCTGCCGGTTGACACCCGCGCCACCGGAAACAGGTAAGCCCTGCGCCAGGCAGTGGAAGACCGGCGGGGGAGGGGGCTATTGGCTGACTAGGCCAGGGCGGGGGTGGAGTTATCGACAGCGTGCTCTGCCAATATCCAAAAGCCCCTTCCAGAGCTGACCTTACACGGCCTCCCTGGATTTGCACCAGCTATTTTGCTGGCGCACATCCAGGAGGCCCATTTCCCCAAGATGTGCCCCAGCTCCGGTGCAGCCCTGATCCTGCTTAGGATCCGCTGCAGAACGCTTTGCGTGCTTTGGTGGATCTTAGGCAGGATTGGGCTGTCAGTTAAATAAATCTTTGTCTTATGAGTTTTAGTTGATTCATCTGTCAATTGTATTTGAATACTGTGTGTATACAATACAGATTATAAGCCTGTAATTTTTGCATTCACATTTCCTTGGGAGTAAACCAGAAATATGCACACAAGAATTACAGCCTATTAAAAATTACATGCACCCCTCACAAAGCCCACAGAAGTGCCAAGTCATGAACAGGCACATAGATAAAGCCTGCACACTCAACAGAAACAAACATATAGGACACAGATCTCACTCACTCACTCACTCACTCACTCACTCACTCACTCACACACACACACACACACACACACACACACACACACACACACACACACAAGAAGAGTGTGAAGAACTAACCAATGGCACTGGTGGAGGCTGATCCATTGCTGCCTCTCTGCTTACTACCACTGAGCCAGTCCTTTTTCTGGCACCTGCCATGGCACCTTCAAGGGGCAGAGGCGTAGGAAGGGATGGGGTGGGGGTGGACCTTCCCCGGGCAGCAGGCGAAGGGGCATCATACTGGTGGAGGCGACGATCCAGGCAGCGACGGTGGCAGAGAACGCGGCGGCGGCGATCCAGACGGCGTAACAACTCAGAAGAGCCTGTAGAAGCCTCTTGTTGCCACCAAGCCGCATTTGTTGTGTGCCCCGCCCTTCCGCCCAGCCCCCAAGGGATGTTTGGCTCTGGCTGACGTCACTCGGGGGCGGGGTGAGTGACATCACGAGGGGGGGCAGTATTCCTACACCACTGTCAAGGAGGATATGGTGGAGGAGGCCACTGCTGATCCCTCTCCTTTCCCAGGCCTTGCCAACCAATCCCAACACCCCTGAAATGCCCCATTCTGCTCTTCCCCCACTCCTCCACTGTGCTGTGGGCACCTACCTTTCCACTGTGGCATCCATCTGTCCGGTGGAGCAGTGCAGGTCTCTCCGCCAACACCGCTTACTCTCTGTGTGCCACAAACATGCTTTCTGGCGCATTTGTGACACATTAGACTGACGGAGCAATTGCTCTGCTGGTCTTACAGTAGACAGGATTGTGCTGTAAGTCATCATCTTTCCCAAAGGCTACCGGAGAGCTCATGTTCCATTAAGACTACAATCCTATGCAAATTTACCTGACAGTAATCCCTATTGAACCCAGTGGTACTTGCTTCTGAGTGAATGTGCATAGACTAGCACTCTAATATGTTTTTTACAATTATCTGGGATTTTTTTAAGTTCAATTTTTATACATTTGTTTTAATCTATTGTAACCTGCTTCAAGAGTTTGGGATAAAATGAGGCACATCTTTAAATGAAGTATAATAAGTTTCAAAGTACAGATAAGTGGAAAGAGAAGAAAACACTAATGAAGATGTTTAAAGTTGATTTTTCGTTGTATAATCTTAATGGGCGCGGTTATGAGGATGTGTATCATGACAAAATTCTGCATTTCTGAATTTACCCGTACACAACTACCTGTATGTACTAGAACACACACACACACACACACACACACACACACACAGAGCTCACATACTTGCATGCTTTCCCAGTCACTTCAGGGAATGGTGTAGCTCAGTGTTTCCCAAACGTTTTTGACCTGTGGCTCCCTTGACCATTGACGACCATTGACCACGGCTCCCCATTACATTGATGCCTGCCCAATTGGCATTGCACTGTTTTCTGAGAGGATTCTGTGGCACTCTGCAGCTCCCCTGACTGGTTTCTGTGGCTCCCCTGAGAGCTATGCCTCCCAGTTTGGGAACCACTGTAGCTCCATATGTGCATCTCTATCCAGACAAAGTTTTCTCTTCCAGTTAAGTGAATGAAGGTACTGGTTCAGGTGAGGAAACTGTGTGTGCATTGAAGGCTTCACCTACACTGGATTGCTAGCCTGGGGCATAGGCGGCCATAAGCTTGGTATGCCATATACCTGTATTTATGGAAAAGCTTCTTTTGAACGCTGGCTTTCTTAGCAACTGGATTGTGTTTCAAACCATGGGAGATTGTATTTCCTTATATATTTTACTGGGTAACTTGAATGTATATTTTATTTCTAAGGAACATTTATCTTTCCTTCCCATTGAACAGTTTATTTTGGCATATACTGTACTATGGAAATCATCCAACATTGGTTAAAGTGGGGATCAGGAAAGGGGGGAAAGCATTAATATGTTAGTAGAAGATTTTCACTTATTAGTGGAAGCGAAATTGATGTCTGGCTTGCTGTTCTTAAAAAGAAGCAGATTTATACATTAAACTGAGTGATGAACTTACAGTTTTGGGACAAATGTTTATTTATAACCTTGAGTGGTCCGAGTTATTGAGTGCTAGATGAATGAGACTCATGGGACAAAAGATTCCAGAATTTACAAGATTAACATTCAGTGAAGAGCTCTATAAAAAGCAGATTGTGTTTAATCATCATCATAATGATAATATCTTACTGGTCAGTGTTTTGTTTGTTTAGTTTCTCATTTTGCCTCCCCATCTCTTTCTGACTAATGGAATAAATAAAAATTGCAATGACCTTAATCCAGGTAAATAATAAATAAACAAAAGATCTCTAGCTTTTGTAGATCAGATGATCTTGTTTTAATATTTTTTGCAGGAAACATACCTGAAGAAGGGAAATAAATATCTATTGAAACACTCATTTAGAAGAGAAAAATATACAGCATTCACTAAAACCAAAGTTGTGACAATATTATTTAGCACTGAAATTAATTTTGTGGTAATGGATACATTGCAAAATAATGATGGGAAATATACCGTATTGTCCCGAGTATAAGACACACCTGATTATAAGACGCACCCTTAAAGTTTGGTGCTATTAAAAAAAATTAATTAAATCACTGGCATTAAATTGCAACAGCCTGATTATAAGATGCACCCCTAGTTTAAAAACTTAAATTAGGAGAAAAAAGTGAGTCTTATACTCAGACCAATACGGTATTTTCCTAAAGAGGATGGTGGAAGGTTAATTATTGAATATACCGGTCTGTTTCCTGAATGCTTCTCAAAAGGATAGTTTGACTAACGGCTCAATCCTGCCTAAACACTCCACCGTCCTAAGGAGTCACAAATGTGCCATAAAGCACGTTTACCGGTGCCACTCACTCTGGCACCTACTGTACGTGGACCTGTGCCAGCCGACGTAGATAAGACCCGCGCCGGTCAGTGCAGGGGCGTGGGACTGTTGGCTGTCCTGGCCTGGGAATAGGCAGGGATTTTGGCGCTGGCTTGTGCCGATATCCTATGCCCCTTCCCAGGCCGGGCCAGCCTTACACGGCCTTCCCAGAGGTACACCAGCTCCAGAGCTGGTGCACGCCCATCGGGATCCACAGTGCTCACACAGGGGGAAGGGGATGAACATCCCCTTCCCCAAAGGTAATCTCAAGCTGCGTCAGTGCGGCTCACAATCTGTCTAGGATGCAGCAGCTGTCCGTTTAAACCAGCCGCCACATCTTAGGCAGGATCGGGCTGTAATAGGATACTTAGATGATTTTGTTGAAGCAAATAGATTTTGGAAGGGAACTGTAATGCCGTTATGATCCACTAATGGATAAAGAAAGACAAAACTTAGAGAATGTGACTGATATCCTGAGGCTATTTAAAAGATAAATGAAGAATAAACCAATTGTGGGCATATGGTTAAATACATTTGCATTGTTTTCTGATACTGCTAATTTTTAATCTAATCAATTTTGCCTTAAAACTGATTCACATTTACCTTAAAACTGATTCACATGGCACCTTCTGCATTAACGAGAGGTAGAGTAAAATGTTTCACAAAAATCTATATGGATATTGGAAATGAATACAACCTAGTTAAAGCAAATTTGTTAAGTTTGGGGCATATGTACCCTATGGTTGCAGCCTGAGAATATATACGTCCTCCAGGATATAAGTGCCTTAACAGGAAAGAGCTTTCAGAAAAAGTACTATCAATACATACAATTATTAAGTTATCACCAATGCATACAATTACCAAGAGCGCTTCCGTGGCGGAGAGGTGAGTCCCTGCCGGGTGGCACAGGAACAAGGGGAGGGCGGAATGGGGCATTTTGGAGGATGAGGTTCGTCGGCCAGACCCAGGCATGGGCATCGACGGGGAAGCGCGGGGGGCGGGCTGCCGGGGGGTGTCGCGCGCATAGGGGTGACACGCGACCCCCCCACTTAGTTTGTCGGTGGAGCTGGGCCCGCCCTCGCGTCCGTTTGGCTCTGAAATGAGCCAAAAACGGCGCGGGGGGTGTTCCGGGCATGCGCATGACGTCACGCGTGGGGGCGGGGCTGCGTCCTTAAGGGTGACGTGCACGCCCCGCTCCCCGGTGACGCGCCTGGACCCAGGAAGGGGAGGGATCAGCGGCAGCCTCTTCTACCAAATCCTATCACCCTTCCCAGACCTGGCCGCCATTACACAGAGCTCTCGAATGTGCACCCAGAAAAATAGCTGCCGCACATCCAAGTAGCCCCATCAGAGTGCCTGGCGCGTTACTTGTCCCTTTACCCTGAGGAGGCCTTCAGCTCTACCGGGGCAGGCCCAGTCCAGGATAGGATGTGGCAGGTGCCTTATGTGCGCCACCACATCCTGCTACACAGGACTAGGCTGTTAGATTTCTGCTTTCTATGCCTGTCTCTCCCCCCCCCCAAAAAAAAAACACACTTTAAAGAAATAGACAAAAAAGGATATGGCTGATGAATAAAAAGTATGACATCTTTGCTTAATGTAGCTTTATGTGGCTTTCCAATATCTACATGCCGGGGTGGGGGGATTCTGAAGTTTTCTTAACACTGTCCTGTGGATGTTTACTTGGAAGTAAGTTCAGTGGCACTTATTCTCAAGTATGTATTCGATTGTAGCTTAAAATACAGGTGATTGTAGCAACGCCTGAAAGAAAATAGTTTTTTTAAAAAAGGGCTTCCCCCAATTTTTCTGGAAATTTTTTGTGTGGAAATTAGACAGGTGAAACTATTTTTTAAAACAATTTTCAGAGTTCTAGGGTCACCCCACTGACCCCCCCCCAAAGAGTAAAGATCACTGTTTTTAGGGAAAATGAGTTGCAGGAATTGGTTGCAGGGTACCCCCTCCTCACTGAAATTAGAAATGCAACTTTGGCTTTTTTTTCATGGCCAGGGCCCTGGCTTTTGAATCCACTTTGTTTGGAGCACCTCAGGTGCAGGTGATCTGTTGTACACAGCTGTAAGCAGGAGCAACACCAGGCGTTGCTCAAAGCCCTCATTGGGGTTGTATGGGTAACAAAATAGACCTATGCAGCCATTTTCATCATATTGCATCATTTCCTATACTTTGTGAGTGGATTTCTGGCTTTTTTTCTCATGGCCAGGGCCCTGGTTTTTGAATCTACTTTGTTTCCAACACCTCAGGTGCAGGTGATCAGTTTTACAGAGCTGTAAGTAGGAGCAACACAAGGCGTTGCTCAAACAACTCATTGGTCCTTAGAGGGTAGTCTAATGTTGTTCCTGTAAGTTGGCTGTTTGTTTCTGGGGTTTTTTTTTCTATTCCTCCCTAAGGCTGAGCCTAGCAGGGGGTGAAGGTTGGGGTACTAAGAATTCTGTCTCCAGCCTCAAACTGACTGTTTGCAGGGATCTGCCAGGTGGCTGTGTTATACTGATTTTCAACAGGATTTTTGCAGGCAGCTCAATGTAGATGTTTATTTCTAGGGGTTTTTTCTTTCCCCCCTCATCAAGCTGAGCCTATCAGGGCAGGGTTGAAGGCTGGGCTACTCAGAATTATGTCTCCAGTCTCAACTGAGTGTTTGCAAGAACCTTGCAGGTAGCTGTCGTTATATACTGATTTTTAGCTGGATTGTTGCAGGGAGCTCAGTTTAGCTGTTTATTTCTGGGGGGGGGGTTCTTTCCCCCCCCCCAGGCTGAGCCCAGGGCATGCTGAGGACAGGGGGTGAAGGTTGGAGTAATCAGAATTCTGTCTCCAGCCTCATGCAGCTACTGCAAGGTGCCTGTTGCTTTTGAGCAACACAGCTACGGTAAGCTCATTGCTAAGATATATATCATTGTAAAACATAGTAATTTTCAACTGACATTCTTCTACTAAGAAGTGCATTCAAAGGTCAGGAACTAGCCTGCAGCTAAATGGGGAACAGCTGCCTCTCTGTATAACTGATTGCTGCCATTACGTTTGATGGCTGAGGCATTTAAATACCTGTCTCTTAAAAAAATTAAAGGACAGGAACCAAGACGATCTTGCAAAACCTAACTCTAAGAGCTATTAAAAAGAACCCTGGCAGGTAGTGACTTGTAACTTGGGGTACACTGTGCTGGGACATCCCCCTACACAATCCTAAAGCACAGAAGCTGTGTGCACAACACAACTATGTGTGTGTTTGAGATCTTGTGTTGTCAGGTCTGTGCTTTACATAGGAATGAATGGACAAATTTGTTACGCCTTAAACCCCAATTAGTGGTGATTGCAACGCCTATGCTACAGGTATATGGAACACCTGGGAATTTTTTTTGCAGGTGGTTATATCTCTTTGGGGGGGGTCCCTTAAACATGTGGAACACACTGACATTTGGGAATTCTGGGAAAATCTGACCTTGGGGCAAAAGGGGTTAAGTATCTAAATATGATTTATATGAGGACAGCTTTGAGTCACTCTGTAACACAGAAGATGTGTGGGGGGGGTGTTGACTTTTTATTTTATTTAATTTTTCTATAAAACAGAAATCAAGATATGGAACAACATTCTCTGGCAACTGAAGAAACTTTGTTTCTAATGAAAACAAAACAAAACACCTAGTTGAGATTATCAATATGGAGCAAAAATATTACAGTCTCACTCATAAGTACTGTTCACAGCTAAATTAGCGCTGCAATCCTATACACACTCACCTGGGCATAAATTCCTGTAAACTCAGTGGGGCTTACTTCAGAGTGAACATGCATAGGATTGCACTGTAAGTCTCTTTTCAACATACATATTTCATATGAAAACTATGGTTTTATATAAACACAATGTCTTTATATTTCTGGTACTCTGTCATGATGTTTTCTGTATTCCAATGCACTAAACACCTGCATAACCAGAAATGTTATCTAGATTACTCTAAGGTCTCTCCTAAATTTAATCTAGTCCTTATTTTTCTCCAACAATTAAGCTTGTGTGTGTGATTGTATTTTATTTTAAAAGTCTTAAAATCATGGCACAAGTAATAACATGTTTAAGGTCTTATTATATTAGGATCCTGATGCAATATTTTGAAATATTTGACTACAGCAGCCTTGTTAGCTCAACAGTATTTATAACATCACCTATTATTTATTTATTTATTTATTTATTTATTTTAGGAATTTGTAGCCCGCCTTTCTCCCGAGGGCACTCAAGGCCACTCACCTAAATAAACTAATCCAAATGTCAGATCTGGAAAAATCTTTTGAACTACATATTTATTGTTTCAATATGTTCTTATGTTTCTTTGGAAACTTTTTAATAGAAATGTGACTCAGAGCCCAATCCTATGCATGACTGTTCCGAAGTAAGTTCCATTATAGTCAATGAAGCTTACTCCCAGGTGTGGATAGGATTGCAGCCTCAATCATTAAAAAAACCAATAAAATAAGTAAGTAGATGTGCATTGCTGTGTACTGGCATTCCCTGTGGAGAAATGTTTGTCCATGCCAGCTTGATACGCGCATACAGAAACAAGCATTAATGCACAAATAGAACATATGTGGATTTATACATGCAGCATGTGAGCATATTTTTGTGCCTGCACCAGTTCCTTTTAATTTTGTCAAGGGGCTACTCTTCCCTGAGAAGCTTACCGGTAGTAAGCATGTTTTAAGGATCTATGTAGCACTTTTCTGTGGTATTGCCGACTTTTTTGGGGGGCAGGGTTCCTGTGCCTTTTACAGTTGCATGACATGCAAAAATTCAGCAGGTGAAGGTTTTCTTAGTATAACCTGATGAATTTGCTTGTGCACCTGTAAAAGACATAGGATTCAGAAAAAGGTGACCACCCTACTTTTCTGAGTTACAGAGCATTTTGCAAACTGTTGGGGGGGGGTGTTGGAATATCCATAACATCTGCTTGTTTGTAATCTGTTATAATCAAAATCACAGTAGGTCTGTGCAAGCAATCAGATCTGACAACCCACTGAATTACTGGTGAACGTGGACAAGGAAAGCAACGAGTAAAAATGTAGCTAATTTATTAACAATAAAAAGCAATTAAACAAAAAGCAGGTGCAGAAAAAAGTACAAGGAGGCTGATGGGAAAAGCCTGAACTCAGCTTGACAAACACAAAGCAAAAGCTTAATCCAATTAGGTAGAGTAACTTGTAATGCCCAGCAGATAGAGCTGGAATGCTACTCAAGAGCAAAACACAGAGAAACTTCCAATGCCTTGCTAAACCTGATGGAGTTGCAGCTGTCTTGGAGTAAAAATGAATGAAAATAAAGCAAAAAAAAAAAAATCCCTCAATGCATCTAGTTATAAATACAGTCCCTATTGCTAGCTACTTACATTGTTACGGCTTCCATTTACCAGCATTAAATTTTCACAGCAGGCCAAGCAGAAAACACCCAGAGCATCCTTGTGGTTTGACATAAGTAATTTAGGTTTGATGATATCAAGTTACCTGACTGGAGGAGTGGAGCCCACCAGGCCTCTACATCCCACGCCTTTACCTAGATAGACAGGTTTGGCTGCCCAATTGATAAGCACATGCCAATTTCAGTACTCCAGACAAGGAGCAGAACTCTGAATCCACAAACTCATATGGCTGGTGGATAACGGAGGCAAACAAAGGGCAAAAGGCTGCTTGCAAAAGGATGCCCCAGCAGTTTTGTAGGCTAGAGTTTCTGATGGTGTCCAAAAATAAGGAAAAATAGGGCATTCATCACAAGAGGGGTTTTTTTTGGGGGGGGGGTCTGATTTTCTTATAAACATGCTAACACTGCGTTATTTCGTGAAAACAATTACAGTAGTTTTAATGGGGATTATTTTTGTCCTGAATAAGGCTAACATTTTGTCAACCTGCCATACATTACTAATGGGGTGGAGGGAGGGTTGGAAATTAGTACAGTATAGCAACTGTTATAGCCAAAGTTATGTCCTGGCAATTTCAGTGGTAGTTGTATCCCCCTGCATCCTGAAGACTAGATGATAGTAAGGTGCTTGAGGGGCTGCTCTTGATAGTTGTTCTGAAGTCCCATTTGTAACTGAAAGTGGCAGCTCACTTCCCAGAATGGATGTGTGACCAGCATATCACACCCAGCCTCCAGCTTCTGATATTACTTCTTTTTCTTACAGTAGCTCTTGAGCACTATAAAAGGTTGATTTGACCGAGAACATAGGTTCCCACCTTTGTCGCCAGGTGTACCACCTGTCACAGTCAAATTTTCTGAAGTACCAACTGCGCCAATAAATAAATAAAATTATTATTTATATAAATTTCTTTATGATATTAAATTTAAATAAATATGTGCACTAGATAGGTGATAGTGTCAGCAAATGCAGCAAGTAAGCCACTGTTGGGTTTTTTTTTTCCAAACAGTAGTACTCACAGATCCATTTCCTGCTTTGGAAGCTTTTCCAAAAGAGCAGATACATAGGCTTCAATTCAGGAGTAGAATTTCATGCATCCTCACTTTTGAGTCTCTCGGTTTTTGGCCTATCTTTCCCCAAGACAGTTATGTTTCATTCCTCTCCCCCTCCAATTGAATCAACTATTCATGCAGCTTGCTCAGAGGCAGCTCAAATACAGCAAAAAAAGTAGAAAGAAAAAAAAGAAACAGCATAAAAGCCTTGCCTGCTTTGTTCTTGCCTGTTCCTTCTTGCCTGCGCCACCTAGCGTCCCCTTCCCCGAGTAGACTTTCCACCACGGTGTGCCTGCCTGTGGTGGAGCTCAGGATCCGCCCGGCGACCTCAGCTGCCCGGCGGATAATTAGGACAGGATTAGGCTGTCAATCACTTTCTTAAAAGATTGAAAGGGCAAAGCTAATAACAAGTCAATTAGAACAGGGCAAGGCGTAAATAACACAATTATTTATTAATTTGCTGGGCACTTCTGTCTGGCAACAACACTGATTTTGATTAGCATTTAAATTGAGATTCCACAGGACAAACAGAGAGACAAAGCACTTCCTAGAAAGGCCTGGTCAGGGAAAAAAGATACGAATGGTCTCCCATGCACACTGTCCTCAATAGGCTAATGTATGCAAAGGATGTTAAATAATCACACATTCTAGTTAGGACTTGCTAGCTTGCGGGTTTTGCTGATGAGTGAACCATGCACGCTATTGTTCATGTACAGGGTGTCTACAAATGATTGGAGCACGATTTTATTGTAGGTATATTATTTGACATATGATCAAAAAAATTACAACATATAACAACGCACAAAGTTTTGTGGGGCATATTACAGGTGCTCGATAAGTGCCCTTTGAGTGATTCTGCAACTCTGTAATTTAGTTCCTCCCACACGCGAGTTAGCATGTCTCTATCAATGTGAACAAAGGCACTGATGGACGACCCGTTGATTTCCCTTTACACAGGCATCCTGTCGCTTTAAACTGTTTATACCATTGCCGAATGGAGTTGGTGCTAGGTGGAGTTTTCCTAAACTTCATTCGAAAGTGTCGTTGCACTGTTGTCACGGATAGACAAGCATGACATTCGAAGACAGCAAACTCTTTCTCGCTGTTTGAAGCCACCTTGCTAACTAAAAAAAACTACTGCCCTCTCGTGGCTGCTAGCGGCACCCAAAGCAAACTTTGAGCAATGCGTGTCTTGTAACATACACCTTGCGCGGCATATCACTAATATTACAGCCATTAAAAAATCACGAAACTCCTCCAATCATTTGTAGACACCCTGTATTAAAATTTCTACATGCAGAGCAGTTCTATTGTTGCGCCCACATGTTTGGAAAGTAACATATGAGCTGGGCAATCTACCCCAGTACCTATTCTTGTGCAGGCCCCATTTATGCAATTTATCTCCACCTTTTTTTTCTTTTTCTTTTTTGGAGAGAGGGAGAGAGAGAAGTTGTGTAAATGGAGCGTCCACTTGACTGGGCAATGGTCTAGCGTTAAGAATGTGAATATTCCACTTTCAAGAAAAAAGTTCTCCAAGCACTTTACAATGCAGAGAAATAGAAAGATGGTATACTGTCCTCAAGGGGCTCACAATCTTAATTAAAAAAAAAGACACAAGTGAAATACTGTATTTTATTTATTTATTTATAGAATTTATACCCCGCCTTTCTCCCACAAGGGCAACCAAGGCGGCTTACAATAAAAACATTAAAATACATATATACATTTAAAATCAAGAATTAAAACGAACAGCCCCATGGGTCATCCACATTTACATCTGTCAAAAGCCATCTATCAAAAAGCCAGCCTGCCATGTCAGACATCAAATGCTGATCTAAATAAAAATGTCTAAAGGCCCCGCCGAAAGGTCTCTAAGGAGGGAGCCAATCTCAATTCCAGGGGGAGGGAATTCCACAATTGGGGCGCCACTGCCGAGAAGGCCCTATTCCGTGCCGCCATCCCCCTCACCTCTGTCAGTGGTGGCACGGTTAACAGGGCCCCCCGATGACCTCAGAGTACGGGTCGGATTATAAGGAAGGAGGCGGTCCCTCAAATACCCTGGACCCGAGCCGTTAAGGGCTTTAAAAGTCAAAACTAGCACTTTGAATTGTGCCCGGAAACGAACCGGCAGCCAGTGTAGCCGCCGAAGCAACAGTCCGACCGAGTCGAACCGACAGGCCCCGGCAACCACCCGGGCAGCCGCATTCTGCACTAGTTGCAGTTTCCAAACAGTCTTCAAAGGCAGCCCCACGTAGAGCGCATTGCAGTAATCTAGTCTAGATGTCACTAGGGCATGGGTCACTGTGGCCAGGTCTGCACGATCCAAGTACGGTCGCAGCTGGCGCACCAGCCGAAGCTGGGCAAAAGGCCCCCTGGCCGCAGCCGCCACCTGGGAATCCAGGAGCAGCTGCGCATCCAGGAGAACCCCCAATCTGCGGACCTGCTCCTTCAGAGGGAGTACAACCCCATTCAGAGCAGGACGATGATCCAGTACCTGAGTCTTAGACTTCTGGACCAGAAGAACCTCCGTCTTATCAGGATTTAATTTCAGCTTATTTGCCCCCATCCAGCTCCCAACTGCCTCCAGACAACGATTCAGGACATCGACCGCCCCCTTGGAGTCAAGTGGAAAGGAGAGAAAGAGCTGGGTGTCATCAGCATACTGATGACTCCCTACCCCAAACCCCCGGATGACCTCTCCCAGCGGCTTCATATAGATATTAAACAGCATGGGGGATAGAATT
Organism: Plestiodon gilberti rubricaudatus; assembly: GCA_026170595.1. Classification (NCBI taxonomy): domain Eukaryota; kingdom Metazoa; phylum Chordata; class Lepidosauria; order Squamata; family Scincidae; genus Plestiodon; species Plestiodon gilberti. Next base: position 21,870,938 of record JANXHW010000004.1, on the reverse strand, counting down.
GACCCTTGTGGCAGGCACCCCACACCTCAAGGGCAAGGGTGCCGAACAAGCATCCCCCAGCACCACCTTCTGGGATCTATCAGCCAGGAAGGAGCGGAACCACCTCAGAACGGTGCCTCCAAGCCCCAACCCAGCCTACCGACCCAGAAGGACACCATGGTCAATGGTGTCAAAAGCCACCGAAAGGTCCAGCAGGACCAACAGGGACGCACTCCCCCTGTCCAGTCCCCGGTGCAGGTCATCCACCAATGCAACCAAGGTCATCTCTGTCCCGAACCCCGGCCTGAAGCCAGACTGGAATGGATCCAGATAATCAGCTTCCTCCAAGACCCTCTGGAGCTGAGACGCCACTACCCGCTCGATCACCTTGCCCAGAAACGGGATATTTGAGACTGGCCGGAAATTGTTCAAAATACTGGGATCCAAGGAGGGTTTCTTTAGGAGGGGGCGCACCACCACCACCTGCTTCAAAGACGGCGGCACCACCCCCTCCCTCAGAGATGAATTTACCACCCTCCCCGTCCACTCAGCCAGCCCCGCCCGGGCAGCTCTAATCAGCCATGCCGGACAAGGGTCAAGCGGGCAAGCAGATGGTCTCACACTCTAAAAAGAATCCTGTCCACATCCTCAGGTTCTGTACCAGCAAGCAGTCACTGAGAGGGATACTAATATAGAATGAATAGGAACAATTGCTTGTCTCTTACTCAGTGTGACAGTCACCTCTTTAAAACATACCCCTTTGCACAGTTAGTTGGGTAAGGCTGCAGTCTTATGCACATAAGAAGAGCCCTGCTGGATCAGGCCAAAGGCCCATCTAGTCCAGCTTCCTGTATCTCACAGTGGCCCCACCAGATGCCTCAGGGAGCACATGAGACAACAAGATACCTATATCTTGTTGCCACTCCCTTGCACCTGGCACAGAGAAAACCTACTTCTAAAACCAGGAGGTTGCTTATGGCTTGTAACCTGTGATGGTCTTTTCCTCCATGAATCTATCCAAACCCCTTTTAAAGGCATCTAGGCCAGGTGCCATCACCACATCCTGTGGCAAGGAGTTTCTCAGATGAATTACACACTGGGTAAAGAAATATTTTCTTTTGTCCATTCTAACTCTCCCTCCACTCAATTTTAGTGCATATCCCCTGGTTCTGGTGTTGTGCGAGAGGGAGAAGAACTTCCCGCTATCCACTCTCTCCATCCCATGCATAATTTTATACATCTCAATCATGTCCCCCCTCAGACAACTTTTTTCTAGACTGAAAAGCCCCAGACACTGTAGCCTTTCCTCATAAGGGAGGTGCTCCAGCCCACGAATCATTCTGGTCGCTCTCTTCTGCACCTTCCTCCTTGTGTTTGGACTGTAGCTGAAGGTCAACCTCTGTAACTTGGCCTTAGCCACATCAGCTCATCATAGCTTTAAAAATAATAGTTTCATGCCAAAAAGTGTAGTCTACCTTCATTGTCTACTATTTGTCCATAATCAAAACTTTCCACAGTCTTCTCGTTCCATACTATAATGAAAAGAGGTGGATTCATGTGGGATATTATTTCTTCTGTGAACAATTGTGGCATTAGCTACCCAAAGGCCTTTGCACTCTGAGGAATGAAAACTTGCCAGATGGTCCCTGATTTAATCCAGCTGTTCTTAAAATTTTCATAGGAGGTGCTGACAAGCCCAAGAAATTTTTTTATGAAAGGCAAGATTGAACTTTACATAAAGAATAGTAGATCACAAAAATAAAATCTCATCTTACCATCTAAATAAATTTCTTGAAAGAGCTATAGCAGTCTTAAGGATATTGGTTAAAATGCAGTGATCTAAAACAGTGTTTCTCAAACTGTGGGTCGCGACCTTATTTCTGGTGGGTCCCAGGTGATGGAAAGATCAGATAAGTAATTGCCACAAGCCCTGAGATGATTCAAAAATCAAATAGCTGCTAATTGCCTTTCAAAGAGCTGAGCTCCTGCAGTTTGCAAGATAACTGCTAATTACCCTGCAAGCAGCTGAGCTCTTTACTTATTTATTTCTAGATCACCTTTTTAAGTCTCGTAAAGCTAGGTGGGTCCCGATAGAGTGTCATTTTAAAAAATGGGTCTTGGTACTAAAAAGTTTGAGAACCACTGATCTAAAAGATAGCTATACAAGGTCCTCTCATTTTCAACGTGCTTGATTTAGACGTTTTTGGAAGAACACATTTGTTAATTAATACCAAAGCCAAATTTACGGTTGGAAATTTTTGAAATTATGTGGTCAAACTTCACATGTGCTCCCACATGTTTGGCTATGAATCTCTGTTTTCCCCATCAACCGTGTCTGGAAAATTTCCATCTGCTTTGTCCGGGAAGCCTAAAACTAGAAAGTCATGAAAAGCAATCACAACTGATGTGAAATTATATGTGATCATATGCTGCCCCTCCATGACGTCACCACTGGAAGTGACGTTGCCACTGCAAACAGCTTCCCAGGCGCAGGGCGGGTGGGCCAAATATTCGCCGCCACCCGCCTGCTTTTCAAGCCGCTGCCGATCCCGCCATCCATACGATGGGGTTATCGCCCCCCACCACTTTGTCCCCCCGCGTGCCACACGGGGGGCCACCACTGCAGAGAGGAAAGCATGTATCAGATGCTGGCCACATGCCTGGTTTAATTGGGAACACTGTTTGTACTATTTGAAACAGTGCTGAGAAGATGAAGAAAAGTGCTCAATCAGGGACATCTGCAAGTGCAAAGAAAACTTCTTATGCTCGGAGTTCTATAATGGAACACATGGAGCGGATTCCCCCTAGCTGGTACCATTTATATACATTGTTATGGTGAAAATATTTTTAATGTATGCATTTTTGAGATGTGTTGCTTTTCAAAAATGTAATCCCCATGTAAAATGAGGGGTGCCTGCACTGATGTTCACTTTTCACAACTGATGTGCACTTTTCACATCAGTGGTAATTCTTCAAGATTTTTTCAACTTTGTTGGGTGACACTGGATGGATTGATTTTTTTTTTTTACAATAGGACCAGCATCAGTGCCAGATTGTTGGGGGCCCTGGTGCAGAACCCCATGTTGAGTCCCCCCATGGCACCTCCCACCTGCCTGCTAATGGCACATTGGGTGGTCCTGTGCCACTGGTAATATCCAAGGGCTGGCCCACCCAGGTGGGTCCTATGATGGATATGGGCCATCAGCCAGTGCCCAACCTGGCCAGCCCTTGGTGACACCCCTGCATAGAATGATTGAGAAGTATTGGGAACTGCTGTTTGACAGCCCCACCAGACATTCACAAGTAATCATATGCTTTACTGTTTTGTGGTAATTACATATTTCTATTTTGCAAAACAAAAAATTCAACTTGCAGAAGCAACAAACTCCTTAGCACCTTACATTTAGGAGAAGGCAACTGACTGAATTGGTTAATTCATTTTCAAATTCACTAAGATCCAAGGGTACCTGTAAATAATCAGTGTACTTTCCTTTATCCTTGGCTAGAACTGCCTTAAGACTCTGAACCTTCTGCACAGTAATATTCTAAATACCGTATTTCTTCGAGTCTAAGTCACCATCGATTCTAAGGCGCACCTTTACTTTCAGTACCACCAGCAGGGGGAAAAAGTCCATCGATTGTAAGACTCACCTCCCTTCATTGAATCTACCCGCTCAGCACCAACTCTCCCCAGCATGTCCCGCACTGCAGCTGACGATAACTGAGTGCCTTTGCATAGCATTTCTGGCCCTGCCAGAAAGTGCCATTTCCTTCGTTACCGGGGCTTGGGGGAGCTTCGGGGAGGCCTGTGCAACCCTCTGTAGGCCTCCCCGATCTTCAGTTCGGCGAAAAATGGTGATTTTCGGCCATTTCCGTTTTTCGCGAAAACTGGAAATGGCCGGAAATTGCCGTTTTTTGCCGAACTGAAGATCAGAGAGGCCTGCAGAGGGTCGAGCAGGCCTCCCTGAAGCTCCCCCAAGCCCCAGTAAGTAAGAAGATGGCATTTTGGTGTGCTTTTTGGAGGCCCTCGATTCTAAGACGCACCCAATTTTTTGAAATGCTTAATTGGGAAAAAACATGCATCTTAGAATCAAAGAAATATGGTACCTTTTCTGTTTTGCATTATATTTATTTCTTGTTGTTTTTGTGCATCTATGGCCTTTATGCTATATGTTTACACATTTGAAGCTGATGAATTCTTTCTGGTTTACTTCCAGACTGTGTCACTGTGTCTCTTTCTTTTCAAGTGATATTTAAAAGATGTCTTTGTGTATCGGTTTATGACATGGTTGACCAGTCTTCCACCATTAGGGCTTCTGCATTCTTAAGAGTGGTGTAGAAGACAGAATCTTGGCAGCTGCAATTGCTGATGGTGCTGCTAAACTGCAGCTGCACCTGCTGAAATGCCCTCACCTATACAACCATTAAAGGGACAGGAGCATTGATGTGGAAAGGTTGGCCACCCCTGGTTTATAAAATTGTAGTTTCTGCCCAGCTTGCAGAAGCTCCTAAGAGCCCAATCCTATGCATGTCTACTCAGAAGTAAGTCCTGTTATAGCCAATGGGACTTACTCCCAGGCAGAGGCATCACTAGTGTTTGCATCACCTGGTGCGAGAGCTCATGATGTCACTATGATTGGTGTCACCCATGGTAACTCATGGTGTTCACCCTCATTAACTTTATTTATTTTAATATATAACAGTACATATCGCCCAACAAATCAGTAACCAACAAAAAACCAATGGCCAACTTGATGGCCAGGGAAGATGGTGGAAAGTCTCATTAAGGATAAAAACTTAAAATACATAGAAGAACAAGCTCTGCTGAGGGAGAGTCAGCATGGCTTCTGCAAGGGGAAGTCTTGCCTCACAAACCTGTTAGAATTTTTTGAAAAGGTCAACAGGCATGTGGATGCGAGCGAACCCGTGGATATTATATATCTGGATTTTCAGAAGGCGTTTGACACGGTCCCTCATGAAAGGCTCCTGAGAAAACTCCACAGTCAGGGAATAAGAGGGCAGGTCCTCTTGTGGATTAGGAACTGGCTGAAGACCAGGAAACAGCGAGTGGGAGTCAATGGGCAATTTTCACAATGGCGAGAGGTGAAAAGCGGTGTGCCCCAAGGATCGGTCTTGGGACCGGTGCTTTTCAACTTATTCATAAATGACCTGGAGTCGGGGATAGGCAGTGAGGTGGCCAAGTTTGCAGATGACACTAAACTTTTCCGGGTGGTGAAGACCAGCAGGGATTGTGAAGAGCTCCAGAAGGATCTCTCCAAACTGGGAGAATGGGCAGCAAAATGGCAGATGCGCTTCAATGTAAGTAAGTGCAAAGTGATGCACATTGGGGCAAGAAACCAAAATTTCACATATAAGCTAATGGGTTCTGAGTTGTCTGTGACGGATCAAGAGAGAGATCTTGGGGTGCTGGTGGACAGGTCGATGAAAGTGTCGACCCAGTGTGCGGCGGCTGTGAAGAAGGCCAATTCCATGCTCGGGATCATTAAAAAAGGGATTGAGAATAAAACGGCCAATATCATTATGCCTTTGTACAAATCGATGGTAAGGCCACATCTGGAGTATTGTGTCCAGTTCTGGTCACCACACCTCAAAAAGGATATAGTTGAATTGGAAAAGGTGCAGAAAAGAGCGACCAGAATGATTCGTGGGCTGGAGCACCTCCCTTATGAGGAAAGGCTACAGCGTCTGGGGCTTTTCAGCCTAGAAAAAAGGCGCCTGAGGGGGGACATGATTGAGACTTATAAAATTATGCATGGGATGGAGAGAGTGGATAGAGGGAAATTCTTCTCCCTCTCGCACAACACCAGAACCAGGGGACATGTACTAAAATTGAGTGGAGGGAGAGTTAGAACAGACAAAAGAAAATATTTCTTGACCCAGCGTGTAATTCATCTGTGGAACTCCTTGCCACAGGATGTGGTGATGGCATCTGGCCTAGATGCCTTTAAAAGGGGTTTGGACAGGTTCATGGAGGAAAAGACCATCACAGGTTACAAGCCATAAGCAACCTCCTGGTTTTTAGAAGTGGGTTTTCTCTGTGCCAGGTGCAAGGGAGTATCAACGAGAAACAGGTTATCTTGTTGTCTTGTGCTCCCTGAGGCATCTGGTGGGGCCACTGTGTGACACAGGAAGCTGGACTAGATGGGCTTTTGGCCTGATCCAGCAGGGCTCTTCTTATGTTCTTATGTTCTTATGTTGATGACACTCTGATCATCACTCTGAGCAGTACTACTGCCTCATGAGATTTCGGCGGCGCCATCTGGGATTTCGCAAGATTTCGTGAGATCCAAGATGGCGTCACACAAGAAAAGTTTTAACTTTTAGCCAGGATGGTGTAGTGGTTTGGGAGTCAGACTTAGACCTGGAAGATCCAGGTTCAAATACCTGCTCAGCCACGAAGCTTCCTGAGTGACCTTGGGCCAGTCACTATCTCTCAGCCCCACCTACCTCACAGGCTTGTTGTGAGGACAAAAAGGAGGGGAGGAAATATGTACACCACTCTGAGCTGAGCTCCTTGGAGGAAGGGCGGTATAAAAATGTGAAAAATAAATAAATAAAATAAACACTTTTAAAACCCGGAAAATCGGGACTGTGCTGGTTCCGGGCCCGGTGGCCGGGACTAGGGTGGAACCAGGCTATGGAAACCGGGACAGTCCCGCCTACCCTTCCCCTCTCCAGGTTGTAATGTTTTGCGTTGCAAGGTTCTATTTGTTTGATCATTCACTGGATTGTGTTATAACTTATAAACCAAAGTTTTATACAATTTTTTTTAAATGAAAGTGTTCATGTTGCTTCCCCATCTCCATCAAATGAGCTTCCTACTTTATGTTTCTTTGACATGTTCTGAACTTTGCCACTCCCTGTTACAGACATGAATGCTGATAAAAGAATACGTTTATGAATACATTCTTATATGAAGTTAGAATAAAATACAAGAGCAAGTAGTTTACCTTTAACAAATTATTTGGGGATTTTTGTCAGTGTGTATGCTTATGTTTGTGTTAATGTGAAGGAAGTGAAAAATCACTAAAAAAAATTCAGTTATTTGCATAGCCATACAAGATCACCTGAACTGTATTAAAAAGAAAAAAAGCAACTGTATTGTAACTATGCTAATCAGTTGAGTTATAGACATCAGGTCTTCAGTACCTATCTATCAGCAGCATCTCTGTCCAAAGGCACCCATTGAAACTCAATATAATTTCACTCACGTTAAAATACTAACAGCCCAATCCTATCCAAAGCCCCACGTTAGGACGCAGCGGCACCTGGGCAGGCTTCACTGTATCCAGCGCGGGGCTGGAGGTCTTTTCGGGGGAAGTGGACAGTTATCCTCTTCTCCCGTGTTGAGCCCCAGCAGTACCTGGGCTACTCAGCAGTACCTCAGCAGTACCCAGCAGTACCTCGGGCTACTCAGAGGTGCACCAACTAAATAGCCAGCACAGCTCTGAGCAGCCCCATGTTGGGCTTTCAAGCCCGGGATGGGGGATCGGATTCAGCAGAGGCCTCCTCCGAAGAGCCCGCTCCCCTCCCGAGCCTGATTCACCCTCCTCCCTGCTCTCCCCCACCCAAAATGCCCCCTTCCCTACCTCTGTTCCACCTTCCCCACCGCATAGTTCACCTGCCCTGGCAGGTGCTGCTCCATCGCTGGCGGAGGCCTGCCGGCGCTCACCTCCACACGGAGCCCAGTACCACCGGTGGAGGCCGGCATAAGATTGGGCTGTTAATCCACATACACCATAATTTGTAAATTTATAAATGACCTATTATTTATATCATGGCAATTGATACATTTATTTATTTTACCCTTCATCCAACAAGGCTTCCAGAGAAGCTTATATAGTTCTAATTTAAAAAGATTAAAAGCATATTTGGTCTTTCAACAAACTATTTCAAGAGTTGGCTGTTATGGTGGTTCATCTTGCTGGCTTTTTCTTCTCCTGCACATAGTTCTTCTAGCCTCTGTTAGGGGAGGAGAGATCTGGCCCCAGCAGGAGAGTAGCAGGTGAAGGTAGTGATGATATCTCACCTCACTGGCTTCTTCTCCTGCTCACAGGGCACTTAGTGCCCATGTGAGTCAAGAAAAAGTTTCATCCCAACTGGAGAAGCTGCAGCAAACGGAGGTGGCAATTACGGTACGACATTTTGTCTTGCTGGCTTCTTCTTTTCCACTTACTCATAGGTCATTTGGTTTTCCCACTCCCAGCATCTGTGAGGAGAAGAAAAGCACAGTCTCAGCTAGAGAAGCAGCAGAGCCAGGAAGCAATGATGATGACATACGCTAATGCTAGGGGAAAATATTAGAATACAAAATATTATGGTTAAAAAATATGGCATTGTGATGCTTTCAGGGAACAGCAGATTCACGGCTCGGGTCTCACACTTGCTCCGGGACATACACTTAGTGAGTGGAGTGGTGGGTGGAATCTTAGGCACTATGTAAATTATTGTTTTTGTTTTGCATATACACACATACGTATAAATATCTACAACATTTGTCATCACAAATAAGCAAGCTGCTTGGGGGCGCCTTTGTTGGAGGGGAAAGGTGGCAACAAGTCCATGAAATAAATAAAATTTTCTTACAGTGCAATCCTAAGCAGAGTTCCTCAAAAGTAAATACACTGTGTACAATGAGACATTCCCAGGAAAGTATGAGTAAGATTTCAGGCTTAGTTATTTGCATTAAAATAATGAAAAGTCAAGAGAAGTGAAGATTAGTATTCTAGAAAATCTGTCACACTATTGCAGCTGGTTGATTTTTCAAGATTCCCAGAATTTTTGTTACATTTCTAAACCTGGTATTAGTGCAACATATTGTTCTGCTCTCCAGTACCACATAGGCCAGAATCTTTAAAGGGGGCAATACATTCTAATACTAAGAATAAACCTTGGCCGGTGGTACTTGCTTTAACAGTAATCAGTAAATAGAATTATTTTGGCATCATTTCTGCGAAGAAAGTAGAGGAGGAATTGAAAAATCCGTTTTAAATGTGTGCCAACATGAAACAGTATATGTTAAGCTCAAATGCCATCTAAAAATAAAGAACAAATCTACTTTTTACAGAAAGCAGGAAGTGCTTCTTCAAGTACAATTGTTGTCATTAAATATTTAGTTGCCGTTACCATAACAGCATATCTGTGTTGCCGCAAAGATTTTGTCATTGGAAAAATGAAATAATGGCTGGATATCAGATTTCATTGTGACTGCTGGCTTCAAAACATTAGGTGATTTCTTTTGAACTTGGAAGTGAAACTGATTTTTAAAAACCCAAATCCTGAAGAAATGCAAAAGAAAGGCTGTCTGTAGATGAATATTACCGCTGAGTATTCAAGCTAATAGAACAGTAAAATTATAGTTAAAAGGGACAAATATTAAAAAAAAATGTGGAAAATAGAGTGACTAGATAAGGAGATGCCTCACTGACAACTAGTGGATAAAATGAATGCATCAGCACTGCCACAAAAAAGGCAATAAAACAACCACAGCACTGCTTTATTTACATATGACAGTTAAACTGAGCACAATTCAGACAAAAACTGAAGTGCTGAGATATCAAATTATGCGAGAAAAGTTACAAGGAATTTGATCAGTGTAGCATCCCTTCAGCATCACATTTTTATGCATCACAATGTTTGTTTATTTTAAAGATTTGTTTGTCACGTTTTGGTCCTACTCAGTGGATCATCAAGACACCTTGTTGTTGTTCAGTCGTTAAGTCGTGTCCGACCCTTCGTGATCCCATGAACCATATCCCGCCAGGCCTTCCTGTCCTCCACTATCTTCCTGAGTTCGCTCATTTTCATGTTTGTTGCATCGGTGATGCTGTCTAACCATCTCATCCTTTGCCTTCCCCTTCTCCTTTTGCCTTCAATTTTTCCCAGCATCAGAGTCTTCTCCAGAGAGTCCTCTCTTCGCATTAGGTGGCCAAAATATTTGAGTTTCAGCCTTAGTACCTGTCCTTCCAGGGAACAGTCAGGGTTGATTTCATTTAGGATTGAGACACCTTACAGTATACAAATTTTTAAACAATAAAGAGTTGGTTAGCCCAATCCTGTCTAGGACCACTGCAGCATGCAAAAGCAAGCTGTGCCGGATCCTATCCAGGATCAGGCTAGCACAGGCAGAGGCCTCCTCGTGGTAAAGGCACATTCATCCCTTTACCCCAAGTAACAGCCCAGCTACCCCAATGGGTCTCCTCAGACATGCGCTGGCAAAATGGTCGGTGCAAATCCGGAAGGCCCATGTAATGCCAGCCAGGCCTGGGATGGCTGATAGGACATTCGGAGCATGTCACCAAGGATCCCTCCCCCATCCTGGGCCCAGTCACCCAATCATCCCCTCCCATTCTGTCCCATTCCACCTTCCCCATGCCCCCCAGCACAGGCCTTACCTGTGTCCGCCGGCGACCTTTGTCCAGTGGAGAGTGAGCGGCGCCAGCCTCAGTGCCGTCGCCGCTTACTCTCCAGGTGTCGGAATTGTGCCTGACGGCATGGAGCAAACAGCGCAGCAAGACTGGATTGCACTGTAAAACAAATTCAAAGTGGAGAGAGAACAGCAATAATGAAGACCAATGGTTAGGGGTGGTTTGTTTGTTTTTGTTTTTTTTTGCAGATGTTGGTGTTTAACCAAAATGAAATAGCAGACAGTGTTGTTATGTGTTTTTATTCCAAATTGTTTCCATTTTAACCGCTTTAAAGGTATACTAGGTAGGTGATTTAGCTTGTATAGGTTGTACAGTGTCAGTAGATGAAGAATGAAAAATTACATTTTAGCAGAAAGCGGTGTTTTGTGTTTTTATGCAGTTATCAACAGAAAAAATATACCCCTATCAATGGGGAAAAGATAAACAACAAACAAATTAACAAAAAGCAAAACAACAGAATACATCTTAACAAGCTTCTTAAAGATCGTTAGTGAAGAGACCAACTAGGCCTCATGGGAAAGGGTAGTTCAGAACCTGGGTGCTACCACTGAAAAGGCCCTGTTCTGTGTCTCAGATCAGGACCTCTGATGACTACCACAGCATGCAAGCAGGGTCATATGGGTCACCCTGGTCCCAAATCATATAGGACTTTATAGGTAATAACCAGCACTTTAAACTGCATGGAAGCCAATGCAGATTGAAAAACAATCCTAGATTTAGGAAAACAGTCCTAGGTTCCCTACTCATCATTCTTCATAAATTCTTCACTTATTTCTGGGCTGAGGTCACCTTGGAAACTGCTAACAAATGAGACCTGCAGCTCTGATTGGATAGCTGCAATGTATAAACGCAAAGTAATGAAATTATGATTAAAATCTGTAAACTGGAATTTAGTATCAACGTAAACTAGAATAAAATCCTAATGTGTCTAATCTAAATATTTGTTTCTCAGTGACCTCTTAGAATGCATTTTAATGCAGTTGATCGCTACTTATTTTCTTACCTTTTCATTTTTATTTTGTTAAACTGTTCTGAATATTAGTTTTCAGGGTTTTTTTAACTATTTCATCAACTTTTTTATTAGGAGTATTAATTTAGAGTGTAATCAGGATGGTGTATTCTGTATTCATTTCCATATTCAATTCTTTTTCTGGACATTTTCATGGAAGATAAATTAACCCTTCCTTTGAGTGGATGCATATTCCCACTTACCAAATGAGGTAACTTACCACAGTGTGCATGCAATTACTTGATAAGCCAGTTGTCTATAGCCAGTTGTCTATATTATCCTACCAAGAGTCAAAGAGCATTTATCGTGCATTACTTATGTACATATGGTAAAATAGTAATCTGAGTCCACCCTATGATTCCACTATTTTTTAGCATAGGTTAAGAGATAAAAAGTTATCAGACAGGTGGGTAGATTCCATAGTAAGGCACACTAGATAATTTTTTCGCCCAAGCCAGGCAGGCAAGAGAATTATTTGGTGAAGCTCTTTCTGAACTACATCACTTCAAGTGGAAGGTTTGACGAGTAGCATGTGTGAATCAACCATAAGAGATCATGGCTTGCCCATAACCACCCTATGTGCTCTGCTCCTGAGTAGGAATTTCTACCCATGTTCCTAACATCATACCTCCCCACCACATGATTAGCTTTTGAAACCTTAAATAGCTCTGTTGTAAGCAGCTGGCATATTTTAAAAAAAGGAATGAAGAGACTGAAACGGGGTTAGGGACATTTTACACTTCTAAACAAAAATTTCAGCTGCTATGTAAAAAAAAAATAAGCGTGCCACTGCACATGAGTAGAACTTTGGTACAATTCTGCTTAGCAATATGTTATATAGCTATAAGAGAAAATGCACTCAAAATATCTTCATCTGTCAGAAACAGTGCTCGAATTACAGTACAGTCGGACCTTTTTATCCACTGGAGTTCTGTTCCCGGAACCCTAGTGGATTAAAAAAAATAGTGTTGTCGGAAAACTGGGGTGGGGTGGGGAGCGGTGCCACATTACCTTTATTCCAACATCTTCGGCGCTCGCCTCCTCCTGGGTTTGTTTAAACTGACTGAAAAAAGAAAAAAAGCTACCGGAAGCAACCTGTAGATGGCGCCAGATACCCCTGTTTGCATTTCCCCCCTTTTTTAGCAGTTTAAACATGCCTGGAAATGGCTGGCTGGCCCCCGATAGATTCCCGGTTGCGTTTTTTCTTTTTTCAGCAGTTTAGATGCATGCAGGAGGCAGGAAGCAGCTGGCGGCCCCCCAACAATGCTGAAAAAAGAGGTAAAGTGGCATGGTCAGACTTGCTCTTCCAGTTTTGCCACCCATGTTGAGTCAAATCCGTGGATCAAAAAAACGTGCATAATAAGGTCCGGCTGTACAGGGGCCCCCCATATCCGCTGATCCACTATCCGCTGATTCAGTTATCCACGAAAATTGAGGTTTCTTTGCTAAAAGTAAGTGCCTGGGGGGGGGTCGTGCGGGGGAGGATAACTGATTTTATGAAGCTAAAATATTGATACAGTGAGGTTTAAAAAGCAGGGTGACTTATACTTACCGTACACTGACCACCACTGTATACTAATTTGTCTATCTTTTACAGTATCGGTCAGGTCGGGATCCTCAACGAGGCTCTGACAATGTTTCCAACAAGTCTTCAGACAGTGATGTAAGTGATGTGTCTGCAGTATCGAGGACCAGTAGCGCTTCCCGCTTCAGTAGCACAAGCTACATGTCTGTGCAGTCAGAACGACCAAGAGGGAACAAGAAAATTAGGTAAGAAATTTTAAACTGCAGGTCTCTTTTCTGCTGATTCCACTTGGTTCAAATATTACAGCTTCTAAAGGTTTTCTAAAGCACTATAGTTTTCATGACAGTCTTTTCCATGTTAGCAATTTGAGTTATTTACTTCCAAAATGCCTGTATTATTGGCAGTTTCAAGACTTACCATGTTTCCCCAAAAATAAGATAGTGTCTTATATTAATTTTGGCTCCAAAAAATGCAGTAGGTCTTATTTTCAGGGAGGTCTTATTTTCCCAACCTGTGGCGCGACACCCCCCCCCCCCCGGCACTCACTTTGACCGATTAAAGCTTCATTCTTTCCCGAGGGTACAAGGCTCTGCAAGGCTTGGAAGGCCTGCACTTGAGTTCTGTACCATAGAGACAACGTGCTAGAGAGGCCAGCAAGGCCTGCAAGGGGGCCTTGCGCCGGCCTTCCTGGCTTTAAAGTAGTCGTCAAATGTGCTGACTATTCTGGGCGGTACTAGGTCTGCCGCCCAGAATTTAAGTAGGATTGCGCAGTTAGTTTTATATCCTAGGTTTTAAGTTTTAATCTTGAGTTTTGATCCAGGGCTTTTAGCTATTGAAGCTTTAATGTTGCTTGAAGCTTGAGCCAAGTGTTTTAGCTTTTCCTGGTGGTTTAATCTTTTAAGTTTGGAATTTTAACATTCTGACTTGAGTCTTCATTGCCTTTGAGAATGCCCAACACAAGATTGGGTGAAAGGTTAGGGAAACAAGAACTTATGAGAATATGGTCTGAGAACCCGAATAGTTTTAATTGTGAACAGAAATATGTTCAGTCGTTAAGTCGTGTCCGACCCTTCGTGATCCCATGAACCATATCCCGCCAGGCCTTCCTGTCCTCCACTATCTTCCTGAGTTCGCTCATTTTCATGTTCGTTGCATCGGTGATGCTGTCTAACCATCTCATCCTTTGCCTTCCCCTTCTCCTTTTGCCTTCAATTTTTCCCAGCATCAGAGTCTTCTCCAGAGAGTCCTCTCTTCGCATTAGGTGGCCAAAATATTTGAGTTTCAGCCTTAGTATCTGTCCTTCCAGGGAACAGTCAGGGTTGATTTCATTTAGGATTGACTGATTTGATCTCCTAGCAGTCCAAGGGACTCTCAGGAGTCTTCTCCAGCACCACAGTTCAAAAGCATCTATTCTTCGGCGCTCAGCCTTCCTTATGGTGAACAGAAATATACCGACCACCAAAGCCTAAATTAAGCAGCATGTTTGTTTATGTCACTGCATCATTCCATTTCTTGGTTGACCTTTCTGTTCCATTTCTTTTTGCTTAGCGAATGCATGTTAGGTTTCTGTCCAGTTTTCCTAATTTGCTTCTATCTTCTTTTTTGTTTGCATGCTTCCTCAATGTTTGTTAACTTCAGAAGATCAAGTGAGGAAATAAAAGAGGGAGGGGAGGAAGGGATTGGGGAAATACTCCCTGAGGAGGAGGAAGAGGAGAATCAGGAGCTTGAGGAAAAGATGAAGGATGAACAAGTTGATGAAAAGGGGGAAGGGGAAGAGGTAACAGAGAACTGTGGTAAGGAGGAAAACAAAGAACCTGAAGAAGATGAAGGGACCCAAGATGTTGAAACAGAGGAAGGGACAGAATCAAGCAATAAAGAGAAATTGCAAAGGACATGTTCACAAGATGATCTCAGGTAAAATAGATGTCCAAATAGATATCTTTGTTAACAAGATATTTCTATTTTCCTAATACCAGGACCCTATTCCATGCACCTCTTTTATCCTTTGCAGTAGCTTGCTATTTGTATTCCTTTTGTCTCACCATTTTTAATTTCAGCCTTTACATTTTAATAGTTGACCAAATGCTTTCTTTATTAAAATGTTTTGCACAAGAGCTTTGCACAAGAATCACAGTCACTTCAGCCATGCTATATGGTGTAGTGATGAAGAGCTTGAGCTGGTCGTCCTTGCTTAAAATCATCCAGAAACTCACTACCATAGGTGGCTTTAGGAAAGCCATTCTCATTCATATATGAAATAGCCAGTTTTCAGAGTTGTCATACCTTATGTTTAATAGACTACAGGGTTGGAGCCATGCAGATATGCTTCCTTTGATTTCTGTACAATGAAATAGACAAGAAAAGCCTACCCATGATCCCCTGACTGTGGGTTTCTTGACCTCCACCCACAGGAACCCCATGAAGGTGTACAATGTGCCCTCTCCCAGGAATTCCTACAATGGACTTACCACATACCCTGTCTGTCATAATGGCAGACATTTCATTAGTGGTGATAATAATACTGGGTTGCTTTAAGTATTCCTGAGCTAATAATATATGAAGCACCTTGACCAAACTTAAGGAAAGTAGTATAGAATTGCTTTTGTACAATTATTACTAAAACATTCAAACACAGGCATGATTAGAATGGTTTCTCATGTTGCAGACATGAACTATTTACAGCAAATTATATTTTATCTTGTGATATCACTGAAAAAGAATATTTTGAAAATGTGTCTTGCCTGTTCAAAAAAGAGCTGAAAATTCCTGATCTTGTTCATCCATGAAGAAATTATATATGTGATAAATATGAAGATATAGATTGGATCGTAAAGTATTTTATTCATATTAGTTACTGCAGGGTAATTCTGTCGTATGTGTAGTAGCAAACATTTCAATTCTAAAATAATATATTTGAAATAATCCCTGTTGATTTTAATTCTACTTACATAAATTAACGGCCCAATCCTATCCCCGCTCCCTGCTGCCGGAACTAGCATTCTGGTGGTGGGGCGCACTTTATGGTCATCGCAAATGACCTTCCGAAAGCATGCGGAGCTGCATGATTCCGGAACACCAGTGGCGAGGCTGGAGCAGCCCCAAGCGCAGTGACAGGACATGGAGCACCCGACGAGGAAAGTAGGTTGGCGAGGGAGGTGGAATGGAGCAGGAGAAGGGTAGGTGGAGGGCGGGTGGCATGACAAACAAAGGAAGAGGTGGCACCCAGCACGGGCGACTTCCGCCAGATGCTATCCCCTCAGATAGCAGCCAGCATGCCCCTTTTCTCTCCTCGGTCTTTCGCCAGATAAAGAGCTAATGCAGGTTGAAGGAGACCCATTGGTGAGTGGGAGGCTTATGGGGAGGTAAGGGAAAATCTTTTCCCTTACCTCTCCCACGTCTACCTATCTCCTTCTCCCACCCTACAGGATGCAGTGCAGGCCTCCTTGGCACGGCTGCATCGACGCAGGGAGAAAAGGATAGGATTGGGCTGTTAGGTGTGTGCATTTTTAAAGCATTTGTAATTTGTTAGTACAATTAATGTGTTCTATATATTAATAGTTCTGTGGCTACAGTGAAACAGGTCAAAATCATAAATGTTAAACTGCATTTTCATTTTCATAATTTCTTGGTTTGCATAAGGTCAGTATGACTTTTGTAGAAGCTAGTAGCAATGTGAGTTTATTTTATTATTTAGTCAAGGTCAAAATGAATTAGTTGACTTCAAGATACAGATAGCTAGAGAGAAAAACAATCCTTTATTGTCTAAAAGAAATTCAAATTCTCCAAATATATATTTTTATTCCTTATTATTGTAGTGCATTTTTATACAATAGCATTGCATTTTCCAGAGCTTTACACAGGACAGAAGATTTTCTTGCTTTTACTTGATCATTCATAGACACCATTGAAGGGATGTAGAGCATTTTACTTAGTTCTCTTCTTAACACCGCACCCCTAGGTAAGATTTTCCTCTAGGTAAGACCACTTGCCCACATGTGAGATTTTACAAAGCCATGAAGAAATAACACTTACCTGTAAACACTGTGCTTCAAAAGATCTGATGTGCAGTTGCACGTTATGCTCACCTTTTCCACTGAAGGAGCTACATTAGACTTCATAGTGATCAGGGGAAACAACAGAAAATCTTGTGGCACCTTAAAGATTAACAAATTTATTTTAGCACAAGCATTCTTGAACTTGAGCCCACTTCATCAGATGCATGAAGTGATCAGGAAGGAACTGTGCAGAAGGTGTTTACCCTGCCGCTTGGTGACTATGCGTGAAGTACAAGAGAACATTCTGACAGGAAAAACCAGAATGTTCTTGGCCTTGTATGTGTGCAATCCTATATGTGTAGTTACAGAGATGACCACTCAAAGAACAACAGTTAGATGTTAGCGGTCCTGTTTTGCAGTCATTAAGAGCTAATTAAATTTTAATTAAGTATCAATTGGTAGATGCTGCTTCAACAGATGGCAGTACAGGCACCTTGTTACAAGAGCACTGTACAGAAAATGTCCATAATTGACCCCAAAATGATATGAATTGATGGACAACACAAGAGTGGCACTACAAGGCCAGATAAAGCCAACATACGTTAGTGCTTTGAGAAAAAAAAAAAAGCCCTGAAACACATTGTAATGGATTCTTAGATTATCTGAATTCCTTTATTTTTGTTAAACATGTGCATTTGATAACAGTTGGTATAATTGTGAACAAGTTACTCCCAAATAGGCAATGTAATTAGAATATGAACACTACTGAACCTTCTCGTGTGGAGCATCTAGTTGCAGAGGTCTCATCTGGGTAAGTGGACATTCATTCCCTTACCCAGGGGTAAGCCTCCACATCTCAGAGGGGTCTATTTGGACCTGCACTAGCAAATTTGCTGGCACAGGTCTGCGTGGACCCATGTCACAGAATTGGGTCCAGGAAGGGGGCTAAGATTCGGGTGCTGCTGCCAAACCCACCCCCTTCCTCGACCCATTTTGCCTTACCCCCTCATTGTTGCCTCCCCTCACCCCGTCCTGCTTCCCCTGCCATCCTACCTGCCTTGTCAGACCCTCCAGGATCCTCTGGCAGGTGCGGGAAGGCTCCGGCCTTCCCGCTTGCGCTCCTGCAGCACGTGAGTTCATTTGTGCCAGAGTGTGTTTTACCACTGCCGTAAGGCAGTCTACACTGACAGAACACCAGTGTTCAGACCATGTAGGACTGGGCATCAGTCTGCAAACCACTTTGTGAACATTTTTGTTGAAAAGCGGTACTGTATATAAAATTAATAATTCTTAATAATAATAATATAAGATTGTAGGTTCGCATTCCTCAGACATTTTTGAATTCAACTCCCTGTTCAATAGCTATGTTACGTACTGGAGCTGCCCAGCCTAGCACTACCATCTGTTGCATGGGGAGCATGCAGAAATCCTTGCATACATCCCTGCATATGATCTGCGGCTACATGGAAGGAACTCCAAACTGGGATAATAATACCAACACTTTTATTAGGAGAGGAATAGAATTCAATTTTCTTCTAAAACCATGCATAGGGAATTATCATAAAAATAAAGCAACAGCTCTTTCTGGAAATAGGGAAATCATTTGGTACCTGTCTTTCATACCGAAGGTAAATAGTATTTTCCACAGACAACAGGAACTTCACTTGCAATCCTTCGGTCCTAATCCCATACACCCTAAGGAAATGTCCTGGCACATGCTCTGTGTCAGGAGAGCTTCACGCTTCTATACGGAGCGAACGCGAGCTATTCATATCGCCACAGGGTAAAAGCATAAGGTTAAAGGTCACTAAACCCATGCTCTCTAAGTGGCTCAGGGAGTGCATTCATATTTAGTTCTAAAAAGAACGTTCTCCACAGGTGTTGATCATCAGACATATTTTTGTTTCAGTTAAAACAAAATACATTTCATCTTTTAACTTAAATTCAGTCTCCAATTTGCAGAACGTGTTTTAATCAATTTTGAGTTCTTATAGTATTTCTTCAATGAATCGTACTTAAATGAGTCAGGCTTGTGATTGCAACTGAGCTGTTCATAGTAACAATGCTCATTATTTTTTGTCTCTAAATCATAATTACTCCATGAAGTTTAATTAAGCAGCTTACACCCCATTGTCGTATCTTTATTTCTTTTTATCCCTGTTTCTTCTACTTTGCTGCTGTTTGCACTTTATCTCTATGGCATTTGGCTTGATTAAATTTTGTACATACACCCTACCATAGCCTTATCTTGTAAAAAAAAATTCACAAGGCATGCACATAAAAAGCTTCATAGGTCCAATTCTTGGAAAAGCAAAAAAAAAAAAAAAAACCACACCTTAAGAAAACCATTACATGCAAATGTATATAACAGAGGCCCAATGCCATTTTTTAAAAAAGTTGGTTTGGGAGGGAAGGGACTTTGAAGCAGTGGCATAGGGGAGCGGGTCTCTTTGCCCCACACCAACAAAGGAGCTGTTAAGCTTGGCTGCCATCACCCAGAAGTGCTCACTGAGAAGTGATGACTGGGGCTGCAAGAGAAAGCCATGGGGCTGCAGCACAGGGACTGAGGTCTGTCAATGGAGCAGGGCCTGCTGGATGCCCCAGGAGGAGGAGAATAAAAGGAACAGGAGAACTTGAGAGAGGTATACATGCAGGTTTTCATGGCCAGTTGTTATGCTCAAGGTTACAATATTTAAGGGCTTTTCAGCCATGTGATTTCAGGTCTTAAAATTGAAGAAATAAAGATCGATCTTACAGTTGTCAGTTGAAATTCCACTTCCTGATTCTACCGCGACGTGGAGCGGGCAAGCAGGACGGATTATCCAAAGCTGGCAACGCTGAAATCTTTAAAGTTCTGTGCTTGACGTTTCTCCCCAGGCATTAGGGGCTTCTTCGAAAGCAAAAAGAGAACCCAGCTACAAGCTGGAAGGTGTCCATAACCTTGCCCTAGAAGTCTCTGCAGATATTCTTTCAATGAATGCTTCTATATCTAATCCCTGCCCCAGAAGTGTTTGTGGGCTGCTTCACCCTTACCTACTGCTCCCTGAGGGAGACTGCCTTCTTTTTCTTCAGCAGAATGCAACCATGTCTTTTTCAGTACAGTGTACCTGCATCCTGGGACAGTGTTAGAGGGTGGCTAAGGCTTGGTTGAGCATTGGCCAAGAGCTCTCAGACTCCCCAGAGGCCCAAGGGACCCAACTGGCCAACCTTTGACACCCCCAATGGAGGCGGCAGCAGCACAGGTCACACAGCTTAGCAAGCTGTGCTATCCTTGCCTTGTCTGCCCGCTCCATCTGCAACTAGACTTCCTCAGAGACCTGGCCTCTGATGACACAGGGATGTTTGAGGAAGCCCATTTCTGGATGGGGAGGGTGAGGAAGGAGACTGCTTGGGGCCCCTCTATTAGTGTTGCCAGAGCACTGAGGAAGGGATGTCTGATTTAACACAGTAGGAATTACTTCTGAGGAAATATGTATAGGATTCTTCTATAATATAATACATATGTTTCCTGATTATTTTTACTGGGTTTTTTTCTATTATCAATCACATATAAACCTGAAAAACAATGTAAAATTACCCTTGGGTTATATTTATTAGAGATTACCATATTTGTAGACAACAGATCAAACACATTTAATTAGTAATAATATATCCTAATTTCCCATGGTATTCCTGGCTATGTAAAACCTGCCCCATCCCCTGATGTCATTTCCATCATCTTTATCACCTTTCTTCTCCATAACTCAATTTCTTAACTTCCGTTTTGTTCCTAATTAGAGAAACCTTCCTCATAGCAAGCTTTTAATTATTGAATAAAACTGGTCAACCATGACTCTTATTACCCTAAGGCTGTGTCATGATTTATCTGTGCATATATTTGACAATTTGTTGCCTCAAGACTGAAACATTGTGAAAGTGACTTTTTCTGAATTATTTGTCTCATTTTTATGACATGATTAAAAATGGTCCCTTTTTGCAGTTTTAGGGTCATGTTGGATTTAGGCATTCACAGCTGACTTCACATTTCTAGATGTTGGTGTGTATGTAGCTCTCTCTGTCTACAGAGAGAGAGAGAGAGAGAGAGAGAGAGAGAGAGAGAGAGAGAGAGAGAGAGTGTTACTTGCTGTAAGCAGGGTTGTATTCCTCTTTCTCCCTGTTCAGAAAATCACTTAAGGGTGAACATGAATTCAGATGGAGTTGAACAAATGATTAACGTTATCTAACTCAATTACATGTCCTTAAGCACATAATTTTAGTCACTCCTCTAATGCAAAGATTTTTTTGTCTTTGCAGAGTAGCACTGACTGTAAAAGGTTCATTAATGGCAGGGACATCATTATTGACACTGTGAAAAATGCGGTTGTTCATTTGACAGGCTGAGCCAGAAAGACTGTCTTCATAGCCTGGAAGATACTAAAAGCCTGCTAAGTGGCCAGTCCTGTAGCTTATTACTTGGCATTTTCAGATTCAGTTAAAATTTTTATTTTCAATTTAATTTATGACCTGGCATTTATCTTGGAGGAAGCCCCATGTTTATGGTCTGCATGACCTAATAAATGTAATAGGGCTATAACTAAATAACCACTACAGCACTTTTGAATGATAGGTAATTAACAGCCAAATCTTAACTGGGCTGCCCGCCAGCAAAATGGAAGTTCTGCTGAACTGGGTGCCAGTCCACTGGTGGAAGTGATGTTCCACTGATGGGCCAGCACTTCCGCTGGCAAGCACAGAGAGACCACCAGCGCAATTGTCAGAACCAGCTGACGAGACCAGTGGTGAGGACACTATTCTGCTGGATCCAGAAAGGTAGCAGAGGGGGGTGGAATGGGGCGGAAGTGGGTGGGTCAGGGTGGAGATTGGAGCCTCAGGGCGGGGCAACGCGGATAGAAGGCAGGTAGGTATCAGCGGCGATAGCTCTGCTGATATCCTCCACTCTGGTTTTGCCCAAACACGCCCCATAGCCTCTACTTGGACTTGTGCCAGCTAATTAAGGATTGCTTCCATGGGCCCTACAGGTCTCCCTAGGAGACCCTCATTGGCTGCCATGTGACTCATGGCAACCTGGAAGCTGAGTTAGAAAATCAAGAGTTGTGCAGTGGCTTTAAATATTCTTAACTCTATGTGCAGCTAAGTGCAGTACAATAATCTCTAAGCAGTTTCTCTTCTAATGTAGAGCCCAGTTGGCTGCTGCACTTAGCAAGGACGTTTGGGCAATAGAACAGGCAGAGAAACAGGTAGAATACAGGTTTTGCATAAAAACGTGTTGTGAATATGACTGAACACCAGTAAGACCTTGTTATTGAGCCTACTTTGTGTAGATGATGGTGGCAAATAAACAATACTTTCCTATCACTGCATAGTCCGAGTGGCATCTGTCAGAACCTTTTGAAGTGGTTCAGGGCCTGCTCAAACATGGTGATATGAAGGAACCCTTGGAGCCATGTTGTGACATTGGGGCAAGAAACCAAAATTTCACATATTCGCTAATGAGTTCTGAGTTGTCTGTGACGGATCAAGAGAGAGATCTTGGGGTGCTGGTGGACAGGTCGATGAAAGCGTCGACCCAGTGTGCAGCGGCTGTGAAGAAGGCCAATTCCATGCTCGGGATCATTAAAAAAGGGATTGAGAATAAAACAGCCAATATCATTATGCCTTTGTACAAATCAATGGTAAGGCCACAATCTGGAGTATTGTGTCCAGTTCTGGTCACCACACCTCAAAAAGGATATAGTTGAATTGGAAAAGGTGCAGAAAAGAGCGACCAGAATGATTCGTGGGCTGGAGCACCTCTCTTATGAGGAAAGGCTACAGCGTCTGGGGCTTTTCAGCCTAGAAAAAAGGCGCCTGAGGGGGGACATGATTGAGACGTATAAAATTATGCATGGGATGGAGAGAGTGGATAGAGGGAAATTCTTCTCCCTCTCGCACAACACCAGAACCAAGGGACATGCACTAAAATTGAGGGGAGGGAGAGTTAGAACGGATAAAAGAAAATATTTCTTGACCCAGCGTGTAATTCATCTGTGGAACTCCTTGCCACAGGATGTGGTGATGGCACCTGGCCTAGATGCCTTTAAAAGGGGTTTGGACAGATTCATGGAGTAAAAGACCATCACAGGTTACAAGCCATAAGCAACCTCCTGGTTTTAGAAGTAGGTTTTCTCTGTGCCAGGTGCAGGGGAGTGGCAGCAGGAAACAGGTTATCTTGTTGGCTGTGTGCTCCCTGAGGCATCTGGTGGGGCCACTGTGTGATACAGGAAGCTGGACTAGATGGGCTTTTGGCCTGATCCAGCAGGGCTCTTCTTATGTTCTTATGTTCTTATGACATGTTTGCAGAACATTTTGAGGGTGAAATTGCTTGCAATTGTTGTAGCCCTTGGCATTTGCCAGAAGGGAACAAGCACTCCCAGCTCTTAACTGTTGCAAAAGGAAAGTAGGGTTGGGCAACACTGTTGATGCAGAGACACATTTGATAATCCTGAGAGGTCAGGAGGCAGGGGGGTGGAGACATGAGACAGAAAGGCAGCATCAGCACATTGCAGCAAGGATTGTCTCTCCCTCCCCTTTGCTTACCTGTCTGGAGTGCATTGTGCTTTGCTTCCCCTGTTGAGGTGGTGAGGTAGATGTTCCAGCTGGGTGTCTGTCTGTGGAGTCTTTCTGGGGCAAAATACCAGAAAATAAGATTTCTGTGGAGACAAGTGTTAAACTATCTTGCCATACATGTTGTGAAGAGGTTATTTGTGCAAACACAAATGAACGTCTCTCCCACATCATGCCCCAGTTTCCTCCCTGTTTTGGCCTCTCTGCTGGTGAAGTTGCGCTAGCGTTCGAGTGACGTCCAAGCTACATCAGTGTGGCATTTTCCTGACATTGTGTCAGCGTCCGTGCTGCATCTGTCAGTGAGTGTCCTTCTATGCTGGTGGGACTGTCATTGTGCCTGCTTACGTGGAGATACACTGGCGTATTTCAAGGATAGGATTGAGCCGTAAATGAAGTATAATAAGTTTCAAGTAGGAGTAAGCAGCAGGAGAAGAAAACATTCTAATGAAGAATTTTAAAGTAGATGTTTTTGTTATGTGGTCTTTATGGGGGCATGACTGGGGGGGGGGGTCATGACAAGCTTCTGCACTTCAAAATTTACCACTGCACCACTGGTTAAAATTGGGGGCAGTGGGAAAGGCAACTCTTTTTATTTGGTGTGCCTTGTCAGCAAGTGGGCAAATTGCCACTTCACTTCCTCCTCCTCCTGTGCTGAATTTCAAAGGGGGGGGGAGAGTGTTGGAGAGAAGAGTAATGGGCTAGAGTGTCTCATCCTGTCAGCAGGAGCAGAAGAGGAAGTGGAGGAAATGAGAAGTGAATGCTAGGGTAGAGCATCTCAGCAGCAGCAGGACTTGCAGCAGTCTGTGAGTGAGTGAAGGGATGACCCAAAATTTGCCATTCCCCCCCCCCATGTGCTGTCCTACACAATTTTCTCAGGTAACTAAATGAAAAGGATGACCATGCAGGTATAGGCTATTAACTTTGTTCTGTTGCAGATAAATGTATCTTATCTAGGACACCACAGTATGAAAATGTAGGGAATTGAGGATCATTAGCAGGGGGTGGCCAATCTTCCACCATTAGGGCCTCTGCGTTCTTAAGAGTTGTGTAGAAGACAGAATCTTGGCAGCTGCAAGTGCTGATGGTGCTGCTAAAACAGCTGCACCTGCTGAAATGCCCGCACCTATACAGCCATTAAAGGTCCAGGAGCATTCATGTTGAAAGGTTGGTCATCCCTGATCTAGTGAAGAGAAACTGCACATGTATATAGTAACTATAATATAGTCTAAACACTGAATATTGGGATAGGACAAATCTTCCAGTGTGAAGAAATAGTCTAGTCTGGTAAGAACTTAGTGCAAAAAATAAACTGATGCAGTCAGAGAATCTTCATCTAAGGCTTTAGTTGATAAAGGGAACAAGGGAACACTAGAGCTAATATTCCTTTATATACTGTTTTGTT
Organism: Plestiodon gilberti rubricaudatus; assembly: GCA_026170595.1. Classification (NCBI taxonomy): domain Eukaryota; kingdom Metazoa; phylum Chordata; class Lepidosauria; order Squamata; family Scincidae; genus Plestiodon; species Plestiodon gilberti. The sequence goes on along the minus strand of JANXHW010000004.1, from coordinate 21,845,977 downwards.
TCACTTCTGCTGCCTAAACAAGCTTAATTAATAGCAGAATGTTGTTTAGTGATATAAAAGAGGATGAATATTCTATAATAAAATTTATAATAAACTCTTTTTCTCAGATGAATACACACAGCACACAAGTATCCTTACAAGTATCCTTACAGTTTGACATACTGTGTGTAACCAAAGTACTATAATAATGCCAGTGAGTAGGGTTTACAAGCAAAGTATATGGTGAGACAAATACAATCAAGCACCAGCTTGAAATTGATAGTTGTCCTTTTCTGCTGCTAACCCAAGCAAACTAGCTTCTGTGTGAATTAGTTGCTTTGTCCCTCCAGTCTCCCTAAGCTTTCCATCTGAAATCTGTCCTTTTCTGTCTTCTCCCCTTTATTTTCTTTACTGCATTGTTTATCCATCCACCGGCTGACAGTGTCTTTACATCCAAAATGCAAAGCAGACAGATGGGCGCTTCAGGAAAGAACATAACTAAGAGCACCAGCATCAGCGGGGAGATGTACACAATAGAGAAGAACGATGGCAGCCAGTCTGACACAGCAGTGGGCACTGTGGGTGCAGGTGGCAAAAAGCGACGCTCCAGCATTGGCGCCAAGATGGTAGCAATTGTGGGTCTTTCACGGAAAAGCAGAAGTACCTCGCAGCTCAGCCAAACTGGTAGGAACAAATTTTCAATTATTATTATCTGATATATTGTTACTTGAGATACATATATAAGTGTTACAATTGTCTTCTGCATAATTGCAAAAAACTGCATAATTATTAACTTGATTTCTAGGTGAAACGGTTAAACTTATTATCTTCCAGAGTGTTTATCAAGCCACTTTATTTAACTAGAACCTCCTTCAGACTGGATCTCTGAAGCTTGTGTTTTTTAGCTCACTGGACCACACAGAATGCAATAATCTCTTTTCTTCTCAGAAACCAACATGATTTGCTGTTCTTATATTCTGGCGGTTGTTACTAATAGTTTGTGAATGTCAGCTGAATTGCAGTTGGTGCAATTAATTTCTTGGGAGTTTTCCTCTACATGCATATTTCAATACTCTGTTCCACATTTCTTTTGGTATGGAATAATATTGTCATCTTTAAGACTGTATATTTTATTTTAGGCACAATGAATAACAGTTTTACTTCTCATTATTTTTTTTCAGCTTCAAAATTAACTTATTTTAATAATAATAATAAATAATAATAATTTGCATCTATATACTGCCTTTCTTGTCAGATTTCTCCTCAGACTTTATTCAAGGTAGTTTACATAGGCAGGCTTTTCTAACCCCCCATAGAGGTTTTTACAATAATGTTCTATTCGCATAGAACCCTTTTCATTCTCCAGATGTTTCCCTTCAACAGTGTGGTTATCTCTCTGGCTGCACAGCACACACCTTCCGAGTTTCTCTCTGGCTGCACAGCACACGCCTTCCGAGTTTACTTGACAGCAACTCCTCTCTCTCTCACAGAGGGTTAACACAGGTTATCTCAGCTTGTAAGCAACTTCTGGTTGTCTCCTATCCAGGACACGACCAAGCTGGTCTCGTCTTAGCTTTCTTCAGGCAGGCGGCAGCTCAGCCGCCACACCTCCTAAAGACAAATTGTTTAGTTCCAGTTTTACATTAAAACGAATATCCAGCAGTTACTTAAATATTAGGTACTGTCTGTGTGCTATATCTTGACTGGTAAATATTCTAGAAAAAGGGAGGAAAGATTTTCTGTAGTGAAATTCAGGCATCTACTTTTTCAATATAGAAGTGCATAAATAGTAGGTAACTGTAAATGTGCACTTCTGAGAAGGTATTTAGATCCCTAAATATTACAATTATTGTGCATATTTTAAAAAGAAAAGTGTGGTGGACAGCATCTTTTCAAGATTGTATAACAACATTGGCATGTAACTTAGCATGTAACGTCTGAAATCACAGTATACTGTGCACATTATGTTTAATTTATGTGCATAAGCAAATCATGATCTAACTATATAACACTGTCTATATTACCAGCAAAGTTTTCTTTGCTTTTTTATTTATTGATGAAGTCAGTATGACTCACCAGTCCTTACCAGTACTTACTGCCCAATCCTATCCCCCAACATTGGTGTCGATGCAGCCGCGCTGGCGGAGTGCACACTGCATCCATTGTTGGGGAGGCGATCAGAGAGCCAGCAGGAGGTAAGTAAAAATATTTTTTACTTATCCCCTTTTAGGGTGCCTGGTTGCCCACGGGTCCCCTCAGATCTATGCCAGCCATTTTTCTGGGACATGTTAAAGAAGAAAAAGGAGGTGGAGTGATCTGGGAAAGAAGGGATAGGATCTGGCTCATGCCAGTGCCTTTGAGATTCACCCCTCCCTATCCCCTGCCCTCTCCTGATCCGCCTTGAAACTCCCCCTGCCCCAGCGCTCATATGATCAATCCTAGTCCACTGGCTATGCAAAATTACTCAAATACAATTTATAAATGTATTATTTATAATGATTTTAGATAGTAGTTGAAGGCCTATACACGTGTGTGCACATGTGCGCGCACACACACATACATGCAGCATAAATATAATTATGCTGTACTGAGCTCTCTATTGGGTGCTTCATGATTCCCATCAACATGTGTCTGACATGTAGATTGCTGAATAAGTGGGTTATAATGCACCTGTTGTAAAGGCTGTGGCTATTTAGCTGCTAGATGAAAGATACATAAAATGTTGGCAGCATACATATAGGCAGTACAACTTTGCATTCTTCCACATGTTGAAAATCTCATCTTTAATACTGTATTTACCTTTGAATTGTGGGGAACATAACTTATTGCACACTTACATAGCAGTTTCTCTGTAGAATTGCTTGTCGATCCCAGTTCGCTGCAATGTATCTTTCAATATATGTCTATGGGGAAAATTGCCTCATGCAAAAAACAGTAGAAACGTGATAATAATTGCAAGTGATTGTATGAGTGCATGTACACAGTAGGAAGTGAGTAATAAAGCTACAAACAAGTTTTCTTTTTCTTTCCTTTTTCAAGAAACCCTACCATTTTCAGGGTTCCAAGTGGGATTTTGTGCATGTGGAATTGAGGAAGAATACAGTACTCCGCCCATATCCGCTAGGGATATGTTCCAGGCCCCTCCGTGGATACTTGAAACTCTAGATAGGAGCGAACACCCCCTCCATGGTTTCCTGAGGTGTGCACCCCCCCAGCTCTTATTTTTCTTTCAGCAAGCTTTGTTTCTTCCTTAAAACAAACAGAGAAGCAGCCCCCATTGCAGGCAAGTAGAACGAGACTAAGTTCTAGAGAGGCTCTGCAAGGTTTCTGTTCTGTTAACCTTGCAGAGCCTCTCTAGGACTTAGTCTTGTTCTACTTGCCTGGAATAAGCAGCCAGAGGCTGCTTCTCCTGTTTGTTTAAGGAAGAAATGAAGCTTACTGGGGAAAAAAGTAAAAGCCTGGGGAGGTCCCCACAATCCGTGGATAACTGAAACCATGGATAGCGAATCTGTGGATATGGGGGCCCACCTGTATTTGCCAATTTACTGGCCAGAACTGCATTATTATAGTTTTGTTCAGGAAGGGAATTTAATTAAAAGTAAATGAATTGAGTGTCCCATATCAAGTGTCTGATGCTCACTGCTAGCTCTATTTTGTGTCCTGCATAGTGTCTAAAAATTAGTTATAATCTGGATTAAATTCATTTTGATTATTTAGATGCTATAAATATGACTAGTTTTAATTCAGTATCATTATAGTACCTGAGAAATGGCTGCCTCTTTAAAAACAAATATGTATTTTTTAAAAATTAAGTATTTGAATTTTAAAGCATGCTATTTAGTGAGCACCCTCTTCCCCTAATGCTATCATGATTAAAATAAGGATATGATTTTGTGGGCAAATGCTACCTTGTGAAATCACTGGTCTAAACTGGAGCATTCATAAAGATAATCCAAAAGTAAATTGCGTTAACGACTAGCATACAATAAGAACATCCATATACAAAGCCATACCTTTGCATATTCAGTCTTCTCTTATTTATTACCAGGAAGTCAGCTGTCAAAACCCTGAAGGGTTATTTCGTCTGTATATATTATAGCCCTTATAATATACAAGACATTAGAAGGGCAATATGTGTTTTTCAATAGTGATCTGTTTACTTTTCTACTGAATCATAAAGCTGACTGTCTCTCTTAGATCCTTATATTATAGTAGTTGTATCTCATGCTGGCTCTGTGCACTGGAATAGAATAAGCACAGTTCTTTCTGTGATCTGACACATTTGCTGCATCATCTTGAAGGCCTGTTATAGTGTCTGCACTTCTTACCCTTTCCCCTTGACACCTTCGTTCATGTCACCTTAGCATAAATCCAGTAAAGGCCATGTTCACATTCTGCATTTTGAGATACAATAGCCCATAATAAGGAACATTGTGTAACCATGTGATATTGATTTATGAGTGAATAATTGGAGGTCCATTTTCATTTATAAACATTATTGCTTACCAGGGCTACTCAGCATTTTATTTATAATAAATTACCCCAACAACATGTTCTGCCACGTTAGATAAATACTCAGTCCCTATATTTGCACTGAGAAATATGTGCCAGTCACATCAGGATAACACACTGCTGCAGCATCAGTGTAATCTCATGTTTTGCTGTTCATCCATACCCACCAAAGCATTTATATGCGTAGTTGCAGCAGAGTACAAAGCAGCATATGCCAGTGTAGCTACAGCAATATCCTTGGCAAGGCTGATGAAGCTCATTCTGTTGTCATCTACAGTGACGGGGGAAGCTGGTAGGTAAATGATTCTTAGGAATGCCTTTATGTTGCTCCAACCATCCTCTGTCTTGCCCAGGTCTGTCCTGTGTTAGAATTGTGAATGCTTTATTTTTAAATCTCCTCTTTTATATTCCTTGGAATTCAAAGCAGCATACTTAGGGTTCCCAAGTGGTCTCCCAGCTGGGTTTGAACCAGTTATTGCTTCAGCAAGGTTGCTGCATCTTGTGCCTTCAGACCACACCTTGGAATAGTTTATTTCTTTCAAATATTTCAAATCCCACCTTTCCTCCCTCCCTGGTCATTCATACGTTGAACATGTGCTGTATCTGGCAATCATTGCTGTTTCCAGTAGTACTGACACATCTCATTATGATGCAGATTTTTAAAAAAATTAATTTATTGTAGAATACTAGAGGAAAATATGGCTGAACTTTATGTAGAAAATGGCCCAGTCAAGCAATTGAAATATTTTTATCCAGGGCAAATAGCATATGGAGAGGGGATCACAATTCAGATCAGGACCACAGAGAAGGGTAGGTTTAAAGCCTTCTGCCCCCTGCGTCAGTACCAGTCCAGATGGGCTGGGCCCTATATGTGGGAGGGAAAGCAAACATTCCAGGGCCAGAGACATGATTAAAGCTATTGTAAGAGCATCAAAGTTGGTGTGGTAAGAACTCATATTAACAGAAAAGCTGAGCTATGAATTAACTCTTTCGGTTTGCTCTCTCCCTCTGGCAGGCATGCAGTGTGTCGCAATCTGCCCAGCATCTTCCTCCAACATCACATGGCTCCCCCAAATCCTGGTGACTTTCTATTCCCATTTCTCAGGCAAATTGAGCATGCCCCAACGTGCCCCTCTCTGATGCCTTTCCTGTCAATATGACTCCTCCAACAGCTTTCCCCCCCTCCTGACCCACTCCCTGCTGCTTCCTTGATACACCCACGCACTGGATTTCCCCCTCCTCCTAAGCCCCTATGGCTTTCTCTCCTCCTTTTTTTGCCATATATTTAATTTTATTAGTAAACTACAAAACAAAACAATAAAACAAAACAGTACAACATACTACGAAAGATTACAGCAAACGCGAAACACTAAATCCTACTTGTATACTATTATATATTTTCTACTTACAATATCTAACTAAGCCTATATCTCTAATATACTATTCATTAAATCCACACTTCATCACTTCTCTCTCTCTCTCTCTCTCTCTCTCTCTCTCTCTCTCTCTCTCTCTCTCTCTCTCTTAAAGAATCTATAAGTGGTATCCAAATATTCACAAAAAGATTAACTTTTCCTTTATCATCTAAAAATCTTAATTCCCGCTTCAAATATTTTAATATATAAAGCCACCCCATTTTTCTCCAAATGTATTAAAATAAAAACCTTCCAAATGTTTCTGTTTAAAAATACATAAATTCTATATCCCCTTTTTATATAAGATTCTTAAAAACAAATCACATCTTATTTAAGTCTTTTCAAATAATAAAACATTATTTTTCTTTTATTCACGAAAGGGTTAACTAACTTTTCCTTTATCATCTAAAAGTCTTAACTTCCACTTCAAATATTTTAAATTTATTAAGTCAACCCATTTTTGTCTTCAAATTTGTTAATTTTCCATCATCAAAAATTTTCCATCACTCTTTATATAAGTTTCTTAAAAACAAGTCATATCTTATTTGTTTTTTTAATAATAAAACATTTTTTTCTTTTTATATAACATTAACTCCAGTAATATTCCCCACACACACAAAAAAAATTATAATCCCTTTTTAATTTTGACAGTTTGCCATTACCCCTTCTCTCCTCCTTTTTTAATGGCAGTGACAGTTGCCATCACCACCACTGCTCCTCCTCCTCCTGCTCCCTACCTTTTCAAAAGGCAGAAAACAGGACTGGTCTTGACCAAGGACGTACTGTATGGAGGAGGAATAGAGTGGTGGCAGGAGCTCCTGGCTCCTTCACACTTGCTCATTCTGGGCAGCAGCAGTAGTGGCAGTGGCTGCTGGGTTGGGGGCAGCAGAGGCACAGTGAGATGAGTGGCGGATTGGGGCTCCACCTGCTCCAATCTGCTGCCTCGCAGTACCTCATTGGCAGGTTGGGTCTGCCTCTGCAGGAATTGCTGCTGCCTGCTATATCTGGCTACAACAAGGCTTAGGGAAAGGAGGACTGACACTATGTGTGTGTGTATTTATATGGACGGGAGGCACCTACAGTTTTTGTGGTACATAAGAACATATGAACATAAGAAGAGCCCTGCTGGATCAGGCCAAAGACCCATCTAGTCCAGCTTCCTGTATCACACAGTGGCCCCACCAGATGCCTCAGGGAGCACACAGCCAACAAGATGACCTGTTTCCTGCTGCCACTCCCCTGCACCTGGCACAGAGAAAATCTACTTCTAAAACCAGGAGATTGCTAATGGCTTGTAACCTGTGATGGCCTTTTCCTCCATGAATCTGTCCAAACCCCTTTTAAAGGCATCCAGGCCAGGTGCCATCACCACATCTTGTGGCAAGGAGTTCCACAGATGAGTTACACACTGGGTAAAGAAATATTTTCTTTTATCCGTTCTAACTCTCCCTCCCCTCAATTTTAGTGCATGTCCCCTGGTTCTGGTGTTGTGCGAGAGGGAGAAGAATTTCCCTCTATCCATTCTCTCCATCCCATGCATAATTTTATACGTCTCAATCATGTCCCCCCTCAGGCGCCTTTTTTCTAGACTGAAAAGCCCCAAAAGCCTTTCCTCATAAGGGAGGTGCTCCAGCCCACAAATCATTCTGGTCGCTCTTTTGCACTGTTTGTGTGTTTAGTTTTGATAAGAAAGTAAGCATTGCATATTCCCTGAAGGAGAAAAAAAAATGTTTTTAACCTGGAAATTTTACATCTCTGGTCATAAATGAGAATGATTGGATAGCATGTGTTTAAGATTCCTATTTAGTAACTGAAAGAATTTATCTCATTAACTTAGTACACTTTGTAAAGTTCTTTGATACTTAACGACACTGAAACTGCTACGAAGCTTGGCATTTTTCTTCATAGTACTGTAGTGCTTGTACTTGAACAACCGCCCCAGAAAACAACAAACACTTTCTGGTTTGTGTATGAGAACAGGGAGTGTTTGCTTTCCTGATGTCAGCTGTATTTCTTTACCCTATCGTATTCCTCCCTGCTGCTTGCTCTGAAAGCAGATAAATATCCCTGCTGGTGAAGAATTCTCTGTCCTTTGAAAAGAGTGATCTGACCCGCAATGAGTTTGCTTCCTCCATAGTACCTGGAAAACTCTTTTTAGCCTGGCTCAGTACTTTAATTTGTACTGTGATTAATTTGTACTGTGTACTGTGAATCTTTGGCCTCCCAACCCTAACAGCCTGAGATGGGTTATAACACTAACAATAAAATACGTAAAACCAACAAATCGAATACATATTAAAATCCTACAATGCAATGTGATATTAAACTTGCCCTCCTTAGATGCTTAACCCACGGCATTCACTTGTCTAGCTAATACAATAGGGCCCCGGTATCCACGGAGGATAGGTCCCCCCCACCGTGGGTACCAGGAACCCATGAATAGGGGGAACACTATTCCCCGTAGGGCCCCCTGGGCCCCCTGCACCCATTACCTTATTTTGCTGGCATCGCTGGCGCCAAGCAAGTGCGGATCTTCCTTAAACAAAACAATATACAGTAAGCAGCGTGCTGCTGCTGCTGCTGCTTATAGTACAGCGTCTGAATGCTTATAGCAGCCTCAGTGCTAGAGAGACTCCGAACTTTAACAGGTTCCTGTGTTCAAGTGGTCCTTAATTATTGACTTTATCTTCACAGTACCCTGGAGAGGTAAGGGTGTGTTATGCTCTTTGTACAGATGGGAAATTCAGATGTGAAGAAAACGAGTTCACATCCTAGATTCTGTTGTAAGCATGTTACTTCTCTGTCTCTTATCATCACTCAGGTGTAGCATACCTGAGTGCCTTGCAGTGCCTCATTAAGTAGTGTGGTTTATACCCTGTCACTGGAAGTTAATTCACCCATTATTGTGCTTTCCAGGTATGGCTGCGTGGGAATGTTGAAGTGTTTTCTTTGCTAGGCCTTTTTAGGACAGATCTGTTGGTAAGGATTTTTATGACAAACTGCAGACTTGAAAAAGTGCAGCTGGAATGGACAGTGCTGAGATAAATAAAAGTGGCCTTATCTTAGCCACATACTATATGTCTGGAATGAAAATTATGTAATATGCATCTTTCTGAGCAATAGTTAAAGGAAAATCTCGTGTCATATAATGATTAATTTATTATGTCTGCACAGACAGGTGACAAAATCCACCATTCTTACATTTTTAAATAGTGCATGAAAAGATTGCAGTATTATACATTCTTCATTCTACTAACTGAGCATCTTGGATCAAACTTATTTGCTTATATATCAAACACAAAATCAGCACTACAATCTCGCTATACATTAAAAGTTCAGGCAAATAAAATGGTTTTAACTTGGTGCCTAAACAATACAGAGGAGGTGCCAAGTTAATATCTCTGGAACAAGTGTTCCACAATCAGGTTGTCACTGTAGAAAAAGCCCTTTCTCCAGTCACCAGCCTCCAAAGGCAGCAAAGGTCCCCAGAGAAAGGCCTATGAAATATATATACACACACAAAGCCAGTGGAGATGTTTTCATACCGGTGAGATGTTCCATGCAGCTAGTTCTAATCTGGTTACCATTTTTTGTACCAATTGAAGTTTTGAAGTAATCTTCAAAGATATCGCATGCATTGCATTACTCTAATGATCTGAATGTTACCAGGGCATAGATAACTGTGACCAAGATATCTCTGTCTGGGAGGGGTTGCGCCAGCCTGCAGCTTTATTTGGATTAAGGCTGATCTCCACCACACAAATTCCGGTGCGTCCTGAGCACGTGCGGAGCTGTGTGGCTTCTATTATATCTGATCGTCATGGAACGCGGGAGAGCTATGCTCTCCCGAGTTCCGTAGCGATCGGCCATGGACCATGCTCATGATTTGAGAGGGCGGGACGCAGAGCTAATAGTTAGACCAATGGGATGAGGGGTTTTTCAGTCAATGTGCCAATTCAGCCAATGTGCGTTTTCAGCGCACGTGTTTCAGCCAATCAGCGTTGAGCTTTATTAGAAGGCGGGACAATCAGGAGGGACTATTTGCGTTGAAGAAACTGGTGGAGCCCAGGGCAGCGTTTCGAGCGGGGCATCTAGTCCCCTACGCTCGCGCGCCTCACCACACAAGCGCAATGCAATTGGGGTAGGTGTAGATCAGCCCTTATGACTGAACTATAAATACCATTAAAAGAATTCTTCCTAAATAGTGGGGCAGGGGAGGAATTACTACCCAATCTTTGTTGTCAGCAGTGAAGACAGTATTACTACAGTTCATGTGCTGAGTACTACCAGATGACGATAGCAGCGGGAAAACAAAGGTCAGTTTGAGTAATGGTTATGACGAACAATGACCAGCTTGCAAAACACAAGTCAATTAAATAGCTACCTTCCGTAGGGGGGAAAAGTATTCTGTATATAACATCTCTTTCTCTGGAAGGAATTCTCTTTCATGTTTGTTTTTTTAAACTTTCTATGAAATGTAGGAGATTATTGGATGCTGTGTGTATTGTCACTTGGTGTAATGAATTGAATGTTACCATACTGGAGGAACTGGTTTCTGGCACATCTTGAAGCATAGAGATTGGAGAGGAAGCTGCTGCTTGTATTCTGCTATGAGTGTGATAGGCATTGTGCTACATCTACCAACAAAATTCTTCATTTGTGTTGTCTGAAGAGTATTGTGAAAGAAGTTTTTGTTTTCTTAAAAAGTCTTCTTAATGGCTGAAAAATCAAAGTCTGTTTTATAGTGAGACTTGGCTATTGCTCCCCAGCTCAAAGTCTAATATAAAAACAATCCTTTGAGAACATTCTGCATTCATTGGATAGGGGTCTGTAATAGAAAAGACTTGCAATTCTCCTGTGGTCATTTTACTTAGTGGAGATTGCCAGCAGCAGTTTAGCCTACTTACCATGTTATATTTTGTAACTATAATAGAACGATATCTATTCCACCTGTTTTGCCCACCCACTCCACAATAGATTTAAACTGAGATCTCTATGTAAGAGAAGCAAATATATTAACCACATTTGTCTCTGTATTCCTTTAAAAATTAACACAGCTGTAGAGTCGTTGAATTATTTAAGAATATGTCATGTGCAGCAGCTTCCATTGTGCAGAAAGCATTCTCAGCCCTGTGTAGCAATGATTGCCTGGAGGTGAACCTTCACACCCCCATAGCAGAGAGATTAGCTAGTCTCACTGGCTTCTTTCCCCATATTCTATATTGTGTGTATGCGCACGCTTTCGCACGCGCGCATGCTCACCTACCAAGGAGTTAACTTCATGTATTAGAAGAAATGGACTGTGGTCCACAAAAGCTTTTGCTGAAATAAATTGGTTCATCTTTAAGGTGCCACAAAATCATTGTTTTTGCTACAATAGACTGACACAGCTGTCCCCCTGGAGCTTCTAAACTTTTAACCAGCAAAAACAATTAAGCAGGAATGCAATACTCTATTAGTGCCCTGTGCTGTTTTACGCTTTATTTAAGTCATCCTGAGCTTGATACCAAGATAATCACAGATGGAGACAGCAGCCATGAAATTAAAAGACGCTTACTCCTTGGAAGGAAAGCTATGGGAAATTTAGATAGCATAATAAAAAGCAGAGATATCACCATGCCAACAAAAATTCGTATAGTCAGGGTGATGGTGTTCCCAGTAGCAATGTATGGTTGCAAGAGTTGGACCATAAGGAAGGCTGAGCGCCGAAGAATAGATGCTTTCGAACTGTGGTGCTGGAGAAGACTCCTCCTGAGAGTCCCTTGGACTGCTAGGAGATCAAATCAGTCAGTCAATCCTAAATGAAATCAACCCTGACTGTTCCCTGGAAGGACAGGTACTGAGGCTGAAGCTCAAATATTTTGGCCACCTAATGCGAAGAGAGGACTCTCTGGAGAAGACTCTGATGCTGGGAAAGATTGAAGGCAAAAAGTGAAGGGGAAGGCAAAGGATGAGTTGGTTAGACAGCATCACCTATGCAACGAACATGAAAATGAGCAAACTCAGGAAGATAGTGGAGGACAGGAAGGCCTGGCGGGATATGGTTCATGGGATCATGAAGGGTCGGACACGACTTAACGACTGAACAACAACAAGAACTTGATACTTGGAGGTGTACTAGGGAAATTGTGGGTCTGACCCAATGAGGCTCTTCTTAATTACGTCTATATAAGCATCAGCTATATAGCAAAATAATCCACCATCTCAGGAGCCATGGAATGTTGGTGTGTCTTTCGGGGGGGGGTAACAGTCAAACAATATGGGGGGCAGAAAGAGGAAATTGGCTTGCTTGAGCCAATTAAACTTGGGAAGATGCAACATTTGTATCTTGGGAAGATGCAACATTTGCACCAAGTCCCATTTGTATATACTACTAGGAAACTTAGGTGGTTGAATATCTATCAGTTTGGAAGCAAGACAGGGTTACCCACAGACAAATTAATTCTATATATTTGAGGGATTGCTTCGGTATGCAGAAGTACATCACATTGTAAATTGAGAGGGAAAAGAGCACAAAACAGACTGAGACATAGGCCATCCTATGTGCGCAACCTGATGGCGGCGCGCCTCCCGAGCTGGCAGTGACTGCCGTAAAGCAGTCAGCGCCTGCACCAGTCACAAACACCTCCCCAACAGCACACTGCCAGGGACGCCGGCAAAAGGCCTGCACCTTCCCTCTTGCGTCGGAGGATTCCTGGACGCTCGCCGGAGCAGGTAGGATGGAAAAGGTGGAAGAGGGCACGGTAGGGTATAATGGGGGTGGGGAAGGGCATAGCGGGGGTGGGGAGGCTGCAGAAGGGGGAGGATCCATTATGGAAGGCCCGTGCCGGATCCTATCCCTCTTCCCTGAAGCCTCCCAGCCCCCTTTCTCCCCTCGGATTTACGCTAGCAAAATTGCTAGCATAGGTCCAAGGAGACCCATTGCGGGCCAAGAGGCTTACGGAGGGATAAGGGGATTAAACATCGTATTGCCCTGCGGATGTCTCCTGGTCCCGTCCCGTCCTCCCCGCACAGGATGCAGTAGCTGCCATTTTGGTGCCGCTGCATCGGCGGGGAGTGTAAAAGATAGGATTGGGCTCTGACACAGATTGAGCATGTTCAGTGGTCCCCAGGTGCCATTGAATGTTTATTTGTATTTTATTTTTTAATTTATATTATACCTTCCGCATAGGCCCGACATGGTGTTTACTGAAAAGAAACAACAGCAAACATGGCCTTTTACAGTTTATAATATTCTGGATTAGGGTTAGGGAGTGGCAACATTTTTTGCAGGTCTCACCTGTTCTTATTTATCACATGTTGACTCGATGAAAACATATATTATCCTACAAGTTGTACAGGGCAGCTCAGTGTACGCTAGTTGCTTACTTTTCATTTGAATGCTAAACTATCAGATCACTCGTTTGTTTGTTTATTTATTTATTTACGGTATTTTTACCCCACCTTTCTCCCCAAAACATATTGCCATCACATTTAGTGATGTTGCTGTGGCATAGCTGTTGTGCCATCTCCAAAGTATTTTATTGTACTGTATTTATTTGCAAGTACTGTATTTATTCTTCACTTCATTAGTCTGATAACTTTCAAAGCAACTTTCAGTTAAACATAGTAAAAACATAAGGAGCAAAAGAAAGAAACAAAAGTAATTTTAAAAGCAATACATCAACATAATCTTGATTAAAACAAATCAGAAAGTTTTAAAAGACCTCAGCGAATAAGAAGGTCTTCAGCACCGAGAAGACAACAAAGTCATATACAGTCAGTTTTCTTTATATGCGAATTTGTTACCTGCAAATTTGTTTATCTGTGAGGGGCAGAATTGCCACCTATCTTTCTGTATCTGCAGTCTGCTCTCACTATCTGCGATTTCGTCAGGGCCATTGTTCTTACACATGTGTACTTAGCTTTTTTTCATGGGTCTACACACATTGCTCTGGGAGCAAATGTCCCCTGCCTTGTTGCATTTACTCTAAACGGTAATCTCTCTCTCTTCTGAAGTTGCTCTGTGTGTGAGTGTGTCTGTGTGAGTATGTCTGTGTGCGCATGCGTGTGTATATATATTTTTTTCTGTTGAATGCCATTTGCAACACAATGAGAACTGTTTGTGCTCTCTCTGAGCTTCCAAGATACTGTACAATACCTTTTATATTTGCACAATGTTGTTAGGAAGAAATAATAATTAATTTTCTGGAGTTAAGAATTGTTCCATAACAAAGAGCCAATGTCGTATACTGGATGCTGCCCCCGCTATCACCCAGCCCATAGACTTCACAGTAAGATTCAGGTTCACAAAGTTCATATAGTGTATGGTGAACACAACCCCTGGAGCACAACCCCATTTTCCCCATAGGCTGAATGATTTGGTATCCGCTAAGAGCTAATCCGATATCCACTAGGTTGTCCAGGAACCTAACCCTAGTGGATAACAAGAACTGACTTGTATATGACATATAAGAATGTATGTTCAGGCTTGTAAAATCTTAAGATCATTCTATTAGAGTTTAGTTGCCTTTATAGCTTTTGTTCATTTTAAAACTCTATAACGATCCATTAGCTGTTGTGACATGTCTGCACGTTCAGGGAAAAGTTGCCATCCGAGCCACTTTTGTGTTTTGCAAGGTTTTGTTTTGTAGGTTATAAGGGTTTTTTTTTGGGGGGGGGGATTTGTAATCGGTTTTATTTTATGGATTTGGATTTTTATTTTGGGGGGTTGTATATTGTCTTGGGCACCATTTCATAGAATGACAGGTTGGACATGGTGAAAATTCTGTTTATATATTTAGAATATTTATGAGTTGCCTGTCTAATTCAAAAACTGACTACTCAACCTGATGTACAGGAAACTCTGTCTTTAAACAAAATTCAATCTCCTAGGGAAAGAGGAGATTCCATGGAAAATAACTGCAGGATATTGTTTGGTCATTCATCTCTCCCTGAAAAAAGAATGAGGAAGAAATGGGAGGGGGGGTTACATGCTCAATGCTCACTCCTGATCTCTTTGAAGCGGGAAAAGGGGGAAATGTCCAAGTAGGCCATTATCAAATGTAGAAACCACTTTGATGCATAAAATGCCACACTGTCTGTGCACAGGCTCCTGTCTCTGCAGAGACAGAGGAAGTAGACTAAATTTCATTCACATGTAGGGCACTGAGAATTAATTATGTACACTGAGAATTCATTGTAATTCATCAATCTGTAAATGAAATGCCGCATAAAAGCCCAAACCAGGAAACTAAAAGTGATGAGAAAACCTTTTGATGTACTTCATAATGTGCGTAGTGTGGCAAGTTTTATTCATATAACCTATTTATATTAGTGAGAACGCTTTGCAGGTTTTAGACCAAACAAAGGGAAGTGTAATTGAGCATATTGATGGTTTGGTTTTTGTTTAAATCCACAAAAGATTGCCACAAAGTAAAAAATGAACAGAAAGTTCATTCAGCAAAAAGTGCATTTTCATTTACAAAAATGTCGACGTCTTTTGTTTCTTATAACTAATGTACTTTAATAAAAAAGCAAAAGGGAGCTATATTTAGTGAATAGTAATTGTTCTTTGAACAAGCACTATCTTTTTTATAGGTTAAGATTTCCCTTTCTTTTTCTGCTTGCATATTGCCTGCTAACATAGCCCTTGTTTTATTTCTGACAAACAGGTTTCAACTGAATTTTAAAGTAGGTTATGTGAACAACATGAATTTAAGCAAGGTAGATTAGGTAGAGGGAGGTGACACTAAAGCAAAGCAGGTCCCTTATAGCCACATTCTTCGTTTGAAACAATCCCCAGTACAAAATAATAATAATAATAATAATAATAATAATAATAATAATAATAATAATAATAATTTCTTCAAGTACTCTTTCAACAAGACTAGAAAATTATTTAGTACATTTTTCAAAAGTGCTTTGTCCTTTTGGCTGTTGTCCTTGAACTAGTTGAAGTTTGTGCAGGGATACATTAAACTTGGAGATGTGTGCATCTCAAAAGCTACACATTCTGCTCTTTCGATACTTGTACATCGAAGAAGACCACACAGGTCCTGCAGTCCTCCTTTATCTGCCTTCAGTCTTGTCTTGCGTAAGCAGGATAAGGGCCAGGAAGAAGAATGGGGGCCCAATGGTCCAGAAAGAATGAATACTACAAAAGCAAGGTCACAGGAGGCCCAGCCTGTACCTCAGTAGGGAAGAAAAGAGAAGAGGTGGATTCAGTTCCCACTCTTGAAAGTTGTTGAACTTTCCACAATACAAAGTTCTCTTAGGAAGAGTCATTTTGTATGGAAAAGGGAGAGGCAACAGGATTAGAACCCAAACTTTCTTCTCCACAGAGCAAGACCTTATCCACATAGCTATGGGAACAGCCAGAAGAGAGGTTGCTAATGTGGACCTTATAGTCTTCCAGGGCCTACTTGTGACATACCCCTTCCTAACCATCTCAGCTAATCATGGGACCCAGGATTTTCAGTGATATCATGCAATATTGAACTAAGTGGACAGAAATGAACAATACTGTGCAGTATTGAACAGCACAGACTTATCAGTCAAGAGACCCCAGGTTCACTCTCTGTCTTAAATTCGTAGGGTAAAGGCCAGGAACAGCCAAACATGCACACCAGAAATGCTGTAGTGCTAGAGCCAGAGTGACTGGTACATGGATGATAAGCTCATTCTGACAGCTGTCTGCTTTCAGGCCCCACATGAGGGTTTTTTTTAATACTGTTATTGAGTTTTTAAATGTAAAAGTGCCTAACACCGGTGGTATCGCCCTGTGCAGCCGCAATCCATTGCTCGGTAACCCAGAAGTAATTGGCGGTAACACAGTGACATCACTGCCAATTACTTCTGGGTTGCCAAGCAATGCGGGGCACGAAGAAGTGAGTTGGCTGGGCTCAGAGCGGCTGAGTTGCTTCTTCGGCCACTCTGAGCACGACCAACTCGGCCAACACACTTCTTCCTGTTCTGGCAAGCTACACTTGCGAGAACAGGAAGTGGCTTGGAGCAGTCGAAGACCACTGAGCCCGCAGCATGCTTCTCTGCCATGTTGTCACCCCCTCAATGGGTGTCACCCAGTGCAGGCCACACAGCCCCAGCAACACCCCTGCCTAACACTAAAGAACGAGGAAATCTAGTCTTATCTGTGATTTCCCTTTCTCATTGGTTCCAGGGTGGCTTAGTTTTTGCTTGTGGGAAGCTTCCTACAAGCGAAGACTGAGAGCGCAATCCTACTTACCTTGCGGACGGCGGACCTAGTGTTCTGCCGCCCAGAATAGGCTGTAGTCGCAAACATGCCGTAAAGCATGTTTGCCGACTACTTTAGAGCAGGGCAGGCCAGCGCAAGGCCGGCCTGTCCTGCTCTGCCGGCCGAGGACTCCGCTCACCGCCGAACCCAGGTAAGTGTGGATCCGGCAGGCAGGTGGGTCGCTTGACGGACAGGGGGGAGGGACAGCGGAGCCGGGAGGGCGGCCATAGGCCCAGCCGGGCAGGGGCGGGGACATGGCATCCACCATATCCTGGTCCCTGCCGGGCTCATAGGGCAGCTGGGCCGTTATACAGCCTCCTCCGACTTCCGCCAGCAAAATAGCTGGTGGAAATCCGAGGAGACCTACCGGCCCCAGCCGCCGTTACACTCAGGCAAGAGGACAAGTGTCCCCTTCCTCGAGTAGACTTTCCGTCACGGGCTGCCTGCTGCAGGCATCCCGCGGCGGAGCACTGGATCGGGCAGACAGCCTCGGACAGCCGCCCGATCTTTAAGTAGGATTGGGCTGTGAGTCACCCCGGACCTACTGGAGAAAAGAGAATACATCAACAGCTCTAAATAAAAACAAAAGTTCAGAATTATTAGATCACTGAAATGCATTTGGACATCGTGACCACTTCCAAACTTTATCCATCAAGGTCCTGTAAGTAGGAACCTGCGCTTGTTTCCACTTAGCTGAGGCCTTCCGTTTTGCCCAGCCACTTCATTCCACCCAGCCATGTTTTTCCAGTGTTCATTTTGATGCCTGCCAGTATATGTTGAGCATTATTCCCAGGAGAGCTTTGTGTCACCTTCCCACACTCTATGCTTGATTTATCACACCATCTGTAACCATCAGGAGGACGTTTTTGCCCCGGGGCCTGCCTCCTAATCCTTGGTGGTAGTCTAGTGGCAAGTGCTATGGGGACAAGATAAGCCTGATGAGATGTGGCTCCCCATTGACTTCAGTGGGTGTGTTACTAAGGACAGGTTTTTCTGTGTGTAATTTTGCATGGGCAAAGGAGAAGCGACCAACTTGAGAGCACATAGGATTTCAGTTTAAAGTCCCCACTCTTCCCTCTTGATGGCCTCAATTCTGCTGATTTCCCCTCATTCCACACAGGTATAGTTATAACAGTGTAACAGTTACGCCATCTTAAATTTAAATCAGCATAATATAGCTACATTGTCACGTCACTATCCCAATTTAACTAGGATAAAGCTTGCATAAAAGATTTATTTGCCATCCTGTTCTTGTCCAGCATAACTTGAGGATACGATTGAACCACCATTTTCATAACACAAGCATTTAGTCATGTCCCAACCCTAGTTTAAAACACATTTACATTATCTTCAACTGGAAAACAAGAAAGTGGACCTGGCAAAAATGCTGAACTGCTTACCCTGTTCTAAATACAGTACAGCAGTAACAAACTCATAAATGTGAAAGAACAAAAGAAGAAATAGCTTGAAAGATATTTTCTTGTGTTAGTGCTGACTTACACATCAGATGCCTAATAAGCAGCAGGTATTGGCAAGAGTACCTTCCTTAGGCACTTTGTGAAATATAGTAGATGAAATAATAAAAAACCGTACAGATTATTGAAGATCACATATCCTTTTTCATGTGTTTTACTGCATTATGCTCAATTTCTCACGTCGACTAGATGGTTTTTTTTAAGCTATAGATAGCCTGCAGAGCACCAAGGTGTGCAGACCTTGTTTGTCGGCAATTAGCACTTTTTCTACCTGTGATTCCGAGAAGTCAATATTTATTACAGCCATCTGGGGGATGGATCATGTGAATTCCTCGTGTCTCGGCCTTTGCCTCCTCCCCCCCCCCCTTTTAAAACGTTAGCAAAGCCAGCAGGCTCTGGCGTGGGATGTCAGCCAGCCCTGACAAACTCTTGCGAGAGGAGCCGTTTAGGGGCAGAGCGACCCGGAGAGGGCAACGCGCTGGCTGCTGATTGGCCGCGAGGGAAACGAAGGTAGCGCCCCCGTTAGCTAGACACCGGCAGATGCGCGCTCAGCGGCCGCCGGGAGCAAAGGGAAGGACGAGCCTGGGACGGTCGCGTTGGCTTCGCTCAAGGGCAGAAGAGCCGAGCTGCGCCGTCAGAGCCCCTTGAATAGCCCCGGCTGCGGCTACCGCCAAGACGCCTCGCTTCTTGTACCGCGTCAAGAGCAGCAGGACCAAATCCGGCGCCAGGATGGGGAGGCAGAGCGCGGCCGGGCGCAGCATGCAGCGCTCGCAGAGCTGGAGCAGCCTGTCTGCTTCCTTCGAGGCGCTCGCCGTGTACTTTCCCTGCATGAACTCCCTGGAGGAGCAGGAAGAAGTGGAGAAAGGCTGCGGAGGTGAGGCGCCACCTGAGCAAGACAGGCCGGGGTGCGTGCCGGCGGGACTTGCGTGGTGCAGCCGCCGCTTGGCACGTGTGTGGGGCTGAGAACTCCGTGCCGAGCGACAGGCCTGCAGGTGCAGGAGACGGCAGGAGACGGGGGGCTGTAAGTTAAAGCTGAGCTGAACCCGAGTGGCTGCTAGAGTGTGTGCCTGTCACAATAGCACAGTGGCACCACTGCCACTGGGATGAATAGAGACGTTTGTATGCGGCGGGCGGCTCTTGTCTGGGCGATTCAGTCGGCAAGACCTAGTTGCGCTTAGAAAGGGGCCAGACACCCAAGCAGGTTATTATTGGTGATGATGGTGGTGATGATACTGTATTTTGCGTCCATCCTTCTTTCCCAACTAAATGCCCTCAAATTCGGTACCTCACAAAATTGTTTTTAAAAGACTGAATGGAATTACACATTGCATGATCCCAACCAAAGTTATGATACTTTAAAGTCCGATTAACGTTAATGGGAGAGATGCAAGCACTGTATGTGTTTCGAAAATCCCTTAATTGAGAATGAGAAAAAATATTTTTTCCTGAATGGCTGTCAATGAAGTATAACTCTGAAATTAGGTCATTTGTTTATTATTCATAAAGAATCTGTATTTGTATGGCTGATCTGCACTTAAAACTTAAAAGACAGTCATTATTAAAGGTTGTCACATGGTTCTTTCACTAAGGCAAATATTCACATCAAAAAGCAATTCTTAGAAGTCTCAACAACTACTAAGAATTTGTAGCTACGTGTTAAGTAGTGCTTTTTGACCATTGAAAGTGTTTTGAGTTACTTAGCTCTTGCAACAACCCTGTATCCCAATACTGTAGGACTGTAACCTCATCACCCTGAGAGAACAGACAGTTGCTTTCCTAAGCTATCTGTTGGTTTCCTGACTGAACTGGGATTTGGATCTGTAACTTCCCAGCTCATACTATTGCACTATGCAAACTACATGCAGTATTACCATTCTAAATATATCATGTAATTCATTGGCACTGTGTGTCTCATACAATTCTGCATTCCATAGGTGACAATTCTGCTAGAGTTTATGTGCTCGTTTTGCAGGAGGAGAGAGGGAAAAGGTCAAGAGCCCTTAAGCTTTGCTCTGTAGCAGATTGTTGCCTCTTCCAACTCACTTCAGCCATTCACCCTTATGTGTAAACAAAAGTTGGAACTGATTAAAGGAAATGATTTTACAAGCTCTTTTAATCTGGAACATGTCCCCATTACTGAAGGATTCCGATGATCCCATAGGTTATAAAACCATATGCATTGTAATAAGTTGTATCTAAAGAAAGTTAACCATAACTAACAGCCCAATCCTACCTAAATCCCCCCCTGCTGATGCAGCTGCGCCAATAGAGCGCACACTGCATCCATGGGGGGGGGAGGAGTTGGAAAGGTCTCCTAAGGGTAAGTGAGCTGTTGTTCACTTATCCCAGGGAAAGCCTCCACTGCCGCCATGGGGCACCTTGAATCTGTGTCTGCTATTTTGCAGGCATAAGTCTGAGGCGTGTAATGGCGGCAGAAAGGGAGATGGAAGGGGATAGGATATGGGCGCATACATGTGCCGCTGATACTGCCCCTGGATCGCCTCTCTCCCCACCCTTCCTGGGAACTCCCCTGTTCCACCCCCTTTCTGCCTCATTCCACCTCCGCTGCTGTCTGACTTTACCTTTCCCAGTCCGGTGGTGGGCCTCCTGTGCTGCCACCAGTTGCGGCACCATGCACAAAAGCCATTTTACGACAGCTGGACTCTGTTCCGCTGTCATAAACCCCTCCGCGCGCCAGCCCAATCCTGGATAGGATAGGGCTGTTAGTCCCATTGAAATTAATTGGATTTTCAATTGTGCTAAGTCACGACTAATGTTCTTTGGATAATGCCCAGTTATGTGTAAATATGCATTTTAAGATCAGTGTATAAACCTAATGCAAATACATTGTGTCAGTTCCTAACTGCAAAATAGTTTCTGGGGTTTGTCATCTTGCGTTTCTTTCACATGTTAAACTTCATGTCACCATCTTACTTCCTAAATAAAGCATCCTTGATAGCCCCGTCTGTTGTTTCAGCTCCCTGCTCAGAAAGAAAGGTTGTAGACACTTGTAAACTGTAGGGCTACAAGCTCTAACAAATTTACGACACAATCCTGAGTAAGCGACGCCGGTGGAGAGGCTTGCGCCGCTCCTCCGGTGCCACAGAACAAAGTAGCAGCATGGCAGAGAGGCAAGGCCCCGCCTGGCAGCGGAGGGGCAGGTGGAGCAGGGCATTCCGTGGGATTGGATTGGAGGATTGAGCCCAGGAAGGGGGAGGGATCAGCGGAGGCCTCCTCCGCCATATCCTATTCCCCTTACCTATCCTGTTTGGCCTTATCCTATTCTGTTGCATCTTACACGGGCCTCTCAAATGTATGCCAGCAAAATTGCTGGTGTGGATTCGAGGAGGCCCATCAGGGTAACTGGTGTATTACTTGGGGTAAAGGGACAAACTCTTACCAAGAAGGCCACCAGGTGCACCAGGGCAGGCTCAATCCTTATGCGCAGCCGCATCCTGCTAGAAAGGATTGGGCTGTTCATCATTAAATCAGTCATCTCAGTATTAAGTCATCTTGAATTAAGCAATTCAAGCTTGTTAATTGGTAGGAGGCAGTTTTAATCAGAAAAGGCAAATTTTGACAATGAGGCTTAGACTTACAGACCAATCCTAACCAACTTTCCAGCACCGATGCAAAATTGACAACGGGGTTCGCGCTGCATTTTGCGGTGGGGGCAGTCATGGAGACCTCCTCAGGGTTAGGGAATGTTTGTTCCCTTTACCTAGGAGCTGCATTGGTGATGAAAGGTTGTTTAGGCTTGGGCTGTTTATTACATACTTGTTTATTTTTGAGATTATTTTTGTTCTCATGTGTCACTGTAATAGGAAAGGAAAATATTGAAAATAGCACCTCTGTCTAATGGCACAGTCTTACTTACCTCTTGCACTGGCATAGCGCATGCTGCGCCAGTGCTGGCTATCACAAAAGCGCTGTAAAGCTCTTTGCGACAGCATAGCACTTGCCAGCGCTGGCACAGAAACCCACATAGGCCTATGCGCACCGGCAGAAGTGCGGGCCGGAGATGGTGAGTTTCACACTGAGGGATGTGACAGTGGAATGGGGTGAGGGGAAGGCGGGGAGGGGTGTAACGGGGCAGGGGGAGAACGTCGGCGGGGGTAGGTAGGTTAGGCCCGGGAGGGGACAAGATTGGCAGCGCTAGCACACACCGCATCCTATCCCCCCAATCCCAATCTGCCAGCCCCGGGCCAATGTGGACTTGCGCCAGCTATCAAGCTCGCGCAGGTCCAAGTGCCCCATAGCAGCTGCTAGGGCTTACCCCAGGGCAAGGGACAAATGTCCCTTTACCCCACGGAGACCTCCAGCAGCCATTATTCCCACACAGGATGCAGCACAGCCCGCACTGGTCCCGCTGTGCAGGAAGTTAGGTAGGATTGGGCTGCCCATGTCCACGGTAGCTTTGTTTATTCAGGTATGAGTTCTGTAACTTCCTTCAGTACTTCAGAAATGCACCTATGTTAAGGATTTGATAATACTGTATACATGTATTTAAACTGAATATATTGAGTGGTTAAAAGCGAGTGATTAACATTTTTAATAGGTTGACAGTGTTACTGAATAATCATGACATCATTTCTAGTGAATCTGGGAATCCCATACAGCTTCCTTCTCTTGATGGGAAATTAGTAGATATTAGCCCATGATACTTGGCGTGGAATACACTGTGACTGTCCTGTGATGAACATAAAAATCCCCTGAAATCAATTTTATGCATGTCATATAAACGTACTCCATGATATTTTGATGGCGCAATCCACCAGAACGGTGGCCTCCCTCCCAAGGCCGGCCTCCCTCACTCCGTCCCCGGACTGGGACGCAGCCACCGGAGGAAGATAAGCTCTCCCGCCGGCAGCCGCATGGGCATTCCAGCGGGCGAGGGAGGGGGGGCCATTGGACTAGCCAGCCCAGGAAGGGGCAGGGGATGACATCGGCCATATCCCCGTCCCCGCCAGGCGGCTAGGCTGTTACACGGCCTCCTCCGACTTCCGCTAGCTATTTAGCTGGCAGAAATCGGAGGAGGCCTATCGAACCAGCCCTGGTTTACAGCCCTGGTTGAATGTCCCCTTCCCAGAGTAGACCTCCGGCTCGCAAGTACAATGGCAGCCTGGGCTCAGGATCCGGCGGGCGGCCCTCCGGCCAGATCCTTAGTCAGGATTGCACTGGTAATCAGGTAAGTCCGCTTATTCTTTAAGCCAAAACAAAGTACTGAGCTCTTGACTGCATTTGGCTGCTTCCAAGAGCAGCTTGCACATGTAAACTTATTGTAAGCCAGTATGTTTACAGTTTTACTCCCATTACATGTGGCATTATGACAGTAGCATGGATGGAATTTGGCTTTTCTATGTTGAGGAACAGCCCAAACTTCTGAACAATCTCTCCCAGTGCTTTCATTAAGATGCCCTCCCTTTTAGAATGCCCTCCCTCTACTGGACAGACAGGTGCCAACACTATATGCCTTTAGGTGAGTGTTTCCCAAACTTTTTCGACCTGTGGCTCCCTTGACCATTGGCGACCATTGGCCACGTCTCCCCATTACATTATGTTGATGCCTGTCAATAGGCATTGCACTGTTTTCCAAGAGGATTCCGTGGCACTCCGCGGCTCCCCTTACTGGTTTCCATGGTTCCCCTGGGAACCACGCCTCCCAGTTTGGGAACCACTGCTTTAGGTGTTTGGCCAACCCATGGCTGTTTGAGAAGACCTTTGGCATTGGTTAATATTGATTATTCTGGGACTCTCACATCTTGTTGATTTTATCGCACCAGTTTTTCTTTTGATTTTATTCATGCAATTTGTTATAATTGAATCATTATCTTATGATGATTTTATTGTTATGTTTGTATTATTAGTAGTTATTTTTCTTGTTGAAAACTGCTGCCCTCGGTCATAGCAGAAGGGTGTACAAGTTTTGTAAATACATAAATAAAATGTATGTTATACAGCATAGGAGACAAGATGGAAACCTCAAAAAACTCCAAAGGACAAGGGCTCAGATAGTAGTATCCCACCACCATTTTCTGGAATTCGTCCTCGAGGAAGGAGTGAAGCCACTACAGAGCACTGCCCCTCCAAACCCAGCAGAATATCAAAAATCCACTGACAGTGTGGCTTGCAGGGACGCACTCCCCGTGTCCAGTGGCTGCTGTTAGTCATCCACCAGGGCTACCCTGGTACTTTCAATCCCCAAACTGGGCCAGAACCCAGACCGTTAAGGATGTAGATAATCACCACCACCTGCTTGAACTCCTTGTCCAGAAATGGCAAACTGAAAGTAGGCCAATAAATTCCATAATAACCCATCCAAGAAGGTTTTTAAAATCTGCAGTCCTTTAACACTTATTTTCTATGTGAAAAAACTGAAGCTAAGTTTGAACAGGAGGTGAGAGCATACTGATGTGTCTCAAGTTCCGTCTGCAAAAATAGGCCTTAAACTGGGTCAGATGTATGTCAACTCAGTACTGCATCGTCATATTCTTCCTGGGGGGAGGGGGTCATTAAACTTAAAGAAAGGAGAGCAGATTATTCCAGAGAGAGGGAGAGTGATATATCTTTTAAAAATGTTACACAAATTTCTTGATGTTTCCTTCATCCCTGTCACTTGTTTGAAAACACAATAGAGACTTTACACATGCTGACCAGCTAGCTGTTTGATAATGCAAACCAGCACAAGGCTGCAAAAAGCTGATCAAAAATCTCTGAACAAAGTGTATAGTATACGTTTAGCTCTGTATGTTACTGTATATGGCTATAGAAATCAAATTATGAGGATATTTGAGACATATGCATACAAATTCATGCAGCCTTTGTAATCTGTAATTGCCCCTTCCTATCCATTCCACCTAAAAAATATAAGAACGTAAGAAGAGCCCTGCTGGATCAGACTAAGGGCTCATCTAGTCCAGCTTCCTGTATCTCGCAGTGGCCCACCAGGTGCCTCAGGGATCACACAAGACAAGATACCTGTATGTATTCTGTTGACACTCCCTTGCACCTGACATTCAGAGGTAGGCTACCTCTAAAACCCAGAGGTTGCATCTACAGTAGACCCTCCTTATCCACAGGGGTTTGGTTCCAGGGCCCCCCCCCCACGGATGGTCATTTTTTTCTACCTGTGGGTCGCACTGTGCCGGCTACAGCACCACGACACTGGGTCGACACTTTCATTGAGCTTTACACACACACACCCAAGATCTCTCTCCACCCAAGATCTCTCTCCTGATGATCCGTCACAGACAGCTCAGAACCCATTCTCAACTTACTCAGCATGGCGTCTTACCTACATGGCCGTCACTGGCCCAATCCTATCTTTCCCTCCTTGCCAGTGCAGTGACACCAAAATGGCTACCACTGAATTCTGTGGAGGGGTAGTCGTGGAGGTCTCCTCTGGGTAAGGGAGCATTTGTGCTATGTTCCGCGGTGTGGAGCAGTGTATGCAGACCTGCGCTAGTGCCTGAGCTAGTTGGAGCATGCCTTACTCGGAGGGGGGTGTCTCTTGTCGTGGGTGGAACCCTGCCACCTCCTATGCTCTGGAGTTGGCCTCAGGCTATGCCGGGGGAGGGGGTTGCGCCACCGTGTTCTTCCTCCTAGTGTCTGGCTCGTTTATTGGGGTCACAGATGAAGACAACCCGTCCTTGCAGGGCCTGCTAACCTCCTTATTAGCCAGCCTCATCATCGGCCTCCAAAGCCCCTTTATGCCCTACCGCCTCAGGGATGACCCCACCCCTTCCAGGCTGGGCCGCAGAAAGACAGGGGCGTTGCGGGACCTGCCCCTTTCTCGAACACTCCCCCCCATTAGACCTTGGTTGGAGGGGTGACCTCTGAGGGTGGGCGCCAACTCACCCCTCGCCGCTGAGGCTGCCAAGCCGGACGAGGACCAATCCGTGGCCCTCTCTTCTGCTGCCATGTTGCAAGGGGGGTGGGAAGAAGCAGTGATGGCCAGCTCCACCCATACCAGAGCGTTGGCCGTGACAATGGGAATAGGCAAGGCAGCTGGCGGCTCCGGCCGCTCTCCTGTTGCCCTGGCAGCGTCAGCAGGAATGGATGACGTGGCCGGCCATTCCGGCCGTGCTGACGTCCCAGGCAGCGTCAGGCCAGACAGCGTTGGGTCCTCGCCCTGCCCAGGAGCGTTGGCGGTGGCTCTTCTGGGGCAAGGAGACCATGCTGCTCTGGAGCCCGCAGCTCATGGGCGGATCAGGGGTGGTTCCTCGCCACCGAGCGTGACTGGAGGTAAGGCGGGAGCCCGACAGTACATATGGACCTGTGCTGTGGGATCAGGTATGGAAAGGGAGCTAGGATTCGACGGCTGCCACTGCCGTCAAACTGCCCCCTTCCTGGAGTCAATTTGCCCTTCCCCCATCACCGCCCTGTTCTGCCCTGCCCATTTCCGCCTCGTTCCACCCATCCCCATTCTGCCTTTTCCCGCTGGGTTAACTTCATCAGTGGGCCCACGATGATCTGCCAGCACATGAGAGGCCGCTCTGGCCTGTACACTATTTGCTACTAAAATTAATGCTTGAGTAGTGTAAAACAGGAAAATAATATTAGTAGCACTACTTATTTTGAGTTGCTTAAGATGCATCAGACATCGTTAATTAACTCCTGGGCCTCATTTTGGTATGGTAGTGAGTGATTGACAATAGCTGCAGCCCCAGTCTTCATGCAATGTATATAAATTAAAAATGCATTAATGTTTACTTAAAATCATGAGACTATTTTTTAAAGGTTACATTAAACAATTAAAGCAAGTGCAAATAAGATTATATAGTTTTGCATCCCAAATATAGGATAGTCATAATGTTTCTGTCAACACTGAAAATTACACTATTCCATTTCATACCCTCCCAATTTAATTACATAGATTAAATTAGCATTGGAATAAGACCATGTAAAGCTGCCTATTGATCCCTTACAAAATTAGTTTTTTGCTACATAATCCCATTAAGAGCTGAGTCTCACAACATCCTACATATGGCTAGCCACTTTTTTCCTCCCCAAAACCAGTCATTTGAACTATAGTTTGAGTACAAACCATGATTTGCGTCCCATTATTCTACCGACATTAGGAAGATATAAAGTGGCACATCAGATTGCAGTTGATGTTTATGATGAGTTATTGACAACATGTACACAAGAAGGGTGAAGTCCAAGCAGAGGAAAAACAAACAATGACCTCCATGTTGTTTAACATCTACATAATTGAACCCACTGCTGGAGGTTGTAGGGAGCTTTGGGATTGGGTGCCACCAACCAGCTCTTTACTTCCATACCATCTAGTGCAAGGGAAATTGTGAAAGTCCATGCTGTGCTGGATGAGGGCGACCAAGACAGCAGTACAGGTTACTGTTAGTTAGGAGAACTGCAGCCCAGGTAATGGATCATCAGGCTGTTATGGATGAGGTTGCATTCCCCTTGAGGATCTGGTTCACAGCATGAGGGTCGTGGTGATGATGCTTGGACCCT
The DNA here is from genome assembly GCA_026170595.1 of Plestiodon gilberti rubricaudatus. NCBI lineage: Eukaryota > Metazoa > Chordata > Lepidosauria > Squamata > Scincidae > Plestiodon > Plestiodon gilberti. The sequence continues at coordinate 21,817,886 of JANXHW010000004.1, read as the reverse complement.
GCATTGCACCTGGAGGCTATGACCAGAAGTGCCTCACTTCATCTCCTTATGAAACCCACTCAACAACATTTCTGGGTGTGCCTTCCTTTACAGACTGTTCACCAGTTTCTTCTTTGAAAAAATACACTGGGTTGTCTTGTTTTTCCATCTAGTTATTAGCATTGTGTTTTGCTTTCCATGATGTAGAAGAACAAATACTCATTTTTTAAAAAAGAAAAGAAATTATAACCTAAAATCCATTCATATTTTTACACAGTGGGGTCTTAACCACGTCAAAGAACTGTTCATTCAGTCCAGCCACCTAATGTGGCCTTGCATATAAATTTCCAAATATTACTAGTCCCCTACCATTTTTACTGGTATGCCTACCTACCGTATTTTTTGCTCCATAGGACGCACCGCACCATAGGACTCATGCGTGATATGGAGCTAAAAATATGTTAAAAAAATCTTGCTTTAAACAGTTTTACTTACCTTGTTGTTGATTTTCAGGTCCAATCTGATTTTCAGGCTGGTGCCCCAGCCAGCTCCCGGTCGCCTCTGACTTTCTCAGTCACTGCAACTTGTGAGGGGGAGTGTCAGCTGGTTTTCCTGCTGTGCACTGGACTTCCAGTATGTTGCCTGTTCCCCTGCCTACCTCCAAGATACCTCTCTGCCCTCAGGCCTGAGCAGCTGACATTATTATTTCTTCTCTTAACATGTTTAAAAAGCAACATATCAACGGGCAGCCCTCCAATCAGAAATGTGGGTATATCACAGCCCAATTGCATGTATGGCTAGCCATAAAGTCAGAGAGAATCCATTGCAGCATCTGCAACCTCATGAATGACAATTATTTAAAAGCAGACAATGAACCAGGCTGCTCTTCTTATGATAATGCTGTTGCCAAAAGCGAGTTCTCATTTCCAGATACTAAAAAACAAACAAGGGAGTCATGCTTAGCTTTGGAATAATAGACTTCCTGTCCTAACAAAATCAAGCTACTATAGATTTATATGAAAAAGGTAGCATGGAAGGCGGTGTTCCTACTCTGCCCAAAGTCTTCTTAGCATTGAAAACATGGCTGCATCATGCACCCTCAGATCAACCTTTGGGAATATGTGTTCCTAGTTGTGATTTTATTGCAAACGCAACTCAGCTTGGGACAAATGCAGCTCCTTCTTGCACTCGAATAAAGCCACAGGCAACTTAGCGCAGGTGCAGGACGCGACCTGGGAGCCCTACGCAAACATCGCAGTTGCTGGGATGTTTGCGCAGGGCTCCCAGGTCGCGTCCTGGACCTGGAAACTTAGCCCAGGCCCAGGAAGCGACCAGGAGCCCTGCGCAAACATCGCAGTTGCTGCGATGTTTGCGCAGGGCTCCTGGTCTCGTCCGGTGCCTGCGCTAAGTTGCCTGACGCTGGACGCGACCAGGAAGAGCTTCCTGATACTGTCCAGCGTCAGGCAACTTAGCGCAGGCGCCGGACGAGACAAGGAGCCCTGCGCAAACATCGCAGTTGCTGCGATGTTTGCGTAGGGCTCCCAGGTCACGTCCTGCGCCTGGGAACTTAGTGCAGGCAGTTGCTGGGATGTTTGCGCAGGGCTCCCAGGTCGCGTCCTGGACCTGGGAACTTAGCCCAGGCCCAGGAAGCGACCAGGAGCCCTGCACAAACATCGCAGTTGCTGCGATGTTTGCGCAGGGCTCCTGGTCTCGTCCGGCGCCTGCACTAAGTTGCCTGATGCTGGACGCGACCAGGAAGAGCTTCCTGATAGTGTCCAGCGTCAGGCAACTTAGCGCAGGCGCCGGACGAGACCAGGAGCCCTGCGCAAACATCACAGTTGCTGCGATGTTTGCGTAGGGCTCCCAGGTCGCGTCCTGCGCCTGGGAACTTAGTGCAGGCGCCGGACGCAACCAGGAGCCCTGCGCAAACATCGCAGCAACTGCGATGTTTACGTAGGGCTCCCAGGTCGCGTCCTGCGCTAAGTTGCCTGACGCTGGACGCGACCAGGAAGCTCTTCCTGGTCGCGTCCAGCGTCAGGCAACTTAGCCGGGGCTTGGGGAGGCCTGTGCGAGCCTCTGCAGGCCTCCCCGATCTTAAGTTCGGCCGAAAATCGCTGTTTTCAGCCGAACTGAAGATCAGGGAGGCCTGCAGAGGCTCGCGCAGGCCTCCCCAAGCCCCGGTAAGTACCGTATTTTTCAGGCTTTGCACTATAAGACGCATGCTTTTCCCCCCCAGTGTTTTGGGGGGGAAAAGTGCGTCTTATAGTGCGTAAAATAAGGTACAATATACCTATGCTGTAGCCTAAAATTTTAAAAAAAGTAACTTTTGGAAAATTTCCTAATCACCTAGAGGCTCCAAGTAAGTGGGCCTTTTTGCAAGCCTGTCATAACAATACAAGCTTATACCTTGTCATATGTTTTAGGCTGGTGGGGATTTATTAAATCCCACTGAGTTCAACTGAGTGTGCATAGGATTGCAGCCTAAGGAAGAGTGATTAGGTACAGCCGCCACTCATTTATACAATTCAGATTTATTTATTTATTATATGCCAAAGAGTAGGCTTACCCACCTTCTCATATTCTGGGACTAGTGAGTACAGCAGTTATATACATATTTTGTTCAAAGGCAAAGATCAGGGCTGGCCCAAGACCTCCTGATGCTTGAGGCGGCATGCCAAATGCTGCCCCCTTCCTGATGATGTGCCAGCCTTTGCTCCTCCCATTGTCTAATGTTTTAGCTCAGCTGTCTCCTCTACATTTCTTCATTCCCTCTTTTTCAATACAGGGAGTGGAAGCAAAAGGAGGAACAGTGGAGGCAAGTTGGCAGACAGACATGGGCACCCTCCCCCACCAGTCCGCTGCCTTAGGCGACCGCTTCAGTTGGCCTCATGGATGGGCTGGCTCTAGCAAAGATATACTGTTTAAAGCAGGGGTTCCCAACCTGTGGTACTAGCACCACCAGTGGTACATCAGCCGACTGCTGGTGGTACTTGGACCGCTGGACCACTGGAACCCTACTCTGATGCGGAGCTTTTGGTGGCGCGTTTTTGCTCCCTAGAAGCCTTTGGCCGAACCTCTCAGAAATGCTGAGAAGGGCCCTCCCACCTACCCAGAGCCTCCTCCCTGCGTTTTCTGGCCTCTGAAAACCTGGAAGTAACTGGTGATGATGTCATTGCCAGTCACTTCTGGTGATACTCGGAAGGAGAGTGGCGCTACTCGGCTGGGAAGGGGTTGGGAACCCGTTTAAAGAATACAGTCCTGGGACTGTCAAATCAATGGGAGTCTAGCTGTTGCCCAAGAGTGCAGAATATTAAAAGTCATGATTCATTGCCACGCTCTGGTTATATAAAATAAGTTCTGTCCTTATTTCTTATGCTTTGGAGTTTAGCATACTTTCCATAATGAACATTCCTAACTAAATAAAGTCATAAGTTGTGTCCTGTGTTGCACTTTATGTTGCAGGATCTGAAAAATTTTGGATATGTTATGTATCAAAAGCTTATTAAGATTTACAGCACTGAAATTGATGTCATGTCTCATTTGCTCTCAGTCATGTAAATTACCCAGGATTTAGTAGAAGTATCTATTCTGTATAATTAAAAATTACATTCATATCACGTTTGTTTTTGTGTAGAGTGATAAACTTATGGAATTGGCTTTACCATTCCACTTAAAGATTTCTGAAATGTTCAGAATAACATTCAGCATTTGTATAGCATTTTAGTGTTCCGGCTGTTTATTTCACGTGAAGCATAAATATTTTTGCAAAACATTTGTTGCACTTCATAGTAATCTGCTGATCAGAAGAGGCTGTATAATTATAGAAGTAGAAACTATTGAGAAGTTGCAAATATTTATTATTACCGTATTGTCCCGAGTATAAGACGCACCTGATTATAAGACGCATCCTTAAAGTTTGGTGCTATTAAAAAAATTTAATTAAATCACTTGCATTAAATTGCAACAGCCTGATTATAAGACGCACCCCTAGTTTAAAAACTTAAATTAGGAGAAAAAAGTGAGTCTTATACTCAGACCAATATGGTATTTATTTACAGTATTTATATACCGCCTTTCTTACAGACTCTCACAGTGAGTGAGGGTCTTACAGACTCAAGACAGTTTACATATGCAGACTAGTCATAAACCTAGTTTACATATGCAGGCTAGTTTACATATGCAGGCTAGTCATTTTTTAACAACTGGTTGTTTTTTTCAAATGTTGCTCTATGAGATAAACTCATAAAACCCTCAATCTTGCCAGATGTTTCCTTTCAAAGTGCAGCCAGCGTCCTGGACCAGGCTCTGCGCTTCCCAAGCTTTCACAGCTGCAGCCACAGATCACCCTTGGTTGGTTCTCAAGGAGTTAACAGTTTCTCTCACTAGCTGACTCCTTCGCATTCCACACCATCTCACAGTGTACCTTCACAATGCATTCTCTCACAATGCCTTTTTGCAAGGTCTGTCAACAGCTTTCGGTCACCCTTCCAAAGCGAGATCCCAGGCTGATCCTGCTTAGCTATCTTCAGACCACACCCTGCATTGCGCCTGGATGCTGACCTGAAGTGCGCTGTATGAGTCCTGAGTAATTTCCAAGCAATTGGACTGGGTCAGTCCACTATTATGACAGCTTCATTGGCTGCTGGGCCATTTCAGGTGCAAATGGCACTCCTAGCATCAAACTGGAACAAATGTTCACAATTCGTATGATTTTTAGACTGAAAAGATCAACATAAGATATTTCAATTCCTGTCTTGCAAATTGAGAGTTTAGCTCAACTTGAAACGTTTCAAAACAGAGTTTAAGGAAATTCTCAAATTTGTTATGAAGTTTGCTTGCTCCCAGACAAAGAGGGTCCCCTGCAGTCACTGTTTCCTCCCCAGTACAGCTCCCCCAGTTACCCCCTACATTGTTCCTAAGGGTCCCTAAACCTGAGAGGCTTTGGAGGGCACAGAGAGCTGCTGAGGGAAGGAGGAGATGGGAAGCCCCATTCTGTGAGCTATCATGGGTTTTACTTCACTCATGGGCTTTAAGGTCCAACCCAATATATTTGTTCAGATTTTAGCATTTAAATCATTTTCTAAATGTTGCTTGTACTGTAACATGTCATTGCTTGATTTGCAAAACAAGTATATTGTTGACATGTCTTATTATAGCATATATTTTTGGTGTCTTCCATTGTGCTTGAGTTTTGTTAAAAACAAAACAAAACTGAGTGACAACCCTAATGACTTCTAGATTTTGAACTCTCTGAACAGTTGAACAAACTGTCCTGCTGTTGGATATGAGAAAAATAATATGTATGTGTGATGGGAGCTCCTTATAAGAGCTACAAGTTTCTGAAAGTATTAAGGAAAATGTCTGCATAAGCAAACTGGAATTAATATTTCTATCCTTAGAAAGCATCTTTAATCACTATTAGAATTTTTAATGTAATTATTTAAATTCTAGTCTCAAAAATTATAGCTACTTATGGAGATGATTGGGGTCCACCACTTTTGTTCACAGAGGGGAAAGCATACAGGTGCACATGACAAGTTTATTTACTATGTCCTGCCTCAGTGCCTTTTTGTAGCTTCAGGTGACTAGCTGAAGCTTGCTTGCACTATACAAGTGGTCTAGCAGTGTAATCCTATGCATATTTACCCAGAAGTAAACCCTGCTGTGTTAAATGGGGCTTACTCTCAGGAAAGTGTGATTGCAGCCTAAGTCTGCAGCATAAGCCTACCTGTATCCATAAATTAAATTATAAGATATTGCATTACTTTACATACAGTATAGTTGCATTACATACAAGACAAATCCAATTCAATGGTTTCCTCAGTGACTGCCCCAATAGGTTTTTTCTATGCTTCAGGAAGTTAATGGGGGGAAAAAACTTTGTTAAAGTAAAGTTGTTTTTATGCCCACATTGTAAATCTGTTAACTCTATGAGTTTAATACATTTCAAGTTCAAGCGTTTATGTTTACTGCCAGTACTCTGCGCATAAAAAGCAGTCAATTGTAGATCTAGTAAATTTTAAGGATTTGTGATGTTATACTTAGCTGCACATGTGTGCAGCTCTAGACTTTAAAATGTGATTGACAAGAGACCTGAGATGGTATGGATTGGTAAACTATTTCAACGTTGTTCTTCTACAGACACCTTTGCCTAGATTGTTCTCTTCCAGATATTTCCATCTTTTGCAGAGATTTAATCCCGCTAAGCTTTTTAATATATTTCTTCAGAAGCAGGTGGCAAGAAGTTGAAGAGCACAGTCCAGAGGAGCACAGAAACTGGGTTGGCTGTGGAGATGAGAAACTGGATGACGCGTCAAGCTAGCCGGGAATCCACAGATGGCAGCATGAATAGTTACAGCTCTGAGGGGAAGTAAGTCGGAGACCTTTGTTATAGAGTTCTCGACTTAGATTCAGTAAAACACGACTGCAATCCTATACACACTTTCCTGGCAGTAAGCCCCAATGAACACAGTGGGACTTACTTCTGAGTAGACATGCATAAGATTGCACTGTAAAAGGCCCATAATACAGTACTCTTTTTCTCCTGCATAGAGTGTTTGTCATGTGGGGATTGCTGTATGTGCACACACCTATAGGAGAGGAATGTGCACCACACAGGAAGTCCGGTGCTAGCAGTGAATAAATGTGTGTACGTAAGTGGAGGACAAAGCGGGTTAATGAGAAGTACAAGTTGTAGAGATCCCATGGCTTTCTTTGTGGTCCCTGTGCAGACCAGTGGCGTTTCTGAGGTTGGGGCCTGACCGTAAGTCGTGCCCTGTCCTAGTACCCGCGTTCAGGAACCGGAGCAAGGAGGCCCCGCCCCCTCGCCGATGGAGCCATTCGCACACCGAAGCCGAACGGGCAGGGAGTCTCCTGCCCGTTCGGCTTCGCTGCGCGAATGGCTTCGTCGGCGAGGGGGTGGGGCCTCCTTGCTCCGGTTCCTGAACGCGGGTACTAGGACGGGGCACGACTTACGGTCGGGCCCCAACCTCAGAAACGCCACTGGTGCAGACACATACATCAGATTGACACATGTGCAGAGCAGCATCTCAGAAATTCTAGGGCTTCAGAGTGCAGGAACAGGCTCTTGCCCTCTTCTTTGTGAGCAGTCATGTGCTACTGCACATGTCTCCATAGGTGGGCAAAAGCCTTCCTGTCCAGTTCTCTTTCAGCTGCCACCTAGGCAGTATCACAAAAGAGCATCTCTTCTCCTCAGAGGTTTTTGGAATTTTCCTGAATAAATTTTCTCAGAAATTTCTTGTTTTGTGTAGATTAGTATTAGTAAATTGAGGTGTCTTTCATTCATCACCGTATAGGGTTTTTTATGTCTGAGAAGCAAGATCAGTGTGAGTTGGGCCTATATTTTTATTTTTCAACTACTAAGGGCAAAGATATAACTTGTCACATGTATCAAAGCTCTGTATCCTATAGAAAATCATAACGTATGCTTTTTCAAACAATTACAAGTTGATATTGATTACTACAGTTTGATTACTACATTAGCGCAATCCTATGCGTGTTCCCTGGAAGGACAGGTACTGAGGCTGAAGCTCAAATATGTTGGCCACCTAATGCGAAGAGAGGACTCTCTGGAGAAGACTCTGATGCTGGGAAAGATTGAAGGCAAAAGGAGAGATGGGTAGATAGTATCACTGATGCAATGAACATAAATCACTGATCACATAGTATCACTGATGCAATGAACATCCTCTCTTCGCATTAGGTGGCCAAAGTATTTGAGCTTCAGCCTCAGTACCTGTCCTTCCAGGGAACAGTCAGGGTTGATTTCATTTAGGATTGACTGATTTGATCTCCTAGCAGTCCAAGGGACTCTCAGGAGTCTTCTCCAGCACCACACTTCGAAAGCATCTATTCTTCGGCGCTCAGCCTTCCTTATGGTCCAACTCTCGCAACCATACATTGCTACTGGGAACACCATTGCTTTGACTATACGGACTTTTGTTGGCAGGGTGATATCTCTGCTTTTTAGTATGCTGTCTAGGTTTGCCATAGCTTTCCTCCCAAGGAGTAAGCGTCTTTTAACTTCATGGCTGCAGTCTCCATCTGCGGTGATCTTGGAGCCCAAAAAAGTCAAATCTGTTACTGCTTCCATTTCTACCCCTTCTATTTGCCAGGAATTGATGGGACCAGATGCCATGATCTTAGTTTTATTAATGTTGAGTTTCAAGCCAGCTTTATCATAGAAAATCATATAGGTCATTTCATCACCTATAGCCAGGACAAATATTGTTTCTTGAAACCAAACGATAATCGTCTTTTACATACTGTCATCCCAATCCTAACCAACTTTTCAGCACCAATGCAGCCACAAGATAACGGAACCTATGTTCTCTTACCTTGAGGAGGCCTCTGTGACTGCCTCCTCACGTCACACACACACACACACACACACACACACACACACACACACACACACACACAAATGCTGCATCAGTGCCGAAAAGTTGGTTAGGATTAGGCTGTGTGTCTCCATCTCAAAGCAAACTTCATGTACAACAGACATTAAAGCTTGGGGGAACAAACTCCAATTTCCAGCAACCTTGTAAGCCTTTCATCAAGCAATACAGTACTGGACATTTTGGCTTCAAGCCAGCCCTCAGACCAAGGCAAAAGGTCATGGAGACCTTTAATACCAAATATTATATGAATAGATGGCAAAGGGATATAAATCCAGATTCATACTCCTCCAGAAGCAAAGGCCATTTTGTACCAAAAAGGAATGGCATTTGGGGGAGAGATTGGAAGATACGGAGTGAAATCTAGTTTGCCTGCAACTGAATGTTTTAGGACACTTACGACACTGTTTTATCTTGACATTAATTGTAGTGCCCTGCAAGTGAATACACTGTTGTGGGCCAGGTTCATAACAAACAGTCTAGAGATTTTTAATTTTACACTTTACAAACGTGTTATTAAATACAAGTTTGTTTTCTTTTAGTTTAATTTTTCCTGGAGTGAGGCTGGCTGCAGATAGCCAGTTCAGTGACTTTCTGGATGGACTTGGTCCTGCACAGCTTGTTGGGCGTCAAACCCTGGCAACTCCAGCAATGGGTAAGAAAATTTGCTATTGATTACAGTGTGGATAGACCACAAAAGCAGAATCAAATATTAACACCTTGTACAATGCTTGAAGAGAAATGTCAAAGTGACTCTGCCCTTTCTCCCTTGCTGTCCTTTATGCTTGGAACTGTATATCAGAACACTTGTGCAGTTCTTCTCTTACTTCCTATGGATCCCTTCTAAAAACCCACCTTTTCAGTGCAGCCTGCAGCCCAAAACCTTAGTTCTTGTTCCCTACTGTAACTAAGCTTAAAGTACATGTAACGGAAACAATCGCATATGCTTCCCTGGCTTAACTGTACCTCTGCCCCGCTTTCTTTCCCCTGTTGCCTTTCTTGTGTCAGTATCTAGATCAGAGATGGCCAACCTTTCAACATGAATGCTCCTGGCCCTTTAATGGTTGTATAGGTGAGGGCATTTCAGCAGGTGCAGCTGCTTTAGCAGCACCATCAGCAGTTGCAGCTGGCAAGATTCTGTCTTCTGCACAATTCTTAAGAATGCAGAGACCCTAATGGTGGAAGGTTGGCCACCCCTTGCACTCTAGATTCTGGACAGGGGTCTGTCCTTTCACTCTATGTAAAGTGATGGTGTTATAACACCATCTATGTACTCTATGTACATAGATGGTGTTATAGAAATAATAACAGCTTCCCTCAGGTACAGCCATGGGTGCTGACAACTTCTGGAAATCTAAGCACATATACTAGAAGGTGAAGGTTCTAAATAATTTCTGCTCACAGCTCCCTGTCCTGTTTTGCTTTTCAGCTTTCCCATAGCAACAATGGCAGATTAATTTTTTTAAGGAACTTTTTAACTCCTTTGTGAAAAGCACAATTTCAGTGCAGAGTTAGCTGTTGACAGTGCTCCTAATAGGCGACATCCCATCTCATATATAAACTAGAGTTTGCCACTAACATCACTTGAGATAAAAGTTAAGCCACATTACAGTATTCAATTTTACCAACTGCAAAATATTTTAAAGTTGAGAACACATCTGCTGGCACTATTATTTTTCAGTCTTTTTGACTTTAAATACTAATAGTAAGAAAAATTAAAGTAGATTTTCCTCTAAAAAATTAGAGTTAGATTTTCCATTATGGAGGAAAACATCCATCACAAGTTACAAGCCATAAGCAACCTCCTGGTTTTAGAAGTAGGTTTTCTCTGTATGCCACGTGCAAGGCAGTGGCAACAGGAAACAGGTTATCTTGTTGGCTGTGTGCTCCCTGAGGCACCTGGTGGGGCCACTGTGAGATACAGGAAGCTGGACTAGATGGGCCTTTGGCCTGATCCAGCAAGGCTCTTCTTATGTTCATTAACTACTGATTTGGCTTGGCTTTGGAAAAATATAGCCAGTGCTATAAATTCATTATAATGCAAATTCAAAATATATGGGCATTGATTGTTGAAAATGTTGCCACATGTGCTGAAGAGAGAGGCAAGGGGTGATCCCAAGCAAGTGTGTAATATAACTAATTCCTTTGTCATCATGCCTACACTCCTAGGTGAGCATGAGGATGAGTTAAGGGCTACCTGCATAGTTTTGTTGGATTATTATAGGACTATGCTTATTTTGACAGGAATGATTCTCGTTAGTAATTAAGAACACAATTTTGATACAACAAATGGTTTGGTTTTTAATTTCAATACTTGGGAGTGTTTTTTTTTCTTTTCTGCTTAGGTGATATCCAGGTTGGAATGATGGACAAAAAGGGACAGTTGGAGGTGGAGATAATACGAGCTCGAGGCCTTGTTGTAAAACCAGGTTCAAAGACACTGCCAGGTAAAAATACTACGCCTGACAACACTGTGACAGCGCATTAGTAGTCTGCTTCATGGCACCTAAGAATCAATCTGTCTTATAGGCCATCTCTATATTGCACACTTGTGTGTGCACTCTCTCTCTCTCTCTAATGCAGGGCTTCCCAACCCCTTTCTTGGCCGAGTACCACCTCCGGCGCCACTCTCCTTCCAAGTACCACCGGAAATTACTTGTGGTGACATCATCACCAGTTACTTTTGGGTTTTCAGAGGCCAGAAAATGCAGGGAGGAGGCTCTGGACAGGTGGGAGGTCTCTTCCTCAGCGTTCCTGAGAGGCTGGGCCAAAGGCCGTAGCTTCTTGAGAGCAAAAACATGCCACCAAAAGCACCACGTCGGAGTGGGGTTCCAGTGATCCGAGTACCACCAGCAGTTGGCCGAAGTAGCACTGGTGGTACTACTACCATAGGTTGGGAACCCCTGCTCTAATGTATATGCAAAGTATCGACAAATCAAAGTTGGAACCAACTTCCACCTTGTTTTTCAGTGTAATACAGTACTGTGTTCTTATATAAATAACTCATACAAGTATTGTAACGGCATTGCTAATGTACTTAAAATTCAACTTGTGATTTTTGATGTGATGTTTGGGCATATGTATGGAAACGTTTTCTGTTCTTGGAATATAGAACTTCAGCAATTATCTTTCTGCTTTGCTCCATACTGGAAATCACAATATATACTAACCCTGAATCAAGACTTAGATGTTTTATTTTGTTTTTGCTGCTTCCTTTAATGTGCCATGGAGCAACCATGTCAATATTAGTTGAAAACCAGATTTGCTTCATAATGTACAGTATATGATGCTGGGGGGTGGGGGGGCGGGGAGGAAGGATCCAGAACTGTTCAGTATGCACAAGTTTCTCTCAGGGAAAAAAATGCTGATAAACACAGTGCATATGTATTTAATTGAAGTATTTATCAACTAGATGACAAGATATTGCATATGATGCTAAAACAGTGTGGCTAATTGCATAATTGGTCTCTAACAGATCTTCATCTTTTTTTTCTCCAAAGCACCATATGTAAAGGTGTATCTATTAGAAAATGGAGTTTGTATAGCCAAAAAGAAAACAAAGGTGGCAAGAAAAACGCTGGAACCTCTTTACCAGCAGCTGTTGTCGTTTGAAGAGAGTCCCCAAGGGAAGGTTTTACAGGTAATTTGCACCTACAGCTGTGTGCGTCTCAGATCCTCCCATTTCAGCATTGGTAATTAAATATACCTAAGACTTGGCTGTACCCTTTACACTGCCTTTAAGCAAAGCAATTTCTTATGGTCTCTTTTATCCCAATCAAAATGTTTGCACATGAGTATCCGCCTGCAACACGAATTTCAAATACTATCTTGCCTTGCTGTTGCAACCAGCCTATAAGATAATTCTTAACAGATGCATTCCCTTTTTTCTTGCTATATTGTTTCCATCCAGAGGCCTTATTTCGCACTTGATTTTAGCTCTTCAATGTACTTCAAGCATGCCAAGTTTATTCCAATGCACTGCCATCTCTCCAATACAAACTGAGAGCTAAACTCAATAATTAATGGAATAGATTACTATGAATGTTTTACTTTGCTTAATACAAACTCAGGGATTCAATCCACATTCCACTGTAACAAATAGACCAATGGTTCTCAAACTCTTACAGGCGAGTAAGGGAACCTGTGTGTCCCGCGGTAGTGATGTTGGTGACGACACTTCTGGGGTTCCACCGCTGCTGTGAGAAAAAAGGGTTTTTTCCCCACTTACTGGGGGTTGCACTGGCCCTCTGGGGGTTGCAGGCCTCATATGCCCCCCCCCCGCGCATCAGAAGCGCTTCCAATCGCATCTAGAAGCTACTTCTGGTTTTTGCCCAAAAATGGAAGTAGCTCCCAAACATGATTGGAAGCTCTTCTGAGGTGTGTGTGTGTGGGGGGGGGGGGTAGAAGGCTCCAGAGGGCTAGCGCAACCCTCGGTAAGTGAAAATACCCCTTTTTCCGCAGTGGGACCCCGGAAGTGCCATTGCCACACCCCTTAAGGGGGTAGTGACTGCTTCCAGCTGGCATGGTGAATTGTTATGGATATGTGGCCAGGTCACTCTTTAGTTCCTGCTTGTGCCTCAACATTCCCTGAAATTTAGCAAAAAGGAATAAATACCAGACATTTTTAAAAGGTGGGGAAATTGATTGATTACTCATTTCATTGCTCTCTTTTTAAAAAAAGATATCTGGCAAAGAAAACCTATAACTGGAATTCTTTCTGCACTTATCTGAGAGTAAGTCCCATTGAACTTAGTGGGACTTACTTCAGGTAAACATTCATATGATCAGGCTGTACATTTATTTTAAAAAGTGGAAGAAAAAGAACCCAAGTCCTAGCCTGTGCAGGAAGTAGGATGCAAGATGAGTTACCCGAGTTCATTCTTACACAGCCTCAGCCCACTCTGCAAAAGTCAGAGTTATTTTGAGTGTCCACTAATACATATTAAGGCACCAAAGTCAGAAGATGAAATTGGGAAAAACCTCAGTATATACATAAATACACCTGGATGGACACACAAAGGAACATGGATTGGCTTTGAGCTTCTTAATCCTATTTGCTGTGTCTGAGTAAGGCCGCAGCTTCTCAGACCATCCCCCTCAAGAGAAAGTGAATTCTGAAACCACAGATTTTTAGCGATCCTAAACCATTCTCTTAGCGCCCGATCCTATGGGCCTGATGTGCTGCCAAAACCCATGTTCTGGCAGTGCAGTGTGTTTTATGGAAATCGCAAAAGGCAATCCACCATTCTGCACAGCTGGGCTGCTGCTGTAAGCAGCCATGTGTCAGCAACCTCCAATGAAGCCCTGGAGCCAGTAAGCAGGTGTGGGGTGAGGTGGGAGGGTGGTGAGTAGGGGGTCGAATGGAATGGGGCGGGGCAGGGAGGGATGTGTGTCAAGGCCAGGATGGGGGTAGTATTGGCCGCTCCATCGATATCCTGTCCCCCCTTCCTGGCCTTGATTGGCCTTTCTAGGTCCACTAGATAGGATTAGGCTGTTCATGAACAAGAGTCTATTTTCATGTTTCTTTTGCTGAAACCACTTTATTTTTTTAATCCAACAGATTATCGTATGGGGAGACTATGGACGTATGGATCACAAATCCTTTATGGGAGTGGCACAGATACTTTTAGATGAACTGGACCTGTCCAATATGGTGATTGGCTGGTTCAAACTTTTCCCCCCTTCTTCCCTAGTAGATCCAACATTGGCTCCTCTTACAAGAAGGGCTTCCCAATCGTCTCTTGAAAGTTCAACAGGACCTTCTTATGCTCGCTCATAGCAGCTGTGAAACTGTTGTCATAGCAACCAGCGTTACTAAAAAATTAACAGGTCGCAAACCCTGGTAACACTGCATGCTTAATGTTGTGTCTTCAGAGCCTGTTTCTAGGGCTATAAAGCGATCCTGTGTTCTCAGAGGAAGTTGCACACATTGTGCTCTAAAGGAAGTCCTCAGGTGAAGGAGTGGAGCTGGAAAGAACTGAACGGTTTGGAGTTCAGTGACACTCGCGTTTTAGTCCAATCTGAAGCCATGGATTAAACTAAAAGAATCAAGCTGTCTCATGCAACAAGAGTCCCTTTCAATGGCACATCTATTTTCTTGCTCCCTTTTCTTTATCTGCCCCTTCTCCCTGCCCCCACTCCCAGCCTGGTGATGCCACAGAAATGGAGCTACCCAAAGAAGCTATGCTACAAGTCAATGGAAGGATGAAAGAAAAAGGGTCACTAAAGCAAAGCCAGATGTCATGGCAGTTATTAACAGCAGAGGAAACTCGCCTTACTAGAAAAGTTGAAGACTTACAGTGGCAGGCTTCATTACTCCAGCGACTGCTAGAGTCAAATCCAATGTGTGGACTCTCTGAAAAAAAATTCTGTGGCTATACTGTACTGTATGAAATTAAAGAAACTTTTTTGCATGGACACAGATTATGCTGAACACTTAAAATTATTTTCTTGGGGCTGCAACTTGCAAAAAAGAATAAATCAGCCATTTTCAACAATTTATATTATTTTTAAAAATAAATTTCACTAGTGCATGGTTTTAAAGGGGAGAGAATGCAACAGGGTGATAAGACACACCAAGTTTATCATTCTTTAAACCAATCATGGTCTGTGTTTTTGCAGACAAATGAAAAAGAAATAATTTCTAGCAAATATTTAAAATTATGTTTATGTGACAAGAAATAAGTGTAATATATTAAATTTATTTAAATGTAAAAGGTACAAGCCTTGTAAAGTTCAACAATATGTGCAAATTGTACACTTTTTTCCATCTTGTCCCCCTTTCCCTCCTTTTGCTCTGTCATTCCCGTCTTATCTCCCAGGATGATCATTATACTCTAAAACCGCCTACTTTTTGACTTATTACTCTCATGCCCCATATTTGGTTCAGGGTTGCAGATGATTCTGCATTTCTGAATTCTTTTAAGAAAATATTGTTTAAGAACTTTTTTCAAGCATGTTGAAAAGGATTTTGCAACATGGCTTGGGGAGTACATTACAATAATTCAGCATGTATTTGATAAAAATTTGAACTTTTTGCAGTTTATTGTACAGTGCATGGAAACTTTTTTTTCCTCACCTTCAAATTAAATTCTACAGCAAAATACTGGAATCATGTGGCCATTTGTAAAATGTCGTCAATAAATTTGTTTTCAGCACCAGCATCATTAATTCAAAGGTTGAATTATCATTTCTGTAAGGTCATGAAGAAATTACAAGATAGCAGTCTAATTAAATATCAGCATTTTATCATTTGCACTGAGCCAAACAAATTGGTACCCATTCAGGGTCAAAGTATAGCAATTAAGCCGTTGAGTTCAAGTTTAATAAACTATGTTTGTGATGGCAAATCAGTGAATACGAGACTGACATTAAAAATTTGAGGTTCAGTCCTGCATCTGTTTGCTCTTTAAATTAATGGTACCTACATGTTCTAAGAAATGGCAGGATTGCATCTTCAGATTTTTAAACGCCTTAAATAAAGTACATGCAATTTACTAGTTTTTTGACATCACCAAGAGCCTAAATGCAAACATCACAGGTATTTAAAACAAACCTGTCTCCTCTCTATCAGGTAGTTCTGTACCATTGGAAGGAGGAGTGGAAAGCTGGGGTACTGTTAGTCCAGATTGTTCATTAATGTCTCCTGATGAAAGGGAATGTAACTTGTTAATGTTCAAGTGAACCAATCCCCCCCCAGTAACTTTAGATGCCTTTAATATGTACCTATTGTTTAACATTGATGCACTGCAATAATTTTTGGATATACATAATGTTTAAGGCCATACACATAAATCTGATTTTCTATGAAAAATCTGTAATAGTAACCCAAAATATACATGCATCATAAGAGGGTAAAATAATGGGTATCCTCTTCAAATGCCTTTTGCTTTATGTGGTGCAATGTGACAAATTAAAATTTTGAGCACAGTCCATCAAGCTTGCCCAAGAACTCTGCACAAGCACCATTGTAATGAATAGGGGTTGTGCAGCTGTTGTGCCTGGTAAATTGCACCGATATAACTTGACCTACAATTCCATCTGTGTACCAGTGGAAAGTCATGCTCATAGATCTGCCCCCTCCCATCTGAATGAATAGAAAAGCTCTTGCTGGAGGGAGTTCAACATGTGTACCAGAGTCTTTGCAAATGTTACTAGATTTGAGTAACTGCATTTTCACTACAAAGTTTTATAAATAATTTTGTTGTTGTTGTTGTTCAGTCGTTAAGTCGTGTCCGACCCTTCGTGATCCCATGAACCATATCCCGCCAGGCCTTCCTGTCTTCCACTATCTTCCTGAGTTCACTCATTTTCATGTTCGTTGCATCGATGATGCTGTCTAACCATCTCATCCTTTGCCTTCCCCTTCTCCTTTTGCCTTCAATCTTTCCCAGCATCAGAGTCTAAGATTGGTACAATGTGCTGACTGACATTTTTAATCACTAGAATATATGCAATCAATGAATTAAAGACATAAACTTGCATTATCCCCTAGGAGAAAAAAAAACATTTTAAAAATCCGACTCCTCTTCCCGCTATCATGACATGAAACCATGCAGTGGTTTATGTCTATTCCTATAAAAAATTATTCCTAATTCAGACAAAGGACATGACCGTATGGAAGGAATGTACATACTTGGTCATTATGCAGTATTTATTTTAAGAGCTGATTGTATTTTTTTTAATACTCACAGGTCTGCAACTCTACTTTTAATTTAGTCATGTAAATAGCACTCTTCCAGTGACCACAGCTGTCTTGTACATAGTCTGTTTTAAAAGTAAAGGGAATTGAAGTGGGGGGGGGGGCAGATTAGGCCTGTTAATGAACACCAACTAATGTAAATCAAATTCATTCTGGTGATGGTATTTAACACTTTAAATAAACCATTTTCTTTACAGAATTTGTATGTGGTTCTTTTTATTATTGTATCTTTTCAATAAGACAATGCTGATGGTCCTTTGAGAACAAAAGAACAATGACTTTGAGAAAAATGTACCCAAAATGTCTCCTGGGCAAGGTCCATAGAAATAAACAGAAACACAAATGTGGTTTTATGTAATTTTAATCATTTCTATTCAGCTCGTGCAGGAGAACATTCTTCAGTATGTGCACCTTTTTGGTTTTCAGTGGCTGCTCCAAACCATTTGGGGCGTGTCTTGGGGCATTGTGATGGTTGATGATGTTGCAGATGCATGTAACAGTTTGTATAAAATATGGGCATAATAGCCAATAATAAGCCTTGGAACTAATGACTTGATGATGTGGAAGACTCATTAAATAAAATAAAAAGTGAATACTTACATAGACATAGAATGCTTACATAGACAGCTTAATACAGCATTGTGCCTTAATAGCACTCTTTTCAAGTACATATTAATATAGTTATGCAATAAATTGGATAACTAGATAGCATGCACAGAAAATAACATACAGTGCTTTGCACGGATAAGCTTCCATGAGCTAGAGAGGCTTTCATACTTGAGCATTTCAAGTATTTCACATAGAACTTTACATGTAGGAAGGAATGCAGCATAAATGTGATTAGAACCCATACACATAATTCAGCCGACCTAGAAAGACACTGCATAGTGCTGGATTTTGTTTATTGTTAATGTTTAAGACTATGTTAAGTCATCTTGTTTTAGCTTGAAGAAGTTGACAACTATTTATTTGATTTATAGCCTGCTCTATCCCATGAGCTCAGAGCAGCTTCCAACTTTAAAGCAACTGACAACCTTCCTGTTACTTTTCTGTTATCATTCATTAAATTGTATTTAGCTACATGCCACATGAGCCTGTAACATCTGTGGTGTATGTTTCATGCATAAGGCATGAACAGTCTCTTAGAGCAGAGGTTCCCAACCTGTGGTATGCGTACGCTCAGGGGTACTCTGGAAAAAAATTTGAGTAAGGGTGGGAAAAGGCAGATTGTGCCCCAGAATGCCTTACAAGGCCAGCAAGGTAGGAAGGAAGGCAGCTAGCTGCCTTCTTGCCTTGCCGGCTCAACCGGGTAACATGCTTTGCGCACTTTCGCAGCTAGCTAGCTACAAAAATAAGCAAAGAGTTAGCCGGCAAGGCAACCTTTAAAGCAGCATTACCTTCCCCTCAAACCAAAGAGCATTTGCTTAGAATCCTCAAGCCGGCTGCAGAACTTGTATTTCTTTCTTCTTCGCTGGGAAAATTTTAGCTGCCAAACATTCTCTAATCCTCGTCCAAGGAGATGCCGGGGGGGGGGGGAATCACAAACTCCTGTCACTACATGGCACCAGCCATTGATGTCCATTAAATAAATATTGCTAGCCATCGGTGTCCAAGAAGGAATAGCCTCACCAACTGCTAGGTGTTTTGTTTTTATTTTGTCATCAATTTGTGTATTATCTGATAATACACAAACTGATGACAAACACACACACCTTAAATGCCCAGGAAACAGCCTCTGTCTCTGAATTCCAGTGCAGTCTCTACAGTCTGCTGAAACTGCTTCCTGCACATACCTGACAGACACCAAACTCCAAACGGGATGTGTAGAGAAGAAAAAACTGTTCCCACCCTTTGGGACTCTGTTCTTCCTGACCGATAAAAGCAACAAGACATTTTTATTCAAGCAAGACATTTATGGAAAAGTATGAGCATACAATTACTGTACAGTATTTTAGTGGCTGACTATTTGTAACACACACACACACACACACACACACACACACACAGCGCCAGTACTGAAAATTCAGGCCAACCCCTTACACTACCTAAGCACGAACGTGCACATTTTAATAACATTTCTATAGGTTTTCCCTCTCCAGTCTTTGAGAGTAGGGCAAATAAAAAACCCAAAGTAATAAAGGAAGTGGGGAGGCAGAGGAAAATATTTAGGGAAGAAAAAGGAAGGAAAAGAAGAACCATTGAAGAGGTTTGGAAGAATGAAAGGAAAGGACTGGCGATTGTTACTGGAGAAATACAGTGATATACAATGACAAAGAATTCCACTAAATGCTGTGTTGGCATACAGAACTGTGTAAATGTCCCAGAAATTCAAAACTGAGCAGCTCTTGCCTTACATAAACTGTGTAGCAACAGTCACTGCTCTACAACATGAAGTAATAAAAGAAATCAATATTTCTACAAAACTGAGAAGGCTCTTGACAAAGAATTAAAAGAAAAATTAACATGTGAAAATAAGGTAAGATATATTTGAGTTAAGTGTGGGAAAGTCTCTTCAGTGAAGTGTGGGAAAAAGCAATAAGTTGTTCAGCGCATTTGTTCTGCTCATATCTGGAGTACCAGGCAGCACAACTCACTAATATTTAATGGGGGGGGGGAGAGACCCAACTTTTTAATTCTCTTGCCTTTCCTTAGTTCCAAGGGGTCTGAAGAACTAAAATTCTTTACTGAAAAGAAAGAGAACCAGAATGTCCTGTACAGTACAGTGCTCTTCCTCCCTTCCCTCATGGCTGGGGAAGATGCATTCCTGAAACACCTGGGAAATCACTTGGCATTAAAGCACCAAGTACGCAGGGAAAGGCAATTTGGAGCCTGCCCGCTTCCCTTCACTTATGATGAGGAGTGGGATGGGCTAGAGACTCCCTGTTTGCAGAAGCAACTATTGTTTCAAAAACGTACCATCTTGGACGTCATGAAGCTTTTTTCTTCAACCTACTCCTGTGGCATCAATTTTTATATGGAAATGTTGCCTAGCTGTGGCCAATAGCTTTAGTTCACCAACTTTAGCCACTATTGTGCTATGGGAGCCACAAGAGCTATGTGAAAGGGTCTAACATGAAAGCATCCAGTGAAGCTCTGTGATCACCTCAAGACTTTCTGTGCAATTCTGCGCAAATCGGCACCTGTGGAACACATGCTCCACAGGCACCGGGTGCCATAAATGTGGTGTAAAGCGTGTTCACAGCATCCGGAGAGTAAGGGCTGCCGACGTGGAGGCTGACAGCCCTCTCTCCGCCACCCTCTGCACCCGGCACCCACCGGTAGAGGTAAGTCCTGACCCGGTGCAAGGGAGGGCAGCGAGGGAGGGGGGGCCATTGGCCAAACTGGACTGGGAGGGGAGGGGATATCAGCGGCGCGCCCTTACCCCACCGCCCCAGATGTACACTGGCTCCAGAGCAGACGTACATCCAAGGAGGCCCATTGGGCCTGGGGAGCCCTACACCCGGGGAAGGCGGTGAACATCCCCTTCTCCTGAGGCGTTCCCAGGCTGTGCCAACGCGGCTCGAGAAGGCCATTGGATACGGCAGGCCACATATCTTTATGCAGGATTGGGCTGCCCGTCCCGGTCGCATAGAGGATCTCACAGCATGACAACTGCAAAAATGGGTCCTGCAAAGCTACTAGCTGATATTTGGCTGTCAGTCTATATTGAACACATGAATGTGATCACCATTAATTACAACATGTCATTCTACAATACAGCAATGGCAAAAAATATATTGGATTGTTGCGAGACAACTGATTGGGTGAATCCATCCTAAGGGAGGCCTTTTTAAAGAAGATTTCAGCCACATTCGTTAGGGAGGTTGTCCCAGAAAATCCCTGGTCTGGTCCCTTTAAGAGGCCTAGCCCTGATCTGGGCTGATTAGTTCCCCTTTTCCCACTCACAGGTTTAGCAGTCCAAGTCCAAATATCAAAGTCCAAAAGCCAGTTCAAGGTCAAAAAGCCGGTCAGGGTCCTCAAGTCAGTCCAGAAGTCAGTCACAGTAAATTCACAAGTCGGTCCAAAGTCAGTTAGCCCAGTCAGTCCTTCTCCCCCAAAAGCCTTCTCCTTTCTGCAACCCACACCACCTGGTGACGATTCCCTCATTTTTATCCTTAGAGCCCTCATTATCCTCCCCAGCTACAGCTGTGTCCTGTGGCAAGCACAGGCCCTTTTAACCCTATGTTTTCTGGGCCTATCAAAATGAGGAACCACTGCTGACACCACCTCCTATCTCCTCGGGGAAAATCTTCCGCATTTTTCCCATACAGAGGTTCTATGAGAATAAAGAGGATTCATCTCTGATGGGGATTCCTCTTTTAGTGCTGCTACCACTTATGATAGTGCTATGACTTATGATATGATACGACTCATAATTACCCCAACAGCACAAAAAACTTGAAACCTTTTATTTGCCAATTTGGATGTTTAGGCAAAACTATGATTCTTAGAAGCATTCATAATTTTTGCTTCCAAATTTGCTGAATTTGTAGTCACCGATGCTACAAGATCCACAAGTCTGAGATGACTCTGAAGTGCAAACTTTTGCTTTGTTGGGTTAGAAATGGGGATGCAGAAGCACAAGTGATTTTTCTGAGCATCCAAATCATCTCTTATTTTATCGCTTTTGTTCATCTACCTCCTCAACCACATCCTTGAGGACTGCAAGGCAAGCAAAAAGGGTGGAACTCCTACTGAATACCAAATGAACTCTCTCAAATTGCAATAACATCTTTTGTTTACCAGGATATTATTTACTGGCCTCATATTTGGAGCTCATGACTACTAACACAGCTTGACGTCTAGCAGAAAGAATGCAACCATTAAATAAAAATATGGAGTAAGCATGTGCTATGACATAAAAAAGCTAAACGGGGATAGGAGGAGAGCAGAATCCTGCTTGAATTGCCTTGCTGAAAAGTTTTCATCAGCAGACACAGCTAAAGACGGCTTGTCAGTGTTTGAGCAATGTGGTTCTCATTTACTTAAGCACCATTGATTTCAACTGAACTTTTTAAAAATAATCCTTTTTGGAGCAGTGGTTCTCAAACCTTTTAGCACCAGGACCCACTTTTTAAAATGACACTCTATCGGGACCCACCTAGCTTTACGAGACTTAAATATATATTTATTTATTTACAGGCATCTGGTCCCATCAATTCCTGGCAAACAGAAGGGGCAGAAATGGAAGCAGTAACAGATTTGACTTTTTTGGGCTCCAAGATCACCGCAGATGGAGACTG
The DNA here is from genome assembly GCA_026170595.1 of Plestiodon gilberti rubricaudatus. NCBI lineage: Eukaryota > Metazoa > Chordata > Lepidosauria > Squamata > Scincidae > Plestiodon > Plestiodon gilberti. The sequence goes on along the minus strand of JANXHW010000004.1, from coordinate 21,795,546 downwards.
CAGCCATGAAGTTAAAAGACGCTTACTCCTTGGGAGGAAAGCTATGGCAAACCTAGACAGCATAATAAAAAGCAGAGATATCACCATGGCAACAAAAGTTCATATAGTCAGGGCGATGGTGTTCCCAGTAGCAAGGTATGGCTGCGAGAGTTGGACCATAAGGAAGGCTGAGTGCTGAAGAATAGATGCTTTCGGAGTGTGGTGCTGGAGAAGACTCCTTATATATATATATAATTAAAACATAAAAACAATACATATTTCATAAAGTTAAAGCAAGCATGAAGCAATACATCCTACTAGCATACTATTCACTATTTTCTGCATATAATATCCAACTAAGCCAAAATAACACCCACATTCTATTCATTAAATCCGCATATCATCACATCATTATTCTCTCTCTCTCTCTCTCTCTTAAAAAATCAATAAATGGTTTCCAGTTATTCTCGAAAAGGTTAACTGACTTTTAGTTTATCCATTTCAGCATAGTCCAAAACTTTCAGCCACCAATCTTCCAGAGAAGGTATCTCCAAATTCTTCCAATATTGTGCATATAAAATTCTTGCCGCAGCTATCATATATAAAAACAAAGTTTGAAATTTTTCGCCTACATGATCATCCCACATACCCAACAAAAAGGTTTCCGGTTTCATTTGAACCTTAAACTTTAAAATCAACTCAATCTGTTTATGAATCTGAGTCCAATACTTCTTTGCTTGGGGGCATGTCCACCACATATGGTAAAGAGTTCCTTCTTGCTTTTTACATTTCCAACAGCTATTCGTCACCTTCTCATACATTTTTGCTAATTTGCTTGGGGTTATATACCATCTATACATCATTTTATACATATTTTCTTTAATATTAACATTTAACGTAAATTTCAACTGCTTTAACCATAGTTGTTCCCATTGTTCCATTAAAATAACATGACCTACATTTTTCGCCCAATGAATCGTACATTCTTTAACCTGTTCTTCTTCTGTCTCGAACTTCAAAAGCAATTTATACATTTTTGAGATTACCTGGTCTTCAGATTTTAATTGTACCTCCAGTATTGATTCTTCTTCTACAAATCCATATGCCTTCTTGTCCACTTTAAATCTCTCCAAAATTTGAACATATACAAACCATTGGCAATTAAAGTCTTCTTCCATTAATTTTTCTCTTGACTTTATGGTACAGTCTCCTTGTGAAAAATTTAATAAATTCTTGTATAATAGTCCTTTCTCTTTTGGCACGCTGCTTCCACCAAAGTGTGCTTCATATGGTGCAACCCATAATGGTATTTTCTCATAAAACCTCATTTTATATCTGTTCCAAATTATCCATAATGCATGTCTAACATAGTGGTTTTTAAATTCTAAATTTGCTTGCACTTTATCATACCACAAATACCCATGCCAACCAAATCTCAAGTCGGAGCCTTCTAACTCCAATAATCTTCTATTTTGTAAATACACCCACTCTTTCAACCATAAAAAACAACATGCTGCATAATATACTTTCAAATCCGGTAGTCCTAATCCTCCTCTCTCCTTTGCATCTTGAAGAATCTTGTATTTCACCCTTGGTTTTTTTCCTTGCCAAATAAATTTAGAAATGTCTTTATCCTTACACCCCCCCAAAGAAGACACAGGACAAGCTGCTTATGGAGAGATGGTCACTTTATTTTGTTTATGATGAAGAAGAACTGCAGAGATAACGTAAGGGGAAAACTCCACCCCCACACGGCGTGCATGATCTGGTAGGGGGAAATGGGCCACGCCCTTTCCTCCCCCTGCTTGTTTTGGCGTTCACACCCCGGCTCCAAGCCCCCTAGGCCAGCTGCCTGGGGAGCCTCTCATTGCCGACCCCCAAAGGGGCTGAGACAGCGGAGCAGGCTTTGAAACCCCTCCTGGCACGCCAGTGTTGGGTTTTTGCCTGGTCCAGCCCGGAAGTTTGCCAACCTGCCTCACCGAGCCGCTGGAGCATCGTTGTGAGCGGTCTTGGCTCACTTCCTGACCTTGCTGAGCCCATGATGCACGCCGATCCCTAGCAAGCCTACCTACCTTACACGCACGCCACCTGCCAGGTGACCCACTGGCTGTGAGCCTACCCCCAAAGACACAGTCTGAGGTAGGCGAAAAAACCTCCAAATGGTGCCAATCTATTGGAAGCCAAAAATTCCTACCTGGCCCCCCAACGGGCGGCCGGCTAGTCCCAGACTATGCTAAGGGCGGGTGGGCTGGGGCTTCGCGAGCCAGGCACCAACTGAGAGGCCGAGCTGCGCGGCGTCGGCCTCTTGTCGATGCCTGGGCCATGTGACCCGGCCCGGCCAATCACTGGCCGGGCCTTTGAAAGCCTGCCTCCTCTGGGAGGGGCAGGATAATTCGCCCCGCGTTGCGATGGCAACGCAGGGGTTTTCTGCCATTCTTTAAACGGTGCATCAGATATAATCACTGGTATCGTCTGAAATAAGAACATCATTTTTGGCAATACATTCATCTTAATCACCGATATCCTTCCTAGTAAAGACAGTTTCAATCTTTCCCATCTTAACAGATCTTTCTTAATTTCATTCCATACTTTTAACATAATTATTTTGAAATAATGTACAATTCATACTCGTCAATACAATTCCCAAATATTTAACTTTTTTTTTCACCTTAAATCCTGTTTTATTCATCAGTTTCAATTGATCTTGAATCTTCATATTTTTAGTCACTATTTTTGTCTTCTGTTTATTAACTTTAAATCCTGCAAGATATCCAAATTCTTTTAATTTGCTCATCAACAACTCTATATCTTTTAACAGATTTTCCAGCATTAATACCAAGTCATCTGCGAAGGCTCTTAACTTGAATGTTTCTTTATTAATCTTCACACCATGTATTCTTTCATCTTGTCTAATATTTCTATTCAAAACTTCTAACACCAATATAAACAGCAATGGTGATAACGGACATCCTTGTCGCGTACCTTTTTGAATTTCAAATGTCTTAGTCAGCTCACCATTCACTAATACTCTTGCAGTTTGTGTCACATAAATTGAATTTATCCATTAATAAAAATTTTCCCCAAAGTCCATTTCTTGTAAAACTTCTAGTAAAAAAGACCAGTTCAAATTATCAAAAGCTTTTTCAGCATCTATAAATATTAATGCTAATTGCTTATCTATACGTTTGTCAAAATGTTCCAACATATCCACAACAATTCTTACATTCTCCCTCAAATGTCTTTTTGGTAGAAAACCACACTGATTAGAAAACCACATTGGTAGAAAACCACATTTTCTATAATAAAGCTGGCTTGAAACTCAACATTAATAAAACTAAGATCATGGCATCTGGTCCCATCAATTCCTGGCAAATAGAAGGGGTAGAAATGGAAGCAGTAACAGATTTGACTTTTTTGGGCTCCAAGATCACCGCAGATGGAGACTGCAGCCATGAAGTTAAAAGACGCTTACTCCTTGGGAGGAAAGCTATGGCAAACCTAGACAGCATACTAAAAAGCAGAGATATCACCCTGCCAACAAAAGTCCGTATAGTCAAAGCAATGGTGTTCCCAGTAGCAATGTATGGTTGCGAGAGTTGGACCATAAAGAAGGCTGAGCGCCGAAGAATAGATGCTTTCGAAGTGTGGTGCTGGAGAAGACTCCTGAGAGTCCCTTGGACTGCTAGGAGATCAAATCAGTCAATCCTAAATGAAATCAACCCTGACTGTTCTCTGGAAGGACAGGTACTGAGGCTGAAGCTCAAATATTTTGGCCACCTAATGCGAAGAGAGGACTCTCTGGAGAAGACTCTGATGCTGGGAAAGATTGAAGGCAAAAGGAGAAGGGGAAGGCAAAGGATGAGATGGTTAGACAGCATCACCGATGCAACGAACATGAAAATGAGCGAACTCAGGAAGATAGTGGAGGACAGGTAGGCCTGGCGGGATATGGTTCATGGGATCACGAAGGGTCGGACACGACTTAACGACTGAACAACAACAACAAAAGAGCTCAGCTGCTTGCAGGGTAATTAGCAGCTATCTTGCAAACTGCAGGAGCTCAGCTCTTCGCAGGGCAATTAGTAGCTATCTAATTTTTGAATTGCCTGAGGGCTTGTGGCAATTAATCAGGTCACCTGATTTAACTTTAAATCAGGTTTAACTTTATTGCCTGATCCTGATAAATTTCAGCCCAAATTTAGGCTTGCCATATTTTCCTGACCTTCAACCGGGACCCCCCCCTCACCCATTAAATAATTAAATAATTTGAAAATTAAATAATTAATTCAAAAAATACATAGAAAATACAAACATGTCCACAGTTTCTATTTATTTATTTATTTTAAAATATAGGAGGCTGCCCCGTATTGCCGCGTGAAGCACGGCCGCAATTTTAATTATTTATTTATAGCCTACAAACTAAATAAGTAAATAATTAAAGAAAGCAATTTAATTTTCAAAAACGAAGGGGGCGCTTGTGCCCCCTATTGCCGCACAAAGCGCGTCTGCAATTTTTATTTATTTATTTAAGTTAAATAATTAATTAAATTTACTTACCCCACCATCGTCATCATGCCGCTCCTCAAGTCTTCGTCGTGCTGCTGAGATCCGTGCTGCTGCTGCATTCTCGTCATGCTGCTGATCCGGAGAGAGACTGCCCAGGGCCAGCTCGCACGGGCCCGGGCAGTCTCTCTCCGGATCGCTCGCTGTCTCACTGGCTCGGAGCCGGTGAGACAGAGAGCGATCCAGAGAGAGACTGCCCGGGCCCGGGCGAGCCTCCCGGAGGTTCGCGCGGGCCCGCGCAATCTCTCATTCTCCCGCTGTCTCACCGGCTCCGAGCCAGTGAGATAGTGGGCGAACGTCCTACTCACCTGCTCGCTCTCCGCCGCCGCCGCCATGTTGAATATAGAGTTACTTACTCAGGCGCCGGCATGTTGGCTCGCAAAATCTTGCGAGATTGAAGATGTCAGCGCCCAAATCTCGTGAGGGCATCATAACCTCACGAGATTTGGGCACCGACATCTTTGATCTCGCGAGATTTCACGAGCCAACATGCCAGCGCCCAAGTAAGGAACTATTTTCAACATGACAGCGGCAGTCCAGGATCGCGTCCATTCCTCCCAGGACGCTGAGATCCGAGCCTGAAATTCGGGAGGGTCCCAGGCATTCCTGGACATGTGGCAAGCGTAGCCAAATTAGATGTTATCTTGGAGATAAATAAATGCGTCTTCGGCATCTTTATTTTTGTTTTTTGCTAGATGCAGCCATTGGGGGAGGGATTTAGATGGGGCCATTGCATGGGTGAAGAGGGAGAAGGTTAACACTTGGCTCCCACACCATGGCCCTCATCTAAACCGCCCTCCTGGACTTGCTATCAGTCCTAAAGGGGAAAATATACAATCCCCTTCCACTACAAAACTCGCACCACTTCCTAGAGCACCAGGAAAGGTGAATTATTCTTTCATTTATAAACTGTTTTTTTAACAACACCATTTACACATTTATGTACAAGGTATAGACACACAGAGCAAAAGCTACAACAATGAAGAGAAAAATGAGCAAACAATCCAGCAGCCTAAAACAAGACTCGCAGCGCAATCCTATCCAACTTATACCACCGGTGTAACCAGCGGTGCAGTGAGAACGAGAGGCCCCAGAATGGAAAAGGGATTCAAATCCCCTCCAAAAGAGGAATTCAAAGGGGATTTAAATTTCCCTCCCCTCCAAAGCCTCCCACCTTGCCCTCCCCCACTGGTTACACCAGTGCTGTAAGTTGGATAGGATTGCGCTGTCAGTTCCTGACCAGAAGTCATGTGACCATGACTCAGCACAAAGATACTATTTACTAGGGTTGCATGATCACCTTAGTATTCTACTGAAAATGGAGTTTTGTTTTTGTCCATGTTCAAGAGACCACTTGAAAAACGCAGGCCTTCGTAAGTGGCTGATTCAAAGCCTCAGTCAGAAGTATTTGCTAAAGCGTCAGCCTTTTGAGCGATCAGATCTCACAAAGGCTCAAATGCAAACCATCCACCTCCACTGTCAAGTTCTCATCTAAGCAAATTGGCAGCTTACCTTAGGGGTAAGGAAGGCAGGGACTTCCAGGCCAGGCCCCAGCACCAACTTTTCCTGGTGAGGGCTGGGACTAGTAGTTCCAGACTGGTAAGGTCCTGTAAGAAACAAGTACAATTTCTGTCATTTTGCCTAGGAGAGGGGCCCTCCAAAGGCCCTCTTCCAGGTGGCAATGTGATACCGTTTACCGGTAGTTCCCTGCAAAGCATTCTGATAGGCCCAGGCTCCAGCTAGAAAATGATATCACCAAGGCTTTGGAAGGGCTGCTGCCACTAGCTCTCACCCCCAAATATAAGCACCTTGCTTTTTTTCACTTTCCACCCATTCCAGTTCCTCTTCCCTTTACTCACAAAACCTCAAGCCTTCGCAAGCAGGTGTGTGTTTGTCTCCATTCTGCAAGTAAGCATTTGAACAGGGGAGTTCACTTTTTCAAGCACCTCTGATTAAATGTTTGCAACATTTCTGGATGCTTACAGAGCTTTGATTCTGGATGTTTAGTGGTCATTCCTGACTCTTCCCTTATGGTCTGTTTGGTGGTACACTCAGGGATGGAACCTCCATAGCAATGCTGCACACCAGGATTCAGTTTCAAAGGTAATTGCAGTTAACTCCTTAATTTCCTGCAGCCTTCAACAGCATCAGCCATCCCATCGCACTCACACTGAACAGATTTCTCACAAAACATCAGGTTGTCTCTATTTATTTAGATATACCAGTCCCCAAGATGGCTTCCAACAAGACAAGCAGTTTTCCCAAAGGCTGTTCATTTTTGTGGTGTTTGGAACCTGTGTTTCACTCAGTGTGTTGCATCTTGGAAACATGAAACTAAGCAAGGCTGCCACCTGGAGTGTGGAAAAAGAGTCACACCTGACAGGAGACATAAGGTAGCAGCAAACCCTGAACACTTTACAGAACCTTCCTCTGTTTTCATTAAAACAGTACTTAATGCACGTATGTGTGCTTTTTAAAAAAAATGCTTTATTATTCCATGTGGACAAAATGTTCTATAAAAATGTTTTATATGCACATGAGAGAAGGAAGCTGCTTCTGAATAATCAGTCCCAGCAGAAAGATTTATAGGGCGGGAAACTATCCATCTGGCTGAAATAGCTTTTGAGGTGGGAAGAGAGAGTTTATTTTGTTAAGAAGACAGGAATACTTCATTAGGGTTCCTTAAAGGCTGAGTCTTTTCTATGTTGTATTTCATGCTTTGATAACAGTGCAAACACAATAAATATAGAAAACGATCAGATCTTTTAGGATCAGTCTCCCACAATTAGAGCAGCATTGTTAAATGGTGTCCATAGTCCCTCACTTTGGAAAGAAAGTGAGGGCAATTGTATTTCAGAGTAGAGTTTTTAAAGGGGAGGGAAAATGGCATTCAAAGAAAAAAGTACTAAGGTCCTCCCACAACAATGGAGCATACTTAGCCTACTTAGAAGCACTTCGAGGTTGGTTGGTTGCTCTGCTATCCAGTTTGCTCTGCTATCCAGCTATTCCCAAAACAGCCACATGCTGCCTTTCAACCTCTCTAGTTATAGATTCTCTAGCTATACATTCTCCAAATTGAGTTTAATTCCAGGCTGGGCAAACCCAGGCCTGAGATTGCGTGTGTATGAACATATGCATATATGACAGCAGTGCTGCTAACACTGGAGTGACTGGCTTGATTTGCTATCGTCCTTTTCTTTTCTTACAGCCATTCATTTTACCAGTTTGACAGTTGTATACAACAGCAATGGTGCCTCTGTGAAACAGGCAGGCCAAGTTCCAAACAAGAAGCACATCCTGTAAGAGAGCCAATTACCGTGTAGGCTCTCAAACAGCTGGGGAGTCAGAAGGGAGAAAGGCCAGAGTGTGGCTTTTATGCAGCTTGTAATACAACCAGACTCCATTAGCTAATGCGGAGGAAGGAATCTGCTACATGTCACAGTCACCAGCTAAGGTATGATATATAATCCTCTAGTAATCTAATTTATAGCACTTCCTACAAGCCTACAAACAATAAATGGAGAGGTGGTTGTAGAGGTCCTAAATGCCTTGTACATGGGCTTCCTGCCATCTGTCTACTACTGTATTAAAATAGGTAATAACAGTAAGTAGCATTTTGACAAGAAAAGAAAAAAAGAACTTCCCATCATCACTAGTCAGTTGTTGCCTGGGCTATACAGTACTCCCCCCATATCCACTGGGGATATTTTCCAGGACCCTCCGTGGATACTTGAAACCATGGATAGGAGCGAACTCGCTCCATGGTTTCTTGAGGGCCCCCTACCCTGCCTCCCCTGCGGGCAGGTGTGCACGCCCCCCCCCCGCTCTTATTTTTCTTTCAGCAAGCTTGGATTCTTCCTTAAAATAAACAGAAGCAGCCTCCATTGCAGGCAAGTAGAATGAGACTAAGTCCTAGAGAGGCTTTACAAAGTTTCTGTTAACCTTGCAGCGCCTCTCTAGGACTTAGTCTTGTTCTACTTGCCTACAATAAGCAGCCAGAGGCTGCTTCTCCTGTTTGTTTAAAGGAAGAAACAAAGCTCACTGGGAAAAAAGTAAAAGCCTGGGGGGGTCCCCATGATCCGTGGATAACTGAAACCGTGGATAGCGAATCCGTGGATATGGGGGCCCACCTGTATTAGCCAGTTACGTTTTTAAATATGTGCAGAATATAAACCAGGAGCTTACTTACTATGTTTGTATCCAAACTCAGGTTAGGGCTGTTGGCCCCTCATGTCACCTGACAGCTAGTGAGTTGTTACTCCACCCTTCACAACCCCCTGGAATTCTTTTCCTTCTGGCATCCTTAAATAATAGTGATTCCCCTCCACAAACCCTTTAGCTTCCAGTGCAATCCCCTTGACCCACACACCATGCCCTGAAATGGCAATAGACACGCTAGAACAATTGGCAGCCACAAGGCTGGGCCAAAGCCAAAGCCATCTTCTTTTAACTATGAGCTAACTTTTCTCTGAGAAAGGCACCCCCTTCCCTGCAGCAGTCCTCAGGGCAGCAGCCTATAAAACATAGCTTATTTATGCTGCAGCTCTGTAAAGGGCCGTCTTTGATTCATGCTGGAGCAACACTTAAGGACACTTGCTTGCTGGCCTTAGGCCTGTGTCCGGATCCCTGGGCTCTGTCTCAGTTCCTGATGCTTTTGCCTGCTACTCTGGGCTGCTGATGTGAACTGTTTGCTGATTCCTGCTCCTTCTCAGCTAATATCTAGGCTGTTGCTCCTCTGTGGACCTTTGCCTTAAATAGGACACTCACTTGAACATCATAACTCTGGATCTACAGCATTTTCCTCTTGTCCTGGTGAGTTCGTGTCTTTGTCTAAAACCGTTGTATATTAGGGTGCCTCTGCAGGGGGCTTTTCTTGCAGCTCCTCCAGTGCACTGAGCCCAACCTGCCATCATGGCATCCATTCACACTGTGCTGATTCTCCCACTCACCCAGAAGGCAGACTATGTAGTAGTAAGAATCATAGAGTCAGAAAGGGCAGGGCAGCCCCACACCCAAAGAATATGAAACACCCTGGCCCACATATTGCCCTGAATTCATCCAAGACTACATTACTCATCTGCAGTTTTGCATCCAGATGTGGACCAGGAAGGATGGAACAGCTCTGCATGGATGTGCCCTTATAAGAGTGATTTCTAGTCTTGTTCAGGTGACATATCCTGGATCAATGAATAGGCATGGAAGAGGACCTATGATGAGCATTCAGCTGAATATGTACATGGAGCTTACAATATACAGTACAACTGTATGCCTTTAGGGCTTTTTCCCCACAGCTGGAAACACTGGTCACACATCGAGAACCCTACGCACATATGTCCATAGGGTTCATGCAGACATTCATCTGAACACGTGTAGCTTGGGGGTAAGGCCTCCCACTATGATTCTCCTCCTCCCTCCCCATACGTTCACTCAACCCCCTGGATATTAGGTGGTGGGAAGAGGGCTGCTCACAGGAAATTCCTACAGAACAGACAGACTTTCCTTCTGTTCAGTGGCTGGCTTGGAAAAGGAGAAGCAGTTGGGAAAGGAAAGTGGCAGCTTATTTGGATTTGTTTCTTTTCTGCCAATTAGTTCCATGGGCTCTGCTCTCTCTGCGATGATGGAGCGTAGCGTGTTCAGCTTGTCCTTGGAGAGGCTAGCGGTTTGCACCGGGGGAGTAATTGATACTACTGCCAATCTTGATGCATTGCAAAGCGAAAACAAAACCCTGACGATGCTTGCTTGCCTTGAACGTTGTTATCTAACAGCAGTGCTTCCAAATCCCAGAGCCTGCCAGCCAGCCTCTTTTTAACACGTGCCCCCATCTGACTGTGTCGGTGGCAGTCTGCAGCAGTCACACTCCCAGGCACATGAGGAGAAGCTGCTGCATGATGGCGGAGGCTTCTAGACTGCTTATTTATTTCTTCACACATGCAACACACCATTAAAATGGAAGGAGGGAGGGAGGGAGAAAGTGTGCAGCCAGAACACTGGTTCGCTGCTTGTTCCATGAGAGTATAGCTTGCCAGGCTCAGCTGTTACTGCCTCTTCCAGCTGCCTTAAATCTCTTGTGATCGTCTCTTTTCAATACTAATCTAACAGTGGGCATTGTATCTCTTGTCTGTGCGCTTACAAGGATTTTTGCCCTCAAATTTTGTCTGCATGCAGAATGCCTTGTAAAAATCATACATGTAAACTTGTATTGCTTTCTCTTACAGTGCAAGCCTATGCATGTTTACTCAGAAAGAAGTAAGGACCATTGTATCCAATGGGACTTACTCCCTAGCAAGTGTGTTTAGGATTGCAACCTTAGTGACTAATACTAGGCTTAAGTCGAGACACTTATGGCTTAAAAGGTACATCAGTTTTCTGACCTATTTTTCTACATGCTGTATTGCAGCTGCAAAAGATAAGCCACTTGCTCCATCCCTTTCCCCTGCCCTGTTGAGGGGTGCTGGTGCTACATTCACTCCATGTGGTTCTTCACACATAGTACCTATCATGATGAGTGCGGGGCCTGCATGGCTCTAGCCATGAACAAGGTGGCATGCTGCTTACGAAGAGTCATTCAAGACAGACTCATTCTGCACTCAAGACAGACTCATTCGTTGCCTTGCTTTCAAGCCCAGGTGCAAAATGGATATCCTACCTTGTTCGGTGGCACTAACTCATATAGATAGTGCTGCCAAAATCCTGAATCATCACTCATCACTGATCAGATAGGCTGCTCCTGTGGCTTGCTGCTCCATTAGTGACCCAGCTCATGAGTTGTAGCATGAACAATCTCCTGGCTTCTGCTGTCCCAGTCAGCACTTAGCTGGCCAGAATAACATCACTGATTCTGTTCATCAGTATCCATTTGCTGAATGTGTTAGGCTGCAGGCACAGAGTCCATGTGATGTGTGCCATTGTGCCTTGCTTGCTTCCCTCACCTTCCAGGAGCCTGAAATCTAGAAAAAATGCTTTCCAGTGCCAATGTAGCTACAATGCAGCCCTGAGGTAAGGGAACAAACATTTCCCTACCTTGAGGAGGCCTCCGTGACTGCCTCCCCCACCGCAGGATGCAGCACACGCCCTGTTGGCACGGCTACATGAGCACTGGAAAGTTGGATAGGATTGGGCCCTAAGTATCCCAAAGTAAAAGATTACACACATTACTGTCAATATAATATAATATACTTATTGTTTTATGAATGATGATAGCCACCTTGGGCATTCACTAGGTGAAGAAAAGGCAAGATAAAATTCATTAAATCAAAAATAAATACTGTAGTACATGATCTTTTGAAACTAAGTTTCTAAGCCCAGGTTCTCCTTGGGGAACATGCCCTACCAAGGCAAGGGCCACAATGGACTGAGCCCTGGGGCACAGTCAGCTTCCAGGTTCTGATTCTAGGCTCTTGCACAAAGCACACATGTGCACCACCCTCCACCCCAGTCCCAACTCACCCTCTCATCTGGCTTGTCCTGCTCCCAAGGTCCTGCTTGCCTTGTACTGGAGTTCAGCAGAGGAGGGTGAAGGCAAATCTTCCCCTTCTCACCCTGGCTTGTTCCCAGCAGCTGTCCCACAGCTGAAAAACCTGCTGGGCCGGCACTATGTTGGCCACTGAGAAGGGGAGAAAGGAAATGCCCATGGAGACACTGCCTTATCCTTTTCCACCCCAGAAGCTAACAGGGGTTACCACTGGCATCACTGCAGGGGGGGGGCGGAGTTCTAAGTTCTGCCGCGGTTCGACCCTCCGTTACACCGGTGCACGAAGCGGCACCGCCCCCTCGCCTTCAGAGCCATTCAAGATGGTGAAAGCAACGCGCAGGTCGGGGCCGCTTCATGCATCGGTGTAAGGGAGGGTCAGACCGCGGCGGAACTTAGAACTCCGCCCCCCATGCAGCGACGCCAGTGGTTGCTCCCAGACACCCAGAGTCAAGTAGTTGGGTACAAAAATCTAGAGTCATGCAGATGATGCAAGTAGCACTGCAGCTAGTGATGGAGCAGATTGTCTCTGGTGGGGCCCCTAGAAGCCATGAACACTGTCCCCTGCGTGCCCTATTTTCGCACTGTAGTCTCACTGCTGCTATAATAGATGTAAAAGATACTTTAATATTGCAGGTACCCTTAGCAGCCATGTGCCAAAAAAGCATCTGGAAAACTCACATACGACTCTGAATCCTAGTCTGTGTTGTGTAGGAATGACAGGTTGAAGTGTGAATTTCTCTTCTCTCCCAGCAGGTATTCTTAGGATCCACTTGTTTATGCCTTCTATTCAAGTTCTTCATGTGTTAGCCAAGGTGAAGACCAACACTTATGAACAAGAGACTGTAGAATTGTGTGCTAATTTCTCCCAACTCCCTTTGCCTGTGATTTTACAACACTAAAAGGAGAAAAAAGTTACACAAATCTGCATAAATACTCTTAGTATGCTGCTTTCTTCAGTTAGACTACTTGTGTGACTTCTTGTAGAATTTAGGATTCTGGTCAGGGAGCATGGTTGCTGAGAAGGATCAGAGGAGATGTGTGAGGCAACACAGAGATCGATAACTAGTGCGTTTATGCATAACTGTACTGGTCATTACTGAAGCCATATACTATCGGCCCAACCATGAGGCCAGGTGAAACGAATTGCATCAGCGGCAGGTTGTGAGAGGTCCCGTCCAAGGGGGAGGCAGATTCAGGGTGTGCTTCACTCTGAGTCTGCAGCCGCCTGCCTCCAGCCTGACGCAAGCCCTGCTTGCCCGAGCAAGAAGCAGATCATTCGCTTCTTTACCTTGCTCCCCATACAGTTTCCTTAAAGCCAGAAGTGTAGGACTTCTGGCTTTATTTACAGGGACAGCGTGTGCTGTCCTTTTAAATAAAACTGGAAGCATCCCATTTCCGCGTATGATGAAGCCCATGTGAGAAGCATGGTAAGGAGAAGCACTGTAAGCAGCAGCCGCGTCGTGTGGCACGGCGTTCCAGGTCACATCGCCCCTGAAGCCATATGTGCCTGTCTTTCTAGGCACAGAACTGTGATTCAGCACAGCGATGCAGCACTACTTGTGTGCTAGATTGAATAAATCCAGAGGATTCGTGTTGTCACCTGATGAAATATGAATGTATGGCAAAAGGATGCCAGTCCATACCCCTACATACCCCCCCCCCCCGGGTTTTCTTTTCAACCACCTTCATTTTTGAGTTGTCTTGGCTGACTTCTGAGTATGCATGATCATGCGTTTCATAAAAATGACAAACTTGAGGAAAATTCAGCTTGGTGTCTTCATGTTTAGCTGCAAAACAATCATGAAATGCTCTCATTATATGAATTGGCATTCAACATTGTGCAGAATGGCAAACACACAATGTTCTACATCTCAGGCAGTAATGTGACCTTAATTAACTCTAAGATTTGCTCTGAAAACAGGCTGTGGAACACTGGTTTTTGGCACAAATGAATTACAATGCAGAAAGTCCAATATAATTCATGAAAGATTAAGGCTGTAATTTTGTACATACTTACCAGGGAGAAGGTCTCACCAATTCATGAGTAGACATGCATATGATTGCAGTGTAAGACACTTTAGGTTCCTGTAAACACTTGAGACTAGTGAACATTTTAAGTTTGCAGGTATTGGTGTGTGTAAAATACTGTACTATAATATCATTGACTTGGACCATTCTGCTCAGAATTCCACCATATCACACCGCTATCTCCTGCTTCCACTACTATATCTTTATTTTTCTCTTCTCACATGTTACATTATATACATGTATGAGGTGTACCTGTTTCTGTGTGAATGTGTGTACTGTATGTGTGTACCTGTTTCTGTGTGAATGACCATACGTTTTCATTTTTAACATCAAAACAGGGGTTGGATCGTTCAAAACGCAGAGTACATATAGCATGTACTACTGTATGTGTGTCAGATATAACATATGCATGTGCTGTTCAACAATCATGTGTTCACAATACGCAGATTGCACAGTACAGTGCATGCATGTATGTAACGTTAATAGGGCTAATCTCTCTCTGCTTGCCAGCTAACATGGTGTCTTTCATTAGGGGAGCATCAGCAAGGTTGGTTTTGACCACATGTGTCTTACCTTACACACACACACACACACACACACACACACACACACACACACTTGAACTAAGTGCAATTTACTGCAGTGAAAATGTGTTTCAGGTTACAATACAAATAACTTCTTCAATTAATGGGCATGGTCACAAGAAGAACTTTCACTGTAGGTAAGTAATGCTGTTAAAGCTACCGAAATATTCCTGCTTGATGACGTGTCTCAAAAACACACATGGCCTTGGTCACATGTAGAAAGTTCTGGATGTGTGCTGGGGCTTTCATGGTCTGTGAGCTGCCCAGTCATAATTTCTCAATGTATTTTTTTCTTAAAATAGAAGTAATTTAGATGTACTCCACATACTTCTGTCAGTCACAATTTTTTTCCATCATTGTTTAACATCCACCTATTTCTTATGAAAATGAGCAAACTCAGGAAGATAGTGGAGAACAGGAAGGCCTGGCGGGATATGGTTCATGGGATCACGAAGGGTCGGACATGACTTAACGACTGAACAACAACAACAATTTCTTATGGAATGGTGTTTTTAGGGAACAAAAGGATGGAGTGGCAATGGGCAACCCCCTAAGTCCTGTAGTAGCAAACCTATACATGGAATTCTTTGAACACTGAGCATTAAAATCAGCCCAACTTAAACCACATGTTTGGTTAAGATATGTTGACGACGTTTTTTTGCATCTGGCAACATGGAGAACTGGAACTTTTCAAGTTTTTGAGTCATCTGAATAATCAGTGTCCAGAGATCCAATTTACCATGGAATGAGAAAGCAATAATTAATTGCCTTTCCTGGATGTTCTAGTTACAAAAAAGGAAGATCAGTCCTGTGGTCATTCAGTTTACAGGAAGCCTACACACACGGGGAGGTATTTACATCAGAGCTCCAATCATCACCCTTCAAAAAAAACCTCACTGATTAACTCTCTTGTTTATCGTGCCATCAATGTATGTGGTGAGGGCTCCTTAGAACAAGAAAAACTAATTGTCTATAATTCTTTAAGAGCCAATGGTAATTCCTTATCTCAGATAAACAGGTGTTGGCTGGAACAAAGTAATAAAATTAAAGCAAGGAGAGAGCGCACCAACATTCTGGATACAACAGTTACCAATGAAGTATCCAATGAGGAGAAAAAATGGATTACGTTACCATTTAAAGGAGTCACTGACAAGATTTCCCGTATCTTGGAACAGTGTAGTGTTAAGACTATATTTAAGCCTACGGTTAAATTGGAACAACTTTTTAATAATCCTAAAGATAAGAGACCTCCTTTACGAACTCCGGAATTTACAGTGTGCCTTGCTCCTGTGGTCGTTGTTACATCAGTATGACCAAAAGATCTATAAATACGAGGATATCGGAGCATGAGAGATCTGTCCGTTTGAAACAGTCAGAGCAATCTTTGATTGCTGAACATGTTTTAAGCACAGGACATACAATCTTGTTTGAAAGCACGAAATGTCTGATAAATGACAGCAACACCAGAACACTCCGGAATTTGGAAGCAGTGGAAATAAGCAAAAGACACACAGGAGACCTGATTAACAGATTGCAAGGTCTTTCATTTATCAATGAAATTTGGTTTCCTATTATTCATAAGGTCCGTTTGACAGATACAGAAATAAAACAATCAACAACGGAGGTCATCCTCTGTCAACTCGTCAGCCGCTTCCGATTGGAGTTCCGCTTCCAATTAGCTCCCAGTTCCATTTCAAATCAGCTCTTGGTTTTCCCGCACTCTTTTCAGCCTTTAAACTTTTTGTCTTATGAATCTGCCTATGTCCCTTTAAGATTACTGTTTAGCTCTACCTGGTATTTCCTTTAAAGTTCCGTTTTGTTGGTTGGTCCTCAGTACCATCTTTACAGCCAAGCTGTTACCACCCAGAAGATGTCTTAAGATTAAGACGAAACGTCGGTCCCTTTCAACCCTGGACTTTGGTGACAGAAGATCTCTAGTGTGCTTACTATTATGTGTGCCCAGTTAGGGATTTTATTTGCTTTATCAGTAACCTCCTGCGGTTTATATATTAAAATACATGGCTTGCAAACCCATAATACTTGCGTCCTCTACCACAATTTTTTACACCAATTGTATGTCTATTTTTATAAAGTAAACATTTGTGCCATCCCCCCACCCCCGCATAGTTTTATAAGTTGTACATATAAAACACCTTTGGTCTCTAACAATGAAAAGAAAACTAACTTATTACTATGTCTACTAAGGCACATAGGGTGGAGCACAGCAGCGTTAATGGAGCTCTCCCCTTTTTGAAGCTGCTCATGCCTCAGAAAGTTATGGTGCAATCCTGATCTAAATTCAGCCGGTGGAACGAGCGTACTGTAAAGCACTTTCGCAATGACTAACAAGCAGGGAAGGCCGGTGCAAGGCCGGCCTGCCCTGCTCCGCTGTCCAGACCGTCTCCTGCCCGCCACCAGACCCAGGTAAGGATCCAGCGGAGGGGAGGCAGTTCGACCACAAACGGCGGGGGCCAATAGGCCCAGCCGATCGGGGAGGGGGTAACATTGGCATCGGATAAATCCTGAACCCTGCTGATCGGCTGAGTCATTACACGGCCTCCTCCGACTTCCGCCAGCAAAATATCTGGTGGAAATCTGAGGAGGCCGATCGGCCCCAGCCTCAGTTACACCCGGGGAAGGAGATGAGCGTCCCCTTCCCTGAATAGACTTTCCGCCGCAGGCTGCCTGCCTGCGACGGAGCTGCGGAACCTCAGGATCCGGCGGGCGGCCCCGGGCCACCCGGCAGATCCTTACGTTAGGATTGGGCTACCCGTCATATTTAAGTCTCGAGGAAGTCAAGAGGACTAGTTATTCATGATTAACCTTTTTATTAAAATGAAACTGTTCCTCCTGCTTTTCTTCCATTCAAGAATCCAAGATGGCTAACAACATATTTTAAAAACAGCCACCAATAATAAATAATGCAAGCAAAGACAGCAATAGTGCGACTGATATAATCATCCCAGCAGCAAGATTGTAGTCAGCCAGCAACGCCCCTCAAAAACCTCTCGAAAGCCACATTTTAACCAGGCTGAAGAATGTATGTAGTGATGGGACCAGGCAGGCTTCCCTAGGGAAGAGCATTCAGAAGCATTGGGTCCATCACTAAATGGGTCTTGTCTTGCTTCTCACCCTTACCCACCATGTCTCAGTCAACGGGGTGAGAAGTCAGGGATGGACACAAAGCTCAGTGGTTGCCAGGTTAAGCAGTTGGAGATCTGCTCTTGTTCTGATGGGGGAAAAGGCTTCCTCCAGGTGTCTCCTCCAGGCTATGTCCTAACTTCCCTCCTTCCCTGCTCCCTACTCTAGAGGGGGAGCCAGACCATTTGGCACCCGGTGCGGGCCCTTACCCCTCCCCCTTTTTGACACCCCCCCCCTTTATGTCACCGCAACACGTTTTGGCACGGCCGTCCAGGGTTTTTTCACTTCTGGGGTTTTTTTTTTGCTTTTTCGGGTTTTTTTTCTGTTTTTTTACTTTCGCGGGCAGCTGCCGCCCCCCCGCTGCATTGTGTGCCCCCCCAGGGTGTGTGTGCTATTGGGGTACTTAGCTTGCTTGTATCGGCCGGGCAGAAGGCAGCATTTTCCAGGATCGGCGGCATCCATCTTGAATGGGCGGGACTCTCTAGGAATCTCTCTCCGTCTCGCTGGTCCGTCGGTCCTCCAGGCCTGTCTAGGGCTCTGGAGGACCTACCAGCGAGACCAACGAGATGGAGAGAGATTCCTAGAGAGTCCCGCCCATTCAAGATGGATGCTGCCGATCCGGGAAAATGCTGCCTGCTGCCCGGTCGAGACAAGCTAAGTACCCCAAAAGCACACACACACCCTGGGGAGCCACACGACGCAGCTGCCGCCCTGGGAAGCAGCGGGGGGGGGAGCTGCCCGCGAAATAGTTAAAAATGGAGAAAAAACGGAGAAAAAACTAAAACTAAAACGAAACTTAAGTTAAGGAGGCCTATGCCCCACCCCCCAGCCTCAGCACCCTACGCCCCCAGCCTCAGCACCCCATTCTGCGTCGCCTCTGCCTACTCTATTCTGCCTACTCTACTCTGCCTGGGCAGAAGGAATCGCTGCTGCTTTTTCTTCCATCAGAATGGAAACGTTAAAGACAGGAGTCATTCTCTGGTTGCCTAGCCTGGCAACAGGGGCATCACTAAGGAGGTGCAGTGGGTGCTGTCTCCACCAGGTGACACACCATGGTCGGCCGCACCCAGGCCCGCTTTGGGCAAGTCGTCTCACTTTATCTTCTTGTGAGTTTCAGATCTGGTTCTGAGGCCTTCTCCAAGGCCCCCTGAAGGTTTCCGAGCGGAGGCAAAGCACCCAAGCCCTCAACTTCAATTCTGGGTGTGCTCTGATTGGCAAAGCAAGATCCAGAGGCAGAGTGAGAGGAGAAGATCACCGTGCGGCTGAGGCCTGGTGAGGCTGTGGAGGCCGGACTGCTAACATATAGAGCAAAATGTGCATATTCTAGCCACAAGGTAGTTTGGAATCCTATCTCTCTGAGGAGTCGCTAGAATTGAAATGCACTGCAGCGACACTGGCACACAGCTTGGACAGACCAATGATCTGATATAGGATGGCTGTTTTTATACTGAGGCTTAGAAATGGTATTTTGACATTGTTGCATCAGTTCCTTGCGCAAAAAAATAATAATCCCCTGGAATGAATAAATATTGCCTTTCCTTTTTATATTAAAAAAAACCCCAGCAGACAGTAGGTGGCAGTGGTTACAGTTGCTGGCAACAACACACAGACAATACGTATTACAAGCATTCTAATTTATTAACCGGAGCTTTGGATGTTGACAAATAGGAGCAAGATTGTACCCATCAGATGGGGGTTAGCAGAGGTTGGCTATTCTGCTAATTGAGGAGCCTTCACAGCATGCCAGAAAAGTTCTTCCAGGGCTGACATTGCAGCACAAATACTGGAAAATGTAAAGTGGCCGACAACCTTGGATGTTCCAGACAGTACTTTGCTGGAAACAATATTTCAGGACAGTCAAGTAGCTCTACTAATGCCAGGTAATGGTCGGGATCAGGGTCTAAGAGGGACATTAGCTGTACCTTTCATTACCAAGGAACTCAGGACTGCCATTAATATAGAATAAATTTCCAGACAGTTTTGATGATGGCTAGAGACTATAGGTTGGAGATAGTTATTATTTATATTATAATGACTGACACTTTTCTCTCTCTACGTCTCTTTCCTTTCAAATCTCTTTCAAATCTCCTTTCAAACTTTGGTTCTTCCATGAAGCCTTTAGCTTAACCCCTAAGAAGGCAGCTTGATGCAGTGGAAGAAGATACGTGTAGAAGAAGATAAGTAGATTTCTCTTGTTGCTTTTAAGGAGTGAACACAGCCATTGGGGCCCCAATTTGAGTTGAGATCATGGTGGTAGTGGGGAAGAGGGTTTTTTTTAACCCTTCCCCCCTGCTCTCTATGGCAGTGGTTCTCAAACGTTTTAGCACCGGGACCCACTTTTTAAAATGACACTCTATCGGGACCCACCTAGCATTACGAGAGGCTCAAATATTTATCTCCCTATATTTACACAAGCTTGCAAACTGCAGGAGCTCAGCTGTTTGCAGGGTAATTAGCAGCCATCTGATTTTTGAATTGCCTGTGGCAATTACTTACCTGATCTTTCCATCACCTGGGACCCACCAGAAATCAGGTCGCAACTGACCAAGTGGGTCCCAACCCACAGTTTGAGAAACACTGCTCTATGGTACCAAAAAGTTGTCCTCTGCAGGACAAATAACAGGGGTTGATTCAGATTATGAAAACAGTGCAAGGGAAAGGGTTAACCCCCCCTGCCCTCACACTCACTGAGTACCACAGACCCAATTCAAATCAGGGCACCCAGGGTTTTATTTACGCTTTTAAGAAACTACAGAAAGTCCATAGATCTTCCGCTGCTTTATTTACAGCCCAATCCTGCGTAACATTCGGGCGGCAGAGCACACACTCTGCCTGCCTAAAGCATTGCAAACATGCCATAGAGCATGTTTGCAACTATGGGAGAGTAAGCAGTGCTAATGCAGAGGCCAGAACCGCTTACTAGGCCGTGGAACTCACCCGACTGCAGCCGCTGCAGTTAACTCCCGTGCCGGTCAGCGGGTTGACGGGATGGGGTGGCAAGGGAGGGGGGCCACTGGCCGGGCTGGGAGGGTGCGTGGATATTGGCGGCGATATCCTAAGCCCCTTCCTGGTCCATGCCGGCATTACACCGCCTCTCCGGATGTACGCCAGGTCTGGACCTGGTGTCAATCCGAGGAGGCCCATAGGCCCCAGGCTCGCTTACACCCAGGGAAGGGGACATCTCCCAAGGTGCTTCCTAGTGGTCCTGGGGCAGGCCACAATGGCCATAGGATACAATGGCCGGCCATTTAAGCCGGCCGCTCAAATGTACACAGGATTGGGCTGTTAGTTGTGCCCTTATATCCAGCTGAACAAAAGCCCAAGTAGTATATATAGCTACAGTTGCTCCCACTCATCCCTGTTTATATGTGCTTATCCCTTCTTCTTCTTCCCTTCCCTTTGTTGTCTACTCCACTAGAAAAATTTAAATTGTAAGTTTCTTCGAGCAGGGACCTATTTTTTTGCTTCTGTTACTTTTTCTACAGTTCTGCCAAGCGTGTCTATTAGCAGCTATTATGAAAGGTCACCTGTATGCTGTGTGAGTATTAATAATTCTACAATCCTGAAATGAAACTTCCTTCCACGGCACTTCCCATTTTAAGATAGGGAGCAGAAGTGTGGGTGTGAGTGTTCAGAACCACTCGCTGCAAACTGTTGAAAAGAGGAAGGGTTTTTAACTGTTGTCTGGGTCTTCTGTTTAGTAATTTTTACTCATTTTGGTATTTCCAGTCTCCGGAGACAAAATGCTTTATTTCCTTGATTGCAGGACAGTTCCACAATGTGTTGCCTTTGAAATTATTTATAGAAATTGGAATTATATTTATAGAAATAATGTAGTACACACTGCCTTTCCTGAGGGTCTCAACTCACATTACAAGATAGAAGTATAACTGCATTTCTCCAGTTCTTGGAAGCTTCTTGTCAAAAAGTTTAATACAAGTAACCAGCTTGGAGAGAGAGATGTGTGACCTCCCACACTACAGTTCACAAATCAGTACTTCTCAGTTTTTATATCATTATCTTCTAGAAAATAGTCCAGAGAAAACAGATCACAACTAAAACAGATTGCAGGGTTAATTTCTAAAAAGAGAAGTGGCACAGCTCAAAATTATCTGCCAGTCATGCCTCTAACAGCCGTTCTTGCTCAATTATAGATGTGTCGGGGCCTCAGTCTGGTCATTCAGTGGTGCAAAAAAGGAAGTCTGCCTACTCTGTTGGATCAAGCCAAAAGCCCCACATAAGAACATAAGAAGAGCCCCGCTGGATCAGGCCAAAGGCCCATCTAGTCCAGCTTCCTGTATCACACAGTGGCCCTACCAGATGCCTCAGGGATAGGCTTACCATATCGCCGACCAGGACGCTCCGTTTTGGCGTCGCTCTGGCTCCCTTCCCCCCGCCCCTTAAGGGCAAAACAGAGCGTCCCGATCGGCGATATGGTAAGCCTACTCAGGGAGTACACAGCCAACAAGATGACCTGTTTCCTGTTGTCACTCCCTTGCACCTGGCACAGAGAAAACCTACTTCTAAAGCCAGGAGGTTGTTGCTTATGGCTTGTAACCTGTGATGGTTACCTAGTCCAACATCCTAGTCCAACATCCTGTTTCCCACAGTGACCCACCAGCTACCTCTTTCCTCTGGGCTAAGGGCGCGGTCCTTACTCACCGGGTGCCATAAACGTGCTTTACGGCCAGCGCCAGGGGAGCACAAGCTCCCCCGGCGCTAATGTACACAGGATTGTGCCGTAAAGTAAAGGGAAGACTATGGGAGCGACCATTTGCAGACTTCGATGCTTAAGGGGTTAAATGAGGATGTGGACTGGATCTGAAGCAGAGGAAAAATGAGATCCTGCCATCCCTATCCTTTAGGAAGACGCATATAAAACAGCTAATTCTATTCAATGAAAGTTTTATCAAGAGATACGGTAATCGGTTTCCTTGATATTGCTTTCAGTTTTGTATCTTTTACCCATACGTGTAGTTGTGAGAATCATGGAGCATGGCAGGAACAACAGTTGGGAGATTATTTGCAAGCACTTAAGGTTAATGTGTGGCAACTTCTAGGAGGGTTTGCACTGGACTGTTCTCAATACCCCCCTCCCTTGGGTGAATAGACCTCTAAATCAGGAGTTGAAGTAGCCCTACAGGTGGGGCAAGTATGTTGATTGTGTAATGACGTGTAAGCAGCATCAGGAGGAGTCTGCCCTGCTACTGGTATAAATGTCTATTAAAAGGGACCTGGACATATTTAATGACCCAATCCTATCAGGGCCTTACACTGCCCTTAGGTAAGGCCCTTTACAGCTGTCGCAAAGTGCAACACGCCATTCTGTGCAGCCTGACCGCCACTGCAAATGGCAAGCGGCCAGGTCCATGCACCAGCAGGCTGTCCTTGTCCCCTGGCGTCAGTAAGTCAGCGCAGGGGGCAGGAGGGAGGAAGAGAAATGGGTTGGAGATTGGAGCAGGGAGGAGGGTGGATTGGATCAAGGCCAGGAAGGGGGCAGTATCAGCAGCGGTGGCGCCACCAATATCTTATCCCCCTTCCTGGCCTCAATCCGCCTTCCTGGGTTCACTTGGACTTGCGCCAGCTATGTAGCAGGTGCAGGTCTGAATAGTCCCATTCAGGAGGCGAGGGGGTTACCCCGGGCTAGGGAATAAATTATCCCTTACCTGGAGGAGACCTTTGGGGCCTGAAACTCCCCTGCAGGCTACAGCCTGTGCCCTGTTGGCATGGCTGCATTGGTGCACAGAGAGATACATAGGATTGGGGTATAAGACTGTGCATGTGTACTGGATGCATAACTGTATGTAATAAGCTTGTTAAAGTCCAGGTTGACTATAGTTCAGTTGCCCTACTGATTCATTTAGAGTTCTTTTCATGTATAATTGCAGAGATATTCCTGTAGCCCGTGGACAGACCAATATGTAATACATCTTGAAATTCTGAAGAAAAGGACACTTCATATCTTTCAGGACATAAATTATCCAGCAAGGTCAGTAGTGCATTCATGAATTTGCCGAGGGGATTCTTGTGGCAGGGTGTTGTTATAGTGAAAGGTTTATAGACTTATGATGGTTCACATCTTTTAAGTGTATGGAAGGAAGATCTTTTGTCCCACACCATTGACTTCTGGATAATGTACTGTCCAGGCTACTGATGAAGACCATGCAGTCAGAATGTATCTGGCACAGATTTCTATTTTAGCTTTCTTGGTTGGTACTCCAGAGGGAACTGCCCATTTGGACAATGCACAACTTGTATCTCTAAGTTATGTTGGGGGTGGGGTGGGGGGTTATGGATCAATGCTTGGCATGAACATTTAGTATGTGCCAAGGCCATCTTGTCTGCATGATTATTTTTACTGTATCTTCTCCTTGGAACTTTTTTTCTGTATACTTGCCTATCTATGAAATATTTCCCCTTTGTCACAAACCGGAATAAGTGAGTGGGCCTTTCTGCTGCCGCCCTGCTCTTGCCTCAGCCCCAGGTTACAGAATAAAGGAGCTGAGTGGTGGTGGGCCCCAAGTTTCTCATTAGCTGAGGGCCCAAGCCAGGAGCGAACTGAATGGATCTGCCGCCTGATTTGGGGCAGATTTGCTGCCCCTGCTAGGATTCACATGCTTCTCCCTCCACCACCACCCCACCCCAGAATGAAATGAAATAAAATACCTCTCCTGCACGCCACATCACATCTGGTGCTGCTGCTGCCTCCATGTGATGGGATGAGTGGAGCATGCTGGGAGCCCTTCACCTCTCTTTGCCCCCCCCCCGCCCTGGATCGACCTCCCCTTGCTTTCCTAAGCAGCTGGGTGGGGGAGAGGTGGCAGCTTATTTTTTCCCATCTGGTTGTGTTTTTCCGTCTGCTGCCCCTGGCCTCTTCCCGCTTGTTCTCAGCCAGTTAAAGTGACTCAGTGGGTGGAGGGCCAGAGGGGGGCAGTGGGCATATGTGGGGTTCAAGCTCTTCAGTCAGCCTCATTGCTAGGCGAGCCCATTAATAACAGTATTGTTCATTTTAGCCAATTTTGATCAAGGAAAATCACAAAAGATGCTATGCACCAGTTGCAAAGCTATCTTGAACGTCCTCTCTCAACCTGACAAATGGGGCGACTATATTTTGAGTCAGACTACTGGTCTGTCTTGCTCAGGACTGTCTCTTCTCTGACTGGCACACAAAAAGGAGAGAAGAATGTGGGCACTGCTTGGGCTGGGGCACCAGGTTGCTGGGGATCCAGAGGCAAAGCCCTGTACTGGGATCCCCAGGGTGCCTCCATCCCCTGATGAGACAGTGGGCACGATTACCACAACTGAGGGTTTAGGGGTCAGCCCAGCAATGTGAGAGTCACCTTGCCCTAGCCAGTGCCTGACCCTGACACCACCCTTGCTGGTAAGGATACGTACGTGCGTGTGTGTGTGAGAGAGAATAAGCAGCTTATAAAATGTCATTTGTGAACTTGGGTTCACAGTCAGATGCACTCTCTCCAGCACCCTATTAAAAATATTTGTGGTAACATTTAACTTTGAAGCAAAGGAGAGTGAGTTTCTTTTGTTTGTTCATATTAGTTGCATCTTTATTGTGCTTTAGTCTTGCTGATAGCTCAGGAAATGCGACTCACCATCACTGCATTAGTTTAGCCACTACTGGCAGAAGGAATCATTTGAATTAACCCAGATACTGCAGTAAAATAGTCTTCTGGGGAACTGTGTTTCTTGGCAGTTATAATCCATCTCACTGATGCACTCGAGGGGCTGGGGTAATTGCATAGGCATGCTTTGTGTAGATTTCACTTATTGCATGCAAGTCACAAATACAAAATCTGGACAGGGTTATGAATCATGGACTTCTCAGAATTTTAATGTCTTTTACATTGATTTTATTGGAAGCAGGATCAATGGGAAGGCTATTTTAAGATGCCTTGATAACTTAATGAACTGATAAATGCTGGCTGTATATGTCAATGCGGGTCCAACTTTGACAGGTCAGTTGTAGGGTCAGTCTAAGATTTTCTACCATCCCAAGAAGTAGCAGCAACACATTATTGGAAAAGGGTACATTGGAATTCCTTGTAGTGTTTCATAGAATGCTGGTTATTAGAAAGGGCAAGAAAAGAAAAATCCTCATCTTTTTCACCTTGGACAACGAGAGAGCCTTTGTACTTATGAAGCAGCCCAATTAGAATCAGCCCAATTAGGTCAGTTAGAATCAGCCCATCTAACTGTGTACTGTCTACTGCAGTGGTTCCCAAACTGTGAGCCATGGCTTCCTAGGGAGCCGTGGAAACCAGCCAAGGGAGCCGCAGAATCCTCATGAAAAACCCGCCACCCTATACAATGTATAGAATTATAGCCCTAATGCAGTAGTTCCCAAACTGGGAGGCGTGGCTCTCAGGGAGCTGCAGATACCAGCCAGGGGAGCCACGGAGAGTCACGGAATCATCGCAGAAAACAGTGCAATGCCAATTGGCAGGTAGCAACATAATGCCAATGGTCGCCAATGGTTAAGGGAGCCACAGGTTGAAAAGGTTTGGGAAACACTGCCCTAATGGGAAGACGCAGCCAATGGCCCAGTAAGTCAAGGGAGCTGCAGGTCAAAAAAGTTTGGGAATCACTGGTCTACTGTCTACTCTGACTGGCAGTTGTGCTTCAGTGTCTCAAGCAGAGCTCATGCCCAGCCCTGTGCTACCTGAGATCCTTTTAGCTGGAGATGGCAGGGATTCAGCTTGGGACCTTTTGCATGCAGAGCCTGCTTTACCACTGAACTATGCCCCTCCCTATTAACCAAATTAATTTCCTTCCCATTGCCCCTAGACTCATTGCTTGCATCCTGGCTGGGAGAAAGAGGAAAAGCCCCTTACCCTTCAGTCCAGGTTTAGTGGGGCCCCAGCAGACTGAAAAAACCAAACTGAATTTCCTTCATCTATGTTTAAAAATTAAACGTTAAGCAATGCAACTCCACATCCAAGAAGCACTTCTCAGTCTGCAAAAGAGCACTGTCTGTATTGCAGAACAGAGCATCAGTATTTCCTTTGGCTCCGTTTACTCCCTGAAACCAGAATGCTGAAAAAGGCAACCAACAATTAGCTGACTTTGCTCAGAGAGACTCATGCGGATGAGAACAATAAATGTAATTGGTTTAAATAGAATGTGCTGCAGTAGAGGATTTGGTCGTGTTACTGCTGTTTGTTCCTGACACACACTGGGCCAGCCGTGAAACTTCCCCGAGACAAAATGAACACTGGTAAAAAGAATGAACCCTGCATGTTAACATCAGCTAAAAGATTGCCCTGTATCATTTGTGCATTAATTGGAAATCCTACATAAATCAAAATTGGACGACTGTATTTAGAAAAAATACAACACCGTTTCATGACCTGCATCAATCAATATTTGTCGGGATACTTGGTTTTATGTTTGAGACCAATTATAATTATGCTATGCAGGGAATTAAAAGGATCAGGTGGAAAGAAAAAAGGTCAAAAACGCAGTGTGGTTACTGCAGCCTTTCCTTGCTGTGCAAACAGAGCTGCACTGCACCAGCAGCAGAGGAGAAGGCGGGAGGGGGGGAAAACAGCATTTATGGGGGTTGTTAATCAAAGCAGTGAGCTGGCAGCTCCAATCACTTTGTAGCGGTCACTCCTAGACAAGTTTTAAATGCCAACTCTGCCCTCTAATACTCGGCAAGGTTATTGTTTATAAGCTCATTATCAGGGGCTAACAAGGACATACATACTTAGACTTGACTCCTTGGCTACTGCATTAGTTTTGCAGTTGGTACCCTTTTAATATATTTGCTTGGAATATTGAATGTGGTTCCCTCTGAGGGGTTTCTGTTTGGGTTACACTTTTTTATTTCGATGGATACCACCCTTCAATCATCTTTTCAGTGGTTTACCAAAATAAAAAGTAGTAGCAGCAATAAAACCACAATTAAAAAAATAAATAAACAATACAGGATAGTAAAAGCAGAAATAAAAAAGTATTTGCCTGGCACTGAAAACACAACAGGGTGAGTACCAGATGAGTCTACCTGGGGAGGGAATTCTATCTGGAGGGGACCACCACTGAAAAGGCCCTCTCTCTGGTCACCACTCACCTTGCTTCAGATATAGGGTCACCTGTTTCTCACACTGAAGGTAATCTCAGTGCATAGAGAGGTTGGTGTGGGAGCATGCATTCCCCATGTCTTCTAGAGCTTTAAAAGTAATTGCCAGCATTTTTAATTGTGCTTTTAAATGGACCTGGAGCCATTGGAGCTCTCACAGTGTTTAAAGATACAATATGTTTCCAATGATCAGTCCCAGTTAGCCTAGTGGATGTACGGTATTTAAATTGCTGTGCAAAGTGGACAAAAGCCTAGTCCCTTTTTCCCCTTGAGGCCTGTTGGGGTGGGGTCTTTCATTCAGTGTGTGTGTGGAAGTTTAAGAAGTCTGTACCTCCTTTTGTTCGTGCTTAATAAAGAGGCCTGTTTGATGCCACAAGAGTCCCTTGTGGGCTGACTGGACAGCAGGGCCATGAATGTAAGAGCAGATAACTCACATCCTATACTTATTATGCCCCCAAGGAGCACAACAGGTGGGTGGGCTGACCTTAATACTACTGCTACCTAACGTCTCTACAATGCTTTCTGAGCATGCAAAGAGTGTCACATGTATTGACACTAAACTTTTCTGGGTGGTGAAGACCAGCAGGGATTGTGAAGAGTGGGGGGGCAGCACCACTGTACCTTGTTTTTCAGCTGCGCCGGGCCCACTGCCGCTTCTCCTCAGTGCCTTCTAAGTAGCCTAAACTGCTGCAAGCAGTAAAAAAAAAAGTGATCAAAAGTGACTTCCAGTCGTGACATGAAACAGGAAGTCACTTTTGACCACTTTTTTTTTTTTTTTACTGCTTGTAGCAGCTGGGCTACTCAGAAGGTGCATGGGAGTCGAATAGCAGTGGCAGGCCCGGTGCAGCTGAAATACTATTGTGATGCTGCCCCTGCCCCCAGTGGGACTCCTACTTCCAGGGTTAGCCATCTGCGTTGAGTCAAATCCGCGGATGGCTAACCCGTGGATGAGGAGGGTCCACTTGTATCTCCGCTGCAACTTCTTCAAAGGAAGAAGGGAGGACTTCATCAAGAAACGACATCATACAACCCACCCTTCGGGGAGGATACACAAGACCTCAGTATTCTGCAATATGTATAAAGACTGCCACACATTCTTCTTTCATTCTTTTCTTCAAATTGTCTTGGGCAATTACTATAGTTTACCAAAGATGAAACTGGTTTCAGTTTGTGTGCATGTATGTCAATATTTGGGATTAGACCTTGTAGGTTCCAACAAAACAAGAGACCTTGATGGGTATCTTCCTGGCTCTGTTCAAAGATGGTCCATCATGTTAACGGAGTCCCATCCCACTCCACCAAAGAAATACCACTGCAACTTCTACCGTACACCCCCTACACAATACTCTTTCCTGTCTCTCCTTACAGTAATCTGGACAGCATGATTAGCAGCTCATAAACCTATGTTTCTCACTTGCATATCCATGCAGTATTTCCTATGTGATAAGCTGTGCTTTTCAATAGTTAAACACATGTGCATGCGCACGTGCGCGCACACCTACACACACAGAGCATTGACATGCTGATAGATGTCTGGGGTGCTCCTCATGTGACATTCAATTACACTCCTGCATTAAACATAATTTAGAGACTATGCTGAGTTACACCTGCTGTGTGTCTTTGTTTGGTAGATGCCCTTGAAACAGCAGGGGCAGAGCCATACTATGCATGTAAGACCTGTACCAGTGGTGAGCCGGCATGACCACCTGCTCCAGTGTTATCACCACCTGCTGGAGAACCAGCTGTTTAGAAAATCACACATCAAATATGATAATTTCCATGTTAGTGGTTCTACTAGGTAAGGAAAACATTTATCAGAGACTGAGCATCCCTACATCTGTACATGGGTGTTACTTTACAACTAGATGCCAGTTTGACTATTTATATCTGTAGTACTTTAGGTAAAGGTAAAGATTCCCCTTGCTCGAAAGCCAGTCCTGTCCGACTCTAGGGGCGGTGCTCATCTCCATTTCTAAGGCCAAAGAGCCAGCGCTGTCCAAAGACGCTTCCGTGGTCATGTAGCCAGTTTGATTTTGGTGAGGAAACAGTGCAGGGATTACCTCTGCACCATGGCCCCAATTCAAGCTGTATAGTTTAGGCCTAATTTCCTCTGGGCACAGCCTTGTGTATAATTGCATTATTTAAACGCCATTGAAATCAAGGTATCATCAGCATACCAAGCTTTTTCTTGGATTGTGGTTGTTTTATGCATATTTTTTTATTTTTTCATGTGGTCATCTAAACTGTAAAGTGTGAATAAGACAACCACATCTTTGGGGACTTGTGCAACATTCATGTACACTTATCAGAAAGCCAGGATTGGTTGCTGGTCCCTTGCAGAGCTATAATACTTCATATACTAAGCCTAGCCTACATTCATTAGTCTGTTTTAATCGCATATACGCCCACTTTCAAAGCAACCTCATAAAGATTACAAACTACAGTAGTTGCACTTCTCCTTTCTCTCATCCACCCACACACCCAGAAATTGTAACTATGCTGTTATTAATAAGACTAAAATATCAAGTTGGGTGTTACTTTTTTTGTAAAGTCCCAGTACTTGAGTTCAGCAGATCAGCTTCAGATCTTCAGTAGTTGCCTCCATTATAATGGCATTATTTGTTCACTAAAACAACCTGGAATAGAAACTGGATTTAATCTTGTTTTCAGGATAGCTATTGTGTCCAGATCAGCGATAGGTTATTACAAAGGCTTCCACATTTATTGTCATCAAAATCAGAACCATTTCAGGATTGTGATTTGTCTGACTCATTAGGGTGGAGAAATAACCAGCGACTCATAGTGACCGGATTTGTCAGCTCTTGTCACAGTAGTTTTCCTCAGAGTCCAGAAAAATCATGACATGAA
This sequence comes from Plestiodon gilberti rubricaudatus, assembly GCA_026170595.1. Classification (NCBI taxonomy): domain Eukaryota; kingdom Metazoa; phylum Chordata; class Lepidosauria; order Squamata; family Scincidae; genus Plestiodon; species Plestiodon gilberti. The sequence continues at coordinate 21,764,816 of JANXHW010000004.1, read as the reverse complement.
AATCGTCATGTGCCTTGCAGGAGAATCTGTAAGTAAACCTCTAGAATTATGCTTTTAAGTCGGCTCCACGTGAGCACATATCTCTTAGCAATAAGAAATAAGATCTTGCTAGGAATGTATGGTGTATATCCTCCTTCTTGAGCTCTGTGTTGGTGCTAAATAGTCCAATCCTACTCATACTGACTTGTAAGAAGTTTTGCTGAGATCAGTTTGATTTGCAGTCAACTTAATTGTGCATAGGATTGTAGTCACAGTCTTCCTGTGGTACTTCAGTTTTGTCCTAGATGGCTATTTTGCTGGTTGTAGGAAAGTGTTTTTGTTTCTGGATTGATTCAGGACAGCAACAGTGGTGTGGCTACCCAACAGTAGAATATTTAGTTTTTCTACTGAGTGTGGTTCAGGATAGTGTGCAATGGGTAGACATCAGTGCAATGGGTAGACAAACTCAAAAGGCAGTGTTAAAATATGTCAATAGTAAACAAGGAAGCAGTCATCTAATATCTGTTGCTGGCAGTGCTTTTTTAAAACACAAGTAGTGTGCACACAGGGGACAACAATCGTGTGCCAGGAAGCTGTGCATTGGCCAATGGCACATCTATGCAATTCAGTGATGGAAGGATGAGTGAGGCACGAGTAAAGGCGCACCATGGTTTACTGAAAAGTGCTCAAGAACCAAAACAAGAGGCTTGGTCTCAATATACAGTATTAACACACTGGCTATACGGGGGGGGGGGGGGGAGAGATTCTGTCACTAGCATGCACACTCAATGGAGCCCTAAGGAAAGCAATTAAAAGCAGAAAAAGCCCTTACACACACACACACACACACACACACACACACACACACACACACACACACACACACACACACACACACACACACACAGAAATAGAAACAATCCAAAGTGTCTAGTAGTCAATTTGACTTCATATGAGACAAAGTGCCACAGACCAAGGTTACAGTTCCTTTTTGTGAAGATTGGGAGCATTGCGTTGCAGGGGTCATGGCGGCAAGGGGCCGACCACACAGTTCTCCTGGGCAGAGAAGGGTCTCAAAGACAGGAAGAGGGCTATGAAGCTAGCCCTTAACATGCAAGGGAGGTAGTAGCCTTGAAGGGAGCTGGGCAAGGGAGCCAAGCTGCCTTTCTTCCCAGGAGGGAGAAAGGAGGTAGCCCGTTTAGGCTGACTAGCCTGCACTGTCTTCAGCAGTTTGAGACAGGGAGGGAAAGATAGGGAGACAGCGAGACAGGGAGGAAAAACTGGAAAGGAAAGAGAATTGCAGGGTGTTACCATCTTGGTTGCTGGCTGGCAAAGTGGTCCTTGAATGGAGGCTGGAATGGGGGTGACTAAAGAACATAAGAAGAGCCCCGCTGGATCAGGCCAAAGGCCCATCTAGTCCAGCTTCCTGTACCACACAGTGGCCCCACCAGATGCCTCAGGGAGCACACAGCCAACAAGATAACCTCTATCCTGTCGCCACTCCCTTGCACCTGGCACAGAGAAATTTGACTTGTCACAGCACCAACAATCCACACTCAGCAAGGCAGGATGTGGGTGTGGAATGAAGAACAAGATCAAATGTGGACCAAAGAACAGGAGGTCCTAAAGCCAAGGGCTTTTATAAGGAGGCCAATGAGGAGAAGCCAGTGAGGCATCCCCCCCTCCCTTTTCAATTGTAGTTCTCTCCCATTGTTTGATTTTACGCTTAAGCTACTCTGGGAGTCTTGTTGACTGAGGAACAGGATACACATGCTTTAAAATTAATGAATACCAGTGATAAAATATCTTGGAAAGGTTGTTGCAAATGAGGAGAGATATTCTTTGAGGTGTGTGAGGTTGGGGGGCAACACTTCATGGAAAATTCCTGTCATTGTCTCTCCTAACGTTTGGTTGTATCCAAGAATGTTAGTTGTGACTAAGTCCTGTGGAAATTAATGTGATTTAAGTAAGCAATGACTGATTTGTCTCATTTATTTCAATGGTGCTTAGTCATGAGTAACTTTCTTTGGATTACACCCTTGTATTATCTGTTGGAGTCAACAGATAATGCAAACACATAAATAATGACAAAAGCTGCAAATAAGAAGCGTATTAATAATCTTAAGATTATTATAAACTGAATAAACTTCTACTCCACTTCCTAGTAACCTGCTGTGTTTGAACTATAACCAAAATATAGTGTTATTCTTGTAAAATGATATTTGCTAAGGCAATAGACTCTTATTACAGGACACAATTGTTAACATTTATCTTATTTAATTAGAATCTGATTGATCATACCAGTATTGTGTTAAAAATCTAATAACATATAAATCAGTTACGCCTTTTTAGAGAAATCTTGTATATTGAAACGATGGAAGGAAAAGAAACAAGTGGAAGCTGGGAAGTTATGTTTCCTGGCAGCACATAAACCATGCACCTAATCTCTAGTAACTGTTTGGAACTTTAATTTTAAAAACAAAAAGAAGGGATTCACCAGTGGTGTTTGGGTGGTAGCTGGGAAATACATCTATCAAGATCGTTGTGTATTTTTAATGTGTTGCGTATTTGACCGTTTGTTGCTATGCTATGCACCAAGTCGCAGTGGGCAGTCACTCATCCCACATGAACACTCTCCTGATAGGCCCCAAGACTCCGGGATGTCAGCAAGTGATGGAATCCTCATCTGAGCTCAGAACGACTGGAACGCTGTGCTGCTTTCTTGTCCCCAAAACATAATTTACCTGTCAGGATCCTCTGTAGCTTAGTTTGAGCAATGGATACATTCCGGGCAGCCCAATCCTAACTCACTTTCTGCACAGCAATGCAGCAAGGCCAGTGCAAGCAACGCTGCATCCTGTGCAGAAATTGGGAGGTGGGAGGTCTCCTCGAGGCCCCAGCCCCCTCAACAGGTCTCCTTGGATCTATGCCAGCTATTTTGCTTGAGCAAGTCCGGGAGGCCCGTGTAAGAGAAAATGGCCTGAGAAGGGGGATAGGATTTGGTGTGCACCACTGCTGCTGATCCCCCCTAGGCCCAACCTGCCTATCCCCACCCCCGTTACCACCCTGTTACACCCCTTCCCTGTCTGCCCCGTTCTGCCCCTCACACCGGCTTACCTGCACTGGAGTGCATCCCATGGCACTTTGGCACTGCCAAGCCGGTGCAGACCTTTGCACCGGCCCAGGCCTCTGGTGTGCTGTCGCAGCGCGCACTGCATCAGTGCAAGGGCTTAATAGGATTAAGCCATAAGTCTGGGTAGCCTGGATGCATGTGAGAATTGGGTTGATAGGTCAATTAATTACATCTTTAACTCCATGATTTCTGTCTCTAAACATTTGTTTCACTTCCCTTTCTTTCCATCTTCAGTTACTATCACTGGATCTCCAGACCACAGAAGAAAATGACTAATGTTGCCACTAGTTGTGCTTGGCATGTATGGAGACTTTTTGTGGCTGAGAGGAGGCCTGGCCTCAAGAATCTATTGCCTCTGTTTGCAATCTGCAGCTCTGTCGGTTTACTATCAACTGTGTGCCTCTTCCTGGCTGGATATTCCTTTCTAATGGAATATCCAGCATTTTCTTTAGTGACATCCTTATTCCTCTGGGCTATCCTTTCTGTTGGTTTGTGCTCCTCCAGGCACCTGCGCTGTTTTGTTGCTCTTTTTTTTCTTTCCTGTGGATTGCATGAAGGAAGAAATGCTCTTATTGCTGCTGGGACTGGTGTAGTGGTAGCTGGCAACATCCAGAGTATTTTTTATAACCTAAAGCAGCTGGCCGATAGTGTCACTTGTATTCTTGAATCCCAGAGTTTTTCTTTTCTCAACCACTACATTGCAGCTATTTGGTGGATTTACAAGCAGAGCAAGCTCTTGCACAACCCCTTTAAAGACCTTGTGTCAGTGGATGACAAGCTGAATGTGTCTTACTCCATTTCAGATGAAAATCTGAGGCTGAAGTTGAACAACACAAGGCTGCGTATACAGAACGTCACGGACCAGATCTCTTCCATACTAGCCTTACAGCCTTATGTGGGCAAGAAAGTGCTCCCTCTTCTGGGAACTATTTTCATCCTTCTTGGCACATACCTCTTCATCCGGAGATTCCTGAGCCCCCATAACATTAAGTTTAAGAATACTTACATTACAAAAGAGTTTATTAGATACAATGAGCAGCAGTGGCAACAACGAAAGCTCTCTGTCCTCCCTCTCAATAAAGAAGAACAAAAGGTGTACACAATAGTTCCATCCTTTTGCCAAACACATAAGGAAAGGAAATGCACGGCACGCTTTTTTCTGCCTGTGCTTGCTAACCTTTGCATTTGGACTCTCTTTACAGCAATAGATTATTTGCTTTACTGGCTCATTTTTTCAGTGAGCAAGCATCTCCAAAATTTTCCTGAGCTAGAGGTCCATTTGAAATTGTATTACCAAGTAAGTATCTTAGCTAGAGTACCAGCACTTTTCTCTGGCTTTTATTGCTTTGGATAAAAGTTTACTGCAGAATAAACGTATGCTAAAATACAGCCCAGAATGCCTGAAGATGCTGTTGAGTGGCACAGTACAGCTAACCCAGGTTTTTAAAGGCCTGTAAATAAAAACAAATCTATTACCGTATGTTAAAGATGGTTTGCAACTGCCATCATTTAGGCATGCTGAACGTTCAGAGTGGTTAGAGGTGCAAAATTTGGGGAGGGGCTGCAGCTCAATGTAGCACATTCTCAATGGTGCTTTTTGTGCGTAGAAGATCTCCACCAATCCCTGCATTTCCAGTTAAGTCTCTTGTGCAGCGAAGCTGGGAAAGACACGTGACTAGCAGCAGCACAATCTTATGCATGTTTGCTCAGAAGAAAGTCCCATTGCAGTCAATGGGGCTTACTCTCAGGAAAGTGTATATAGGATTGCAGCCTAAGACTTTGGAGAGCTGCTTCTTGTCAAAGTAGGCAACTGTTGTAGTATTTTGACTTTTTTTAACGTTTCCGGGGGCATTCTCGGAGGGGCGCGGGACATGTGTGTGCTTTTGGGGCACTTATCTTGTCTCCACGGGGCGCAGGCAGCCTTTTCCCGGGGCGCAGCAGCATGTTCTCGTTCCAGCGCCACCATCTTGAATGGGCGGGACTCTCTAGGACTCTCCGTCTCGTTGGTATCGTTGGTCGGTCCTCCAGAGCCCTAGAGAGGCCTGGAGAACCGCCCATTCAAGATGGTGGCGCCTGACGTTCCGGCCAGGGACGAGAACATGCTGCTGCGCCCCGGAAAAAGGCTGCCTGCGCCCCGCGGAGACAAGATAAGTGCCCCAAAAGCACACACACACCTTGGGGGCACACACAAGGCAGCTACCACCCTGGGAAGCAGCAGGGGGGGGCAGCTGCCCGTGAAAAATAAAAAAATGAGAAAAAGCCGGAAAAAGGTAAAATAATACTGAAAATTAAGGGGCCCGCGCCCCACCCCACCCCGCCTCAACACCCTATGCCCTGGGGCCCTGGGCCCCCCGCACCCCCTAAAGACGCCTCTGGTCACTTCTCTAGTTTGAATCTTACATCTGCCATGTGCTCACTAGGTGGCCTCAGGCAAGCAGCTCCCTCCCTCTCAGTCTCAGCTCCCCCACTGCACTATCTATGGGGACAATAATTCCTATTTACCTTAAGGTAGTTGTAAAGCTCCCAGCAAGATAATACACTCAGAAAGCATACTACAGATGGGAAGTACTGTATTATGAGCCCCTTCTTTGCTTCTAAAGACGGTACAGGTGGGCCCCCATATCCGCTGGGGATATGTTCCAGGCCCCTCCATGGATACTTGAAACCGTGGATAAGAGCGAACACCCCCTCCATGGTTTCCTGAGGGCCCCCCCACCCTGCCTCCCCTGCAGGCAGGCATGCTTGCCCCCCCCAACTCTTATTTTTCTTTCAGCAAGCTTTGTTTCTTCCTTAAAACAAACAGAGAAGCAGCCTCCATTGCAGGCAAGTAGAACAAGACTAAGTCCTAGAGAGGCTCTGCAAGGTTTCTGTTAACCTTGCAGAGCCTCTCTAGTACTTAGTCTCGTTCTACTTGCCTGTAATAAGCAGCCAGAGGCTGCTTCTCCTGTTTCTTTAAGGAAGAAACGAAGCTTACTGGGAAAAAAGTAAAAGCCTGGGGGGGGGGTCCCCACGATCCGTGGATAACTGAAACCGTGGATAGCGAATCAGTGGCTATGGGGGCCCACCTGTATCTCTTACCCTTGGTGTGTTTCAGATTTCCAGTTTAGGTTGCATTCTTCGCATTTGTGATTCTAGCACAGTCATGTTTAGCTTCAAAGAAGTGGCTGTGAAGGTGCCAACTGAATTATAGGCCTATATCCCCTGCCAATAGGTGCCAAAGAGGGAGATGGGACAGCTGGCAAGCTGGGATCCTAAGAACCCCAGTCTAAAGGCTACAAGCCCTTAGGAACTAAAGGATTTCTAAGCAACATCAAGATGTTTGCTTTGTTGATCGGCCCATGTTCTTTCTCCTTGCATTTTTTTTACTTCTCAGCAGGTGTATTTCCCATTACATCCTCTTAGAGCTAGTTGCGCTGAGCAATCAATTTTTCCCTCTCCCCTAAAGAAACCATTTATCCAAGAAGCAATTATAAGAATCTCAGGTGTTCTGGAAAGCAGGGCATTTGGGTTCAGCAGCATAACTAGTGCTTAGCTTCCAATTACAACAAAACAGGAAGGGATTTATATATATAACACCTGCTGCTGCATGATGAGGCAATGAAATTTTCTTTTCTGCCTCCCATGTGTGTGCAAATAATTTACTCTCCAAAGGGGAAATAAAGCTTAACTCCTTTAAAAAAAAATCAAGGAATTTCTATTTCAAATCTCTCCCACACAGTATACCTTAGGGAGTGATCAGTACTATACAACTCAGATGTGGCCTGTGTGCCCCATGCCCAGTTTCTCCTCCTCTCCAACTCAGACCTGTGAGCATGTCTGCTTATGCTGCATGATTAGCTACATGTCTCTTTCAGATGCAGCATGGACATTCACCAGAAGAGTGTGAAAAGCTTTCAGGCTTTTAATGGAATATAGGGGCTTAGAAGGACTTAGTCCTGAAGTCTGTTTCCAGTGCCAGGTCTCAGACCTGGTTATGTGAAGTAATAAGGGAAAGAATAGCTTACAAGCATGTGCAGAGGGCCTGACTATCTCCACTGAGTAACCACAAGCAGTATCTGCCCATCTCGGATAAATAGGATGGGTTGCCAGCTACCAAGTGGAACTTCCAAGGTACTTGAATCTGCTCTCAGAATTTTGTTTAGAGCTAAATTGCTATCTTTACCATAGTCATGAGAACTGAGTCACTCTGCGTGTATATAAGGTACATAAGGTGTATACCAGTTCATAGTATGCTTCCAAATGGTTCTTATCTATTTCAGGAGTATGACAACTCTGCAACAATTCAGTTGAGTTTTCCATTTTAGTATCTTTACTTTTTTTTTTCCTGCAAGCACTGCCGTTACTCTCAGTTTGTAGTCTTGCAAATGATAAGGTGGATGGCACAGACGTAAGAACACAAGAATTTCCATGATAGATCAAACCCAAGGTCTAGCAGTCCAGCACTCTGTCTCCAAAGGCCCACCAGATATTACTGGGAGCATGTCTTATCCTTTTGTCCCAGCCATCTAGTAATCAGGGGCCTTTTGTCTTTGAACACAGAAATTCCATGTTTAATCATCAATACTAGCCCCTAACAAGCCTACACCATCAAGGACATTTTCAAGTTTTTAAAAGAAAACAAAGCTATCTCTGCTAGTGGCTGTTGCAACAGGGGAGCCTGCTTTTTCAAAGGGACATTACTGATTTATGTAACAGATCAGAGAAGGTTTGAATAGCAGTAAAGAGAGTGTTAATATCTCATCGCAGGAGAACAGACACACAGAACCCTAGAAGGAATTTCACTGTTGAGTTGTAATGCTTCTGCATGATTGGTTTTGAAGACTGTGTATTAGATACAAAATATCTAATACATTCGATTAGACTAGGGAAGGACACTAACTACTGATTTTATGTTTAACATTTCTTTTCATTTCCTTTATACAGAAAAATGCTGATAAATTTATCTTCAACTATGGGGAGATTGTTGACAAGAAGACATCCTTTAAGATTCCTCTCTTTGAGCCTGCCTGTCTCCCCAAACCAAAGTTTTCCCTCTCTGCAACATGGGTCCAACTGGGAGTCATCATCTTATTTTTAATAGTACTTGGGCTGTTGGCCTCTACGCTTATACAGCTCAAAATAGTTGTGATGACATCGTTCTTTCCTAACATTGATATGAAACGGATAGAGTATCTGCACACAAAATTATTAAACCGAAGATCAAAGTTCCCCAAGAGAAACATGAAAAAGAAACTGAATTTATTTGCAACGGTAAATTACAAAACAGCATGGAATGCAATGCTAGTTCTAACTAATACTTCATGCCTGAATCTTTGAGCCACCAATCTGAAATTGCAGTGAATGGGACTAGACAGCATTGTCTTAGCATCAGCTTAAGCCTCTTCTGCTAGTGCATAGTATTAATCCTACTTGCAGTGCTGGCATACCTGCACTGCACTAATGCTGGCATTAGTGCTGCTGATCCTCCCTCCCTCTCCCATGCATGACATAATGCCCATCGTTTGCTACGAGTATGAGGGTCATGTTTCCATGGGATCATCCTCTGCTGTTCTGATAACACATATGCTATGAAAGTGATACTTGAACAAGGGTACGTGATGAATTTGCTCTGGGGAACAAAAGGGAAGAGTACAAGCTAAGCTCCCTGAACCACAGATCTCCTCTCCCTTGTAGGAAGGCTCGGGTAGATGCTTGGCTGCCCTTTTGCTTGATACTTCTTTGCTTGCATACTAGCATCTTTGCTTGCATACTAGCCACTCATCCTCCTGATCTTCAGAGAGAGGAGGATGTAAGTAAGAACTTAGCTCCCACCCTTCTCTGGACAAAGCAAGATGCTACTTAAGGTTTTCACATAAAAATAAGAGTTTTTCCTTTCTTCTCAGTTACATTTCTGGTTCCCAATTCTCTACGCAATGAGAAGTGTGAGGAAGAAAGAAACAGATGTGGCAAAAGACAACAGCATTTAACAACATAAAGGAACTCTGAAGAAATCCATGGCTCTTTGAAGGAAGAGCCTGGCAGCACTTTGGACTTCTTGGACATTGGCTAATTTTGTACTTCTGAATCTCATCTCATGGTTAATCTATGAAGTCATCAAAATGTACAAAACTTGTGTTTCATTTGCATGGTTGTTGTACTGACATCTGTCTAAGTAGTATTTCTCTGTACAGTAATTCACGTATTTCTTTCAATATTATTTTAATTTGCTTTCTTTTGCCTTCTGTGATAAATGAAAATTCTTTATAGTCTTCCTCTTTCCTTTCTGATGTTTTTCTTTTACCATTGTTCCTGTGTGGGTGGGGTGGAAGGTTTCTTTCCTGTTATATATCTATTATCACCCAAGTGTCATTGGCCCCTCCAGCCACTGTCTATTTCATGTTTTATTTTTCACAGATGAAAGAACTTTTGCTTTCAACTCAACATGAACGATGCAGATTTGAAATGAAGGGTTTTAGTTATTCAAAGCCAATTAGGATTACTGAATTTCTTTTCTAATGTTGCTTCTAGTGGTGCTGTGACCTCATTCCCTCCTGCTTCTCTGTTCTTGTGCGCACCAGTGATGCTGCATATACATATCCTTGACTTGCCCCTTTGACTCACCCATTCCACCCACATTCTGAAATGCAGAACTTACTTTTTTTTTTTAAGGCGGTGAGAAAAGATGTTGAGTTTGCTATGGAAAAAAATCCCAGAATCAGATCAGCTGCAGTTTGAAAAATTAATGAAGGGCTGACCCAGTTGTATTGGGATGGCAATCAAAACTGGCAGGATCCAGGTCACTGACACTCTGGAAGCATCACCTCTATGTATGTGCAGAATGCTGAAGCAGTGTATACGTGTTTTCTTGGTTTGCGAATCCCAAGACTCTGAAGGACTCTTTTAGCCGGAGAAATTATTTCACAGTTGCATTTTGACATGATTTTTAGGTCATGGTTGAACTCTCATTTTCATGTGCTGCTAGCATGCATTTATACTAGTGGGTAGGGTTTATCAGCAGAAGAATGCCACGTTCAGGTGCAGAGTGCATGTATGTATAAAAAACTGTATTTTCACCAAGTGTGCGACTGAGACAGGCAGTGCAACAGAACAACTTACAACCTGGCGGTAGAGGATATGTGTGGATTGTGCAAGGTTCCAGCTTCAATGCCGGCCATGTCCAATTAAAATATCTCAGGTATCAAAGCTGGAAACATTTCTGCTGTACACTGGTGAATTATTGGCACTTTAAAAATACATTCAAAGCTGCCTTGTCTTAATTCAAAGCTGACAATGGTCCAGCCAGATCCATGCTATCCACCATACAATGAGAATTAGGACATGTGTGGCACTTCTGTGGGAGGGGGGAAGATGGGGATCAAATCCAAATGAAATGACCACCCATAGCACAATGTCAATAATCCTAGCAGCTATAAACCAGGAACAAAAACAGGTCCAATGAACAAGAGCGACAATAGTGGTTTCCTTCCACAATAAAGCAAATGTTGGATATACTTATGCAATTACAGAATAAAATTTATTAAATCCAAATAATACACATAAGTCCTGATAATTCCCTGATTGGAGACTGATCCAGTAACTCATTTTGGTTTTAAAATCTCAATCATGAGGATTATATTAACATCCAATACAGATGTTAACTTAACTTGTGTCCTCATAGAAATCACAGTGGGCCACAGAAAATATTCAAATGGTCTCTACATCAGGGTCGTCCCTGTTTGAAAGACAGTGCCTTTCTGTAGATTTTCAAAAAAGACTCTCACCCCAGAGGCAGCAATGGTCAAAATACTGCAGGAAAAAATGTCATTGGTGCATTAAGATAATCAGTAGCTGTTTTCCCAGGTTGATAAATCTTTCAGGATTCGTCAAGGCTTGATATCAAAATTGCAGGCTACACCAATGCCAAAAGAGATGGCATGGACAGGGCAAACAGAATCATTTTCTTCTGGTTTTGGCCTGCAGAGAAAGACAATATGCTATAATATAATCCTTTAAATGTAAGATGCCTTCTATTTTGCAATTTGCCACCCAGTGAAGCAATAGCAAAAGTAAAGCACAAGCAGTTTTGTATTCACTATTATTGCAGCTTCTTCATTTCTCAGCAGCTACACAGCACAATCCTAACCAACTTTCGAGTGCCAGTGCAGCTACAATGCAGCCCCAAAGTAAGGGAACAAATGTTCCCTCTCCTTGAAGAGGCCTCCATGACTGCCCCTACACTGCAAAATGCAGTGAGCGCCCTGTTGGCATGGCTACATTGGTGCTGGAAATTTGGTTAGGATTGTGCTGTTAGTCTTTTTTTCCTTTGTAATATGTCTGTATAGGAACTCTCCCTTTCCCTGGTAACATATTGTGCAGGCCTAATAGCCTACAATCCTTCCACCTCCCCACCAGCAGTTGCTCTTCCTAGCAATGCTCTGGCTGAATTTTCTCTCTTAGAGACTCACAAAAAAACCAAAGAAATCAATGGTTGTAATGATAAGTTCATCAGTCCAGCATTCTAGTTTTTGTTCAATGCTTCATGCAGCTTCATTTTTAAATGGCACAAACTTTGCTATAGCTTCTGCTCTATCCTTTAGTAGACAGAAATCACTGTTAAGACAATACAACATGTGTTTGGCAGGAGGAGGCAGGAGGTGTGGTCTAGTGATTGAGCTGCCGCCTTGCCTGAAGAAAAACTAGGACAGGATCGGTTCGAGACAACCAGAAGCTACCGACAAGCCACCAGCAGCTATGATATCTCAGCTAACAAGCTGAGATAGCCTGCATTGACCCTCTGTGGGAGAGAGGAGTTGCCGTTGGACAAGCTCAGAGCTCGAAGCCATGTGCGGCCAGTAAGATACCACACCGTTGAAAGGAAACAGCTGGAAAAGACAGATTCTATGCAAATAGAACATTTATTGTAACCCTCCCTACAGGGTTTAGAAAATGTGTAAACCGCCGAGGAGAAATCTGTAATTTAGGGAGGGTGTTGAGAAGAACTGTTCTTAGAGTTCCTTTGCTGACAAGCATAAATGTTCAAAAAATCTGAAACTGGACTAATGAGTAGTACAAACGAACTATTCAGAAAAATGTAGTAAAGACAAGTGCTTCAGTCCAACAAGGGAGTCTTTGGATGGGCATACCCACCCATCTGGCAAGACTAGTTGTTGGGTGTGACTGGAGTTGGACAGAATGAAACATTTACCTGCAGAAGACGAACTCTGCCATAGAATTTATGTTCATTTCATGAGTGAAATCACTTTGCCCACATATGGCGCCCTTTTGACAGGAACAGGCTGGCAGACCTGTAATCAAATGTTTCATATTTAACCATCGTTGTCATTTCCCTTCCTAAAAACGGCTCAAAATCAAATTAGCACACTGCTATTTCATAGCTGCAGACTTGATTCACAACAGCATTTTTAAAATCATGAATCTGTGGCAGCTTTTAGGACCGCTTTTCTCATTCTTCCCAGTCTACTCCCCTCTTTACCTCCCCAGTACAATGTTTGAGAATCCACCCATAGAGGCAGCCGTCTCTATGGGAACACATGAGACCTGCAGTAAACTGCCATTTCTACTTGAATGGGAAACATCCATTGCTCAATTGCATTGCATATGCTAATTTATTTGACTGTGAAATTTGAAATTACTCATTCCCTAACTGGAAGCTGGGTCCATTTGGTGAGTACCCTGGGGAACTGAGGTGTCTGATATAAGAAAATAGGAGTAATGGATTTGTGTCTGAATCATCCAACACAAATCTGTTTAAAAAACACTCATGCATAAAGGAGGGACTGCTTGGAGGGATGCATACTGTTGCTCATGAGTAATGGCTCAGGCATCTTCTCTGACATAACTGTATTGCAGCCCTCATCTGTTTCATTTTCCTCCTAATCCTAACTTCCTGTCCCTGTGGGCTCCATTTTCTCAACTTGATAGACGTACGTTCTGGAACACAACTCCGTCCAGCTAATGATGAACTAAGGCTCCATGACTTGGTAGTAAGACTCACTGCATCCAGTGGAACTTCTTCCAACTAAACACGCACAGGATTGCACTGAACAGGTTTCCTAGCATCATCTATAATACTACAAACTTAGGCTTAGACCTTTAGGAGAAGGAATGTGGGCAGGTGTAGCTTGTTAAACCTTAGAGCACAATCCTAGGCATGTCTACTCAGAAGCAAGCCCCACTGTGTTCACTCTGTCCCGGTTGGAGATCTGGTAAGCCTATACAAACTCCATTCTAGCTAATTAAAAATAATCGCCTTTCTTTGCCATTTTAAAAAGTAAAAATAAGTCAGAAAAAGCCTTCCCTACCTTCACATGGCAAAACCGCTCTGTTTGCGTTCCTTCCCACATCTGTTTACACCAAGTGAGCTTATGCATAGGATTCAATTCTTTAGGTCAGACACTGGCTGAGGGCCCCATGGGGCCCAACCAGTCAATCCCTGAGTCCCACCCCCGATGCAGCAGACAGTGGTGGCATGAGTCACTCAACTGAGCAAGTCATGCCATCACCCCCTTCTCCTGGTTTCCCCACCCACAATTAGGCTTCCTCAGAGGATCCTGAAATGAATCTCATTTGCAGAGGATGGAAGAGGAGGCTACTGGTGCTGAGTAAGAAGCATCCAGAGTTTGCTCTACTCTCCTTTCCTGAGAGTGGAGTGATCTCAGAAGAGACATACTTCCCTCAGTACCCTGACAGTCCTGAGGGGGAAGTGGCCAAACTGCTCTAGGGGGAAGAATCTCTGAGTGTGCATGTGCAAGCTTGCACACATAAGCACCATGGGGGGCTCAGCACAGGTCTTGGCCCAAGGGACTCCCAAATCTTGGTGCTGGTACTGGGCTTGTTAATGGGCAGATAGGCTTCTTCCAATAAGGATGCATGCAGCGATCAACATCTGTTACCTTTGAGTTTACCCAGCAAAATTTATTGCAGATGAATTTTGATGGTAAACCAAGAAGAGCCTGTTGTTGCTGATACTCATCCTTGCATCAATATTAACTGGCAACGGCTTAGAAGAATGTTCAGTGAAATCTCCAGAATTTTGGAGTTCCCATGACAAAAGCCTCTCTTTCTAGCCATTCACCCTATTCTGCACTTGCTGGAGACTTGCTGGCCACAGTAGAAACCACTGCCATGATTTAGCCAGCGCTGCACTGAACCACCCTGAACTCTCCTATAATTGTGTGTAACAGTGGAAATGACTCATACAGAAGTCCTAGCTTCTCAAACATGTACAAGAATTCTTACATGTCTGCTGTTTCCCTTGCATACAGAAGCTTTCGAGGGGAGATTTAAATCAGGAAAATAGTGGGGGGGGGAGGAAAAGGCTAACCCTCCCCTCAGTGCTGCAGCCCTGATCTCATTTGGATCCTCCTATCTTAGCTTAAAAAAACATAGGGGAGATTCTAAGACGTCCCGGAGTCATGTCCAGTTTGGTCTTAGTTCTTCAAACCCCTCTTCTTATTAATGCCTTATTTATATCTTGAACCATTTCTGCCTTCTGCAATCTAACTTTTAAAATTACCTGGAAATGGTTGAGAAGGAAGTGTAGCCTAGCAATCACGATATATACTGTAATTCTATATATCACTGGTCTAGAAAAATGGAAGGGCTGCTACATGTCTGAAAACAGCGCCCAATAGTTGACTATCCCCTTCAGGGCTGGGTAGCTGCTCCACACACCATTAACCCTTCTCTTTTTTGAAATTAAATGTTTTGGTTTGAGGCCATCCCCAGTTTACTGATATGCATCAGACCTGTAATAAAGTGGTCAATGAAAGTAGTTGAGTAGACTTACAGCGCAATCCTAACTAAGGATTTGGGGGGGTGGCCCAGGGCCACCGGCTGGATCCTATCCTCTTTCCCCAGTTCGTCTCCTTCCCCTGGCACTGGCGTCGCTGCTAAGTTCCGCCGAGGCTCCGACCCTCCATTACATCAAAGCACGAAGCGGCCCCGCCCCCTCACCTTTGGAACCATTCAAGGCGGTGAAAGCAGCGCTTTCATTACCTTGAATGGTTCCGAAGGCGAGGGGGTGGGGCCGCTTCGTGATCTGGTGTAATGAAGGGTTGGAGCCTCGGCGGAACTTAGAGCTCTGCCCCCCCTGCAGCGACGCTAGTGTCCCCTGGTGTAAACCAGGGACAGCCCGATGGGCTTCCTCGGATTTTCGCCAGCTAAATCACTGGTGAAAGTAAGAGGAGACTGTGTAATGGCCGAGCCGGCCCAGCAGGAGATGGGGGATATGGCGGACGCCATCCCCGCCCCCTCCCGGGCCAGCTCAACCAATGAGCCCCCTCCCTCACAGCCCAGACCACCCATGCGGCTGCCAGGGGATCGCTTACATTCCTCCGGCGGCTGCATGGAGATCCAGCAGCGCCGGCGGCCCTTACTCTAGAGTAATTGTAAACGTGCCTTATGGCACATTTGCGATGGCTTCCAACGGCGGAGCATTTGCTCCGCCGCCGGAAAGCTACCACCGTAGCTTGGGCTGCTCCTTCTGTTTGATCATTTACTCCATTTTTGTCAGAAGGAGAGGAATCCCTGCAACTTCTAGCAAGTCTCAAGATGCACACAAAGACTTATAGAAATAAAAAAAAATTAAAAACCTGATCCCGTTGCCTGATCCGTTTGTAGACATATTCTGAGAACGGTTCACGAGGAATATATCTTCCATCTCCTGCTGCGACATGGAAAACTCCACTTTGATAAACCACTTTGCCTCGTGAAATGGTCACAACTGGTACACCATGGCAGGTCATGCCCTCAAATATATTGAAGTCATTGGCCTGGTGATGTGTCTTTGCCGAGATAGTTCTGTGTTTGGAAAGAAAAACAAACAACGTTCTGCATCGTTTCTGTGGGCCTCAGGGGCATATTCTGAGAGCAGAACTCTTTCATGTTCTGAGAGCACATGCAGAGGCTGGCACAACTTGAGGACGCCATGCAGATCTGGATTGGATCAGTTCCTGGGTGAGGGACCACCTGGGAAGCACCATGGACGCCACCTGTGCATTGTTCTTCCAACATGGAAGAAAGGCGAGCTGTAGATCAAATAAAAAAATAAAAATACAGATAGATACACAAAGTTTGAGATATAAGAGAAAAATTGAAAAGCATGATGTGCAGTCCAATCCTGTCTAGCTAGGCTGCGGCACAGATGTAGAGCCTGTGCTGCATCCTAGCCAGATAGGACCCAGCACCAGCGCAGCTAGAAGACTCCTCGGGGTAAGGGGATTTTCAATTAGGATAGGAACCGGAGAAAGGGTGAAATGCTAAGCCCCCCCCCCATCCTCCCTGCCACAGTTTCATGGCGTTTCACATGCTCCCCTCTGCTATTTACAGGAAAGAGAAAAATTAAACCCGGCCAAACTCATACATTCTTTGTACTGTGTAGTCTGGCCCTTAAAACCCACACAACGGTGCAATACATTAGGGTTGCATTAATTAGGGCAGCTTCTTCTGGTTCCTGGTAGTTGATGCCCTAGTCTAGGTTCTTCCCTGCATAAGGAAGGGGCAGAAGGGGGTAAACTCAGAGGCCAAGATGCCAGCCCACAGAACTGGCAGATTTAGGGCTGCTCTCTTCAGGCCTCTTATTCTTCCAGGCCCAGTGGTCTTCAGCATTCTCCCTAGAAACCTTTGGCTACAGCTTCATTATCATAGTGGTCATTCTGGCCCTCTGGTACTGTCACAGTATAAATATTTACCAAATCCTCGGGGAAGAGAACATACAAAAGCACTGGCACATTAAATTTATGGATGTAGAAACAATACAAAGTGAGTCAAGAAACAAACAAACCTCCAGTGTATCATTAAAAGTTAGGTAAGTTAGAAAACTTGGAAACAAATTCCCTCTTACAAGGCCCATCCCAGCCTGCACAGACAAACAAATAAAGCTGCTTGATACCAAGAAAGCTGCTTGATACCAAGGCAGTGCATTGGTCCATTCAGCACAGTATTGCGTGCTATGATAGCAGTCACAATCCATGGTCTCTGGGAGGGCCTTGTGCAGTTCTTCTAGCTGAGATCTTTTAAATGGAGATGCCAGGAACTGCATCCAGGGTTGCTCACTAAATAAAGTATATGCCCCTCTTCACAACTGAGTTTAAAAAGCTGTAAAACTTCTCCTGGGTTGGGGGGGGGGGGAAGGGTATGCGTTAGTCACAACATGGGAGCTAGCCAATACCCTACATAGTCAGGTTACATAGTCATACCCTACATAGTCAAGTTTTCTTCATCATACAAACTGAATGACTCAAAAAATCTGAAGAACTATTTTCTGCAAATTTTGCCCAGGACAGAAAGATGTATGACTGTTTACAGAACAGCAAAGAATCAAGCAAATAGCCTCTGCCAGTCTTAAAACCTCACAGCGTTGCCTTCAAGTGAAAATATCCTGGGTAGGGTTGCTTTATGGAAGCATCCGTTTGCTGCTGTTCATGGGGTTATGAGGCACTGCTTCTAATGCTTCTAGTGCCTTGAGTGCCCTCGCTGGGAGAAAGGCGGCATATAAATTATTTAAATAAATAAATAAATAAATAAATAAATAAATAATGAGATGAAAAGGAATGGGATTCTCTTTAAGAGCTTCTGCGCACCATTTTTTGCTCTTTTCAGGGAAGTGCAATGGCTATTTGAACATAAGATGTACCCCAATCAGCGGCGTAACAGGCTCTTCCGGCGCCTGGTTCAAGGGGCGGGGTGGGCGCCCCAGGCGCCCATCCCGCCCCTATAATTAAATAGCGCCGCGAAGCCCTTTTCCCTCAGTAACAGTCTGAGCATGCGCGAAAAGAACGGTGTAAATACCGTTCTCGCGCGGGCCTTCCTTAGAAGGCCCCGGGCAGGACGTCCCTAGCCGGCTCTCCCAATTGAGGGGGCCGGCCCGACCCGACCCAGAGACTCGAGTCTCCGAGTCGGAGTCCGGCACGGGTGTGCGGCGCTCCCGCAGGGTGGGCGCCTGGTCCAACGGAACCACGCGCTCCACCCCGTGCGCTGCCCCCGCAGGGTGGGCGCCTGGTTTGACTGAACCACACGCTCCACCCTAGTTACATTATTGACCCCAATCATTAATGTTTTCATTTCATTTCATTTCATTTCATTTCTATTCTGTTAGTGTGTAGTTTTGACTGACTTCTTTCCAGGATTGTCTCAGAATGGAGGAACAGAGTGGAGGAACACTTACGGCCCAATCCTGCATAGAAATCCACCTGCGCAGATCCATGCCATAAACGCGCCGTAAAGCGTGTTTTCTGCACCCTTGGAGTAAGGCCTGCTGGTGCGGAGGCCAACAGGACTCTCTCTGTTGCGCACCCGATCCTGCAGCCACTGGAGCAGGTAAGAGTTGCACCGGTGGGTGCAGGGGCGGGGAGAGGGCCGGGCGGCGAGAAAGGGCAGCCACTGGGCGAGCTGGCCCAGGAGGGGGCAGGGATATTAGTGGCGAGTGCCGCCGATATCCTGCTCCCGTTCCCGGGCTCAGCGGCCCGCCACCCTGAATATATCTCAGCTCGAGCCAACGTGCATCTGAGGAGGCCCATTGGGCCCGGGCAGCCCTACACCAGGGGGACGAACATTCCCTTCTCCTGAGGAGTCCCCGGGCCATTCCAGAGCGGCCTGGGAAGGGCTGAGGATCCTGCAACCAGCCCTATGGGCCAGCCGTGGATCCTTTCGCAGGACTGGGCTGCCCGCCAGGAAACCTGAACACAGTGGGACTTATTTGGAGTAAACATACACAGAATTGCATTTTTTATTACAAAAAAGAACTGAGCCTTTGCCTACATGAGGAAAAGAGAAAAGCCTTTGCAAAATTATTTTGCACCTGATCTTTTAATGGTCTTTTTTTCCTGTCATTTTCATCAGGTTATCTTTTAATCTGCTAATATTGCTGTTTTATCTTGCTGGTTGGAATTCTATTTTTGACTGTATTTTTGGGATTGTAAGCCACCTTGAGGCCATTTTACAGCAAAAGGTGAGGTAGACATTTTATAAATACATAAGAAAAATAAATATGAAAGCATGCTGGATACAGTAATCCAGACACTGACTTTCATTTTTTTCCCTGTTACCAAAAAGCACCCTACTTAGGCTACCCTCTGGACAGGACCATTCATGAGGCAGATTGAGGCAGCTACCTCAGGCCACAGATTGTCAGGGGGGGCACCCACCTCCATCTGCCCACTTGCCTCCATTGCTCCTCTCCTCCACACTTCCTCTTCCACTCTGTTTCCTTCTTCCTTTTCCAATCCAGAGAGTGGGAGAAGGAGAGGCTGGCACATCCCCAGGTACAGAGGGAGCTCATTCGGCACATGGCGTCAGGCGCCAAGCGGTCTTAGACTGGCCCTGGCTGTCCTGGCAGCTAACAGCAAGAATGGGCTCCTGGAAACAAGCAGGAGCAGGAGATTAAAAAGGCGCTTTGATGGTCAAAGAGGGCTAGCTCGATAAAGTTTCACATCAAACTGCTTTTTGTTATCACTGACAACTTCATCACTCAAGAGCATTACCAGGAAGCTTCTGAAAGTTCCTGCAATTGCTTTGAATGTCTGGCTGGTATTGATTGTTCTAATGGCAAAAGCTTCTGAACTGCAGCTGCCAATTTACAATTTACGATCACCAGGGCCCATTTTGGCCAACCAGTTCCCTAGTGCACCTGAGCAAAACAGCCATTCAGAAGAACGGCTCCAGTGCAGGTTTGCTGAAAGATTTCATCATTAACGTCAACAGAACCAAGACTGGGCAGGGGAGGGGGAGCATGGAAATGGCCCTGTTAGGATCTGTTCCAGGATCCCCGCGAATAACAAAATCCACGGGTAATCAAACCCGCGGGGGTGAGGAGGATTCCGTAAAGCCGGAAGTGCCTTACTGAAGGCCTCTCAGAAGCTTCTGAAAGGCACTGCTGGTGTCTCGGAAAAAAAGGAAGCGCCTTTCAGAAGCCTCTAGGAGGGACATGCAGCATGCTCCTACACTGGCTTACTCAGAAATTAGAACAAGTGAATTCATTGTAACTTGTTCCCAAGCAGAAGTGCTTATAATTGCTGTCTTAGGACCGTAATCCAAAGAAAGCAAATCCTGACTAAGCATCATTGAAAAAACCGCAGTGAGATCAATTTGTTGCAACTAACTCAAGTCTCATTGTTTTCAATGGTGCTTAAGGCAAAAATATTCATGATGCTAAAAGTGTGTAGTTTCAGGCTTCAGTTTGTTCATTGTAGTAGCCACACCATACCACAATTTGTATTGGAGTGCAGGGTACAGGTACAAAGCATTTAACTCTTTACCTCCATGCTGGTTTCCTGCTAAAAGTCACCTCTACGTAACAGCAATGCATTGTAGCAAGTGGCACTTTAAATTGCTGCTTCACAGAGGTGATTCACAGCATAGAGGTAAAAAGTTAAATGCTTTCTACCCCTCTGCTGTGCTCCCAATACAAATTGCAGCCCTGTGCAGCTGTTACACATGAGTAAACTTAAGTCTGTAACTATACACTGGAGCATTTAGTGTCATATGTAGTTTACTCCAGTTACAATGAATGTTTGCTGGAATGTGCCACCTGAGAGCAACACAAATTCCTGTCTCAGTCTTTTAAAAGTAGATAGCTGGTAAAGCAAGATTCTGTGTGCAATTATTTAGCAACAAGAGACAACAGAAATAATGAGAGAAGAAAGAATATTGGGCATTGGGGATGAAGAACAGAAAGACAAGTTGTAGCTACCAAGCAATTAGAAATGTGAGCCTTGAGCTTTAGGTTCTCAGGAAAATGATATGTACTGCTCCCTTTAAATTATTAGGAATTTGCTCTGTGCAGAAAGTAGCTGACATTTTGTGAGACTGAATGTGAGAGGAAAGATTGGCGTTTGTTGTTTCCTTCTTTGTTCATCCTTTTATCTAAAATAAAAGAGCGGGCAGATGGAAAGCAGACCATCTTCCTTAGTGGGCAGAAGAAAAATGGCTACTGCAGTGGCGTCATTAGGGGGAGTGGGGGGCGGGGCCCCCCGGGCGGCAGGGGCGACACGAGCCGGGGGGTGCATGAGTTGCCTGACTCCATCAGGCGGCCCCCCTCACAGTGGCTACTGTGAATAAATTCCTAGAGAATGAGACCACTGAGACAGTTTTGCTCTTAATTCAGTGGTGAAATAGTTAAACTATAATCTAAAATAAAAGAGCGGGCAGATGGAAAGCAGACCATCTTCCTTAGTGAGCAGAAGAAAAATGGCTACTGCAGTGGCGTCATTAGGGGGAGTGGGGGGCGGGGGCCCCCGGGCGGCAGGGAAACAAAATTTCCCTTTGTTATCTGCATGTAGAAATAGTGGCAGACTACAAGCAAGTTTTTAAAAATAGGACAGAATTACTAAGGCAGTAATATTTGCAACACAAATTTCAGTGCTGCCAAACAGCCCTATTTTTCCCTGGCAGCCCTGTTGAGAGTTTGGACAAGCAGGATCAGGTCTGGGCCAAAGACTAGGTGACACTACAAGGAGGAAACTGAAGTCTTCTCGCCTCTGATGCAAACAGCCTTGTTTACCCTTTGCCCAGATCCTGAAGAATTTGTGGTGCTTGATTGCTTTGCCCCAAAGACCGAGTGGGGTCCTTATGACCCAACTTAAGGCATGTGTCAGAGAAATGCCTTAACTCAATCAAGGTGCTTCTTCTGAAGAGGTACAGCTCTTTTGTTTTCTGACCAAGACTCCAGTCAAGTTTTAAAAAGTTTAATAGGAGTCATGGGGAGGAGTCAGTCTGATTGGGGATGGAGAAGGTTAACCCTTCCCTCCTATTTCCTGATCTGAAATGCACGCACGCACACACACACTCCATCCCTCTATTTGGCCCAGAGGGATAACCAGTGGTGTCTCCGGGGCGTGCGTGCGCGGTACTGTAAGTTGCGCAAGGTCTATTCAGCTTTACATGGTGGCCCCGCCCACTCACCATTGGAGCCATTCCGCCTTCGCTGCTCAGAATGACTCTGACCATAAGTGGGCACGGCCACCATGTAACACTAAGTAGACCTGTGCACAACTTACAGTACCCCCCCCTCTAGGGACACCATTGGGGATAACTGATCCAGAATCTCTTTCAGTCACAGAACAACACCCTATCACCCATGAAAATTATATTTGCACCCCACATAGTCTGGTTCTGTTAAATTTAAGAATAAGAAAAAGAAGTTGCATAAATGGTCCAAGCAGGTTTTTAAAAAGTGAAGTGCAAAAATCTCACACGCTCAAAAAGTCTTCCTTATTTTGATGTGGTTCTTCTCTCTACACGTGATATATTAAAGGCATCATGCATGTCAAAGTGTGTCAGAAAGCTCTTCTGAAATACATAAATACCACAAAGTGAAGAGTCCTTTGATATCTAAGTGCTATTTAATGAATTTTTCAATACAGAAGCTTATAAAATATTCCTGAATTGGCAGAGAAGAGTCACTCCTACTTCAGTTATACATTTTAAAGTTGATTTCCAACACATCCTTCCTCAAATGCATTAAAAAAATTTCCATGGTAGTTGCCAATTAATTCAAATGTACTGTTGTAAATTGCCACTCAGCCTAAACTGTACACTGTATGCAGGGCCGGCTTTAAGCCAATTAGACCAACTGCTCCCAATTGGGCTCTGCGCCTAAGGGCCCCCCACGCTAGAGTGGTTTTGTAACTATTTACTTTCTAAAGGTAATCTATACATTTTGGTAGGTGAAGACTGCAAAAAGGATGAAACTGGGACAGGGAGATTATTTCAGATTAATTAAACACAGCATAAGGATGTAATACTGTTTATGCACCCTAGCTTGTACAGTCACAGAAGAAGCCCATTCACTTTATGTCATATTAAATAATCTGGAGTAACTAATCTACTTCCATTTAACTAAAACCACCGATTTGCTCACTTTCATATAATCAAGAAAATTCAATACACCAAAATCTTATGTGCAACCCCCCCCCCCCAAATGCAATGATAATGCTCTCTCTTGAAAACCATTTCCCTCTGGCCCAAAGTACACCAAATTGAATAAGATTCACAGGCTTTTAGGATGAGGAAGACTTACTTAAGACTTCACAAGATTGTTGTAAGGATAAAGGATTGGGATGATCTCATTAATACAATCCAAATGTCCATGAGCAATTTTGCTACATTAAGCAATTTAGGTATTGACTACAGACTAGAGAACAGATACCACTGTAAGAAATTTAAAATAATCTCGCAAGTGTACATGCTTGCTCATGTACATAGGCCCTTACATATATCATGGTCTGGTTCACAGATGCATGTTCATTGCTTAATAACTGCAACATCGACCAATGGCTTGCATGAAGCCTTTCGGTAGAAAGAAACAGACAGCTCATGCTGCTTATTCATGGAGACAACCACAAAGGTATTCAGAATGGCTGAAACAGGGTGCATCTTGAGATACCAGGGCATAGTCACTGCATAGTATTTCAGACACTGAAGGCTGCCAGGTGGCTTTCAATTTCCTCTTCTAGGACGTGTGCACCCTCTTCTGGTGAAGTGTACAGTGTTGCAACTAGTCAGAATTAAAATGTTCACAAACTACTCATCACTTTGATCTTGCTCCTTTCAAAACTACTAGATAAACTCAATGTCAGATTGAAGCCTAAGTCAAACAGATGCATTGTTTTTCATAAAGTATTGAATTCATCTCTGAAAAAGTCTTACTCAATGAATAACTCTACCAGGAGGAGAAATGCATCTTTGCAATCATCGGTGAAGTGGAGGTCAAGTTTTTGGGAGGATGGGCAAGTGTGCTATAAGTCAAGTGACCAATATTTGATAATGATTTTCAGTAGTGCATGCTATAGTCCAGCGGTTCTCAAACTTGAGAACCGCTGCTGTCCCCTGCTCCCTTAAGGAGTGGGGACAGCATGGCGGCGGAGGCGGTGATCTGGGGGGATCGCTGCCACCGCCAAAGTGCCCGAAACTGCCCCGCTGTACTTACCGGGGCTTGGGGGGCTTCAGGGAGGCCTGCGTGACGTTCCTCAGGCCTCCCCAATCTTCGGATCACTGTTTTGCGGCAATCTTCAGGTACATCCGGTTTTCACGAAAACCAGAAGTGCCCGAAGATCGCCACAAAGTGGCAATCCGAAGATCGGGGAAGCCTGCAAGTCATTGCGAACGTGCCTTACAGCACGTTTGTGACAGCTTACGGCGACGGAACGCTTGTTCCGTCGCCTTTTCTGTGCACAGGACTGCGCTGTCAATATCAGTCACCTAAAAGGTCCAGAAGTCAATCTTAACTCACTTCAGAACAAGTTCTGAGATGGAGACCAGCACATAATTAGAATATAATATTCCACATATAATTTCAAATTATATTGCTAATATAGCAATTAGCAGCAGCATTGCTAATTTGCCTAAATGTATTCTGAGCAAAGTGTGAGATAGTTCTTAGTACATCAACTGTGTGGTGTTTTTAGGCACAAGTTACTGTGCTTATGTCGGCATAAGCTACTCTGTAATGCAATTGCCTGGGGATTATTTTTAATTATTGGCCATCTTAAGGAAAATAGCAATTAATGTAAAGTACAAGCATAGTTTTTTTGACTGGTCAGCAGTCCAGATATCTATTTTTAATGTTCTGACTAGACAAAAACCTTTGCACAGATATGTTGTCGCTAGCACCAAATATCCTGTAAATAATTGAAATGCAGGAATGTTCACCATCTAATTAATAGGATTCATGTCTATTTGGAGAAAAAAAATCATTCCTATTGCTTTACTCAGAGATAGGATAAGTGTATACAATCTGATGACGTTGACCATACCTTGTTGCGTTGGGATCCCAAACAACAATATCAGCATCAGAACCCACATCTATTCTCCCCTTCCTTGGATATAGGTTAAAGATTTTAGCTGTATTTGTACTGGTAACAGCCACAAATCTATTTTCATCCATTTTGCCACTGTGCTGCAAAACAGTAACCAAACATACACATTAATAAGTAAGGAAATATTGCAACAAAACCTACTTCCTATTGGCAGAGAACGTCTCTGCAAAGATATTTAGCATGGAACATTCTGAGCAATGGGCTGGATTCAGAGAAGAACTAACAGAAGGTGCCTCTTGCCAATTTTTCCCAATTTGGGCTGACTCCTTCCCCATTGGAACATTTCAAAGGGTTTCCTGATGACCCTTAAGAACAACTTTTTGGGGTGCACAGGGAACTAGTGGTGGGAAAGTCCTCTTGGCTAAGATTAGCATGTATTGATAACTGCCCTGTTTCTTTGCTTATTTTTAATGCTATTTTTCCTTATTTTGGACACTTCTCATCTCTCAGAGGCTTCTGTGATATCTCTGGATCCTAAAAGCTACTGGGATATTACCAGGCAGTAGCCTTCGTCCTTTGTCTGAAATGCCATTCCCAGAAAGCCATGTGGCTGGATGTATATTGCTCCTTCTCTGTGTCTGCACTTTCCACAGAGAAATAGCTCCTAGCCAAGCCTCCTACTAAGCCAAACCAACCTGTCTAGGTAAAGGGGTGGAATGGGGTAGCCAGATGGTTCCCACTAATCCAATTGGATAAAACAATGACATCATCAAACCTTGGTTTCTGAAGATTAAGCACAAAGAGACTTGGGGTATTTTTCCAGATGTGCCATAAGAACTAGCTGCTGGTTCACAGAAGGCACCCCACAAACAAACACCTCTACTCATACCTTCTCATACCTCTGGAGACATCTAGCTCATGTTTTGTAAGCTAGGAAGAGTGAAAAGGGTATTTGAGACTGTATGTACCTATTCATATGGAAATGACCAACTTCTCTCTGCTACTAGCTGTTCCCTATTATGTTCAACTCACCACTCCTTTTTCCCATATAACTGACATCCTGTCTTCCACACCATTCACTCCATTCGGGATCTTTGTGAAGTCATCCTTTCCCAAAGCCTTCTGGCAGATGTCAAAGGTGCAATTATCTGTTCCTGTTACGGTTAGGTCACCACTAAAAGAAAACATTTCTTAGTAAGGTGGGTTCTTTCATCTACTCCACACCACTTCCCACCCCATCCCACACCATGTCCCTTCCTAGCATAATTCCATCTACTTACAGCGCAATCCTGTCTAATGCTAGACCGGCGGAGCAACTGCTCCACCAGTCTAAGGTGTCGCAAACATGCCGGAAAGCACTTTGCGCCACCCAAAGAGTAAGCAGTGCTGGTGGAGAGGCTTGCGCTGCTCTTCCAGCATCATGGGACAAATGGATGCCATGGTGCAGGTGAGTCTCCGTGGCGCAGCGCAGGGGTGGGGGGAGGACGGAATGGGGAAGGGAAGGGAGCAGTAGTGGCCTCCTCCGCCATATCCTATCCCCCTTTCCCGGACTGCCTAGCGTTACAAGGCCGGCTCAAATGTAAATGCAAAATAGCTGGCGCACCTCCAAATAGACCCATTGGGGTGGCTGGGGCTCTACTCGAGGTAAAAAAAATGAACGTCCCTTTACCCCAAGGAGGCCTCCGGCTCCACCAACGCAGGCCCTATCCTGCACAGGATGCAGCGGGCGCCTTATTTGTGTGCTGACGAGTCCTGCTAGACAGGATCGGGCTGTAAGTTCCACATTCATTTTGCTTCAGTTTTTTTTTTCTTTGGACAGCGTTAAAGAAGACATTTAAAGACCAGGAATAAGACACTGAATGAAGGTCAGCAACAGCACAATCCTACGCATGTCTACTCAGAAGTCAGTCCCATTGTGCTTAATATGAAAGTGTGCATAGGATTGCAGCCTAGGGGGACTAAGAATACATGGCACTACAAAGAAATAAAGTAATTTTCCAAGGAGCACCTGATGTTATTCAGATTCAGAACCTTTATTGGCATAATTAAAACATACATAACATACAACATAGACATATAACAAGTAAGGGTGAAGAGTCCTAACCTAGCATACACTACCCATATGACTTGCACTGCGCCTCTTTACGATTAGCTTTAAGTAGGTTGCACTGATGTTATTCCATGTTTCCTTTGGATGTGATGATAGCTGCTCTTTAATACCAGGACCACACAATGACTTTTATTCCAAGAAGATAATACTAAAGTGCACAAGTATTTGAATAATTAAAACCTCTGACAGCAATTTCCTGCTCTCAGGAAAATACTGCATAACATGTACCAGTTTCTACAAGACTAAACTGGTACCTAAACAGCTCAGTGCTCTAATCTGGGGATCAATGCAGCATGATGGCAATTAGCTGGGGGTTGACTGACAACGTTCGTCTTACATTAGATGAGTACAGACATTCCATGGTTGCTACTTGTAAACTCACCTTCGGATTCAAGCCGTCACATCTATACAGCATTCATCCACATCATGACTTTTTCCATGTTCCCATATCCGACTGGAAACAAGGGGGGAGTAGGGATGTGGCAAAGTTGTTGTCACTGGGTGGGCTTATTCTACAGACAACTGGTTTCCAATGCAGTTATATGTGCAGCCTGGCTGAGTTTAGAAGCAGCCGTCACATATTAAAAACCATTATCTGGAGCCACCCCCAAAATCTGAAGCAAACTGCACTGACTGGCCACTGTCCTGCTGCATCCTTGTTGAATGTATGCAGCATGAAACAAAATGAGCTGCACTGTGCCCTGGGCCCAAACCATGAGGGCTGATTTCATCTGTAAATGTGCCTTTTCAGTAAGCAATCCTAATGCTACTCACAAGACAAACAGGAAGGCTTTCCATGGGCGTATGGGCTTACTTTGCAAGGAGGTTCATGAGGAAATCTGGAGTTGAAGGATCTGGCCTCAGGGGAGGACCCATGACGTGCGCTGCCGCATGGGGCCATTCCTTATGCCAGTAGTGAGTGCCATCTGTACCCAGGCTGGCAGCAATAGGTTCCCCATATACAACTTTACCTAAAGGGAAAAAAAAATCCAAAACAGATACAATATACTTATATCTCCTCACAATGATTTTCATTCCAATCAGTTACTAAATTCAGCTGCCAATCATCGTGTCAGGTTATCAAATATAAAAAAAGCAAATGACATCATTTGCATATGTATTTACACATATGTATGTGTAAGCCAGCCCATATGGACCCAGAGATTCTGAAAACAAGGAGCTCCTGACAACCAATCCTCTGATTACATGGAGACAAAGTAAAATGTTATATTACATTTTCATCTCATTTTTAGGTTTGTAATTCTTGGTATGGAAACTGAGGACTTTCCCAAGTAACACTAAAAAGTGCATCTGAACCACCCTGATGCTTTTTATGTCATGTAGGAATGCTGTTAATTCAAGAGAGAATGTGCATTGTGGAAGAGAAATCAAGAGGCACACTGCAGCCAGTGTAAGCTGTACAATCATAGTAGGAGACTCACCTATGAAAACACTAGGGCCTAATAATTTATGCAAAAAAAAAAGATAATGCGAAAACACAGTGCAACTGAGGCAGTAGACAGATTTTTATAGTGCGCTGGAGAGGTAGTATGACAGAGCCATCATGGCTCATCATTCATGACATAAAACTCATGCCTTTTCAATCACTTCATCATCACTAGTCAAAGAGATCTGACAGCGTTTTGAAGCACTACCAGAAACCTACCAGAAATATTAATGAGGTTTCTATCTTTTCCACGGCTTCACTGGTTTTGCTTATCTTTCTCTGCAGTTGCTGCATGGCTAATTTCTTCTCATGATTTATAGTTTTATGACATGGCTTCTAAAGTGCTCTTGTGCAAATGGAAGGCACTTCTACTTGCACAAGCCCCCCCCCCCCCGCTTTTTGTCAATCCCTCTTCCTGCTGCATTCCCTTGCACCATATCCTACTATTATGGAGCACCTTCTGACCCCTGGGAGCAGCTTTTCAGGAGTGATGGGGACTTCAGTGGGGAGAAAGGGCAGGGAAATCTCCTTGCGCGAGCGTCCTTCTACTCCGGCAAGTCAAGATCCAACTCTGTGTATTTTAGATTATTGTTAGACATGCTGAGGATCCTATCTAGGTAGAAGATGTGGAATAAAAATGATCTTATAAATACATTTATATGAGAAGAAGATCCTATCTAGGTAGAAAATGTGGAACAAAAATGATCTTATAAATACATTTATGGGAAGAGGTAATGAAATGAGTGTGTAAGCATATCATGCGCATCTCAAGCCTTTAAGCATACCACCCTCAACTCTAAAACACACACATTGTCTATTCATCTACATTGAGAATCCTACCCAGCTGCTAAGCTAGCTAGCAAAATCTAGCAAAAGCTGCCATAAGGCAGTTGTGCTGGTCTGAGGCAGGCACAGAGGACTACGCCAGCCCCTGCAGGCCGGATCCAGATGGTGTGCGGCGCAGGTAAGCCGTGGCTCGGCCGTGTGGCGCAAGGGCAGAGGAGGGCAATTCCAGGGATGTTTCAGGGCAGGGGATGGGCAGATAGGGCCTGGGAGGGGGTGAGTAGGATTGGCGGCAGCAGCTTGTGCCATATCCTAAACCACTCCCCAGGCCCGTTTCTCCTGACACAAGCCTCCCGGAATTACGCCAGCTAAATAGTTGGCATGAATCTGAAGAGACCTGTTTGAGAGGTTTACCTAGTGTAAGGAAATAAGCGTTCCCTTCCCCCGAGGTGACCTCCAGCCTGCCTCTTGGCGCCCTGGATGCAGCGTTGGCTGCATGGGCCTCGCTGCACCACAGGGCGTAAAGTTAGGCAGGATTGGGTTGTCCATCACTGAGTCCTTGGAGATAGCTGTGAAAGGGATAAAAATATCTTTCATTAGCACCTGCTAACTGGGCTAAGAGGCATCTTTAGGTCTTCGCTTCAATAGCAGCTGTTCCTGTTCACCCCAGCATAGTACCTTTTCCATTGGCGGTGTTATATACTTTTTAGCTTGTGAGGTCTTTGGGATAGAACCATCTCTCATTTATTTTGCTATGTAACATCTTTGTAAACTTTTGTTGGAAAGAGGTACAATATATAAATACTTTTTAAATAAAAATTCCAAGATAATTTAATGTCTCCATGTCCAAATATACTTTACATATACAATTTACATTCTCGGTGGAAGCCATTGTGTGTCCAATCTCTCCATGAAGATTAGGATGGGCAGAAAAGTCAAGGCTTCAGTCAGAAAATACTATTTTGTAATGGCACTTGTGTGCCTTTAAATTTTACCCTTAGTTACATCAATAACCAGATGGCTTGGGATCCTTTGAAACAAAAATACAGAAATTTCTATGTCACGATTAATTTAAAGATCACTCCCGAGACTAGAAGGAGGACAGCAATGTTCATACTTAATCACTGAAACCCTGGGTTTCAGCCAGAGAATTCAATGGGATTAAGTGGTTTCGATGTTAATGTTCATTGAGTCTCTCTCTCTCTCTCTCTCTCTCTCTCTCTCTCTCACACACACACACACACACACAAGGAAAGATACCATGCTTTTGAACCCATGACCTCAGACCTGGTTATGTGGCAAGGTGGTCAAACAACTGGTTTACTACATGGCTAGTGGTAATGCCTACTGAGCAGTGAACACATCATGCACCAGAGCAGCTGGTAGAGTGAGGAATCAGGTCTAACATTTCAAGACACAGAACTGACTCAGACACCACATTAATCCTTCTTTTGCCATTTGGAGCTTAAACACCAAGTAGCAGGATTTATTCTTTAGTCTACTTGCCATTGCTTTCTAGGTATTTTCAAAGCCTGTGTACAGAGAGACAGAGATTATGTGCAGGCCAGGTTCCATACCCTCTGCATGATTTATGTCAGGTTATTGTAACCTGGGAATTCACAAGCATGAACAGGAAAAAAAACCATGCAGGGCAAAAAAATGCTGTGTCATAGTGATTAAACAAAAGATGAGACCATGCTTATACTAAATGGTTAACAAGGTGGTAGAAAAAAAGTGCTGTGTCATGCTGACTAGGATGCAATGTTTGAATCTGATTGGTTAGCAACTATATAAAGCACCCAGGACCAGTATCTGAGGCTTCAATTCTCTATGCAGTTGCTCTGTAACTCTGTACAACATTGCTGATGAAAGACTGCCTTGCTTATCTGCTTGTATATACTTGTGAGCTATGTAAATAGACTTTGGTGGTGGAAACTACCGTGTCTGTGTCATTCTTCGCTGTGGACAAGGACTGGGGAGGCTGCACGCCACAAAT
This sequence comes from Plestiodon gilberti rubricaudatus, assembly GCA_026170595.1. Taxonomy (NCBI): domain Eukaryota; kingdom Metazoa; phylum Chordata; class Lepidosauria; order Squamata; family Scincidae; genus Plestiodon; species Plestiodon gilberti. The sequence continues at coordinate 21,733,613 of JANXHW010000004.1, read as the reverse complement.
TTTCTGCGTACTCTGACAATTTAATGTCTGCTACTGCCCCCTGCTGTCACCTCTGGGCTATTCTTGCCCTTACTGCAGTGCCACAAGCCCCATTTTAAATATGCAATATATTGCAAATATGTAGGCTCCATTACCTTAGTAACCACTGGTATAGCGGTATTGTACATTTCAAAGTATAGATGTTCGTCATTATACAACCCCCCTCCATAGTTACACCCCATGAAGACTATAATAACAACAAATTCAACTTTAAATTTCTTCATCAGTGTTTTCTTCTCCTGCCATTTATTTCTACTTTGAAACTTATTGTATTTGATAATAGAGCGGCAAGAAAATATGTTTGGAAATAGAGTGGCAAAACGAGGGCAGAACCAGGAAGCCCAGAGAAGCGCTGCCCCACTACTGCGGATGATGGGAGACTTGGTAATGTTGCGACCTTTGCTTCTGCGGTGGTGGTTACTTGGGAAAGGAGCTTGAAAGTATAGATTTATAGTAGGATAGTTTAAGGAGAACCTTTTACAAGATGGTAGATGATGTCATTATTAGATGTGGTAGGGGAGTTTTGGATGTTCATCTATGTTTTAATGTAGTGTTTCTCAAACTGTGGGTCGGGACCCATTTGGTGGGTCACGACCTGATTTTTGATGGGTCCCAGGTAATGGAAAGATCAGATAAGTAATTGCCACAAGCCCTAAGGCTATTCAAAAATTAGATAGCTACTAATTGCCCTGCAAAGAGCTGAGCTCCGGCAGTTTGCAAGATAGCTACTAATTACCCTGCAAGCAGCTGTGCTCTTTACTTGTAAATAAATATTTATTTAACAGCGCAATCCTATCCAACTTATGCCACCGTTGTAACCAGCGGCGCAGCGAGAACGGGAGGCCCCAGAACGGAAAGGCGATTCAATTCCCCTCCAAAAGGGGAATTCAAAGGGGATTTGACGACACTCCTGTTGGGGCCACAACAGAGAAAGCTGCATTTCTTATAGAGCAGAACCTCTGTGAGTCACCTCAGTCTGAATATTAACATACTGAAGGTAAGAAGAGTCCAGCTGGATCAGACCCAAGGTCCATCTAATCCAGCAGGTGCCTCTGGGAAAGGCAGGCAAGAGCCCTCCCCTGCTGCTGTCCCCCAGGGACATACTGCACCTGTACAGGGAGGTTCCACATGGCCATAATTACTAACTCTAATGGCCATCTTTCATGTATCTGGCAACCTCCTTTTAAAGCCATCTAAACTAGTGGCACATTTAGTGGCAGTGAATTCTCTAAACTGATTTTACATTGTGTGAAGAACTATTTCATTCTGTCTGTCTTGAAGCTGCTGCTGATCAATTTTATCTGATGACACCAGGTTTTAATAGTACAAGAACGGGAAAAACTCTTTATCCACTTTATTCATTCCATGAATCATGTTATAAACCTCTATCAAGTCCCTTCTTAGTTGTCTTTTTGTAGGCTAAAAAGCCCCAAATGCACTAGCCTTTCCTTGTAGGGAAGGTGCTGGGCTTGATGCAGGTCTTAACCATTGATGCATTCAGTCATCGACAGCCCGATTCTCTCTAAAGGCTGATTCACACTAGCCTTTTCTGGCACGCATTCCCTGCTCTAGCGTCTGTACGTGCGTCTAGCAGTTCTCTGAACGTTTGCCCGCCTTCTTGAAGAAAGCGCAGCTGTGATTTGGTGAAGAGAAATGCGCTTCTCTGATTGGTGGGCTGCCTAGCACCGCGAGCATAAACGCTAGCTTAAACGCGAGTGCATCAAAAAGATAAACCGAAACCATCTCTCCTGGCTGCGTCGTAAGCTCATGCTGCGTCATGAAAAACGCACGAAAAGACCAAACGTTAAGCCAAAACGCGCACGGAAAGGGCTAGTGTGAATCAGCCTTAACTACAGAGCACATGCTCCGCTGCTCGAAGCCGTTGCAAATGTGCTGTAAAGCACATTTGTGACGACTCTAGAGTAAGGGTATGGAGGCGGGCAGCCCTTACTCTGCTGTCCTCTGGACCCAGCACCCACTGGCGGAGGCAAGACCTGCACAGGTCAGTGCAAGGACAGGGGGATGGTGGGCAGGGGTGTGGTGGGAGGGGAGCCATTGGCCGGCCCAGGCTGGGAGGAGGCATGGGTGTCGGTGGCATGCTCCGCCGATATCCTAGGCCTGTTCCTGGGCCTGGCTGGCCTTACTTCCCCACCTTGGATGTATGTCAGCTTCATAGTTGGCATACATCCGAGGAGGTCCATAGAGCCCCGGCTGACTTGCACCTGGGGAAGGGGACGGATGTCCCCTTCTCCTGAGGTGCTCCTGGACTTCCCTGGCATGACCTGGGAACTGAACAGGATGTGGCGGCCGGCCCTTTAGCCCAGCCACCGTATCCTACACAGGATTGCGCTCCTAAGCTATAAGCCTATAAATGCTTACATGGAAGTAAGTCCCGCTGCATTGAATAGGACTTACTTCTGAATTGAAATACATTAGCTTGCAGTGCTAGTCTTGTCTGTTTGTGACTAGTTACATTTATTTATGCCTTCAGTGCTTCCCAAACATGTGTGATAGCAAGTGCACCTGAAATGTATTCATATTGTTAAGAGTGGCATTATAGGTTCTGCCCTCCCCATCTTCACTATGATCTTGCTGGAAAAGCAAACCTTCTGGCTGAATAATAATTTTCTATAGTGTAATATACACATGTAACATGAAAAAAGAGGGAGGAAAACACATATTAGAGATGAGTTGTGACTGAAAGCATTTATCAGTAAAACATTCCGATACTACACGATGCAATATAATCTTCTGCTTCTTTCATTTCAGCTTTCTCTCAGAGTCTTTTGGATTGCTTTGGCAAAGTTTCTGCTTTGACCTACATGTTTTGGCTGATTTTACAGCTACATCAGTCAACAAAGAACAAAGTCCAATAAAACAGACTCCTCAGTATTGTCAACAGTGACATCTAGTGGACACCAATGTAACACTACAGAAAATTAGGCGAAGAACAAAGTGAACGGATGTATTTAAATTGCACAAAGGATATAACATCTAGATCCTGAACACAGAGCACACACTTATTGTGTTGAAATTTTTCCTGTGCCTTCAAAATAAAAATTATGCTGGTAAAAATAATAATTAGCCATAACTAATAAAAAGGGTTAAAAAGGACGAACAAAAATGAATCTTTTTTTAAAAAACGTATACTACAGACACAGAACTAATGTGGAGCAGGGGGGGGTATTGATGCAGTACATGTGGGGAAGAGTTTCCTAGCCTATGCTGGGTGCTGCCAGTTCACACTGCTGGTATTTACTTTTTGTTCAGATGTGAGCTGTAGTACCAGAGGAACAGAATTATAATTATAACAGAATAAGAATAAGCAGGTAGTTCTCACAGTGGAAGGAAGCAACTGGGTCCTGTAATGATCCATGCTGGGATCCTTGTTCACAAATGTTCTGGAATTGGAGCATTGAGGGAGTCAGGTTTGCAGATGACACAAAACTAGTCAGGGCAGTAAAAACCATAGCCAATTGTGAAAGTCTCCAAAAAGATCTCTCCAAACTGGGTGACTTAGCCACCAGATTCCATGTGAGGGGCCATTAGGAAAGAGATTGAGAATAAGACTACTTATATTATAATGCCCCAATACAAATCTATGATGCAACCACAGTGGATCTATCAACTAAAATGATGCAGATCTGCCAGCATATACCTTACCACCAGTACTATCACCCCCAGTTTAAGTGGTGCCTGAGCTCAGCTGGTGCCCTAATTCTCACCCCTCCCTTTTCTTTTCTCGCACACATACTGGGTATCCCTGTATCTGTTGATCTGCTATCCACAGATTCACTTATCCACGGATAGCGGGTGCCCCCCCCACACCCATTACCTTATTTAAGTCGATATCGCTGGCAACAAGCAGGTGCGGGTTTTGTTTAAACCAAATGCTATAAGCAGCAACCTGCTGCTTATAGCACAGCATCTGACCGAGTAAAGCCAGCAGCTTTAGTGCTAGAGAGGCTCCAACATTATAGGAACTTCCTGTTATTGTCGGAGCCTTTCTAACACTGAGGCTGCTGGCTCTATTCCATCAGACGCTGTGCTATAAGCAGCAGGCTGCTGCTTATAGCATTTGGTTTAAACAAGACCTGCACTTGCTTGGTGTCAGCGATCAACTTGGACTTACTTTATCCATATCAGCCAGTTTAAAAAACATGCACACCATTGCATGAATCTGCCCTTAATCCAAGAGGGAAATGTTTGTAGAAAACATTCGTTTGTGACCTTTGTCAAGAGCCAAGAGCCAATTTAAGCACAGAACTGCCAAGAGCTGTTCTGTGCTTAAATAAACAAAATATTTCACTGGGTATATCTGACAGGTATAAAGACTCCATTTGCTGTTTGTTATAGGTATCTTGTGCAACATGGAAATCAGAATGAAGGATTGTGTTTTAAATGTGCAGAGAGGTCTGAAAGCACCAGTATTCAATTCATTGCATCTTCAGAACAATGAGAATGAAATCCAGAGATTAACTAGATTCCATGGTATTTGCTTTCAAGATAATGTGAAATCAAACCAGTTCCAGGTCATAAAAGCATGTGGTAAAGACAACTTTCGGACAGAGCAACACTTCAGCCAGGTGTAGAAGGAAATTTCTGCATTTGTGTCTGCCCTCCTCATTGTAAATACTTAAAGCAACACCTTTACACTTAACACGTACACATTTTGTAAGATTTAAAATTTACAAACCAAAAGCAGGATCCCATAAATCAAACCAAAATGTAAGCAAACACGATTTGAGGTATACGGGTGAAGATGCCATGTAGTTTTTTCCGAGCCAATAAGAATTAAAAACAATATCCAATCACTGACAAAGGGGTCCCAGTTTAGTGGTAGCCGTTGGCAGGAATAAAATACATTTAAAATCCGAGACAAGGAAGTTGTGAAGACCGACGTTTCGTTCCTGAACTCGGAACTTTTTCTAGGTGCAATCCAGAGGATTGATGGAGATACAGGAGTCTGGAAACCTTCATTTAAAAGCTGGAAAAAAGTGCGGGAACGGAGCAGAGTTAATTACAAACGGAAATGGAGACAGGAACTGCAGACGCGCTGACCGCAGATGACCCTAGTTGCTGTTCGTTCCTTTCTTTCTTCTCCCGTTCTGTTTGGAAAGTCTTGTGAATGATAGGAAACCATATTTTATTAATAAATGACAGGATTTATTAATCTTGTCTCGGATTTTAAATGTATTTTATTCCTGCCAACGGCTACCACTAAACTGAGACCCGTTTGTCAGTGATTGGATATTGTTTTTAATTCTTATTGGCTCGGAAAAAAACTATATGGCATCTTCACCCATATACAGTGGAACCTTGGATTGCGAGCATAATTGGTTCCAGAAACGTGCTTGTAATCCAAAGCACTCTTATATCAAAGCAAACTTTCCCATAAGAAATAATGGAAACTCAGATGATTCGTTATTCTGCAAGAGATCTTTGTGTGTGTCTGCATTATCTCCTGGGCTCAGCTAATTAAGAAGCTGCCCTGCCGAGTCCTCCTTTGCTCTTGCAAACTGTAGCTCACTTTGCAACGTCTGATATGCAAAACCTGAGCCTTGTTCTGCAGAGTAAAGTCTTTGCTAGAGGCAGATGGGGGAGGGGGAAAACAGCTTGTTAATGAGGTCTGCAAGACAGAAGTTGCAAAGCAAAGTCTGAGCTGCTATTCTGCACAAACGGAGCATCTAGCAGAGGGAGAACAGAGTGTTAATGAGCAGTTAATGAGGGCAGTTTGTTGCCCAGGAGACGCTATTGTTACTCTGCAAACACACAGAGAGATATCTTGGAGAACACAATGTACTTGTATTGCATGACATTGCTCGTTTATCAAGTCAAAATTTAGAAAACAATTTTGCTTGTCTTGCAAAGCACTCGCAAACCAAGTTACTCGCAATCCAACGTTTCGCTGTACCTCAAATCGTGTTTGGTAATCGCTGGCCATGAAAGCTTCCGCTTGAAACCAAAATGTAAGATTTAAATTCTCTACAAACAGAAATAAAATTCTGTAAGGCCAACTAAAGTGCAAAATATGTTATAATAAAAAATGTAAAAAATCCAATCAACTATAAAGAATAAATTACTAAAGATAAATTACCAATCTATTAATATACAACTAAATAGAGACCACAGCTCCTTAGCTGAGTATAGAAAAATCAGTCTAACCATTTCTGTACCTGGCTGAAGAAGACAGCCAGTCTACCACTCTTATTGGATAACACTCTCTTCATCTATAGAAAACTTTGTAAAGATCTAATTAAACTTCCACATTACAAACTCTAAATACTAAATACATCACTAAATACTGGTAAAAAATAGGAGCCCCCCCCCCTTCTGCAAGCTTGGCTATTTTCCATGTTTTAGGCCAGAGTTTCTCAAAGTTCTCCCCATGAGTTGGGGAAGTTGCAAGTATTTGCGGGGGTGGATTAACATTGGCAGTGCTCCTGAGATTGTGTAAAAAGGGTCTTTTTTTACTTACTGGGGTCACGCTGGCCCTCTGGAGTGTGCAGGGGGACGACGACTAATCTGACATGCATGACAATGCCACTTGTAAAAAAGACCATGGGTTTAGTCAAGGTGAGCAATGCATCACCAGCATACAGGCATAATTTAAATTCATTGTTTCCGATATTGATTCTTATAGCAATTGCCTGGGGTTCTAAGCACATGACCAATGGCAAGGTTGTGTTAGCTTTGTTTTGAACTATGGGCAACAGCAGAGGAGTTGATATTTCTATTGCTGACAATAGGATCAGAAGATTGCCAAATATAGTTTTTATGTAGTCTAAGAATGGTCTGCTAACTTTACATCTCTGCAATACTTCAAATAAGAAGCTGTCTTCCACTCTGTCAAATGTTTTCTTTGCATCGAGAAAAGCAAAGACCACTCAAAGTTACGTTCCTAACACTCAGTAAGAAGACTGATAGCTTAGCTATTGCCTATTAACTAATGGTATTGCCAGAGAGCAGTCATCCAGAAATAAAATAGGTCTGTGCAACCTACTGCTCTTTCACACACAGTGCCTTTAATTAATAGGAAAGGAAATTTAATTAATAGGAAAGGAAATTAATACATTTTCCTGTATGAAATCGCACTAAGCATTCCTGTGTTTGTTTCTAAAGTAGAGCCATCTCAAAATGTATCACACTCCATTTTTGCTGCTCAGTTGCAGTTGACAAAACTGGGGGGGGCACTTTGGTGTTTTTTCTAAAGGGAAGTAAAATTAGGAGAGGAGGGTATGGATCACTGGTGGGTTTTTTTAAAGGCAACTACAGGCTATGAGCTGCCATATGTTCCCAGAAGACCCATCAAGGTGAAGCTATATCACACAGTATCATTCTCGGGGCATTCTGAGAGAGAAGATGGCAGCCAACCTGCAGCCAGGAGGAGGAATACTAAACAGGTGTATACTACCATAGTGAAACAGGTGATCCAGGGAAGAAGGCAAAATCCTAATTCCCCTCCAAAGAAAACATATTCGGTAAGAAACGTACCCTGTCTTCGTGCATCCGCTATCACCTGGGCTGAAGACTTGCTCATCACATGAACAACATAAAGAGGGCAGTTCACAGAGTTTGCTATGGTGATGGATCTCATTGTGGCTTCTGCTTCCACCTCTTCTGGGCGACAGAGTTGGTGTCCCTCTGGACCCGTGATTCCCAGGGCTAACATCTTCTTGGCACCCTGCAGATCATGCACAGCAACACAGATGCCATGGGTACAAGCAATAATATTAATTAGTTCTCAGCCACTCTGGTCCAGCTGAGGAATCTGAAAGTCTAGTTTGCAGAGCTTGCGATACAACTTGCTGTGAAATATGGAACAAATGTTGGGAAAAAAATTACCTCTGCAATCAGATCCCCATTCTCTGCATGGACTTGAGCAATTGCACCAATTTGCTTGCACTGAGAAAATGCTGAGTGAAGTTCTAGATCACCAACCATATAGAGACCTTTATATGCCATAAACATCTTAAACGAATTGACACCTTTCTCCTGGGCAAGAATCTTCATTTCTTCTTTGACCTAAAGAGCAACAAAACTTTTAATGTTAAGCACACTCAAAACATTACTTTATTTTGTGCATTGTGCTAAAAATTAAAATAAAGTAACATACCAAATCAGTGCCGTAGGAATCCCTGGGGCGGTCTGCCCCCGGGCGACAGGCAGGGAGGGACAAATTTGGGCACGTTTCGGTGGCAAAATTTCACTTTTGTTGTGTTTGTGCGGAGAGAAAGGTGAGTGGGGGGTGGGCGGGAGGGTCCTTGCTTTCTCGCTGCCGCTGCCTGGGCCTCCGGCACACAAACACAGATTTTGCTGCATTTGTGTGCTGGAGATCTGGGCGGCAGCAGGAAAAAACAACATTTTTTTTAAAAAAAATCCGCCGTGGTGATGTCACTTCCGGGGGTGATGTCATGCCTGGGGGATTTTTTTAATGCCTCCTCCCCCAGGTGCCACAGTGGCTCAGTACACCACTGTACCAAATGGTGATATGTGAATAAAACAGTTAACTACAATAATCCTATATCACGATTGCTAAAATCAGCTCTGATCTGTAACTCTGTCGAATAAAAATCTTCCATTTAAGGTTAACAATATTGCCCTCATTTATAATTGCATATTGGGGGAAACTGACAGGTGGTATCATCTGAACTCGTCCACATTTCTTTAAACGTTTTTTCATTAGCCCTGTTTTAGCTACTAATGCATTTTAATATCTTTAGTTAGAGAGCAATTAGAAAAAAGGAAATTACTGTAAGTGTCTTGATAACCCTCTGTAATATTTTCAAACTGTGTTTCAGGGAACCCTGGAATGTTTCAAATTATTACCAGGAGTTCCTAAATGAGGAGATCAGTAAAAGAAGGTAATCTACCCAGAAAGGGAAAGATCACTTCTCAACCATTTCCCATCCTTCTGTAACATATACCCATACTTGAATGTTGGATGCACAGATCATGCTCATAGGGGGCAATAGTGAAACCGAATGAACCTGGTCCCATAAACAGGAACTGAGTGTGTTCCTTTGAACCTGTCCCAGAATTATTATCTAGAATATTTACAAAGCACTCCCCCCCCCAAAAAAAAAGTTCTCAAAGTGGTTTACTTAACAAAAGATTGTTCTTTCTTCCCTGACCCAAAGGGGCTCAAAGAAGCACAAATGAGACACCAGCAACTGTCACTAGGAGAGACAGGATGCTGGGATTTTACAAATCCCAATTGGCCCAGTCCTATCCAAACTTCCAGTGCTGATGAAACCACAATAGCCCTGTGGTAAGAAAACAAACATTCCCTTACCTTGAGGAGGCCTCCGTGACTGCCTCCCCACCACAGGATGCAGTGCATTCCCCATTGGCATGGCTGCATCAGCACTGGAAAGTTGAATAGGACTGGGTGGGTCCTCAGTCTATTGATCACATTTTTCACAAATTTGCATAAGGGTGAAAACAATAGCTCTGAAGCATGAAACATGCAAATAGTCTACAGTATTTGCATAACTTTGTGCAGCTTATGGATAGTGAGTATCTTTTATAAAGGATATTTATGTATCACTTTACAACCAAAACATTCATGAAGCGGTTTTCTTAAATAAATAAATGGTTCCCTGTCCCCAAAGGGCTGAAAATAGTAAAAAAAGAAAAGAAAAAAGGATGCAGCGCAGAAGAAATAGCCAATAGAAAAGACACTATCTTAGGAAGTGCTTCTTTGCCCAGTAAGTAGGGGCAATGCCAGCATTTTCCACCATTAAACTTACATAGAGACCATCAAAGCTGCTGGCTGAGATCTGAGACCATGGACATAAAAGTAGCCTGTGGTAGCACCAATTTCAAGCTTAAAATATTTAAAGGCATTAATCTTCATTGTGGGAATGATGGAAGGACAGTTTTAAGCTACACACCCAGAATTCTCATAAGCTGCACAGCTACCTAGAGTAGACTGTACCGTTTCCGGTGGGTATTTTATCTCTGTTGATGGCGAGAATGAAAACTGTAACATGAGGGTGAATTAGTAGCGTCCTGAGCGTTAGGATGGGAGGCAAGTGCTGATGGCTCTTCAGGACCAGCAGCCTCTGTGCTAAGACTGGTAGGTTTCAGCAGCCATACCAACACGCGGCTAATAAGAGAGGGTTGCAATCTCCTGGAGGTGGGACACAAGAACAGGATCCAAAAAGGGACAATAAGCACAGTCTTCATCCGGGTCTCCGTGCAACTCACAGGTGCAGCTGCATAAAGTAAAGGTAAAGGCATCACCTGCTTGAAAGCCAGTTGTGTCCGACTCTAGGCTGCGGTGCTCATCTCTGTTTCTAAGGCCGAAGAGCCAGCGCTGTCCGAAGACGCTTCTGTGGTCATGTGGCTGGCATGACTAATGGAACGCTGTTACCTTCCCACCGTAGAGGTACCTATTCATCCAGTAACAAACTGTGCAGCCAAAACTTGCCAAAGTAACTGTGTTGCTCCTATCCAGGAACATCACAATCTCATTGTCTGAGCCACTTGTGACATCCATCCACATTAGCCATCACTGAAGGAATAAAACATGCTAACTGGTGTGCTATTTTCTTTACCTTGTCACTCCACCATGTGACCGCCACATGCAATGCGTAATCACAGCAGACTTTGGGATCTGCCCAGCTTCTCCATCTCTCATAGGCTTCAATGAGGGAACAGCCTTTCTGAGGTATTGCGAAGTCAATGATCATTGTGGTACCTCCTGCTAGGGCAGCCTAAAACAAAACATTGTGAACAATTGGTGGTGGGGACAGAAAGTACTGTAAGGATCTTTGATTTCCCTATGACCTGTTTAGGCTCTTGATATATAGCAATGTCAAATAAAACATGCCAGTTTTCTTATCTTTACCCCCATCCTTGTATTTATCTTAAACTACAGTTCTCATCATGCTCTGTCTCATAATATTTTACTAGAGATTGTTATTCTTGATTATATTTTGAGCAATTGTGCCCAACCCCAACTGTTCCCACAACAAGAAATAAAACTGCATAACCACCACCTTGAATAGTACTGTAGGGGAACCATTTTCTCAGTTTTGCTCTAGTTACTTAGAGCTATCTCTAAACACTTAAGGCTGATTCACACTAGCCCTTCCGTGCACGTTTGCTCTACTCTAGCGTCTGTACGTGCGTCTAGCAGTTCTCTGAACGTTTGCCCGCCTTCTTGAAGAAAGCGCAGCTGTGATTTGGTGAAGAGAAATGCGCTTCTCTGATTGGTGAGCTGCCTAGCACCGGGAGTATAAACGCTAGCTTAAACGCGAGCGCAGCAAAAAGATAAACCGAAACCATCTCTCCTGGCTGCGTCGTAAGCTCATGCTGCGTCAGACGCAAGCATGAAAAACGCACGAAAAGAAGCCAAAACGCGCACGGAAAGGGCTGGTGTGAATCAGCCTTTAGAGCCAATGATTACTGAAAGCACTTCAACTGATTAACTAGTATTTTCACCAAGCCGTGTAGCTGTCCAGCCGGATTAAAGGCACAGGATTTCACAGCTTTCCACCTTTTCACAGAGTAGAATAGGGAGACTTTTTTTGTCTACTTTAAACATCCCTAGTTTCACACCAAGGATCACTGCCCAAGGCCTCCTCGATCCCCACATTTTTATAAACTGTTCTGCTTGATGATCATTTACTCTGCAATAGGCAATCCTCTACTGGCTTCTGGAGCAGGAAATTTATCTGGACAGGGGGGATTAAAGAAAAAAGCAGTACAGGTGGGCCCCCATATCCACTGATTCGCTATCCACGGTTTCAGTTATCCACGGATCGTGGGGACCCCCCCAGGCTTTTACTTTTTTCCCAGTAAGCTTTGTTTCTTCCTTAAAGAAACAGGAGAAGCAGCCTCCGGCTGCCTATTACAGGCAAGTAGAACAAGACTAAGTACTAGAGAGGCTCTGCAAGGTTAACAGAAACCTTGCAGAGCCTCTCTAGGACTTAGTCTCGTTCTACTTGCCTGCAATGGAGGCTGCTTCTCTGTTTGTTTTAAGGAAGAAACAAAGCTTGCTGAAAGAAAAATAAGAGCTGGGGGGGGGCAAGCATGCCTGCCTGCAGGGGAGGCAGGGTGGGGGGGGCCTCAGGAAACCATGGAGGGGGTGTTCGCTCTTATCCACGGTTTCAAGTATCCACGGAAGGGCCTGGAACATATCCCCAGCGGATATGGTGGCCCACCTGTACAGTACACTGGTATTTTGTGTCCATGTTCATGCATTTACATGCGTGTGTACTAGAGTTGAGATGTATCCTCCTCTGAGACTTAATCCCTAGTGACTATGTGGTGGGGTCCAAAACCTGAACAATTGTAGTGTGCGTGTTTGCACATCAACACCCTCAATATCTTCAAAAGGCAAAACAGAGACAGGCAGGTACCAAGAGTAGTAAACAGGGAAAGCTGGAAGAGTGGTGTTTTTCTGTTGGAAGTTTTGCACAAGGGCTAAAAATATGAATCTGAAGGTAGAAGCAGATTTTGTAATGGTAAGTGCTAGATATAGAGGTTGGAGAGAAGCAAACCAGAGTGTGCCCCCCAATCCCTTTTGGAATTCTTCTGGGGCCTGTATAGATTCTGCTTTGCAACTCAAACTGTCTGCTGTCAAACTGTCCATACTATTGCTTTCCAGTGCGCGTACTTGTTAAAACAACAGTTTTACAGCATAGACATGGTTTTAGTAGCATACAGGTAGGGGTGCGTGCGTGTGTGCCTACCCACAGAGAGAGAGAGAGAGAGAGAGGTTCTGTGGTGCACCAAAGATTTTGAGTGGGCGAATTTGCAGCATTTATGCATTACTGATCCTCACCAACCAGATGGCCTACAGAATGGGATGAAAGGAGCCAGAAGCACCTTAGGCACACAATTAAAGCTGAGCCGTTTTCCCAGTGCCTGCTGAGCTGGAAAAATAAATCTGTGTATCAGCAGAACAATAATGGAGGTATAGAAGTGATGACTTTGAAATATGGCACCTGCAATACAGAAGAGCTTTGCTTTGGAAACCCAAAGCCCTTTGAGATGCTGAGGAATCCATTTGAGACTACTTGGGAAGACATTTCACCAAGGGCAGGGCAATAGTATCCTAAACTAGAAAACAGAGACAATCAAACCTGCAGGTGATCCCAACATTATGGAAGGGCAATCAAGACTAGATAACATGAGAAGGAGTACCAGAAAGCATGGTAAACAACTGAGAAACAAAAAGACAGTGACAAAGTGGGTGAGATGCAGTGGCAAAAAAGCTCAGGGTTAATGAATGCAGAGTAATGCACACAAATGAAATGCACTGTTGGTTCCTTAATGGCCTGTATCCCGGAGGGAAAAGCCAGTGACGTGCTCAGGAGTCAATGAATTCTTCTGATGCAACTAAAACAGATTGTGCAAAGAGCAAGGTGGAAACCAAGAACAGTGAAAACATTCTCTCTCATATGGGTTTTAAAGTGACTGATAAAAGAGGGTCACAGTCCAGGTGTGACATATATAGCCTCCACCATCAGTGAGAAAGGAGGTGAGCAAACCACGTTAAACCTCCTTAGACTCCTTCTTGCTTCTCCCCTCCTCTTGCGGCCTCAAGCTCTACCACCAAGGGGATTTGGGGGGGGGGTTGTCTACACCAACTGCACTTTACTGTTATCTATTCAGAGGGTAAATTGTGGTGCTGGAGAAGACTCCTGAGAGTCCCTTGGACTGCTAGGAGATCAAATCAGTCAATCCTAAATGAAATCAACCCTGACTGTTCCCTGGAAGGACAGGTACTGAGGCTGAAGCTCAAATATTTTGGCCACCTAATGCTAAGAGAGGTCTCTCTGGAGAAGACTCTGATGCTGGGAAAGATTGAAGGCAAAAGGAGAAGGGGAAGGCAAAGGATGAGATGGTTAGACAGCGTCACCGATGCAACGAACATGAAAATGAGCGAACTCAGGAAGATAGTGGAGGACAGGAAGGCCTGGCGGGATATGGTTCATGGGATCACGAAGGGTCGGAAACGACTTAACGACTGAACAACAACATTTAGAGGGCAAAAGGTGCCAGGTTGTGGAGCACAGCCCTGTGCTGGGGGCCCCCATGGTACTCCAAACTACAATCCTCCAATGGCGCATGAACACACTCCCCAGGGCCCATGAAAAGGGGGGGGGTAAAGGGAGTAAATTGTACCTGGGCCCAGGGTCAAAAAGGGGCCCAGGAGCCAAAGGAGGGGGCCAAAACATTTCCTGGGATCTCAGCTAGCCTCCTGGAGAGTGAAAGATGGTGGCCTGGCCAGGTCTACTGGGTGGTTAGACCTGGGTGCTGTATCGGAAAGCCTGATAGCCTGGGCTCCGAAGACTTTTCTAGCTATTGCTGCCCTCCCCCACCCTGTTTTGACCCCTCCCAGAAGGGGCACAAAAGAAACTCTGTACCCCCTGATACAGTTGCTCTCAGAGCCCCTGCCCCTCCCCAATGGTCAAGAAAGGTAAAAAGGAGTGCAGCGGATGTGCTCCTTCCCTTTGTTCTGCTGAGGGAAGGGAGTACCCACCTGAGGCAACAACAGGGCTACCCACTCAGCCAAGCAAGTCACACTGTTGTGATCTCCTTGCCCTGCCCTTTGTATCTGCAGATGTGCTTTCTAGAGGCTCCAGTGTCATCTGAGGAAGGACATTTGCAGATGAAGAGGGCAGAAGATGGCAGTAATGAATCAACATGCTCAGGCGCATCATTCTGCCCCTGCCTAAAGGTAGGCAGGTGGTGGGCCCTCAGAAGCAAGTGGGCTCTTGATCTGGCTAACCTCTGATGCAGCCCATGACCATGGCATGCTAAAAGCTGAGAATCTATATATGTTCTGTATATAGAATCCAAGAATTGCGATATATTTCCTGAAATGATTTTCTTCTACCTGATCTTTGGTAAATCCCCAAGTGGCAATAGTCATATTATGAAACCTCAACAAGCATCTATAAGCACACCTAGACCAAAACACTTGGCAGGATGGTGTAGTGGTTTGGGAGTCGTACTTAGACCTGGAAGATCTAAGGTGCAAACATGCAGCCCTTCTTGGGGGACCAGGTATATAAGTGCTTTTATGCAAATGCCCAAAGTCTACGGGCAAAGATGGGAGAACTGGAATGTTTGGTGGCTAGGGAAAACATTGACATAGTAGGTATAACAGAAACCTGGTGGAATGCGGAGAACCAGTGGGATACTGCAATTCCAGAATATAAACTCTATAGGAGGGACAGAGAGGGGCGTGTTGGAGGTGGGGTGGCCATCTATGTCAAAGAGGGGGTAGAATCCACCAGAGTAGAGCTGGAGGGGGGCTCTGACTCCTCCGTAGAATCACTGTGGGTTAGATTACCAGGCTCAAAGAGTGATGTAATAGTAGGGGCATGCTACCGTCCTCCAGATCAAAAACCTGAAGGGGATCTTGAAATGAGGAAGCAAATCAGGGAGGTGTCAATGAGAGACAAGGTTGTAGTCATGGGGGACTTCAATTATCCTCACATCGACTGGGTCAATTCATGCTCAGGTCATGAAAGAGAGACTGGATTTCTGGATATGTTAAATGACTGTGCCTTAGAGCAGCTTGTCACGGAACCGACCAGAGGACAGGTGACTCTGGACTTGATATTGTGTGGCACTCAAGATCTGGTCAGGGAGGTAAATGTAACCGAACCGTTGGGGAACAGTGACCATGCTGCGATCTGTTTCGCCATGCATGTCGGAGGAAGAGTGCCAAGCAAATCTGACACGAAAACCCTTGACTTCCGAAGGGCTGACTTCCCCAAAATGAGGAGACTAGTTAAAAAAAAGCTGAAAGGGAAGGTAAAAAGAGTCCAATCGCTCCAGAGTGCATGGAGGCTGTTTAAAACAACAGTCATAGAGGCCCAGCGGGAGTGTATCCCACAAAGGAGGAAGGGCTCGACCAAGTCCAGGAGGGTGCCGGCATGGCTAACAAGCACAGTTAAGGAGGCTGTAAAAGGCAAGGAAGCTTCCTTCCGTAAATGGAAGTCTTGCCCTAGTGAGGAAAATAAACAGGAGCACAAACTGTGGCAAAAGAAATGTAAAAAGATGATACGGGAGGCCAAGCAAGACTTTGAGGAACGTATGGCAGGCAACATAAAAGGGAATAATAAAAGCTTCTTCAAATATGTTAGAAGCAGGAAACCTGCCAGGGAAACGGTTGGTCCGCTGGATGGTGAGGGAGAGAAAGGGGTGATAAAAGGGGACTTGGAGACTGCAGAGAAATTAAATGAGTTCTTTGCATCTGTCTTCACGGCAGAAGACCTCGGGCAAATACCGCTGCCGGAACGGTCTCCCCTGAATAAAGAATTAAGTCAAACAGAGGTTAAAAGAGAAGACGTCTCAGACTTAATTGACAAAATAAAGATCAATAAATCACCAGGCCCGGATGGCATCCACCCAAGAGTTCTGAAGGAACTCAAGAATGAAGTTGCTGACCTCTTCACCAAAATATGCAACTTGTCCCTTAAAACGGCCACTGTGCCAGAGGATTGGAGGATAGCTAATGTCACGCCAATCTTTAAAAAAGGAAGGAGGGGGGACCCGGGAAACTACAGGCCGGTCAGCCTAACATCTGTTCCAGGGAAGATGGTGGAAAGTCTCATTAAGGATAAAATCTTAAAATACATAGAAGAACAAGCTCTGCTGAGGGAGAGTCAGCATGGCTTCTGCAAGGGGAAGTCTTGCCTCACAAACCTGTTAGAATTTTTTGAAAAGGTCAACAGGCATGTGGATGCGAGCGAACCCGTGGATATTATATATCTGGATTTTCAGAAGGCGTTTGACACGGTCCCTCATGAAAGGCTCCTGAGAAAACTCCACAGTCAGGGAATAAGAGGGCAGGTCCTCTTGTGGATTAGGAACTGGTTGAAGACCAGGAAACAGCGAGTGGGAGTCAATGGGAAATTTTCACAATGGCGAGAGGTGAAAAGCGGTGTGCCCCAAGGATCGGTCTTGGGACCGGTGCTTTTCAACTTATTCATAAATGACCTGGAGTCGTGGATAGGCAGTGAGGTGGCCAAGTTTGCAGATGACACTAAACTTTTCCGGGTGGTGAAGACCAGCAGGGATTGTGAAGAACTCCAGAAGGATCTCTCCAAACTGGGAGAATGGGCAGCAAAATGGCAGATGCGCTTCAATGTAAGTAAGTGCAAAGTGATGCACATTGGGGCAAGAAACCAAAATTTCACATATACGCTAATGGGTTCTGAGTTGTCTGTGACAGATCAAGAGAGAGATCTTGGGGTGCTGGTGGCCAGGTCGATGAAAGTGTCGACCCAGTGTGCGGCGGCTGTGAAGAATTCCATGCTCGGGATCATTAAAAAAGGGATTGAGAATAAAACGGCCAATATCATTCTGCCTTTGTACAAATCGATGATAAGGCCACATCTGGAGTATTGTGTCCAGTTCTGGTCACCACACCTCAAAAAGGATATAGTTGAATTGGAAAAGGTGCAGAAAAGAGCGACCAGAATGATTCGTGGGCTGGAGCACCTCCCTTATGAGGAAAGGCTACAGCGTCTGGGGCTTTTCAGCCTAGAAAAAAGGCACCTGAGGGGGGACATGATTGAGACTTATAAAATTATGCATGGGATGGAGAGAGTGGATAGAAGGAAATTCTTCTCCCTCTCGCACAACACCAGAACCAGGGGACATGTACTAAAATTGAGTGGAGGGAGAGTTAGAACAGTCAAAAGAAAATATTTCTTTACCCAGCGTGTAATTCATCTGTGGAACTCCTTGCCACAGGATGTGGTGATGGCATCTGGCCTAGATGCCTTTAAAAGGGGTTTGGACAGATTCATGGAGGAAAAGACCATCACAGGTTACAAGCCATAAGCAACCTCCTGGTTTTTAGAAGTGGGTTTTCTCTGTGCCAGGTGCAAGGGAGTGTCAACGGGAAACAGGTTATCTTGTTGTCTTGTGCTCCCTGAGGCATCTGGTGGGGCCACTGTGTGACACAGGAAGCTGGACTAGATGGGCTTTTGGTCTGATCCAGCAGGGCTCTTCTTATGTTCTTATGTTAAGATCCAGGTTCAAATCCCCGCTCAGCCACAAAGCTTCCTGGGTGACCTTGGGCCAGTGACTATCTCTCAGCCCCACCTACCTCACAGGGTTGTTGTGAGGACAAAAAGGAGGGGAGGAAATATGTACACCACTCTGAGCTCCTTGGATGGTTTCAAATGGTAATTGATTATACATTGAAGGGGCCGCAACTGGAAAGGCCCACCCCAGGGCTCTTTTAGGATGCAATCCTACGTATCTGTGGATAAGCCCTTTGAACACAGTGGGACTTACTTCTGAGTCAACATACATACGGTTGTGCTATCTGTCAGTTGCATTTTGTCAAATGGGAGGGTCTGAGAGTGCAAAAATGTCTTCCTTAGTACCTAAGGGACTGACAGAGTCATATACAAGGTGCTTCTAAAACACGCTTGACTCAGATCATTAGGGGCTTTATAGAAAGTGAGGCTGAACTGGAATTTCATGTTAAAATTTGGTATGTGTACAATTTGGTATGCGCGTAAATGGTTAGTGCGATACATATTCCCATTATTAACAGTCATATATTGTGCTAGTGAGAGAAAAATTCATATGGACTTATTCACTTATGAGCTATGATGACTAAGTTCTAACATACCCTATGCATATATGGGCTTTCACGGAAAGTAACAGAAGTTCATTCTCACTCTCTTACATGAGAGAGAAAACCCCTGCATCAACTGGTATGCCCTTCATGCAGCAATTCCAAGGTCCCTATTGTTTAGGAACCAACTTGCCTTGCAGTCCTAACCATGATGTGGGTCCTGATCATCCACCAAGTCTTCATCCCCACTTTTAGGGTAGAAGAATAACCAGTGGATTTTGGTGCAAGGCGATTCTTCTCTAATGATTTCCTTACTCCCATGGGCAAATCAAATATATTTACAGTATTTGCAGTTACAGCTTTTCTGCAATACTCTGTGGATTTCAAAGTAGTCTCCTTAAATGAGCATAGTCCAAGGGCTTTCAGATGTTTAGTCAGCATAGGTTCATGGGCCATGTTTTATCAGCTTTGATGCACCTTTTCATACTGATTTGCTTTTGCTTTACAGTAAGATTTTATTTACCAAAATCCAGTCCTTTGATGTCATGCAATTAAATACAAAAATGGTTTGTAAGCATTTTAAAGGAAATATGCAAGAGGATATCTGCTCTTTTGCTGCCCTTAGTGCTTCACCATGTCTTATTTTTTGTAACATCTGCAAACAGAGATATGCCACACTTAATTATTAGACTGAAAGTGACCATTAAATTCACTTTTTGCAATATATGTGATATGAAGCTGACTTCTCTGATGATTCATGTTGCTTTCTTAATGATTGCCTAATTATTGCCTTTACATCATTTTGTGTTACGTATTACACAGTCAACACTCAATGGCAAAAGGGTCAAGAAGTGCAGATCTTGCCAGTTCTGCCATTTTGAGCAGTAAACTACCTATTTTAAAGTCTGCTGACAATTGATTTATCAGCCCCCAGCTCCAATGATACTGTTACCTTGGTACAAAAAATGCATTCTTTGAAGCAGTGATCTCCAGCCTTGAGGTCGTGACCCCAAGGTCTGGAGGGAGACACAGTGTGTTTCCCTTTAACGGGAGTGGCGACTTGGCTGCGATGTCAGGACGGCGGCAACAGCACTGCTGGGTTTGTGCTGCTGCCGCCCGGGGAAAAAGTGGGTTTTCAGCCCTACCTGGGGGTCTTGCCAGGCCTCTGGAAGTGCGGGGAGACCTGTGGACCCCCAGGTAGGGCTGAAAAACCACCTTTCCCCCCCCCCAGCAGTGGCACGATCTTGGAAGTGCCGTTGTCGCCATCCCTGCCAAATTGCAAACAATTGCAGCGACCTTTACCTTCGGGTAAAGGTTGAAGATCACTGCTTTAAAGTATTGTATTACTTTAATGACCCTTGAAATAAGCTTTTTATGAACAAAACTTAGGGAAAAAGCAGTCCTTTTTGCAAGAGCTTCCCTTCTTGGTCAGCAAGCTTAGAATGACATACTTTGCAAGACATCCGATGTAAAAATTTCAATTTGAATTTACAAATAGGAGAATTTTAAAAACCATATATCTGACCAGTTATAAGAAACAGCAATATGAATGTTTTGCTTTTAGCTTATATTTAGGATTGTGATCCGAGTTACTACAAATCTCTTATAAGTTATGAGTTGGTGAGCTCCACACCCAGGTAAAATCAGATAAGGAACCATTGATTAGTCAGAAAAACCGCGGGTAGCAGCCCTGAGTGTGAACTTCACATGTGTGAACTTCTGCAGCACCTCAGCACCATCTGCTGGTGACCAGTATTGTTTGCAGGGTGAATTTGGCAGGGAAAGGGTTAACCCCCCTTTTTGCCAAATTCAATTCTCCTTACTCTTTTCTCTTGTTCATTTGGTTTTGTTATCCCATTTTTCTTTTATTGAAGTTCTAATAAACCTTTACAGTTTTTAACCTGGAGTCTGCCTGGTCCCTGGTATGGGAAGTACAGTGGATTGTCACAACTCCTCACTCTGCAAATGCTACTGTGAAAGTGATTTTGATAGGAACCCCTGAGGCTCAGTATTGTTCTAGGGGGGGGCTAGCCTGATGTCCTGGGTTGGTGGCAGTTCTGTATGGTACAGAACTTGCTCCATCTGGCCCCTTTGGGGCTGCAAGGAGGAGTGTATGGTTGCTCGCTACAACATGTTTGCTAAGCACTTTGCAGATAAAATGGCTTGCATCTGCCATGATTTAGACTCCTCATTGACAGTGTCCATGAATGTCCCCCAAGCATCAGACAAGAAGTTCCATCAACTACTTTTAGCTGCATTGGCTAAACAGAGCCTCTAGAGTCAGTAGCTGTATCTCTCTCAATATTAGTTGACAGAAGGGGCAAATAATGGGGGAGATATGTTGCCTTCCTGCACTTCTTGTGGGTTTCCCAGAGCCAAAAGGTTGGCTTCTGTGGGGAGCAGGGTGCTGGACCACACAAACTTTTGCTTGCCCTCATCCTACAGAGCTCTTTGTATGTTCCTTCTGTCATTATGCATGTTAAAAAAGTATGGAGTTGGGATTATCTGCAGCACCTGGAGTAGAGCTCTTAAATGTAAATTTACTTTATACCTTTTTACTTAGACTTGTGCAAAATATTTTCCAGATTTACAAAAAAGAAAGTACACATGGACATTTCTAGTTCAGCTTGTTCACGAGAACATCTTTCATCACATTGGAGCAATGCTACCTTAAGTGACGCTGAATCCTTCAACTGTGTGTGTGTGTGTAAATAAGATCCAAAGTAAATTTATTGATCTACATTTCTCAGAAAGGTTTGGCTCCACTCATCATTCCAGCCAATTTACCTAGAAGAGCAAACACAGCAATACTGCTCTGTGTGTAAAGGTTTGTGCAACACCAATTATAAAACTTTGGGGGGACGCTTCGGTGCTCCTTGAACTCCCTCAGAGAATTATTCAATGGATTCTGACAATGATTCTTGTAGAGGTATACATGTTCTTCATTGTTTTCTGTGTTTAAATCAATTTGAAACTCAGCATATACTCCAGAGAAAACAAAGAAACAATCAGAAACTTGCTTGGTTTCATCCTTTGAGGGGGGAAAATGGCAAAGCTATGCTTTGAAGAAGGGTAGAATTGTAGAGAGCAATAATTATTGTCAAGCTATATATAGATATATCCCATTTAGTCAGTGGGAAATGAAGAGAAAGGAAAAGAGTGGCGCACCTTCTCCCTAGTGGTTGGTCTTCCATTTTAGGCTGCAGCTTCTCACAACTATTTTTCATTTTTTAAAAAAGTTAGGGCACAGTTATGCACATATGTCCATGTGACACATCTTTTGGCCTTTAGCTACTGAATTACACTAGATCCAGTGGATAAAAGCTGTGTGAAGAGGAAGAGGTAGAGAGATCATGGCTCGAAAGCAGCAAGGTTCTTCACTGACCTGGTGATCTGGTGGGGCCACCATGGTCTGCTATGGGGGATGCAGAAAAGCACACAGCCCATGCCCCTGACCTTCCCACACTTTCAGGTTCCTTCTGGGGTGACTGTGACAGACATAACACCCTGACGCAAACAGTCTCAGAGGATAGTTGCTGCTAGCAGAAAGGAAAAACCCAAAAGCGGGGGGAGGGGGTGCGCGCGCCATTTCACTCCCTTCCGTCCGAGCACCCAATGGCCAGAGTTCCCTCAGGGTGCAAGCCAGTTACTATAGAAGTGTCTGAAGAGCTGACTGACATGGCCAAGTGCAGCTCCTCTGCATCTATTCATACATCCAAGACTTTATATCATTAGGAACGAACACTCCCTAAGAGAGTGATGGCCAATAACTCTCTGCTCTTCTGGTCTGACTGAAACAGGACGGAGAAGTTTCAAAACAGTAGTCATTATAAGGGGGAAAGTGTGAAAAGGAAAATTAGGCAACATTTAAGTATTCAAAAACAGGCATTTGAAGTTGGATAAAAACAATTCTGGAGTCTGGAGGGGTGTGACAACAATGTACAGGTGTCACAATAAGTGCTGGAACAAGACACATAACCCTTGATCCAGTCCTCTCCTTTTATGCAGTTTAGTGATCCTACAGTACCTTTCCTATTGGCTACTCCAGGGATGGGAAACTTTGCTCAAGGATCTCTCCTTGGCCATGGTCAGGTGGACAGACTTGCTAGTGTTTTCCTAGGGGTGCTAGAGTGTTTTCCTTCTTGTCCATTGTTTTGACAGAGCCAGATGTCGGCCAAACTGCCACTGTCAATCCACATACCAGGGCAAGCTTTTCCTTGGGGTGTGTGGGTTATAAAGGTCATGATGGCAAAGCTGTACCGACTGCCCAAGACAGGCCACCTCCATTTTATACACATACAGGGGTGGCCAAACGTCCATCATTAGGGCCTTTGCGTTCTTAAGAGTTGTGTAGAAGACAGAATTATGGCAGCTGCACCTGCTGAAATGTCCCCACCTATACAACCCTTAAAGGGCCAGGAGCTTTAAGCTTTAATGTTGAAAGGTTGGCCATCCCGGTTATAAACACACAGGGACTTCTCAGTTAGGGTGAAAGATCTCATTCACCACAGCGTTTCACAAGCAGCTCCTGCTAGGATGTAGATGTGTCATTCCAAAAACAAACAAACCCCTTTTAAAAACTGCAAGCAGCGCTTCCCCCATTCTTCTCTGAATGTGGTTTGCCCGTTTTCTGTTAACTGTTGCCTTTAAGAGCAGCCTGTAAAAAATAGAAATGAAACAGGTGCAGCTTTCCTCACCACTAAATCTTCACGTCTGGATAAGCTGCAGCTGCTCCATTTCTGTCCATCATTGCAGCGCTTCGAAGTGTGAAGTTGTCAGGAAAAAACAACTACAACACTACTCTCGATCAAGGCACTTAATTCTGTCATCCATTTTGTGAGCCACCTTTAGTGTCCAGACAGAAAGATGGGATATCAATTTCCCAAAGAAATAAAATTCAGAATTCAAAGTCTGCATTGAGCTGAAACTTGTGGGCCAAAGAAGATCACAATGCACCAAACTTACTCCCTCGTGGCAAATGGCATTTTCTCTCGCCTGACTTCTTCCCCACAATTCCCACCACTTCAGGAGGTGCTGGCTGGTCTCCTTCTTCCCCTCCCACCCAGCCCCCTTCCTTGTCTGCTGTCACTGCTCCTCTTCCCATTCCTGGCCTTTTCCATGAATGCACATCTCCGTTTTAGTCGACCACGCCACTCTTCCACATTGCCGGCCGTCCCTGACTTTGGGTAGGAAGAGGAACAGCAGGGGCTGGCAGCCAGCACCACTGGGAAAAGGAGGGGGAGATGGATTGGGAAGGGGCAGTGGGTGACTGGCTAATGGTGCAGTGAGGTGGTGGTTGCACGGTGCTCTTGCAGCCTCCACTAACCCACCCACAAGGTGGTTGCCTCATAACATCTCGTTAATGGGCTGGCCATGGTCGGTCGATGCGAAAAATCCAAACATAACAGTAGGGCAATACCTTTATCAAAACCAACTAAAGGTAAAGGTGACCCCTGACAATTAAGTCCAGTCGTGTCTGACTCTAGGGTGTGGTGCTCATCCCCATTTCAAAGCCAAAGAGCCAGCGTTGTCCGAAGACGCCTCCGTGGTCATGTGGCCGGCATGACTCTCCTTGCCGCAGCACGTAGCATGCGGCTGGAACACAGAGCGCTGTTTGCCTTCCCGCAAGCGGTACCTATTTATCTACTCGCATTAACATGCTTTGAAACTGCTAGGTTGGCAGGAGCTGGCCAAGCAACGAGAGCTCACCCCGTCGCGGATTCGAACTGCCGACCTTTCGATTGACAGGGCAATACCTTTATCAAAACCAACTAGAAGACCACAAAGAGCAAGTATAAAGAGCAGGTAAGGCTGCAGAGGGGGTGAGGAGGGATGAACAGGAGGGGGGAGGAACGGGGGCAGGGAGGCTGTATTATTTCATTAGTTTAAATAATGAAATAAAAATAATAACTGTGCAAAGAGTTATTGCAATCAAAACTGCATCCAGATTTTTTGGAGCTGCTGGCCAGACTTAAATCTCCCACTATAGATATACATTTAAGACTGATTCAGCAGAAGATTCGCCCAGAAAACAAGGACCTCCAGGAGAATGTTTTATGAAGGGTAAGTTACTACTGCTGGCTGGAGGTGTGGGAGGAAGAGTGCCACTTGGGAATGCCTGTGCTGGGAATGCCGAGTAGAGGCACTGAATTCTGGAAAGACATGCGTAACTTTATGAAGCCAGCCCTGTGTGAGAAGTGGTCTTTCGAAGTGTTGGTCCTGGGATAAATGACAGTTATTTGGAATTCAGAGAAGGGGAAAGAGACAGAGAAGAGCAGTACGGTTGCTAAAGGGAAGATGCAGATGCTGAGCAACTGGAAAGAACAGAACCAAACCAGACCCCTGCCCTGGGCATGACAGCGACTGGAGTTGGAAGCCAAAGATGAATGGCTGGAATGAAGTGGTGTGTGTGAAAATCACAGCACAGAAGAAAAACACGAAGGGAAGTTTCATGATGGAGATATAGGCAGTGTAAACTCCTCTCTCTCTCTCTCTCTCTCTCTCTCTCTCTCTCTCTCTCTCTCTCTCTCTCTCTCATATAAATGGCAATATTGAGGATCTTCTAGACCATTTGGTGGAGTTTGCAATGCATTTGTTCTCCACCCTTCAGGGCTCCTCTCTTTTTTGCCCAGAGGAAATGGAAAACCCAGGATTTTCGCTTAGCTGTGAGGAGGCGCGGTCTGACCCCCTCCCAGCGGGCAGTAAAGATAGACAGGAGACGAGATCCATCCTGCTTCTGCAGACAATGAAGTGAGTTTATAGTATCTTTGACTGTGCCCTCAACTTTCTAGAAGAAAGAAAGTGCTGGAAATTCACAGGGCTAGGAGGGGGGAGGGGGGTTGTTAGTGTGTACTAACTTATTCACTTCGGAGGGAGCCGCGGAGCCTGTAGAACTGCTTTCGTTTGGGGAAAGGCTGGCTTACAACGGCCGATTTACCTTCGTGCCTTGATAGAAGTCGTCTTTCGAATGGGTTCCCATGAAGGGGAACTGCATGTGCGTGTGAGGGTCGATCCCTCCGGGCAGCACCAGCATGTTGGAGGCATCGATCACCTGGAGGCCAGCGGGGGAGGGTGGCTGCAGGTGCGCTCCCACCGCCTGCACGAGCCCATCCTCCACGTACACATCAGCCACTTGGGAACAATCGTCATTCACGACTGTCCCGCCTTTGATCAAGATCTTCTGCATGGCGCTTTCCTCTTTGCCTGCTTTGAAAGTTACTCGAAACACTCGCTCGCCAAGTAGCCGGAGTTTGCAGGACGACCGACGCTAGTAACAGCAACACCTTTAAAGGCTCCCTCCCTCCCTCCCCCTGACGCTAGACTTGACCCACAGTCACGTGGAACCCCCTAAGTTCGGAGGCTTAGCACTTAACCCTTTCCTCCCCGGCAGTTCGGGGGGAGTACTTAATATCGCCCCCTTGTTCTGGCTGCTGCCCCAACTTACGGTATGTGATTTTTTTTTTCAACAAAAGTGATTACGCGACATTACTGTTCATTATGGACGAATATAATGTTAGAAAAGTTGTGAATTGTCCACATTACAGTACAGTGCTCATTCTGATCCAAAAGTTACTCCAAACTCTCTCTGGTACAGAAATTCGTAGCTTCCTGTAGCATCTAATTTCTCTGATCGCTCTTCAAGGAAGGCTAAGAACTTAAAGTAAAAAAAAAATGCAGAAAATATTGCAGGATCTCGTAAGCTCCGTTTTCAAAGGGAGCGAGCCTCGTGCTAGTGGATTCCGATTCACAGAGAGCGACGAAACCATTATAATGCTGCCATTCTAGGGGCGCACGGGCGCTTACGTGGTGTGGCAGTAATAGTTGTACTTAATGGACCTTAGTTTTGAGTAGACATATTTAGGATTACTGCTTACAGTCTCCCCCTCCCCCAATAAAAATACAGAACTAGTAGTACCTACAGCTGCATTCAAACTACTCCACCCAGGCAGACTCTTCACTGCAATCTACCAGATCCCTTAATGCCCTGATGGCGAACCTATGACACGCGTGTCACTGGTGACATGCGAGGTCATTTTGGGTGACACGCCAGTGTTTCTCCAAGGATCCCGACATTTTTTGCCTTGTACATTTAGGGCAGAGATTTTTGACAGACCTCTTTTATTATCTAGTAAAACTCAGCAACAAAAAAGTCACTAATGATGTTAAATAAAATGCAATGTGTTCTATAGTTGTTTTCAGTTCAATTCAATTCAAAATTACTATTAAAAGTAGCAATAGTCAAAGTACTATTAAAAGTTGGTGGGGCGACACATCAGCAGAGTCAAGTTAGGCATTTTCAAAAAATTTGACACACCAAGCCCAAATGGTTCGCCATCACTGCCTTAATGCAACAAGTACAGGTGGGCCCCGTATTCACGGATTCACTATCCACTGTTTCAGTTATCCACGGATCATGGGGACCCCCCCAGGCTGTTACTTTTTTCCCAGTAAGCTCCATTTCTTCCTTAAACAAACAGGAGAAGTAGCCTCTGGCTGCTTATTGCAGGCAAGTAGAATGAAACCTTGCAGAGCCTCTCTAGGACTTAGTCTCGTTCTACTTGCCTGCAATGGAGGCTGCATCTCTGTTTGTTTTAAGGAAGAAAAATAAGAGCTGGGGGGGGGGCTCACGCTTGCCAGCAGGGGAAGCAGGGAGGGGGCACCTCAGGAAACCATGGAGGGGGTGTTCACTCTTGTCCACGGTTTCAAGTATCCATGGAGGGGCCTGGAAGAACATATCCCCAGCGGATATGGGGGGAGTACTGTACGTGTTGATAGAACCGCAGCCTTGAAATACATTCAGTATGGGGATGTTTCTTCCCTTTGAAATATGAGCGGCAATACATAAAAAACAAGAGTCTAAATTTAGAGTAGTCCATCAGGCAATGTGAGGGGTCTGGAGATCAAAGTTCACGGCAAGAATTGGTTTCCACTTCCAAGGAGAATCTCATTGCCGCCCTTGCTGAGTTTAGCCTCCCTTTAAAATATTGTTTGAAGTTTACAAAAAGGTGTGTGTGTGTGTGCGCACGCACGCACGCACGCACGCACGCACACACACACCTCCATCCTTCCTGTGCATGCTAACTCAGAAGCAAGCCCCATTGAGATCCACAGAATTTACTTACAGTACTAGGAAGGGGACTTGGGGTTGCATGTGTGTGCCTAAACTAAACGAAAGGCTTAGCTCTTCACCGTCTGTCAAACTTTTTTAAACGCTTCCCCTAACCACAAAGTTGCCACAAATTAACAGGGTCCCATGACAAGTTAAAACGAAAAACAGTTAAACTGTATGGTAACAAAAGATATATGCCTAAACTCAACAAATTAACATAATAAAGCACAGGGTTGTTTTATTTTTAACGAAAACCCTAAAATACTTACCAAGAATCTTGCATGACTGGGGATCTAGCAGATTTCAGGGAAGCAGAGCCTGAGTGGTGTAGATCTTAAAAGCTGTTAGCAGGATAGGATACTTGGTGGTGCGTAAAACGTTAAGATGTGCCACATATAAGTGGGAGACATTGCAAATTAATAAATGTTTATTGCAGCAAGAATACTTAACTCAAAACTGGAAACAAAGTTTTCTGACAAT
The DNA here is from genome assembly GCA_026170595.1 of Plestiodon gilberti rubricaudatus. NCBI lineage: Eukaryota > Metazoa > Chordata > Lepidosauria > Squamata > Scincidae > Plestiodon > Plestiodon gilberti. The sequence continues at coordinate 21,705,417 of JANXHW010000004.1, read as the reverse complement.
AGAAAATGGGAAAGGTATGGCACAGAATGATAATGTAAGGAAAAACTCATTACAGGGGTGTAGCTACACCCCCACCATCCCCACGGGGCCCCCGCTCACTGTGCAACCCCTGTGATGTCACAAGCCCCACCCCTTGGGGCATGCCATCACAAGCCCCACCCCTTGGGGGTGTTGCGTCACTTTCACGCCGCAAAATAACAGTGTGAAAGCACCCCCTGGTCTTTTTAGGCCTGTTTTAGGTCTAAAAAGCCCCTGAGAGGGTGCACAACCTGGGGGGGATAATTCGGGGCAGCAGGGGGTGTTCTCTTATCTGAAGTTTGTGCACCCCCCAGGCAGCGGACACATCCTTCCTGGACAGACCTGGCCTACACTGTAAAGGCTGATTCACACTACACTACTCCAGGCGCGTTACGGACATGCGCGGAGCTCTTTGACAGCATTTCGGAAGCAAGCGGAGCAGCTGCAAGCTCCGCAGTGCAGAAGCTGGAAAAATGGCTTCCCCTCATCTTTTGAGGGGGGGGCTTCGCGGAGCTGGGGCGGGTTCGCGGAGCTACTGCAGCCTACCAATCGGATGAGAGGGGGGGGGGAGAGTGGCTGCATGCCAATCAGAACTACCTCCAGTCACCTCCATAAGAAGGTGGGACAGCAGGAGGGACAACAGGCGGGAAGACACTCCTTCCGGCCAGCTCTGCACGCTGGGGCAGGGGCAAGGGTATCCACGCCTGGATTAGTGTAGTGTGAATCAGCCCTAAGACGGATGGACCTGGCAGCACGTGGGCAAGCCTTCTCTGTTGTGGCACCACAATTGTGGAACTCCTTGCCAGGGGATTTGAGAACTACCCCATCCCTCATGACTTTTTGGCAGGGGCTCAAAACGTTTCTGTTTTGTCTGGCGTTTGAGTGATGGGTTGTTGTCTGACTCGTGTCTCATGATGTTCTGCTTTGCTACTTCTCTTTTGCTCCATATTGTCACCCCCCCCAGTAGATTTTATTGTTTTTATTTTATGTATTGCTTTAAATTATTTATTTAAAGAATTTCTGCCCCGCCTTTCTCCCAACAAGGGCAATCAAGGCAGCTTACAGATAAAAACGTTAAAATACATATATACATTAAAAATGATTTATATACATTAAAAATGATTTAAAACAATTAAAACAAACAGGCCCAGTGGGTCACCTATATTTACATTTGTTAAAAGCCATTTGTTAAAATTATGTATTTTAATTCTTGTTGTAAGCTGGCTTGGGCATTTGCCTCAACATAGGATAAGGCAGGGTATAATTTTTTAAATAAATAAATAGAGACAATAGAGAGGCTGCGCCTGCGCAACCTTGCTGCAGCCTCTCTAGCTCCCCTAGTCTTGCTGGCTGGAGGACTCAGCCAACGAAACTAGGGGAGCTAGAGAGGCTGCAGCAAGGTTGTGCAGGCGCAGCCTCTCTAGCGTCTCTTGCACTGCAGGCCAGGTCCGCCCAGGAAGGATGTGTCTGCCGCCCAGGGGGGTGCACGAACTTCAGGTAAGAGAAGAACACCCCCCCCCCCCGCATTTTGATTCTTTTTTTTTAAGGTTGTGCGGAGCCTGGGAGGGCGAGGGCCACAGCGGCAGTGCGCCCCCTCCAAAGCTCTACATCCCGACGCCCGGGGGCCCCCACCCCTCCCTAATGGCACCACTGACTCATTACAAAAAGATCTGGGATGGAAAAAACACTAGGAGGAATTTCATTGAAACAATGGCAAGTCTTTCTTGATCACTGAAACAGACAGGCAAGTATGAAACAAGATGTGTAATGTAGCACAATTAGTTTGGTTATTTTGAAGATTGAAACATGAGTATAAAAAGAGTAACTGGTTTGGCATGTGTGTATATGATTTTGTAAAATAGTCTGTCAATTTTGCTATTTGGGGTTAATTGAATTATTTACATTTACTGTATATAATATTGTCAATAAATAACAAATCATTAGTTCCATTTATCTGTAGCCTTGGAGCAATTCCTCCATCAGTGGCAAGCACCTGAAAAAAATTATTTGGGTACAGACACAGAAAGGTGTGTGTATTCGGGGGCACACAGTCTCGCGTGTTAGATTTCTGAATGAGCAATGGTGACATATTTCACAACATTCTCATCCTAAATGTATTTTTGTTAAAGTCAGTACTATTTATTTTGCTGGAATTAAAACATAACAAGAGCCTTGTTGGATCAGGCCAAGAGCTGATGTAGTCCAACTTCCTGTCTCACACAGTGGCCTACCAGCTGCCTTTGGGAGCACACAAGATAAGATACATGTTGCTGCTCCCTTACCTCTGGCATGCAGAGATGGGCTACCTCTAAAACCTAGAGGTTGCATACAGTCATCATGACTTGTAACCTGTGATGTCCTTTTCCTCCATAAATCTGCCCAATCCCCTTTTAAAGGCATCTTGTCCTGTCGTAAGAAGTTCCACAGATTAATTACATGCCGGGTAAATCCACCCATTTCCTTTTGGCTGTTCTGACTGTCTCACCAGTCAATTTTATTAAATGACACCTGGTTTCGGATGTGGCCTTACCATCAATTTGTACAAAGGCGCAACAATATTGGCTATTTTCTCAATCTCTTTTTTAATTATTCTGATCACACACTGGGTCGACACTTTCATCGAGCTGTCCCCCCCAAGGTTCCCCCCCTAGATCTCTCTTCTGATCCATTACAGACAGTTCAGAAGCCATATGTGTCTAAGTGACATATTGATTTCTTGCCTCAATGTGCATCATTTTACACTTAATTACAGTGAAGTGCTAACTAGGCAAAGAGGCACTTTTTCAAGTAATGCTCCTCTTATATTTAGCAGGGGGTAACTGCCCCTTTTACTCCAGCAGAGTGTCTTTTTAGTAGCTGTTTGCTATCACTCACATTACAGTATGAGCTCATAGAAGGTATCTAAAATCAAATACATTAATTACTTTGTATCCTGTGCTTCTTCCAACAATCTCAAGGTAGTGTATACAGTACAGAATTCTTTCCTTGTCATAACCCCAGAGGGTGGATTAGGTTGTGAGTGGGTCATCCAATTTAAGGCAGGATCTTGACTACAGGATCTCAGGGGAAGATGCTAAAGACTCTAATAATCCCATTAATTGAGGAAAACAGGAAGCCAGACCTGTGCATTTGCTCCTTTGAGGAAAATCCTCTTGCTCTCTTCACTTTACTGGGATGTTAGCAACACTCTTAAGACCCATCTGTTCAAAAGGTATCTTGAAATACGTTAAAGTGAATAGCTGCATTTTTCGCATGACTTATTTATATCTGTGATAGCTCAAATTTTAGAGGCAAAAAGAATTTTGGATTTTTAGGGTTTTAGGGGCAAAAATAATTAAAGTTAACATATTTAGGCAGCAATCTTATGCACATCCCTAGAAATAGGGGCTTACATCTCAGTAGACATGGATAGGAGTGAACTTTTAAGAGCCTATGTGCCTTGACTCTAAAATGTGATTTACTCAAGGATGCTATCTTTAAAGATAAGAGAAATGAAATTTAAAATGATACAATTATATGGTATGAAAACAAGATCAATTCCTCATCTGAGGAATAGCAAAATGAATGAATACAGCTAAATTATGATGCCAAGACAAAAAAGTTTGAAGAGTTAGGGGCCCAATATCCTATCCAACTTTCCAACACTGATGCAGCTGTGCCAATAGGGTGTGTGTGGCAAGGGCAGTCACAGAGGCCTCCTGAAGGAAAGGGAATGTTTTTTCCCTTACATCAGGGCTGCATTGTGGCTGTATTGGTGCAGGAAAGACTTGGCTGGGGTGTGTGTGAGACAGGCTGGGCTGGGAGGCAGCAGGTAGAATAACCGGCTTTTTTTGCTGCCACCGCCTGACTCTCCAGCAAAAAAAGCGGTTTTGCCGAGACTGGCTGCAGCAGCGAAAAAGTGGGGGGGGGGGAAGGCTAGGCTGAAGTGAGGGAGGCCGAGTGGGGGGGGGGATAGGCTGGGCTGGGGAGCAGCAGACAGGCAGCATGGTGGAGCAAGGGTGAACAACCTGCCTTTCTCACCGCCTGAATCTTAATCTTTTCGCCTGCCTGGAATCTTTTTGCACAGTGGAATCTTGGAAGTCTTTTCGCCAGGTGGAATCTTGCGTGCCCGTTAGCACCTGGGAGAAGTGCTGTAATCACCTCTGGAGGCCCAGGGTGTGTGCCCATTAAGGCATCCCCCTTACCTACAGGAAACACCCCCAGCCAAAGAGGACTCAGGCCAGGATTCATGCGAGCTTCATGGAGCTCTGGGAGGGGCCACCTTTCATTAAAAGGGAGGGCAGGTTGGTACCCTCAGGCAAGCAGATCATTTTTTAAAACAAACGTTTTTTACATTAAAAAACCCTGCATGAGTGTGATGTCACCCCAGGAAGTGACGTCACGGCCAAGTCACCTCCAGGGGTGACATTTCAAAATCTGTCCCTGTGTACCACAGTGGCTAGCTATGCCACTGGGACTAAGGACCATTTCCCAAAGCCAAAGAATGAACCCACACTCCAAATGCAGAAATTGCATCATATATATATCTAAAGTATTACTCGGGTTACATGTGATCTCTAATCACAGATGCAAAACTTGAACAAAACAGGTAGCATTCTGCACACCACTATAATTGATTGACCACGTTGGGATGATGAAACTACATCTCTTTGTGTTTTGTCTTTTCAGAAGGTAGTGTTAGAGACTATTCATTTTTGTGGAGATAGATCAGGCTAGTTTCCCCCCCCCCCCTTAAAAATCATGGAACACATTCCAGAACTCTCTGAATAGTAACTTGAACCTGTTTAAAACTTATTGATGGGTCTGGTTGAACTGTGGCATTACTAAGACCCTTGATTACCGAAAACAGGAAAGTTAATCAGAAAATTGACACACTCAAAAGTCATCCAGCATATTTCAAAACCTGTACTGCGATGTTCGTGACTGCAATTATACTGGGTCTCCGAGTTACAACCTGTTGGTGCTTTCGTGCAGGTGCAGTCCATCTATTGGGGTGCTTTTGTACAGACACGATAGTGCTGGGTTGGCAAGAGCCCAACTGTTTCAACCTATGTACATTCTGACTTCCAGACAAACCTCTGGAACAGAACCAGTGTAGCTTGAGGACTTAAAAACTGTGCATTCTCTCTTTTCATTGAAGTTATGGAAAAGCATCCAAGAGAGGGCTACTAACTTGGTAAATGCAATCTTATCTTTGCCTGCAGAGTATTTTTGCTCACAGCGATGGGTTTGCCAGTTACTTGTGCACAAAATGGTTTATATTTTGCTCAACTTGGAAATTACTAGTTTGACAACAGAACCAGAAGAATTACATGGCTACTTGCTCCTGAGTGGTTTTCTTTTCTCCTTCTGATGACTGCAGATTTCCTGTGTTTAAAGCAAACACTGTTCTATATGTGATCGCATAATCCACATTAGGAAAGTCTTCAATGACACGCCGCAGGCAGAATCACAACAGCTGATCTCCAGGTATTCACTGGCCTTGCCTCAACGTCTACACAGACTCATTCTTGCCCTCAGCTGAATACATGGTGGTTAGGAGCAGAGCTAATGGGTGTGATTCCACTCTCCCTCCATGGGTTGAACGAACTTCAAGGAATAAGAACCATATGAAACTGTACATAGTTATACCCAGGTCATATTTATATGCTGGGACAGTTCCTGTGGCTGTCTATTTTAGATCACCAGGCCATATACTCACCATTCCAAGTTATCTAAAAAAGAATTAGCACAATTGATGCCCTCTCATCTCTGTTGTATTCCCATATTTTTTTTTGTAATAGTGGAGGTCTGTACCAAGTTCCACCAGAAAACATGCCTATAACTTTGTAGTAACAAAATCATATCACACATTTTCAACTTGCCTATGAGCAATGGTATCTTCAATCTGATTTTATACCATGTTTTCTACTTGTGTTTCTTTAAAGAACACAAAAATAGAAAACAAATTTCAGATTTCGCTTTAAAAAGTGCCTCAATACATAATAATGTGTTTAATTGGATACATCTTAACAGTTTTTTTTGATTAGCATAAACACGACAAGGAATTCACAAGACTTTGAACATGCTTTAAAATGACATTCAGCAAAGTATGTAAAATTTAATAAATAGCATACAGTCACACACAAATACATTGTCATACTAAAATCATTAAACCTACTCAGACTGGCAAAGAATAAATAGAACAGCAATTGACAATTTTTACCTTTTCAAAAGATGGATTTTTTTTGATATCACCTAGAAGTAACAACCACTGCTGGTCACAAAATGTTAAACTATGAACATCCCCCGCCCCCACTGGTGTGTTTTGCACCAACAATGTAACAAAAATAAAAAACTTAATATACCGAAAATGCATTTTTTTAAAATGCACCAATTTATGCCAGGTAAACCAGCTTTTAAATACAACGAATAAATAGGAAGTTAGTAAAGCAAATTCAGTTGCAGAAACAAACAGCAGAAGGAAGCAAGAACCCAAGAATAAAGCCGTGGAAATATATATCTGTATGAAAGAATAGTACTTAAAGTGATAGTGCCTGTGCACTAAGCTCTTTAAAGACCTTAATATAATTTTAGTGCAAATCCCTTTAAACCAAACACATTTAAACCCTATCAGGGAAAAGAGCTATTATCAGTTGGAACATAGAACTGTATGTACCGATTCCAGCTTTAAAAAACACATTATATACAAGAATTAAATGCATATTTTATCTACTGCAGATATCTATCTTCAAAGATAGATGAAAATTACTTGGAATTTTTACACCTTATTTGGTTGTACCATACTAGACCAACTTATTAAAGTCAATGTTATAAAAGCTACAAAAGATTTTTTTTGCCATTAGTTTATCTAAGTTAGCTGCTGTTTGAACTTGTAAAAGAAAAAAATATAAGTGTATTGGAGAAAGTCTCTCCTCCCTCTGAAAAAGTTCACCATGACGACATTCAGTAATTAGACAAAATATAAACCACAAAAGGAAAAAAATACTTTTAGCAGTAATCAGCATTTAGTATATTCAGTTAAAATTATATTGGCAATAGTACACTAGGTTTGGTTTAAAAAAGAAATAAATAGTCTGTACAAACTAGCCTGTCAACTTGGAGGGAGTGGCAGGCCGCCAAAAGTGGTTGAGCAGCCAAGTTTCCATAGCAAATTGCATCACTATGTAAAATTGAGGGCTACTTCCCAGGTTCGCCTTACCCTGCTTTAATCTTAAAGTGTGTGTAGGGAATTGACTGCAGATGTATACGCCTCTGCAATGTTCAAAATGGAAATGAACAGACAATTTCAATATTGCAGAGCTCCACACAGCTCATCTGTTGCTCATGCTTTTCACGCATTACAAAGACATCCTGCCTGCAGCGGCTTCCGTGCACAGGCTTTAATACTACCAGTAGGAAAAGGAGTTGTGGGAAAAGCCCTAAGATAACCTCTGAAGAAGAAACACAGATGTACATGATGCCTGCTGATGCTGAAAAACTAGTTGCGCATATGACAAAAGATTCATTCAGTCATGCACAATAAAATGTTTGGGTCACATGATTTGCCCTGGATTCTTTTTGAAATGAAGAACTAGGCGTGTCCCCCCCCCCTTTATTTATGAAGTACAAAACAATCACCAATATTGCTCCAACTTGCATACATTTCCACCCATTCAATTCATACTTAACAAAGTAGCAAAGCCTCATCGTCACTAGTTTCATTTTTCAGTGTTGCTTCTAAGCAAGTGTCAGGTATCTGGGCGGTATGCACTATCCCACAGCGCTCACAAGGGCCATCACGATTACAGGACCGTCCTCCATTATGTGGGGCACTGTAAGGCTGTCTAAGTCCTTGTCCTTGGTCTGAGGTGAGATCAAGTAGAGGCCTTGAACAGTCATTCACATCGGTGTCTGATGCTACATCAGAAACTGGGATTAGCATTTCAACATCATCATCTTCATCTCTTCCTCCACCCACCCCATTATCAAGCTGTCTCAAAGGACTTTGGTTCTGATTTACTGGACTGGATCTCCCTAAAGTGAAGCGTACCCAACGTAACCCTTGAGTCATACGACTTAGTGCGCTAGAGAACTGGTGGCGTCCAGGACTGGAACTTGGAGGTTCCACGCTGGCTGCTTCTCTTCCATTATCCGTACTACCGTTGGTATTCTGAACGGAAGAAGTTCCACAGACTACAGTTGCTTCCACTGCTGTTGCAGGCGGGACCTTTTGAGGCAACGTAGCAGCAACACCACCAACTGCACCTACTGTATCTCTCCGTTCAGTTTCTGTGTCTGTGTCATCAGATTCCACTGAAAAGAGACTTCGGTGAGAGCCATTTCTTTCACTTTCTCTGTTTGTATTCTGGCTGGCAATATCATCCCCGTCAGATGAAACCAACGCCAGGGATCCAGAATGACGAGATCTTGCAAAATTAAAGATTCGGTTCCAAATATTACTCGACCGGCCAGCAATTGGAAGCCTAATAGAAGTAAATCCAAGTTGAGAACGGACAGCTAATCTCAAATTTTCTAAAACCGAAGCCTGCAAAAAACAAACAATACACGGAAATGTCAAATGCTTTTGAATGAAAAAAAAAACCTAGGATGAATGTAGAAATCACTTCCATTTTATTTCATTAGGATAGGTGTCTGATGGCATTTGTTTATATACACATAGGATACAACTCATTGGAATTAAATTGGGTGACCCATTGGAATTAAATGGGACTTCATATTCAGGTTACTCAGTGTTTCCCAAACTTTTTCGACCTGCGCTCCCTTGACCACTGGTGACCATTGACCGCGTGCTCCCCATTCCATTGTTGATGCCTGCCAATTGGCATTGCACTGTTTTCCGAGAGGATTCCGTGGCACTCTGCGGCTCCCCTGGCTGGTTTCAGGGGAGCCACGTCTCCCAGTTTGGGAATCACTGATGTAACCTATAAACTATGGACAGTATCTCAAATGCCTATAACACACATATCAAGCAGTGCAGCTCAAGGCAACTCTGCATACCAACAGCTGTTACTAGCAAGACATTTCTGGATCATTTGCTCTATAGGCATCAATGGACCATAATAAGAACTATGGACACAGTCTTTCAGAACTCAGGTCAAGCTCTCAAAACTCCATCTTGACTTCTGTTTGCTACAAAGAAGCCAGCTCATGCAGATCATGTATTGTGAGGAAAAGGAATGAGGTTGCAAATTTCTATCCCATTATACTGTGAACACTTCCATTCCCTGTTGGTATCCCTTTGTCTTTAACAGAGTAGTTCACAAAGTGGTTTACATAGAAATACTGTAACATCAATAAATGGTTAAAAATTTAAACCAATATCAAACTGGTTTCTGTTTGTAGGAAGACATACCTTTAGAATATGGGGAAGGGAGGCACAAGTGATGAGATATGAAGGTAAGAGGCCATGGAAGTTGTAATGATATCCCAGCTTAAATTCGAGCAGTTCATCAATTACTTAGTTTTAGTCATCTGCCTTTTAACCAAGACTAAAAACCCTTTCAGAGGCAAACCACCCAAGCTAATTTTGAGGCAAATATTGTTTCCAAAATGGTTTATATTTATTTGCAATAAGAATAAGAGCCTTGCTGGATCAGACCAAAGGCCCATATAGTCCAGCTTCCTGTATCGCACAGTGGCCCCACCAGACGCCTCCGAGAGCACACAGTTAACAAGATGACCTGTTTCCTGTTGGCACTCCCTTGCACCTGGCACATGGAAAACCTACTTCTAAAGTGAGGAGGTTGCTTATGGCTTGTAACCTGCGATGGTCTTTTCTTCCATGAATCTATCCAAGCCCCTTTTAAAGGCATCTAGGCCAGGTGCCATCACCACATCCTGTGGCAAGGAGTTCCACAGATGAATTACACGCAGCGTGAAGAAATATTTTCTTTTGTGCATTCTAACTCTCCCTCCACTCAATTTTAGTTCCTACCCAATATCTGTACAGTATACTGCTTTTCAGTCACAATGGTTCTCAGAGTGGTTAACATCACCACCACAGTTAGTTTAACACTACAATAAGCAATTATAAAAAAGGAAACAGCATGACAACAGCCAAATGTCACAGTCCCAAGGCTATCTGGTAAAAATCAAAGAGAAAAGGCACAAAGGAATAAATATGTCTTTAGCTCCCTCTGAAATGAAGAGAGCATGCCAACTTGACCAAGGAGGTACCACTAAAAAGGTCCATTAGAGAGATGCAGCTGTGAATCAGGGTTTCCCTAGTTAAAATCTTTTTTTCTCATGAATTCACATGGTGACCTTAGGAAAGCCCACCTTCTCAGCCTCACCTTTCTAGCTGCAATGTAAGAGTAATGCTTACCTTATAAGACTGTTGTAAGGAATGGATCAAGACAAGACACATACAGTATTGAGTTTTCTGACTATTCAATGTGCTTCACAAATATGAAGTATTATTCTCAAGAATGATCTAAAACTCCCTAATTAAGAGTAGAGTTTGTTGAACAAGATCTTAATGTCTAGGAAGGGCTTCATACAGAAAGAGGAGTTTACTAAGACACTCAAGATCCTGACCATTTAAGGCATTAAAGGTCAAACAGAACTCCTTAACCAGTCCCCAAAACAGACTTAACAGTCATTTTAGAACAGGTTTGATATGTGGACTAGACCAGGGGTTCTCAACCCCTTGGTGGTGGCATTCCACCGCCGCCTGAATCTTCTGGCATACCACCAGAAGTGACTGGCGATGACAAGTCACTTGGAGGTTTTTGACACTGAAGCTTGGAAAGCGCTGATAAGAGGCTCGAGGCAGGCAGGAGAGCCTCTCTCAGCACATGAAACTCGCGCACTTCACCTCTGCTCGCCGGCCGAGCATCTTGCCGGTGCTTTCCAAGCTTCGCAGCATCGAAAATCTCTGTGCCTTAGCTTCGATGGAGGGGTTTTTGGGGTTCCAACTGATGGTATACCACCAGAGGCATCTCAAAGTACCACTGGTGATACACATACCACCGGTTGAGAACACCTGGACTAGATCCAAGAACTGCATGCATATACCGTATTGTTCCGAGTATACGATACTTTTTCCCCCTAATGTAACTTTTTTTAACTAGGGGTGCGTCGTATACTCGCACTTTTGCAATTGGGCTGGTGCACGGCTCTGGGGAAAGGCTTCCAGTGAGAGTAGGGAGAAACAGCAGCGGAGGATCTCTGTACAGCTGCCGCCGGCGGTGTATCAACTCTGCAAAATGAGCCGGGACCTGGCAGGCTCCTCCCCGCGCTCCGGAGGGAAAGCGCGTCGGTGCTTGGAGCCTCAGCGCGTCCCTGCCGCTCGCAGGGAGGGTGTGTATATAACAGACATCTGCATGCTGGCATTAGCTGCATGCAAGGGGCGACACACAGAAACGAGCCTGGCCAGCGCTGGGTTAAGAAAAAGCAGACAGAAGCAGCATCTCAGCTGCTGGTAGGCAGGGTCTGAACTGGAAAGGAGAGAGAAAGTGGGAGAGAAAGTGCCTCCTTCCCAAGCACTTGCGTACGCAGAGCTCAGCCACAGCGTCTTCCGTGCGCTTCCTGCTGAACCCCCCCCCCCAAGCGAGCAGGAGGGAGAGTACACAGAGAACTTGATCTCACGTATCCACAACGGGCAAACACGCTCAGCTTTCTTTTGAAAAAGCAAGTTTGTGGAGAAATGTGCAAAAGCGTCCACTCCCCAGACAGAGCACTTCTCCACCTCTCCCCTTGCTCGCTCATCTCAGCCTGCCTGCCTGCCGGCCTTTCTCAAGACAGAAGCAGCAGCAGACGTGAGTTAACAGGGGAAACTGGAAAAGGGGCGGGATGCTCATGGGGACACCTCATGGGGAGTGCAGGAGGACTCAAAATCTCTGATTTTGTGTTGGACCTTCCACTCACTCACTCACTCACTCACTCACTCACTCACTCACTCTTAAATAAGACTTTTTTCACATTTAAAATTGTTTTAATACTTTTTTATTTTTAAACTATTAATTAGCTAATTAATTGATTGATTACATTAGACTAACTATTTTAAAATTGTTTTACTGTTCTACTAATGTGTATATTTTCTATAAGTTAAAAAATTATTTTTTAAAAAATAGCACCAAACATTAAGGGTGCGACTTATAATCAGGGGCGTCTTATACTCGGAACAATACGGTATAACACAACTGCTTTAAAAAAAAGAACTGGAACAAATAACAAACAGAAAAAATCCTTGTAAAGCTAGAGAATATACTACTCTGGAGCTGCTGAGAGCGAGCTAATGAGTATGTCAGATATGATTTAAATGGAGAGTGCTCCTGTGGCAAAGAGTTAGATTAGCTAACTGGTACGGTCCAACTCCATAATTCTATATTGGAGAGAATATGAAAGCTCTTACCTGATTTGGTGAACAAACAGGGAAGTCTTCAACTGGTGGAATTAGACCCTGAGCAATCAACTGTCCGTAAGAAGGAGGTGCTTCTCTTCTTAACAACTCAGCCTCAACCCTGGACAACTGAGTCTCAAATGATCTTTTTCAAAGCACAAAGAAAAGGAATTTAAATAATTTAAACTGTTAACATGTGAAGCAACACTATTATATTCTTGGTACAATTTCATAGAAAGAACTGAGTTTATAAAAATGTCCTTATGTGTTAGACAACCAAGTTTGATTTCCTAGCTTCAAAGTGGTGAGTGCTCAATGCTGCTTATTGCTTCACTCCACTTGTACATTTGCTCCTAATTTGAGAGTAGGATAGGATCCAGAGAACTGTGAGCAGAGTTCCAGTTGTACAGCAGGACTTTCTTGCTTCCTCCTTTCCAGTGCAGCCCCTTGTGCCCTGTGAAAAGCTACTCCTGGTGGTCAGATCAGAATGGCATGGGATGTACTATGTGGTGCACCTGGATGGACAAATCCTGCAGTGACAGAGTGATACTGACAAAATTCAGAGATCCCCTTTGTGCAAGCAGAGGTGTCTTCCATCATATAAGAGGCTCTCTGGGTCCTGACCATAGTATAACTCTTTACTTAATGGCCAAGATAGAGTCAAAATATTTAAATAAGATAATCATGTAAACAAGAGATCCTAGCAAGCTACAATGCTGTCAGGCTGCGACGTACAAAGTATTTAGAGATAGGGTTGTTGACCATTTTCACTCATGGAAGTGTGGCAAATTTGCACAAGGAACTACCATAACCTGCTATGGATTTGGGCAAGTCTTCCCACTATGTTTGGACGTACTAGATATGGGCAGAGACTCTAGGTGTTGGTTAGTGTAGCGAGAACATTGACTGATATCGACATTCATACAGCGTTGTAACTGGTGAACACTAAATTATCTTCAGCCAAGAGTAGGCAGGGAGGGCCTGATGCGATGCATATCACAGAGTTGCGCCTGTGTGGGAAATTTAGAGTCCGGCCACTTTATCGGAATAAGTACAGTAAAGCAGTTTTTCTAACTAGGAAATAAAATTTGTAGAATTCATCAATAAAGGATAGTGTGGCCTGGAGGTTGAGCATGTAGCTAAGCAGGGTCGATCTTGGTTCTCACTTGGATGGGAGATGGCAGCTGCTGACAGACCTCGCGAAGACACTGAGAGGAGTCAGGTAGAGAGATAATATCCTGACAACCGTCTGAGGGCGAACTGCAGTGAACTGTGAAGCTTGGAAGTGCAGAGCACAAGCCAGAAGGAGGGCTGCACTAGGAAGGGAAACATCTCAAACATGGAAGGTTCTATATATGAATAGAACAATATTGTAAAGACCCTTATTGGGTCTAGGATAGCCTGCCTACGTAAACCGCCTTGAATAAATCTGATGAGAAATCTGATGAGAAAGGCAGTATATAAATACAGAAAATAAATCATCATATCTGGACTAGAGTGTTTAGTAAGGAAAATGAGAAACAGTGAACTAACAGCTTAGACCTCAACACCACCATGTAGATGCTTACCTTCGTTCAAACATTCTCAAAGAATACAGCTTACAAGTGCATCCCAGCGCAATGACAAGGAGCAGTCCACAAATAAGGCTCCCAATGACAGCAGCAGTTATTACTCTGGTGGGCACAATCACTGGGCAATTCTCCTCATCGCTACCATCACCACAATCATCTTGAGAATCGCAAACCCAGCTTTCAAACACACACCGATTATTTTTGCAGTGGAAGTTTCCTGGTTGGCAAAAAAAGCAATTCTTTTCATCTGAACCATTGGGACAGTGATTTTGGTAGTTGCAGCGGTCAGAGCGCGGATAGCAGGCACCATTTCGAGAGCAGGGAAATTCTTCTTTTTGGCACATAGTGCAGTTGGTTTCATCCCGTCCATTTGGACACTGCCAATCACCATCACAGCGCTGCTGCTCTGTGTAACAACCCCAGTTTCCACCACATGGAATTTCCCACGGCAGACAGAAGCCATCTACCTGATAGGTTGCATTGAATCCTCTTGCAGCATTCACCTTGTCGGCACAGAAATGCACTCTGATTTGACCAGAAGAAGAAACCACCGTAAGAGGGGCATGGGAGTCAAAGGCAGTCAGAACACGCAATAGCTTGCGCGGGTTCTCCTCTAATCCATCATATATTTTGACATAGTCCCCATAACCAGTACCATCAAGTTTAAAGTCAGTGAAACGCAAAATAACTTTGCGATGATCTCCAGTGTCTATCAGCCAAGTGCAGTTGCTCCCTGGAGGATAAAAGTCTGGATAATTGGGAGAACTGAAAGTACCATAAAAATATTTTAGCAACTGCCCACATGTTGGCACACCACAGTCTATTTCATCTCCCAAATCAAGACAGTCAAGGTTGCCATCACATTTTGAGGATTCTGGAATGCAAGTGTAGACATTGAAGCGAGACAGACACTGGAACTGGTTGTATGCGCATGGCTGGAAGGAAGCAGCAGTTGGAGGGTTAACTTTGGCACAGATTTCTTCATCGGAGTTGTCTCCACATTCATCCATGTTATTACACTTCCAGGATTCTGGAATGCATTTCCCATTAGCACAATGGAACTGGTTACAGTCACAGTTTGGTTCAGCAGGTTTCCCTAAAAATGCACACATTGAAGAAATAAACATAGGTTTTTTTAATGTTTAGCACTTTCTGATCATCATAGTGCAGTGTGATAATGCCATATGCTTTTGCTCATCAATGTAATGAAAATCACAGTCAGCTAGCAAACAGTACTTTAAACAGTTTATTTGGATCAATACAATTGTTAGTAAAAAGACAAGCGAGTCAAGTCCTGGGAGAAGGCTGACCAAGGGGAGTAGCACCTAGAGGTTAACGTGCATAAAATCCCTTCCTACTCCCCACTTTCCCTTTCCAGGGCCAGCAGCTGAACAAGAAAAAAAGGCTTAGTAGTTTGTATCCGCTGCCATCATCCCAGACTACAGTGATCAGGTGAAAGTAAGGAGGGTAGTAAAATTATAAGCAGGAGGATGGGAAATGCCGGAGATTGGCTGGAAAGCACAAAGAAAAGGCTTGATCAAAAAGGTACCAGCAACCAGTAATGCCCAGCAGATAGAGTTGGGATACTATCCCAAAATCTCAGTCCATGTCTCCCCCTCCCGCCCCCCCCCCCCCCGCACACGTTAGGGATGCTAACCAGTGAATTTTGCAAGTGGGCTGGATGGAAAAGAGCAGACTAAGCCAAAATAAATTCCTTAATGCAATCTAGCTAGATGGTCCCCAGCTTAAGCTACTTACATTGGTTAAGGAATCCCCAGTCCTTACACTCGTGGGTGAGCAAGAGTCAACGAATGGGTCACTCAGGCAATGGGCAGAAAACAAGAAGTTGCTGTGTGCTTGGACCTAATTAATTTTGATGGATGATGTCATCAAGTTACCTGATTGGAGGAATGGAATCCACCTGGTTTTTCCATCCCATTCCTTGGACCTAGATAGACAAGTTTGCTACCCAAATGGGCAAGGAGCTCTGTTGCTAAGCAGAATAGCTGCCCCAGACAGAAAGATGGACCCTGAATGCACATTCAGCAAATGGCTGTCTGGGAATGGCATTTTCCAAACAGACGAAGGACAAAGGCTGCTTGCGGAGGGATGTTCTAGCGGCTTTTAGCTGCTGAACCTGCACAGGAGCTTCTGGGGAGTTAAAAGTGTCCAAAATACAGAAAAATAGGCAAAACATTTTTTTTTATTTACAATATTTCTATCCCGCCTTTCTCCCCAAAGGGACCCAAGGCGGCTAAAATAGGGGAAAATACAGGGCATTCATCACAACGATTCAGTTCATTTGTATTCTTGTGGATACTAGAGTACAACATAACATAAGAACATCAGAAGAGCCCTGCTGGATCAGGCCAAAGGCCCATCTAGTCCAGCTTCCTGTATCACACAGTGGCCCCACCAGATGCCTCAGGGGGTACACAAGACAACAAGATACCTGTGTCCAGTCGCCACTCTCTTGCACCTGGCACAGAGAAAACCTACTCGTACAACCAGGAGGTTGCTTTTCCCCATCATGGCTTGTAAGCTGTGATGGACTTTTCCTCCATAAATCTGTCCAATCCCCTTTTAAAGGCATCCAGGCCAAGTGCCATCATCGCATCCTGTGGCAAGGAGTTCCACAGATGAATTACACGCTGGGTAAAGAAATATTTCCTTTTGTCTGTTTTAATGCTCCCTCCACTCAATTTGAGTGGATGTCCCCTAGTTGTGTGGGTGTTCCGTATCAAGGACGAAAGTTGTACTGTAGTGTAGAACGTTTAGTGTCTCTTTAATACACTTTGGCAAACTGGGATCTTTTTCTGAGCTTACCAATGTTTTGGACAAAGACTACCAATACCTTCAATATCCCTACTAGAAATGTCTCACCTAATCATATGCCTTTACACATTTACATGCCTTTATGCCTAAAATTGACATCCAAAATAATAGTCATGGCTGCTAGTAACAGACTTTCTATTTTTTAATTTTAAGAAAGCAATAAGGTTTGTCTTCATAAAACATTAAGTGATTGATGCCCAACAATTTCAAACAAGATGGAAAGATTGTTCCAAAAATAGACAAAAATTGAAACATTTATTTATCTGAATCTTACCTACAAAGTAAGTTAATCTAAATCCTTTCCGCGATATACTATCATCCGAATGAAATCTGATCCAAACATGGTCCTGTGAAGATATGTATGGAGATGGAATAGAAGACCCACATGCTCTGTAGCCTTCCACATTTTTGTAGGCCCCTATTGTTAACCAATCTGAATTGCATCTTCGTGATCCTTGAACGTCAAAATCCTGAAAACTACAGAAGGCAAAAAAATCTTGGGGTAAAAATTAACCTCATTAAAAAAAAAATTACTATATAAAACAGAGTCCTCAGATGAGTTCACAGACAAAGATCTACGGAACATCTTATCACATTACCTAACATTATACATTCTTTGAACTTCCCCCAAACCCTTTCCTCTAAAAAGAGTATAGTAACAGAGGACAGGTTTTAACCTCTTGTTGCTAATAATGGAAGACATATCATATAGAAAATTTATTTTTATCTACCTGAAATGCTATTTTTAAGGATTCAACATTCTACAATACCCCGTAACATCAGTATAATTGTTCTCTGGTTATACGTAACGTCTTTTTCTAATAAAGACAATAGCTCATCAGAACTAGTTCCCCTGAATTGTATACAAGTTCAAATCTTGTAGGATTCTTTTGCATTATTTTTCTAACCTTCCTTTTTGAATAAAACGTTCACATGGGCTTTTCTGCAGATAGCAATTTTCTTCCAAAAACGTAACACTACCCAAAACTCACTTAAGAGAATTTATGTTCCAACATTCTTCTGTCTTCAGTTGTTAAAAGTAATTTCCATAGTTGAGTATTTCTTCTAAGATTACACAACCCAACACATATTTTGGCGCCTTAAAAGTTAGACCTTTTCTTGGTTATATTTGAGACGCTGATTCAAAAAAATGGCATCAATTTCGCCCTATCAGCTCTAGTTTGGGAGATTTGGTATATATGCCAATTCAAGCAGCTTCCTAGTGAGATAGCTGCTTTTGATAGGGCAAAACTGATGTCATTTTTTGAATCAGCACCCCAAATATAACCACGAAAAGGTCTAATTTCTGAAGCACCCAAATTTTTGTTTTTGTTGGGCTGTGTTATTTCTCCTGTTCACCATATCTTGAACTTGGATGAAGTAGAACTAAGGCTAGCAGAAATAGGAAAGGAATATTTTTCCTCCACTCATCCCAAAAATCCAAAGACAATCAAACAATGGGTTGGAATCAACAAGTTTTGATATGGTGTAGTCAAGTCATTTTCCACATGTACCTAGTGCTTATTTTGATGCTCTCATAAGACTAATCACACCGTGAAGTAGAATAATAATGCTTTTTATGTGTACAAAGACAAGTTCTTATTTTACTGAGCTCTGCATAATGTGTGTCTGCATAATCTTTGGTGCCTTTCTCTTGAAGACTAACAGCTCAATCCTGTCTAACTTTGCGCCCTGCACTGCAGTGAGGCCAGTGCAGCCTCTGCCACATCCAGGGTGCAAAAAAGGCCACCAGAATGTCACCTTGGGGGGAAGGGAATGTTTGGCAGGAGGTCTGGCTCAGTTGGTAGAGCAGCCGTCTCATATGCCTGAAGATCTGAAGGATGGCAGTTTGGAATGTCCGGAAGTATCTGTATGCTGCCGGAGAGCTGTCAACATGACACTGACAAGCTACAGAGCCTCTGTGAGACAGAGAAGCTGCAGCTGGCACCTTGAGTGGGAGTCAAGGTTGCCTGTCAGCCAATTCGTGGGAGACGAATGCCAGAGAGAGAGAGAGAGAGAGGCTGGACTGTGAAGGAAACCACCTGGAATGAAGGGTTTTATGCAAGACTACAACATATTGTATTGTAAAAACCCTTGGGGTTTAGAAAATCTGCCTATGTAATTTTTTTATTATTATTAAAGTCCTAGCCGCCCCAATGAGGCTACTCGGAGGTGTGCCAGCTATTTTTCTGGTGCACATTTGAGTGGCCCGTGTAGCGGCGGCCAGGCCTGGAGGATAGGATTCTGGCAGAGCCGCTGCCAATTCCTCCCCTTCTTAGGTCAGGTCGACCAATCCCACTCCTCCGGAACACCCCATTCTGCCCTCCCCCTGCCACCCAGTGGAAACCTACCTTCCCCAGTGGGTGCTCCATGGGATCTGAGGTGAGGAGAGTGGCGCCGGCCTCTTCACCGGCGCAGCCTCCTTGCTGGGTGATGAAAATATTCCTTATGGCATGTTTGCGACACCCTAGACTGTCGGAGCAGTGCTCCACCGGTCTTAAATGTAGATAGGATTGCGCCAATAGTTATACATAGCCTCTCCACTTTTCAAGGTTAAAAGAACAAGATTCTCAAATCTCTACTTTTTTCCTTTGAACTAAAATGCATATGTACCTTGTAGGGCTCAAATAGCTTTAAGTTTTTTCCTCAAGTGCTCCTTAAATTTTACACTTTAAATCTAAGTTTATGTGCCTAATCATCTCTCCAGAAGGTTCTTATATATTTCATATATTTCAATATATTTCATATATATTTCAACCAATGAAATCCTGTTTTGTTTCCAGAATTGTAACTAAAAGCATTTTGAGCTTCAACATATTATAACTGTATGCATGAGGACTACTGACTTCATGTTCTGCTTATGAGCTTCCCAGAGGCATCTGGGTAGCCACTGTAGGAAACTGAATGCTTAACAAGATTTTGCCTTTGATCTGTTCCAGCAAGCACTGTTCCGTAGGCACTCGTGCAAGCATTCATCCAATGCTGATGGATTTATATAGTCGTTCTCATGCTTCTACTTGTGCAAGCAGATCATCATATTTGGATTTACCACAATATTTCTTACACAGTCCTCTAGTGGCCAGTGCAAAACAGCCCTTCCATGATTAGAAGATACTTTCTGAATGCAGAAGGGCACCTTTGTTCCAACCCTATTAAACCAGTTCTACAAGCTCATGTGGGCTTTAACTTTGTCATTTCCAGACTGCGGTATCTCATGCTGCAAAGCAAGTTGCTTTTGAAATGGAGAGAAGTTTCATAAGCAGTTTATTACATGGTGATCCATGTACACGTTTACTGGGCTAGTGCAAACCCCTTATATGAACCCAAGCTGCTCTTTGGTTCCCGATCCAAGTACTTCTAAAACTTACTGATCATTCAAAGTCATCACAGTAGAACCTGGTATGCTCCCAGACACCCATAACCTAGTTTTAGATTTTAACTTTAAAATCTGACACTCTGGCATAACTTATGTAAATTAAGCTCAGTGCTGCTGTATGTCTGAATCGTTAATTCAAGGAAGATAAAATCCAAAAAAAAAGAAAAAGAAAAAAAAAGAAGAGAGCCAAGAAGAGTGAAAGGAATGGAAGATAAATGCAATTAATTCAAACTGTTACAGCTTCCAAGTAGAGAGACATACAGAGCAAGTTATTTATGCATTATTTACATTTTATCCAATATACATACAACTACAGCACCCAAATTAACTTATTACCTTATGGTAATAATTTCGCCTTGGTTTGCTCGGATATACCAGCTACAGTTAATTCTAGCAGGATACTCAAGAGGCCAGCCTGGGCTAGTGATTATCCCACTTGGACCTCTGATTTGTTCTGGAATATCTCCACAAGCTGAAAAATATGAAAATTAATGTCATTAGTTATACAGTAAGTAATATTTCTGCAGATTTAACAATCCTTAAGATTTAGCGCAGTAGCACATAATTTTGAATGGTAAGATTTTACGCAAATGAAAACACACAACATTGTAACCCTATAGCTGTAACGCTTAGCCAAATATTAAAAGCCATTCATTAAAGAAAATAGGGCAGCTAGGTCATATGGCATTGCTACTGTGTTTCCATAGGCGCGAAATCAGATGCACAAGTGATTGAGTAAAAACACTGATAAAATACAGTACTGCAGGGGTTCTCAACCTTTAGAGGCCCGGGTATCCCCTATCACGGTCCAATTTTCTGAAGTACCCCCTGCTAATTAACTGGATTATTTAACGATTAATTAATCGTTAAATAAAAAAGTACTAAAACAATTTTAAATGTGAAAAATGTCTTATTTAACTGTGTGTATGTGTGTGTGCGCGCGTGTGTGGGAGGGAGAGAGAGACACACACACGCAAGGATCTCTTTTTTTTCTCCACATCACCCTTCTCAAAATCAGCTCCTCCCTCCCCCACCCTACCAAAGTACATTTTCCAAAGTACAAAAATAAGCCCAAAACCAAGGGCTCCAAAATAATTACAATTTAAAATCCATGTTAATTAACACTTAATTAGCTGCCTAGGGCTACAGGTTGAGAACACCTGCAGTACTGCATTCAAATTCATTAGTGCTTCATTCTTTTATTCTAAACTGAGTTAGAACAGATATTACACAGCTGCACTATGATGACCAAAATGTAACAAGTGAAATTCAGTCTTTATATGTTAACAAAAACACACACTCAGCAGCTTTCAAACACATGTAAACATGGCAAGACAGACATGTAATTTTTCCACACGACTGTACACATGGTCATCCTAAACTGAAGTAAATCAATGCAGAAAAAATGTTGTATGTAAAAGTTGCAGATAAATAAAGCATTAATATAAAACGCATCTCTCTACCGTTTTCAGCTTGCAGTAAAATAAAAGAGGTTTAGGATTTATAACATACACTAATTATAGAAATGGAAAATGTAAGACTCTTGTATATTTAAGTAGAAATTTAAGTAGATTTTTTCATCAATTCAGTAGAGGTGATTTGCTTTAACAGAAGATTTATTGTTTTTGTTTAACCACCCATTAGGTGGTGCTCTTACCCCATTACTCTTCGGGACTGTACAATCATTTTTCTAAATATACTTAAACAATCTCTTACTTGGGATTCATGCTATGAGAGTGAGCGAGCAGATATAAGTTCCAGAGACAAAAAAAATGAAGAGTTTCATCAAGAGTAAATATAAATGCTGACTAACTGTACAAGATGTTCATATTTTGGCTTAGTTGGATATTTTTGTTGTTGCTTTCAATGTCATATGCTTTATGAAGAAACACTTTGAGAATAGGATCCAAGGACTGTGATTCAACTGGAGCACTCGTCTGAAGACACGGTGGTGTGGGGTAATTGTCATTCTTTGACAATGCCCATCACAGATATGGGCGAAATGTTAGGAAGAAAAACTCACAAGAGACTGTGGCTATTAAGCCTGAACATTTCAACTACAATACTTTGAGAATCGTCTGACAACTTCCTTCCATTTCTTAAAATATTAACTTTCAATGAACACCAAGTTAATTAGTGAATGCTTACTCAAAAGAAATGCCAAATATAGTTACAAATCTTATGTCTATTGCTCTGTGTACTTAATTGCTAAGCTGATAAGATAATTCACATAAACATGATAGCATCTGTGAGAATCTTATTGGTCTTTGGCCAGCGGGTGGCGCAGTGGGTTAAACCGCTGAACCATGAGCTGTCGATCGAAAGGTCGGCAGTTCGAATCCGCAACGGGGTGAGCTCTCGTTGCTTGGCCAGCTCCTGCCAACCTAGCAGTTCCAAAGCACATTAATGCGAGTAGATAAATAGGTACCGCTTGCGGGAAGGTAAACAGCGCTCCGTGTTCTTGCCGCATGCTACGCGCTGCGGCAAGGAGAGTCATGCCGGCCACATGACCACGGAGGCGGACAACGCTGGCTCTTCAGCTTTGAAATGGGGATGAGCACCACACCCTAGAGTCGGACACGACTGGACTTAATTGTCAGGGGTCACCTTTACCTTTATGTTACCTTTGCAGATAAACAATTTATCTTGTGTCGTAGTACAATTATAGCAGCAAAGCTGCAACAGGAGGTCTGCAAACATGGTCTTACTGCCCTAATCTAATAATACTACTTAGCATTTGTATAGCACTTTGACTGTCCTTCCCCTGTATTATCTTGATACAAACTTACAAAAACCCTGCCAGGAAAGTATTAATTTCCACATATTGTAGCTGGGAAACTGAGGGAGTAGTTTCCAAAGGCCACCTAATGAATTCATGGCAGAGGCAAGATTCAAACCAGGGAAATCCCGATTCACAGATCAGTCTCATGGCCACTACGCTACACCAGCTCTCATTCCAGTTTTGGGATTCAGGGAAGATAGCAGTCCCATCCTGACACACCATGTAAGTTTTTATGTGACTGTACAAAGCTGTGTACAAATAAATTTTTTATCAGTGAATAATGTAATGATTTTATTTATAAACAATCTGTCACACAAAGAATCTTTTATTGTTAGTATGCTAAGTCTCCCATGTACACAGGAATTTGCTATCTACTGCTTTCTCCTGCAATCCTTTGCACTCCGTCAGGTCTCTTGACTGGTTGGGGGGGTGGGGAATGGCTATTGAGATTTTGAGATCAAAATGTCTCAACACATACAGAAGCAATCTCACAGTTGTTTGGACCCTGGCCAGCAATAGCAGTTACTATTCAGTTTTTTTGTGCATGTTCTTTTCAGAGCAATTTCTTTCTCTCTTCCTTAAAAGGAATCTTCACCACATGTTTAAAAGACTAGGTTGAAAATGTCAATTTGGTTTTCTGTTAACAAAAACTTTTGAATGCCTAAAAGCAAACTTAGGGCGCAATTCAGTCAGGCTGCGCTGGCTGCTCCTAGGTGTAGCAAACATGCCTTTCTGACACCCGGAGAGTAAGCGGCGCTGGTGCAGAGGCTGCTCACACTCCGCCAGACAGAGGGTGCCACTAAGGGACACAGTAAATCCTGCGCCGGATGGGGTGGTGAGAGATCCTCAGTGGCACGCTCCACCAAATCCTATTCCCCATCCCGGGCCTGGCGAGCCCTACACGGACTCCTCGGATTTGCGCTGGCCATTTTGCCAGTGCATATCTGAGGAGACCCATGGGGCAGCTGGGGCATTACTCGGGGAAAGGAATGAAATCCCTTTCCCCCAAGGAGGCCTTCAGCTGCACCAGCACTGGCCCAATCATGTATAGGATCCGGTGCAGCGTGCTTTTGCATGCTGCGGTGGTCCTAGACAGGACTGTTAACCACGCTTCTTTAAAAATAAACTAGCATCTTAGCATAGTGTTCTTTTTTATAGTGAAAGGACAGTTTCTTAAACCCTAATCTTCTCTTCTCCGTGCTACCTTGTAGACAACATTATTTTGAACACGGGGATTCACATACAGCATATATATTTATCTGAAGCCAGATTCCACCCTCACCAAACAGAACTACAGACATGTAGGGTCTCTGCCATTTGCAGCATCATCCTTTTGATTGGTTTATCTGATCTGTTAGTATAGTACAGTGGTACCCTAACTGGGGCGTCGCGACGCCCCAGCCGGGAAGGAAGGGTTGCTATGCCCTTAAGGGGCATGGCAACCCGCGGTGACGACAACGGCGCGCCTGGGATCGCGCCGCCGCTGCCACCGCTGTGCCCGGGATCTCCGTTTTTACCATCATTGGTGGGCAGTGGGTGCCCCTCAGGGGTTGCGGGGAGCCTGCGGACCCCTCCGCAGGCCTCCCCAAGCGTCGGAGCAGCGCTCCAACACGATCGCAACTGACTTCCGGTTTTATGCGAAACCGGAAGTCAGTTGCGATCGCGTTGGAGCGCTGCTCCAACGCTTGGGGAGGCCTGCGGAGGGGTCCGCAGGCTCCCCGCAACCCCCGAGGGACACCCACTGCCCACCAATGACGGTAAAAACGGCGATCCCGGGCGCAGCGGTGGCGGCGCGATCCCAGGCGTGTCATCGCCACTCCTGGGAAGGCCCTGCTGCTACTTAGAGCAGCGTAAGGCCTTCCCAGGAGTTAGGGAACCTCTGGTATAGTAGTACAATGGGTCCCGCCAAGTAGCAACTCTGTCAAAACAGTTGCCCTCTTTTCTACAATGAAATAAACACAGATCTCTCAGTGCACTTGCCATCATCTGCAGGAAGTCGAACAGGAAGCAGGAGTGTAACAGCCCGAGGTTTGCTTCCAGTCTTGCTCCAGGTAGAATAAGGTTGACCCCTTATAGGTAAAGTTGACCCCTGACAATTAAGTCCAGTTGTGTCCGACTCTAGGGTGTGGTGCTCATCCCCATTTCAAAGCCGAAGAGCCAGCGTTGTCCAAAGACACCTCCGTGGTCATCTGGCCGGCATGACTCTCCTTGCCGCAGCGCATAGCATGCAGCTGGAACACGGAGCGCTGTTTACCTTCCCGCAAGCGGTACCTATTTATCTACTCGCATTAACATGCTTTGGAACTGCTAGGTTGGCAGGAGCTGACCAAGCAACGAGAGCTCACCCCGACGCGGATTCGAACTGCCGACCTTTCGATCGACAGCTCATGGTTCAGTGGTTTAAAGGCCTATAGAACTGATTCACTAGTTTTCTTGGTTCTCTTTAAGGTTTGGAGCTAAAATTTAAAAAGCTTAATGGAAGCACACAGGATTTTTAGTGACTGTTAGCAGTACACATGTAGCGCAAATGACTGCTACCACCCCCTCCCTCCAAAAAGTGAACTGCAAAGTGCTGTAGGTCTGGACCTTTGTATGAAGGTGGGGAGCAATTCTTAATGACGGCCAATACTCCATTAGTGTTGCACCAAATGACTCCTTATTGTGTTAGAGGAATTGTGCTGTCGGATGGACAGTGGTTGTCTCAAGCTTTATCAAAGAAAACATGCAATATGGCTGACTTTATCATTCTTTAACTGTAATATTGCTGAAAAATTACTCAATAAATTTCATTCCACAAAAGTTTACTTTTTTTTTTTTGTCAAAACTATCAACTCAGGCCAATCTCTCTTAGTTCAATGTTTGTATGAAAAAATAATTAAGCAGTAAGAAAGGAATAATCTGTTCACAAGCATGCCGGTATCAAATTTATCATATGAAAATTTTTCCATGTTCCAGTTGCTTCATTCCTTATTACATGCTGCAAAAGGCAGTAATAATTTTTATAGCCAAATATCTCTTCATAAGATACCAGGTGGCTTTCAATATTTACTATTTAAGTCATGCATGAAATTTAAACATTACCAAAAAATGACTTACCCGTTGACACTCCTGAAATATGCACATTTTCAGAACGTTCTGCAAGAGCACTGTTTCCTAAAATTAAACATAATGAATAAATTAATTTCCAAGATAAAATTTGTAAAAATTCTTCAGATACACAACTACAGAAAAGAGAATAAAACTGAGTTACTTTAAAATTCAAATATTTAAGATCCAAGGCCTCTTCTACTACCGTTTTAAAGAAAGAATAAATGGGGAAAAATAAAATGATTATACAATCAAGAAACAAAAAGCTCCTTTGTCACACAGTGAAGAAGCTAAATGGAGAACCAAGCAGTCATCGGAGCTTGGCTAGCAACCTCTGCCCCTCCAACAGGAAAACAATTTTAAAATGCTAGGTGCCTTAGTTAATTTTAATAGTCTTCTCTTCCAGTACTCCTTTGCTCTTCTTATATCCTTACTCCTTCCCTTCCTGACAGGAAGTTAAGCAGAGTGAGATAACAGAAGAAAAAAATACCACAAAGCCAGAAGCATCTCCTTTCCATTAAGTACCCCGTATTTATCGGCGTATAAGACGCACCGGCGTATAAGACGCACCTTCCTTTTGGCCCTGGGTTTCAAGAAAAAAAGATTTAAAGCATTTTGGGCCACTTACCGCTTGACTGCTTAATTAGCTAATTTACATAAGTTGCACAAAAATACCAGGATCTCTTAAAAGACCTAAAACACACAGCAATAAGACACATGAACAAAATGCACCAGAACATAAATCCCAAGTACAAAAAACCCCCAAACTCAACTCTTTTCCCCACCCCACCCATGCACAGTTTCCAAAGTAAACATAAAAGTACAAAAAAAACCAGACTCAACTCTTACCCCACCCCACCTATCACAGTTTCCAAAGCCTCCCCAACTAGGCCCAGTTCAGAAGCTTACCCACGCTGCATTCCGAGGAGAGCTGGAAAGACCACACCCTCTGCAGCTCAGCTGAACTGAACTGAGGAGCACAGCGTCCTCTGCTGGCTGCTGAGAAGCTCAACTCATGCACGTGCATAAATTAAACCCGACAAACAGCTGTAGATCGGATAGATTAGTTAGGGAAGAAAGCACAAGGGAGCTCTCCGGCTCCGGAAAAACGTGGTAAGCCCGAAAATGCTTTAAAACGGGCGGGGGAGGAGGAGGGATTTTTTAGTATTGGCGTATAAGATGCACCCTACTATTTTGGGTCACAAATTTAGGCAAAAAAGTGCATCTTATACGCCAATAAATACGGTATGACTTCAACACAAACCCAGTCCAGTTTTCTTTGGTTGTTGGGAAGGAGTATTCGGGATCTTGAACACTGAAAGCCTACTTGTTGTTTGTAAATGCAATGTGTAGAATTTCAGAAGAAATTGCCCACTGTTTTCATTAGTAACCTTAAGGGCAAGAACAACATGAATACATGTAGTACAAAAGCCAAGGAGGGCAATATCTTTATTGGTACCAACTAAAATATCACAAAACAAGTTTTCAAGTTCTCTAGAATGCTTCTTCAGGCTGGATGTCAAGCAAACCGAGAGGGGGATAAGAGACAATTCAAGTAACAGCTAATATTTGTTTTAATTGGAGAAACAGCCATTTTGTTGCTTTGTTCCAACAGCCCTCCGTAGAAACTGAAATCTGTTTTGCACGTACCTAGCAGAAGGTAATCCAACCAAGGGCCCAATCCTATCCAATTTACCAGCACCAATGCAACCCCAAGCTAAGGGAATAAACATTCCCTTAACTTGAGGAGGCCTCCGTGACTGCCCCCCCCCATATGCAGCACACACCTTGTTGGCATGGCTGCATCAGTGCTGGGATCAGTGCTTGGTAAATCTCTGATACAGTAACTGAGAAATGCACTGAATAGTTGGAGCCTACCAAAGATGGACAGGGCAGAATGTCAGAATTTGTACAGATTTTTGCTCCATAACTTGGATAAATACTAGTTTTCAAGATGGTGAGTTTCCATTCATCAGCTTCAAGGAAGCCTGAACAAACATTATCTATATTGTGCCTCAGATTACAAAGCATTTCTGCAGCAACATGGTCAGGTTTCTCAATAAGGATGCATCAACAAATGTTGTTAATACAATGCTTTTGGCACTAAACTGGAAACACAGGTAGCCCTAGCTAACAAATGCAGGTATTGCAATGCAATTAATAGGCTACCAAGCAGATTGTGTCATTTCTACATTTCTTCTGGTTTGCGATATGGAATAGGAGGGAGCATTAAAAATGGATGCACTTATCTATTAAAAATGTTGCCAACTAGGACAACTGGAATAAAAAAAGTAGTTCGGCACTCTAGTCATCTAACAGCAGATTCCCACATAATTGCTTGTCAATAGTTCATCAAGTCAGTTATCGTAGCTGAAATATACTCCAGCCCTGAAATCTTCCCACATTACCAATTTAAGACTGGAATAATACTTTGTATATAAAAGTCAACATTCTGTCACACTCTAGCCTGGCCATGAAACAGAACCCAGAAAAGGGCTATGTAGACCTGCTAACTGGGCAAGAGGCACTTTTTCAATTGGTGCTCCTCTTATATTTAGCAGGGTTATAGTAACTGCCCCCCTTTCACCCCAGCACAGTGTCTTTTCTGGTGGCTGTTTGCTGGTGGTGTTCTGCATCTTTTTTAGATTCTGAGCCCTTTTGGGACAGGGAGCCATTTAATCATTTGATTTTGTCTGTAAACCGCTTTGTGAACTTTTTGTTGAAAAGTGGTATATACCGTATTGGTCTAAGACTCACTTTTTTCTCCTAATTTAAGTTTTTAAACTAGGGGTGTGTCTTATAATCAGGCTGTTGCAATTTAATGCCAGTGATTTAATTAAAATTTTTTAATAGCACCAAACTTTAAGGGTGCGTCTTATAATCAGGTGCGTCTTATACTCGGGACAATACGGTAAATACTGTTGTTGTTATTGTTAATAATAATAATTATTATTATTATTACAAAATGGGGATACATCTGCAGGGAGCAGATGTATCCCCATTATGTTCTCTTTTACAAAGTTACCATTCACTCATATGAAAGAGTAAGGCGTTATACTTCCAGACGCTGTGGACAGGAGCCAATGTCTGCCTAGACCTCACTTACAGGTCTTACCATGGGGGGGGGCAATGTGTGCCTCCCCCTGCACCCTCCAGGGTTTATGGAATCTACAAGCTTTCCATATATCAGAATCGGTACGGTATTTCCACATGACCTAGAAATCCAAAATACAGACATTTCTCCCTCAAGACTTTAGACGCAAAATTTGCCTCATAATAGCGGCCAACACACACTACGCCAATGCAAAGGAAGCATAGGAATCATGGTCTGTGAAACTTCCACTTCCGCATACTTAAAGCAGCTTCAGATGTGGGGAATCTCCTCACAAAAACACAATTTAAATCACTGTTAGGTCTGAGAGAAGAATGGACAATGACAGCCATTAATACATCTATACTGGCAGAATGAATGCCTTATTCAGAGGCAGACCCGAAGACCACCTAGCTCAGTAGTCTACACGGGCTGGCAAGAGGCTCTCCAAGGTTTCAGACAGAAATGTTTTCCAAACTTACCTGGAGATATCAGAGATTGAAGGCCCAGTCCTATCCAACTTTCCAGTGCTGATGCAGCTGTGCCAATGGGGTGTGCGCTGCATCCTGTGGTGGGGAGGCAGTCACGGAGGCTTCCTCAAGGTAAGGGAACATTTGTTCTCTTACCTGGGGGTTGCACTGCAACTGCATTGGTGCTGGAACGTTGGATAAGATTGGGCCCTGGATTTGGAACCTTCGCTGTGAAAAACATCTCTGCTCTACCACTGTACTTCATTCACATCCAGATACAAGCTGAACTTAGTATGAAATGCAATTGCCAAGACTGCCTAGGTTTAAATCCTGGTTGAAGTACCAGAAATCTTCTGGGTCAGAACAACCTTTTCAGAAGGGTTGCCAAGAACATCTACGAAGGCATATTCTGCCATCTGTTTATTCATTCAATACATTTACCGGTATACAGCAGGTGCCCAAGGCAGTTATTAGAAGACCGAGCAATAGCATTAAACATATATACTGATATTAGACTATGAAATATGCCAGTATAAATTTAACTTTTGACATAAGATAACTGTACCTTTCCTTAGTTTACTATATACACCAAGTTTTTATATGGGAGACAAATCAAAGATCACAGCTCTAATGAGAAGTAAAGCAAAGTCTCTGAAATCAGCTGCAGAAAGTTCCTTCAAGAAGCCTCGGAGCAAAATGAGAATAGGAAAGCAAGATTATACCATTTCCACAAAGAAATGTCCTTTTGTTTTTTTAACCATGAGAGATTAAAGGGAAGATTTAGAACCTTAAATCTCAGTGACTATGTTGTCCATATAGCACAATGATGAAAAAGTCAAAAAGAAATTCCTGATCAACCCTTTGTTTTCATATTTTGAAGTTACTGTAGTGTAGTTCATCAATAAATTCAAAAACAGCATGTAGCAATGGAGATTTTTTTTAATGTTCTTTATCCTACTACTCACTCAATAAGCCATGAAATAAATGCAGATAGCATAGGTAAGTCAGAGTCTGAATATCCATCAAACCCAATTTCAGTTTAGGTTTATGCTTGTTAAAACTTTTACTACCTTTGAATTTATAGCCATCTGCCACAATATTGAAAAAAATTCCACAAGTAAAAAACTTGCTATATACAGCTACAATCACTTAAAATATGTCTGCTCAATATGCTGAATCCAATCTATGCATCTGTCACTTCTATTTTATTGTGTAACTGTAACACATTAACAGCCCAATCATAACCAACCTTTTAGTGCCAATGCAGCCACAATACTGCCCAGAGGCAAGGGCAGAGGCGTCTGTGGTGGTGGTGGTGGGCAGGCCGCGGGTTTGAGCCCCGGGCGGCAGGTAGGAGGGTGTCACAGCAGCCGGCACTGGCGCAAATCGTGCCGTTCATCGGCCGGAGCGAGGAGCGTCAGCGAGTTTGGCCCACCCTGCGCCTCGGCATGGTCCAAAATGGCTACAGCAGCAACGTCACTTCCGGCGCGGGGGGCACGCGCAGTGGTCAGAGCTCCGCCACTGGGCAAGGGAACAAATGTTCCCTAACCTTGAGGAGGCCTCCATAACTGCTCCCCCACCACAGGATACAGCGTGTGCCCTGTTGGCATGGCTGCATTGACACTGGAAAGTTGGTTAGGATTGGGCTGTAATTGTATGCAATGGATATGTGCACTGTAAAGTAAGCTTCCTAGTTATCTGATGGAATAAAAGACATATGGAGTGATCTGTCTGTCCAGAAGTTGGACAGAACGTTATATACTTTAGATGGGCATAGTCTTAGGGCAGCTCTGACTATTCTCTGGTCTTTGCAAGGTAACACAACTGAGGAAAGTATGATAGGAAAAAACAGTACAATTCCTGGGACTGGACTGACTCATGTGTTACATGCTTACTGAGGCACCACTTTCACATCTACAATGTATTGCTTCCAGTTCTGGCAGCCAATACAGGAGGGGTCCGTATCTGTAAATCTCTTTTCCGTATTGCATCTTCTGTTTCATGTCTTCAGCAAGCTAGGAGTCACTCGTCCTTAAAGGAACCCCTGGTTTTCATTACCAGTGAGAATAAGGAAATCACTGTATGGGACATTTTCATTTCTTTTTCTTACAGCAACTGTTTTTGCCTACAGGTAAGAGAACTGAAACAAGTAGCTAGTATCAGAAAGAAAAAAAGAAAATTAGTAATGTAGCCCAAGTTCATAATCATCTGGTTTGAAATATACATTTATCTGGCTTGTTATGCTCATAGATATTGCAAATCAAATGTCATTTCCGTGAGAAATTCTTTTTCAGCTCGGAATGTAAAAGTGAGATTTTGTACATGGACAGTCAGCAGTGATTTCCTTGCTCTCCTCTAGCAAGGAAAAGCTGGGGCTTCATCAAGAGTGAGTGGTTCTCAGCCTGTCAGAAAAACTCTATGCAAGTCAATTCGATATCAACCAATCCTTCTGCCATGGGCATTCCTCTCCACACTGAGTATCAGTGGCATCGTAATGCTGCCCCCCAGGGGCGCAGGCCGCGATGACACCACCCCGGTGGAAGCCAAGCCCCCAGGGGGTGACGTCGGCTGGAAGCCATGCCACTGGCCGAAAACTGGCCGAAAACTTCCCCTTGGGGCGAGCTCATTATACACAGAGCCAAATCACATGTTTAATGCAACGTGCAGTTTGATCTTACACAGAGAACAAAGCTTGAGGCAACAAACTTTGAGCCACTTTCAAGTTTTACACTGCCATAAGAATAAGATGCAAATTACGACCATAGAAAAATAGGCAACAAACACATAAGAACAGTCCTGCTGGATCAGGCCAAAGGCCCATCTAGTCCAGCTTCCTGTATCACACAGTGGCCCCACCAGATGCCTCTAGATGCCTCATGGTGCCTCATGATGCCACCAGACACATGACAACAAGATACCTGTATCCTGTTGTCACTCCCTTGCATCTGGCATTCAGAGATAGCCTACTTCTAAAACCAGAATGATGCTTATACCGGAATGATGCTTATACCGGAATGATGCTTATACCGTATTTTCGCCGCCCCATAAGACGCACCGGACCATTGGACACATGTGTATTTTGGAGTGAAAAATAGGGGAAAATAAAAAATGACTTCCTTAAACAAGTTTTCTGGCCGCTTACCTGGTTGTTGTTCTGCAGCTCCAATCTTCTTCCCGCGTTGCTGGCTGTCCCCAGTTAGCAGCTCAAAGACGCGAGCCTCCCAGGTGCTGGAAGGACCTGGAGGCTCTGCACAAAGATCACAGCAACTGCGAAGAGCCTCCAGGTCGCGTCTAGCGCCTGCGCAGAGTTCCCAGGCGCTGGCTGCGACCTGGAGGTTCTGCGCAAAGATCGCAGCAACTGCGATCTTTGTGGAGAGCTGACAGTCACGTCTAGCGCCTGCGCAAAGTTCCCAGGTGCTGGACGTGACCTGGAGGATCTCTGCAAAGATTGCAGTTGCTGTGATCTTTGCGCAGAGCCTCTAGGTCGCGGCCAGCGCCTGGGAGGCTCGCGTTTTCGAGTTGCTGACTGGGGACAGCCGGCAACATGGGAAGAAGATTGGAGCTGCAGACCAACAACCAGGTAAGTGGCCGGAAAACTTGTTTAAGGAAGTCATTTTTTTACACCTCGCTTCATAAGACGCACAGACATTTCCCGCTATTTTTTTTGGGGGGGGGGAGTGCATCTTATGGAGTGAAAAATACGGTAACTATCGTGGCTTGTAACCTGTGATGGACTTTTCCTCCATAAATCTGTCCAATCTCCTATTAAGGCATCTAGGACAGATGCCATCACAACACCCCGGGGTTGGATGAAATTTGAAATGTGGTTCCACAGACTAATTGCACGCTGGATAAGAAATATTCTCTTTTGTCTGTTCTGACTTTTCTGCCACTCAATTTTAGTGGATGTCCCCTGGGTGTGGTGGTGTGGTGTGAGAGGGAAAAGAACTTCCCTTTATCCATCCCATGCATAATGTTATATGTCTCAATCATGTCCCCTCTCAGGTGCCTTCTTTCTAAATTGAAGAGCCCCAAACATTGTAGCTTTTTCTCATAAGGGAAAATTACCACAGAACATCATAGGGCAATTTATCTTTTGCTTTGCCACCAGGCACATGTGATGTAGATGATCTACAAAATTATAAGTTAAAAATTTGAAGTTTTATTTAATTATTTATATACCAACACTTCAGGTCTGCTTTTGAAATAAGCCCTGAGGCATCAGCTCGGTTCCTTCTCAACTGCCTACTGAAAAGCTTTATCAAAGCAACAGCCCAATCCTATGCATTTCTACTCAGAAATTAATCCCATTATGGTCAATGGGGCTTACTCCGAGGTAAGTGTGCAGAAGACTGCAGCCCACATTTGGTAAGTCCCACAAAGAATTTCTCCATAATTAATTCATTAGAAACCATTTAGCACCCTTCATTTGTGAAGCCTTGTTTGGTACATTTTAGATCTGTAACATGGAAAACATGTTTATGGGGACACGTTAAAAGACATATAGCCTTGTATCTCGTATCCACAGAGAACTTCTATTGAACACAATGGGAACCTTGGGTATCCTAAAAATATTTCACATTTCCGTTTGAGCCAAGTTATTCCCCACAACTGACATTTTGCAAACTAGTAAAATATGATTCTTTTTTATTATAGGGAAATACCTATGAGCTATTGCCTGAAATATCACAAAGCCTTTCTATGTTCTTGAAAAGAAACTGTAGGAGTATTTTCCCCAATATTTGCATTTATGGGAACCTCGCTAGCATTCATGTGTAAGGATCTATTCAACGAAAAAGGTGAACACTTTCATTTGCGCAGAAACCTTAGCTGTTTAAACACCCTCACGCAAAATATTTAAGGACAAGCTATTCTATTCATTGAATGAAGGAGGGTTTTGAAAATCGTCTCATCAGACTTTTGGAAAAAGTCTCTTATATTTGCAAAGGGGCACAGTCTATTCAGAGCAAAGAGGTAAGGGAGTAATACACAGGGAGGCATTTGAGAGCGGAACCAACCGTGTGAGCACAGGCACAGTAATAACGGGTTAAATCCCCATCTTCCTCCGCCGCCACCCCCCCCCGGACCCTAGGCAGACAAAATACCTTACTAGTGTCATGAACAGCAAGGTGTTCTTATCACTGTGACCCACAGGTCACAACAGGTAAGCACACAAGTCCAAACATCAATTTGTCTACTCTAGACAGCTTTAATTACAAATATACTGCAGCTTTAGACATCAGCCCTAAGTATTGTACATTTACTTGAAAAAAATTCCACTGAAGTTTATGGGCCTCATTTTCAAGTAAATATGCATAAAATTGGTCATTTGTTTTCACAATCATAACAGTGGCCAAAAGTAACCAAGCCCTCTTCACAGACAGAAAACTCACTATCTGTAATAAGTACAGCAATAACTTGACTTTCATCACTTTGCTCTTTCAGCCATTTTCAATTATAATCACATTTCAAATTTCATCCACGTGCATTCCTCTTTTGTCCAATTTCATCCGAACTTCCATGACGTTAGTTGTTTATCTTACTTTTATTTAGGTTTTGCATCATTCGCATGTGTTATATGGTAAGTTATTTACATATTTTGCCAGCCAAAAATAAATGTGCAAGCTAAATGAGGCTCTGGTTTGATATTCATCTATGCTCTGGTCCCTAACCAGATGAAAGGTATTGTTGTATAGCAGGGGTGGCCAACCTTTCAACATGAATGCTCTTGGACCTTTAATGGTTGTATAGGTGAGGGCGTTTCAGCAGGTGCAGCTGCTTTAGCAGCACCATCAGCACTTGCCGCTGCCAACATTCTGTCTTCTACACAACTCTTAAGAATGCAGAGCCCCACATGGTGGAAGGTTGGCCACCCCTGCTGTATAGTGAACAAAGTGCTGTAAAGGAGGAAAGACCTGGGGCAGAGGCAGCATAACTTTCCTTAACCTTCCCTAAGAACACATACAGCTCTGTCCAAACTGTGCAATGTCATTCCATTATTTAGCATGATATGGAGACAGGGCAGAGCAGTAACCTTTAAAGTTGTGGTTTGGTTTTGATGCACACTCACTGCATCACATGGTAGAAGCTGCCATGGTACAGCTGCCACCAAGCCTCTTTCTCTAGTCTTCCCTTCACAAGTGGTGGATGCCTCTTCTGACATTGGGGACCACAGTTTCATTAGAACAGCAAATGTTTTCTTGGAAAATGACACTGCCTCATTGTGGGAGGGGGAGAGGAGCTATTAGCAGAAATAAAGGCCTTATTTATTTAGTAGTATGCTAAGAAATGGCATGATTCTAAAGATACGTATTGTAGTTGGGTCCAGAGACACATGAGAGGAATTACACTCACACAAAATTATACTTCACCCCCCCCTCCCAAATGCAGCCACCTGTATCAGGGGATCCTCCAAAACAGTATGGGATGAGGTGCGGGGACTGCAGTGTAATAAGGGAATTGATGGGAAATCGGAGAGCTGCCTTGCATTTAACAGAAGCGCCTTTCCACACTTGCAAGGAACCTATGGATCAACCCCATTACTTACAAGTAGATTTCACTGAAATTAATAGGATTTCCATTCACACAAATGCATTCAGAATTGCAATAATGAAGACAGACCACACTGTGGAAACTAACACAGTCCTAGTAAGTCCTAGAAGTTTTCCTTTCAAGAGGCTAGAAACGTCTTCCAGCGACTGAAAGGGAGTGGAATTAGCAACTACTGTTGCTATATGACAGATGAGTGCCAAGGAAGGTCAAAAGACCAGCAACCTATTAAGAGTCTGGCTATCCTTAACTTCTAACACATGCAGGTGGCAGATGTACTTGCCACACGGACAACCAAGGTTTATAGATCTTAACTACGGTATGAAAACTCCAGACTCGCAGGCAAGAAAAATATCTAGAAACGAACTAGTAAACTTTGCAAAAGCTAAACTGAAGCTTAGCCTAAAATTGTCAAAGGTTTAAAAAAAAACGTATCACAAACATGGATAGATTTTCAGATCCTACCAAGAGACACTCACTATTATAATGTGATTGAATCAAGAACACTAAAATAGCAGATGGGTAGTTAGACAATAATGAAAATCATGGTTTAGATCACAAACACATCTGAGAGAGCCATGGGCCTGCATATCCCTTTCCCTCTGCACACCGAAGGAGATCAAAAGCTCCTGCCTTCTATTTTAAACTAACCACAGTGCCACATGTCATGCGGCCTTAAGGAACGGCAATTAGTTTCTAGTATGGTTTATTGACAAACTAAGATCTGAAACCACAGTTTGATCCTAGTAAGTTTGAACAAAAACTATAGATAAAAGTAACTCCAGTTCTCAGAGTATATATAACACATGAAGCTACAGGTTGCTCAAAAATGAAAGTAGAAGCTTTCAATTTTCTCCTCTGGAGTGGGAGCACACAAGCATGCAGCTGTCCCAGACTGGTTTGCGATCAAAGTTTAGACTCTCTCCGTGTCTGTCTGTCTGTCTGTCTGTCTGTCTGTGTGAGAGAGAGAGAACATAAGGCCTGTGGGCTGGATATGGCCACAGAAGCTCTTTATCCGGCCCATGAGATAATTGGCTTCTCCCAGCACCAACATCAGCTGCTCTCAGCTGCTGAGCTGCGAAGTGATGCATTGGCAGAAGTGGCACTGCTGAAAGGACAACACTCGGAGAGCCCAATTATCATGCGGGCCACCCTTTCAGCAGTCAAGCTTCTGCTGAAGTGTCACTGCTGAAAGGGTAGCCCGCGTGATAATTGGGCTCTCCCAAGGCCACCCTTTCAGCAGCACCGCTTCTGCTGAGGCACTGAGAAGGAGAGATGAAAGGAAGCCTCAGAAGGCGAGGAACAGTATGGGGGCAGACCAAGAGGAGCAAGAAAGGGAGAAGGTGCCGAGGTGCAGGGAGAGCCTGATTATCATGTGGGCCGCCCTTTCAGCAATGCTGCTTCTGCTGAGGTGTCACTTTGCAGAGCACCTCTCAGCTGCTGAGCTGCAAAGTGACTCCTCGGCAGAAGCAGTGCTGCTGAAAGGGCAGCCTGTGTGATAACTGGGCCTTCCAAGTTTTGGATTATGCTGAAATGGGTAAACTTACAATTTTAATTAAGGAAAAGTCAGTTAACCTTTTTGTGAATAACTGGAAACCATTTATTGATTTTTTACGAGAGAGAAAGAGAAGAACAACGTGATGATATGCGGATTTAATGAATAGAATGTGGGTGATATTTTGGCTTAGTTGGATATTATATGTAGAAAATAGTGAATAGTATGGTAGTAGGATGTATTGCTTCGCGCTAGCTATAACCTTACGAAATATGTATTGTTTTTATGTTTTAATATATTAATAAAATATAAATATATGCAAAAAGATAACTGGGCCTTCCCATATCTTAAAAATATGATCAAGATTCACATATTTTCTCTTCTGTCATTTGCAGCTAATGAGTTCCGAAGCAAGAAAGTGCTTATTTCTGGTGCTTATACATCACCTGAGCAAGAAAAAAGTGCTTATACATATCACCTGCTTAATGACATCACTTCCTGCCCTCGGCAGGCACCATAAATGCTATTTGGCCCACTGTATGAAATGAGTTTGACACCCCTAGTTTAGATTATCATCATCTGAAGTCACTCAGTGACTGAAGGACTGAACTGTATGCATCAAGTGAATAATCGATATAAACATACAAAAGACTGCAAACAATGTAAAGGACAAAATTAAACCTTCAGAGTTTTCAGAAATCTGGCCAGCTAGGATAATATTTCCATGAAAAAAAAATCAAATGCACATGTATAAACAGGGAAAAATAGTTAGGTGGCAATATAATTACATGGTTGCTCAGAAGGATTTCAAGCTTATAGAAAACCTAACATGAATCAGCACTGTGATACAATGGCACAAGAGACAAATTACACATACTAGATGTATTAACAATAGCACCTTATCCAAGACTTGATTAATACAGCTCTTTCAGAATTTGTAACATGGAGTAAAGTGCTCTGTTCCAAGCACTGCAATTTAAGAAAGATATTGACAAGTTACAGAATATTAAGAAAATACTGTAGCACCAAAGATAGCAAAGTTTTTTGTCAGGTTAAAGGTCTGCCTAAAAACCTTTCTGGTAGCAGCATTGCAGCTTTGGAATGCTCTTGCCAAGGAGATTTACCTGGTGCCAAATTTGACATCTTTTCAGCAGCTGTAACCCTTTTTATTTTCCATGTCTTCGGCAGCCCAGTCCTGTCTAGCAGCATGTGGCGGCACAAATAAGGCACCCGCCGCATCCTGTGCAGGATGGGGCCTGCGCCCGTGGAACTGGAGGCCTCCTATTTTGCTGGCATATATTTGAGAGGTCCATATAACACCCAACAGGCCCAGGAAGGGGGATAGGATATGGAGGAGGCTGCCACCAATTCCTCCCCCTTCCTGGGCCCAGCTGACCAATCCCACCCACCCCAAAGCCCCGTTCAGCCCTCCCCCCACCACTCCGCAGGCGCCTACCTCTCCACCATGGTGTCCATCTGTCCCGTGGCATTGGCAGAGCAGTGCAGGCCTCTCTGCCAGCTTACTCTCCGAGTGCTGCAAATGTGCTTTACGGCACATTTGCGACACCTTAGACTGGTGGAGCGATCACTCCACCAGTCTAAAAGTATACAGGATTGCGCTGTTAGAGTATTTGTTTTATCTTATTCTAACTTACCTTATATACTGTACATAACTATACTGTTATACATGTGTTGTTTTTTAACTCATACTGTAAGCTAATTGGAGAATGTGATGGTTTTGAAAAAGAAAAGCAAATCACATGTATACACAGTGTCTTGCTGTGGCCTGGATTAAGCTCATGAGGTCCCTTCCAGTCTTATGAACCTATTTTACTTTACAGTTCATTTGGAAATCAACTTTCTTAAAAACCAAAATTCTGTTGATGTTTACGCAAGAGCAGATACTTAAGTTTAGCGTGAACGGTCCGTTATTTAAATCCAGACTGTGTAGTTACCAGATTGAAATGTCTTTATGCCAGCCTTTTCTAGTTCTTTATGCACTTTATTTCACAAAAGTCTTACTTCCCACGGATCCTGGATATTCTTCAGGTCACTTGGACTTAAGAAGCTATAACAGAAATGATCTTATGAGTGCTAAATTTTCTGCACCAAGGGCCATCATGCTATGTACGTGTTTCTTTCTAATGGAGATCTACCACATTATCACGCACCTTGCAGCATTGGTGAAATACACCAAATTTTGATCAATTTACCTACATTTCCATTTTTCTTACAAGAGTGTTTTAAACTTCAAGACATGAATCCACATTATATATTAATACTGCCTCCCTCAGAGAACTACAACTCCTAGTTAAGCCAAACAGTACAAAAGAGAGCATCGACTTATTATTATAGCAAATTATGCATATTACTAGCAACTAAACAGCATGAAAATTTACTTTTCCAACTCATGCAGAAACACTGCTTTCACCCAGTAGTTACCAACCACATGCCTGAAAGCTTAAGAACATAAGAAGAGCCCTGCTGGATCAGGCCAAAGGCCCATCTAATCCAGCTTCCTGTATCACACAGTGCCCCCACCAGATGCCTCAGGGAGCACACAAGACAACAAGATACCTATATCCTGTCACCACTCCCTTGCACCTGGCACAGAGAAAACCTACTCCTACAAACAGGAGGTTGCTTATCCCCATCATGGCTTGTAAGCTGTGATGGACTTTTCCTCCATAAATCTGTCCAATCCCCTTTTAAAAGGCATCCAGGCCAGGTGCCATCACCACATCCTGTGGCAAAGAGTTCCACAGATGAATTACACGCTGGGTAAAGAAATATTTTCTTTTGTCTGTTTTAATCCTCCCTCCACTCAATTTGACTGGATGTCCCCTAGTTCTAGTGTTGTGTGAGAGGGAAAAGAACTTCTCTCTATCCACTCTCTCCATCCCATGCATAATTTTATACGTCTCAATCATGTCCCCCCTCAACCGCCTGTTCTGAACACTTAGTTGCAATTCAGTACACCTAAGTCTACCAAATCATGGCATACAATCTTGGTTAGTGTCCCTGCATGTGCACAGAGAGCAGAACAAAAAATCTATTCACTTCCCAACTGCCACCTTGTCTGTAAGGATGTTGTGTAAAGTACACAGGTTGCATGACCATAGATGTTATGATAATGCTCCAAGGTACAGTATTCATTTAGCTGTAAACCCATCTGCTAATTATCAAAGCAACCAATTTGTATGCAACATTAACATTTAAACTGTTCTTAAACTGTTTTCTTGATAATT
Source organism: Plestiodon gilberti rubricaudatus (assembly GCA_026170595.1). Taxonomy (NCBI): domain Eukaryota; kingdom Metazoa; phylum Chordata; class Lepidosauria; order Squamata; family Scincidae; genus Plestiodon; species Plestiodon gilberti. The sequence goes on along the minus strand of JANXHW010000004.1, from coordinate 21,664,549 downwards.
TAAATAAAGTGCTTCTGACTTTTACTGAGGTACTTTAAACAAAATCTGATAACAATGCTCAGCACTATGCTCAATGTTATGTAAAGCATTAATTAGATGAGTCCGTTAACATACAGGCATACCTCGACTTTCATCACTTTGCTCTTTCAACCGGTCTCTATTTATTTATTTATTTATTTATTTATTTATTTGAAGAATTGATGCCCCACCTTACTCCCTTTCTCTCCTCTTTCATCCAATTTCATCCAACCTTCCACAGTATATAGTTAGTTATGTTTTTCGCTGGCCAAAATAAATTTGCAAGGTAAATAAGACTATGTTTTGACATTCATCTATTTTTTACTTTCTTCCATACTTTGGTCCCTAACACGCTGAAAGAGCAAGAAATGCCTGTACAATGAAATGCCACTGTCATCAAATCTATTTTAAAATAATTTTTAAGAACCAGGACATACTAAGGGGATCAACAGGAGATTCTCTAAAAACACCTGGAGAATACAATGCTGAGGTGCTTTGCAAAAGTGAGGAAGAAATAAGGATGGATAAAGTAGGATTCCACAATGAGAAAATACAATACAAAGGTCAGATCACCCAAACTGTGGTTATTATGCAAGTGTGGAGAGCTGTTTGGATGGGGCCTAAATCTCAAATAGGACTAGGAACTATATCAGGGGTTCCCAACCCCTTCCTGGTCGAGTACCATCTCCAGTGCCACTCACCTTTTGAGTACCACCGGAAGCGACTAGCAGCGTTCCTGAGAGGCTCAGTCAAAGGCAGGACCTTCTTGGGAGCAAAAACATACCACCAAAATAGCCATGTTGGAGTGGGGTTCCAGTGGTCCGAGTACCACAAGCAGTCAGCCGAAGTACCACTGGTGGTACTACCGGTAGTACCACAGGTTGGGAACCTCTGCTCTATATTATTCAGTCATATACAATTCCTTACATTATATTGTAGTTGTGTGTGAAAACAGACCAAAGCGAGGGTTCATGATTTGGAATAACCTTGAATCAACATGTTGACATCCTCCTAGTATCCAGATTATGCAAACTAATTCCTCAACCGAATTTGAACCCAACTCAGGCCTCCTGTCTCAAGTCTTTGCTTATTCCGTTGGTCCACAACTCCTACAAACTGTTATACAGTGTAGCGCCACAAACTGCCTCATGCACAGGCTGACTAGTATAAAGCTAAATTTTTGCAAGTACTGTAAATGTTGCACCTTACACTGGAGATCCTCCTTGTGAATCAAGAATTATTCTCTGGTGTTACCAGAAAGCCCCATTGTTGCAAAGCTCAAGCAGACATATTTATACAACTTGCATTATCAAATACATAACCACAATCTGCTTAAAATTAATTATGCAGTGCAACTTGTGATTCAAAGCCATACTTTGTATGTTGTAGGGTAGTAGACTATGGGCTAAAGACATATAGTTAAAGTTAACCCCTGCTAACAGGGCAAGTGGCACTTTTTCAATTGGTGTTCCTCTTATATTTAGCAGGGGGAGAGTAACTGCCCCCCTTTCACTCCAGCACAGTGTCTTTTCTGGTGGCTGTTTGCTGGTGGTGTTCTGCATCTTTTTTAGATTGTGAGCCGTTTTGGGACAGATTGTGAGCCATTTAATCATTTGATTTTGTAAATCGCTTTAGGAACTTTTTGTTGGAAAGCGGTATATAAATACTGTTAATAATAATGTAGTAAGAATAATAGACAAGGGTTTTTGTACTTGGGAGGGGGCCAAATAAAGTCAATGGACATTCAACATTTGAAGTAATTTGGCCGACTATCTTAAGTCAGCGTTCTAAGAAAAAGATATTTATGAAATTGGCTCTTTTAGATGCAAAACATCAAATGTCTACAATATCAAACACATGTGACATGTTTATGAAGGATGAAGATTAAAATAGAGGCCAAAGAGTGTGCAGGCCTTTGTGAATTCATCAAGACCTTTTCAGGCATGTTACTAGATTAAGGGCTCATTCAATAACCATAGCAATTTCATATTTGCATCTTACTTTTCAAAGGGAGTGAGCATGTTTGTGTATGCTGGGTGGGAAGAAAAGAATTCTTGGAGGATGGGGGTGGTGGGTGAGAAAAGGAATTCCCTAGTGCAACCAGACACCATCTGTCTTAACCGAGCCAAATTTTGGCAAAACAAATTTTCGGTGTGAAATTCAGCGACTTCTCATCCTCCCCCCCCCCATTACACCCCAACTCTGGAATTTGCGGACACGTATGTCTGGGCGCAACAACAACACTCACAACAAAGAGGCAGCCAGCTGGGCCGAGGTCCCAGCCGCCGGTTTGGACAAAAACCACGGCGAGGAAGTCTTCGTCGTGCAGAATTAAACGGGTGACAGCCGCTGAATAACACAACAAGCAATAGGCTGGGTTGCTTCCCATGGTGGGGGCTTCCTCTCTGCCTCTCCTTGAGGGGTGGAAGGCAAGGCAAGAGTGGCAGGCAGGCTGGTGGCGAAGGGAAAAACAAACTAACCTTTTCCAAGAGGCAAGTAGGGGAAAGATGAAGGCTGCTTTGTCTCTCCCCGCCCCCTTCCTGGGCCCGGAGAGAGCCTGGGGACAAAGGGAAAAACGGGGCTGGCTGGCTGGCTGCCTGGGCTTCCCCCGCTCCGCGGAGACAGCGGTACCTACCACAGCAGGAGGCGACGAGGAGCAGGAGCTGCGCTGATCTCCAAGCAAGGGACCCTTTTGTGCTCCAGCAAGGGGCCATAACACCGCCACGGGGGGAGGATGGAGGAGACGGAGCCGCTGCCGCCGGCGACCCCACAGCGAGAGCTCCCGGCTGCGGGAGGGCCCAGGCGTCGCCTCACCAGAAGAGCCTCCGCGGCCAGCCCGGCGCGCTCGCTCTCTCCCTCCCTCAGCCACCCGCTCGGGAAGCCATGAGCCGCTACTGCCGCCGCTGTTCCTGCTACGGCCAGCCTCGGCCTCCTCTCCTTTCCTGTCTCGGGCGGGAGGGGCTCCGGCGGCGCATCTGCGCATTGGAAAGCCGAGCCGCTCTCGGAAAGCGGCTGCTGCCCTGGAGGGGAGGGAAAAAGGGAGACCCGGCCTCCTTCAGAGGAGGAGACTTCAACCTGGCGGCTGGTTCGGGGCGCCGATGTGATGCGCCTTCTACTGCGCGTCCTCTGCCTGAGAAAGGGCAGGTGCTGGCTGGCTGCACAGAGACCTGCCACTTCTTTTTTGAAACCGCAAAAGTCAAAAGTTTGTAACCGTATTTTCTGCAGGCTCAGTGGAAGGCAGGCGGCGCCCCTTCCGCTGATCGGGAAGGAGGTTGGATTTTGCCCTCAGAAAACAAAGCTGCGCAAATAGGAAGAATATTATTCAGAATATTTATATACCGCTTTTCAACAAAAACTAGTTCACAAAGCGGTTTACAAAACAATAAATCAATAAATCATTCCCTTTCCCTGTCCTCAAAGGGCTCACGGTCTAAAAGAGATGCAGAAGAGACACCAGCAACAGCCACTGGAAAAGATGCCATGCTGGGGTGAAGAGGGAGGGACAAACTGCTCCCCTCTCCCCCTGCTAAATAATATAAAGGACACACCACTTTAAAAAGTGCCTTTTTGCCCAGTTAGCAGCAGGGGTTAACATAGAATATCATTCTATATAAAGTTAAAGCAACGTTTGCACTCTTTCTTTGTACTTGGAAATCACTCAGGCAGCTCAGTCGTAGAAATAAACTCCACTGAGTTCAGCGCGGCTTACGGTGCCCCCAGGTAAAGTGTGTATAGATTGCAGACGGCAATGCTACCAACCAACGCTGTCCTGAGTCAGCCCCACCAACGAACGAACACAGTGAAACTTCCGATTACACATGCAGAGAACTGCGCTGCTATTTCAAAACAAAAGTGTATAGGATGGCAGCCTTCATTGGCAGCACACATCCCAGGCGACTTTCTTCGTATCTGGAGAGGTCTCCGACCCGTCTCTCTTGCACACGTGCGCTCACGCGCACACGCCTCTCAAGTCCCATGTGTGTTTTCCGCGGGTGTGAGTTCCACTGAGCTGCCTAGGAGGAACTAGCTCGCTCCCAAGGCGCATCCGACGGCCGACGCAGGGTTGGTTAGGCGAACCTAAACCTATCAACCCCGATGAGATCGGGGTCTCTGCCTAAGATTGCAACTGCTCCCGTGGCTTTCTTGGTAAGAGAAAAACAGTCGAATCCCGGAAGCGAAGATGCCTCGTGTGTTCCTCCCTTTATTATACATTATGGCCGAATCTTAAGAAATTCTCACTCAATTCCATGAAATTCCCATGTATGGATACAGCATTGAGGCCGTGAAGCCGGAGCTACACTACAGGCAGAGGCTCTGCCGCAGCCTCCTGCCTCCGCCTCCGCGCTGGAAGCGGGGGAGTCTCTTCCAGCCTGTTGTCCCTCATGTTGTCCCGCCTTCTTAAGAATAGTCTCTCAAAGGTGAATGTTACCTCCAAGGTGATTGGTTGTCGTTCAGATTGGCATTCAGCCACCCTCCCCCCTCTCCTGCGATTGGTAGGCTGCAGTAGCTCCACGAACCCCCCCCAGCTCTGCGTGCCCGCCCCCTGAAAAATAGAACTACAGCTTGAGGTACGCACCTGCCGTGCGGAGGTCGCGGCGGCTCCACCTGCTTCAAAAATCAGGTCAGAAGCTCCGCGACGCGTGTAATGTAGCTCCGGCTTTAGGCATGAAGTCCACACACCAGGTCACAGTTGATGAATGGGGACACACGTCACATGTCCCTGATTTGATTTCTGCTTGAGTTTGGCAAGGCACGACGTGATCTTTCCTTGGTCCATGTTCCAGATACATGGGGGGGGGCAGAGGGGACGACATCCAACCATTTTTATAATGTAGGTACTGACTAGCAGCGCAATCCTGAAGATCTGGCTGGCGACAGAACAAGCGTTCCGTTGCCGGAAGACATCGCAAATGTGCCGTAAAGCACATTCGCGATGACTCGGGAGTAAGCAAGGCTGGCACAAGGCTGGCCTCCCTCACTTCGGCGCTGGATCTCCACACGGACGGCGGCAGAAGGTAAGTGCTCCATTGCCAGCCGCGTGGGCGATCCGGCCAGGCAAGGGAGGGGGACCATTTGCCTAGCCGGCCCGGGAGGGGGCAGGGATGCATCGGCCATATCCCCATCCGGCCAGCTACGTTGTTACACATGCGCTCCGCCAGTCTAATGTTAGTGTGGATTGTGCTCCCAGTCTTTTTAAAAAGAGCAATTGAAACAGAATTTCAGTGCAAGTATATGCTAATGAATCTCTGCTATCATGATCAAACTCCATCACCAAGGATTTTGTTGCTCCTTTTGACTATGTAACAATCTTCCCTTTCCTATAACTATTTTTACAAGTTGCTGACAGCCCAATCCTATGGGCCTTTTGATACAACAGAATGAGTATGCAAAAGGCTCAGCAATGGTACAAAGATTGTGCCATTGCCGGGCCAATCCGAGCCACCACTGCTGCAAAGTGGCAGCAGCATCGGACCCATGTCACTGTGGATGCCGGGTTGCACTGCTCCTGCTAAGTCGGTGGCGAGGCTGTGCCATGGGCGGGGAGGGGGAGGGCATGTAGAGTTCTGGCAGCACCAGCATGATCCAGGATACTATTTATTTATTAAATTTCTATCCTGCTTTCTCCCCATCCCCTCTTTTTCACCCGGTCCCTCTCCTTTTTCTCCTTGGACTTACATCAGCTGTATAACTGGCATAGGAGGCCATAAGGAGGCCTACAGAGAGGTACAAAAAACCCTATTTCCTTACCTTGTCCAGGCCTCCTGATCCCCAGCACCACCACAGCATGCCTCGCGCCCCTCCTTGGTGCGGCTGCATACTATAGCGTGGCAGGGAATAGGACAGATTCAGAAATAGTGGTGTTGCACTACTCTCTTGACCTGAAGTAATCAATAAAGGATTTTTTTTAAAAGTAAATTGGAATCAAATGTATTTAAAAGTGACAAAAAAGTGATTCCATCACTGTGTCATTTTGTATCGATACTACTGATGACAGCATCCATGTCAGAGCCTCAGTGATTTTCCAACACTTTTCTTGATATTTTCTAGGTCTCCAGTCAATTGAAAGATATGGAGTAAGATTCAAAGAGCTGCTTAGGCTCAAGCAAAGAACCTGCACTTGCCAAGTACAGTTTTTGATTTTTTTCCCCCCTTTGAACAACAGCCCATTTTGCAGTTCTACTTCATTTCAAAAGCATTTTGACAAGTAGCATAGAGGACTGCTGTTTGAGGAAAAGCAAGTCTAAACACAGGCTTATTGCATATTCCTTTGGATTCAGGCCGTCATTTTGGCATAAGCAAGTCCTGGTAGAAGCACTGGACTGAGATTTTTTTTTTTTTTAATGGCAGAATTGGGTTTCCCCTTTGGGGCTTTGCATCATACATGAAAACTCCCAGATCCTGGAAATACTGTTAAAAAAATAGCTTGCCTTTCAGGCATTCATGTTTCCATTGAATAAATGAACTGACAAGTGATTTTAACTTACCTTTGTGATGTTGGACATATTTTCTTGATGGAGTGTGAAAGACAGCCTGTCTTGCTAGTTATCCTAAAATTGATTTGCTTAACAAAAAATGCATCCTTGGCAAAGCCAGATTTTTCAAGCTTCTGTTATGTTCCAGCATTCTTTTGAATAAGGAATCAACACGGACGCCAAGAAAGAGCAACCCCAGCCAAACAGATCATGCATGGTGCAGTCTTCACTGAGTTCAACAGGTCATTCCCACTAAAAGTGCTTAGGATTTCAGCTTTGGCCCAGGACCAGCCCAAGTTGAAGTGGTGCCTAACTTCCCACCCCATCCATTTTTTTTCAACCTCTTCTTTGCCTGCCTACTAGCCATTTAAAGTAGGGTGGGCGAGGAGAGAGGAAGGGAACAGTGGGGAGGAATGGGGAATACCTCAGCCTTCTCACCTTAGGCTCCATCATCTTCTAGCTCCTTTTTTGCTTTTCTAGTTGCTTCTTTAAACACACAGTCTGGGCAAAGAGGTGAAAGAGGACTCTGTTCCAAGCATGCTCCACCCAGCCTGTGCAACTGAAGAAGTGGCAGGGTGGGAACTAGCCAGCAGTGGAGGAAAGGGAAGATGGAGCATACATCCAATAGTCAAAAAGTGCAGCAAAAGCCTTGGTGATGATGGAGTTTGACAATGATAGCAGAGATCCATTAGCTTTATGCCATACTAAGTTGCACTGAAGTCCTTTCAAGTGCTGTTTTAAAAAAGACTTAATGGTAAGGTAAGGGGAGTGGAAGGGGGTCAATCCATCCCTGCATCCTTCCTGCCCGCCTGGACAAAAAGGAGTCAGGGAGGTGGAACAATTCTGGCTCTCCTGGAAGGGAACTATCAGACAGGATGACTCTGCTGCCTCTTTCTCTAGCACAGCTGCTGTGATTTTGTGGCTGCCTCTCCAATACTCCTCTCATTTGCTGTTAGTGAGCAAGAAGAAGAGGATTAGAATGTGGGATGAAGCAGTTGGGTGGTTAGGGGGCTGGAAAGGGGTGACGGGTAGATGCAGTGTGCATGGCATCCCCCGTCGAGTCTGTCGCCTCCTCCAGGCTGTTACTCAAAGTGGCTGCTTCAGTTTGCCCCTTGTTTGGGGTGGCCCTGCCTGGGACAATTTTGTTTGATATCTGAACAAACATGTACCAAATACTGTATGTTACTTTTTGGTGTTTTTTTAAGCTACAGTTATGAGCATACTGGTACATGTTTGATCAGTTTAATGCAGGTGCTACTATGATTACTTTCTGTGATCTTTCTCTATCAAATGTCTTTTTGGAAATCTACAGCTCTTACAAGTAGTGGCAGCTATCATGAATATTTTCCCTTCATATTTTGCAATACAAAGAAGTACTTTATACCAGTGGCATTCCTACACCCCCTGTGGGGGGGGGCCGCCACCGCAACACCCCCCAAGGGATGCCATATGCTTCCCCATGGGACGCCATACGCCCCCCACAGGATGCCACACACCCCACCCCTGCTTTTTGCCCCCTTTTTGGAGCCAAATGGCACCTAGGTGGGCAGGAGGGCCAATCTTCACACAGAGGATAGTAGTCCTTCATGTATCTTGGTCCCGAGGCAGAGCCATGTAGAGCTTTAAAGGTAATAACTTCAGTCAGGTAACTACATTCAGTTATCAATTTGTTTCTGGGCCCGATTCAATAGCACCTTGAATCGTGCCCAGAAACAAATTGGTAATTGAATGTAGCTGAAATAACACTTGCCAGGCATGACTGAATTGTCTCACACCAGTCAGCACCTCACACCAACAGCTACATTTTGTACCAGCTGAAGTTTCAGAAGGGTCTTCAAGGGCAGCCCCATGTAGAGCCCATTGCAGTAATCTAATTGTAATCCATGTGTCAAACGTTTGCATTTTAGTCCCAGAGATGGGGTGAATAACTAAGGAAGCACACACCACAGATGTCACTTGGCATCTGTGTTCATCTCCAAGCTCACCATCTCATCGTCTAGCTATGGAATTTAGTGACACTACATTGATAACCTGCTACAGTAAAGTTTTGCTATCTTTGAAGAAACTTTTCTTTGATTTTGAGATTTTTCATAACATAGTGACAACAGCTCTTTGAAACTACAAAATAGAAATACATAGAAAATGCTTGCACTAGTAGACAATGCCTGGAAATTAGAATTAGCATGCAGCTTTACCTTTTTGTTTTCTAAATTGTAATCATCATTAAACAGTGCACCTAAAATGGTACCGTTTTCAGTTTTTTTCTTTAGACAAGCAGACATTATCCCTGAGGCAGTTATTTCAAGCTCTTATTGATGCATCCAACAAACCTATGCTAGAATTTATGTACGTGTGTGCAGAGACCTGCTGGTAAGAAAAAGTAACAACAAAAAATGAAATATCTACTGAAAAGGTGATTTGATTGAATTGTATTCCTAACACCGCAGTGCTATGCAGACTTACCTGGGAGTAATTTCTATTGATCTCAATGGGACTTACTTCTGAGTAGATATACCTAGGATTGCGCTATTACTAAACTAGCTAATAAAATTATTGAGGGTTCGTCCCTCTGTGCCCTGAAACTACTTTTTAAGAGGTGGGTTGAGAGTTCCCTGTGTAAACAGGGATAGATAGGGTATGGAAGTCTTGGTTTTTTTTGTATCAATGTTCCCATCATACTGGGCCCAGTGCCAGTGCTATTTTGCACCTTTGGCAAGGCTAGCTACTTTCGTCCCGTCCCCCCCCCCCAAAAAAAGCCAACTTCAATTTTACTTTCAACAATGATAAAATTCTTCAAAGTATAAAATAAAACTAAAATATCAGAAATTAAGATATAACAAAAATTACACAAACATTGCACAAACATGCTGTTACTCAGTGACAACATGACGCAATGTATCCAGCTGTAAACAACACATGTTGCCAACTAAGAAGAAGGGATTTTTTCTTAGCCAAAAAAATCACTAAATTTCAAAAATAAAAATAAAACATTTCAATAGATAAATAAAAAAATAGACTATAGAATGTTTTCATAAGCCTGTTGTCAGTTGCATTTTTTTTACATAGGTTAAAAAAGTTAATCTGTATAAAACTGGGCCCCACGAAGGTCAGTACTGCGCCCCTCTGAGGTCTGCGCCCTAAGCACTTGCCTGGTTGGTCTAATGATAACACTGGTTGGCCTAATGATAACGCTCTGCTATATCCAAGTGTGGGGGAAGTTATCTTGGCTTGGAGCGTTTTGTTATTGTTGTTTTGTTCTTGAGAGTATTCATAACAACTGAGCATATCTCCCCTAAGAGCAGCAAGCTATGCTAATGTCTGTGGGCAGCAAGCACTGCAAGCCTAACCATGATGCGACGTAATGCAGGCTGCATCAGTGGCAGACTGCAAGGGGTCTGAGGGGGTGGCAGGTTCAGGGTGTGCTTCTGCCGCAGCTGCTGCCACTGCTTCCCTCCACCTTGCCACTGACGTGAGCCACAATGATCTGTTTCCCACTTGCCCAAGCGAGAAGCCGATGATCCCCCTCCTTACCATGTTCCTCACACAGATTCCTGTGTGAGGCTCCTTTGTTCACACCATTCCTTTAAATGCATGGAGGACAAACGTGCTATGCACAGTAGGTGCATGTGCAACTCCACCGTCTTGAGGCTTTTGGGTGAAAATTAAAAAAGAAATACATTCCTGAATTCTGCAGAATGTTACCTTAATATAACTTAAGGTGACTGTATATTTATTTTCATCTCTGGATATGTGCATACATTCACAGTGGCGTTCCTAGAGGGGGGGCAGTATTATAAGTTGCGCACAGGTTTACTTGACGTTACATGGTGGCCCCATCCCTCACCGTCGGAGCCATTCAGAGCAGCAAAGGCAATGTGCATGGAGTCTTCCAATGGTGAGTGGGTGGGGCCACCGTGCAATGCCGAGTAGACCTGTGTGCAACTTACAGTACCGCCCCCCTCTAGGAACGCCACTGTACATCAATTTCTTTGTTTCTTGTTGAAGAAACCTCTGGGAATATTATGCTTATTTCATGCAGTTGATTTATTACGCATCAGATGTGTTTTTCTGGTTTGGATCATTGTTTCAGCTGCATATGGAATATGAACTAGATACAAAGAAGCAATTGTCCTTCAGTTCATTTTATTTTATATTCTTGCTCTTTTTTTTTTAAATACCTGTAAATCTTTTTTCTGTAATGCTCTATTGGCTTTAATAAGTGCAATGGTAACCAATGCTGGTTTTTACTTACTGTGACTGAATGTTAAGCAGCAATGGAAAATGTTAAGTTGAGAGATAACTGACTAGTTTCCTAAGCGCTCTTTATGGGGAGGGAGAATTAACAATGCTTCTCAGCTCCTCCTTTCACACTCCAATAGAAAAATGCTAATTTACTATTAACCTAGTCACAGCAGCCTCACATTTCATTTACTCCATTTCACAATTCATACAGAAAACCAGGCCAGACCTGTGATAGAAACACAGACAGAATTTTCTTCGCCAAGGATTCTATTCATAAAATCTTTAAATTGATTCCATGCAACAAAGATACAGAACGTACAATATTTGGAGAGAGATAAAACAAGCGGAGGAATTAGGGAGTATATTCATACCTGTTTGCAGCTTTCCATTTGTCAGAATGGTCCAGGGACAAATTACAGAATCTGAACTGGACTGAGGTCTAGTTCATACAGTGGCAGTGTGTAGGTTCTGTGGAATACAGTAACATGTTCCACATTGATGTATGTCCTCCTTGCAGAAGGTGCAGACGTTGCGGGTGCATGTGCATCCATAAGTGAGTGCATTCCAGCTGCACCATCTGTCCACACAAATAAATGGGTGCACAGATTTTATGAGATGTGTCAGCACTGGATTGCAAAAATGTCCTACATGTGGAGAGGAGGTAGAAATGTGTGAGCCTAAAATTGATGTTCCTCTTGTTTTTATTGTGGGATTGGTAGGAAACGGTGATGGGATCACACTCTTACAGAGTTTGTACAATTTACCGTACCTATTATAAGGGCCAGACTAGCAGATTTGACAGGTTTTAATTGGTATTTAGAGCAAAACTACACATTATGTTAACAACGTACTTGGCCCTGGGATGGTTGATTTTTATTCAAAAGCATCAGGGGGAAATCTGGATCAGACTATGGTAGGGATAGAGGGATAAAGCCCCCCTCTTCCATACCATAGTCCCAATATGGATTGGGACCCCCTACACCTGCTATATACCCTACACCTCCTTCATGGATCATTGCCTTGTCGTGGCGAAGGGGCTTGCATAACTCAATGAAGCCATGAGCTATGCCGTACAGGGACACCCAAGACGGACAGGTCGTAGCAGAGAGTTCTGACTAAAAGTGATCCACTGGAGAAGGAAATGGCAACCCACTCCAGTAACCTTGCCAAGAAAATCCCATGAACAGTTCCAAAAGGCTAAAAGATATGACGCCGGAAGATGAGCCCCTCAGGTCGGAAGGTGTCCAATATGCTACTGAGGAAGAGCGGAGGACTATTCCAAGTAGACCCAGAAAGAGTGAAGCGGTTGGGCCAAAGCCGAAAGGACGTCCAGCTGTGGATGTGTCTGAGGTTGAAAGGAAAATCCGATGCTGCAAGGAGCAATACTGCTTAGGAACATGGAATGTGAGGTCTATGAATCAAGGCAAGCTGGATGTGGTCAAAAATGAGATGATAAGATTGAACATTGACATCTTGGGAATCAGCGAACTAAAATGGACGGGCATGGGCGAATTTAAGTCAGGTGACCATCATATCTACTACTGTGGGCATGAATCCCTTAGAAGAAATGGAGTAGCCCTCATAGTCAACAAAAGAGTGGGAAAGGCAGTACTGGGGTGCAACCTCAAAAACGACAGAATGATTTCAGTTCGAATCCAAGGCAAACCATTCAACATTACAGTAATCCAAGTGTATGCCCCAACCACTGATGCCAAAGAAGATGAAGTTGACCGGTTCTATGAAGACCTAAAACACCTTCTAGAACTAGCACCCCAAAAAGATGTCCTTTACATCATAGGAGACTGGAATGCTAAAGTAGGAAATCAAGAAATAAACGGAACAACAGGCAAGTTTGGCCTCGGAGCGCAAAATGAAGCAGGGCAAAGGCTAATGGAGTTCTGTCAAGAGAACACGCTGGTCATAGCAAACACTCTTTTCCAACAACACAAGAGGCGACTCTACACATGGACATCACCAGATGGTCAATACCGAAACCAGATAGATTATGTGCTTTGCAGCCAAAGATGGAGAAGCTCTATACACTCAGTAAAAACAAGACCTGGAGCTGACTGTGGCTCAGATCATGAGCTTCTTATTGCAAAATTCAGGCTTAAACTGAAGAATGTAGGGAACACCACTAGACCAGTCAGATATGACCTAAATCATATCCCTTATGAGTATACAGTAGAGGTGAAGAATAGATTTAGGGCATTAGACCTGGTAGACAGAGTGCCTGAAGAACTATGGACGGAAGTTCGTAACATTGTACAGGAGGCAGCAACTAAAACCATCCCAAAGAAAAAGAAATGCAAGAAAGCAAAGTGGCTGTCAGATGAGGCTTTACAAATAGCTGTGGAAAGAAGGAATGCAAAAAGCAAGGGTGAAATGGAAAGATATAAACAACTGAATGCAGAGTTCCAGAGAATAGCAAGGAGAGATAAGAAGGCCTTCTTAAATGAACAATGCAAGGAAATCGAGGAAAACAACAGAATGGGGAGGACTAGAGATCTCTTCAAGAAAATTGGAGATATCAAGGGAACGTTTTGTGCAAAGGTGGGCATGATAAAGGACAAAAAAGGCAAGGACCTAACAGAAGCAGGAGAGATTAAGAAGAGATGGCAAGAATACACAGAAGAACTATACAAGAAAGATCTTAATGTTCCTGATGACCATGCTGGTGTGGTCACTGACCCAGAGCCGGACATCCTAGAGAGTGAAGTCAAGTGGGCCTTGGGTAGCATTACTAACAACAAAGCTAGTGGAGATGATAATATCCCAGCTGAGCTACTTAAAATCCTAAATGATGATGCTGTGAAAGTGCTGCACTCAATATGCCAACAAATTTGGAAAACTCAGCAGTGGCCAAAGGATTGGAAAAGGTCAGTTTACGTTCCAATTCCAAAGAAGGGCAGTGCCAAAGAGTGTTCAAACTACCGTACAATTGCACTCATTTCACATGCTAGCAAGGTTATGCTCAAAATCCTACAAGCTAGGCTTCAGCAGTACGTGGACCGAGAACTACCGGACGTACAAGCTGGGTTTCGAAGAGGCAGAGGAACTAGAGATCAAATTGCCAACATGCGCTGGATCATGGAGAAAGCACGAGAGTTCCAAAAAAAACACCTACTTCTGCTTCATTGACTACGCAAAAGCCTTTGATTGTGTGGATCACAACAAACTGTGGCAAATTCTTAAAGAGATGGGGGTACCAGACCACCTTACCTGTCTCCTGAGAAACCTGTATGCGGGTCAAGAAGCAACAGTTCGAACCGGCCATGGAACAACTGATTGGTTCAAAATTGGGAAGGGAGTACGGCAAGGCTGTATATTGTCACCCTGCTTATTTAACTTATATGCAGAGTACATTATGAGAAATGCAGGGCTGAATGAATCGCAAGCCGGAATCAAGATTGCCGGGAGAAATATCAACAACCTCAGATACGCAGACGATACCACCCTAATGGCAGAAACTGAAGAAGAACTAAAGAGCCTCTTGATGAGAGTGAAAGAGGAGAGTGCAAAAGTTGGCTTGAAACTCAACATTAATAAAACTAAGATCATGGCATCGGGTCCCATCAATTCCTGGCAAATAGAAGGGGCAGAAATGGAAGCAGTAACAGATTTTTACTTTTCTGGGCTCCAAGATCACTGCAGACGGAAACAGCAGCCATGAAATTAAAAGACGCTTACTCCTTGGAAGGAAAGCTATGGCAAACTTAGACAGCATAATAAAAAGCAGAGATATCACCATGCCAACCAAAGTTCGTATAGTCAGGGCGATGGTGTTCCCAGTAGCAATGTATGGTTGCGAGAGTTGGACCATAAGGAAGGCTGAGCGCCGAAGAATAGATGCTTTTGAACTGTGGTGCTGGAGAAGACTCCTGAGAGTCCCTTGGACTGCTAGGAGATCAAATCAGTCAATTCTAAATGAAATCAAGCCTGACTGTTCCCTGGAAGGACAGGTACTAAGGCTGAAACTCAAATATTTTGGCCACCTAATGCGAAGAGAGGACTCTCTGGAGAAGACTCTGATGCTGGGAAAGATTGAAGGCAAAAGGAGAAGGGGAAGGCAAAGGATGAGATGGTTAGACAGCATCACCGATGCAACAAACATGAAAATGAGCGAACTCAGGAAGATAGTGGAGGACAGGAAGGCCTGGCGGGATATGGTTCATGGGATCACGAAGGGTCGGACACGACTTAACGACTGAACAACAACAACACCTGCTATTGAGAGCGAAATACTGTGTAAGGATCTGGCCGGAGGCCTATGGCCGCCCGCCAGATCCTATCCCCACGCCAGGCTGCACTGCTGCAGCCCAGAGGTCTACCCGGGGAAGGGGACATTTGTCCCCTTTCCCAGGTGTAAACTGGGGCAGGCCCAATTGGCCTCCTCGGACTTCCACCACCTAAATAGCTGGTGGAAGTAGGAGGAGGCCGTGTAACGGCCGAGCTGGCCTGACGGGGATATGGCGGATGCCATCCCTGCCCCCTCCCAGGCCGGCTTGGCCAATGGCCCCCCCTCCCTCGCCACCTGGACCACCCCCATGGCCGTCATCAGGAGTCTTACCTTCCTCCGGCGGCCATGGTGGGGGTCATCCCGGCAGCGGAGTGAAGTTGCGCCGTCCGTCCTTACTTGTGAGTCGTCGCAAACGTGCCTTACGGCTCGTTTGCGACAGCTTAGGATGGCGGAGCACTGGCTCCACTGCCCTACCTCGCCCTATCTGGCTGTTAGAGAATAAAAATGGAACGTGTTCAGGACTAAGGGCCAAAATGCATGCTACATTAATGTTCTAACAGTCTTGATTTCAAACAAGCCCCAAACATTATGTTGCCAACACTGCTCTCATACACACGCTTATGTGTCTATCATTACGTATGTACAAACACACAATCTCAGGTCTGGGTCTGCCCAGCCCAGAATTAAGCTAAAATGGGGAATTATGTGGCAGAGCTGTCCCTTGGGTAGGACAACTAGGGTGGGTGCCCTGGTCTCTGCACTGGTTTCATGGCTAACATATGGCCATAATACGGGGGGCACCCTGGTTGAGTTGCCCTGGGTCCGGATCCTGCCCAGACCCTTCCAGGGATGGCTCTGGCGAGAGGTCACAAATGCAATGTACGGCTGTTTGGGGTCATTGACTGGATAGCAAACAACCTCAGAGTGCCTTTAATTAGGCTAACAGTAACCATGAGCAAGAGGTATCCAAAAGAGTGTAGATTTTATTAAGAGATACAGAGAAACAAGGAAAAAGGCAGTGTTTACTTGTAGGATCAGTTGCACATTTGATGGCCCAATCCTATAGAGGGCCTATGGTAGCGGATCTCCTGATGTCATTCCACCACCATGTACTGGAAGACTTTGGTACCGAGTATCGCTGAAGACGATTTTAATCATGCGTTAGTACTATGTAGAGTTGGAGGAAATAAAGATTGCAAATTTATCAGAAGACTACCCTGGATTGCCATGTGACCAGAACCAGCATATAACTAATTGCTTCTATGAAAACATGGGTGAAGTGATAGCAACGTTAATTTAATTGCTTACACATATATTTAAAAGTTGTATATTCTTGCTGATGTTGCAGCTCATTTTGAGATGATATAAAAAAACTGCAGATGTATTTAATCAGGCATGATTGCATTAGTTGGCAAAAAATAATAGAGGAAGAATCAGAGCAAGAAGTTATGAAGGCTTGGAATTTCCTTTAGACTTGTAGACTTATGGCACAATCCTACTCTATCCCTGTGCTGTGCCGGCGCACACTGTTGCAAATGTGCTATAAAGCAAGTTGTGACAGTGCACAAAGTAGGCCCACCAGTGGGAAGGCCGCTTCCTGCCAGTGCGGGATACAGCGCAAGCCATGTTGGCCCCACTGAATCGACGCAGGGAAGGTTAGGTAGGGTTTGGCCCTAAGTTACACTGAAATCAGTTATGGCTATTTCCATATGGATGCAGGGCATACATGAGAGAGCCATCAGGACACATCCATGCTGCTAGACAAAGAGGCCAGCCTCTTTCCAACAAGATGGACAACTGGGAAATGCACAAATCCATCATGAAAGCAGCTGTCTTCTCCCACTGTTGCCCCACAGCAACCAGTACTCACTGGCTCCCAGTCTCTGGACGATGGAGGCTTCATTTAGCCACCATGTTTAATAGTTGTTGATGGAATTGTCCTCGTCGGTACATTTGTCTAATCTCATTTTAAAGCTATCCAATCACTTGGACATCACCGTGTCTTGTGATAGAGTTGGCAACAGGGCAATTCCATAGCAATTCCATAAATTAACGATGTGATGTTTAGAGAAACACTTTGTCCTGAATCATCTGTCAATCAGTTTCAGTGGGTGATGCCGAGTTCTAGTACCATGAGAAACAGAAAGAAAAGAATGAAAACCTCTCCACTCTTTCTAAGCCATGCATTTTTACATTTTAAAATAAATAAATAAATAAATAAATAAGTCCTGGTTGCTGGTGTCTCACCAACGCAGTTTGGAAACTTCAGTGGTCAAATGCACATTTCCTCACTACATAATTTTTGGTTTCTACAGCTTTATATATTCTTGCAGTGTTAATCAAGCTTTACATGTTAACATTTTCAGATTTTCTAAAGAAAACTTGTTAGATATGGTACCAGAGCAAGAAAGCCGGCATTCTGCAGTCCGTCACTGTTCCAGCATCACTGCTTAGTGAAAAAAAAAATTAATGGTATGATGACATTGTAAATGCAGAGGGTAATGTCAGACATCTGGCATTTTTGATTTCAAGAAAATGAAGAGGTATTTATTAAAGGCTGGTTGGTCTATTTAACACTGGTGAAGCAAGAGAGAAATGAAATTCTGTGAAAAGTGGATTATGCATAAGAAGTACAGTTCAAAGTCGGGTTTTGCTTTCTTATGCTCAGGCCATGCTGCTACTTAAGCCATGTCCCTGTGGAGCTGAAAGCACAGGGTCATTTTTTGAACATGACTATGCTATGCTTAATGAGCAATAGTGTACTTTCCGTACAATCATCCATCATTTAGTGTACAATCATCCATGAACCATTTGCTTGAAAAGCTATTTTTGAGCTTTCATTTTATATATTATATAATCATATATATATATATATATATATATATATATATATATATATATATATATATATATATATATATATGATCAATATATCATATTAACAGTAGATCAATTTATTGCCAGAAGGTTCTGTAGCATGTAATCATTGTATAGGCTTCCTTCATTCTGAGTTTTGTGGTTCTTTTTAGCCACCCAGAACTCCTTTTGTTTAGTTGTGTATAGGAAGACAGAAAGTAATGGCGCCTCCACCAGCCTAGGATGTCGTAAACGTGCCGTAAGGCACGTTTTTGACACCCAGAGAGTAATCGGCGCCGGCGCGGAGGCCGGCACTGCTTACTACACTGCGGAACTCACCCAACACCAGCCGCCACAGGTAAGTCCCATGCTGGTCGGCGGGAGGGCGGGATGGGGCAGCGAAGGAGGGGGGGCATTGGCCGGCCTGGGCTTGGAGGGGACAGGGACATCGGCGGCGATATCCTAAGCCCCTTCCTGGCCTGCGCTGGCATTACACCGCCTCCCGAATGTATGCCAGGTCTGGACCACCTGGCATACATCCGGGCAGAGGCGTCACTAGGGGGTGCATACATCCGGGCAGAGGCTGCCCCAAAGCGGGGGTGCGCGCGTCACCCTAATGACCCCCACACACTCAGCCCCCAATTTGTAGATTGGCGTGGCTGACAGGCCATGGCGCATTTTAGGGGGGGCGACCCGACGGGACGCTGCCCCGGGTGCCCCCCGGCTCTGCCCCCCGGCCACTCGTTGCAGCCGGCTTCGGAGACGTCTTCCCCGGCCGGCTGTCCTGGGCCTTCTGACGAGGCCAATGCGTCACAACGTTATTTATAACGTTTTTCGCGCATGCGCAGACCGTTCCTGAGGGAAAAGGGCTGCCCTTTTCCCTCATGAACGGTCTGCGCATGCGTGAAAAACGTTATGAATAACGTTGTGACGCAGTGGGTCGTCAGAAGGCCCTGGCGCATCGGCCGGGGAAGTCGCTCCAAGGCCTTCTCCCGGCCTCAGAGCCTCCGAGGCTGGGAGAAGGGCTCGGAGCGGAGCCTCCGGAGGGTGATGCGCGCAGGGGAGGTAACGCGCGCGTGGGTGCGTGCGTCACCCTCTGCGCGCGCCACCCTCCGGCGGTCCACCTGCATGCGTCACCCTTCGGCGGACCGCTCCGTCCGCTTCGCGATAGCAATGCACCTGCATCCAGGGAGGCCCATAGGCCCCGGGCTCACTTACACCCAGGGAAGGGGACAATATCCCCTTCTCCCGAGGTGTGGCCTAGCAGCCCCAGGGCAGCCTGCAATTGGCTTAGGATACAGCGGCCAGCCCTTTAGACTAGGCCGTGTATACTTACACAGGACTGTGCTGCACATGTGCAACGTTGACATCAGCAATGTGCAATGCATGAAACGTGCAATGCATGAGCCTTTGTGAGCATGAAACATTTTCAGCTGCTTCTAATTGTAGATCTGTGCAGCAGTCATATCAAAAGATGAACAATTCAAGGCTTCTTAGACTGCAATCCTATGTATACCAGTGCTGGTGCAGGTCCATATTGATCCATGTCAGTGGATCAGGCCCGGAGGAGGTAGCGCTGCTGATCCTTGCCACCTCCTGGGCCTGGGCCACTACCACCCCCATTTCAGTGGTTCAGTGCTAAAAGGCAAGAGGAAGGCTGTGGAATGAGTGGTTCAGTGCACTCTGACAGCATTGCAGGTTACCGCCAAGTTAAGAGGAGTTAAAAGAAATGCAGATTGAGCCATAGAGATGTGACTTTGTCTTATCTCTGGTAAAATTGGTATGAGGTAAGAAGGAATAAAAGGCCAGTGGGTGGCGCAACGGGTTAAACCGCTGAACCATAAGCTGTTGATCGAAAGGTTGGCAGTTCGATTCCCGCGACGGAGTGAGCGCTCCTGCCAGCCTAGCAGTTCCAAAGCATGTCAATGCGAGTAGATAAATAGGTACCGCTTGTGGGAAGGTAAACAGCACTCCGTGTTCCAGCTGCATGCTACGCACTGCGGCAAGGAGAGTCATGCCAGCCACATGACTACGGAGGCATCTTCGGACAACGTTGGCTCTTCGGCTTTGAAATGGGGATGAGCACCACACCCTAGAGTCGGACACGACTGGACTTAATTGTCAGGGGATACCTTTACCTTTTAGGGAGAAGCAGAGGACTTAATTCCTTTTGCCTGCCACACATTGTAGGTCCTGTTCCTTTCCCGCGACTCACTCTTGCCTGCAACTGGCTCCTGGGCCACCTTCGACTTGCAACATCCTTCAGACCAGACAGAAGAGGAGGCAGTCAGAGGTGCTGATTCACCAGACTGCCGTGCTTCACCAGGAATAAAGGGACCTAGCTGCTGGAGATACTTAATGGCTGTCACCCATGACTTGTCAAAAAGCCATTGTGCTTGGTGAAGAATGTTCTTTTCTAATCTGATAATGTTGATGGATTTATTTATTCATTAATTTGTTCATTCATTCATTTATTTATTTAAAACATGTATGCCTCACCTTTCTAGAAGCTCAAAGTGGCTTACATTACTAGATAAAATACAAAAATATTTACAAAATATATGTTAGAATTCAAATTTCAAGAAATTTAAAACCCAAAACACACTTAAAAGCCAGCACAGCAAATAACTGAAGTCATTTCTATTGCCTGTGACAGGCACCCCAATTACTGATAAACAACCTGGTTGTATTTCTGGTTTCTCCCCTTAAAACCCAATGCTGAGGGGTTCTCAACAACAGCCAAGTTAATCAGAAGATGGAGAGCAAAGACACAGCCAATAGTCTTGGGTCCCTAGTTCGGGACTTCCACGATTGTAAGTAAAAAATAGATTGAAAACCTTCATACCCTCACAAACTCCTGCTTGCTTTTAGGGAGGAGAGAGAGAGAGAGAGAGAGAGAGAGATTTAAAAGGAGCTAGGGAGTTTGATGTTAGTCACTAAGAGGGAGAGGCAAAATAGGGAAAGAGATGTATAGAGCAGCAATTACCTTTCTTAGCACTTGCTAAATAGTGTGAAGATCTCCATGGAAACAAGGGTAGTGAGGGTGCAATAATACAGCACAGTGGGAGTCTCATTTGCACACCGAGGGTAGGGTGAAGCAAGAATACTGCTCAGGGTTTTCTGGCCCAAAAAAATATAGGCCAATATCTGAGGCAAGGGGTGAACAATGGGATTTAGATGGGGGACAGGAGATTCTGGATCCTGATAACTGCATAATCCCACTCACTGGTGCTCCTTTTTTAAGCTTGGGTGACTGTGCCCCTCTCCACCTGTGGAGAAACACCAACTGTCCTGTGAGAAGGAGGAGAAGAAAGATTTTAGGTATCCATTTGTATCCATTAATTGATGCGAGCAGCTTCGCGAGCTTCTCTGGAGGCTAAAAAGCGGGATGAAAATCTCCTAAATAAATTCACTGCTGCAACCATGCAACTTATTAAGGTTAAGATGTGGTGACATCTCATATTAGTGAGGGCACTCCAGGCTCCAAAGAGCCTTTGTTCTTTAATTTGCCACGCAAACCTATTTTAGCTCTGATGGCAAGATGTTCCAATGTTTGCCACCCTTTCTTGGCCAGATGCATTTCAGCATTAAACTGCAGTCAACTTTTTGGGGAACTCCATCCTCCATGTGGCATTCATGGAGAGAAGCAGGGGGGAAGAAAAGGGAAAGGAAAAATATCCTTTGAAACCATGCCACAGCTTTGTGCTTTCCTAGCATCAAACCTGGGTAAAAAGATACACATCTAATGCCCAGTATGAAAAAAGGGATATTCTATAAGTCTGAACAAGGTAATGAAGACACGTCCTCCTGGGTCTATTCACGGTCATAGAAAAAAGCCTCCACCGTCCTGTAGAGTTCACTCATTTTCCCTTCAACGTCAAGTACAGCTAAACTCTATGGAAGGAAAACAATACATCTATACAAGGATCTCAAAATTTCACTAGTTCTATATTTGAAATCAAATCAGTAAGTTCAACTTCTACAATGAGTTACTGTGCACCCATCTTCTTCAGAAAGGATGAATCATAATTATTTAGACAATAGAATTTGAGGTTTGGCAGCTATAGGCAAGGAAGTACATCTTTGTCCTGGAACGGACAAGGAACGGCATCTTATCCTGGAAATATATGTCCCTAAGCAACAAATAGCAATCTTTATTTTGCTCCTCCCAATACTGATTTTAGGCAGAAAACACACATTGTCATTAAGCCCATTCATCCGTCTATTCATTTTTGTTCCTTTGAAAATGTTTCCAGCTCAGCATCTGTTGATTGTTCCCCTTGTCTATCAGCATTTCCAATGCCTCCAAACACACATTGGTTGTTCATTTCTCATTATTGATAGGGGGAAAATACAAATACGATCTTTTTCAAAGTACTGTTAAAAGGTTGAGAACACAATTCTGTCCTGAATTTCACTGTGTAAAATCTTGGCCTTGGAAAAGGAACCAGCAGCATTGCTAGACCCTGTGCCTCCCGGGGTGGTGATGTAATGTCATCATGATGTAACATGAAGTTGTGACGTCACTTCTGGGGAGGCACTGGTGGTGGTGGCCCTGCGATCTGGGTTGCCCTTCTCCCTTGGAGGCCTCCAAAGGATAAGGGTAGTCAAATTGCGGGCTCACTGCCTCCTCCTCTGCCTCCTCCTCCTAGCGATCCAGATCGTGAGGAAGAGACAGCAGGAGCGGGTCTGCGATCTGGCTGCCCTTCTCTTCTGGATGGATCCAAAGGAGAAGGGCAGCCGATCTTGAGGAGGAGGCGGGGAGCTCAAGATCATCAGGAAAAGATAGGGGAAAAAAACGCAATCTGGCTTGGAGCGTCCGCTTCTTTGAGCACCACTTTCTGGCTGAGCTCGGAGTGGCTTGGCCAGAAGGGGGTGCCAGAAGAAGCCAGAAGAGTGTGTGCGAAGAAGTGGCCACTCCAAGAAACACTACCTTGGCCTGGGCCTCATGTGGCACCCCCCTCAAGTAACAGTTTTGCACGGAACCCAGCATAAACCGCCCCCTGGACCCCCCACTTGCTATGCCACTTAAAGGAACTTTAAGGTGATGTTTTAGATTTCAGTGTGGTAGGCACAAATCAAACATGCAGAAATCAAAGTGGTAATGGGCACTTTTTCCCCACAGAATAAGTGCACGTTAGGAAGAAATATTCACTTGGGTTTCCTTATCTTGTGGGTTTTGTGCCACAGAATATTGAAGTATCTCTTTGCCACTCATCCTCTTTGACACTTTGCCCTCTTAATCCAAATACTATTGACTGATACATCAACAGACTTGTATGCCTATACAAAGCCCACTCCAACAAATTTTTGAGTCACTGACAGTTCGGTCAAGGAGATTTGTTTGAGAAAAGTCACCTGAGGGTTTTCTTGGGCCTCCAACAAAATGGTACAAAAATAGAAAAAAGTATTGCAAATTCACAACCTTCGGGGGAACCCTGCTTACTTTGCTGAAGAGTAGAAGGGCAGAAAATTTAGGAGGAAAGTATGGGACAAAAGTCCCCTGTGAAAGTTGGGGTGGGGAATCAAGTACAGTACAGTTGGCCTTTTATATCCACAGGGGTTCAGTTCCTGAACCCCCAGCGAATACAAAAAACCAACCTTAAACAAAATCAGGTGCAGGGGAGAGGGAGGGGAGGGCTGGGCGGCATCACAGTTCCTTATTTTAGCAGCACGTTGACCCAGAGGCGTTGCTCCGGTAGGGGCGGGGCTGTAAGTTTTGCTCGGTCGGAGTCCCGTTTACCGAACGAGCAGGAGGCGGCCCCGCCCCCTCACTGTCAGAGCCATTCCCCTGTGGAGCCTGCTGCTTTCTCCACAGGGGAATGGCTCTGACAGTGAGGGGGCGGGGCCGCCTCCTGCTCGTTCGGTAAACGGGACTCCGACCGAGCAAAACTTACAGCCCCGCCCCTACCGGAGCAACGCCTCTGCGTTGACCCGTTGTCCGCTCCTGAACGCCCGCGTGGCTTCCAAGTACTTAAACGGCTGTACAGAGTTTAACCCCCCCCCCCCCCAATTCACAGTGACGTCTGGTTGCGACGTGAAACTGGAAGTCGCCTGTGAATCAGGTTTTTTTAAAACTCTTTACAGCCTACTTGGAAGCTGGCATGGGAGTCGAGGAGTAGGTTGTGGGTCAGGCCGCTGCTAAAATAAGGTACTGTGATGGCGCACCCGGCCCTCCGTTAGTCTTTTATTCACGGGGTAGCCATCCATGTTGAGACAATTCTGTAGATGGCTATTCTGCATGAAAAAAGCGTTGACCTGCATATGCCTGAACCAGGAAGTATTCTGCCTTGAGAAGGGCAGGCTGAAGGAAATAAAGACACAAGTAACAAGGGTTTGAGTTCCTGTGGGGGAGTCTTTTTGTCATGGCAAGGAATGAAGTGAGCCACAAGGGGGGCTTCAACAGTACTCAGGCAGGCCAAGGGGCTGGTATCCTACTGCACAGAGACTCAGGCTAGGAGCCAGAAAAGGCAGGCTTAAGTCCTGCCA
The DNA here is from genome assembly GCA_026170595.1 of Plestiodon gilberti rubricaudatus. Classification (NCBI taxonomy): domain Eukaryota; kingdom Metazoa; phylum Chordata; class Lepidosauria; order Squamata; family Scincidae; genus Plestiodon; species Plestiodon gilberti. The sequence goes on along the minus strand of JANXHW010000004.1, from coordinate 21,640,231 downwards.
AGGGGCTTGCCAGAAGCAAGAGCATGCTCAGAAGCAAGAGCATTGCGTGGCTGGCCAGAAGAGGCAGGGTCAAAAGAAGAGGTAGGTCTTGAAAGAACCCTCACTGACCACTCCCCAAAGCTGCTCTCTAACCACTCAGCGACAGCAGGAGACAGGCACAGACCACCTCCTGGAATATTTAGCATCCTGCAGCACCAAAACAGGCACACCTGGCTGGGAGCACATGGACCAATCAGAGGGAGCACTGCATGGATCAATCATTGGACTTGCATGTGATACAGGACCCCTGTTGTAGCAGCCCACACACACACCTCATGTTATTTGCATCACTGCTGGCACCTGTAGGTCCAGCATAGCTGTGGTTATGCTGCCCTTCCTCAACTGTCTACATGGCAATGGAGAACAGGTGATTTGTGTTTAATCAGGGGCTTCCTTCTGCTGCTGGAGCCTAAGGAGTCAGAGAGTGAGGATGCTGCAGGCCCTGAGCCCTGGTAGTAGAGAGCACTCTCCTCTCTCCCCTGCAGAGTCTGACTCTGAGGTATGGAACAAGTAGGATGGGGAGAAGAAGGATCCCTATCTGGTAACAAAGTGACAACTAGTGTGATGAAGTCAAAGTGTTCACTACTATCTGTAGAGGGCAAAAAGAAGCACAGAGAGTGTAACAAGACATAGACAGCAACATCAGCAACACATAATCTCTGGATCAGAATGCATACTCGGTGCTTGAGGGAGGGTGACGCTACCTGGGTATATGCAGCTGTGCTCTGTTGAGCCTGATGAGTATTTTTCCTTCCCTTGATGGGGTTGCAGTGGAACTCTCTGAGAAGTGACTACAGGTGGGCCCCCATATCCGCTGGGGATATGTTCCAGGCCCCTCCGTGGATACTTGAAACCGTGGATAAGAGCGAACACCCCCTCCATGGGTTCCTGAGGGCCCCCCCACCCTGCCTCCCCTGCAGGCAGGCATGCTTGCCCCCCCAACTCTTATTTTTCTTTCAGCAAGCTTTGTTTCTTCCTTAAAACAAACAGAGAAGCAGCCTCCATTGCAGGCAAGTAGAACGAGACTAAGTCCTAGAGAGGCTGTGCAAGGTTTCTGTTAACCTTGCAGAGCCTCTCTAGTAAGTCTCATTCTACTTGCCTGTAATAAGCAGCCAGAGGCTGCTTCCCCTGTTTGTTTAAGGAAGAAACGAATCTTACTGGGGAAAAAAGTAAAAGCCTGGGGGGGTCCCCATGATCCGTGGATAACTGAAACCGTGGATAGCGAATCAGTGGTTATGGGGGCCCACCTGTATTTGGCAGCAGGCTGTTTGTGCAAAGTGGTTCCTTTGTGTGCACAGTGCCCTTTCTCCATAGTCCCCATTATCACAGTTCCTCTGTGTGTGTGCACTTGCGTGTGCTCGGCGTATGCACGATATGAGGCTAGAGAGGTATGGCTTCATACCATACTTCCTGTCATCTGAGTTCTGGTCTCCCTGGCAGAGATTTTAGTACCAGGATCGGGATGTTGTGATTAACTGTGAAATGTAATCTGTATCCTATGCTCTGTTGTCAAGGAAGTAGGTAGGGCAGAGGGGGTGGTGGGAGTTGATATTTTCTGGGTTTTCCCCATTGTTTCCTATGAGATTTTTAATTCCTCTGCCAGCTCTGACATCGGTATAGCATTTTGCCAGCATTTTGGGGTGTGTCCATTGTCCGGATGGGGTTTAGGATATGGTGTAGATCAACTACTCATCTTGAACATAAGAACATAAGAAGAGCTCTGCTGGATCAGGCAAAAGGCCCATCTAGTCCAGCTTCCTGTATCACACAGTGGCCCCACCAGATGCCTCAGGGAGCACAAGACAACAAGATACTTGTATCCTGTCGTCACTCCCTTGCACCTGGCACAAAGAAAACCTACTCCTACAACCAGGAAGTTGCTTATCCCCATCATGGCTTGTAATCTTGCCTTCATCCCACCCACGTCTGCACTGCATTTGGAGGTTTACCCCGGTGGTAGTTGTGCCAGTGTTGACATACCTCAGCAGTGTTGTGCTGGCACCCATGGTGCATCTGTCAGTGGAAGTGGGCTACAATGGCGGGACTGTTGTTGAGCTGGTGTCCAAGAGCATACACCAAGTCTGATGCCGCTCAGATGGGTGTTTCTGAAGTATAGGATTATACCATTACAGCGCAAGCCTATGAATGTTTAAGTCCCACTGTTTCCAATGGGGTTTACTCTCAGGTAGGTGTGCATAGGATTGAAGTCCTAGGAAACTGCATTTCCCCCCAGTGGGCAAACAGCAGTTTTGGGGGAGTATTTAAATTGGGAAACATGGCATGGTGGGAAGAATTAAAACCACCTCCCCTAGTGTCTTGCTTTCAAAGTCCCCTACAGCTGTTTTAAAGTTACAAAAAGTTGGGAAATTCAAACCCAGATCTCTTGCATAAATATGTTGATTGGCTCTCCTGTTTGGCTAGTTTGAAGATGCTTATCCAGATCTTGTACTGGTCAAGACAGCAGTTATGCACCCTATGGTGCATAAGCCCTGAGGAATTATGTAACTAGTCAGAATTAAAAAAAAACAAACACAACCCCACAATTCTTCCAAAATTAAAAGATGGGAAGATGCAGGTGTCAGCCTAAGGACTAAAGAAAGCGTAATATTACACACAGACAAAAAAGAAGTCCATAATCTTGCAAACACACAAGAAAGCCTTAGAAGGATTATGAAATATCAGCATTTCTTGTCTTTAAGTACCTAATTCATTCATTTTTAGGTTCTGCTAATCTTGCTTTCCTTCTCTCTTTCTCACTCTCTTAGTTTTTTTTTTCTTGAACTGACCCAGTGTCTTGCATATCTGTGTACATTTCAATAAAGGCTGGTTTTGTAGTCATTTAAAAAGGAGATGATTATTAGCTATACTTAGGATGGTTCTCAAGAATTCCAAATCACTTTTAAATCCTACAATACAATTATAAAAAATAAAAGACCATACAAGTAGTCTTTTTATGAGAACAATAAATGAAAGGATTTAATTTCTCTCCACGAAATGACTTCATTCTTAATCTATCAAGATTATTCATTATCATGGCATTGGGATGATCTTAGAAAACTTTGTATATTTATGAAGACGCTTCACTCTATAGCTCATCATTCTTAAGAACCCATCACTGATTGCTGTTCAGAGGACTTATGCAGGTCAGGTAGCCGGCTCAACAAGAGACCCCAAGAGCAGAGGTCATAGATGTGACTATATTGCAGGATATGGTTAATTCTGTTGCCTGGTGTTCCCAGAGATAATTTAGCCACCTGCCATTTTGCTCTTTGCTATTGCAGACAGTGAGGCTCACTCTTAGAATCTCTGTGTTGGGAAAGAAGACTCGCAGCCCAATCCTGGGTAAGATGCACTGGCTGGCCTAAACGACTGGCCGCTGCACAGGATGTGGCCCGTGCTGGCAGAGCTGGGGCACAACTTGTCCCTTTCCACCGGTGTCAGCCCCAATGGGCCTCCTTGGATGCGCACCAGCTATTTTGCTGGTGCACATCTGGGGAGGCCGTGTAAGGCCGGCCAAGACGGGGAAGGGGGTGAGGATATGGCGGAGCGTGCTGCCAATATTCTCGCCCCCTCCCTGGCCTGGCTGGCCAATCGCCCCTCCCCTCCACCTCTAGGCTGCTCTCTCCACGCAAATTGAGCAGTGCTGGCCTCGCTGCCGGCATCACTTACTCCCAGGGTGCTTTATATGGCACTTTTGTGACATTCCACCCGCACAGGATTGCACAGGATTGCTCTGTTAGATATGTACGGCCCAATGCTATCTGGGTCGGCCATCACTGGAGTGCATCTTCTGCGCCTCTTCCACTTTACAGCATTCAGCACTAGTCGTAAAAGGCGCAGGAGCTGTCCTGTGCATGTTGTTGGTTTTCCAGCCACCCGCTGGAGCAGATAAGTCAGTGAGAGGGGTGGGGGAGGGTGGAATGGGGCCAAAATTGGGCAGGGAGGGGGCGTAACGGGGACATAGAGGCTGTGTAGATCTGGAGGCAAAGGTGCGCGCCAGGTTCTATCTGGTGCGCGCCGGGTTCTGTAGCCTCCCTGCCCCCTTTCTCTCCTCAGACTTGAGCTAGTGAAATCGCTAGTGCAGGTCCAAGGAGACCAATTGTGGAGTGGGAGACTTACAGAGGTGTAAGGGGATTTAAATCCCCTTTCACCTCTGAAGCCTCCAAATCTCCCCCCACCAGTAGATTCAGTGCGCCTGTTTTTGGCACAGCTGCACCAGTGGGGGAGGGGAAGGATAGCATTGGGCTCATAGAGCACAGACAATACATGGACTACATTTTAAAAAAACTATAATAGCCTATAAGTAATCCTGGGAACTGTAGTTCTATTAATAGTTATGAGCTCTAATACGGACTTGTCAGAACTGAAGCATTGGTGGCCATTGAGTAGATGTGCATAGGTCAGAACCAGATCACAAGCAAAGAGGAAAGACTACAGTTGCCCAGCAAAGTTGCAGCCTTCGCTGGATGCCTCTATAACCCTTCCACTTGAGGAGAGCCAACAGTCAACCTAGGTGGGTAGAGTCACTTCAATAGTTATCTCAAGGACCGCCTTCTCCCATACAATCCTGTTCGTCCCTTGTAAGGATACCACCACCATCTGAAGCCAGCGGGAGGTGTAGGGCCTTCTCCATTGTGGCACCATGCCTCTGGAATCGGTTGCCCCCTCGCTTAATGCTTTTGGTGGGGGTTAAAAGCACCTACCTCACAGGGTTGTTGTGAGGACAAAAAGGAGGGGAGGAAATATGTACACCACTCTGAGCTCCTTGGAGGAAGGGCGGTATAAAAATGTGAAAAAAATAAAAATAAAGACCTATTTGTTTCATGTGGCATTCAAGGAGGGAGGAACTACCTAGGAGCTACATGGAACCCTTTTGTTTAGATATTTTCCCCCTGTTGCTGCTATATTATTATTTATTTATTTTCTGTATTGATATCCTGCCTTTCTCATCATCAGATTTTCTCATCAGATTTATTCAAGGCGGCTTACATAGGCAGGCTATCTTTAGACCTGATAAGGATCTTTACAATATTGTTATATTCCTATATAGAACCTTCCATGCTCGAGATGTTTTCCCTTCCGAGTGCAGCCCTCCTTCTGGCTTGTGCTTTGCACTTCCAAGCTTCACAGTTCACCGCAGTTCACCCTCTCTCTCTAGCTGACTCCTCAGCATTCCACCCTCTCACGATGCCTTCTCAGTGTCTTTGTGAGGTTTGTCAGCAGCTTCCGTCTCCCATCCAAGCGGGAACCGAGGTCGACCCTGCTTAGCTTCTTCAGGCAGGGCACCGGCTCAAACCTCCAGGCCACACCTCCTGCCCTCAAACCTCCTCACACCTCCTCAAGCAAACAAATATGCTTTTTTTTTACTGTTAATCTGCTCTGTATCATGGTTTTTAATTTGCAATTTTATTTTAATACCTAATTTTAATTGTGAATTTTTAAAACGGGTTTTAACTGTTGTATCAGTTTCTGTTTTATATGTTGTACACCGCTTTGAATTTTAGAAAAATCGGTATATAAATCTTTTAAATAAATAAAATAGTTGGGAGCCCGTTACTGTCTAGGGCAGCGATTTTCAACCCTTTTCATCTCATGGCACACTGAGAAGGAGCTAAAATTATCAAGGCCACACCATCAGCTTTTTGACAATTGATAAGGCACACTGCACTGCTGGCTGGGAAACTGGTTGAAAATCGCTGGTCTAGGGAGTTGCTCCAACCAGACATTCTACATGGGGCAGCCATGCACATAACTTCCAGTTCTTGACCACGATTCTCAGGATCCTCACATAAATACAATTCCTATACATACTTGCAAGGAGCCAAGATATTTAAGTTAGTTTTAAAACATGTAGGTTTATCATACAGGATGCAACCTTTTGTTTTTGGAAAATGTGTCCATTTGATGTCATAAGGGGCAGTTATTTCCATCTTATTTTGGTTGTAGTACGGATGTGGCACCTTGTAGACATTAAAAAAATAAAACACCACAACCTCACATGTGATTGGAAGTTAGGACAAGGGGTGTAGATGGAGACTGATACATGGATCAGGAACATAAAAGAGATACAAGTCACATACCCAGCAAAGATGTGGAAATGCAAATACACTCATGATTTTAATGAACTTATGCCATAAAACCTGTCAGGGTTGACTTAGAGAGGCCATTTTAATGTTGGCAGTTAATTATTACTACCTGAATCTGTCTGAAGAGCTTGAAGCTTATCTTAAATCTAATTTAAAAGACAAAAGGCTATAGAAGACTTTGAAGCGTGATGTATTCCACTCATATTTCCACTGCTAATGTTAAAAGAAAATGTGGAATATAAAACTGAAATTAGCTCAAAAGAGATTATATTTAAAGATGAGTGAGAAGTTTATAAAGTTTGTTGGAAAGTTTCTAAAATGCTAAAATTTAAACCGCTTGATTGCTTGACAGTGTTCGAAGGGTGGTTTAATTTACTTATTGTGGGACGTTTGAAGGAAGCCTGCGCTGAATGATGTGGAATGGATCAGGGCAGGTTGGCAACTCTCCTTTGTCTTGAAGAAGTACCAGCCGCCATGTTCCAGGTTGCAAATGGACATCCTATGCAATGTCTGTGCTCCCAGCACTCCCTCTGCTGGCCATTCGAGGAGGAGGCAACAGTGCTGGATGCTCAGGAGGAGAACTAAGCCCTGCTGTTGCTGCCGCTCCTCCTCTTCTTAGTGTCCAGCAATGCCGCCGCCACCTCTTCCTCTTCTGTTGACTGGTGGAGGGAATGCTGGGAGGAAGCCTGGTTCCAGTGCTGTTTTCCACATCTATCCACCTAAGAACTGCTGTTTGATGTTCTATGGGGAAAACATACAGGCACAATGCAGGGGCGAGGGGCAGAAGTGGGAGGAGAGTGGAGCGCATGGAGCAGCTGCTCCAGGCGCAGGCGTACCTCGGGGCGCGGTGTTGGGAGAGTGGAGCAGCTGCTCCAGGCGCAGGCGGACCTACCGGTCTCGTCCTGGCGCGGTGTTCGTCGTTTTGCCGGCCCTCTCGCCCTCCCTGGAGCCCGTATGGCTCCGAAATAGGTAGGAAACTGGTGGGGGGTGGGGTCGGTGACGCGCTGGCCATGTCACGTCACCTAGGCCCCGCCCCTTCCTCCGGGCGCCGGGAGGCCTGGTTATGTCTCTGGCGAGGGGGCTGTTTTTTCTCCTGTGGAGCAAAGAGCAGCTTGGCTGGGTGATTTACTGGCAATATGACCTGGGGAGAAAGATACATATCCTCAGCCGTCAGCCCCCACACCTTTCCCCCAATCAAGTAAACAGTCCTTCCCCTGCCTGATTTCAGTTTTTGGTTTGATGCTAATTTTGTCTATTCATTTTGCCACAGAGAGAATTCAATGCCCTAAGATATACACTGTGCCTTTCTATAGCGGTTTTCTGTGACATTCTTTCATTTATAGAAATTTGAGGTAGATTTAGTTCTTTCTTTGAACTCAGCTAATAATAATAATAATAATAATAATAATAATAATAATAATAATGAAACGACGTTGTGACCTTTGGTTTTGCATCTGTGACTTTTGAATTCGCCTGCAGATGCAAAGGTTAAAGCCCAAAAAGTATCAATATCTTTTTTTTTTAAATGATGTGGGAAACAAGTCCAAATCACAATAGAACAGACCTGGGAGAAGAGAATAGCCTTTTTCCCCCTGGAAGCTCTGAAGCACCAAAAAGCTAAAATCATTTACTGTTTTTTGTTACTGCTTACAAGTCAGCACCCTCTAGTGGAATGACAATGAAATGTCCTATAGTCTTTCCAAAAACGATAGTTCATTTTAGAAATCAAAAACATAAGACATCTATTCAAAAATGTATTTTATAAACTATTTTCATTTACAGTTTCTAATGTCAAATGTAAAAAATAGATTTTTGACAATATTACAGATTATTTTGCAGTGCATTCTTTCAGTAAGGCAGTAAGTAATTTAGCTTTTTGGTGCTTCAGAGCTTCCAGGGGAAAAAAATGGGATTGTAGTGTACAATAAACCAAATTTGTAAAATCAAATTTACAGTCCACTCCTATGCATGTTTACTCAGAAGTAGATATCACTGTGCTCAATGGGACCTACTCCCATTGCTGCTGTGACAGTCCACAAATCTTGAGCCAAAACCCCCAGTTCAAAAGTTGTGCACAAATAATTATTCCAGAAATTCGTCTATATATTACATTTCTTTTGGAACCACCCTCTCCCTTGATCAAAGATCTGTGGAAGTGTGCAAAGGTGACATCCCACACCCAGGATGTGCTGCAGGCTTCAATTCTCCTATATCTGCAGGTAAGTCGGAGTTTTGCTGGTTTTGTTTGTTTTCTTATATTTCTAAACTTGGCTCTGTTTTGGCTCTAAACTTGGCTCTAAAACAGGGCTCTGTTTTGTTTCCTTACATAAACATTTCTTTCTTTAAGACTACTTCTTTGTCTTGAATTATTCCATACTTTTTTTCTGGCTCATGATATTTTGCTGCCTGAAAGAAAGTGCCAATGATGCCCTGCAGAGACGACGTGTCTTTCTCTCCAGACAGGCTGCCAGCAATGATTTTTCAAGATCTTACTTCACAGCTATTCTTTTCATCATTTGGGGTGTGGGGTCTTCCTCAGAGGATCATGTGAATGCTGGCATCTGAGATTGTATATGGGGATGGTCACTTGAACTTGATTGGAACAGCTGCAACAAGGCAAGCCAGCCTCTGGAATTGGTGTGGAAATACTGCGATGGCTATCAAATGGATTTGCATGGTCATTTCATAGATGAAGTGTGATCTGAAGCTGTTTGTTCTGTTTATTAGCTGTAATGTCAAGGCAGCCACACTTGCCTATAAAGAAGCTTGTCTTTGTGGTGTTTGTTCGCTCATTTGGGAGTGTTGGTAGCTCCTAGTGATAAAAGTGCATTTTCCAGAGGGATAATCTCTCACAGTTTTTTTTCTTAAACTGTGCCATAAAAGGAGGTTGATGAAAAGACTCTGATATCTGTCTCCTATTGGGTTCATCAATGTAAACTAACTGCAGGCAAAACAGACTGAAGCAGACATTGGGTAGGGTTGTCCTTTTCTTTTTGCCTTGATCCGGCTCAGTTGTCTTTAAAGGAGCCAGAAATGCCACAGCCAGTCACTGCACTGGAATAAGTTTGGCTCTTGCATTTCTGGGTGTCATGCAGCTGTTAAAGTGATGGGACTCTATCCATTAAAAAGGTGACTGCTTTGATATCCAAAGTTGTTGGCAAGATTAGAACCAAAGCAGTAGGCAGCACCCAGAGTAGCACAATGATAGAGCACATGCTTTGCATGCACAAGGTTCAGTCCCACGTAGGGCTGGGATTAGGAAAGATCCCTCTCTAAAACCCTGGAGAGCTTCTGCCAGTCAGTGTACACAGTACTGATCTACAATAACGACCAACGGTCTGATGTATAGGGCAGCTTCATATGATTTGCACAGAGATTGGGCATGCAGTGTTGAATGTGCATGATTCTAACCAGTGAGAGGGAGCTGAGTTGCACTGTAGTTGTGTATGGTCAGAGCCCGAATCACATGGAACACTTTCAGGCACTGTCCATCATTGTGGCGGCAGGTAGCTCTGACCATTCAGATGCTTATAGCTCAGTTTGTAATCTAAAAACCCTGTTGTAGTGGAGAATGCCTTAAAACAAAGTGAAAAGCCTTGTCCAGAATAATTCTTCCCATTGACTGGAACCTCCACTGTCATGTTCACAATCATTAGGGTGTCTGGCTCAGGGCAGGGGGTCTGGCTCAGTTGATGGAGTGGCTGCTTCATATGCCTGAAGATCTGAGGATGGCAGTTTGAGACCTGTCGAGAGCTATCGACACGCTGCTGACAAGCTGCAGAAGCCTCGGTGAGAGAGAGAAATCTGTAGTTGGCACACTGAGTGGGAGGCAGTGTTGCCGTCAAGTCGATGCATGGGAGGCGAGTGCCAGAGAGAGGCCAGACTGTGAAGGAAACCACCTGGAATGAGTGTTCTATGTAAGATTAGAACATTTGTAATATGTAAAAACCACTTCGGTTTAGATAGCCTGCCTATGTAAACTGCCTTGAATTAAAGTTGGAGGAGAAATCCGATGACCGGAGAAAGGTGGTATATAAATACTGGTGGTATTAATAATAACAATAACATTATTATTATAACAACAACATGTGTAAACTATCTGGGATCCAATCCAGTGCCCATGGATAAGTTCCATCACAAATGGAACCACATCTAATGATGGCAGAATTGCACCCTTAATGTATATTGATGTAGCTGTAGTATATGTAGTATTTAAAGTGTTGTGTTAAATATCATAGGCACTCACTAGGGTTCTTTCCGGGCAGGGCTCTGCTGCCATTTTAACAGTATCATTGCCTTTAGATTTAGGCTTGCTCTCGTTCTGTTCCTGGCCCTGACTTTGTGCCTAAAGGATGTGACACACTGCACGTGATGTGGTGTGGCAAAGACTGCCTTCGCTTTGTGTTGTGTCACACTGCTTCCCATCTATACAGACCGAGGGGGGGGGGGAATTGAATGGCTCTCTCTCTCTCTTCTGTCTTTTCAGCCAATCAGAATTGAGTCTTTTCAAACTTGATTCTGATTGGCTGTTTGCTTTCCTTTGCATTCCGCCCCCACTTCACTGAATTTGCCCGCAGATTGGGCAAAGTTCAATAATTTCATCTCCTCTTGCCCGGCACCACAGCTCATGTGCGTTGCCGCATGAAGGAGAGTGCAGGACACACTGCACACAAGCAGCCGCGCAGCACTGCTTCGCACTGCATCGCATGTGGTGTGTCAAAGCCTTAAGATTTGCATGGTCATTCATGTATCTTAAAAAAAAACTTTAACCATGTACAACTGCAATACCACTCATATCCCACTTACCTAGTCCATAGCCAACTATGTGACAGGCAAAAACGTCAGCTGGTGAAGCCTTCCCATTAATTTATCAGGGTAGGAAACCTGTACTGGTTGGTTGTTCATATTAAGAGCCTTGGTGGCTCAGATCATCATAGATTCATCTGGTTCTGCATTCTCTGTTCAGTGGTGGATAACCAAGATGCTTCTGATAAACGTACAAGCAGATTAAGCCTGTATGCTTAATTGTAAAAGGCACAGGAACTGACCAAGAAAGAAGCACTCGTGTCTTTCTAATCCTAGTCTGAGTCCAGTATTTCCTGCCTTCAGATATTTTAATAATGAAAGAAGCACTCGCGTCTTTCTAATCCTAGTCCGAGTCCAGTATTTCCTGCCTTCAGATATTTTAATAATATTTACCTTTAATTGACCATCCATTACAGGATGCATCATGTTAAAATATAACTTGAAAATATGAACTTGCTGTAGTGGAAATTGCGGATCGGCGAGGAGTTAGTGGTGGTCTCCTGTTTTGACAGGTCCGGGAAGGAAGGGGTTAAAGGATTGCCTGTTCGACAGGATTGGACAGCAAGGGGTTAACACCCAGGACTGCGTGGGTGGAAGCACACCTGCATGCAATTGGACATGGCCCACAGGTGTTGCTACTAATTGGGATGAAGCTGGGACTTTGAGTGCAATGGGTGTGGCTTGCAGCTGCACTCAATTAGCATTGATGGGAACTTTCACAGCTGTGGACAATAATGAGGGCATTGATTGTAAGCCCACAGCTGCAAACAGTAGAGAGTTGATGGGAACTAACAGTATAAAAGCAGCAGCAGTAGGAGCAGAAAGGAGCCTCACCAGCTCGCTACGGGGACATGCTGCCAGATTGCCGAGCCGCAACGATGACTCTGCTCCAGACGGGGATACTCTGCCGGACTGACTGCTCACCTGGATGGACTACTCACCTGGATTGACCGGTATTGGGGGACGCTCTGCCCAACTGGAAGGTTGGAGAGACCTGGATTGATTGGACTGTTTGCTACAAGACTCTTTGCAGCACAGGAGAAAGGCAACAAGGAGATTCTACCACCGTGAAGTAACGAGCTGGACTTTTCTACAGAGATGGACTCTCGTTAGCTAAGTAGAATCTTATCTGCCCAGGAAGGGCTAATGGACATTGTTTTTGAAGGGAAAGTAATAAATCTTGTAAATAGTTGCCTTAAAGTTTTCTTTTGGCACACAATTGCAATTTAAAGGGGAAAGGATTGCTAACTGCCTAAAATGGACTATTGGAGCTAATATTAAAAAGGGAATACTAGTTTGCTCCCCCAGGAGTAAAGTTTGGGGTGCAACATTTGGGACAAAATACTTACTAAGGGAAAATGCTATTGTGATCATGGAAAATCATGATTGCAGAAGATTCCTTAAAGTGTGTTTTAACCAGACATCCTGCTATTTTACTTTTCTGCCACCTCCAGGTGTGGTTTGTGAGAAAACTTTTGTTTCCAAGTTAGATGGAAGGAGATGTAAAAACGGGATAGTCGAAAACTGCTTTATTTTATAAGACCAGACAATTTGTCCAACTGAAGCCTTAATCTTCGCCAACAAATCAACTCCTAAGATGAAAGCTTCCTAATGATAGTAGGTGCACAGTCAAAATGACCGGAATTTTATCTCTAGGTCCTCTGTTAATGTAGCCATTATAGCATAATGCTTCACTTTGTGACTCATGGTTTACCTGAAGAATTGAGATCTGATAAAAATGGGCCCAGGTCTATATCTCAAATAATGAAGAACCTTTGCTAGTGTGATAATATTTGACATGTTTTTATCTGGTCTCTGCCATCAGAGTAAGTGCAAATGGGAAACCAAATGTGTTTAGAACTTTTAAAACTGCCATGAAAACTGTGAAGGGAGATATTCTATCTGTAAATCAGAAAATAGCTTCTTTCCTGCTATCTTATCAAACAGCACTGCATAGTTCTACAAAATGTATGCCCACTGAACTAATGGGAAGATAGCTCCTGGTCTAGGAACTATGATTCCCGATTCCCCATTTTTAGTAACTTGGGGGGCAATACTCAAATTGCTTTGCTTAGAGCAACCCGTTAACTTTAGTGGAGATAACTCTGGAGCAAGAGGCTTGAAGGCTGCAACATATATGTAAGGTGCAATGGAAACCCTAAAAGAGTGGGTGGGTGCATGTGTACACTCACTAAAACTGGAACATTTTTGAACCACCTAAAAGCCCCTTTCATATACTGTCCATGTGCTTAAAAAAAAAAAAAAAGTTAAGGCTGCAATCCTGTGCACAGTTATTTGGAAGCAAACCCCATTGAACATTGCCCTGCATCAGTGCAGTCCTATGCAAACTTACTCAGAAGTAAGTCCCCTTTAGTTCAGTGGAAATTACTCCCTTACAGCGCAATCCTATCCAACTTACACCACCGGTGTAACCAGCGGGGGAGGGCAGGGCGGGAAGCTTTAGAGGGGAGACTTAAATCTCCGTTGAACCCCTCCCCCTTTGGAGGGGATTTGAATCCCCTTTCCATTCTGGGGGCCTCCTGTTCTCGCTGCACTGCTGGTTATACCGGTGGTGTAAGTTGAATAGGATTGCGCTGTTAGAAGTGTGTTTAAGATTGAGCCTAAACATTATACTTTTAGATATTTTTGTAGGTTTTCACCTACAAAACGCGACCATATCCTCGAATTAAAAATCCGCATGTTGCCGGGAAACTCCGTCGTTATAGATCAATTTATTTCAAAAAAATAAATCTGTGAAATTTATTTTTTTGAAATAAATTGATCTATAACGACGGAGTTTCCCGGCAACATGCGGATTTTTAATTCGAAGATTGTACTTTTAATAGGTACATGCGATGACAGGCTGTAATGCTACAAATCCATGAAGTTGAACATATGGAACAGCTTTCTTCTGAGTCAGATCATTTGCCCATCTAGCTCAGCATGGTCTCCAGAGACTGAGAGCAGCTCTCTAGGGTTTCAGGCAGGGGTCTTTTCCCAGCCAGAGACTGAACATGGGATGTTCTCCATGCAAGGCATGTGCTCTGCCACTGAACAATGGTCCCATCCCCAAAGTGGTCCTGAGACTTATAGCCCAATCCTATCGAAACCCCCTGCTGATGCATACGCACCAATGGAGCACACGCTGCATCTTATGGTAGGGAGGCAGTCACGGAGGTCTCCTCAGGATAAGGGAACATTTGTTACCTTAGCCTGGGGAAAGCCACTTCCCCAATGGGCCTCCTCAGATCTGCACCAGCCATTTTGCTGGTGCAGAACTGTAGTGAGTAAGGGAGAGGGAAGTAGTATAGGATACTGGTGCATTTGAGTGCTGCTGGTAACTGCCCCCTCCCACCCTTGTTCTGCCTCCCGCCCTTCCCCTGCCCTACAACATGCCCCCATTCCTCCCCCTTCCCGACTCATTCCTCCCACCACCTGCACCCACCTCCAATTCATCGGTGCTGGCGGATGAAGGACTCTCCACCAGCCCATGTGCACAGCCGCCAGCCATTGTCCTGGCAGCCTCATGGCACTCTCCAGTGGAACGTCACTTCCGCCGGCATCCTCTCACTTCTGCTGGTGGAATGAGAGGATAGAATTAAGGCAAAAATGTTTGAATAAAGGGTTTCATGTTGTTTTTATTTTACTGTGAGCCAGCAAGTCCCTGGTTCAAATCTTACCTCAGCCATGAACTCATTAAATGGCTAACCACCACTGACTTATTGGATTGGTTCAGATGTAACACAGACCCATAGTCTATTTTAACTGTAGTTTGTTTAATAAACCATGATTAGGTCCGCAGATGATAACCACCCCCTGCTGCCTGCCTCTCCTCCCTTGTAAAGAGTGCATGGTTGAAATCCCAAATGCCTAGTTCCTTCTCTGGTTCTTTCAGTGGCATAGCCAGAGGAGTTTGTGTGTGTGTGTGTGTGTGTGCTGTAAGTAGTGCAAGATGCTGCAACAAGCATGTAACCAGCCCCTCCCACTCACCTTTGGAGCCATTCCGGGGAGCGATGGCAACACGCAGCGTGGTCTCTGCAGTACAGCATCGCTCCCTGAATGGCTCCGACGGTGAGTGGGAGGGGCTGCTTACATGTGTGTTGCAGCATCTTCTGCAGCACTGCCCCCCCCCCCCCGGCTACATCACTGGCTTCTTGCAAAGTGTTGCCACATCAGCTATGCTCTTGGTGATAGTCAGGAGAAGGGGATATTGCAAGCTGTTCACATAGCTTTTTCAGAAATTTCTGCCTGGACTTGGTACAGCTGAGTGAGAAGTTGAAAGTATGATTCTATTCCCCTCCCATCTTCCAAGAAAAGTTAATGGTGGAGCCTGCGTGGTGGAACCACCCAAAACAAACCTGGATTCTCAGTTCAGATGTAACGCAGAACCACCATTAGCATAAAGTGTGGTTAACGAGCCAATTTCAAACCATGCGTTCAGGTCATGACTTAACCCTGGCTTCTTAGCCAGAAATAAACTGTAGTTAGTTTGAGGCTCTGGTTCAGATGATCCAACAAACCATAGTTACAACAAACAAGCCATGGCTCTGTGTGACAGGTGAACCTGGTCCTTGTGTCAGTTCCTAGGCTATCTTCAATCTGAAGATAATGTGGTTCATTCTGCCTTACCTGATTGGTGTAAGAATAATTGCTGATGGTGCTGCTAAAGCAGCTGCACCGGCTGAAATGCCCTCACCAAACAACCATGTAATGTAGCCAAACATTGGAATTGCAGATTCAATATTCAAAGACTATCCTAACAAATCCTTCTGTACAGTACACCCAATGTTTTGATCATAGCTGTAAATTTTACATTGCACAGGAGTAAGTTCTAGGGAGCATTCATATTTAATGTTTTGATTGAATTATTTTAAAAACATGTTGTAGATAGGAGAAGGAATGTGGGTAGATGTAGCTTGTTAAACCCCTTAGAGTACAATCCTAGGCATGTCTACTCAGAAGTAAGTTTCATTATAGTCAATGGTGCTTACTCCCAGTTAAGTGTGGATAGGATTGCAGCCTGTGTATGTTAAAAATAAATTGAAGAAACAAAAGAATGGATAATTTTGGAGAAAAGTTGGAGGAGGGAGGCAAGGGGATTTCTTCCCGGTCTAGTTTCTCTCTCTCTCTCTCTCTCTCTCTCTCTCTCTCTCTCTCTCTCTCTCCTTATTGCTGGGTAGCAGGAGGAGCATTACCTACTGATTTATATTTTCAAATGTCTTCAGTGCGAGAGATAAGTGCATTTGTGGATCATTTTAAACATAGAGCATTAAGGAAAAACTCAGCCGGTCATCACTTTCCCCCCTTTAAAATGGTGGTTCAGAGTTTCTGGCGCTGGGACAGGTGTGCAAAACCAGTTTGCAGAGTTCCTTATATTGGCAGCCAGAGTGCTGCACTAGTACATGATTAGAAGAGCGAGGAGCCTGGTGGACAGTACTGTATAGGCAACTGGCCTGGCTGTTGTAGCAGGTGGCGGCTGATTGGACAGCAGGTGCTCATTGTCATTTCATACCTACTTTGCTTTGAGCTCCACCCCTTTACGCTGGAGCCTGGGAACAGCTGAAGTAGCTGCTGCTGTTGTACATGATCAGGCTGTACTGAAAAGGTGCTCTTCTGGGCAGGCACGAATAAGGTGGGAGGAAGTAGGTGGGGTTTTTTTCCTTTGGGGGGGACAGTGGAGGGGAAAAGGGCTTAACATTGAAGAGGAATTTGTTTGAAGGAAGCTGGCTTGGAAATAGACATCTGGCTGTACATTAGCTGAAGGGGAATGAATTTGTGATGCTTGATGTTTGAGACACAGGTTATGTGTCTGTACGGTACACAGCTGTGGCCCTGGGCAAGCCACTTGCATCCTTAGTTTTCATCAAGCAGTGCTAGCCAAAATGTACAAGCAGAGTATGAGGGCAACCTATGTTTCCTTTCTATTTGGATGCCAGCATTTCTCATTCATGCCTCTTAACGTGGTGGCTCCATTTAGCTATCCCGATTCATAGGAAGGATGTTCATTCACAGCCAGCCCATCCATGAAATAGACAATGTGGCTCATGTTGAATGGCAGGGGAGTAGCAAACAGATTTTGGATGGTTTGACCCCAAGTCTGCCGCTGCCTCCTTCCTGGCCACTACAGATGCAACTGCACCAATCCCCTACCTTGTTCCTTCCTCCTCACATGGTCCCTTGTTGAAGCCAGTGTTTCTTAAAGTGTGCTCCTAGGAACCCTGGGGCTCCCTGAGACCTCCTCAGGGACTCCATGAGCACACAATAAGCAGCCTCCCTCCGCTCTGTGCTGCGCATACACTTGCACTCTGGGGTTCACCAAGACTATCTGCCTGTGCCAGTGGGGCTTCCTGAGACTCCATTTAGGAGTGTAAAGGGCTCCAGAGACTGAAAAATTTGAGAACCGTTGCTTTAAACAAATCTGGAAATGCAGTTGAAAGCTTGAAACAGTGAAACTTGAAGAGGTAGGGGGCTGGATTGCTGTTTTCTGTGCAGATTTTGGGGGGCATGTGTCAATTCCCTATTGTTTAGGAACAGGAGATAGGAACATGGAGCAGTTTTCAATTATAGGTTCTGCTGGCATTATTGATACATTTGTGATAGACTAACAGACAGTCCAGTCCTTAACACATTTATATGGAAGTAGGGGCCCAATCCTATCCAACTCTCCAGTGCCTATGCAGCCCCGAGATAAGGGAACCAATCCTTGAGGAGGTTACTGTGACTGCTCCCCCACTGCAGGATGCAGCCCACGCCTGTTGGCATGGCTGCATCAGCGCTGCACAGGAAAGCTGGACAGGATTGGGCCCTAGGTCATATTGAAGGCACTGTATAATGTTTCTCAATAAATGGACAGAAGATCATAAGCATGCTTAGCATGAAGTATCTTCAGCTGAAAATCAGCAGGATTTACTTCTGAATATAACTTGAAGCAAAAATAATTTAATCAAACAAATGCACTGTTGTCATATTGGGGACAGATATCTAGGTCTAAGGAGAAGCAACAGCACTACAGAGAACAAAACCTTTGAACTGTGCTCACTGTTCGTGGTTATCTGTATGAAGAGAAGGAAAATGAATAGACTTGTAAAGGAAATACAGCAATCCACAGGGGGAAAGAGTATTGTTTTATTTGAAAGCTTCATTTCCCATCTTTCAGAGTGACCAAAAACCCCACATTTGCTGTAAGGTGTCCAATCCTCTTCTGGTTCAGATGAAACCATCTGCTGCCCCCTATGCCCCCTTTCCACCCAGCCTGCCATTCAGATTTGCATGCACACATGGGAGGGGCATCCAAACCACTCCTATTCATGTAGTATTTCTACATAAGTTAAGGTAGATAACAGTTGTGCCCAGATGGACAGAACACATTCTTAGAAGAGGCTAGAATTCTAAGCATTTTAGGTAAAAAGGGTTTCCTTTTAAGATTAGATTTACTTTCATTTTTTTCCCTTAGGATCAGGGAAAACAGTGTCAATATTTGTCAATGCAAAACTTAAATGTGCAATAATGTCCACATTGTTCCTATTCCCTTCTCTGTTTTTATTATAACCCTTTTTAGTAAACTTGCAGTACATCCGGTGCAGTGCTCTCGTTTCCTTTCACTGAGAGGTAAATGTGATGTTACACTGTACCTACAGGGAAGTCATAAAGTCCCTATGCATGAGATTGTGTGGATTTGGGATTGAAGCCATTTAAACCCCCATAGGGACTTTATGGTCACCCTGTATGTATAACAAAGCTCCCAACATCCCCCTCTCTAATGCAAAGCTTCCTAGAGAGGATGTGATTTGCATTGGAGACAGATGGGAGGAAAGAATGGGAGTGCTTAACCTTGCCCTGCCACACTCTTATCCTGAATCTTATGCCCCCACAGGGGCGTCGACAAAGAGAAGCGCGCGGGGCGGGCTGCCCGGGGGTGACGCGCGCACAAGGGTGACGCGCGTCCCCCCGGCACTTAAATTTTGTTGCTGAAGCTGGGCCCACCCGCCCTCGCGTCCGTTTGGCTCCAAATGAGCCGAAAATGGCACGCGGGGTGTGTGTGTGTTCTGCGCCTGCGCGTGACATCACATGCGGGGGCGGAGCCGTGTCCTTAAAGATGACACGCGCCCCCACTCTGGGGTGACACGCGTCCCTGTGACGCAACTGTGCCCCCAGTTTACTTCACTAACAGCCCAATCCTATTCTCCCCTGGCGTAGGGTGTGCAGCCCATGCTGCATCCTATCCGGGGAAGACCATGGCTGGAAGTCTACTTAGGGTAAGAGCATGTGCCTGCCTAACCCTAGCCTGTGCAATGGGGCTACTCGGTTCTATGCCAGCTCTTTACCTGCTGTAGGACCGAGCAGCCCATTGTCGGGGCTGGATGCCTGGGAGGCACCCTGATCCACCCTACCTCCCCGCCCTGTTACACCCCCTACCTCCCCACCCTGTTACACTCGCCACCCCCTCCTCCCCCTCCCCCAACCCATGTGCCGCTTGGAACGGCCTTACCTGTTCTGGCCCGTGCGGGCCCTGGATATGGCGCCGGCAGGACGACGCAGACAAAAAGAGATTCCTGCATTTCCTTCCATTCCATTGTACCCAGAGAGCTAGTGTTGAAGTAGTAGATAGTGTTGACTTGGAATGGGGAGCCCTGGGTTTAAATCCCTGCCCAGCCATGAAGTTTACTCTGTCACTGAGTTTAACTTACTCAGAATTGTTATACAGGCTTGGGGCAGGGGAACAAGGAATCCATATCCTGCGTTGCCTGAAGGAAAGACAGGATAAAATGGAATAATAAATAAAATAAATATCTTATTTCATCTTAAGCCCTACCCAGATGGAAGATGGAAATTCAATCCCTCAATTAAAATGAGAGGGTAGAATGATGTTAGAGAAGATGGACGTTTTATATTGGTTTGAATGAATATGTGAATTGATTATCTTGTTTTCTTATGGCTATAATTTCTACAATGTATAAGAGAGAGAGAGGGAGAGCGAGCAGGTCTAATAGTTTGTAATGCTGCTTCAGCTGATGGATTTTATCTTGTGCTTTTAAATAGATTAGGAATGCAAAGCTGAGGACAACAGCTATGGACATAGTAGAACTGTGAATACATGACAGTCGTAATCAAACAGGTCCCACTGTTTCTGTTGGACTTTACTTCCAAGTAAATAGATTTAGGGTGGCAGCTTTACTTGTATTAACATTCCCTTAACTGCGGTTTCCATTAAAATAATAATACTGTTATACAGTACTCTAAGTGGACATGGCTTGCTTGCTTGGAAAGAAAAAACACCTAGTTCTGTTTTGCCAATGATCCGAGACCACAATGCACCAAAAAACTGGAGATACCAAAAACCGAAAGATGAAATCCCACACACCTTGTAAATGAAAACAGGCTGTATGTACCCTGGAGAAAGGTTATCTTGGAAAGAAGGCTGTTAAGTCATATGTAGCCACTAGATGGAGATCTTGAGTCAGTCATAACAAAATATTTCTTTGACTTTTTAAAAATTGTTTTATCTTGGGCAGGATACAGGCAATGCAACTTTATTCTTTGGGCATTTACATTTTTACCCAACCTTGTGGGAAAACTCACAGGGTCAATTTATGGGTTGAAACATATGAGCTGGCTGAATAAGTATTCTATTACATTGTATAAGTACCTGGAATAGTGACATATATAGTACTACAATCATTGTGCTTAATTCCAGTGGACTACTGCCCTGCTTGCTTCACTTCCTAGGAAGCATTGCTATTTATTGTAAAGTGTTCTTTGTAATGCTTTCTTCTAAAGTAAGAAAAGGAAGAACAATATTTCGCTTAAAGAGACAACAGTAGCCCAATTCTTATTCTTTCTACTAGTAAAATACCTCCCAAAATTAGTGGGCAGGTAGGGAGAAGCAGAGGCCAGCCGGTGGCGCAGTGGGTTAAACCGCTGAACCATGAGCTGTCGATCGAAAGGTCGGCAGTTCGAATCCGCGACGGGGTGAGCTCTCGTTGCTTGGCCAGCTCCTGCCAACCTAGCAGTTCCAAAGCATGTTAATGCGAGTAGATAAATAGGTACCGCCTGCGGGGAAGGTAAACAGAGCTCCGTGTTCCAGCTGCATGCTACGCGCTGTGGCAAGGAGAGTCATGCCAGCCACATGACCATGGAGGCTTCTTCGGAGAACGCTGGCTCTTCGGCTTTGAAATGGGGATGAGCACCACACCCTAGAGTCGGACATGACTGGACTTAATTGTCAGGGGTCACCTTTACCTTTTAGGGAGAAGCAGAGGACTTAATTCCTTTTGCCTGCCGCACATTGTAGGTCCTGTTCCTTTCCTGCGACTCACTCTTGCCTGCAACTGGCTCCTGGGCCACCTTCGATTTGCAACATCCTTCAGACCAGACAGAAGAGGAGGCAGTCAGAGGTGCTGCTTCACCAGAATGCCGTGCAGCAGTCACCACATAGCCTCCCAGTCTTGCTTAGCATACCGGAAGTTCAGCATGACCAAGATTCTTACATTCTTCGCTGTCCATTGCCATTGTAGATCACCACCTGTGATCATAGGAGCCTGGTTTGTAAATGGAAAGAACCAAATTATGAAAGATTGCATCTTTTCACACCCAAACTGTACCTATGATACAAAAATAACAATCTGTCTCCTAATTTTAGTTTAAATAGATACTTCTCCAACCCAATGCTTGAATTATGGAGGGGCCTTTGTTGCCTTTTCTCTTTTTGTTGCCTTTTCTCACAGGTGCTGAACAAACACAAGCCAGAGAAAAGGCAACAAAAAGGCCTATAAGGTAAATGCACAAAACAGTTTAAGGGGCCTGGTTTTGTCCGCTTGCTCTCTTAATTTGACTGCAGTTCTCTTCTGTTGTGTGTTGTTCATTCAACACTGAATGAAATTCCAGTCATTATTTTAAGCAGCTACTTTCCTTACCAATTTTTTTTCTCTGTGTGAAATAGGTTTTGGTTCATATACATAACACACAACAGGCTGCCCTGAACTTCTCCCTAAAATGAGCCTGGACTCATTGCTCTATTTGTGAAGTGCATAGTAGCCCACAAAGGAAAACCTGTGGTTTGGGATTATTTCTATCCTCTGGCCAGAAGATGCCCAGAAGTGAAGCAATAAAGGACTGAATAGTTTCTTTTCCTACGTATACTGTCTTGATAGCTCCAAGCTGAGTTGAGATGGTAGTATAGGCATCTATTTTACATTCTCAGAGAGAGAGAGAGAGAGAGAGAGAGAGAGAGAGAGAGAGAGAGAGAGAGAGAGAGAGAGAGGAAAATGTAGCTGATTTTTACATTAAGCCTATGAAACAGCAGCCTCCTTATGCTAAAGCATTTCTCTGGAAAATTATTGCACATTGCAGATGAACAAGCTGACTGCCCAGCAACAATCAGCTGCTCTGCGAAAGCAATCAATTTTGAAAAATCTATTCTAAATAAACAATTGTTTCCCAATGAGTGAATAATTCCACGGGCTGCAAAATGGTGCCGGATGCTCTGCAGCGGATGGCTCCGTCAGGATAAAGGGGGATAATAATATATTAAAGACACGAGATGCATGAAAAATGTCATTAAATAGGTCTTTACTAGCTTTGAAATGGTGATGGTTTGCATAATTGATTAATCTTAAGGGGGCACTTTTGGTCACAGAAATTATCATTATTACAGCTCTAAAGTCAAATAATCTTTCTACTAATAAAAATGTGCCATTTTACCCTCAGATCTCCCTAAGATTTCTTCTTTCTTTTAGGCTGTCTGACTTTACAGTTCTTAACAAAATGAATAGTACTTAGTAGACAAAATGCCTGTATGCTTCAGATTTTATGCAGCATGTCACTACTTAGACTAGTGGCTTTCTTTCTTTCTTTCTTTCTTTCTTTCTTTCTTTCTTTCTTTCTTTCTTTCTTTCTTTCTTTCTTTCTTTCTTTCTTTCTTTCTTTCTTTCTTTCTTAGGATCCATCATTGGGACCTCAACTTTCTTTGAGGTCTCCAGTTTCCTCATAAGACTGAATGGGCTCTAGGGTCAATAACAGCCCAATCTTCCCTAATTATCCGGTGGGCAGCGTAGGCCGCCTGCCAGATCCTATTCCCATTTCCCGAGGTCTCCAAGGTCTCCTCGGGGGAAGCAGATGTTCGTCCCCTCCCCTTCCACGGGGAGACCCCAATGGGCTTCCTTGGATTCCCAACAGCTATTTTGCTGGTGGAAGTCAAAGGAGCCTGTGTAATGGCGGATCTGGCCTGAGAAGGGGACGCGGCTGCCATCCCCCCCCCAGGACAGCTGGGACAGAATCTGTCTACATGTTCCAGTGTACCTTGGCTCGCAGATGTGAACTGCAGAGAATGATTTCAGATAAACATGGGAGAGGAGATGCAACTATGCAACTCTTGTGTTGAATTTTCTGAATTATAGATTCCAACATGCTGAGCTGGTGCTCTTCAAGGAAGACTTCTGTCACTCACTTGTGGATCACAACTTAGACTTTTGGGGATTGGTAGTATAGGCATCTACTGTATTTCTTCGAGTCTAAGGCGCCATCGATTCTAAGGCGCACCTTTACTTTCAGTACCACCAGCAGGGAAAAAAAATCCATCAATTGTAAGACTCGCCTTCCTTCATTAAATCTATCTGCTCAGCACCAACTCTCCCCAGCATGTCTCCTGCAGCTGAGGATGACTGAGTGCACTGCCTTTGCATAGCATTTCTGGCCCCGTCAGAAAGTGCCATTTCCTTCGTTACATGGGCTTGGGGAAGCTTCAGGGAGGCCTGCGCAACCCTCTGCAGGCCTCCCTGATCTTCAGTTTGGTGGAAAACAGCGATTTTTGGCCATTTCTGGTTTTCGCAAAAACCGGAAATGGCTGAAAATCACCGTTTTTTGCCGAACTGAAGATCAGGGAGGCCTGCAGAGGGTTGCACAGGCCTCCCTGAAGCTCCCGCAAGCCCCAGTAAGTAAGAAGATAGCATTTTGGGGTGCTTTTTGGAGACCTTCGATTCTAAGACGCACCCCATTTTTTGAAATGCTTAATTGGGAAAAAACATGCGTCTTAGAATTGAAGAAATACAGTATTTTACATTCTGACTCCTGGGTGCATATCAGGATGAGTAGATCCCAGAAGGCCCCAGATTAAATCCCTTACCCGACCGGGGCAGGGGGAGAGCGGAACGGAGCAGCCCGGGAAGTGGCCATTGGCCGGCCTGGGCGGGGATATCAGTGGCAAGCTCTGCCGATATCCTAGGCCCGTTCCCGGGCCTGGCCGGCCTTACACCCCCACCTCGAATGTACATCAGTTTCATAGCTGGCATATATCCGAGGAGGCCATTAGGGCCCCGGCTGGCTTGTACCTGGGGAAGGGGATGAAATCCCCTTCTCTTGAGGTTCTCCTTTAGGCCAGCCGCCACATCTTACACAGGATTGCACAATAAGAAGTATTTTACCTGAAGACTTTTATTACTAACAGGAGTATACTCAGTAAAAATAAATAAATTAGGAATGATCACATAGCATATTTGTGGGAACAGGGCTACAACTTTCAGTTAACTGATGAATCATGTGGAGAGGCAATTCCTGTCATGGTCCTAAACATAAAAGACAACTACTGTAAGGCATTTTATGGGTGGCATCTTATAGAGTCATTCAAATCTCTTTAATTTGAGTATCCAAAAAATGTTCAACATGTGGAACAGCTGCAGGTTGAATTAGATAGCTCTCTATTTCCCTCTGCACCATTGTGTGGCTATCTTTATCATCCTCCTGGCTTCTTCTCTGTCTTCATTTCAGACCTTGCTTCTTGGCAGTTTCAACCTCTGCATGGATGGTCCCTTAAACCCATCGGCTTCCCATCTCCTTTTTTCAGCCTGCTCCTGTGATCTCCAGCGTGGATAGACAGTCACCGCCACAGTCACTCTCTTGATCTTGTCTTCACCAAGGACTATAAAGCCCGAGCTACATTGTCCATGGCTGCGTCGGCGGCTGCGTTTCGTGTCCCGCCCCCAGGTCAAACAAAGGCTCTGATTGGCCGGACGTAGCGCGAACGCGGCAAAAGTCGAGCCGGGCTCGACTTTTGCCGCGTTCGCGCTATGTCCGGCCAATCAGAACCTTTGTTTGACCTGGGGGCGGGACACGGAACGCAGCCGCCGATGCAGCCGTGGACAATGTAGCCCAGACTATAAGTCTCTGGCCTTGAGGCTGAGCAATTCCATCTGATTACCACTTCACACAGCCCACTTCCCCACCACTCTGCATCAACTCGTGAGCTGCAGGCCATTGATCCAACGGTTCTCTTCAAGCATTGTCCTCTCTTCTCTCCTGTTTCCTCTGCACCTTACTTGTACAATACAGTACATTTCCCCCCCTTTCCTTAACCTTTAACATGTTTGCCCGGCTTTCCACACAATCTGTTTACTCCACTCATTCCCAGCCTTGGCTCACTGTCACCATTGGATACCTTTGTTTATGCCTTTCTGCATCTGACCTACTCTGGAGAAGAATGAAAGATCTGACTGACTATATCCACTCTCAATTCATGATCTCCTCTTTCTGTTTTGTCATCTACATGGCCAAACAACACTACTACACCTCCCTAATCCACCAACTCTGGGAATCCTCAGTCAGTCCCCTTTGTTACCTTTTGATGCCTTGCTAAGACCTGCCTGCCCATCTCTCCCACTCTCTCCACAAGACTTTGCCTCCTCCTTGAGTGCCAAAATGGAAACCATCTCCTCTCCCCCACGTTCTCTTACAGCCCTTCCTCCTCCTCTTCCTCTCTCGGTCTTTCCCCCTTTCCCCTCATCTCTCCTGAGGAGATGACTGCTCTGTGGTCCTCATCAGATCCCTCCATTTGCTCCCTTGATCCTCTTCCCTCAGTACTTCTGATTGCCATCTATCTTGCAGTCATCTCTCTCCTCATATGCATCATCAGGTTTCTTTTGGGTAAGGGAACAGTTGTTCCCTTGCCCAAGGGTAAGCCTTCACTGCCCTGCTGGGTCTACTCAGACCTGCACCAGTGATTTATCTGGCGCAAGTCCAAGTGAACCTAGGAAGGCCAAGAAGGGGGTTAGGACATTGGCAGCACCACTGCTACCAATACCACCCCAGTCTCTGCCACATTCCTCTCTCTCTCTGCCCCTTTCTGCCCACCCTGCACCTCTCATCCGGTCCTCATGCTGGCTCCTAGTTCTTACCAAACCTATTAAGGTTTCCCAAAGTCCTATTAAGGATAATAAGTAAGACTCTTCATGTACAGCCTCAGTAGCTGGATCAATGGGAGAAACTCTATGTGCAAAAAGGGGTTCTGTGCTGGGTTCCTCATCCAACTACAAGTTCTCGTGCAGAGACTTCCTTCCATATGTACAGTATATAGCCCTGAGATAGACTGGCACAAATGTATGTGGCTAAACTAGCCATATATTCATTTTAACAAGCGAGGCCAGTGCTGGAACTCTTTGAAGACATGACACTTATTTCTTAGATACTGAAATCTCAAATATATTGAGATCTTAAATATACAATAAGGAGGTTTCTAACTCTGTATTATATTAAAATTCAATAGAATTGAATTTTATCTGCAACTTGCTTTACATTTTTCTATAAGTCATGCACATTGGAAACAGGAAAAATGATAAAAAGTCTTACTTATTATACCTGCTTGTTAGAGACAAGAAAATTTAGAATGTCTTTTGCTACTTAGTAATGAAATGCAACTGATTCCAAGCATAGCTGAGCAGGCAAGCCATATATAATTAGAAAAGGACATTTGTGCACATCTAAATATTAAGGCTATGTTAGGGTTACGTTGTCCAGAATGTACTGACTGCAGTTTTGTTTAATTGTATTGTATAAATTGACAATGGAGAAATTCACTACCGTTCTGTATTTCTGACACTAGAAAATGACCATTGTTAAAAGAGATGTTAATCCTGCTACCTGTTTAGAAAGCTTTTAGATTATCAGTCATATGATTTGATCTAGACAGAGGAACATCGCATATGCATAGGAGGTTTTGCATCAGGAACAGATATATTACAATATTTTCCCATCCTAGGCAGGGGTAGCATTTACTACAAGTAAAGGGGGTTAAATTGCCCTTTATACACACCTATTGTAACCAAAATACTGATATAATACAGCATTACTATGAAATCCTGTGTGCATCGACTGGGGCAGGTACGTACAGAGTGCTTGAGAATGAACATTCCACTGTTGTCCACAACATAAGTAGTTAACCTGCTCATTGATGACACACATTATTTCAGACACAATTTTGTTCACTGCAGATACTTCCATGCAAAATGTGTTTTCCAGCATTGTACATGTGCCCCTAGTCCTTCTCTTGTCATAGTCAAATGCTGACATAAATCTTTTTTCTAATAAAATGAACTATTCAAATTATTTCTTTGCTGAATGATGTCTGAAGCTGATGTATTTTAATCTGCCGGGCATAGAAAATGAAATTTACATGTCACTGAGGTCTTTCTGCTTAATAAATGTTTTAAAAGGGAGAAAAGCAGAAAGCCACTGAGATGTAAGGCTATACTGTTTTGCATAGATTTTTTTTAAAGTATTGTATTTTCTGTTACTGTTCAAGCATTTTTATTTATGAGATAGAGGATACATATTTTGGGCTGTGTTATAGCAGCCCTGCAAGAATGTAGAGGTTAATGATTTATCCTCATTTTTGTAAAGGCTTCTCTGATCCCCCCCCCCCCGCAAACAGGATCACTGTTCATTACCAATATATAGGTAATGTTTCATATTATCCTTTATGCATCACTTTGACCTCAAGGTTTTCCTGAATTTTAACGTGTTCTTTATTTTGACTTTCCCCCTTATCCAGATCTTTCTCCAAAATTCTTATTCATTGAATAAGAAGGAAAACATTGCACATTTTTTTTAAAAAGTTTTAAATAAGACACATTTTGCATTCCAGTGTTGTTTTGAACATTTGCCAGATTAGATAAAGGCAGAAGGCCTAAATTCCACACAGTGAACACCCTTAAATAGTCACAAAGCTAAAACTTGTCTAAACGGTACAAAAACATCAATACGTTTTTCTCCAATCATATTTATCATTTGAGTTAGTGCCAAATCTCCATCAAATCAATGCTAGAAAAGACAGTGGTGACTCAGGTGATTTGAAGTTAACCTTTAATTCCAAAGACATGGTGTGGGTTTGTACTCCTCCATCCTGGATGAAAATACTCAGATTTTGTTCCAAACGTAGTTTAAAAACTGAAGGAAAACAACATCCCCAGGAAAGTAATTTTAGAAGTGCTTCAAAGTGCTCTGTTTTTTTTTTAATCTTATCCTGATTTAAAAGTGTGCGATTCTGTGTGTGTTTTCAGCCAGACAAACCCGGGAGGACTATTACAGATCCCTGTTTTTGACAATTAGCAACAGTGAGTTTTAGAATGACAGATTACAGTGTGTTTGGCTATATCACCACAAGCCAGGATGGTTGTGCGACTGTAAGACATTATTGTATTGTTGATAGACTGGATAAATCTAAATCTTTTCAAGCTTTGGTTGAGTGGGTTAATTCCAGGAACTGAATTACATGTCCAATTTGAATTACGCTGCAAAGACTGAAGTCACTTCACTTTAGAAAAGTGCCATTTTCCCCTCTACAAATGAACATTCCAACATTTTTTTTTGTCCCAGCTCAGAAGTCAATATTTTTTGGTACCTTTTCCAAGTAGATGGGACAAGGACTTTTTTTCCTACACCTAACTAGAATACAGTATCTACGGTATGACTGCATTAACAAGTAACATTAAGAAGGCTTTTCAGCCTGCAATTCATCACTTGTGATTTGAGAATATGAGACAGAAAGTGGTAAACAGCTATTTTTAAGTGGGACCATACACTTAAATCAACATTGGCTTTTCCTTTGTTTTACAGTGGCGGCATTGTTCTAAGAGTAGGCTCTGTTCCAGAACTCTAACAACCCAATCCTTTCCCCCACCATAGCATACAGCTGCGCCAAAATGGGCTACGCTGTATGCTATGGGGGGCAGATTGGGAGGGGAAAGGGAAAATATTTTTTCTTACCCTTCCGTAAGCCTCCCATTTGCCAATCTCCTTTGACCTGCACCAGCTCTTTAATTGGCGCAAGTCCATGGAGACAAAGGAGTGTGCCGACAGCTATCAGAGGGGATAGCATCCAGCACAAGTCTCCTGCACTGGGTGCCACCACCTCCCACCTCTGCCACACTCCCAACCCTCTCCCATTTCACTCTCACCCCGTTCTGCCCCCCAGTCGACCTATGTGAGTTGGTGGTAAGTCCTGTCCCTGCTGTTGTCTTCTGGACCTCTGTAGCATCTCTGCTGGTAGGCCAGAAGCACTCGGCTCCGTGCACTGCTGGCAGGCAGTTTACAACCGCAGTCAAGTGCATCCCGTCACTGTAACACCAGTTCTGGTGGCGGCGGCGGCGGCGACCAAGGGGGATAGGATTGGGCCATAAGACCTAGTTTAAAAACCATTTTAGCAGGGAGTTGTAACACTGTAAAACAGATTAATGTATACAACTGTTTGTGTTCATCTTGTAAACTTTGCTGATTTGCTATCAGTCATCCCAGTGCATAGACCCATCTACATTCCAGTGTGAAACAAAGTTCTTAGATGTGAGGATTGTCCTACTGGACACTTTTACCAGCTGAATTTTCCAAATCTTATTTTCAGAATGTAATGCACAGCAAATGGGGATGAGGGTTTTGAGCAAGAATCTCCATGAGCTGGTCCCCAACACTTTACCTTCTACTCCACCAGCATTCTGGTTCCTCGGCAAGCCTGGCAGACTGAGCTATAGGGGTCAAGGGTGACCTCTAGGTTACAAGACCAGTCTGCATATTGTCAGATGACCCCACCTCTCATAACAGTAGAAGTCTAGGTCATCCAATGAAATTCATTGGCTGTAGATTTAGAAGAGATAAAAGAAAATTCCTATAATGCACAATTGGCACAATTGATGGAATTCAGTATCATAAGTTATGGTGTGATATTGCTGGCTTTCATGGTTTTAAAAGGGTCTTAGACAAGTTCCTGAAGGATAGGACTCTTACAACCCAGTCCTATGCTTACCACCTGACGTCCTACTGCCTCTTCTGCAGGTGTTGACTGCTGTAAAGCAGTCAGTGCCATCGTAAAAGGTGCTCCGGAAGCGCACTCAGTAGTGAGCTGCCAGGGATGCTAGCAGGAAGACCGGAACCTTCCTGCCCACATTGTTGGCTCTCCCGCTGCCTGCCGGAGCAGGTAAATCAGCGGGGTGGAAAAGGGTGTAACAGGGCAGGGAGGGGGCGAAACTGGACAGGGAGGGGCATAATGGGGTGGGCAGGCTGAGGAAGGGGATGGATCCAGTGGTGATGGTGCGCACCGATCCTGTCCCCCTTTCCTGAAGCCTCCCTGCCCCCTTTCTCTCCTTGGACTTGCACTAGCAAAATTCTTAGTGTAGATCTGAGGAGACCCATTGTGGGTCAGTAGGCTTACAGAGGTGTAAGGGGATTTAAAACATAAGAATGTAAGACGAGCCCTGCATGTCAGTCTGTTCAAAGACCACTAAATACCAGTCAGTTGGGGGCAACAGTGGGGGAGGGCCAATGCTCTTATGGTTTGCTTTTGGACTTCCTGAAATCACCTGGCTGGTTACAATGGAATGCTAGACTTGATAGACTCATGATCTGAGTATGCAGGGTTCTCGGGAGTATGACATAGATACTGCACTTTTCATAGGCAGCAGCCCATTCTTCTCAGCCAGTGGTCTCCTATAGGCTACAGCTTGTTCTACCTATTCCTTTTTCCCTTTTGCTTGCACTGAGGTTTAGTACTGAAGTTTGGGAAGGGGCTATCCACTATGCATTTCAAAGGGATGAGCTTCAGTAGCCCATAGGTAGGCTTACCATCATCCCGGAATCGAGCCTGGCTTCGGCCTAGACAGGGCCCGAGCCACTCCCAAGGGTGCACTGAGGCTGTCCAATGACTCATGTCCAATGGGCTTCTGGCTTCCAGAACGTCCGGTCAACGACGTGACAGAAGCTGGAACCCCGTTGGGCAGCCGCAGTGCACCCTTGGGAGTGGCTCGGGCCCTGTCTAGGCCGAAGCCAGCGTCGATTCTGGGATGATGGTAAGCCTGCCCACAGTGGCATGGCCAGGGCTGCTCAGGCCTGCTGCTGATAGTGATTAACTCCTTTGACAAAGGATTAACTCCTTTGACATCATCCCAGGTGCCAATGATTGCAGAGACACTGTCAGCAGCACAGCCAATGATGATCCCTATCACAGTGGAATTAGCAGCTGGTATCAGGCCAGCCCTTTTATCAGCCCTTTAGAAGCCACGGTGGCTTAGTGTTTAAGACACTGAACTGCAGACCAGGAGGTAGGCAGGACAGCAGTTCGAGACCTGAGTGCCATGTGATGGTGTGATCCACAAGGCCCCAGATTCCATCTCTGGTGTTTCCAGGTAGGGCTAAAAAGAGCTGCTGCAAAACAGTGTGGACAGTACTGGGCAAGTTGGGACTGAATCAGTATAAGGAAATTTTCTAAGATTTCCCTTAAAAATGGGTTTTCAGATCTGTGATTGTACAGAGACAGTTTAAAAAAAAAAAAAAACCTAGTTGAACAATTCCAAGTACCCAGTTGCCCAGGGCCAGGTATCTAAACAGTTGATAGGTAAAGGTATCCCCTGACAATTAAGTCCAGTCGTGTCCGACTCTAGGGTGTGGTGCTCATCCCTATTTCAAAGCCGAAGAGCCAGCGTTGTCCGAAAGACGCCTCCGTGGTCAT
This sequence comes from Plestiodon gilberti rubricaudatus, assembly GCA_026170595.1. Lineage (NCBI taxonomy): Eukaryota > Metazoa > Chordata > Lepidosauria > Squamata > Scincidae > Plestiodon > Plestiodon gilberti. The sequence continues at coordinate 21,608,542 of JANXHW010000004.1, read as the reverse complement.
GTGGCCGGCATGACTCTCCTTGCCGCAGCGCATAGCATGCAGCTGGAACACGGAGCGCTGTTTACCTTCCTGCAAGCGGTACCTATTTATCTACTCGCATTAACATGCATTGGAACTGCTAGGTTGGCAGGAGCTGGCCAAGCAACGAGCGCTCACCCCGTCGCGGGAATCGAACTGCCGACCTTTTGATCGACAGCTTATGGTTCAGCGGTTTAACCCGCTGCGCCACCTGCTGGCCTTGGGAAACAGTTGATGCTGGTGCATAAAAATTTGGACATTTCTTCTATCTTTGCACATGGTTTGTGCTTAACATTTTGATGCTGGCTCCTAGAAATAAGGCACCTAGAAATCCGACATATTTTTCCTATTTAAATGCCAAAGATGCTTCACTAATCATATTTGCTAAAGTATGACATAACACAGTTTATTTAATATCCAATTCAGGGCAAGCAACAGAACCGGAAATAGGACTCCGACTTACAGTTCTCTAATTTAACCATTAAGTGTTTCTATATAAAAATGTGATATGAAACAAAGAGAAAATAGACAAGGTAAGAAAGGGGGTGGGGAGAGAGAGAATGAATCAGGGACAGGTTCACACTATTAATTTTACCATAAAGCCATTTATTTCATCATCAGGCAACATTGCTAGAAGAAACCTTTATCTGGTGATTATTTAAGAACACACAATTTTATTTGTAGTCAAAAAAAGGCTAAGATTGAGCTGTTCATGCATGACACTATAGTTGTTCAGGCTACGGAGGAATTTATCTTCCATCCTTCACAATAGAAAACCTGATTGAATAATTGTTGCAAGGAGACAAGAAAATATGAGTTAATATTAGTAGTTCAAAAGCTCAACAATTTTTTTTAAGAGAAGCAACTAAATGAGGCAGCAATTGTGACACTGCAGCAATTTGCAATAATCAAGGGCTTTCAGGAAACAGGTCTTGCATCTAAGTGGAAATGAGCAATCAGGCTGGGGAAAACGTGTATCTTTAATTTATGTTTTCAGTATGCTATCTCCATATATCCATCCCCTCCAATAAAGCAAGTAGTATTTTGAATGTGATCAGATTGATTATATCCATGGAAGGGAACACAGTCTTTTGTGCTGAATGGTTGCCTGTTTTGTACTTCATTTTTTAAAGTTTTTATTTTACTTATTGTCATAACCACTGGAGGCAGAGAACTAGAGGTCACTTCTAAAGTGTGTTAGATTGGGCAAGATTGTCCTCTGCAGTGTGGATACAGTCCAGCAACACCTAGGGTGGTTTCTCATGCAGTGCAGTGAAGTGTATTCATTCAGGTACTGAGACCCCGTTACCAGAGCAATCCTGTGTAACTCTTGCACCGGTGTAACCGTAGATCCACCGGTATAAGTGCACTTATGCCAGTGTAACTTGCCGTATGCTGACAGACGCAGGACAGACACCAGCGTAACCCCCCTTGGACACTGCACATGCGCAGTTTGGACGCAGGACAGACATCAGTGCAACTCCACCACTTCAGGGGGCATTCCGGGGGCTTTTGGACACCCCTGGAATGCCCCCTGCACCGGCAGAATTGCGCTGGCGTCCATCCTGCATCCGAACTGCGTATGCACAGTGTCCAAATGCTGGTGTCCGTCCTGTGTCCGTTGACATACGGCAAGTTACACTGGCATAAGTGCACTTACACCGGTGGATCTACTGTTACACTGGTGCAAGAGTTACACAGGGTTGCACTGTACAAAACACACGCATGCTACATGATCAGTTGTAAGAGGCTCACGTGTATGTCCACCCACAGGAAACTGCTTCGTCCCTGAGCTCATCGGAGAGGCCTTTTTGACATGTTTCATCGCTAATGGAAATACATTGGGCTGTGACATGTGAAAGGGCCTTCTCTGTGGCAGTGCACAGCTTGTGGAACTCTCTTCCTCTGGAAGAGAGAGTGGCACCACTTCACTGCTTCACTTCTGACACTGGCTGAACACACTTTGGTTGGTCTTCCCCTGTGGATTTATCACGGTCTATTGTTTGGTTTCTGCTGCTGTCCTGATTCTGTTTTGATTACGTTGTCCTTTCATTTTGTTTGTTTGTGTTGGCACTTATCTCTGTTGTAAAGCCACCTTGCATGCCTCCCTGGTGGGAAGGGAAAGTGCAGGATAAAACAGATAACTGGGTGAGAGCAGCATTGAGGTGTCTCCTCCATATGCCTTTGAAAGGGGCAAGGAATCATACATGTATGTGCCCTTCACAATTGGTATGGGGTGAGTGTATTTGGTGCAGGTATCCAAAGTGCAAATGTTGTCTGAGAAGGTACCCTTAGTTGTAATTAAACACCACTGAAAGCAAATGAAACTTGCAGAGTAATTGGAAGCATTCGGTTCGATGGGACTTCCTTTCTAGTAAGTGCCTATAGAACTACAGCTCTGTGTATCATATGTTTTTCCAGTTGGGATAGCCTCAGAGGGAGGATTTTCAGTAGAAAAATGGAACCGAGGAAAAGAGTAAACCCCTTGCCCTACTCCATAGTTAGGATCAGGATGGGACCCCGTGCGACTGCTTTTTGTAAAAGAAAAAGATGTTGGGAGCTTCAAATGAGGAACTCTCACATCATGTCTAGCATGGAAATATGCATTGTCATTGTCTCATTCATTTCAATGTAAATTAGTTCTGACTAGTGGTTGTGACTCTCTGGAGAAGGTTGTGACTCTCTGGAGAAGACTCTGATGCTGGGAAAGATTGAAGGCAAAAGGAGAAGGGGAAGGCAAAGGATGAGATGGTTAGACAGCATCACCGATGCAACGAACATGAAGATGAGCGAACTCAGGAAGATAGTGGAGGACAGGAAGGCCTGGCTGGATATGGTTCATGGGGTCACGAAGGGTCGGACACGACTTAACGACTGAACAACAACAGTGTTGGTTGGATTGCACGTATGAGCTCACTGATTTTAAACATTGTTTTCAGGGCCATGTTTGTGTTTCCTTTGTTATATTTGAGTTCAAAAATGTTTCTTATAAATTTTGGGATGCGCTGCTGGGGCCAAACTAGGCGTAACTGTAAATATGTAACTAACTGTAGATACATTTGACAAAATGAGTTGCCCACAGCCCTTTGGTCTGGTGACGGAGAGTCCAGACAAGTTTCCAGATCTTAACAAGTAGGATTTTCTCTTCTCCCCCAGCCTAATTCCAGAGCCTCTGAGAAGAATTTTATCAGGGGGTACAAAGTTTCTTTAGGGCCCCTTCCCAAAGGGAAGGAGCAGGCGAAACAGGGCAGGGGGAGGGTGGCAATGGGGGGTGGGCAGAACAGGGATGGGGAGGGACAGAATGGAGGGAGGGCAGCAATGGCTAGAAAAATACCTGGAGCCCCAGTCTACCAGGCTTCCTGATGCAGAGCCCAGGTCTACCTACTGGGTAGACCTGGCCTCCCAGCCAGAGTCTGCCTTCCCTTTTATCTGCCGGACCAAGTCTATCCATCTGGGTGGCGGAGTGAGGATCGCCCCACCCACAGGCATGTCAGCCATACCTATGGCTGAGGTCGTGTCCCCCCCATCATCATCAGCAGCAGAGGCTCTGCTCCTAAGTTTCTCTAAAACCTTCTAAATATAGAAAATATTGTAGAAAATTAGCTTCATTATTTAGGTTTGTGCTAGAATGAAAAGTGTCCTGTGTGTACCAAAACTTACTTCTGCAGCAGCTGTAGTCCTGCAGCTTTGTCCCTGAACTCTATACACTCCTTCATGGTAAGCCAAAGCGCTACTGTAGCAGGCCAGGTTCCTCCCAGATTTGACACTGTGTTAAGGAGTGTCATGTATGCATCCCTCGGCCCAGTGCGTATGGCTTGCAGCAGCAGCTGCCACTGTGCAGCCTGCAATAGCGCCCCCAGCATGCCTTGTGGGATGTCAGGTTGGAGCTGGTGTGGTGTTGGCAGTGGCGGAGGCCGCACAGTGACGGCTGCAGGGATCTCGTGCAGGCAGCAAGTCTGGATGAGATCAGCAAATGTAAGATCCCAGGAAATATCTGGGGCCCCTCCTTTGGCTCCCGGGCCTCCCTTTTTCACCCCAGGCCCCAGTACAATTTATCCCTGCACCCTCCTCTCATGGGCCCTGCCTAATTCTCTCGCCTTGTCCAAAACTAAGATCCGAGTCCCTGCTACCAGCACGGAAAATGAACTATCCCTAATTAAATGACCTGTACATGCAGTGCTGAATTTAGCATAAGCTAAGCAAGCTACAGCTTAGGGCCTCACAATCTGCAGGGGCTTCAAAAAAATTTCTTTTTTTGGGGGGGGGGAGCTTTTAAATTTTTATGTGTGCTGAAATTTATATTATAGGGAACAGATTACATGGCACCCAAAGAAGCAGTTCTATATATCCCATCACTGGCGTCACTGGAGCGTGGCGGGGGGGGCGGGCCGCCAGGGGGTGACGCGCGTCACGGGGTGACGCGCGCACCCCCTCACGCGTCACCTCCGTGACGCGCATCGCCCTCCGGATGCTCCGAGGCCGGCCCGGGAGCCGGCCTCGGAGCGTCCGACCCCGTCGACGCTCCAGGGCCTTCTGAAGGCCCAGGCAGCGCGTCAATCCGGGTATTTCCCGGATTTTCGCGCATGCCCAGACCCGTTTTGAGGGCAAAAAGCCCTCAAAACGGGTCTGCGCATGCGCGAAAATCCGGAAAATACCCGGATTGACGCGCTGCCTGGGCCTTCTTTCAGAAGGCCCTGGAGCGCCGACGGGTTCGGACGCTCCGAGGCCGGCTCCCGGGCCGGCCTCAGAGCGTCCGGAGGGGGCGATGCGATGCGGGGGGGGGAGCCGGGTGGCCCCCTCCTCCCGCGCCTATAACGTCACGCCCCTAGGGGGGGTGACGCGCGTCCCCGCACTAGGGTGACGCGCGTCTAGTAACGCCCCTGTATCCCATAAACCCCATCAATGACAACCAAGACACTAACAAACCAATATTTAGCCAACAGCAAAGTTCTCCTGGAAATATCATGGCAATTACCATTGTTTACATGATATTCTGGATCAAGTGTATGGCTATATGATCATAACTTGTTGTGACTCATCCTGATCACTTCCTTGCAACTCATAGGATTGGACTGTAACATGGCACATATGAATGGGAACTGAATTTATGTGTAGTTATGTCAGTGAAATTGCTCATCTCCCTCAATTGATAAAAGTTTCAGCTAAATGCATGGATTGTGTGAGGAGGCTTCTTCATGTAGACCAAGTTTCTCATACAGTGTTGCACATAAAGACTATGATAGATTCCCATATTTGTGTTACTGTGTCAATGTTTTTTGAGCTGGTGGAGGCTTGTCCTCCAATTTTATTAGCCTGTTGGAAAGAAATCTCATTTAACTGGCATTTTTTACATCTACATTAATTCTTTTAAAACACTGAAGTGAACGTTCTACAGCTATGTAAAGAAACGTATTATCAAAGCATTAAGATATGATTAAACTGACATTTTCTTAAGAAAACGAAAGGAGCAGGAAAAAGCCATTCTAAAAGGACTGAGTGCTACATACTCCAGATATTATCTTCACTGCTTACTCAGGGATCTTTAAAGAAGCTTATTACCAAGTACCCTAAGAAGACAAGTGCGGATGTGTACAGATCAGAGGAATGCAAGTTAATGCACCTGCCAGATTTTACTATCATACAAAGCATGTCAATCAGCACTCAGACCTCGCGTTTAAAAATATGTTTCCTCAGATTTTTCCCCCAGTAGCATATCTTACATAACTATGTTTTTCCATTTGGAAGCTGCCCAGTGTCAGAAACATCATAAATTATGCCACACTGGGTATTCATAACTACAATTAGCATGGATTTTATTTGGTACAGTTTGTCATGATGGACATCTTTAAAAGAAAGCATGTTAAGAGGAAGAAGAGGGGAACCATTTGGAGGAATGGTTAACGTTGGACAGTTGTGTTGCTAGCAGGGTCACGTGGGGGGCTGATGACGTGTTTCGCGTCATCGCCCCACCCCCTGTGCTCCCAGAAGGCTTCATTTGAAGACTTCCAAGAGCCAGGGTGTGTGGGAGGGCTGGAAAATGGGAATTTTTCAGCTCCGAGGCTGCAGACGCAGCCCTCTGGCTGCAAAAAAGCAGCCGCAGAGACCGAAAAACCTGCTGCGGCTCCTCCTCGCGAGGAGACTGCGGTTGTCACCTGGGGGCATTGGCTCCCCCCGGCCCCATTATAGCAATACCACTGATGTTGGGTGGCTTGTACTGGGGAAATTCTATCTCGGTGGGAATATTGTTGTATGTAAGACACTGGAAATATTGTAACTCATTTTGAGCCTTCAGCTTAGGTAGGATGCAAACTAAGTAGTAAAAATAAAAAAGCAAAGCATACCATACTTGAGTTTTACAAAGGGTTTTACATACTTGAGTTTTACAAGTCATGTGAAAAAAGATGAGGGTCTACTACTTTGCAATGTCTATGTCTAATACTGTTCCAGATGCTTGTGAGTGAGAGGATGTGGCCTGGTCTACACATGCAGTAGTCTGAGGTGATAGAACACTGAGGTGGTCAAGTGGAAAGATCACATCAATGTGGGAGACATTTTTGAATGCTCCCATATATTAAAAACTCCCTGAAAATAGAAATCCAGCAGAGCAGACAAATGACTAGACCTTTTATTTCTTGTGTGCTAATTTTCTGTGGGCAGGGGATTTTTATATCATCCGAGGCCTTCAAAGTGGCATCTTTTATAGCCTGAACGTGGTACAGTCCATTCTACCTCAGTGTTCTGCTACCTCATGGCACATGTTTGGCCTATATATGTCTCCCAACCTCCTCATCTGAAACTGCTTCCATGGATGTGGGCAGAGAAATCCTGTCAGGAAGTCAAGTGAGATAAGGTGATACTCTGAGTTTTGGGGACCTGTGAGCAGAGACAGCCCGAAACATTTTGGTACCTGAGGTAGGCTTACCATATTTGTGGTCCCTCAAACCGGGTCACCCCCAATTTTTTCAAAAAGTGAACAGGGGGCACGAAGCACCCCTTACTGCTGCGCGAAGCATGTCCGGATTTTTTAATTAATTATTAATCTTCAAAATAAATGAATTAATTAAAGAAATCAATTTAACTTTAAAAACCACGAGCGCATTTTAAATTATTTATTTAATTTTACAATACAATAATTAAATTAAATTACCCCATTGTCGCCTGTCGCCGCCGCTCCTCCTGCTGCTCTGAGGGAGCCGTCGCTATCGCTGGCGTCCGCTCGCTGGTGAGAGACCGGGCAAGCCAGTGGCAGCCAGCCCAGAGCTGCGTGCTGGCGTCCGGTCGCCGGTGAGAGACCGGGCGAGCCAGCAGCAGCCAGCCCGGAGCTGCGCGTGCCTCGCCAAGGTTCACACAGCTCCGGGCTGGCTGTCGCTGGTGTCCGCTCGCCGGTGAGAGACTGGGCGAGCCAGCGGCAGCCAGCCCGGAGCTGCGCATGCCTCGCCAAGGCACGCAGAGCTCCAGGCTAGCTCTTGCCGGCCTACTTACCCGCTCTCTACCACCACCTCCTCCATGTTGAAAATGGAGGAATTTAGCTGGGTGCCGGCATCTTGACTCCTGAAATCTCGTGAGATTCAAGATGTCGGAGCCCAAATCTCATGACGGCATCATGCCCTCACGAGATTTGGCTGCCCAACTGTTTGCTAGTTGAGGACCCTGTGGGTTCTGCCTTCATCTTTGACACCCAGCTGAGAGTGTAGTGGCTAGTTTGGAATTCCATTGGCTCATAAACATGCCTCCTTGATTAAATTCTAATCATGAGGACTATTGGAGATCCTTCTTTTGTTTTGTTAAACTTGTTTTTCCCAAAGTCAAGCACAAAATCAGCCCTTAGGCAGTGGCTAGGGTCTCAAGGTCAACACCTGCTGTTCCAGCAGGATGTTTTAATTTTGGAGCTGGTAAAACTCCATTTGAATTTTGGAGCTACATCAACATTTTGGAGCAGGCAGACCCCATCAAGAAGGGGGCAGTGATTACTTAGCTGATCCAAAGTATGGCCTTCTTGGCTATGGATCTGAGGCCTCCTGCCATCACCGCAGAAAGTAGTCAAGTTACTGGCCTGCCATGTGCTTTCAAATTCACATGTATATGTGTGTGTCTCCTGCATGCCTTGAAATAAAAAGAAATAAAACAGCAAAGGCCGAGACACACCAAACACATTGGCATGCGTCGTGTCCCAGTGCGTTGCGTGAGCGGCTGACATTCCTGAACGCAACGCTACGGACCCCTGACACACCAAAGAAAGCCGCACGGAGAAGGAAAGATGTCCTGCCCGCCTCCCCTCTCTCTTTCAGCCAATCAGAATCGAGTCTTTTCATACTTGATTCTGATTGGCTACCATATTTCTCTGCGTCCCACCCCCACAGTTCCAAATACTGCCTCTGGTTGACTGAACGTGGCAAAAGTTGAGCATGCACCGGAATGTAGATCTCCGACGTTCCTGTGCGTTCCGGTTGGAGACAAGACACACCGGGATTTTAGACCTGCACGCAGACACCGCTGAATGCGATGCACGCCGATGTGTTTAGTGTGTCTCGGTCTTAACTAGGTAACATGTTTGTGTCAAAGAATTGGGAGGCATGTTCCCACTCCCCTTTCTGCATTCAATGAACACAGGAATGGGTTTTCTGGGTTTTCTAGCACTTCCAGCAATGCCAAATGTTCATGTTGCCTACATTACACGTTAGCTCTATTAAAATAATGAATTTGTACTGATATCCTTACCCCTGCATAGAACATGCAGAGTAATTACAGCCATTGGAAGGATCCATTTAGATCCATTAGAAGGATGCATGAAGATTCACAGGTTTGTTTCTTAAAAAAATATGTTGGGATCTGTGCAGACATAATGAGTTAGATGCATTTTTCTCCTTTTTTAATCTCCTCTCATCATAAAACACATGTTTGCACACATTCTACCTTCAAGTCAGAAAAACAGAGTACAAATCCTGCCAGAATCATCAGCAGGATCTAATGTCCAAAGGCAGATATTTTATTCAAATATTCTCAAAGCTCTCTGTGGGAGAAAACTATTGTCATTGTGTTTAAAAATATGTCAGGATTTGTAAAAACAAGTTTTAGTGAGACTTGGCAGATGCATTGAAGAGTATTGTGGTTAATAGTTTGGGAAAAAACAAAAGCCTGGAGGGTTCAAGGTTTTTTACTGTGTCAAATTAGGGCTTTTATGGGGGGGATGTGGCCAGGTGAGGTGTTTTAGCAACTGGTATTGTCAGTAGGCTGGGAAGAATCCGGTACTTAGTATTCCAGCAGTTCACTTTGGAGATAGTATTATTTTTGCCCAGGACATCTAAACCACAACAAAATGAGGAGAATGCTATAATCACAATCTTCCTATAATGGCCTCTGCACAAATCACTTTAATTTGCAATTTAGATATCAATTAGCTTGGATACAATCTGCACTGATAAGATGTCCAATTGAGCACATTAATCCCTTTGCTTTATTAGAAACCAATCATTTTCCTACACATTTTTCATGGGACATCAGGAGGCGGAGTCCAACTTTGACATGAAGGAGGAATGATCTCTGACTGGTAAGTCATGGGGTCAGATCAGCAATCTTTTTTGGTGTTGTTATTATTGCCATTAAGTCTTCTCCGCAAATATTGTACTGCAGCCACTAATAATGTGGCTGCATTATTGTGGAAATGTTCAGAAGTAGTATGCCACTGAATACCAGTTGCTGAGAGCAACACTGGGAGAGGGCTATTTCCCTTCATGCCCTGCTCATGAACTAGGTCCTAAAGAGGCACCTAGTAGCCCACTGTGGGATGGAGGATATTGATCTCAATGGCCTTTTGGTCTGATCCAGATCTTCTTGCGTTCTTCTCAAGGTGATTAGGCCAGTGTCCCCAAAGGGCTTAAATAGCTCATGCTGATCTATCAGACTCCAGGATTTTGGTATAACGTAATCTGATTGAATGTACATGTAATACTTGAAGATCTTTCCTTAATTGATTACATGCTGTGGTCCCAGTTGTAGAAATGGTTGGGGCCAGGAATGGCAAGCTTGGCCCTGCCTTAACTCATTGATTTGTTACACTGTCCAAGACTCGGGCGATTGATTATATGCTGTTATCCAGCTTGATAAGAGCATACAGATCCATCCCCTGTTTGCAAATTCTGTTATAAAGTTGTGACCTGTTTAACCCATCGCTGGCTGCTGTTGACTCTTGACTGCCTGTGCAAACACACCTTCCGGATAAGCTCAGGCTGGCTCTTTGTGTCACTGACGGCAGCTCTCCAGGCTGCTGCAGAATAGAACTGATCTTCTAAAGTTCAGTGGATGTGTTTCAACACCAGACTCCAAAAGTACTAGTGCATTCTCAGCTTCTGATTGATAAAATTAGGAGGACAAGATATTGTACTTAAAAGGTCGGGAATTTGGTACCACAGGAGAGACTTGTGCCAATGTTACCTGTTGGTAAGTTGTCATGTGGTAAATGATCAGGTGTGTTCAGTGGCACAGTATATGTATGTTGGATTTAGAGGCCTCCAACTGTCCTTAACTAGGCTGGGAGTAGAAAGAAAGTCATCCATTACTGCTTGATTAGATAGAGGGATCTGATACATCTCTAGTGTTTGAGTCCTATTGGTCTCCAACGCTAAGAAGTCTCTTAGAGCAGGGGTTTTCAACCCCTTGTCAGCCAAGTACCACCTCCGGTGCACTCTCCTGCTGTGTACCACTGGACGTGTCTGGCGATGACATCGCCAATTACTTCCAGGTTTTCGGAGAACAGAAAACGTAGGTAGGAGGCTCTGGGCAGTTGGGACGGCCCTTCTCAGCGTTCCCGAGAGGCCAAAGGTAGGAGCCTCTCGGGAGCGAAAATGCAGCGCTGAAAGCGCCGCGTTGGAGTGGGGTTCTGGTGGTCCAAGTACCACCAGCAGTTGGCCGAAGTACCACTGGTGGTACTAGTACCACTGGTCAAGAACACCTGGTCTTAGAGTATGCAATAGATCTTTTTGTATGTGTGTATACATATGCATGTATCTGTGTATACATTTTGTTCAACCTATTCTAAACTTCTTTAAAGTAATTAGCTATGCAAGCTTTGATTGCTGATTACAAATGGAATTCTAGAAAAAACAAAAACTGCCCAGGACAGTAGAATAGTTCATAAGCAAAGTATGCTTATCTGGGTAGGGCTATAGAGTGTGCTGGCAATTGTAGGGAGACTCACCAGCATGCTTCTGGGCTTTGTGCAAGCTTGGACAATGTCCACACTTACAGAATGCTTGAATAGGGCTATATAGTGATGGACTCATTTGTCAAAACCAGATCTGTCCTACCTTACTCCACAGTTTTCAGCAGCAGACTTCCTTGTCAGACCCAGAACCTGCCTTTAACCCCAGTCTGCAACACGCAATTCACTAGTCTTTTAATTATTTGCTGAAAAAGTTTGTCTTTCTCCTATTTGCTCTCTCCATCTTTCTCTCATTTTCTTCATCTTGCCATTTCCCCCTTCTCTTAAAAAGCACCCCTAAATGACAGCAATGAGAAAAACAGTGATAGTGCTGTTCGTGTGACCCACTTTAGAGTCATATATGACTGTGCAATAGTTTATAGCAGCAATGTCCTTTGCTTTCTAGAACGCTCTCTGCCAACCACAGCCTCATACATTCACAACCTAAGCCTCATACATTCCTTGAATGATTGTGGGGCTCCAGTGGCCTTGTTTTGCAGTGAACAGTTTCTATAGAAATTATAGATAGATTCTATAGATAGTTGTCACCACTTGCATTCAGAAGAAAAGTCAACTTTCCTAATACTGTATGTGGGATATAATACATTTTAAAGCCAGGATACAGGCTATGCATTCTTTCCCTGGGATTTTATCTTGATGTGTCTTCAAGACCACAGTGCCTCAGAAGAGCTGGCAGAGGCTTGTGAGAATGAAGAAACATATAGTCCCATTACCTGTGCATACCTCACAGGAGACAATGGCTTTTCTGCAGCTGAAAGCAATATACATTTATGGATATATAGATATATGGATATATAGATACATAGAAAGATATAGTTATATATGATTGTCTTGCTGCATGATGCAGGCAAATATTATAGATATCTGTCCATATTCAAAATAAACCTAAATGATTAGCCATGATCAGCCAGGCTAATTTCTAAGTATAATCACTGAGTATAATCACTGATTCCTTTCTGCCTTGTAAAAATAAAAAATAAACTTGTTTTCATAGGAAACAATAAATGTGAGCACATTACAATGTGTTTAAGATGTACAGCATCTAAAATATAAAGTGTGTTTAATTGTAAAATATACATGATTCCATAGGGTCATATTCAGATAGTAAATATTCCATGCTGAAGAATGGCTGTGCAATTTCCATTTTCCTCTAACTCTAAATATTTTGTATACCACTCAAAGATTGTATTGACAGATACTGTGTTCGATTAATATGCTCCATTTTGCACCATTTACATTCCATGTTAATATACCTGCATTTCTATAAAATGTATTTCAAGACTTGCTAAAAAGGAGGAAAATAGAACACTTTAAGCAGTTTACAAGAGACAGATCATTATCTCTTACAAAGGAATGGAAACAGAAAAGCTGTAAATAATAAGTTCTGAATGGGAATGACATAAACAGCCTAATCAATGTCTTCCAGAACTGGCAAGTGACACTGCTTTGTTTTTTGCAAATAAAAACCTTCTTAACATCACAATATAAACCATTATCTCTGCAGGCAAGGTATATTTAGAAATGTACAAAATGTACATTTCCTGCCAGCCACTAGATCAGTAGGTGGAGATCTAAAGTCATGCAAATCTTACAGTAAATGCAGGCAACCAATTTCTAATTATTCCATATCAGCAGATTTGCGAGGAATATAATTTATTAAAAAAAGAACAGTTTATGATCAGCAGACCTTAGTTATGACTGTTTAGGAATTCAGTGCATTTTGATCTAATCACAAAATCAAAATATTCATGAAACACAATGATATCTCCCCAAAGCAGCCGGGCAGCCATTAATTTTGAAATTCGGGTAATTTATTAACACTTATCTGTAGCTGTAAAAGCTTACCTCTGTGTTTGTAATACGGCTAAAAGTGAAAGCAGTTTTAAAACTGATTCCTAATGATTTATAATGGTTTGCTGTAATTTGAGCCAGAAATTCAATTAAAATGTATGTCTAGTTTTGTTTCAAGATCTTTAGTTAAAAATTCTATTAAAATTCTATTTCCTTCTTGCATTAAATGTATTTGTTATCTGCATATACAGGAAATATAAGAAAATTCTATCATTTATTCCCCAGAGTCTCCCAGCGCCTTTAAGACCATTCATTTTTAGTTCATAATTCTACTCTGGCTGTTTGGAATGTGTTTGCTGCTTGGCAGGAATACCTAGTTCTTATGTTGTTGTTTTTAAGAAAAAACACACACCATTTTACTTCTTTCATATACACATACCCACCCAAGGGACATTTATCGGTTTATCAAAGAGGGGGAAAACAAAGTTATCAAACACTTTAATGGTCCTAATTATAATGTTTAGTATAGTGCCTCCCTACCTATATGCTGTAAATCCTTACAGACTGTATTGTATAACCTGGCCATTAAAAAGCCATCACCCAATAACTGCTTATCTTGTGATCCAGCTGCAAATTAAAACAAAATAGCTTTCTTTTTTATTTCCTAAATGGGATAAAACTGAGCAAAGGTGTCACTAAAGTTGCATTAAAGTAGAATCACAATCACATTTTGTACTGCAGGAGACTGATACCGCTGGTGGAAAAACAACTTTGAAGCAACACGTGGTGTTGGTCAACTTTATCCCCAGGATTGCAAGTAGGCTCAATGCAAGAAAACTCAGAGTGTGTCCATACACTAGATCCCTGTGTTGTTGGTTTACTGCTTCAGTAGATGTTCATGACAACCTGATCCTGTCACTCTGCTAAAACAGATTACTGTACTGCTGTATGCTACACTATTCTCACTCAGCAGTAACTCAACAACCTGCTAATAATGCTGAAGGAATAATAAGCCCATCAATGGTGCACTGCTAGCCAGTCCCATATGATCAATAGCAAGTGTGCCATATCCTCCACCAGTTGTTATTCGCGAAAACCGGAAATGGCCGAAAATAGCCATTTATCACCGAACTGAAGATCGGGGAGGCCTGCAGAGGGTTGCGCAGGCGTCCCTAAAGCCCCCACAAGCCCCAGTAAGTTACATTCGGTCCATAAGACACACAGACATTTCCCCCTATTTTGGGGGGGGGGGAAAGTGCGTCTTATGGAGTGAAAAATACGGTAGATGTTCTGTACCCATGGGTACACTATGTATACAAAAAACCCAAGACTTCACTCCCTCTTGTGGCAACCTTCTTAGAGTTCAGGTTTCTTGGCAACAATAATTTTTTCAATTATTTATTTCCCCTGCCATTTTTGCCACTTTTTGCCATGTTTCCCCGCCATTTTTGCTTGCCTTTTGTCGTCCTCCTTCCTGCTCCTGCTGCTGCCACGTTGCCACCGCCACCGCTGCCGCATTTTCATCCTGGCCAGCCAGTTGCATCAGACTAGCCAGGACTCCTCGACTACCCCCTCCCACTGCCACTACTTCCATGACTCTTCTTAAAGCCTGGCGACTGTGTTCCAGTTGGCCCAGGCTCCTCGCGTGCCTGTGTGAGGCTTGCGAGGCTCGTGCAGGTGCACAATGCATTTTTTTTTTGCTAGGAGAGCTCTCCCAGGCGTTGTGCACCTGCGTGAGCCTCACGAGTCTCGTATAGGTGCGTGAGGAGCCTTGGCCAGCCCGAACGCAGCCAGCCAGGCACAGAAGAGTTGCAGCCTGCTGTAATGCAGCCGGGCGGCCGGGGGCAACCAGGAAAACTGGGACAGACCCGGTTTCTGGGCCCGCTGGCTGGGATGGAACCCCCAGAAACCAGGACTGTCCCGGTTTTTCCGGGACAGATGGTAAGCCTATGCAAACGTGCCTTACAGAATGTTTGCAGCACCCTAGAGAGGTCTCATCCATAAGTCTCATCTAGTTCGGCCCTTTGAATAGTTTGAAAACCATTGTTCTAAACTTTTGTATGTCAAGTGATTCATTTAGTACTTTTCATAAGCATTACATTTAATTTGTAGGTTCCTATGTTAGGTAGATGCCCCAGATGGCCTTGAAACGGAATATATACACTTCCAAGTTAACTCCTTAGGTTCTATATTTCATTGCTAGATAATACCTAGTCTATCCCATGTGGCAGCTGGTCTTAGTTTTATTACTGGCAGGCCATGACTAGCCTCATATTTTTGTCAGGTTAAAAGCATACTTGTAACCAATTGCATTTCACAGCTATTTTTTTTTTCAAACTAAAAATATTGTCTTGCTAGAAAATATCTATTCATTCAGCATAAGTGATTCCTTGCAAAATAAATATTCTTTTTGTAATAATTTTAGAGTGTTACAAGCATCTTATATCAGTCTTTGTAAAGTTATGAAGGAATTTCAAACCATGAAGGTCTTTTGCTTCTGTCATCATGATAAATGGGGTTTACACAGAGTGCAAATCAACTTGTAATGTGAAAGTGAAATCCTGTGATAGATTGGCAAGAGGAAACTCATAAGTATATACTGACTTGGACAGAGAGTTTTTAAAGCACTTATTAGCCTTAGGTTGCAATCCTATATACACTTACCTGGGAGTATGTCTGAACTCAATTGGGCTTACTCCTGGGTAATTCAAAGGCTTGTGCTGTAAGTTCTTAGCTTTCCAGTGATAGGCTTTTACAGTGGATACCATACGATGAAATTATTGTAGTTATTGGATATGTGAGATGAGCAGCATTCAACTATTAATTGCTTACAACTCACAGTTCACACTAAAAACTAGAAAAGTAACATTACAACTTAACTGAACACTGTCTCTATTTGCTGGTCTTTTTAGGCCTAGGACTGTTCAGGGTCCTGAAGCAATTGCACAGCTTTAACTATTTACCCAGACCTCTACTGCAAATGTGAAACGGTTTCTTCTGTTTCACTCACATGGCCTGTCTCATCCTGAGGCCTCCTAGGCTTGACTTTTAAAAGGCAGTAGTCAACCATAGTGATATCTTGGCTAATGTTTCCCCTTCATGTCATGACTCCTGATTTCCAGCCCTCATCCTGTCAAGACTGTAATACCCTACCTAAGTTAGCATTTTGCTTCTTGAGCTGACCATTAAAATAGTTTAAAACAGAGAAACCGTAATTTGCGATGTTACAGGAAAAACGCACACTAAAAATATTTATTTTATATTGTTGAGAATTAGATTTTAACGCAAGTCTTCAGTTTGCCAATTTGGGGGCAGCAGTTAGAGCGAGGCATTCATATGTTATGGATCTTTCTTACTACACAGTTTCTTTGCAACTTAGGTTACTGTGGGACAAGAGAGAGACCATGCTGTCTTCTTAACTGGCTTCTCACTTTTGGCTCAGAAATTTTCCAAAGGAAGTGGTACCTTTTATGAATTTGTATTAATATTTATATTCCACCTTCCTAACATTTGCCCTAGAATGATAAATCAGAGGGAGAGGTGAGACAGTGAAGCTCTCTCTATCTCCATGCGTACTGGATGCATATCCAAATGAGTATTCCATTGAAAATGATGCATTGCAAATAAGGACTACCTTACTGAAGGTCTGTCTTGCTGCCCACCCACTAAGAACATATAGAGAGTCTCTGTACTGGGTTCTTTCACTGGCTATGGTCAGCCGAGTGGTGTCTTAACAGGACCTTCTTCACAGAAGAGGGCGGAGAAGGAAGGTAAAAGGAGAAAAACCCCTCTCTCTTACCCTGTCCCTCTTGTCCTTGATCCATGAAATTTGCTCATGCACCTGCACTTAAAAGTAATAAATTAAAATGTTAAATGCAATATTCTTTGGATTTTAAATATTAATTTTCAAGCAACTTTTCATTGTGGACCTACATCCCATGCCCCTTTTTATAGCAAAGGGGGGGGGGAAAGGGTAGGAACAAAATGCACAACAACAATATATATATATTGTTTCCATCTATGAATGGAAATGACCCAATGCTGCATTTGATAGAAAACTGTATTAGGGAGAGAAAATTGGATCTTGAGTTGCTGAAAGGATTTAAAATAATGTGATTCAAAAAGATCACCTATAAAATTAACATGGCCTACCTCTTGTTGAAAACTAAATTACTGTAAATGAGTGGAATAATAGGGTTGTCCGAAAGACCACATGACATGCTTAATGTGTTATATCACATACAATGAGAAATTGTGCCACTGTGCTCTTTGTGGCTATGATTCTAAGCGCATGTATTTGGAATAAAGTTTCATCTGGTTTAACATGGAGTTCATATATGACAGCGCAATCCTGTGTAACTCTTGCACCGGTGTAACAGTAGATCCTCCGATGTAAGTGCACTTATGCCAGTATAACTTTCCGTAAGTCAACTAAAGCAGGATGGATACTGGCGTAACCCCTCTTGGGCGGCGCACATGCACAGGTTGGATGCAGGACAGACACCAGCACAACTCCACCAGTGCAGGGGGCATTCCAGGGGCATTCGGACACCCCTGGAATGCCCCCTGCACTGACGGAGTTGCGCTGGCATCCGTCCTGCATCAGAACTGCACGTCCAAGGGGGGTTACACCAGTATCCATCCTGCTTTCGTTGACTTACGGAAAGTTACACTGGCATAAGTGCACTTACACTGGTGGATCTACTGTTACACCGGTGCAAGAGTTACACAGGATAAACCTGCGTTGTCAGTTTAGCTTTTAATTTAATTTCTTTTAAAATATAAATGGAAGAGAAATGGAAATACCCAAAATAATTTCATTGGTTTTACTTTCACTATGGATCAAGTGGGAAGGACTTGTTGGTCAGGTGTTTTGTGATCAGGACCAGGGACAGTTACTTTTAGGCTAGAGTAAAATTAGGCCAGCGGGTGGCGCAGTGGGTTAAACCGCTGAACCATGAGCTGTCGATCGAAAGGTCGGCAGTTCGAATCCGCGACGGGATGAGCTCTCGTTACTTGGCCACCTCCTGCCAACCTAACAGTTCCAAAGCATGTTAATGCGAGTAGATAAATAGGTACTGCTTGCGGGAAGGTAAACAGCGCTCCGTGTTCCAGCTGCATGCTATGCGCTGCGGCAAGGAGAGTCATGCTGGCCACATGACCATGGAGGTGTCTTCGGACAACGCTGGCTCTTCGGCTTTGAAATAGGGATGAGCACCACACCCTAGTCAGACACAACTGGACTTAATTGTCAGGGGTCACCTTTACCTTTATCTAGGAGACTTCTAGAATCTAGACCAAGAGAGGAGCTTATCATTATCTGAAATTTCAAATGGTGGCTCTGCCACAGTCATAAAAACTGAATGCTCCTTTCAGCGTAAATGTATATATTTGGGTTGCCACCCCCCACCCCCGCCACACCTTGAAGGCAATCCGGTTAAGTTACCCACTCCTTGAATGATAACTACACATTATCCATAGACAAGGTTATTCAGTAATTTCTTTTTAAAAACCTGTTATTTCATATTCGAAAACGGTGTGATTGAATGAGTGTGCCACGCTTCACTGGCTTACATCTCTCAGTGCGAATGCCCCATTGCGTCTAACAATCCAGAGCATGCATTTATGAGCTGGAACTTCTGAAGATTCAATTTCTGTAATAGTATCTCATTGCACATGTTTTGTGAGCTTCTTTCCACTTGGTTGGAGTGTAGGTTTGGGTACCCGGGTTTCTTCAAGTACAGTGGCAGTCCACCACATGGGCTGACAAAAGTCATGGAACTAAGTAACATTGCAAAATTTCATGAATGGCGAACATTTGGTTTTGTTTCCCAGAAGCTTTACAGCTACTGTATGATGCTGGAACACCATCAGTATAGTATAGAATACAGTGCTTCAGTATAGAACAGCTCATAAAAAGACCTAGTAAGCCTATTTCTGAATGCTGTACTGGTCATCATGTTGTGACTCACGCAATATGAGATAGTGAAGAAGTGACACTATTAGCTAGCTCTTTTTCACCCCGACCTTAGTGACTAAGGCTGACGTTAAAAGCAAGACAGTTGTGTATAGAACTAAGTGCTGTAGACAGCTTAATAGCTCCCTTTGCCCCCCAAGCCAGGGTCTTGGTTTAGATGGTTAAATGTATGACTTTACTCCATAACCTGATGGCTTTCAACTTTCACTTTGTATAAAATGAAATGCTAAATTACAGGCCAGTTTAATGCTACTAATTTAGTGTTCTTAACAAAATAAGTAAAAGATCAAAGCAGTGCCGCGAAAGATCGTGAACATGCTGATAGCAAGGAAGAGGATGGAACGATAACCAAAAAGTCTATAAATTATATACTGTATGCATGTGGGTCTCTGATACAGGCAAACCAGGAGTGAAGTTTACATTGTCTATTAGATTGTTTTCATTTTCAACGTTTCATCTTGATGCTTGGTTATTCTACCTTCTTTTTATGATTACATTTTGCTTGCTTATAACATATACAGCATAATCATCCAAAGAGATGAGAAATTAAAAGATTGACAGCGCAATCCTGTGTACGTTTAGAGTGGCAGAGTGCGTGCTCTGCCATTCTAAACTGTCGCAAACATACTGTAAAGCACATTTGTGACTACTTTTGAGTAAGGGCCACCGGTGCGGAGGCCAGCAGCCCTCACTCCGCCACTTAAGTGACCCAGCCGCCGCCAGGGAGTCTCCCGCCAGCGGGTGCAAGGGCGGGACAGGCGGTGAGGGAGGGTGGCGGTTGGCCGAGCCAGCCTGGGAGGGGGCAGGGATGTTGGCCACCGCATCCCCATCCCATTCCCGGGTTCGGCGGCCATTACACAGCCACCTCGGAGTTACTCCAGCTCTTTAGCCGGCGGAAATCCAAGGAGACCCATTGAGGCCTCCCAACTCTACACTTGGGGAAGGGGACGAATGTCTGGAGCAGCCTGGAATGAGCATAGGAACCTGCAGACGGCCCTAGGGCCGCCCGCGGATCTTTAGGCAGAATTGTGCTGCCCATCTCCTGCCTTTAGTATCTGGTGGCCCAATCCTATCTGGGCCTTGTGCTGACAGAACTTGAGTTCCATCAGTGCAAGGCCTGGGCTGCTGACATGGCACCTGTAGCAACAGTGCATGGGCCGGGGCCACCAGCACAAATGGCTGGCAGCCCTGGGCACACACCAACAGAATACCCAGTTCCCACCAGAGCAGGGGGGTGTTCTGGGATATTCCAGGGGAGGATTGGGGTGAGGACTGAGGCTGGCTGAAGGGCGTGTTGAGGGTAGGCTGGCAGTGATTAGCAGCAGCAGCAGCTCTGCCAATATCCTATGTCTCCAGCCAGGCCTCAACCTGCCCCTTGAACCCACTCGGATGTACGCCAGCCAAAGAGCTGGTGCAGATCCAAGTAGGCCAATTGAGTAGGTAAGGATTTTTTTTACTTAGCTCTCCAGCCATGGCCATCCCATAGCTTTCAGCAGGGACTGCGCCAGCGCTGCTGCACACCACGGGCTGGCCCAGGACAGGATTGAGCTATGACTTGGGCTATTCCCTCAGATGAACTTCTGTAGTACTGAGAAGAGTTGACCAGAAGGATTGGATTGTCACTTCTGGAGAGTGGAGGAAAAGGGGGTGAGATGGGAAGTGAAGATAAGGGACACCTATTTATAGTGTGGGGTGCATGAGGAGTTTGGATGCACTTGGACTTTTTAAAAAGCCTCATATACACTGTGACAAAACATACTGGTGAGCCAGGATCCAAGGATTCAAAAGTCTTCATATCAGCAGGTACAAACCACATGTCTGCTGTGTGAGCCAATTAAAACCATGGAAGAGGTTCTCCAAGCACACCAAGTAACTAGAAACTGTTTCTTGCCCATGTTCTGTAAGACAGCGGCCCCCAACCTTTCCGGCGTCAGGGACCAGTATCCATGTCGAATTTCTTCCCACGGACTGGGGGGGTCACCAACACCATGCCCCCACATGACCGGGGCGTGACATCAGCTGCGCGCACCCGGCGTGGCTCCAATCACGCCCCCCTGCCAGTTCAGTTACTCTTTTGGAGCCATTCGAGCTCCAGGGAGGGCCAAAAACCAAGACGGCGGAGGCGACGCATTGCGAAGGCAAGTATGCCCCTTCGCCGCCCCAACCCCAACGCTACTGCCTCTCACGGATCGGCCCGCAGCCTGCGGCCCGGTCCCGAACGGGCCACGGACCGGTACCAGGCCACGGATCGGTACTGGGCCGCGGCCCGGTGGTTGGGGACCCCTGCTGTAAGAGATGGAACCAGCAGCAGGCATGGCAAGGAATGAAAAAACTGATGATGTACTTATCTAGTTCCCCCAGGAGATCCCCCACAGTGTAGTTGCTCCTGATAAATTGTTCCTGTTCTCTAGCACTTGTGAATGTTTTGGTTTTTTGTTCCTTCCTGTTTATGAACATTCATGTTGGTGTTTAAGAATTTAAAATATTTTTGTATCCCTGTTTCTTGGTGAACCCAAAGCTACTTGCAACCCTTAGCAAATGGTGGTCATTGAAGCCACAGAAGGTAACAACGGAAACACTGAGGCAAAGGAAAATATTGGGATTTGTAGCGCACAAAAGGATTAAGAAAACATATGGACGTTTCTGATGCATAAGAGAAAGAGAGGAAAGAATAAGCCATTTCCAGGAAATCATATGATACGCCTGTAATTAAGTCAAATAGGTTAAAGGCTTGTTATGCTAGGATTAACACATGATAAATACATCCACTGAATTACACGAAGATCCATGGGGTGATTACATATAAAAATTCCGTGTAATGAGATGTATTTATCATCAAAAGGTCTGTGGCCTTTAAGGAAATGTTACAATAATTATCACACAAACGTGAAAAGTCAACAGAGGTACAAATGCCTGTCTTTATTCCTTCATTGTGATTGGATTAATTTCCACAAGACCAAGCCCTTCTGACATTTAGCCATCAAGAGAAAGGACTGGTGCGAGGGATGCAACCTGTCAGCATGCCCTCTTCACTCTCTTGTCTCCTTCCCCTTTCCTACCAGGGCAGACTGTGAAATCTCACTTGACAAGCCACAACAGATGTAGTACAAAATAAAATTATATTGATTAATGTGGACATTCTCTCACATTCTCTCATATTTTAGTACACATTTAGGCCCCATCTACATCACCAGAGATCATTGAAGTTTAAACTCCTGAAAAAAGATTAGTGAGTTTAAAGGTGGGGGCTGCAGAGCATTTAAAGTCAGGGGGCTACTACGATCGCCATGACACTTGCTGGAGCCTGCAAACCTCATTCCAATAGCTTTGAAATGATTACAGAAAAAGTCCTCTGAGCATCAGCTGATTTAAAAGTGCTGCTGGGTTCTGACAATCAGCAGATGAGTGGGATGCATTATTACCACTGCAGGATGCGGAGTTCTGGAGTGCTCCTAGTCCTTCCTTTTTAGGTCTCTGTACTCTCATGTCAAGTTAGCCTGGCATTGATCACTGTTACTCCTAAGGAATGTTTTATTTTAACCATTTTATTTCAGCTCCTAATCCAAGCTCCACAAGTGCCTTAAAATTGTGTACATGCTGTACCAGATTGGCCTGTGGGAGTTTTTTTAGTTTTTTTTTTTAACTGAATGGATATAGATTGGAAGTTTAAGATAGAATAAAGTATAGTCTATAGTCTTTTTAAACTGGTGACTCTGCTCTACCTGCCTGTCTTCAATCTTCGTGATTGCACCTAGAAAAAGCTCCGAGCTACGGAGCGAAACATCGGTATCATACACAGCCTCCGATTTTTAATGTATTTTATTTCTGTCCGGAGGTCCGTTTATATCGGTATCTTCGCACAGTGTTTTGAAGTTATTTTAAATCGACGGTCTGTTTGAAATAAACTACATGGCATCTTTACCCGTAATTCTAAAGTCTTGGATGAAGATTATTAAAAATTTGATAAAAACAGCAACACCAATTCTTTAAACTTGGATCGGTGCTTTATGTACAAAAAGATGAATATGCCATGGCACGAATGAACTACTTAAAAAGTCCTTGCACTGTGGAATCGTATTCCATGGAATCACCAGGAATCCAAATTGGGGTCATGATGTTTATATGTGTATGATGTTAAATAAAACATTTACAGGCATAGCAAATGCAGTGGACTCATCATTGGTAGCCTTGGTTTCTGACCAGTTGTGATACTTCTGAGACCTGTGAGGAAAATTCTGAGACCTGTGCCCCTGTGAGGAAAATTCTGAGACCTTCTGAGACCTGGAGGGGCACACTTCTGAGACCTGTGCCCCTGTGAGGAAAATATGTGCTTCATGCTTCCTCCTGTACTGCATTCTTATTCAGAGATTCCTGTATTTACAGCACATTATGGCCAATAGGAGAAGTTGCGCCATGAAGCTTTATAGAGTGGAAAGGGCAGAACCTGTCTAGAGAAAATTTCAGGGGAGGGGATGCTTATTCCTAAGTGTTGGTGTGTGAAAGCCTGACTCCTCTAGGCTGTAGAGCAATGGACTATTGATATTAAAATCACACCATGATGCAATAAAAAAGTAGACTGCCACTTATTCAAGGGAAATTTGGCAATATTTGATCATGATCAAATAATGGGTGGCTAGTCAACAATACTTGACTAGTGAATAGATCAGCGTGCCTACCCTAACAGCTTTTCTTTGCTTCGTGACCTTGATTTCATCGTAATGTAGAGATCCAACCATCTATTTTGAGTTTGCTCTGCAATTGATGCATTTGCATATATAATTTTTTTCACATTTTTATACCGCCCTTCCTCAAGGAGCTCAGAGTGGTGTACATATTTCCTCCCCTCCTTTTTGTCCTCACAACAACCCTGTGAGGTAGGTGTGTTTCCCTAACAAAATAACAGGGAATAACTTTGAAAGTATATCTCTTTTACTCAATCATTTTGGAATTTTTTTCTTTCTTCAAAAATTTGATTTTGGTTTTATTTTTCTCTTTAGAATGGCAAATGAATAAAAATATTGTCCTTGTCCATAAACGGCAAAGGAAGTTTTACTCCAACCCCTTGTCTGGAAGTATAAAAGTCCACAGTATGCCATACATAAAGGCAGCTGCCTGTTTTAGAATTTACAAATAGGCTAATTTTTATCAAAGGTTTTCCTTTCATGTTCTTTGACTACTAAGCTATATGAGTTAACCAAAAGATAACTAAGCATTAACCCATACTGCAGTTTTTATCTCCTTTGGCAATCCCCCTGGGTCTTCAGCTAAGTACATTAAATGGAGCATAAATCTTTCAGTTGTTTTCATTAAGTCACATATTTAGAATACATAGCCCAGTTTATTTGATCAATTGTAAAATATTAGCTGCGGCACTGAAGATTTGTGACATGGTTTGTAACAAGTGAACAAACGTTTTTGGAGTGGGCTGAAAATGTGTGCTGGTCTGAATGGATAAATGAACAACAATTAGGATTCTCTGTATTAATGTGCTTCTCTCCACCCCCACCCCACCCCACCCCACCCCCAGATATTCTTGAAATATATACTGAAGGCCAATAAAAAGCTCAGGCAAACTTTAAAGACAATTCTAATATCAGCTTAATATTTTTTCTCATTTGTACTTCTCTTAATTTCCTCAGTTTTCTAGTATCCTGTGTTCCTTTTCAGGCCAAAGGCATATTCAAGTACTGTACTAATAAGAGGTAGTAAAAGTGGAAGCATTTTGTTACAACAAATTATTTCTTCTGCACTTTTCAGGGTGAAAGTGATTTACAATTCTTATTTTCTTTGTCTCATAATTACAATCCTGGAAGGTAAGTCGATTGAGAGAGAGTCACTTGTTGCCCAGCCCCAGGGTCAACCAGTGAACTTCCTGTTTGAGGAGGGATTGAACCTTACCTCCCCTGCCCAAACTCATCTCACTACAGTGACTTCCAATAGAATCAAATGACTTTCTGTAGAAACAAAGAACATGATCTTAGTTTGCCCTATATAACCTTAATGCAGAGGTTCCCTAACTCCTGGGAAGGCCTTACGCTGCTCTAAGTAGCAGCGGGGCCTTCCCAGGAGTGGCGATGACACGCCTGGGATCGCGCCGCCGCCGCCACCGCTGCGCCCGGGATCGCCGTTTTTACCTTCATTGGTGGGCAGTGGGTGTCCCTCAGGGGTTGCGGGGAGCCTGCGGACCCCTCCACAGGCCTCCCCAAGCATCGGAGCAGCGCTCCAACGCGATCGCAACTGACTTCCGGTTTCGCATAAATGTCTTAATGTGACATTTATGCCTTAATGTGCTTTCTGTCGAGCTAGAGTAAATGCTACATTTGTGTTGAATAAAATGTTGTCTCTCCTGAAATTCAAAAAAAGTTTATTCACAAGATGTAAAACACCAACACATTTCAATAAAAAGTACCTTCTTCAGGAACATGTTCTTATGTCATCTACATCTTAATAATGTTTTTCTTTGTATTTTAATTTGTATTTTAATTACAATAATCTCAAATCTTTGATATATGTAGTTTTGCTGTTGTGTTATTTACTTCTCCCCCTATTCAGCTGTCTGTCAGTTTTTTCTTTATACCATTGCTATGTTTTCCCCCTATCAATTCTGCAAAAAAAAAAAAAAACTTGTTAAAACTTCCTCCTTGTACTGGTAGCTTCTTTAACCTAGTTGGATTTGCAGCCAAAGAATTGGCTGGCTAGTTCAAATCAATATTAACTTCAAGATCAGAGTCAAGCAGGACATTGGACTAGATGGCCTTGAAGCCCCCTTCCGACTCTGTGTTTCTATTATTCTACTGCTTCTTGGACCTCATGGCCCCCTTAGGATTGCCCTGTGACAAACTACAGCAGTAATAAAAGGAACATCTGGCAGAATTATTCATTCTATGCAGCCATTAAAGGAACAGAAGTCCTCTCAGGATCTGAACCAGCTATTCTGTGCCTTATGGCTTCCAAACCCATAGTCTCCAAGTCTGTTTCTCTTGTCATTAACTCAGGACTTATTTGGGTATTCATTTAAAACATCTGTATCCCACTGCACAATAGCAGCAGCAGCTGACAATAATTAAAACCAGAAAACACCCTCACAATCTTATAAAGGCTCCCTCCAACAGCCTCCTCTACCTGCCCTTCCCCAGGGTCCTGTCTATATCTCACTCCGCCCTCCCTCTGAGCTCTATACCTTCACCTTCTTGATTTCTCTGTTTTCTCCGTAAGGAGTGTAGAACTGCTCAGGAAAAGTAACCACAGAGCTATCAATGTATATGTGACTGGAAAACTGCCCAGAATGTCATAAGAACACGAGAGCCCTTCTAAAGCCCAGCATCCCGTTTCCCAGAATGGCCAACCAGATGCTTTGAAACCGTCACATGTCTTTCAAAAGAGTAAACTTCTATAAAAGGAGGGGATTATTTCAAGGAAAGTTGGAAAGGAGACTCAAAAGGATCAGGCTGCTGTCAGAGGGGATAGGATCTGGCATGTGCCATTGCCACTGGATCCACCCCCTCTTGCAGCCTCCCCGCCCCACTCATCCCCCTGCCCAGTTTTGCCCCCTCCCCGCCCCTCCCACTGCCTCACTTTGTCTGGCAGCCACGGCAGGGTCTGGCGACAGATGGGAGAGCACTGCCGCCTATTGCGGCAGCGCTCCCAAAATGTGACCTTTTTTTTGTTGCTTTTTGAGTATTACAGTTCTTGAATAGGTCAGTATGTAAGCTGTTGATTTCTTTTGGATTATATTCTTTTCCCAACATTGACGTGCTGTAGCTGCTTCCTAGTCTGTCCTTTTTGCCCCTTTTTATTAGATTGTACGTCTGTGGGCAGGGATTGTTGTGAATGTTTATCATAAAACACTAAGTATATGTAATATGCCACTTTTCAAATAGGTTTTTTCAGCTCAGTGGATCTAGAAGACTGCTAGAAAATCCCTTGAGTTACAAACAACAGTATATTGATAGCCTCTGGAGCTATGAAGGCTTATACAGTATATCTCCATGAGAGCTTCACATAGCAGAGGAATATCATCTGTTGATTAATTTAGGCCCCACCCAAGCTCCCCTCACATTTGAAGCGGCACCACAGTTCTGCCTTCCTTTTCTTTCAGTTGTACATGTGTTGGTGTGCAGGTGTCCCTATCCCCCATCAGTTCTGTCCTCACTGATGCAGCCCTCTACCTGCCTTTTTCTTTTGAACAAGTTGGGCAGGCGGAGCCTGAGGAGAAAGCAGAAGAAGATCCTCTTCTGTTCACTCCTAGGCTTCACCTACACACTCACAGCCCCCACAGAGGGCTAGAAAGAAGAATCACAGTGTCGGGGCCCAGTAGTGTTGCCTTCACTGCTGGACTGGCTCTGACGGCTCTGAGTGGGAGGGGCCACTTTGCGCCTCCATGTAAGGCCGTGCAGCACTTACCGCACCGCTCCCCTCGCTACACTACTGTCAGGGCCAGAGGTTGAGTAGGCCCCTGTAGCCATTATCATCTTCCCATTCACTCACCTTCCCAAAAGGAAGAGAAGCAAGGGAGAAGAGGATTGTGATGGTAACAGAGGTTTCCTACCTCTTCACATACTGCTGCCATGACACTCTTCTCTCCTGCTTTCCTTTCTCAAGGGAAGGAGAGTTGATAGGAAGAGGATCACAGCAGCTGTAGTAGAAAAGCAGGAAGAGGTAGGGAGCTGCCATCAGTACAATCCTCTTCTTGCTGTGGAAAGGAGAACAGACGGGAAGAAGATAATCATGACTCTATCCACAGTATGAAATGGTCTTATGTTCTTAATATAACTATAGTATAGCACCTCAATAAGAACACCACAGTATCCTTATTTACTAAATAACTGCACATTCCTATATATGACTTTTCAGAAATAAGTCTCATTGAGTTCAATGGTACTTACTTCCAGGCAAGTGGGGATAGGATTTATGCCCAAGGCGGAAATCTTAAACACACTTTCCTGGGAGTAAGCCCCATTGGGACTTACTTCTGAGTAGACACATAGGATTGCTGTAAGTGAATGAAGACTAGGCTTTTTTTTTTCTTTCTCAAAAATCTGAAGATGTTTAAATTTTAGGACACTTCTTAGCTTTTGGTGTCCAAGTGCTAAATAAGCTGGCAAATCTCTGTCTTCTAGTGCAATGATTTCAGTATCCTAGTGGAATGATTGCATCATCGAGCCCTGCTATTCAGTAAGACTCTCTCAAGAATCAGTAACACTTTGTTAAAATTTGCTTGCCACAATCTTTCATTGGCCATCAGGAATGGAGGTGGGGAGCCTTGGTGCTAATATACACTACAATGTTGCTTACTTTAAACATGTCATATGTTGAGTATGTGTGATAAGTTGTTGTTCAATGACAAATTATGTGAAAATGCGTGTGGGGACCCTTCAATGAGCTTTTCATGTGAGATAGACCTAAAAAGGACTTCTCAGATAAAATACCTTCAACATTAAAGCAAAGCAGGGGGCTGATAACCCCATTTAAAAGAGGGGCTATTAGTAAATACCATTGATAAACCATCCAATAAACATTTGAATGACTTTAGATTATTGTTAACCTATGAGGTGACATTTTTAGCCAGGCACATGACAGGCTGTGATATGTGTTTGCATGTGTGTTCTTCATTATGCTATATAGCTAATTTCAGTCTTGCAAGGCATTATTATAGAATACCATGTACATTATCAATGTGCAGAAAAGTATGAGCAAGTCATTTTCCTGGGCAAAGAGGTATCTTTTAAAGCGGTGGTCCTCTTATACAGTATTTAGCAGAGGGACAGCAACTGGCCCCATTCATTCCAGCATAGCATCTTTTCCTGTGGCTGTTTGCTAGTATTTCTTCTGTATCTTTTTAAAATTGGTAGCCCTCTTGGAGCAAGGAACCATTTATTTATTTTGTTATGTAAACTGCTCTGTGACCTTTTAAAAAAATGTAGTAAAAGTAGTAATAAAGTTTTTTTTTCTGGTGCTTTGCAAGTTAGACCTATTCTTGGGTATATTTGGGGCACTGATTCCAAAAGTAGCATCAATTTTGCTCTGTTAGCTCTAAACGTTTGGAGATACGGCATAGCCACCTTATATGCTGATTCAAGCAGCTTCCTCATGAGGAAGCCATGGTGTCAGCTTCCTCAAGAAGGAGCTGCTTGAATCAGCATATAAGGTGATTATGCCGTATCTCCAAAACTAGAGCTGATAGGGCAAAACTGATGCTACTCTTGGAATCAGTGCCCCAAATATACGAGGCAACTCTGCCCCCTCACCTTCGGAGCCATTCAGTGGGGTGAAGGCAAGGCGCAGGGAGTCTCCTGCACCTTGCCTTCATCCTACTGAATGGCTCTGAAGGCGAGGGGGCAGGGCCGCCTCATGCCGGTGAGTAACGGAGGTCAGTGCGGTACGGAACTTAGCATTCCGCCCCACCTCCAGCGACACCACTGGTGACAAAGCTCAGAATGCTACCAAAAATGGGTCCCTGGGAAACAGCAGTGGAAGAAGCCTATTGCCTTGCTTTGTGGGGTTTCTGGAAGCACCTGGTCACTTAGAATGGGCTTAGAATTGCAGCCTTATTTTAGTAATATTAGTAAGCAATGTTAATTGGGGAGGGAGAAATTATGCTTTGATTAAACTTTTGTGATTGGCTAACATCTTTAAGGCTTTCAAAAATTATCCTTTATTACAGGAGATATATTTTCTGATAAGTTGGTAGGAGGGTCATTTCTTAGCAGCTGAGAAAAACCTGCTAATAATTGTAGGTGAGCTGAAGCATTTCTCTATTCTCCTGTCCTAATCAGAGAGCAATTCACAAATAAAACCTTCAGTGACTCTACAGTCTGTTGAGGTTAATCTCTTTTGCATAAGTGCAAGAAAGCTTACGTTGGGTCTTCTTAAGATTCATTGTCCTTGAAGGAAGCAAAGGCCTAAACATTATCAGAAGTTTTGGTTGATTCAGAGAGAGCGAGAGAGAGCACGCACGCACACTCAACTGAAATATAGCTATCTTGACTTTCAAATAACTTTTAGGGAGATTTAAAATCTTTTAAATTTTAAAGTAAGTCTTGGCACCATCCAATTGAATTAAGAATGATTCAGGACCTGATAAAATCTTAGTATAACAAGGGATAATGTTAGTGTTAAAGGGTTTCCTTTCTTTAACATGGTAAGTTTCATCTTTTTCCATGTTTGTTTGGGGTGTTTCATACAAATGGCTTCCTCTGCGACACTAAAGTAGGATCATACTACATAAAAAATGAATATAAGAACAGGGTGACCAGATGTCATAACCGCAAAGGAGGACAAGGCACCCAAAAATGTAGGACATTCAAGAAAAATGTAGGACACACACAGTGCCCTACAATGGCATCAGTTCACATATTCCGTTACACCAAGTACAAGTGTGCAAGCTATTTATTTACATGGATTTATTTTTTTTCGTTTTAGAATCTAGACCTTTCAGCAAGAGCCAGTGCTTTTACATGGAAGTAAGCTCCATTGATTATAACGGGACTTACGAGTAGACATGCAAAGAGTGGGCTGCCTGCAAATTGCTTCCCTTTTAGAATTTTAGATCTTTCAGCAAAAGAGTCAGTGCTTTTGGATGTATAAGAAACTTAGCCAGTTTTTAAGAAGTTGTTCATATCCCTGGATCCATTAAGTTCTTCAAGGGACAGCTGTTTCTTTAATTTATATACCGTATTGGTCTGAGTATAAGACTCACTTTTTTCTCCTAATTTAAGTTTTTAAACTAGGGGTGCATCTTATAATCAGGCTGTTGCAATTTAATGCCAGTGATTTAATTAAAATTTTTTAATAGCGCCAAACTTTAAGGGTGCTTCTTATAATCAGGTGCGTCTTATACTCGGGACAATACGGTATATTTTTTAGTTATTTAAAAAGATATTTAAGGGGGCAGCAATCTTATCCACACCTATGTGGGAGTAAGCCCCATTGATTACAATGGAACTTACCTCTGAGTAGACCTTCCAGAAGCTTCCTTCCGTAAATGGAAGTCTTGCCCTAATGAGGAAAATAAACAGGAGCACAAACTGTGGCAAAAGAAATATAAAAAGATGATATGGGAGGCTAAGAAAGACTTTGAGGAACGTATGGCAGGCAACATAAAAGGGAATAATAAAAGCTTCTTCAAATATGTTAGAAGCAGGAAACCTGCCAGGGAAACGGTTGGTCCGCTGGATGGTGAGGGAGAGAAAGGGGTGATAAAAGGGGACTTGGAGACTGCAGAGAAATTAAATGAGTTCTTTGCATCTGTCTTCACGGCAGAAGACCTCGGGCAAATACCGCTGCCGGAACGGCCTCCCCTGACTAAAGAATTAAGTCAGATAGAGGTTAAAAGAGAAGACATCTCAGAATTAATTGACAAAATAAAGATCAATAAATCACCAGGCCCGGATGGCATCCACCCAAGAGTTCTGAAGGAACTCAAGAATGAAGTTGCTGACCTCTTGACCCAAATATGCAACTTGTCCCTTAAAACGGCCACTGTGCCAGAGGATTGGAGGATAGCTAATGTCACGCCAATCTTTAAAAAAGGAAGGAGGGGGGACCCGGGAAACTACAGGCCGGTCAGCCTAACATCTGTTCCAGGGAAGATGGTGGAAAGTCTCATTAAGGATAAAATCTTAAAATACATAGAAGAACAAGCTCTGCTGAGGGAGAGTCAGCATGGCTTCTGCAAGGGGAAGTCTTGCCTCACAAACCTGTTAGAATTTTTTGAAAAGGTCAACAGGCATGTGGATGCGAGCGAACCCGTGGATATTATATATCTGGATTTTCAGAAGGCGTTTGACACAGTCCCTCATGAAAGGCTCCTGAGAAAACTCCACAGTCAAGGAATAAGAGGGCAGGTCCTCTTGTGGATTAGGAACTGGTTGAAGACCAGGAAACAGCGAGTGGGAGTCAATGGGCAATTTTCACAATGGCGAGAGGTGAAAAGCGGTGTGCCCCAAGGATCGGTCTTGGGACCGGTGCTTTTCAACTTATTCATAAATGACCTGGAGTTGGGGATAAGCAGCGAGGTGGCCAAGTTTGCGGATGACACTAAACTTTTCCATGTGGTGAAGACCAGCAGGGATTGTGAAGAGCTCCAGAAGGATCTCTCCAAACTGGGAGAATGGGCAGCAAAGTGGCAGATGCGCTTCAAGTGCAAAGTGATGCACATTGGGGCAAGAAGCCAAAATTTCACATATACGCTAATGGGTTCTGAGTTGTCTGTGACGGATCAAGAGAGAGATCTTGGGGTGCTGGTGGACAGGTCGATGAAAGTGTCGACCCAGTGTGCGGCGGCTGTGAAAAAGGCCAATTCCATGCTCGGGATCAATAAAAAAGGGATTGAGAATAAAACGGCCAATATCATTATGCCTTTGTACAAATCGATGGTAAGGCCACATCTGGAGTATTGTGTCCAGTTCTGGTCACCACACCTCAAAAAGGATATAGTTGAATTGGAAAAGGTGCAGAAAAGAGCGACCAGATTGATTTGTGGGCTGGAGCACCTCCCTTATGAGGAAAAGCTACAGCGTCTGGGGCTTTTCAGTCTAGAAAAAAGGCGCCTGAGGGGGGACATGATTGAGACTTATAAAATTATGCATGGGATGGAGTGGATAGAGGGAAATTCTTCTCCCTCTCGCATAACACCAGAACCAGGGGACATGCACTAAAATTGAGTGGAGGGAGAGTTAGAACAGACAAAAGAAAATATTTCTTTACCCAGCGTGTAATTAATCTGTGGAACTCCTTGCCACAGGATGTGGTGATGGCACCGGGCCTAGATGCCTTTAAAAGGGGATTGGACAGATTCATGGAGGAAAAGACCATCACAGGTTACAAGCCATAAGCAACCTCCTGGTTTTAGAAGTGGGTTTTCTCTGTGCCAGGTGCAAGGGAGTGACAACGGGAAACAGGTTGTCTTGTTGTCTTGTGCTCCCTGAGGCATTTGGTGGGGCCACTGTGTGATACAGGAAGCTGGACTAGATGGGCTTTTGGCCTGATCCAGCAGGGCTCTTCTTATGTTCTTATGTTCTTATGACCTGCTGCAATTCCCTTTTAGATCTTTCCAGGCAGTACAGGACCAGTAAAAATTAAATTAGTGACCCAGTAAAAGTAATGAATATTAACAGAAATGAACGCAAGATTTACTTGTGTTTGAAGATCTGTATGGGCTCTCCACACTGCTACACACAAGCCTCCAGAGAGCAGCTGGCTCTCCTTTAATTCTTTGCTGGGCGGGTAGGCAGGCTCCAACGACCGACTGCTCTCCATATCAAGCTCCTCAGGTGCTTGATGTTTTCTTCATTTTTTCACATTTTTTTCACATTTTTCACATTTTGAGTCCTTTGCTAATTGCTGCAAGTGCAGAGCGAGTCTCAACGTGTAGGCTCCATGCTGCTGTCGAGCCCCGGCTGCTGCTTCTCCCGCTCCCAGGCAGTGGCGTACTCAGCCGCCCCCATCGCTCCGCACCCCCCCCAAGCAGCCGGGCTCGGGGCTGAGTAGCGCGCCACCGGACTGGAGCACCTGGAAGCAGCGCGCCCACTCGGCGCATCACCGGCTTCCGGAGGCTCTGCTCCGAAGCCGGGAGAAGCCCTACTCCGAGCGACCGCTCAGCTCGGCGGTCAGGGCCTTCTGAGAAGGTTCTGCGCGTCAAAGCGCCTTTTACTCCCTTTCGCGCATGCACAAAACTTTTCTGAGGGCAAACGGGCAGCCTTTCCCGAGCTGGAAACTTGTGTGCTCGGGCTCTGGTGTGACTCAGTAAGTGGCAGTTTCCTCTACCTCAAAGCCTCTCCCCCTGTATCTTGTGTCTAAACTAAAATGTATATTCTGGGTACAGTTTTGGAAATGTCATTTAATTTTTTTTTAATCCAGCCTCGCATCTAATAAGATAATTAAAATATTCTTGTTACATCATATGTTTTGAAAATGTATGTTACAAAATATTTCAGCATCACTAAAACAATGATCTTTTAAAAACAAAAGAATTGTCTGATAGGCCTTTGAAATGGACTAGGCTGAACTACATAATGTCTGTTTCCTAGTTTCTTCTCTAGCCTGCATTGGCTTAGTAAAGTACTGTCATTTTCTGACTCCATCTGCTATATATGATATGATGAATGTAGCCATTCTTCTTTCCCCATCATTACAGCTGGTCTTTGATCCAAAGCAGCTAATTTATATTTACCATCTATCAGCTACTATCATAAGTTTTAGGGAAAGAGGCACACCTGGGCGGAATGAATTTTCTTTGATGCAGTTGGAGAATATCTCAAAATGTGATTAAGAGTCATTCATCCTACTTTTGATGGGCCACAAGGGAATAATCTTTAACTTTCATAGCAGAGAGTATTTGTTTGTTTAAATGCACCATAAATACTTCCAAATTCATTTGATGTTATAATCTGCTTCCATCATTTCATTATATTCATCTAAAAGTACCAAACACTGTTTTCCCTTCTCTTCTATTTTCAGATCATTGTACATATACATGTTTCTGTGGCAGCATCTTTCCCCAACCCAATATGAAATGTAACATTTGGAGAAGAATCAACATAATCTAAAGTTAATGTTATCTCACTAGTATTTTAACAGGTTATCCTCACATGTTCTGAACAGCACTTATTACCCTCCCTTACATTTCTTCAGTAACCTGCAGGATTCAGCATAATTAACTGGGGCTATGCACAGGAAGCCCTGGATGGTAGATTGGGCTGGGGAGTTCTACACACAGCAGCTGTGTCCGTGTGCCACTTGAATAGCTAACAATACACGAGCAGATACCTACTTCTGCATATGTATTATCTTGGCTGAGATCCTATGCACACTTTCCTGAGAATAAGCCTCACTGAATAAAGTGGGATTTATTTTTGAGTTATGCATGCATAGGATTGCATTATTCTTTGGACGCAGGATACCCTGTACATCTGTTAAATGCTAATAAGAATTTAGCATTAATTTGCTAAATGGCATACTCAGTGGGGCAAAAATGCTCCAATAGGAGGTGCAATTTAAAAATTAAGTTGAAAGGAGTATCAGCAAAGTGGAGTGCAATATGAAATTGTGTTTTGAGCCCATATCTTTGTGCACAAAAATGTAAAGTTGCCCATTTCACACATAATAGGATAAGATATGAATCCTTAACATGACAACAAATAATATAATCACAACATTCATAAAAAATTGTATGCACAGCTTTCTAATTGAGGAGTTGATCAACCAAGTCACTTTTCTCCACCAAATCCCTGAGCACAGAAAAACAATTGATTCTTCAGGGATTCATCACTGAATGTCAGTCACTGTGGAGAAACACTGCAGGAGATCAAGTGGTGACATTACATACATAACAACTTAATATCATATAAATTCACTTAGCATTTCAGGAACATTAGCAGCGCTTGATAATGAAGCACAAGTTCTTGTGGTAATAGTATGAGCCTCCCCCT
This sequence comes from Plestiodon gilberti rubricaudatus, assembly GCA_026170595.1. Lineage (NCBI taxonomy): Eukaryota > Metazoa > Chordata > Lepidosauria > Squamata > Scincidae > Plestiodon > Plestiodon gilberti. The sequence continues at coordinate 21,573,108 of JANXHW010000004.1, read as the reverse complement.
CCACCATTCAGATCCAGCTGTGAAAATGACCCTCTGTATATGGGCACCCAATCATGGGGAGGCCTAGTTTGCACAGTTTCCCCCCCCCCAAAAAAAAATCATGTGAACCAGACCTTTGTGTGTGAATGGTTTCACAGCCAGAGCTGTTACATCATTAAGCAGGATGTGTTGCCATGAAGCAGATGATGGCCAGAAACAAGGACTCCCCCCCCCTCATGAGTCATGTAGGAACTCATCTGCAAACAGAAGAGAAAATATGCAAATATCGGTCATATTTTCAAGATATGAGAGAGCCCAATTATCACACGGGCTGCCCTTTCAGCAGTAGTGCTTCTGCCTAGGTGTCACTTCGCAGCTCAGCAGGTGAGAAGTGCTCTGCGAAGTGACGCCTTAGCAAAAGCGGTGCTGCTAAAAAGGGTGGCCTGCAGGACAGTTGGGCACTCCCAGTGCCCCAGTTCCTCGTCTTCTGAAGCCTTCTTCTGTCTTGCCCTCCCAGAGCCTTGGCGGAAGCAGCACTGCTAAAGAGTGCGCTGAGAGAGCCAAACCATCATGTGGTGCTTCCGCGGACCATATCCGCGGAAGCACCACAGAGCTTCCGCGGACCATATCCAGCCCGTGGGCCTTATGTGTGACACCCCTGACAGCACATTTCAATACTTAGTACAATACATATAGCACATTTCAAGCATTCTCCAAGGGGGCTTCACATACATTAGTAATCCTACCAACAATTGTATGAAGTCTGCCAGTACAGTATTAGTCTAAAAGTACAGTGACTCATGTAATGCCAGGGAATTCATGACCGAGATGAGATCTGAATCGGGGGCTTTCCAGCTCATAGTCATAACCACTGTGCTACACAGCTCTCAATGAATGTGTATCTTTTTATCAAATGTAATAGAAATTTTAAATCAATCATCTTGTGTTTTATATATAATGCTGCAAGTTTCAAAACGACTTGCTGATTGATTAGATGGAGAGAAGCAGTTGGCTTCCAAACTCAGTGAGATGTTGAGGTTATAATATATTGTATAGTTAATGCAAACAGAAATGAGGCAGGTGTCAGGAAAATACATGAGGAAAGATATTGCGAAGAACTGAAGAAGCAATGAGATTGTTGGCAAAGCCTATTTGATGGTTTTATCAATAATGATTAGAAGTGGGCATAGAGCCATATAGATATGTGTGAGTGTGCAATTATAAATGGCTTTGATGAGTGAAGGTGTTCCACTTGCTGCTTGGGCAGACAAAAACTAGTCTTTGAGAGGACTGAGGAGGGTGCTTGTTTTGTAGGGAAAAAAGGGCTGGGATTATGTGTCTGCCTATAAACTGTAATGAATGAGACTATACTTGGGTGGAGGGGAGGAGAAACAGAAGGAAGAGGGGGCTGAAAGCCTTAGGGGTCTTACATACTCTCTCTCTCCTAGTCACACTCATACCCTTCCACAAGCTAATCTCCTGAGACAACATGTCTTGGAAAAGGAAGACTTCATGCTAAGATGCCTGGGGTGCTTCTACTGCTGAGCCACATGGTCTTCCTGCTGTCAAAACCACCATTGGAAGAAACATGACAGAGGAGAGGAATACCTAATAGGAGCTACTTGGAGGAGATTTCTGGGGACAGTGACAGACATTTTATTCGATCACAAATTCCATGCTCATTTACTATGAATTGCAAAAAGTTGGTTACATGCACGGTATTGCACTAGGAAAAACAATTGTTTGCATGGAACTTTGTGAATATTTAGATGAGATACTCCTTCCTCTCTTCTCTCCACACACCCATCCCTTCTGTTATCTCATATAAGCCATGGACCCTCCAAAAAAGTTCAGGAATGACTTTCAATCAGACATTTTACGATTGTTTTTTTTTAAATTTATCTAAAAAAACAGACTGAAGAGTTTAATTAACAAGCTCCGAGTAATAGTTATACCATTTCTCCTCTGCTATCAGCTTTCACTTTTATTTACGATGGGAGTCCCCCTTGTATCTCCTTTCCCACAGGACCCACTATCACTAATATTTCTGTGATCTGTGAATAAACCAAAATTTAAAGTTAGTTACTTACAATCAATGCAAATTAATGATTTCTTTTTTAAAAAAAATATTTCAATCAGGAAAAGCAGCTTTGTAGTTGAAAATCCCATGCTGGCCTTAGAGTGGGAGTTTTTCCAGCCTCTGCTTAAATCCAAAAAAATACTGCAATCTTCTGGCACAGGCTCACTGTAATGCTTTAAAAACAATTTAGCAACTGTCATTGCTGTAATTACAGTAACTAATTACCATCCTTAGCAAACAAATAGCTTAACATAATACGCAAGCCGAATCAATTTTGAAGAAATGCAAATTCCGAAAGCAAAAAAGGGCATTTTGGCAAACCTGAAAGAGAAGCGGGAAAATAATACACTTTGTTTTATCTCCACATAATTCCCAGGGAATATCATATCATAAATATTTGCATTCAGTTCTTATCAGGACATTTGCATTTGCTTCTTATCAGTCTGCAGGCCGGACTCTGCCAGATAGAGAGTCGAGCTCCACACCATGTACATATTTCTAATGAATCACGTCTCAGGCTGAGAGAATATTTTGGCTGGAACTTTATCACTGAGATGAAGAGGTCATTTACTCTCGGAGTCAGTTCATCTTGGAATTGTCTTGAGATTCCAATGTGATGCAACTGACTTTCTTCTTCTTCTTTTTGGCCTTTAGAAAAACATCAAAATAACCCCAAACCTGGGTTTTCTTAATTTTGGTAATATTCAAGCACTTTCCATGTACATCTTTTTTCCTTCCTAAAAATGTAAATGCATTTCATTTGGATTTATAATTCAGATCTTGTAATATGCAGACTTTGATGTAGCATAGTGTTTTATCAGCCAAATACAGTATATAAATAAGAGCCCAATCCTATTCTCTCCCCCCACCACCAATGCAGCTGCACCAAAATGGCTACTGCTGCATCCTGCGGGGGGGGGGGTAGTTGTGGAGGTCTCCTCTGGGTAAAGGAATAATTGTTCCCTTACCTTGGGGTAAGCCTCTGCAGCGCAGCGGGTCTACTGGGACCTGCGCTAGGTAAATAGTTGGCACAGGTCTGTGTGGACCTGCGCTGAGAGATCAGATCCAGAAGGGGGTTAGGATTCAGTGGTTGTCAATGCCGCCAAACCCATCACCTTTCCAGACCCTTCCCCTGCCTCTTTCACCATGTCATTTTGCCCTCCCCACCGCTGTTCCACCTTCCCCCGCCCCTCCTGCCTCCCTCACCACCTTATCTTTGGTGGTGGGTGACTCTGGATCCGATGGCGCCGGCAGGAAGGCTCCAACCTTTCCTCCAGCATCCCAGCAGCACGCTAATGGGAGCGCTGCTGGAGCGCCTTTTATGACTGGCGCTGACTGCTTTATGGCAGCCAGTGGAAGACGCATGCCACCATCACTCAGCCCAGGTAAGAGTTTTAAAATACAAATGCAATCTCAGTTGAGATTTGTGGGTGGCGCAGTGGGTTAAACCACTGAACCATGAGCTGTCGATCGAAAGGTCGTCAGTTCGAATCCATGCAACGGCTCCTGCCAACCTAGCAGTTCAAAAGCAAGAAATTGCAAGTAGATTAATAGGTACCGCGTCAGCGGGACGGTAACAGCGTTCCATGTGCCTCGGTGTTGAGTCATGTTGGCCACATGACCATGGAAACGTCTTCGGACAGCGCTGGCTCTTCGGCTTTGAAACGGAGATGAGCACCGCTCCCTAGAGTCGGACACGACTGGACTTAATTGTCAAGGGATACCTTTACCTTTACCTAATGATTTTGACATTTAGTGGCAAATCTTTTTGTGGTAGGAAAATTCAGTTTGTACTTTGGGCAACAAAAATATGGCTGTATCCTAAGAGAGTGAGACATGACTAAGCACCATTGAAGTCAGTGAGACAAGTTAGCCATAACTAATTTAAGTCCCATTAATTTCAATCGGACTTAGGAACCTCAACTTTCTTAGGATACAACCCATTAAATCATGTTGCAATAGGAATTTAAGTTGACATTTCTTATGCATATACTAGTCCCATGTTGCTTACTTAAACATTGTGGGTGTTCAAGAATCATAAGGCTTGTTCCTCTAGTGTATTTAAGATTCACTACTGAAGGTTCTGTGCTTTCTCTTTTTATGGATGAAGAAAAAAGATGCACTTAGGAATAAACTGACATTTTACCAAGAGATGAGTGAGAAAACCTCACGTAAACATTGGCCTACTGAACAGGGTACAAAGGGGATGAGGGTGACATTCTGTTCCCCAAACAGAAAGGGGGTTCCCAGAACCTGAGTATCTGTAGTTTCAGCACATCACATGTATAAAACATTGTAGTAAAAGATAGAAGAAAAAATGCCATCTTCAAAAGATGCTAAAAATACTAATATATAACAGTAATTTATTAGGATGCTGAATATTTCATTATAATGTTGTATGTAAATAATAATTTTAGAAGGGAGATTAACAGCAGAAATTAAGCTTGAGAAAAGGTGTGGAATTTTTTTCTGTATGAAGATTGTTTAAAAAGTTAATTTCTCCTTATTTCCCATATCCCACTTTCATGTATTTGTTTGAACACAAATTGCAGTTTCTGGTCCATCATTATTCAAATGACTGATAAAGCCAATTTGTACCCAGGGAAACACTGTATCAACTGTTTACATACGGACTACTCCCATTGTCCCAACTTCTGTTGTTTCTGATAATAGACTCCAGCTAGCATAGGGATAAGAAAAGAGAGGCTACCAAAAGCTTGGATAGGGAAGATATGGAGCTTTTGTCTGTAGGGTGACCAGATGCAAAGGAGGACAGGGATCCTGTACTTTTTAATGGTTGCACAGAAGAGGGAATTTTGGCTGCCACAGCTTGTCATGCAGGGTAGAGACAATCCACACCTGCTGAAATTCCCTCTTCTGCACAGGTACAGGAGCTCTGTCCTCCTTTGCATCTGGTCATCCTATTCCTCTGCCAGAAAAAAGGCTGTAAAAAAGAGGTAGCTGGGAGGACCTTCCAGCCATTATTTCTGCAGAGCAGAAACCTGTATCTTACAAATGGGTTGAAAATCAGAGTTTATTATTCTGGTACAATCTGTTAGGATCACAAAAGAGCACACAGGGAAGTGCTCTTGGTACCCATCCTACAACTATGCATCTCTAAGCTTTTCTCCATGAGATTTAACAATGTTTGAGCCCAAGTTTCTTCTGGAAAGAATCTCCAGGTTTCTTGTTTGAGATATTCGGAAATTCCAGGGATTTCTGGAGAAAATTGATTCTCTACATCCTTTTCAATCCAGATTCAGGCTAGAGTTTGGGAAAGAGACAACCTTGGTCACCTTGGTGGGTGATCTATGCTGTTAACTGGACAGGGGAAATCCATTCCTGTTGGTTCTGATGGATTTCAGTGGCCTTTGATGGCATAGTCATGGTATCCCATCGCCTTGCTGGGATGGTGTCTGGGGCACTGTTTTGCAATGACTTTGGTCATTTCTGGAGGGCATGGTTCTTGGGGACCTTGGTCATTGGTCTATGGTTCCACAAGGTTTCAGTTTGTCTCCCTTATTTTAACATCCATATGAAGTTGCTGGGGGAGGTCATTTGAGATTTGCGTGGCACCACTATTCAGATGACACCTAGCTCTATCTCTCATTTCCATCATTAGCCAAGGATACCGAGGACGTCTTGAATTCTGGAGTGGGCGATGGGCTGGATGAGAGCTACCAAATTGAAATTAAATCTTGGTAAGACAGAGGTGCTGTTCGTGAGGAGATCTGTGGCTCAGGAATTGGACTGTCAATTTGTACTGGATGGGGTTGCACTTCCTTTGAAGGATCAGGTTCACAATTTGAATCTGGCAGTGATCTTGGACTCAGTACTGACCCTGGATGCTCAGGTGACAGCTGGGGTCCTAAGCCTCTTTTGTCAGCTTGTGCACCAACTGCATCCTTTCTTTGATCAGTCAGACCTGGCTGTGGTTACCCATGCTTTGGCGACATCCAGGTGGAACTATTGTCATGTATTCTATGTGGGGCTGCCCATGAAGACTGTTTGGGAACTGCAGTTGGTACAGAATGTAGTCATTCTGAATGGCAGAATGTGGCCACTAGGCTACTGACTGGAGCCAGGAGTTGTGATGCTGCATGTCACTATGCAAAGTACTGGTGATGACCTATAAAGTCCTTAATGGTTTGGGACCAAAATACACGAAGGACTTGAAATTCATACTTCATATGGATTCTCTTCATATGAATTTACCCATCCCATGGGATCTTTGAGGGCAGCCCTGTTGCAGGTACCATCAACCCTGGAAACACAATTGGTCCTGACTTGTGGCAGGGTCTTCTTTTTTATGGTGTCTGTCCTGTTGAATTCACTCCCAGTGGAGGTCAGGATTGCACCTTCTGTGCAGACATTCTGAAGTACGGGTTAAGGCAGTGATGGCGAACCTATGACATGTGTGTCAAACATGATACGCCACGATGTTTTGGGTGACACACCAGCATTCATCAACACCTGACAACAACTACAGGATATCAGTGTCCATGGAGGCAGCAGATATGGCGGACCCTTAAAAACATTTTAAGAAGTCAGAAAAAGCCTTCCCTACCACCATGCGGCAAAATCGTGCTGTTTGCAGGCCTGCAGGGCAGTCTTCTGCATTCCCGCACCCTGGCTTGCCCCAGAATGCATCACAATGGGCGAGCCAGGGCAAAGGGGGAATGTCACGTGACCCAGAAGTGGTTTCCAGGAGCGCAGAAGACTGCCCTGCAGGCCTGCAAACAGCGTAGTTTTGCCGCATAATGGTAGGGAAGGCTTTTTCTGACTAATTTTTACTGTTTAAAATGATTTTTAAAGGGTCCCCCATATTCGCGGGCTTCGTTCACGTGAACAAGAAGAATTGTTTCTCTTTTGTTCGGGGGTGAGGGGTGGGTGACACCACCAGCAGAGTCAAGTTCTGAATGTTTTACACACTGAGCCCAAAAGGTTCGCCATCATTGGGTTAAGACTTTCTTATTTCAATGGGCCTTTGATGGATTTGTTTTTGCTTGTAGGATTGTTTTGCCTCAAATTATTTCTGTTACACTGGTCTCTGGTTTTCTTTTAGAATTTGGGGGGTTGATTGGTTTCATTATTGTATTATTAACATCTGTGGGGTTTTAAATGAAAGTTTCTACAGGTGGGGACAGGTAGGAAAATTGATCCTCCCATAAACGCTTTTCTTCAAAAGTTGGACTACATAATGTTTGGGTAATTTTTTGGACTTTGAGCCTCACATTGATCCAATATTTTTCCTAAATACTGAGGGCCTGAGGTGGTGAGGTGAGCTGAGGTGGTGAGGAGGAATTCAACTGCCAACGTATTCAAGTCCAACATTTCAAAAATTCTTGAGTTGAACATTTGAGCAACCTAATTGATTTTGGGGCTGAACAAACAGGTGCTAACCTATTCCTACTTAAGAATATAAGAAGAGCCCTGCTGGATCAGGCCAAAGGCCCATCTAGTCCAGCTTCCTGTATCACACAGTGGCCCCACCAGATGCCTCAGGGAGCACGCAGCCAACAAGATAACCTGCATCCTGTTGCCACTCCCTTGCACCTGGCACAGAGAAAACCCACTTCTAAAACCAGGAGGTTGCTTATGGCTTGTAACCTGTGATGGTCTTTTCCTCCATGAATCTGTCCAAACCCCTTTTAAAGGCATCTAGGCCAGGTGCCATCACCACATCCTGTGGCAAGGAGTTCCACAGATGAATTACACGCTGGATAAAGAAATATTTTCTTTTATCCTTTTATTTTATTTTCTATTTTCTATTATCTATTCTTACTTTTCTATTCTCTCTGTCTTTCCTTGATAGATTTGCCTTTCATCTGCAAAATGTATTTGTAATCGCAGCATAGCCTGATGTTGTCTGACAAGCCTTTTTATTTTCATTTTATGCACAAAATGTGTGACGTGGGTCTGGATGCCTGCCAATAGAGCATAACCCAGACCAGTAACATGGTTTCAAAACCAGGACTGGTGGCAAGAGGCCTCAGATCTACAAGCCAAGAGGAAGGCCACATTTTTTTTTAAATTGACAGTGCAATCAACCCCTCCACTTTATCAGGCTGGCTTGGAAGAAGCCTCCCTTCTCCTTGAAAACATCATGGGCGGCCACATCTTGCTTTCAGGGCACATTTGACCCTGTGAACAGAAGTCACCTCCTATGATATTCCTGACCTGGAGCAAATACCAGCCCTAGCTGCCCTCACCAATTCCATGGCCAAATTCAATCAAAGAGCCATGCTGATGAACCAGCCTCTTGAGCTAGCTACCATACCCTGGGCCTTGAGCTAGCTGCAACAATGATCAGAGGACCCATTTGGGACCCGGGATAAGCCATCAAGGGCCATCAAGTCACAAAAGAGCATTCCTTCATGAACTCGCCCCACAAAAGTTCCCATAGAATTCTATGGGAGAAAAAGATATCAAAAGCACTAGATCCGTGTATCTTTTGTCCTTGGCTTGTTTGCTTGCCTTGCTGCCACTGTGTTTGTCTGTTTGACCCACTCGTGCTGCGTTAAGCCACCCCATTCCAGCCTCAATCCAAGGACCACCATGCCAAGCTGGCACCCAGGATTGGTAACCTGAACTTCTCTCTCCTTTCCAGCCTTTTCCTTGCTTTTCTTCCCAAGCACAGCCAAAGCTGCTGTACCCGTGACAGCTGGACAGTCATCCTTTGTGGGCTGCCTCACGATGCACCCCTTTCACCCAGGAAAGCAGTTCTGGGTCTCTTGCCCTGCTTCCCTCCCTCAAGCCAGCTAAGGCTACCATCTAGGTCCTGGGCTTGCTCCAGAGTCTTCTTTCTGCCTCTTAAATTCTTCTTGGAAACATGAGAATTGCTCAGTCTTGGCACTCACATCCCACAACTCCTGCAATGCATTGCATCCCATCTGGCAGAAACAGATTGGTAATCTTGGCCCTTGGCACAGTCTTGTCATCAACCCACAAACACCCCTCTGTCTTTCCTTGTTCATCTCATGTGCAGTCAATTTGATGACACACTTAGGATATCCATCTTTTTTCTTTTTCTTTGACTGAGTGCTGTGTGTGTGTGAATGACTCTAAGACTCCTGGTCTCCTTTTCAACTCTTTTAGTGGAAGTCTGAGATTGGCCTCAAGGCTTCACTCCAGACAGACTCACATAACCATCATACCAGTTTCTCAAACAACTGGGCTACCCATGGTGAGGCTCCCTTTGAACAGCTGCAGTGCTAGTTAGGACTTGGGTTTATCCAGTAGGAGAGATTAGCTCCCTCACTGCAAGTGGGTGAAGTGATTTCTCCGAAGGGCTCACTCTTTGCCTGTAGCCCCTGGTTCAGGCTACAGAGAACTGGTTCAGGCTACAGCCAAAGCCGTTGTCATGATCCAAACCACAGGAACCCTTTTCCTTTCTTTTCACCATTACCCCAGCTTTCCTTCTCCTTCCTTCTTGAAACCCTAAACCCCCAGTTTTCCAGCCCACCATTCCCCTGGGTAACACCCATAAATTCCCTATGTCTTTTTGTCCCCCTTTGCTTCCCTCTCCATGCTTGTGCCATTATGTGCCTCTTTCCCTTTTAAGGGTTTTGTCTTCCTTCTCCTCTTCTCTCTGTACACAGCCACCACTTATGCTTAGAACCTATGTGTGAATGGCTAAGAAACTCTGAATTGCTTTATTTTGATTCCCCTTCCCGATTATCGATAAATTATAATGAATGTTTATCCTCAAATAAATGGCACCTTTCATCTTTGTCTCCCTGCTCATTCCCTGCCAAATCATTGAACTCTGCTATTGGCCACTACACAGAGTCCCAGCACAAGAAATAAATGAATCCTGTGTGCACGTGTTAATGCATGTTCAAAAGCACACACCCAGTAACAGTGTTATTAAACTCGAGCACAGATCCTATAACTGACTGAAACAAAAAATGTCAGCAGACAAACTAGCAAGCAGTGATTATCATTCCCGACCCTATATTCTGGGGGATCTTTAGGCCCAAGTTACATATTACCCTAAATGCGTAATGTGCCCTGGTGTTTGTCGTTGTTGTTTTTAATAGCCACTTTGGGTCCATGAAAGGGAACTGCCGTAGATAATGTGTAATTTGATCCTTAGTCTAGCGGTACAGGGACATACTTCTGCATTTTCCTAGAGTCAATTTTCTTGTTCCACATACTCCCAAAATGGGGACAGTGCAAGCTTGGTCTTGGTCTGACCTATTGTTTTCCTTCAACTAGTGTGACTGTTTCTCCTTAATTAATAGATCTACATTCTACTGAGGCATTCCTCCAGAGTTGGGGGTGGAGAGGGAGATAGTTCTGTCTTCTAGGCTATGTTCAGTTCTGTTTTTATGGAAAATAACAGAAGGAAATGAACTCGTTGTGAAGCGGCGGCAGGGGGCACCCACTTGCCTCCACTGATCCCCATCCTCCCTCCACTCCCTGAATTGGAAAAGGAAGAGGCAGAGGCGTGGAAAGACTGGAGCGAGCGGAGCAGCGGCTCCAGGCGGCACCGCAGCGCCAGGCGGTGCTGCTCCGCTTGCTCCAGTCTTTCCACGGAGCGAGCGAGCGCGCCCGCCCGCCCGTCCGGTGACACGGGCGGGCGCTCCGAGGCCTTCTCCCCCGGCCTCGGAGCCGGAGAAAGCCCCGGAGCGTCCACCCTGACTGGTGGACAGGGCTTTCTGAAGGTGGCGCGCTATTTTGCCTTTTTTGCACATGTGCAGAATGTTTACGTAAAACATGCAAAAAAGGCTAAATAGCGCGCCACCTTCAGAAAGCCCTGTCCACCGGTCAGGGTGGACGCTCCGGGGCTTTCTCCGGCTCCGAGGCCGGGGGTGAAGGCCTTGGAGCGCCCCGATAAGCGGGGCCGCCCCCCCGGAGCGGTATGCTCCAGGCAGCATCCTGGAGCTTCGGGGCAGTGTATCAGGAGCGGTGCTCCAGGCAGCATCCGCTCCTGATATGCCTCTGGGAAGAGGGGACAGAGCAGAAACGTGGAGGAGCAAAGAGTGGCGGGCTAGAGTGTCAGAGGAGCGGCAGCTGGCGCATCAACAGGCAAGGGTGACAACATTTGGCATGCTGCTTCCGGTGCCAGAAGGTCTTGAGCTGGCCTTGGGCAGCTCTCCTAGGAACCATATATAAATTAGGAGGTGAGCTGGGTCTAAGTGAAACAGACGGATGGACATAAAGGGAGGAAAAAGCCATTTGGGGAATATCCTCCTGTGCACAGGCCAAGGAAATCCTGTTTTCAGATTAATTTGCCATCACCACAGTGTAACTATTATATAGCCTAGCAACTTCACTAATGAGTCCTGAGTTCTTCCTGCATTTTTTCCTATCTCGAGCTGACATTAAAGGGGAGAATCCTAATAATGTGAAAAAGACACAGCAAGTCCTTTCTGGGGAATTCATCAACTCATCTGGCATAGGAATCGTCTCTATCTTTCATGCTTTATCATTTGTTTTAGCTTTGTCTTTTAGGTGGGAAGGGCTTATAGTTAAGAGGCCATTATCAGAGTGAAGGATGCAGGAAATCCAAAATATTTATGTTTGTCCATGGCACATGGACAAGAAACAGTGCTCAGGAAAAGGGTTTTCTGATTAAGTGATTGAAAACACTCTGGTGTATGTTAATGGTTTCTTCTGTCCAATAGATAACATCACCTCTAGCTTTATCTCTGTTCTTGAACTTATTTTAAACATTCTTTCCTGCGTTTCCAATTATATACAATGCTTCTTTAGGCATCCAGTTTCCTTGCTGCTACTCATCTCATTTATTTGCTTTCTAATTTTTATCACCAGACGGGGTGTAAAAAAAGGAGCCTTTAAGAGATCCTTCAAATGAAATACTTTCCAGAGTTAAATTAATTTACTGTACATGGAATTAAACCACAGTCTTGCAGGAAAGGAAAATGAATTTTTTTAAAAAAAAATCACTATCTTTTAAAATTCTGGTTATTATTTTCACTGCATGTGTGGTACGAAAACCTTTGAAGGCAAAGATGAATCCAGATAGGATCATTATTTAAAATGAACACCAGTCCAAGAAAATCAGTTAAAACCACAACAGACTATAATTAGACCCCAAGTATCTCTATTCTAGTCAGTAAGGAAAATCCAAGGTTAGGCAAACTTATGATGCTGATAAGTTTAGATATTTATATATCATTATTGATTGTACAATCTATAACCTACATATGTTTGTGTATCTCTACATCTATAGAGAGAAACTACCTTTGGGGAAAATAATATTCAATGTACAACAATAATGATACCCATCTTGGTCAACATTGTTTCCCAATTCTTCACCTGTTTCTTTTTCTGCACTGGAAATTCACAGCTCTGTATTTATTGGATCCAAAAAATTCTGATGCAAAACAAAGGAGAAGGAAGTGGGGAGAGACTCCCAAAGTAAGAGGAAGAGCTGAAGACGGCGGTAAAGGAAGATGGTCTCTAGAGCTTCTCACCTCTCCCACAGTCTTCAAACCGTTCATCAGGTTGCTTGTCTCAGCAGATGTTTGAGCAGGCCAGCCAGTTTTCTGCTCTTTGACTACAGCTAAGGTCATCTCAACCTTTCCAGCTATCTTTCAGCAGTCATTCTTTCCAGTCTTCATTCCTTTTGTTCTGCTCCTCCCCAACCATAGGACTCTCAGATTTGCTTCAGCAGAAGAGAAGAACTTCAACTGCTCATGGTCAGAAGAGCAAACAAGTGAATACGTGGGAAGCTGTAAGTGGGGACCATCGTAGATTCACTCCCATATTTCCAAGCAAGCAGTTTCTGACTTGTATTACGGAAACTACTCCACTCTGAATTTTTCCTGGTGTATTACATAATGTAGTTTCTGCTTTGGACTGGATGACCCAAAGCATCTAGTTATCTAATTAACATATTTCAATACAATTATTTTAAAGGTAGCTTACTCATAAAAAGAAATGAATTCAACACTGCAGCATTCCAAATAAAGTAATAAAAATTCTCAAAGGCAGCAGAGTAAGCAGTAGCAATAGACCAATAAAACATTAGAAGTAGCCAAGAAATTAAAACAACATACCATCCTCCTACTAATTGGCCTGGCCAAAAAAAATCTATTTTCACCAAATGCCTAAAGCTCATGGGAGAAGGCTTCGGCCCTGTGCCGGGCGGTGGGAGGGGACCATTGGCTGGCCTGGCCTGGGAGGGGGCGGGGATATCGGTGCCAGGCTGCGCTGATATCCCCATTCCCTTCCCGGGCTGGCCTTACACGGCCTGCCTGGATGTGTGCCAGCTAAAGAACTGGCGCACATTCGATGAAGCCCAATTGGTGCCTCTGGGGCTTACACCGGGGGAAGGGGATGAACACCCCCTTCCCCTGAGATGAGCCCTGGCCGTGCCGGCATGGGCTGCGTCCTGCCTAGGATGCAGTAGCCAGCCATTTTGGCTGGCCACAGCATCTTAGGCAAGATTGGGCTTTTTGTCCCTCCTTGAAAACTCCTTGCCACCTTTTCCACTGTAAAATAGTATTGGTATCCCTGATTTGCACAGAATTACAAGTGAATAGTTTGCAAAATAACAGCAGACATGCCAAGGGGGCTGCCCCCCTCAGACACACATGCAAAACATCTAGCAAAGTAGAAGGACAGGTGGAAAAATGCATCGAATATTTTGTGTGTTATTTATGACACAATCCCCTGAAATATATTCTGTTTCTATGCTCAGAATATTAATACCTATCCATTCTGATCTAAAACTGTTGTCCATATAACATGGTGTATTATGAAAATAGCTAAAAGAGTTATAAGAGTAATGTAAATACAAACCAACACAATTTCTTTAGCTTGAATCATCAATGCTAAACCTGGCAGAAATCATTATAGAAAAGTTTCCAGTTCACTGTTGAGAACTAAGGAAGTTCTAAATTTTCCTTCATAAGCGACTTCCCTTTTTAGCTCACATGTTTTTTTCTCCCTGTAATCATCATTGTGTTTCCTTATACGCACACCAAGAAAAGAAAGTATGTTCTCTTTGCCTCTAGAAAACCTAGTACTGATTGAAATATCATCTTTAGTAAGTCTGTTTTATAGGCACTAATTGATATTGTCTGCACAAATGGAGGCGTCTGTCAGAAACACCAGCTTGTTTTCATATCCAGTATACTTTAAATTGGCACAATGTTAGCTTCTCTCATAGAAAACCTCCTATTTTGATTTATGAATGTTTTCAATTTTTTAAGATTCTCAGAAATGTTGGTTCACCTGTATGTAGAGAGATAGCTTGTTTGGCTAACTGCCTTGAGTGACTGAGTGCCAGGTAATGAATAATGCCACGTTCAATATTCTAAATTTGTGTTCCAAATTCTGAATTCCGAATGAGCCACATGGAAGTACACTGATAAGTGACTGATTTTTTACTCCAAGGATTGTCTTATTTCAACTTTAAATTTACTTGCTTTACTTTACTGAAAGCATATACTGTATGAATGGAATTTAAAGTGATACTCAGCAATAAAATTTATATTTCTTTTCTTTCTAAACTTCAGGATTATCCCTGTGGATGGAAGACGGGTAAATTAGTGAAATGCATTTTTGCAACTCAAAAGAACCAACTTCATGCATATATTAAGAAAATAATGGTAAATAAGTGATTAATATTACCAAAATATTTAGAAATGCCTCATGATGGCAGTCCTCCTTTGTAAGTAAATATTGAATGTAGTTTAATAGCATTATAAACATAATTCTTCATGGGGAATCAAAGAACTGGTCATTAAAATAATCTGCAAATGTTTAAAGCACTTTAATTTCGTGTTCCAAATCTCCAACTACATAGGAAAACCTTTATTTCCCCGCCCCCTACATGGCAGGTGATCATAACCCGTATGACAACTGGTTTTTTTTTATTTCTATTACCAAATAAGTGTTACTGAAATTTATTTAATTTATTTATTTAAAGAATTTATACCTCGCCTTTCTCCCGGTAAGGGCAATCAAGGCCGCTGATACATGATAGAAGTGATTTGGAATAAAAAAGTAATGACATACTATGAAAGGAAAGCAACAACAACTATAGTCTTGAGCAATAAGAAAACCGTAGATAATCTGTGAATGAACTAACCTGCAATGGAAAGAATATGTCAAAGATGTTCTTTTATAACTTATAAGAATTATAAATTAATGATAAGTTACTAAAGTGTTCTGAAGGTTATTGCTTGTAATCTGTTGAGCTCTTTTGTGCATATACTATATATTTATTATAAATATATTTTAGCACGGAAACTATCATGGCCAGCTCCTATATAACACGTCTCCAAAGTATTGGAGACTTTGTATTTATATTTTTATTACATGGCTATTTTACCCATACAATTCATTTCGTGTAATGAATTGAACATTACAGCGGGCACAGCAGGTGCAGGAGCCCCACTGCGTAAACAGGTAGCACACACAATCTGCAGGTTAGGATGCGACTTTGTTCCATGGACTATGACAGGGTGGGGCTGCCTCACCTGCTGTGCCCACACCACACATCCCTGGTGTGTATTTATAAGTGTCAGTGCATCTGTTGAACGGATAGGAAGGAGCATAAACTGTGCTATATAGCCATTTAACAGAGGATTGGAACCATTTGGTGATGGATAGAAGTGCAAGAATTTAAAAAAAGGAAGTAGGGCAGTTAGAAGAAAGCAGACCTGATTCTAGAAGAGTAAGAAGCTGTTTTCATTTTAAAAAAAATCAACATACAAGCGTCTTTCCTAAGTAGTAATCTTTTATATGACTTTCCTTTATAGTGAATAAAGGAATAGTGTGGTTTAATAGTAGGAATAGTGTGGTTTGGTTGCTGTATATCAAAGTTGTCAAGATGTTTTGAAACACTATGGCCACAATCCAGGGAATTGCACGACTACTCAGGGGACCTAGGAAGCAGGGCTTCGATTTGTGTTTCTTGGTCAGTAACACATATACCAGTTTCAGATTACACAACTTAAAGTCCAATCCTATCCGCCACCACCCCGTCATCGCAGCAGCGCCAAAATGGTGACCGCTGCATCCTATGTTGGGGCGGGCAGGCCGGGAGGCTTCAGCAGGGAAAAGGGAATTTTAAATCCTCTTACCCCTGCATAAGCCTCCCAACCCGCAATGGGTCTCCTTGGACCTGTGCTAGCAATTTTGCTAGTGCAAGTCAGAGGAGAGAAAGGGGGCAGGGAGGCTGCTGCTGGAGGGGATAGGATCAGGTGCACTCCTCCCACAGCCTCCCCGCCCCATCACGCCTCTCCCACCCCTTCCGTGCCCCATTTCACCCCCTCCCTGCCCCTGCCGCTGTCTTACCTCCTCCAGCAATTGTAAGGCAGCTCCGAAGGCACTTCTGGTCTGGAGCGTTGCTGCTTGCATATTTTGTGATAGTGGAAGTGCTTTCCTGTTTTGCGAAGGGTTCCGTGTGCCCACAGCATGCTGGATAGGACTGGAGCCTTAAGCTTGTACGACAGCTGCTGCAGAATTATGTAACTAACAGCCCAATCCTAACAGCCCCAACATTCGGCTTGCAGTGATACAGCCCAGACACAGGCTCACCTCTTCACTGACAGAACAGGTCTTTACAACCCAATCCTAACCAACTTTCCAGTGCCAATGCAGCTGTGCCAATGGCGTACACGCTGCATTCTGTGGTGGTGGGGGGGCAGTCACAGATGTGACTCTAATTTACAACGCTTCTCTCATGACTAGTTTCCTATATGGAGGGATTTTTTTTGTATGGATAAGCATGCAGCTATGTGAACCTTCACCTGCAATGTAAAGTTGTGCAGCCTGAACACAGGTTTATTATTATTATTATTATTATTATTATTATTATTATTATTATTATTAACAGTATTTATATACCACTTTTCAACAAAAAGTTCACAAAGCGGTTTACAGATAAAGTCAAATGATTAAATGGCTCCCTGTCCCCAAAGGGCTCACAATCTAAAAAAGAGGCAGAACACCACCAGCAAAACAGCCACCAGAAAAGACACTGTGCTGGGGTGAAAGGGGGGCAGTTACTCTCCCCCTGCTGGGGTGAAAGGGGGGCAGTTACTCTCCCCCTGCTGGGGTGAAAGGGGGGCAGTTACTCTCCCCCTGCTGGGGTGAAAGGGGGGCAGTTACTCTCCCCCTGCTGGGGTGAAAGGGGGGCAGTTACTCTCCCCCTGCTGGGGTGAAAGGGGGGCAGTTACTCTCCCCCTGCTGGGGTGAAAGGGGGGCAGTTACTCTCCCCCTGCTGGGGTGAAAGGGGAGCAGTTACTCTCCCGCTGCTAAATATAAGAGGAGCACCCATTGAAAAAGTGCCTCTTGCCCAGTTAGCAGGGGTTTACCATGTCAGAGAGAATTAGACCTTTGTCCAAACCAGGCAATTCTTTCCTACCTCTGCCAGTTCTTCCTGTCCATTCAGACTACATCTCCCAGCAAGAAGACCTTCCAGTCCTGATGATTACAGGCAATGCTGTGTCTAAGAACCCCTCAAAACCCTTATCAGTTAAGGTGAGAAACAAGCAGGTCTCCTAGGTTCACTTCACTGAGGTACTGCAAATGAGATGCTGTACCATATGGGACTCCCTCTTCATGAGCTATGACAGGTTGGAATCATACAAACTTCATTTCTTCTTCAGTCCGCTTTACCAGTCCCCACATTGATTCTGATAAACAGCATCTGTTTATGCTCAAGACAGCAAAAAATCTTATGCTCTTTATTTTCTTTGAAGATTGTGCATAAATTGTATTTTTATTGCTGCTTAAGTAGGGTATATGAGGTTTCCATTACTTTGGCAATTACGCTAAGCTGATGAAAGCAATGTAAATAACCCAACAGTGTTTATGCACTGTGTTAGTATTACGGGAAGGCTGCACTAACCAGTGCATCTAGAATTTTACAAAGGTTATTTCTTTTTTTTTCTTTTTTTTTTAAACAGGGCATAGTAATCCCACTGTATCAGTGGCTCTGTCCCCCTTTTTGAGTGGAGTTCTGCTATCCCACAAATTGGATGGAAATCTCATTAGTGGAGCTATAATGAGCTGGCAACGAAGCCCCTTCAAGCTTGCGTGCTTACGGCCATTTGCTTGTTTGTCTTACTCTTCATCATGCATCTGAAATTGCCCATTAGGATTGCAACGAAGGCTGAGTCTGAAACTGTGATACTGACTCTGCCGCCAAGCTGGCTAAAAGAAAGAAACCCAAGGAATCTGCAAAGATAGTATGCATGTGTGCTTTTGTGTTCTCGGGTCAAGCAGCATCACCAAAAATAAGGAAGGAAAAAGAAATAGGGTGAAGGGAAGGAGGAGGGTTAGCATGCTCCAAGTGTAGACTGGAGACATTTTATTGTGACTGAAATTAAGAGTGAGTGAGGGACGTTTTGACAGAAACCATACAATAATGATTTTGTATGGTAACAGAGGCAGTTTATTTTAATTGCTAGTGTAATGTAGTAGCTCAGAGACTGAGCTGTAAACCAGGAATTAAGTGGCTCAAATCATTTCAGTCATGAACTCACTAACAGCCCAATCCAGCGTAAAGATTGGGTGGGCGGCCGAGGCCGTCCACCGGATCCTGATCTCCACCGCGGGCAGCCTGCAGCAGGCAGCCCACGGCGGAATGTCTACACGGGGAAGGGGACATTCATCCCCTTCCCCGAGTGTAATGGCGGCTGGGGCTGACAGGCCCCCTCGGATTTCCGCCAGCTATTTTGCTGGTGGAAGTCGGAGGCCATGTAATGGCCCAGCTGCCCGGCGGGGACCGGGATATGACGGACGCCATGCCCCCACTCCTGCCTGGGGCGGCTAGGCCTATGGCCGCCCTCCTGGCTCCACCGTCCCTCCCCCACCTCTGCTGTCCCATCCCCCGTCCGCCGACCCGCCCCCCGCCCGCTGGATCCAGACCTACCTGGTTCCGGTGGCGGTCCGAGTCCTCGGGCGGTGGAGCTGGGAAGGCTGGCCTTGTGCTGGCCTTCTTGGTTCGAAAGTAGGCACAAAGGTTCTTTACGGCACATTTGCGACTACTCTGGGTGGTGGACTGCTCGTTCCACCACCCTAGTTTAGGGCAGGATTGTGCCCTAAGTTGCCTTAGGCAAGCCATGATTATTTTCTCAGGCACAACTTTCCATCTGCAATATGGGAATATTGACCCACCACACAACGTGGATGTAAGGATGACTACACATTAGACTGGCAAACATGGGCTTCCTAACCCCATGCTTGTCAAATACTGTGAGTGTGGGGTGCATGGAAGAGGAGCAGTGAGAACTTGGGGGGTGCTAAACTCTTACCTGGTCCCCGCCTGTCAATTTCCTACTGCAACTCTTGATACTTTAGCTGCTTTCCCAGCAGCCAGACTCAGACTGGAAGGGTTGCAGGGAGAAACAATGGGTGGGTGAAAGGCTGGAATACCTCACGACTTGTTGCTTTTCCCCTGCCAATGCTACTCATTCCATTAGTTGACAAATGCATATGGAGATAATATACCTGCAGCACTTTGAACACTTGAAACTGCTGTATACATGCTAAGAAGCATTATAGTTATTATCAAGTGCTGGGGGGGGGGGGAAGGGGGCATTTTTATCAACCACAAAGGAAAATAGCAGGTCTGTTCAGTGATGAAATGCCAGTCCCATGGACAGCCCATCCATGAGGCGAGGTTATGTGGGGTATGTGGATTGCAGGGGGCACGAGGCCAGTGGATTCGGGGTGCCCTTCACCCTGCCACTGCTGCTGCCTCCCTCCAGCTTACTGTTGACGCAAGCCACATCAATCCTCTTTCCGCCCTCTAAAAGCAAGTGGAAAGTGGATCCTTCTCCTCTTTACCATGCTCCCTGCGCGATTTATTCAAACATAAAGGTGCAGGACTTCCAGCTATATTTACAGGAACCATGTGAATGAAGGAGCTCCTTCAGTTGTGCCATCCTTTTAAATAACACTGGAAGTCCTGCATTTGAAGAAACAGTGTGAGTAGCACTGTAAGGGTCTTTTTTTTGGGGGGGGGGTAGTGGCACTGATGTAGCCCTGGCAGACTTGAGGTAGTATCAGGAGGCATTCCGAATCACACCGCCCCTGGTCAATGCATGGTTTGGTATTACGAGAACAATTACGAGGCACAAGCTTTCCTTCCCCTGTCCTTAAGTATTACAATTAAAGGTAAAGGTATCCCCTGACAATTAAGTCCAGTCGTGTCCGACTCTAGGGTGTGGTGCTCATCTCCATTTCAAAGCCGAAGAGCCAGCGTTGTCCGAAGACGCCTCCGTGGTCATGTGGCCGGCATGACTCTCCTTGCCGCAGCGCGTAGCATGCGGCTGGAACACAGAGCGCTGTTTACCTTCCCGCAAGCGGTACCTATTTATCTACTCACATTAACGTGCTTTGGAACTGCAAGGTTAGCAGGAGCTGGCCAAGCAACGAGCGCTCACCCGGTCGCGGGAATCGAACTGCCGACCTTTTGATTGACAGCTTATGGCTTGCCAGCAGAAGCAGACATTACTACAGGTTGAGTATCCCTTGTTCGGACTGCTTGGGATGGGAAGTTGTCTGGATTTTGGAATATTTGCATAAATATGAGATATCTTGGGGATGGGACCCAAGTCTAAACATGAAATTCATTTGTGTCTCATATACACCTTATAAACATAGCCTGAAGGTAATTTTATGCAATCTTTTTAATTTTATGCCCCAGCATGCCTTGCACTATACCAACCAGGTGCTGAGAAGTTTTAAAAAAAATCATAGCACCAAAAATGTCTGGATTTTGAAATAGTCTGGATTTTCGGATGTCCATATAAGGGGTAATCAACCTGTAATCATTGAGAAGGGAGGGGATGAGGGAGCACATGAGCCAGAAATTGATGAGGGGATGAGGGAGCACATGAATCAATAAACACAAAAAAGAGGGTAAGGAAATAGATTGTGTCAAAACATTAATAAGTGAAAAATCACCAGTGCACAACTAAAACATTTTTTAACACAGACGATATTGGAAATGTTGAAGATAAAATAAAGGAAAGAAGACAGCAGAAGGGCTGAAGGGGGAAAAGGGAAAAAAAGGGAACCCCAATGCAAGAATTCCCACTCTCATCATCATCATAAAATCTCTGAAGGAGGTGCCAGAACAGTGTTTTTTTGATGAATGAATGAGTAAATCATAACAAGCAAACAAAAATCAGACACAGATTGAATAATGCCACAAAAACATGCCATCATTTTTCAAAGGACAAAAAGTTTGAAAGTATATTTAAAAAATAATGTTTTCAGTAAACCTTTTAAGAAAAGTTTCATTTTGTTTAAAAGTAAGATTTCAGACCATATTTTTAAAGTGGAGGAAAATATGGCTATCTATAGATAACAAAGAGAAACTTTAATAAGACATAGGATTGAAAAAAAGGTAGGGAGTTGCTTAGCTGTCCTATATTATATTATATTATATTATATTATATTATATTATATTATCTATCTTTCCTATATTATCCTATAGATCGATAAACAGACGGAGCGCTCCGTCGGTGGCCATTTTGGGGGTGCTCCCACAAGAGGTGGCAGCTCTCCCTATCCATCGCTGGACTCCACTGCAGCCACTGGAGCAGGTAAGGCAGCAGGGGGCGATAAAGGGCAAAACTCAACTGCGGAGTGGGAGGTTCACGGAGAGGTTGTGCTCCTTTTCAGTGAGGCTGCACCTGTGGGGCATAGGGAAAGGATAGGATTGGGCTCTCAAAGTACAAGTAGGGACTTTGTGGAATATGTTCCCTTTTTATACAAAGTGCTTTCTTTCACCAAAGTTTCCCAAACAACAGAGAGATTCCAGTCAAGGAAAACAAAGAAAAAAAAATAAGGGTACATGTTTTCTCATGCTCCTTTGTTTGGAGTAGTGTTGCAAGCCATCAGGGATTGGATGGATTGCATGCTACTGTGTTTCAAAATGCAACAAATGTTCTGGTAACGCCTTGTATGGCTCCAGGATGGATCAAAATTGTTGGCCATGTGGGGAGCCGAAGGTCATGCTGAGCTGTGATAGTGCCATGTTAGCTACGTTGGGCATCAGAACACCTCTATAGATAGCAATTTGGCTGGTGGTACAGCTTTGTCTGCCCCTTTGGCTGTGTGGATAGCCACACATATTTTCCTGTAGACAGGGAAGTTTGGGTCTCATTCCTGCTATTTCCACCTAAAGTCATTGTTGCTGTCATAACTCAGAAAGGTGAGCTTTGCCTTGCAGACCCTACCACATTCCCATTTTTGGATGAACTCAAACCCACATCTCTTGTTTCCCATTGTTTCCTACTGTGAACTTGGAATTGTAGAATGAATTCTGCTTTATTTGCTTAGCTCCCTTTCCTCATCCTTTACTTTGTTCTCTTCATACAGAGACCAATTCAAATCTGTAGCATATTTGGTAGCCCAGTGGAACCCTTTTTGCAGGAAGCACCAGGCTCTACAAGCCTGTCTCTCTTGACAGTGGATTATTAGATGCTCACAGGGGATGCAGCATGAACAGTTTCTGGGAATTGTACTTGCCCCTTATGTGGGAAAAGTGTGCATGTACACTGGGTAGGGAAATGTCATACTGCCATACTGGGCATTGCCACATATTGACTAGTGTCTGTGATGCATTACTAATGTGGAAGCACCAGCAGAAAGTGACATCATGATTAGAGCTCAGCTTGGTGACCTTGTGGGAGTCGCTGTTGCTACTTTACTGTTTGTTTCTACAGCTCTTGTTTTGCTTTCACCCTTGGTTCTGCATCATGAGTATCATGGGCAGTGGCAGAGATCAGCCAGGTTAGGCACTGGCGGAATAGCCATGGCCCATGAGCCATGACCTGTAGCCCAGGACAGCTGGCAAGCAGCGGTGACGTGAGTTGTTCAAATGAACGGCTCACGGTTGCTGCTTTGTCCCACCTTCCCAATCCACAATTGGGCTTCCTCAGAGGCCCCTGAGATGATGGGCCTCTGAGGAAGTCCACTTGCTGGGGTGTGGGAGAGGAAGCTGCTTTGCCTGGATGCTCTTCCCTCTGTGCCCTTTGCCAGGCATCTGGGGAAGGTAAAAAGGGGGAGGACCAGCTTGCTCCTCTCTCACGTGGCACTGAGAAAGGAAGCTAAACCATGTGGGGACAGCAGGTGCGCATGCATGCAGCACATGCTCACACACCAAGCTCCATAAGGGCCCCGGTACAGGGCATTGCCTGAATGCGGCCGAGGTTGCTGCTGGAGGGGGGGGGGCAATAGGATTGCATTGTTCTTTGGACGCAGGATACCCTGTAAATCTGTTAAATGCTAATAAGAATTTAGCATTAATTTGCTAAATGGCATACTCGGTGGGGCAAAAATGCTCCCATAGGAGGTGCAATTTAAAAATTAAGTTGAAAGGAGTATCAGCAAAGTGGAGTGCAATATGAAATTGAGTTTTGAGCCCATATCTTTGTGCACAAAAATGTAAAGTTGCCCATTTCCCACATAATAGGATAAGATATGAATCCTTAACATGAAAACAAATAATATAATTATTTTGATGGACATTCTATGCTTGTGTTGACCCTGGTATAGAGACCGCCTGACTTAGCAGGACCGTAAAACTACCTTTACCATCCTCATGAACATCCAATAAATCGCTCAGGTGTCACATTTTTTCTTGTGATATTTAAAATATTGGACAGTACAATATCACTGTGACAAAGAGCAAATATTCCAAAGTGATGAAATGAATTTTGAAAACTTTGTAAGTGATGTGAATTCTAATTTGGCCATTTGTTGATGCCTATAACTATCCAAATTCGCTCTTCATGAATGTGAAATAAATTTGTTTCTGGCTCACTCAATTTAAGTCCTCCCTTCTCTCCCATCCCAAATGAATGCAAATTATTTCATTATATATTTGTTTATTTGTCAATTACATTTGTATTCTGTTCTTTCCCTGAGGAGTTTATGAAATGATTATTATGAAATGATTATTGGAAATGAACAACCAGACAACTTAAACTATGACATTATTTATAGATAAAAGGGCAATATTTACTGCTTTTTCCCCGAGTTCCTCTGTCTTGTTACTTTAACACATTACATGTTATAATGTAATCTATGAGATAGAAACAATACTAGGAGTCCTAATTAAATTAAAAGTAATTACCACTCGTACAGATACGGCATTCAATTGAGCAGCTGCAAGTTGATATTTTGTCATCCCCGGTTTATCTATATGCATGCGCCTGATTCTTTGTATCAGTTATTAATGGTGTTTACTCAGTGGCCAGGAAGAGTGAAAGGAAATGTGGGAGAGAAAACCAGTGAAATTATTAAAAGAAAAGAAAGAATTAAAGGAGAGTCCGGAAATGTTGAATACTGCCTTTCAACTAGGATCTTGATAGAATATTTAGAAGTGGTTCATAATTTTTGAAGGAGTTGATTCATGATTTGTGACTGCTGGGAGTTAATAACTCTGCACAACTGCTTAATAGTAAATAAATACTGTGCTGCTGTTTTTAGATGCATGTTTTTAATACATCTACAACAAACCTTTCTATGATTGCTATACTGTATTCAGTGAGTCTCACCTGGTTTTAATTTTGTTATGGCTACAAGTGTTGATAGCTGCCTTTGACATCTGTTGGATGAAAAAGTGGGATATAAATTGTTACTAATAAGATGTATATACTATATGTAGAAAGAATATAAATGTCTATAAAAATACATTTAAATGTCTATAAGAAATACACTGTTTAATCAATCAATCAGTCAATCAATTAAAGCTTGCTGCTGTAGCTATATTGTTATATTGATTTTATTGATAAAATTTGCTTTCACTTAAATGTGAAAACTATTGATTTTCAAGTGGGGTAGATTTAAAGATACTCTGCCCCCATTCTCACTTGAAATCAATAGGGTTATAGATACTACTCCCCCCCCCTCTAGTTTGTGTTTAGGATAACTGCTGTGTGACAGTGACCGCTGTGTGGATCCCCATCATATGCCTATTTTAGTGGATCAAGAAAGATGAGAAAGGGGCAAAAGAGAGAGGAGGGAATGGAAAAGGAAGATGTTGGGTAGAGCCGCATGGGGAAATGGACTAGAAAAGGGTGAAGGGAGAAATGCATATGAAGCTGCCAGCCTTGAAGATCCAACTCTGCGATTCTTTGGAGTCACCCTATTGGTGTCTATTCTGGCTGTCAGGAGATCTCCAAAGATCTCAAGCAGAAGCATTTCCCAGCCTACCTACCTGAGATGCTCCCTAACTACAAATGCCAGGGTTTGATCCTGGCTGGCTGGGATAATATATTTGTTCCACCAATGAAATATGACACTTCTCGTCAACTTCAGAAGCAACCTGGGTTTAGCTTGGAAGAAAAAAAAATGTGTGTGTGGGGGGGGGAGGGTCAGGTGACAAGCAAGCACTCACATCTGGTGAGATGGTTAACTGACCAAGTACATAAGTTTGAAACTACTGCCCGGGAAGGAGCTGGAAAGCACACGGGGTCAAGGAGTTTTGCCATTTACTAGACTTCTTGATAGTGACAGTCACAGGGTGGGTTTGGGGGTTCTGGCACCAAGATGCATTGCCCCCTGCTTCTTTTAACCAGTCCCTAAAACAGTGGCAGGCGAGGAGAAATGTACTGTGACTAGTGATCAAATGCAGTCACTACTCAAAACCAGACAAGTGGCACAAGCCAATACTTTCACTGTGTAAATAACTGTGAATCAGTCAGTCCTCCATTAAAATCAATTGAGATGAGGCGATGCAGATTGTACACGTATCAGAGTTGACTGGGATATAGCATTGCTGTTGCTGTTTTAAAATTATTTTACATCAAACTGTCATATAACATTGTAAACTTGCTACCTTTTTTCAAGATAGGGCTTAGAAATTTGAAAGTCTCAAACTAAAATAATTCACAACTGTTTGGGGGATGGTGTTGTCCATTTGACTGATTATTATCCTGCTGGGACGAAGCTGGTATAAATATGAGCAATTATACCTTAAGCAGTCAAATTAAATTTTCATAACTAGGAAACTGCATTTTACCTCCAGGCAGTCTGATCTCTGTTGCTTCATTCACTATTCCTTAATCCTATGCATTAAATCTAAACAAATCAATGTTTACCAACATTAATATTTTAACATGCTGCGCTTGTTCTCGCTGTCAACATCTTCAGCCATCATGGGGAGCATTTTCTATAATTCTGTAGGAACATAGCACAAACAGGTGCTACTCCTCTGCTCTCTTGTCCTACTTTATTTGATATTTTCACCCAACCACAATTGGCCCCAGTGTGGGGCCAGCATGGGGTTGATATGATGCCATAGCAGGTTCTGAGAACACCAATGAGGTAGCAACAGAGTGGTTAGAGAAGAAAGGTAATTGCTAAATAAAAATCTAAGACACTACTCTTGGTTTAGCTGTTTGTATAAGCAGCCTTGTGGTAGTGTTTTTAACAAGGGAAGAATAGTTACATCTATAGAACTGAAGATTGAGCATATATGTGTTTTATTCCTTCCGATAGGACACCTTTCTCTCTGTGTCATTCTATGTTTCCTAATGGTGGGTATTTTAGCCCCCATGCCTCTTGCTAGCAAAGAGTATTCCATAGATTTTTTGTTTGCTGAACTTCATTTGCATTGCTCTTCCTGTTGAAAACTAGGAATGCTTGAGTTAAGGGATGAGCCCAGTGGGATTGGCTCATGTTCCTGCCAGTCACCCTCCCAAGAAGGTAGAGATCAGGTAGCTGTATTGGAAAATGCGGAAGACTTCCCCAAAGGAGATAGGGTGTGGTGTTAGCAGTGGTTCCTCATAGGCCTAGGGTATAAGGAGTTAAAACCCAGGCTTCAGCAGTAGGCAGGCTACTCAGCTGCAGCCACTAGAGGTCATCAGGTATAAAAGCAGCACCTGGAGGAAGGAAGGGTGTGGGTTGCAGTAAGGAGAAAACTTTGGAGGAGAAAGACTGACTTAGCTGTGCTGACTGACTTCTGGACTAGCTTATGGACTTACCCTGACTGACTTCTGGACTGGCTTGCGGACTTACTCCGACTAACTTCTGAACTGACTTCTGGACTTCCCTTGACTGACTTCTGGACTGGCTTGAAGAACCTGCTTTGGCTTTGAATGTGGACTGGCTTGAGAACCCTGACTGGCTTTCTGACCTTGGACTGGCTTTTGGACTTTGATATTTGTAGGCTTCCCATATTTCCCCCAACCTCAACCGGGACCCCCCCCGGAAGACCCCCCAACCAATTAATTAATTAAATATTTTTTTTAAAAAAAGTTAATAACATTTTTTTAGAAATGAAGGGGGTGTGAAGTGCGGGCGAAATTTATTTAATTAAACTATTAAAAATAACTACATTTACTTACCCCATCCCTCACACTGCTCCTCGTCCTCCACCGGCGATTGCGGCGATCCTCGGGTAAGCAGGCTGTGCTGTGGGAGACCGGACCACACAGCTTGCCCGTGTCGCGCACGCCTCTGGCAGGAGCGCACGACACAGGCAACAGGCTATGGTTCACTCTGTCTCCCACCAGCTCCGCACAGAGCCAGTGGGAGACCGAGCGAACCACAGCCTGCTGCCTGTGTCTTGCGCACCTGCCGGAGGCGCGCCAGACACGGGCAGCAGGCTGTGGTTCGCCCGCTCCCTCGCTGGCTCCGTGCGGTGAACGAGGGGCTGCCGCCATCTTCTTGTGTGGAGCTTCTTCTTCTTTCAACTTACCCGGGCGCCGGCATCAGCTTGGATCACGAAATCTCGTGTGATCCAAGATGTTGGTGCCCAGGTAAGTTAGAAAAAAAATTAAATGGTGGTGGCGGCAGTGCCATTCGCCGCAGAAAGCCGGCCGGGACCTTCCCGGGAAATGGAGGACCATTTCCAAGACTGTCCCGGTTTTTCCGGTACGGATGGCAAGCCTAGATATTTGGACTTGGACTGCTAAACCTGTGAGTGTAAAAAGGGGATCTAATCAGCCCAGAGCGGGACTAGGCCTCTTAAAGGGACTAGGCCAGGGATTTTCTGGGACAGTAGCCTAACATCATTTCAGCTGAGAAAGAAAAACAGTCCCAGCTGGAAGCTCTTTCTCTTTGTCCTCCATCCATCTAGGGGAGAGAGCCCACCAGACTCACTGAGAAGTGCAGGGGGGAAGTTCCCGGGGCCCCCAAAGGCTGAGATGATGCCCACATGGAGGCCAGGCCCCCGCCACGCCCCCACTGTGTGACATCACCTGGAAGCCACACACCCACCACGCCCCTGGGGTGACATTACACGACCTGTAACTGTCAAACGGCCCCTGGGGGCGGGTGGGAGGGCAGGGAACACCTTCCCGGCCTCCGGAAGCCTTGGCAGTGGCACTATGAGGCTTGCCACTGCTGCCAAGGGCAGCAGGAAAAAAAGAAGCGCGAAAAGGAGCCACCACCACTGCCGAATCACCGCTGCAGGGTGAGTGCTGCCCCCCCTCCAGACATGCTGCCTGGGGTGGACCTCCCCCCCCCATTACTATGCCTCTGCCATCATCCCGGTAAGGGCCAACAGATTCATAAAGAATAGTATTTAGTCAGAAAAACTGTAAGGATTTAACGTTGATTTTAGTTTGTCTTCTCCATGTCTTACAAGCTCATTCAAAGCTCTAGGCAAGTTAGCTCTGAGTTACACCGTATGTGTGAGATTCCATAGTGCTTCAACATCATCTGCTGGCAATTGATATTATTGCTGGGAAAAACACTTTCTCTGCCCAATTCAATTCTTTTTTTTCTTGTTCATTTGATTTTATCTCCTATTTCTTTTATTTTACTTTTAATAAACCTTTTACTTGCTTTCTGCCAGCTCTTCTCCAGAGCTTTCTTGTTTCATCTTCAGCCCTAACATGGGCATTCTGTACTCTGAGGAAGCACTATGTGATTGGGGTGAAATGTAAGATTGTGGTTTTTTTAAAAAATCTTTTTAGTGGACCATGGCCAGAAGACCCACTGATATCTTTTTTTTTAACAATAAAGTAAATCTTTTACAGTTAACCCTGAGTCAGCCTGGTTTGGGGATTTAGTGAATTGTCATGTCTCCTCATTCTGCAGGCGCTTCTGTAAGAGTTACAATTAAAAAATTAAATAAATTAACTTACCCCATCAGTCATGCTGGTCGCCCTCGCGCTGCTCCTTGTCCTCCTCGGCACCACAGGCAAGCAGGCTTTGCGGCCTGGTCTCCCACCAGCACCGCACGGAGCCGGAGGGAGACCAGGCCAGCCTGCAGCTGACCGTGCTGACCGAGCCTCCAGCAGGCTCGTGCAGCACAGGCAGCTGCAGGCTGTCTTTCGGCCGGTCTCCCACCGGCACCGCACGGAGCCGGCACCGCACGGAGCCGGTGGGAGACTCTGACTGGGCGAACGAAAACCTGCAGCCAGCCCGGGGCTGCGCGTACCTCACCAAGGCCTAGTACTTACCAGGCCGCCGCCGCCTCCATGTTGAATGGAGGAACTTAGCTGGGCACCGGCATCTTGTCTCGTGAAATCTCGCGAGATTCAAGATGTGGGAGCCCAAATCTCGTGACGGCATCATGCCCTCACGAGATTTGGACTCCCAAATCCTGGATCTCGCGAGATTTTGGAGATTCCAAGATGGCGGCGGCCAGGTAAGTTTCTCAATTTTTACATGGAGGTGGCGGCGGCAGGGCAAACTTACCATTTGCCCCGGAAAACCTTCCCAGGACATTCCCGGTAAATGGAGGCCATTTTCCAGGATGTCCCGGTTTTTCCGGGACGAATGGTAAGCCTAGTCATCCACAAACGTGGCTCCAACTCCATGTCATTTATGAACCAGTTGAAAAGCACCGGTCCCAAGACCGATCCTTGAGGCACACCGCTTTTCACCTCTCTGCATTGTGCAAATTGCCCATTTACACCAACTCTCTGTTCTTTCAACTAGTTCCTAATCCATAATTCATAAGAGGACTTGCCCTCTTATTCCCTGACTGTTGTATTTTCTCAGGAGCCTTTGCTGAGGGATTGTGGCAAATACCTTCTGAAAGATCAGATATATCATATCCTGGGATTCACCCACATCCAGGTGCCTGTTGACCTTTTCAAAGAACTCGGCAACCTCTTGTCATCATTATAATGCACAAACACTTCCATGCATGATACAGTTTTTGAATTGGCCCTTGCATATGCTCCCATGAAGAGTGCAGTGCCTAAACATGTAGGGTATTTGTTTGGGGACAATTGTATGAGTATCTGTGGCTTTTGTCACTCTCACTAATTACACTCAGGTAATCAACTGATACTTTTTAATTTCACAAGAAGTGGATAGTGTAGTTCAGTAGCAATTCCACTGAGATGCAGTGTTACAACCCACAATTGATCAAAAATGATCCAAAAAAGTCAACCTTTAGCTATAGGAGACCACAGATTCACAGCACAATCCTATCCAACTTACATCACCAGTGTAACCAGTGGTGCAGTGAGAACGGGAGGCCCCAGAACGGAAAGGGGATTCAAATCCCCTCCAAAAGGGGATTCAGATCTCTCCTCCAAAGGCTCCCGCCCTGTCCTCTCCTGCTGGTTACACTGGTGGTGTAAATTGGATAGGATTGCGCTGTTCAGCACCTGGAAAAGAACTGAAGGCCAGTTTGCCCAATCTGGTGCTCTGAAGAGGGAATTGGCCACATCTACATCCTCCTTAAATATTAACGCACTTCAAACAGATTATTGAGGGCCACCACCAGAGGACAGGAGTGAACAAGGAGTCCCATGCTGGAGGCCCTCCTATGCCAGATGATGGTCCTGCTGAATTCCTCAAGGAATGGCTATTACCTTTTTTGATATGTATAACTTTTTTCTTTTGTCAGCCAGAGGAGAGCAAAAGCAAGATCAACTTCTTGCTGTTAAACCTGCCACTAGATTGCTTGGTTTATCCTCTTTGGATAAGATGAACAGATGTGGAGAAACTGCAGGGAAAGGGGAAAAATACCCTTATTCTAAATGTTTCTTATACAAACATAGGGCTTTGTCCATACCTAGGACTTATAAATCGGAAAGCGGAGTTCAGCAGGCTGTGTCCATCAGCACTGGTGAGAAAAGGCAGATAATATGGAAGCCGATAATTACCAAACAAACATCACCAGCCGCATTTTCTCAGTCATTTTTTTATTATTAGAAAAAAAAAGTTAATTCCTGATATCTAGTATGTTGGTTGTGTTTTTCTGGCACCCACTCTATGTTTGTATGCCTGCTGGGCTGCAATCCGGAGGCTGGGAAAAAAAATAAAATAAAACACACTGCAATTTCTAGCCAGCGACTTGGCTGTTCTCTGTGCCTAGCTTCAAAGATTTTTAAAAATATATTTTTCTGCACCACAGCTCAGAGTCGCTAAATCCAGAAATTGAAACATTCCAGGAACCAAATCATTTGGGGGGCAAATCAAAGCTCTTGGAACGCTGCCCTCAGGATTTTCAAGATAGTAGTTAATAGTGAAAACAGTTCAATATTTTTAAGGAAATCCCAATTACTGCAGGCTGCACTATTCAAATCCTTGA
This sequence comes from Plestiodon gilberti rubricaudatus, assembly GCA_026170595.1. NCBI lineage: Eukaryota > Metazoa > Chordata > Lepidosauria > Squamata > Scincidae > Plestiodon > Plestiodon gilberti. The sequence continues at coordinate 21,541,594 of JANXHW010000004.1, read as the reverse complement.
ATGAAGGCAGCATATCTAACAGAGGGGTAGATGCTCTGTGAGTGAATGGCTGTCTGTATTGCATATATGAGAGTAGAGGAATTAATGGGAAAAATCCCAGTTGTACTTTACATCTATTGTACATATTGATACAAATGCAGTGAAGATTGGTAGTGACTGCTTAGGTAAGGCTTTGTTCTGTGTTTCACATAAAGCAGGAGTTAAATCCCTTTGTTATGCATGAAAACAAATACTCATCACAAACAAAATTATTCCACTTACTCTTGAAATAATGTTTCCATTTGCTCAATAGAAAATCCCTCATGCTTCTGCCTTGTGTTTGTTATAGGCGATTGTCACCTTGTAGACACAGGCACATCTTATGCTTATCCTATCCTTCACACACATTGACTCAGAAATAAAAAAAATACTCAAAAGAACACAGTTCCTATTTTAGCAGATCGGCAGCAGTCTAGCTGCAAAGTTGGATTCCTTGGCTGTAAGACAATTTATTGCCTAATCCTAAAACTTGCTACACAAGTCTGTGGTAGCTGCTGTTGCTACTGCTATTCTGACAACTGTCACTATTAATACTATTACCACACATTTATATAATGTTAATAGTATGGGAGATATATGCTCCCTGTTGATAGAAAGGGCTTACTATTTATGTTTAGTGGAGTGTCCTCTCATTTTGCTTTCCCAGATTTCTTTACTTTCTTCTTTCTGCAAATCCACAGCTTGTTTCTTTGATGTCTTTCTTTCACCGTTGCTTTCTTTTTATTGCTCCTTCTACCTCTTTTACATATGGGTTGCATTCCCAAATCCCATTGAAATTACAGGGACTTCAGTTAGTCACAACTAACTTGTCTCATTGATTTCCATGATGCAGTCATGGCCAACATTCTTAGGATAAACCCATTGTTAATCTCTTTTCACTAATTCACTAACTTGACTTCTGGTGGCCTTTGATGTTGCCATCCTCAAAATCTTTTTCTTGTTTCTCCTTCTCACCTATCACTCCGTGAACCCTGGCCTGTGGAGGCTCTGTGGCTCGCCATGACAGGATGAGGCTTCCAAGTGTCTTGCCTCGACGCCTCGCAAGATGTTGAGGCCTCACAAGAGCAAGTTGGCAACACAGCTGTCCAAAATGGCGAGGGCGGGGACTGGGAAAGGAGAACAGGAGGCTTAAAAGTAGGAGGTAATAGGGCAGAAGGAAGGAGAGAAGAAGGAGAAAGGAGATGAGATAGAGTCATGGAGGTCAGAGAAGGAGAATGGAACATGAAAGGGCTGCGGACAACGGAGGACACATGGAAGGAATGGTGGTCAGGAAAGAGGGCCGGGAACAGAGAGGAGGAGGGGAAGCTAGAAAGAGAGGTGTGACCCAACGAGAGGAGTGAAGAAGGAGGAGAAGATAAAGAAGGTGGTGACGGGTCCAAAGAAAGCTGTGGATGCAGTGGCATTCTTACGCTGGGGGAGCAGGTGTGCTGCGCCCCAGGCGCCGAGTGGGCACGGTGCTTCCGGGGGGCGCGGTACCGGAGCCCGGCTGCCGAACTCCCGGGAAGCAGCGTGCCCAATCGGCGGAGACGCTTTGCTCCGAAGCTGGGAAGCCCTCCTCCTTGCGACCGCCCAGTTCGGCGGTCGAGGGCTTTGTGAGCTGGCCGAAGGCGTCGCAGGCTTTTATTTGGGTTTCTTGCACATGCGCAGAAAACCCAAATAAAAGCCTGTGACGCGTTCGGCTGGCCTACAAAGCCCTCGACCGCCGAACTGGGCGGTCGCAAGGAAGAGGGCTTCCCGGCTTCGGAGCAAAGCGTCTCCGGAAGCCGGTGATGGGCCGCTTCCGGTGGGATGGCAGCCGTGCTCTGGCGCGACGGGGCGCTCCAGTCCCCGCCCCCAGGCGCTGGAAGGCGTTAAAACGCCACTGTGTGGATGGGAACATCTGGGGAAAGGAAGATAGTGAAGGCAGTTGAAGACTGGAGGGATGGGACCAAAGAACTGTTGGGGGTGAAAGGCAGCTGGGGATCATAGAAAGGCCCACAGCTACCCAGGCAAACCTGCAGGGATGAGGAGCGTGCCAGAAATGTCTCCCTGTACCAACCCACACCTCCATGTGGATTATTCTGGGCAAGTGGTCGCAGGCACCCAACCCAGTATTTCCAGTGGGTCATGCCAATAGCTCTTCCTTGGGGGAGACAGAAAGTGACTTATTCCCGTTAAGGCCATCCCATCCTGGCTCCAAGCTAATGATCACCAGTGACAATTGCTGCTTATCAATGCCAACTCCTTTAAAGGGGGTTTGAGGAAGACCTGTATTGTACCACCCTACCAAAACCAAATAGTATTTGAGGTTGACGTTGCAATCCATGGACAAGGGGCATCCCTGAGCCAAGCAACCTCTAGGGAGCGGATCTACCCTCCCCACTCTGTTTCCTCAGGATGCACACTAATCCCTAATGCTAGCCCCCGACCCACACTAACCTGCCATTTGTGACTACCTGGCTAAAGTAAACCCAACCCACTTGGCCAGCCCAACATAGGTGGAAAAAACTCCCAGCTGAGGCCAATTAGGCAGAGGAGCCAAAAAATCCTACTTGGCTTCAAAAAGATGACCAGCTAAGGTGGGTAGACTGACGCCTCACTCCAACCAAGTGAGGAGAAGGACAGTGAAGCAGCTGTTTCTGCCACTTAACCTCCTCCCTTGTTGTCCTGGAAGCTCCAATGAGCTGTCCGCCCTCCACTTGTCTATGCCATGCAGAGGTGGGGCAGAATACCAACCAGATTGAGCCCTTGTGTTTGACCCCATTCTGGGCAAAAAGAGTAACCATTTGTGATGTATAGCATTACGTTTGCCTGCTAGCTGTACCATTCTTCTCTTATTCCAGAAGAAATCAGTTTGCCCAACAGACCAACAAACAGAGGTGCAGTGCAGTGCAGTGCAGTGCAGTGCAGTGCAGAGCAAGGGCGGCCAGGATACCTTTTGGGATTAATGGATCGCAGTTTTGAAGTCTCTTGGGAGAATTTTCAGATGCTGGAAAACAAGCAGAAGTTAACAGAGACAGCTTGAGTGAATGGTTGGATGCCAATTCCCTTGAATGTGTTGAAAGGGCAAGTTTCTCAGACATCTTGTTTGTGAAATTATTTTTGCCATAGTTACTTAGGGGAGTGAGATGATATTATTTCTGAAAACAATATAGTACTGAGAGAGAACTATTTTCAGGTTAATTAGAACAAACAAGACCCCATGATAAGCAGAGGCGTTCTTATATGGGGGGAGCAGGTGTGCTCCCCCCCAGGCACTGAGTGGGCGAGGGGCGTGGCAGCCGGGCTCGGGGCTGCGCAGAGCGGCGCGGCACCAGAGCCCGGCTGGCGCGCCCCTCCGAAGCAGCGCGCCCACTCCGAGTGTCCCCGGCCTCCGGAGGCTGCGCTCCAAAGGCTGGGGATAAGCCCTCCTTAAAGCGACCGCCCCGTTCGTCGGAGGGCTGGGAATGCCACTGATGATAAGAACATAAGAGCCCTGCTGGATCAAGCTAAAGGCCCATCTAGTCCAGCATCCGGCTTCCTGCAGTGGCCACCATCTGCCTCTGGGAAGCCTAGAGAAAGTCAATCAAATGTCCCTTAAATCCCCAAAATGTTTTAATTGTACAATTAAAATAAATTCTGGAAAATGACCCTTTCACTGCCTCTCGAGGTTCACAGTTAGGAGTAGGCACTGAGCACATGTTGTTGGTAAACAACTTTTTTCAAAACAAAGATATTCATGCGAACATAATGAAACCATCCCTTCTAATCCGAGGTGGCATCAACGCCTAAGGAGGAGTTAGAGCAAGGCAGAGCCAGAGCTTAATATTGGAGCATATGCTTGGTATGCCAAAGGTCCTAGGTTCATTCCTGGCCTCTGGGTGAAACCCCAGAGAACTGCTGCCAGTCAGAGTGGAAATGATTGTGCTGGGTAAATCCATGGTTTCACTAGGCACAAGGCAGTTTCATACAAACATTCATGATCTTTATTACTCCGAGTTAGTTGCAGTTTGGAGACCTGTGCTAGTAGAGTTTGTGCTTTGTTCCCCCCCCCCTTCATATTCCAATAAAGACGACACAAGACAAAGTATTGTGGTTTAAAATGGGCCACACTTTGTTAATAAGACACCAAATATGCTGTTCCAGCAGAATTTGGAGTTGGAAGGCGTCATCTGAATTTTGGAGGTATGAAAACTTTATTTGAATTTAAGGAATAAACAAGTCTGTGTTCAAATTTGGAGTGAACTCCATGAATCAATTAAGGAAGTGTAAGTGTGTGTGTGTGTGTGTGTGTGTGTGTGTGTGTGTGTGTGAGAGAGAGAGAGAGAGAGATAGAGAGAGAGACTACATGGTTCAGTGTAAAGTGTGGCCTTCCTGGCCTGTGGATCTGTGGCCTTTTGCCATCAGTCCTGCAAGTCGTGGCCACATTATTGGTCTGGCCTTGATCTCTGGGCAGGCACCTAGCACCAAGTACAAACGAAACGTGTGCAAATGTGTATCTCCTGCTGCCTTAAATCGAAAGAAAATAAACAGAAATAAACTATTGACCAGGCAGCAATGGATGCAGTTGGATAGAGTACTGCATTTTTTATGCTTTTACTTTGACTAACCCACTTGACTTAGGCTTAGGATTCCATTCATAGCAGAGAAAGTAAACTAATCCTATACACCCTTACTGCAATACTGTACACACTTACTGGGAGTAAGTCCTATTCAGTGGCGTCCTCTAATGGGGGGATCTGGTGCGCTGCACCCCAGGTGCCGAGTGGGCGTGGTGCTTCCGGGGGGCGCAGCAGCCAGGCTCGGGGCTGCGTGGCACAGCACCGGAGACCGGCTGCCGCACCCCCCAGAAGCAGCACGCCCACTCGGCACTTCCCTCTGGTAGCCTGGGTGACACGACCCGGCCTCGGAGCCTTCGGAAGGCTGCAGTGGCAGGGCTGTGGCTAGCTCACCACCACCAACGTGCTCTGACAGGGTTTGGTGCTCAACCTCTGTATCCACAATCTTTGTGTACTTCCCTGGGTGTAACTTTATGTCCCAGACTTCGCCACCTTCCTGAGAAGTGGAGTCTTAAAAAGGTAGATTCCTAGACTGGAACCTAGCACTCCCCACCCCCAATTCCCACCATTGTTGCTTTCTGTGGTAGTGAGCAGGCCACAAGGGTCTGTTTCTCTAGAGAGCCAAGCTCAGGGGGTTCTCAGTGGGGATCCTAGATCAGGGGCTTCAGCTTGAGGGTCTCATTGTGGACAGCCTCAGCTTCTGTGTTGGACCCTAGGTCAGGCACCTTGCAGTAAGCTGGGTGATCCAACAAGAAGGCAGCTTAATAGATATGGCACAAATAGTGGTCTACAGACTATCAACCCCTGGGCTCAGCAGAAAAAAACAGTGGGAGCACTTTTGTTGAAATAGCTATGGAGCTCTATCTTTGGGGGCAGATATATATAAAACTAGTGCCAGCGGGTGGAGCAGTGGGTTAAACCGCTGAACCATGAGCTGTCGATCGAAAGGTTGGCAGTTCGAATCCGCGACGGGGTGAGCTCTCGTTGCTTGGCCAGCTCCTGCCAACCTAGCAGTTCCAAAGCATGTTAATGCGAGTAGATAAATACCGTATTTATTGGCGTATAAGACGCACTTTTTTGTCTAAATTTGTGACCCAAAATAGTAGGGTGCATCTTATACGCCAATACTAAAAAAATCCCTCCCTCTCCCGCCCGTTTTAAAGCATTTTTGGGCTTACCGGGGTTTTTTGGAGCAGGAGAGCTCCCTTGTGCTTTCTTCCCTGGCTAATCTATCCGATCTACAGCTGTTTGTCTGGTTTAATTTATGCACGAGCTTGAGTTGAGCTTCTCAGCAGCCAGCAGAGGGTGCTGTGCTCAGTTCAGTTCAGCTGAGCTGCAGAAGGCCTTTCCTCCGATGCTGAATCAGCTTTGGTAAGCTTCTGAACTGGGCCTAGTTGGGGAGGCTTTGGAAACTGTGCTTAGGTTAGGTTAGGTTAGGTTGGGTTGGGTGGGGGAAAAGAGTTGGGGTGGGGGAAAAGTGTTCAGCTGAGCTGCAGAGGGCGTGGTCTTCCCAGCTCTCCTCGGAAGGGTAAGCTTCTGAACTGGGCCTAGTTGGGAGGCTTTGGAAACTTTGCATAGGTGGGGTGGGGTAAGGGTTGAGTCTGGTTTTTTTTTGTACTTTTATGTTTTTTACTTTGGAAACTGTGCGTGGATGGGGTGGGGTGGGGTGAAAGAGTTTAGTCTGGGGTTTTTTTGTACTTGGAGTAAATGTTTTTTACTTTGGAAACTGCATGGGTGGGTTGGGGGGAAAAGAGTTGAGTCTGGGGTTTTTTTTGTACTTGTACATTTATGTTCTGGTGCATTTTGTTCATGTGTCTTATTGCTGTGTGTTTTAAAAGAGATCCTGGTATTTTTGTGCAATTTATGTAAATTAGCTAATTAAGCAGCCAAGCAGTAAGTGGCCAAGTGGCCCAAAAATGCTTTAAATCTTTTTTTCTTGAAACCCAGGGCCAAAAGGAAGGTGCGTCTTATACGCAGGTGCGTCTTATACGCCGATAAATACGGTAGGTACCGCTTGCAGGAAGGTAAACAGCGCTCCGTGTTCCAGCTGCATGCTATGCGCTGCGGCAAGGAGAGTCATGCCGGCCACATGACCACGGAGGCATCTTCGGACAACGCTGGCTCTTCAGCTTTGAAATGGGGATGAGCACCACACCCTAGAGTCGGACATGACTGGACTTAATTGTCAGGGTCGGGTCACCTTTACCTAGTGTATATATATAGTGGCAGTGGGTATATATAAAACACTGACATTTTTCCAGGTGCATTAGGCTTTCCGCAAACTTATTTTGGTGGGCTCATTTTGCATTTTTGCTTCAGGAAAATTTGTTTTCATATTTTGTCCTTTTGAATTATTCCCAGATTTTATGATCATCCTAATTACTGTAGGTACAAAAGAGCTTCACATACATTTACAAAAACAAACACTCACGGTACTTTTGTAATTACAAAGTCTGCCATTAAATTAGTATTTCATGTGTTTACGTTTAAATTATTAACAGTGGCAGAATACAATGAGAGCAGGAAGAACTTGTAATTTCGGTGATAATAATGGAACACGATTAGAGGCATATCTTTGTAAAACCAAAATGTGGTTTGCATTTGCATTCTCTCGTTGTTTTCGCTGTCGTCAGGCCAATACATGTGTTCTGCTTCCTTTTCTCCTTTAGGAGGCTATTTGATGTTTTGTGAATATTTTTTAATTCTGAAATCAATTACACTAGCCATATCAACCCGGGAAAGTGTAGTTATGTTGGAAGTGATTTTGAGATTGCATGGATATACACCCACAGCTACTAGTTGGGGCCAGTGGTCATTTTTCTTTCTTACTGGTACCTAATTCTTTGCCCTAGTACCCCCCACAAATGACATAAGACAAGGTGAAGGTGAATTTGGAATAAATGGGCCACATATATTGATTACAAAAAAAAAAAAACCAATCAAATATGAGCCTCTAGACTCTACAGTGTAGAGGGTCCTAGCTACACCAAACTCCTCTTTTTAGTGCAGTCACCTACCCTGGAGGAGATACCCAAGAAGGAAGTTGGCTAACACCACCTTGGCTGGAGGTTGCCTCCTGACGACGAAGGTTGCCTCCTGACGACCCCAGCTTATCAACACTAACCCATCTCCCCCTTGCCTTATGCGGGGCAAGACTGGACAAAGGAGGTCTCTGCCTCGGTTTTTGGTGATAGCAGAGCTGCATTTTCACATCAAGATACCAGCCCTTTACCAACCTCCCTCAGACATTTAACCAACTGTTATGCAGACCCATAGGTAGAAATGTTGTGGGGAAGGGGCCTAAGCAAGGGTGTCACTGAGGCAGATGCACCCAGTGCAGAGCTGAGCCGGTGACATGGAAGTTCAGGGGTGACGTGATGATGCCATTGCGGAGGGTTCAAAGCCCAACCTTCTGGGCTTTCGCATTACTTTTAATGCAAAAACCCACTTCTGGACTGCTTCCGCTCAGTGGACCGCCCGCTCTGGGCCCAGTCACCTCACTCACAGTGAGAGCATGAAGCCTGCCTTCATTCGGTGGCCCCCCGCTCCAGGTCCAGTAACTTTGCTCGCTGCAAAAGCACAAAGTGACGATGAGGTCTGGAGCAGGCTGGGGACCTGATGTTTACAGCCACCCCAGGGATACCCTTGGTGTCACCTGGTGCGACCTGCACCATTCGCACCCCCTTTGTGACACCACTGGGCCTAAGGAGGCAGAGAATGTTGCAGAACAGCCAGAACCTACACACAGGTTCTCTGATATATTTAGTTATGCTAATTATCTTAAATATTAATACAATGCAAGTTATCTCAATGCCTTTTGTGCCTTTGGCATCTATTGCGTCAAGCCTTCAGGCACTTTTATGTAAGGGGCCCTTTGCATATGCATGGGATCACCAAGGCCTCCCTCCACCCATGTGGCTGGGGGGTGAAGAGAGGGGAGAGGGAACCAACTTCTGTTTCCTTCCTCCATTCCCCTGCAGCTTCTCTCTTTGTATCCATCTTGGGTGGCGTAGGTGGGCAAATTGGCAGGAACCCTTTTCTGGGGGTATGGGGTAGGAAGAATGCCTCCTTCTCCTGCATCCCCTTTGCCAATTGCCAACATGATTAGGTGAGGAGGGGTGGAGGACAGAGGCAGGACTAGTGCAAGACTCACATGGGACCTCCCATCTTACACCATCCCGCCAGCCAATTATGCTCGCCTAGAGAGCAAACAAGAAAAGGGGCCGTAATGGAGTGACCTGTAAAAGTGGATGCTGGAGTGCTTCACTGGGAGTAAGGTTACTTCTTAGTGAGCAATTGGAAAGAATACTGCCTGCACGCTTCTCCTTATATCGTTACAATAAAAGAAAACAGAACATTAGAGGATGGATCTGAAATATCCCTGACAAAACCAGGGCACCACAGCCCCTCACTGTGGCTACAACACTGACATTATGTAATCCCATCCTCTTTACTTACAAGTCATAAACCACTTAATCTGGATTAGTTGTATTTAACCTGATCTACACCTCTTGACAACAAAAGGATTGAATTGTCATTTTTTCTGAGGATGATTTATAGATTGAAACTATCAATACCCCTCTCAAATCCTTACATTGGTAGAGCCCATTAAAATGAATAGGAACTGGGACAGTAAAGTGGTGTGAAAATGATATCCATAAATAATAATAATAATAATAATAAATATCTGTATTTATATACCGCCTTTCTGTCGTCAGATTTCTCCTTGGACTTTATCAAAGCGGTTTACACAGGCAGGATTTTCTAACCCTCCCATAGGGGGGTTTACAATAAATGTTCTATTTGCATAGAACCCGTTTTCTCCAGCTGTTTCCTTTCAACGGTGTGGTATCTTACTAGCCACACATGGCTCCGAGCTCCGAGCTTGTCCGACAGCAACTCCTCTCTCACTGACAGAGGGACAGTGCAGACATCACAGCTGTTGGTAGCTTGTCAGCAGGTTCCGATTGTCTCGAACTGATCCAAGTCCTAGTTGTTCTTCAGGCAAGGCGGCAGCTCAAGCGCTAGACCACACCTCCTGTCCCATACTAGCTTTTCTGTTGTGTTAACATGTTCAGATATGTTGTTGTTAACGTGTCTGATTGTTTTCAATGGTGCTTTGTCATGACTAAATACATATTTATCATGAATTGTCATTTGCAATATTTCTTAAAATACAGCCCATTGTTTTGATGTTCACTGTTTTATTATTTTTATCCTCATGCTGGTTTTGTCTCAATATTGGTTTAATATCAGTTAAACCCTCTGTTATTGTTAGCCAGGTATCAGTGTGGTTGCTGGCACCCACCAGTGTTGTCACACAGGCTGCTAATCCTGAAGTGCCGTCAGCGCTTGCTTCCAATCCTAACTGCACAGGATGATACTAATTCATCCTCTCGTTACATGTTAAGGTATTGTTTCATGTCGAACAAGTGTAGGGTGGCATGGGGTGCTATGGTCAGGTAATGTACAATCAGCATTGTTGCCATGTTATAACATCTAGAATAGTTTCTCATTGATAGGAATGAAAGAAAATGTACCCTGCCATTATGATTATGAGTCAAGATGAATTTTAAGGTAAAAATTAGTCTTTTCAAGTGTTCATTGTAATTTTTTCATTCCAAACTAGTTACTAACATATTGCTTAATACTTGTCGATGCTTGTTGTTAGGTAGGAAAGAAAATAGCATGAACTGTATTTACAATGTAATAGAAATTGCATTGTATTGAAGTTGGTGTATGACCAGTAACTGATCCAGCAGATCCTCAGATTTAATGAAAACCACCAACAAAGTGGAAGGCGCATCTTTCATCTGTCCATCCTTAAAATACTTTGGACAACACAGTGTGGATCTTTTTTTGTGAAAAGAAAGCTCAATTTGAAAAAGCTGGAACTTTACCAAAACTTGGATTTGCCCCAACACAAAAGCCTTTCCCTGAAGCATCATAGAAGGTTGCTTATTGCATTGCAGAGCAAAAATAGCCACACATGATTGAAGAGACCTTGGTGAAAACATGTAGCCTGGAAATGGGTGAGCTGGTTTGAGGCTTGGAGCAAAGGAAGAAAATTGAAGCAGTTCCTCTGTCAAATGACATCATTGACTCCAGAATCGCTGACATTTCTTCTAATATTTTGAAGCATGTCATGGAGGAATTGGCAGCTATACCATTTCCCTTCAAGTTCAGCATGCAACTGGATGAAACTACTGATGTCTCTCAGTACAGCCAGCTCCTGGTTTTCATCCATTATGTGCATACAGATGCTGTCAAAGAATTCCTACTTTGTGAGGCCCTTTTGGAAACGACAAAGGCCATCAATGTCTTTGAAACTATGAAAAGTTTGCCAAACAAAACTTTGACTGGAAGAAAACTCTTGGTGCTCTGTGCACAGCTGGAGCACTTGTGATGCTTGGCAATACATCTGGTTTTGCTGTTTTAGTGAAGACGCTCCATACGTCATCATGACTCATTGCTTTCTACATTGGCATGCATTAGCATCAAAGATTGCGCCTACAATCCTGAAAGAAATCTTGTCTACTGCTGTGAAAGTCATCGACTTCGTCAAAGCCTGGGCCTTGAATTGTTGCCTTTTCAAGAGGTTTTGTTAAGATATGGGAGCAGAATATGAAGTTCTTCTCTACTACAGAGAAGTTTGCTGGCTTTCCAGAGGACAGTCCTTGAAGTGCAGAAGTTTCACTTTTTTGAGAGAGAAAAGGAAAGCTGCTCAGAACAATTTCACAGGAAGGAGTTCATTCTTGGCTTACTTGTGGATACCTTTGGCCATATAAAAGAGGTAAATCATTCAGTTCAAGGCCCTGCAGTAATCATTACGGATGGTGCTGAAAAACTACCATATGAGCTCTTTTGGCCGAGCTGCTTCTTTGGAAGAGGAGATTGGATGCAGACAAGTATGCAAACTTTCTGATGCTGAATGAAGAGTTTCTGCAGCCTTGAGTCAAAAGTGACAAAACCTTGTCAATTTCTCTGCAGGCAGAAATCTGCAGACACCTGGAAACACTGCAAAGCTCTTTTGAAGACAACTGTAAAATGCAGCCTAATCCTATCCGCCCAACAGCACGTAGCATGCAGCTCAGCTGATGGACCTCATGCTGCATACTATGGGGGGGGGGGGATGACCAGATAGCTCAGGAGAAGTAAGTAAAAATATTTGTAGGGGGCCTGGCCTCTGTAGGGGGCCTGGCCTCCAATGGGTCTCCTCAGATCCACACCAGCTATTTAGCATGTACTGCTGCCACTGAGCCCCTTCCACCTCCAGGCTGTCCCAGTCCCTACCCCGAACTGCCCCCACCGCCAACATATTGGGCACGGGTTTGGCAGCCCACTGTCGGAGTGTTTCACGTGATGGCGGCCGAAGCCTTATGCAAGATCCATCAGCGTAATGCTACCAAGGATGGGGCCAATTGAAACATGGATTTGTAATCCTTTCGTTGGCAACGTAGACAGCTTCAGTGAAGCAGATCTTGCCAAAGATGACCTCATTGACATGAGGACAATTCCTTTTTGGATGTAATGCCCTCTTGATTTCATATTCTGTTTACCCATTTTGCTGTAGAGCTCTGGTTATATGTGCATATTATTTTATTTTATTTTATTTATTTTAGGAATTTGTAGCCCGCCTTTCTCCCGAGGGCACTCAAGGCGGCTTACAACATATTAAAATACATATAAACACATTAAAACAATTATTAAACACATTAAAATAATTGATTAAAACACTTAATATTAAAAATAAACAACCCCAGTGGGTCACCAGCATTTACATATATTAAAACAATTTGTTAAAAGGTCAGCCCACCATGTCAGACATTAAAAGCCATCCTGAATAAAAACGTCTTAAGGCCCCGCCGAAAGGCCTCTAAAGAGGGAGTCGTTCTTAATTCCAAGGGGAGGGAATTCCACAATTGGGGCGCCACCGCTGAGAAGGCCTTACTCCGCGCCGCCATCCCCCTCACTTCCGCCAATGGCGGCACGGTCAACAGGGCCCCCCCTGATGACCTCAGAGTACGGGTCGGATTATAAGGAAGGAGGCGGTCCCTCAAATACCCTGGACCCGAGCTGTTAAGGGCTTTAAAAGTCAAAACTAGCACAGGTCTGCACGATCCAAGTACGGTCGCAGTTGGCGCACCAGCCAAAGCTGGGCAAAAGCCCCCCTGGCCACAGCCGCTACCTGGGAATCCAGGAGCAGCTGCGCATCCAGGAGAACCCCCAAGCTGCGGACCGGCTCCTTCAGAGGGAGTACAACCCCATTCAGAGCAGGACGATGATCCCGTACCTGAGTCGTAGACTTCTGGACCAGAAGAACCTCTGTCTTATCAGGATTTAATTTCAGCTTGTTCGCCCCCATCCAGCTCCCAACTGCCTCCAGACAACGATTCAGGACATATTCCTCTTGTAGGTTTTGGGGTTCAGACAGAGGCATTGCTGGAGGGGGATGGTACTGTAAGCTCCACACCATCCTAGTCCTTGTTTACTCCCCGGTACGAGGGCCCCCCGCCCCCTCGCTGTCAGAGCCATTCAGTGCACTGAATGGCTCTGACGGTGAGGGGGTGGGGCCACCTCGTACCGGGGAGTAAACGGGGACTAGGACGATGCGGAACTTACGGTAACCCCCCCCCCCCCAGCGATGCCTCTGGGTTCAGAGATGCATTTTGCTCTATTGATTAAGGTGTTTATGAGGCCTCTCTTCTTGCTGGGGTGGGGATTAGAGATTTTATGTAGATACTGATTGGTATGTGTGGGGTTTTGGTACACTTGGTGTCCCAGAGTGCCATCTACCTTGCAACTGACCATTATGTCCAGAAAAGGTAATATATCCTCCTTCTCCTGCTCCATTGTAAATTTGATGGCTGGATATCTACTGTTCAAATACTGCAGGAAAGCAACAAGGTCTGCTTCTTCCTTGTTCCAAGTTGAGAATACGTCGTCCACATATCTAATCCTGGTTGCATGTTTGATAATGGTGGTTCTCAATGCTTCAGATTCAAAGTTTTTCATATCTAAATTGGCCACTACTAATGTTGAAAGAAGTTATGCATCTGATTAAGAATCCTGTTCCCGAGAATATAGCAAACCTCTACCATCACTGCTTAACTTCCACCTACTTCAGTTGTGATGGACAATTCTATGAACAGATTAATGGGGTCACCATCGGCAGTCCACTAAGCCTCCTGGGCCAGATCCTCACTCCCCCCCACCCCATCACTGCCCTGTTCCCCTAACCCGTCCTGCCCACCCCTGCTCTGTTCAACCCCCTCCCCATCTCCCTCCAACCCCCTGCACCAGCTCACCTTTTCCAACGGGCATCAGGCATCCATCGGTGCATGGATCTGGCCACTATCCACTTGTGGCAGCGGCCAGCCCACGTGCACTTGCCTATTAGTATTTGTGACAGCATAAAGGTTATGCCAGTGGACCATGGTTTCCACCAGCGTAATCCTCCAATAAGACTGGGCTGTAAATTAACCTCAACACACTCTTATGTGCATATCTTCATAAGAAAAATCTTCAAAAGTTTTCTAAAAGTGTTATGACAATTGCAGGAAGTTGGGATCACAACTTCCCCAAACTTCAAACTTTAGACAAGAATACTTCAAAGTCATATCTGATCCCATAACAAATTTGACATGCAAAATCACTTCAGGTCATGAAGTGGACACAATTGAGGACTGCAGTATTTTGATAATTACTGACTTTGTTGAATGTCATTGATCTATGCTGTACAATTTATTATCATTTCTGACCTTACCATCTCTGAATCTATAATTCCAACTACACTTACTCAAAAGTAAATTCCATTTATTCAATGGAAATTGCTTCCTACTAAGAGTGCTTAAGGTTATATGGGGAGAAGTTGGTGACCCATTTAGAAAGAGGTACCGGTAAGCCTTTATTCAGATACTGGATGAACATGTCTGTCATTTTCCTAACATTTTTTCTGAGTTTTCAATCCTTTGAAAACAAATGCACATTTCAAACATTCAGTTATTCCCAGTGGGACTTTCTCTAGTCTGTGCCAGGGTTCAATTTGTCCAAAGTGCATAACCTCATTTTCTTTAAATATTCATTTTTTTTAAAGAAAGGGTTTCTATAACCTGTCTACTTCCATTATAGCATATGTAAAAGAAAGTTTGTGACTGCAACCCTAAATGTTTTATCACCTGTCAGACATTTCAGTGATAATAAAACGTAACATCCTTTAAATTAATTAGACATGATTAAGACTTCAAGCCCACAGGCCACTTAATTATGCAAAAATTGTAAGTTAGCTATTTAAATTACCATTAAATTGATTCTTATGTTAATTGATATCTCACTTATAACCCTGCATTTAACTTCTATAGGATCACAGGAAATTACTAAAGTTTAAATACCTGAAACTGATTTAAAAAGCACACAAATAAGTGGTGATATTTTCCTATAAAGAAAATAAAAGGAAGCTCTCATGATTGATACATAAAATCTATTATTATGCAAATTTCATTATATTGTCATTTTCTTGCTATCCAAACAAAAGGCTTGATGTTCCATACATGCATTGTTAGTAACTGATCATTTTAGACATGTAATAACATGTAGAGTTACAGGAGTACAAACCTCAAACCACATACTATCATCCAATCACAGCACAATTCTAACGAACTTTCCAACTCCGGTGCAGCCGCAAATGCAGCCCCAAGGTAAGGGAACAAATCTTCCCTCACCTTGAAGAGACCTCCATGACTGCCCCCGCACTGCAAAATGCAGTGTGCCCCCTGTTGGCATAGCCATATGCAGTGTGCGCCCTGTTGGCACAGCTGGAAAGTTGGTTAGGATTGCACTGCCAGAAATGTAGTAAGTGAGCAATGTAGGTTAGTATTTCTCCACATGTTCTCTTGAATATATTGTACAAGACCCTGATTATTCTAAGGTTTCCTCCTCATTGACTGGAGGGAATTCACATGGTATTGTGCAGGGCCAATTTATACAACTGATTTTTTTTTAAGCAGATTTTTCCATATCTGAGTTTGTGTAGCAAAATAATGGTCAAGCAACTACTCCCCGGTTTGAACCTCATCTTTGCCAAGACAGAGCTAACTAGGAAGCCTTAGGCAAGCCACTCCCACTCATCCTTAGTCATCCCCCCTCAGCTCACAACATGGGGTTTACAATACCAACCTTACAGGATTGTTGTAAGGATTATAATAAAATAATTCATATGGAGTGCTCATCCAAAAATTCTCATCCAAAATTCTCCCTGGATTTTAAAGTTCCAGGTTACTTACTCTTCTTGCTGAAGTGGAATAGGTGCATTAGGAATCATCCAATGTTTTGTTTTTTTCAGTCTGAATTTTGTACAAATTGCTATGTACAAACAGTTTACAGCAACTTTGGGGTCCTTTAATTCTTTCTTGTCTTTCAGCTACCCCCCCCAGCTTACTCTATTATCAATGTACACATACTGCAAAAAGCAATCTGCATATGATGGTGTGTATAACTACATGAATACTTTTTGTGTGTTGTCTTGCACACAATGCGCATCTGCACTTCTGTGTGTCGATAAAACACCACTAAAGAAGGAATCTTGAACAGATTGTTCACTTTGGTGTGGTGTTTTCTCCATGTGCAGAAGTATATCTGGGCATCAATGAAACACTTCGGAAACAGATGTAGTGTGATCATCACATCAAGGCTGCTTTACATAGAGTAAACAGGCAGATACCTGCCCCAAGGACTTAAAATCTAGAAATTGGCACATATGAGAGATAACAGAAGGAGGGAAAGGGGATAGAATTAGCATATGCAAGTGTTTCAATTACATATATTCAACTGAGGCCCTAATCCTATTGGTGCCTAGCACTACCAAATGAGTGTTCTGGCTCACTGGTGTCGCTGGAGGTGGGGCGGAAAGCTACGTTCTGCAGCTTTCCGCCCCACCGTTACTCTCCGGTACGAGGGGCCCCACCCCCTCGTCATAGGAGCCCGTCAGCGGAGAGAAAGCAACGCGCGGGGACTCCTGTGCGTTGCTTTCTCTCCACTGACGGGCTCCTACGATGAGGGGGCGGGGCGCCTCGTACCGGAGAGTAACGGTGGTGCGGAAAGCTGCAGAACTTAGCATTCCACCCCACCTCCAGCAACGCCAGTGTTCTGGCTGCACAGGGCACTTTCCAGCTGTCTCAAAACACAACATGCTGGAGTGTGTGGGCTTGCTGCTATTGGGGGGGGGCATTAGCAGAGCCGGCGCGGGGATGGCAGCTGCCATATTCCCGTCCCCTTCCCGGGCCAGCTCTGCCTTTACACAGCCTCCGATTTCCGTCAGCTATATGGCTGGCAGAAATCCTAGGAGGCCCATTGGGGCCTCCCCACATTACACCAGGGGAAGGGGACAAATGTCCCCTTCCCCCGAGGGGACCTCGGGGAACGGGGATAGGATCCGGCGGGCAGCCTGGGTTACCCGCCGGATACTTAGGCAGGATTGGGCTGCCCATCCACTTGGAGGGTGAGAGTTGAGGAAGGCGAATGATATGAAAAGGAAATAATTAACACAGCTACTTGTTCACAATGTTTTGTGTGTATCAGAGAATCTTCTGCATCACAGCCATGTGGCTCCTTTGCCGTAATGTGAACAGGGCTCTGTGTTTTGGGGGGTTTTGTTCTTAAAATAATTAATTTCATTTGCTTGAAATAAAACTTTGTCTCTCAAAAAGAAAAAATCTGGATCATAGTCAAGATGATAAAAATTGTAGTTCAGACTTTATCTTACGACAAACTCTTTCATGTGGCACTCTTTTCATTGAAAAAGGGACACATCTACACCCTTTCCCCTACCAGGTCTTAGCTTCTGCTTCAGCTTAAAATACTTTAACTGAGTCAAGGATAAGTTTATTAGGGTTACACTGAAAGGAGTTTGATTTAAATATTACCTGTCAAGGCAATCTCTATTTTGGCAGTTATCAGACACCTTTATTCTGTGTAATGATCAAGATTTTACTTTGATTCTTTTTCAGCAAAATGAGTGGTGCGTCTTTCTTTAATTTCTGATTCTTGTCGGCCATTTGGCCCAAGAATGGTATGCAAAATGAACTCTTTAAAAATTTATGCTACATTTATTAAATAATGTATCATAAAATAAGTTAATTTGAAATTCTAAGTTGAACTCCCTGTCTGCTTGTGAGAGTTTTACCCCCAACTTCATAAACTATTTTCATAGTCTTTTTAAATAGTTTGAATATTTTTGAATGTTTTTGTAAATCAATAATTATTGAGCCTCATGGTAAGATATTCTATCATTTTTGTGGACACCTATTTAAATAACTGTCTGTTTTTAACCCCAAAAGCCCACACTTTTTTTAAGAGTCAGGGACACCCTGTCATTGGATGTTGTTAACCCAACACACCTATTTTGTGTGCAGTATATGACAATGGGGATGGGCTCACTTCTGATCTTTGCAGGATTGAAAATAAAATGTCATATGATTTAAATGCATCTGTAAAGGCCTGCTTTGATCTTAGTTTGATCCCATTCTACTGACTTAAGTGGGGTTAATTGCTTGTTTTAAATAGATTCTGAATTTCTAGCAGTGTAATCCATAGTGGAAGTCCTTGGATTTAAGATGATTAACAGCCCATCCTAAAGTCATTTACTTGTGAGTCTCACTGATGTCAATAACACTCATTTCCTAGTATATGTGTTTAGTATTGCAGGGCTGAGATATTTTCACAAGTCATACTAAAAATACGTTTGAGCCTCCTTTACACTGTTTATGGCATGTTTGAACACAAATTCAATTAAAGCAGTGTTTCTCAAACTGTGGGTTGGGACCCACTTGGTGGGTCGCGACCTGATTTCTGGTGGGTCCCAGGTGATGGAAATATCAGATAAGTAATTCCCACAAGCTCTGAGGTTATTCAAAAATCAGATAGCTACTAATTGCCCTTCAAAGAGCTGAGCTCCTGCAGTTTGCAAGATAGCTGCTAATTACCCTGTAAGCAGCTGAGCTCTTTACTTTTTAAATAAATTTATTTATTTATTTCTAGATTACCTTTTTTTTAAAGTCTCATAAAGCTAGTGTCATTTTAAAAAGTGGATCCCACTGCTAAAAAGTTTGAGAACCACTGAATTAAAGCATACTAATTCCAGAGAGAATTTGGTAGACAAATCAATATCTACTGTAGCCAAAATAGTTTCACACTAGGAGCTGGTTTAACCATAAATGTCAGTATAGGCTGAATGGGTAAACACCAGCAGTGGCCGAGTGTTCCAGCAGCGCATCATGCATGTGGTTGCTAGCCACTAGCACTGGCAACTCCATCCCATGCGCTGCCACTGCAGCCTGGGCCTTTCTGTCAACAGAATGCAAGTTTCATCAGCAGAAGACCCAGATAGGATTGGGACATTAAAGATGTAACTCATTTCGTCCCAAACTCTTGGAATAGGCTGCGATAGTTTAAAACAAATGGAAACAAAATGGGATTAAAATTTTCCCAATAAATATGGTATATATTAGAGTGCTAGCCAAGGCATGTTTATTTAGAAATAAGCCCCACTGTGTTCAATAGGACTTGCTCCCTTATAAATTTGCATACACCTGTAACAATGTAACATGAACTGCATACTGTCTTTCAGGAGCCCTTGAAAAAGACAATGGTCTAGACCAGGGATGGCCAACTTTTCAACATGCATGCTCTTGGCCCTTTAACGGTTGTATAGGTGAGGGCATTTCAGCAGGTACAGCTGCTTTAGCAGCACCATCAGCACTTGCAGCTGCCAAGATTCTGTCTTCTGCGCAACTCTTAAGAACGCAGATGCCCTAATGGTGGAAGGTTGGCCATCCCTGGTCTAGACATATGCTAGTCATACAGTATTAACATATGCTCATAGGCAGCTTTCTGTTTGCCTCCTACAGAGCCTGATACTTCTTCTTGACTAAGGTCCTTCAAACAAAGAAGTCAGCATCTGAGAGCTCCTGGTTTCCAAATGCTACCTTATTAGGAGGTCCAGCTACAAATCAAGCTGAGCTGAAATGAATGCATCCATGCGTGTGTTTCATGAAAAAAGTTCACCTGTTGCAAAATACTCCCCCCATTTTGGTGATCGTTCAGGGAGTCTATGAACAGGCCCAAAAGTTTTACCTATTCAAAATGAGAGCGGAAAACACCCTCACTCTGATTTGGCGTCACAACACCATGATGTAGTCATTACATATTTCTTCAGCTACCTGGCATCATCACAAAGGCTATTCAGAGTGAGGGCAATGCTTCTGCCCTCACTTGGCTTTGGCTATGTGACATCACCATGCAGGGGAAATCTGATTGGCTGATTATCCGATTATTATCCCACTGACTGTATAGTACTAGATTGTCTGGAATTGGTCATGAAGAAGCCCCTGTTTTGTTTTTAAATATGGCAGTAAAGCTGCAGATCAAAGAAAGAAGCCGCTGTAAACATATAACCAACAGTGCACAAAAGAAGGTAAACAAAGAGGCATCCCTGAAACTTATTCCTCTCTCACTCCAACCCTTTTGTCCCCCAGATTTTCTTGGGCAAAAATTCATGGGTAGCCCTGGGTAGGAACCTCTGCGTTGGAACTGTAACAATCAATCCTTTGAGCACTGGCAACTAATCTTTTCTCTCTGTCCTTTGTCATAATGAAATAAGATAGTTCTGTGTAAGTGTTGGAACGCTGGCTGTCATACAGAAGTTATTTATATATAATACTGTCATTTCCTCATTTCAGATATACTTGGATGAAAAGAGCTCAGAACACAATTCTTCCTTGTATATCATCCACTTTTCTCTGTGTTTATGTCTCTTGAGGGGGGAAAAAGTCAGATGATTATGGGCAATGATCTTCCTACGAAACCTAAAATTTCCCAATAGCATGACTCGGTCAATTTACTGCATTTCTGTAAGCCTGGAAATACTTGAAATCTCTATGACAGAATTCCACATAACCAACCAAAATGAAGTTTGAAAGTTGAAAGAGAGGAGTAAGGACCTCATGCAATGGAGAGAAAGGTCAAGGTAGACCTGAAAGGTTCAGTCTGGAGAATGTGGAGAATATAAGTGTGGCATGGAGAATGGAAGTGTACAATATAGCATGGTTTTTGAGTTTGGGTTTAAACAGGCCCATAACTACCACTTCACACAGAGGCAATTTCATTCACTTTGTCAACTGGTGTTTCACTTGGGTCCAACTGAGCTGGATTGTGCTGAATGGCATAGTAGACTTTGGCAACCATGGCAAGGAGTATCACTGTTTTGTTTATGAGCTGGAAAATTAGAATTTTATCCATGCCCTGGCTGGCTGCAAGTGCTATTGCAGAACCTGAGGGTGCATGCAATGTAGTGCAGGATTGAGTTTCGAAGCTCAACTGGAATCTCATGAGAAGCATCACCAACCTCCATTATTATGTCCCATAGCCCTATGTCATGATGACAAAACGGAGGGGAATTACCTTGTAGCAAAAGTTTCAAACTTTTGACATTTTTTTTCAAAAACTTAAAAGAAAAATTAAACCCTTTCAGTTGTAGTATTCAAATTGAACAATGCAGCTTTAATTACTGCTGGCCAGTGAATTTCACTGAAAAAACTTGGATGGGAAAGTAAAATAGATCTGGAGTAGTTCCAGACAATAGCAGCATTGTTTTTGTTGTTGTTCCGATATACAGTAGACCCGTTTTATTTGCGGATTCACGATCCGCGGATTTGACTCAGTGCGTGTCCCGGGTCTGCGAGGGTCCACTGTTTCAATGCTAAAAAAGAAAAAAAAGTTTTTAAAAACCACGGGTTTTTAACCTTTTTAATTGGTGTGTACAGACGTGAAAAGCAGCGTATTGTTTCATGTACAGGTTAATAACTCACATTCAAATCAACCCTAAATGGAAACAGTAAGATCATATGCAATATATCCATCTGCTATAGATTTTGGAATTGGATATATTACAGTAGCTTTTGCTCATACTTTCTTTAATGCCATTCCATGCCATTTGCTTAGAGGAAGCCAAAGCTTGGCAAAATGTATGCTACAATCCCATTGAACTCAGTAATACTTTGTTCCAAGTAGACATACTTGGGATTGCAGCATTCATGTTTCACATAATGCAGTGAACTGAAGCTACAGTGTGCTAAAATTTAGAATCTCTTTTACTGCAAATTGAGAACACAGGTGTGTAAGTACCATTTGTTTAAAACAATGCTGTCAACAATAGCAGGACCAGCTTCCTAATATAATAATGCATTTAAAACATTTGTCTTTCCATACTCATAAAACAGATCAAGACAATAAGACGTCTTTGCAGATATTTATTAAATTCATGCGTAATTGTTCATTGCTTCTTGACAATTGAGATTGAACTTCCAGCTTTCAAGTAGATCACGATGAAATATCTTAGATCCCCCCTTTTTCCAGTTTCAGTCATAAATATTTTGGTTATGAATCTGCTGAAAACAACCTTTCTTTCTCCTTTGATTTTTCTCACAAACTTTTAAATGTTGGCTGTAAAAATTAGCAGCTGTTGAAAGCAATTTCTGGAGCCAGCATCAAAATTAACTGCTTTCCAAGCAGTTCAATGTGGCTGTCTCTTCCTTGTAATTTTGGAATGCATTAAACCTAATGCTAATTTTTATACATGTGAGGATTAGTACATGTCTGCATTGTTCACCTGATATCACAAGCTATAAGATGCTTTCAGTCAAATCACTTGGAATACAGATAGTGAAAATAATATGTGTCATTACTTTGTTTTAAAAGATAGGATGCACACAGCTTGTTATCTTTGACCACAAAGCAGAGGTAAATTTTCCCCGTCAAACTAGATGTATCCATGTTTTATGTATGCTCATTGCAATAACATTTCCATAAGAATATAATGAAATGGTACATTCTTTTTAGTCTTTACATTGTATAGATTTATGCAACATGGATTATATATAGTACATTGTATCATCATGAATAATGTGACTAGGGTAGGTATAATATGTGTCTAACATGGATTATATATGTACAGTAGTTTCCTTCATAAATTGCTTAATTTACGTTTGATTTGCCCCAGGGCAAGTTGCTTTACAGCGCAATCCAACTTAACTTTTGTGCCAGTTTAACCAGCGGCGCAGGGAGAATGGGAGGCCCCAGAATGGAAAAGGGATTCAAATCCACTCCAAAAGAGGAATTCAAAGGGGTTTTGAATCCCTTTTCCGTTCTGGGGCCTCCTGTTCTCGCTGCGCCGCTGGTTATACCGGCATAAAAGTTAAGTCGGATTGTGCTGTTTCTACAATTTATTTGCTACTTTTAAAAAAACTTAGAATCTGGATGGTAAAATATTGTAGTGACAAAATCTGCCAAATTAATTAAGATTTGTAAGTGTCTGTGTGTGCATGCATGTTCATAGCCACTTCCACTGCTTGCTCTTGTCTAACCTCATCTATTGACTGGTACCCTATTGATCCTGGTAGCATCTGTTGATCCTATGTAAGGATCTGGCCCCAATGGGCCTTCTTGGGAAAGGGCCGCCGAGCCTGGGAACAGATATTTCTGCCTCCTCTCAGCCTGGCTTGCCCAACGGCTGCCCTCCTCCGCCCCTGCACCAACCGGTGCAAATCTGCAGGATCTTGGGGGATGCGGAGTACGGGCTGCCGGCCTCCGCACCGGTAGCCCCTACTCTCCAGGTTCTGTAAACGCGCTTTACGGCATGTTTGCGACACCCTCCGCCTGTGGAGCACGTGTTCCACAGGCAGATATCTATGCAGGATTGGATCGTAACTTCCCTTTCTTCCCTCCCTCTGCTTCCATCCTAGAACTATTAAGCACTGCTAGTTCTGTTAAGAACTATTTTAAGAACATAGTAACACAGCACATTTCAGGCTTCAGCTCAGGTTAGTGACCTTCGCTGTAAACATTCTGCACAAAAATAGAGCATGTGCTTAAGGGGAACTGAGTAGCTACTCCACCTTTATGTACTTTCAGGTGCCACAGAATTGATCTTTAGCATCTCTCTGTTTGGAAGGGGAAGCTAACGTATGAATTTGGTTGTGGCTGGAGGTGCCTACAAAGATCATACTGTACTTCATTCTAGTCACGTTAAACATGGTTTTATGACCTTTACTCATATTTGAGGAAACTGAAAAATGTGCAATTGTATATGGATGATTTCCAGAATCCCTTAACTGTGACAAACTATGGCTGGACCAACTACTTTAAATAAAATGTATCAAAGTCAGGTCATGCTTTATTGGTCCATAAGTAATTAGGTACACCTTGATGTCCATGCTACAGACTGGGTGTGCATTCGTAACAACAAACAGCGTTTTAAACTAAATCCTTACAAAATATATGTGAGTATAGAAACCATGATAGAAAAATTATATTTGTGTAGGTTTAGCTGCTTTGCTTTGTCTGTTTGAATAATTTCTATTTTGCTCTAAGTTGCTATAGAGAGGAGTTGCTAAGTTGCTATAGAGGCTGTCTTATACTGGGTCTGATCATTAGTCTATCTAGTCTGGTACATTATGTAATTGTCTAACCTGACTAGAAGTGGCTCCAAAGATCTGGGGTGGAGGTTTTTCCTACCCCTCATGCCTAAGATTCTAAATGGAAACGACAGAGGCTGAACCTGGGATCTTTTGCAAGTAAAAGCACTCTACTAACGAGTTATGATGAGCCTTCCCCATAAGATCTAGAAGCCTGGTACTACCTTTCCAACTGGTTGTTCAGACTGATGCACAGGGGTGACATCAGGGTCAGACAGATTGAGTACTGGCTGAGCGTCCATGCATGGGATGGAGAGAGTGGATAGAGGGAAATTCTTCTCCCTCTTGCACAACACCAGAACCAGGGGACATGCACTATAATTGAGTAGGGGGAGAGTTAGAATGGACAAAAGAAAAAATTTCTTTACCTAGCGTGTAATTCATCTGTGGAACTCCTTGCCACAGATGTGGTGATGGCACCAGGCCTAGATGCCTTTAAAAGGGGATTGGACAGATTCATGGAGGAAAAGACCATCACAGGTTACAAGCCATAAGCAACCTCCTGGTTTTAGAAGTGGGTTTTCTCTGTGCCAGGTGCAGGGGAGTGGCAGCAGGAAACAGGATCTTGTTGGCTGTGTGCTTCCTGAGGCATCTGGTGGGGCCACTGTGCAGTGGCGTCTTCAGCCCTCCTGCCGCCTGGGGCTAGGAGGGCAGGGGCTGGCCAAGCGCCCCCGACGTCACGTGACGTGTGACATCACGTGACGTCAAACGCCGCTGTCGCTCCAAAGCTGGAGCGCGGCACCCACCCGCAGCTATAATGGGCGGGCGGCGCTCCAGCTTTGGAGTCCGAGGAGAGCGTCCTCCTCTGCGTCGTCTAGGTAACCCGCACAGCGCACGCACGCAGCCACAGGGTCTGGGCGCGCGCTGCGCGTTGCCTAGACGACAACGCTGTTGCTCACCTCGGACTCGAAGGCTGGAGCGCCGCGGGCGGTGCTCCAGCTTTTGAGTCCGAGGTGAGCAACTGCGTCGTCTAGGCTGTGCGCGTTGCCTAGACGACGAAGACGCTCTCTTCGGACCCCAAAGCTGGAGCGCCGCCTGCCCGTTATGGCTGCGGGCGGGCGCCGCGCTCCAGCTTCGAGTCTGGGGTGAGCGCCCCCCGGAGGCTCGGCGCCTGGGGCCCTGTATATCAGGGCCCCAGGCGTTACTACGCCACTGCCACTGTGTGATACAGGCTGCTGGACTAGATGGGCCTTTGGCCTGATCCAGCAGGGCTCTTCTTATGTTCTTATGTCCACACACATCAGAAAGCCCATCTGGCCAGATCAACCCTGGAACCCTCAGTACAGGTGGTAGTGATGATAGCAATCAATGAAACATCAAGGGTGGGAGCGGCGCCATGATGGAAGGCCCTGTTCAGGGCACTACCCAGTGTCCCTAACAACCTGACAGCAGCACTGCCTAAGTTCTTGTAGAATTCAGCATATGCAGGGTTGTGCTCTGGCCATAGTCCACTATAGAGTTAAATCTGCTGGTTGAAAACTGTGGTTTTCAATATGTCTGATTCTGTGTTGGATGGTGGCCAGAATCTTTTTAGTACTGTTTTGCTTTGGGTGGGGCATTATTATTATGTAATTTTGATCCTCGAGCAAGTTAAGTAAAAACATTAGGGTTTAAGGCAATTTACAGCCCAATACTGTCTAGCAGGAAGTACATAAAGCTCCCGCCACATCCTACATAGGATTGGGTCTGCTCCGGCACAGCCGGCAGCCTCCGCGAGGTAAAGGGATGCTTGTCCCTAATGCTCCAGCCGCCCCAATGGGCCACCTCGAATGCACGCCAGCTATTTTGCTGGAGTACATTTGAGAGGCCCGCGTAAGACCCAACAGGCCCGGAAGGGGGATAGGATATGGCAGAGGAGGCCTCCACTGATCTTTCCCCCTACAAAGGCCAGATCCTCCAATCCCACCCACCCACCCCAGAATGTCCCATTCCACCTTCCCTCCATCTCCAGGCAGGAAATTCACCTTCCCCGGTGGGCGCTCCATGGCGACTGGGCCAAGTAGAGCATCGCCAGCCTCTGCACCGGCAGAGCAGTCCTATCTCAAATCTAGATAGGATTGTGTCGTTAATGTTTGATCCAAGGCAGAATTAGGTGACCCTGTTGATTTCAATAGGCTTAGGCATGCCTAATTCCACAACACATTTGGGTGTCTGTTGCATTGGTCACAATTTAATGTGTGATGAATTGTGAACTTTTAGTGGGATCTTCTTTGTTCATCTTTTAAATAACAGCTTTTCTGTGTCAGGTTGAAAGCTGCTTTTCCAATCCCCCTATGATTCTAAAACAGTCTCTAATGGGTGTATAGATTGTGCATTTTGGACACACATACAGCATGCTTGTGAATGTTGTGCTTCTCAGGTTTCAGTGAGATCAAAATCCAAATACTTCATTTTACTGGGTTGAGTGGCATGTTCTGAGTAATCCTTCAGACTGTGTGGTTATTTTACATTCACTACCTTTTAGTACAACAAATTGTTTGTAATGATGCAGTAATTATAAGGTTCTCCATTGTACAACAGTTCGTTGAAAACCATTGGGGAATTCTATAGCAATGCAATTTTATGGGCTCAGGGATAGGTTCATGTATGTCCAGAAACAAATAAAAAGACGTATCAAAGAAAATCCATTTCTGCTGGCTCAGGGTCAGGTTTTTTTCAGTGCTATAATCCTATGTCATATTTGGTTCAAAGCACCGTTTCTTCCACCCAGGACTAATGTCAACATTCCTGTAGCATGAACATGTGGTATTGCCAAGTAGCTATTAGCAACATGTTGATCTGAAGCCAGCTTTCTTTTATCCAACCAAACTTTCGTTGATCTGGAATGGGAAAGCGGCACTTGATTACATGGTGTATTTTACTCTTTGCTATCCAAATTAATATTAGCTAAACTCATGCAACAATTCAAGAATTTAGGGTCACTTTATTAACAGGAAACATCAATCCAGGGTATAATTCAATTAAAAAACATCAATAAAAATCTAATTTCAAAAGTCGCGAGTAGGGTGCACCAATATACCACATCCAGCAGTCAGAAAGCACTCGGCTACTATTGAATCATTGCCTGTTTTAATAAGTATTCAGAAAATTATACCAAGACTTCAAAAGAAATTGTAAGGAATTGTTAGCAGGTTTATTAATGTTTTATGTTTTATTAAAAGTTTGGGTGTACATTTCACAATGAGCAACATCAAAAATCAGACTTTCTGCCTGTAATTTTGCTTCCTCCTGTCTTTCTGCCTTTGGGATTCGCTCTTTTCCTTTCATCAGCTGCCATTTTCAGCAGCATGCAGTAATTTCATGGCTCATTGCAAGCGCTGAAAACCTTTGAAACCACAAATGCTAACCTACCTGGCCTGCAGCCATTTAGGAAGAGATTAATTTAGCAAACAGAAGCAAAACACTTTCTACTCCTAGCCTGTGCATAATTTCACTTCTATCTATATTTATTTTACAGTGAGCAGCGTAATGACAATTTCAGTAATTGCAACTCTGTAAAAATTTGCCTACCTAGCTTATCTCACTATCACAAGACTGTGAGTCAGTCAGATTAGGGGGAAATAAAGTACAGTGTGAAGCTGCATTGGTTGCCTTCCAAAAAAAAAATGTGTTTTTTATATCAAACTTAAGTGATGCTTTGCCCCTTATTTGTATACTTATCTGCAGGACAATGGATTCTCCAAGATGTTGGGTAGGGATGCGCTTGCCTTTTTAATGCACTGTGATTTATAGGTGCTGTTTCTTCACACACACACAAACACACAAAAAAAAGATCAGCAGGCTGCTAGGCTGCAAGCTCCAGCCCATTGCTGCAGACTTTGCTACAAATGGCTGTCTAGCAATCTGAACAGAACTGAAAGTCCATCTGGGGCAAATTTAGGCTATCAGGCTTGGAATGAATTCAGATTCTAAATTAGCTCAGACACTGTTAGCTTTAAAATGAAGTTCAGATTGTTTTATTGTTGCTAATCCAAGGGGGGGGGGAAATATAAAAAATATAAAAGTTAACCCATGGGCTTTTCTCTCCTAATACATCTTTTCTGACGATGGCCAATTTCTGTAAGCCTCACTTCTGAAAAGTGTGCTCCTAGATATTTACTGTATTTGCATGTTAGAACACAAATGAGTGACTTATTATGTAAATATCAGCATCCACCATATTTTGGATATTCCCTGCATATATGATTCTTATAGCGCAATCCTAACCAACTTTCCAGCACCGGTGTAGCCATGCCAACAGGGTGCATACTGCATTTTGCAGTGCAGGGACAGTCATGGAGGCCTCTTCAAGGTGAGGGAACATTTGTTCCCTTACCTCGGGGCTGCATTGCGGTTAAATGCATTGCGGTTAAATTGTGGAAAGTTGGTTAGGATTGTGCTGCTAGTAACCAAACCATTCCTATTTAGGTGATTTTGGGGAAACAGAGATCAAAAGACAGCACCTACACAAAAAGGCCATCTTAAAGATTAACATCTAAATCCATAGACTTTCAACCTGACCTGGACCTTAAATTGCCCCAAAAGTTCAAAGAAACATGTCATTTTCCATAGCATGTTGCTTCCAAAGGACATACACGACAGCCTCAGCTTTTATTTTCATTATTTAAACCACCAACAGAAATTTGGAGTTCATTGTACCCCAAAGCCATCATTTTATGCATTTCAAGAGGATCTATTTTATCTTTCTATCAGTTTCAGTCTCCTCTGTGGTAACCACCCACTGTCTGCTGCTAGCCTCAGAATGCAAAAGGAAATGGTTCTAATGTGGCACGTGGATTCTCTTCCACAGCTACAGCTCTCTCAGTCCTCTCCAGGGAACAAAGCCACTGGCTTTTCTTCATCATTGGCCTTCACTCTCAAGTACTGAATAGAGCATGGCACACTGCCTGAGGAGATGGGGTGAACCACTTCCCAATCCCACCAGACATCTGGTTTTTGACAACACAGAGCAGCATCGCTGTCATGATGGCAACCACATGGCTGCCCATCCATTCTGCTGCTGCCTCGGTTTCCATGCAAGGCAGCCCCCCCACTCTTTCTCCAGTGGGCTGCTGAGCATCCAGGGGCATGGCCAACCCCACAGGGTGACTGTGATGCTGGACACTTCCAAACTCCTCCTGGAATCACTACGTTCATGGTGCATACTACAATAGCTTACTATGGAACACCCCAGTTTCATTACATTTCATTCATGATATACCACATGACTGCATATTTGAAAACATTTGGAAAATGTAGATAATTTTCAGACAGAACCATGACCATGGGTTTAATGAAAAGAGGAAGTCAAAAAAGAAACATTTTATTTGGATGACCTTGGGTAACCTTGAGTCTTTTCACGCACTGCCACTGTTGGATGAAGGTTCTTGTTCTTCATATCACCAAAGGCTACAAGATGACAGTTTGCCAATGAAACAAACAAACAAACTCAGATACAAAAATGCATTTAACGTAGCATAAAAAATGTACAGTTACAATACATCTTTAAAGGTTTTAACAAACAGAAATTTATAAAACAAAGAGCATTATTTGAACATCTTTCTTGTCCTTTATCTGGTTTAGAGAAAACCTGACACTTTTTCTAGGAGGGAAAGTGAAGGGTAGAACATTAAACTTGTTTATGCACTGTTTTTGTAATAGCTAATTCATTTAAGCACACAGATACACAGACGGCAGTGGAACGACTGGCCAACCCACACAGATGTACACCTCCAATCTGGCATCCCAGAACGTTCATAAAATATGTCAACACAGCCTGGATTCTTTCCATCGTTTATGTTAAACTATTGATGTTCATACCATACAAGCAAAATATTTCACATTGTTAAAATTTGTGTCCCAACTAAACAAATATAGAAGTAGAAATGCTAAATGCTCCTGTTGCCGGTAGCAAGACTCTGCAGTGTGTCTTCTGTAGGAGCTTCTCGCAATATAGCAAAAATGAAAAAAAACTCCCACTTTCTAGAGCTGCTTGCTACTGTTTATCATTTATATCACACTTTTAATTTGACGGGAGTTTTACGATTTTTATTGCGTGAGCCCTCCTCAGAGCTCTAGAATGTGTGTCACCATTATTCCAATTTTATTTACAAGGAGTGAAAAATGTGCAAAACCAGCCCTGCTGTTTTGTGAAATGGTCAACCACCACCATGCTTTAACACTGGAGGTACTGGAGGTTTTTTTGGAAATTGTGAAGGTTCTTGAAAATTCCTAGCTTCAGAGTAAGGCTTAGGCACCATCTTTCTCATTGGAAATGTGTGGATTATAATAAATAAGTTACAGGGGCAACCCTCTGAAAACCAGAGTTTTCAGCAATTTTTAAATTTTATTTTTCCTTATGGGACTCTGTGGCACCCCTAATAACGAGCAAAACTGGAGAGAGTAATTTGGTAAAGAATACATTATGGGTTCACAATCTTGGACAAGAATATGCTACAAAAAAACCCGT
Organism: Plestiodon gilberti rubricaudatus; assembly: GCA_026170595.1. Taxonomy (NCBI): domain Eukaryota; kingdom Metazoa; phylum Chordata; class Lepidosauria; order Squamata; family Scincidae; genus Plestiodon; species Plestiodon gilberti. The sequence continues at coordinate 21,511,064 of JANXHW010000004.1, read as the reverse complement.
TATTCTCTCCTCCCCTTGTCATTCCAGAATGGGCCCTAGGAAAGGCTATCTAATCTCTCTCTCTCTCTCTCTCTCACACACACACTCACACTCACACTCACACTCACTCTCTCTCTCTCTCACACACACACACGGTGGGGGGATAGGATTGGGCAGATAGCATACTAATTACTACACTATAGATTTATTTGCTGTTGTTTAAAGGGGAATTGAAAAATTATGGAACTCAATTGGGAAGCATTGTCCATACTGGAAGATAGTGTGTACCGTAGTTTCTTGCTGCATTATTCTGATGTGGTTCTGTGTCTGTAGTTTTGAAATACTTACAACTTAAGCCTAAATACAATATTAATAGCAATTGATTTTGAAGGATGTAACTTCCATGCAGTGTTCTTAGGAAGGGTGCAAGTGCTCAATGTGTGCATCAGAACTTCCATATTTGCATGCGACCCTGTCTCCATGTCTCCTGTCTCCTGATCTGTGCGATCCCCACACAGATCAGGGTGAGAAGACTGGGCACATGGTTGTTTCTAATAATACTGTATTTTCTTTGCACTGTATTTTCTTTGCACTTTGCACATGGAATTTACCATGTTGTGATTGATTGTCATTTTTGGGGCTGGAATTGAATTTGCTAGCAACCCACCAAGGACCAATTCACATGATCAAACATTTTTCTCTGGCCACACAGCACAGTGATTGATTGTTCCATCAGCTATCTAGACTAGTTCTTAGTCTATGTGGAAATTGTAGAAAATTATCTCATTGTATACAATCTATCTGGCTATTCAATACAGAAATCAGATGACCATTTAGTCATACAGTGGCCTCGATCAATTTAGGACTCTGCCTTAAATGCTTTGGGGATTGTGCAGTGGTATTTTATCTAATACCATTGTTTGATTTGAAGTGTGTCCATTCAACACTTGTTACTAATGAGTTATGCAAAAATTATTATTGTTTATTAATTGCGAAGGCCCTTCCTTTCATGCACCTTGGATGTGTCAACCACAAAGAAAATTATTGAAATGAAATTACAAACTTGTAAACACAGAATGTGCCATGGAGAAGAAAAAGGAGGGGTGTAAAATATAAGGACGGATACAACCTTAACTCCAGTCATACAAATGGTCCTGCTATTATTTACTATGGTAACATTATAAAAAGACTACACTGTTTGGGGCCATTATCCTTCCAGCTCTCTTTTCAGTACAAATCATTATATTTATTATCTGTCGTCTTGTATAGAGGGTCATGAGAAAGGCCAATCGAAAGCAGAAGAAGCCTGCTTTTCAAAAGAAAATTGGACCTATTTCTAATTCTCTTTCATTCTCAAGTACAAGGAAGTGCAGACTTTTTTTGTGTGAAAAATTGTTTCATGCAAGATAAAAGTACAGATTATCGGTGAGAAAATGGCACACTCTTCCTGACATCTTGCAGATTCTTGGGAGATATTGCCAGTTTTCCTAAAAGATTTTTACCTTTTATACCCAGAAAATATGTTTCCTTATAGGCACTGAGCAGCAGGTGCTAGAGTTTAAGATATTATTTTTGAATATGCTGTATATAAAGGATATCAGTGACTTGAATGTATGTTTTAGAAATGTGGTCCCTTAGAATAAAAACTGTGCAGACTATCATAGGGAAAACAGATGTTTCTCCAAATATGCATGCAGCATCAAAGATTGGTTTGGACCTTGCTCTGCTTTTGTACATGTAAATACAGAAACCTGGAACATGGAAATTGCCACACTACATTGTAATTTTCCTTCTTTTCCCTTAAAGCCCTGATCAGAGGGCCATGTTGAATAGAGAATAGCCATGGGTTGCTCCATGTCCCAGTGCCAGCATCAGGTTGCTAGTGGCCCTGGGGAAGCACCTATACTGGGCACCACATGGCACTCCCACCAACCATCTGATGGCACACTGGAAGCTACCACTGCACTGGCACTGAAGGGTCAGGGATTGGTCCAGTCCATTAGGCCCTCTAATAGCCAGTGTCCCATCTGGTTGCCCCCCCTAATGGCATCCTTGATACATCCTATTGCCATAGCCACCACACCCTCTACACACAGCTTTGACAACAGGGGAGCCAGGTAGTCAAACTGGGGAAACCAGTGCCATTTCTGATAGAAAAACAGGCAAATAAAGGATTAATGGAAACCCTGACCCTTTTGTTTCTCTGCACTGAGCTTTTATTCCCCCCTAAACAATCATCTGTGTAACACATAAAGGATTGGTCTGTGTTAAAGGCAAACACGTGCGTTGCCGCACAAGCTTCCACAGCAAGAGCCTAAATCTTCAGACGTACAAAGGTAGGCAGTGATGGTCTTGCAGCCCAATCCTATGCATGGTTACACTGACTTCAGTGGAACTTTCTCCCAGGTAAGTGTACCTAGGATTGCAGTTTTAGAAATATATGAAAAGTAGTAACTCTGACCTTGTCCAACTTTGTCAAATTCCTGATCTGACCAACCTGTTGCTTCCACATTACTGCCCCCTCCAAGTGCTGTTGTTGCTCCTACACTGATGAACTGCAACTTGGTTTATAGCCTCTGGGATTGATTATATTTATAGCAAGCAGCATGACCCCCTTCCCCCTTTTAGTTGGTGCTGCATTATGCCAAAATTTAAACTAGGATAATGGACCAGCTCACACGTAAACTTATGGATCACAGCAACTTGTGTTTTATTTTCAAGAAGCAATTTATTAAGAACATGTTTTGGAAGTATGATGAGTCAATATTAATGCTGATGGTATGCTCCTATTATCAGCTCAACAACTTTTGTTAATTCAGTAAATATTTCCAGCATTGTAAACACTGGGCAGTGTAGTGGCTGTTAATACAAAGCAGGCAAACTGATTGACAAATATGTATAGAGGTACAAGACTCTAGGTCTCTGTAGATCAGAGGTTTGCTGATAATTCAAAGAAAGCTTTGACTAGATTGCCAACAATTTTAAAGGAACAGCCATATGAATGTCAAGTTATAAATCTATTTCAGTAGTAACTGGTGTTGACTGCTGCCCTTAAATTTTACAATAAGAAAGTAGATTCTCATCAAAACTCATAGAAACAAATGCTTTCCATAGCTTTTTCAGTTTTTTTTGTGAATATTCAGACTCAGCTTGTTTATTAATACAGAACTTGGTGTGAGTCAATGGTTCCTTTCTAACATTTTCCCCCTACACAACTCATGAGGAAATAGTAGAAAGGAAACACAGTGGGTTGTCTATCACTTAAGCATACCGAAGCTGGAAGGATGGTTGTACTGAAGGAAGAACAGCTGACTAAAATGTTCTGGTTTGTTTTCTGCAAGAGTTCAGATTACATGTTTTGATGATCAGGAATTGAGTATACGAAATACACAGAATGAATATAAAGTTTGTATTGATGCTACAGTATTGCCATTGTGTTTGGGTGTGTATAACTGAGCACTTGTAGATTTACAGTGCATAGACTGCAGTCCTATGCACACTTACCTGAGAGTAAGCCTCACTGAACACAATGGGACTTACTTCCAACTGAACATGAATAGGGTTGCATTGTCAGAATGTGTGTGGAGTCACAGGCAGAACTAATTAATCTCACTCAGGTGAAGTTCAGGTGAAGAAAGGAGAAGGAAACAGAACATTTTTAAAAAGATGCTTCTATATGAGCTGATCATGCTATATAGTTATACCATCAGAAGCCAGGCGATCAAGATGAGCACCCCCAGCTTATACCGATTAAATTCTGGTACTCAAATATATTAGTCACTATAAGATACTAGTAATGTCAGATCCAGATGCACAATCAGACTCGGGAGAGGGCAAAAATTACTGGTTATTGATGAAAAGCAAGGTTGTTCCCTCTGCAGCAAATTTGCTTTTCACTGTTGCAGCTGCTTAGCTCATTACACCACCACTGCACAGAGTACACAAAATGGCGCTAAAGGCAGTATGCTTGAAAGAGCTGCACCCATTGCTGCTGCTCTATAGTAAAGGTAAAGGTGACCCCTGACAATTAAGTCCAGTCGTGTCCGACTCTAGGGTGTGGTGCTCATCCCCATTTCAAAGCCGAAAAGCCAGCGTTGTCCGAAGACACCTCCGTGGTCATGTGGCCGGCATGACTCTCCCTGCCGCAGCGCGTAGCATACGGCTGGAACACGGAGCGCTGTTTACCTTCCCGCAAGCAGTACCTATTTATCTACTCGCATTAACATGCTTTGGAACTGCTAGGTTGGCAGGAGCTGGCCAAGCAACGAGAGCTCATCCCATCGCGGATTCGAACTGCCGACTTTTCGATCGACAGCTCTAAAGCTCCATGATGGAGTGCCCTTACACAGTTCAGACACTTCACCAGTTGCATAGTTAAGCCATGGGTTGGGGGGGGTGTTGGAGGGGGCTGGGGGTGTTGCTGTACCCTGGGTGCCACCTGCGGTCTTCTTGTGAGGAGCAGCTGCAGCAGCAGCTTTCACAGCTGCGGCTGCAATGACTGCGGCAGCCATTCCGGCCGATTTTCGGATGGGAAATGTGCCCCCGCCAGCCCTCACCCCTGTAAGGCTCCAAATAGAGCCTTTCCAGGAGTGACGGAGCGACGCAGGACCAGGACAATGATGCAAAACGCATCATTGTCCCGCCCCGGCCCCTGGTCAGCAATGCCACTTCCCCAGCCAGCTGATCCTTTCACCTGGTGAAGGAATGAATGCACACCCCTCCCTTCCCTCGTGCACTTAAAGTAATCTGTAATGCAGGCCCTCCACATGCCAACAAGCCCAATTTGATTCCCCCCTGTTTTGAAGGAGATAAATCAAATGAACTGGGCCCTCGTGCATACAGGGCTGTATGAACTGCTGCATACAGTAATCCAGCATCTAATCATTATCTCAGGATTAGTATGTGTGAGCCTCCTTCACTCAAATCATATTTGGGCCACTAATTCTAAGCCTTCTCTGTGAAAAGGAATAGCTTTTTCCTGCTGATTTGGAATTGGTTCTTAATGTTTTGGCACAGGCAGATTCTTGCAATGCAGCTTGGGTGCTGTAGTGTGGGGCAAGCAGGAAGCAGCATTTTGCTGAAGCAACTGTGCAATGCTCTTGTTTGTCCCAACTCCCGGAGCCTGATTGGCTCCCAGAACAGAAGAAGAGGAGGCAGAACAGCTCTTTCAGCATGGAGGGCAGCTGCTGCCTGAGAACAGATGTCTGCTCCAGTGGCACACATCTTCCCCAGCCCTCCTGCCCTTGCGGAAGTGGAGCCTCTTGATGGTACTGGACTGTGGACAGAATTGGTTCCTGGCAGAAGCAGAAATCATAGCAGCAGGAAGGAAGCGGTTCTTGGTGAGTCAAAGAATGAGATGATTGGGGAGTCGCACAATCCAGTAGCAGGGATATGAAGACTGTATTAAAATGCATCTATCAGGAAGAAAGGACAAGTTATCTGGTGGAGGAAGGGGCCATTCCATTTCAGTGGGAAGAGCCTCCACGCCGCTTGCAGGCAGGGTCAATCAGTTAGGTCACGTGATCTCCTCGCACGGAGGACTCCAGACCCCAGACCGGCCCTGCCTCACTGGCCAACGGTCGTCAAACTGTGTTAAACTGTATCCAGGGTTAAGGCAATCAAGTTCTGAGCATGTGCTAAGAGTGGCTCCCAGTCTTACTGGCCTGGTGTGATGAATGACGACTGAACAGACACAAAAGCAAAACATCAACTTGAAAGGCGGCTCACTGTTAATTATGAACTGAGTAAGAGTTTCAGGGCAAGGGTGCTCAACTCATAATAAAAATGAGTATTGCGAGCAGTGAACATTCATATTACAAGCCCGTTATTTTCCAAACTTCGTCAGTATCACGATTTAGGATTGGAATGTAGCAAGTGGTAATTCTCTCTCTCTCTCTCTCTCTCTCTCTCTCTCTCTCTGTTCATTTATCGTTCCTATCTTGCACCAGGAACAAACAATGCAGATGGAGAACTGACATAATGCTTTTTAATAATTAAAACTTTGGATGCCTAATAGTTCCTTTCATCAGAGAATCTCAAAGTGTTTTACAAACATTAATTAATTAAATAAGCCCCAGAATTGCCTTGTGAAGTTGGCAGGTGGTATTTTACTTCATTTTAAAAGGAAGTAAATTTGACAAGGGGCTACAACACAGAAGCTGTGCCACAGCAGCAAGAGACAAAACTAGAATCCTGGCTTAGCAGTATGTATGGAAACTTCAGCGCAGACCTGCTTCTTTTGTGACCTACCAGTCCTACATTGTGGCCGCTCTCAGATGTGTGACACTGCCCTCATTCCTGGTTCTGCAGGCCCAGGCAAGCAGCAAAACAGAAGCCTTGTTGAACCCCTGGTGGACCAGCCTGCTTGATAATTGGGCTGTACCCAGGTCAGTGACTAAGAAGTCATGCATCTGCTTTCCTATTCAGACCTGAAAACGTGTAGGTATTCTCCAGCCAGAAACAAACTTTTCACACATTATGGTAAGCATGGTTGCATAGATTGCACAGATCATGTGCTTCATTCCTACTTCTGATCCCCATTGTGTTCCACATAATATGCACAAATCCTACGTGTGTTTTCAAGATTCTTGATCATGAGAAATGAACCCTACGAATGTACAGGAGTAGGACTTATGCACACATTAAAATTTTACCCCAATGAGTGCTTTGAGCAATGTCTGAAAGAAAATAGTTTTTTTAAAAAAGGGCTTCCCCCCATTTTTCTGGATTTTTTTTTTGTGGAAATTAGACAGGTGAAACTATTTTTTAAAACAATTTTCAGCATTCTAGGATCACCCCACTGACCCCCCCAGAAGAGCAAAGATCACTGTTTTTAGGGAAAATGAGGTACAGGAATTGGTTGCAGGGTACCCCCTCCTCACTGAAATTAGAAATGAAACTTTGGCTTTTTTTTTCATGGCCACGGCCCTGGCTTTTGAATCCACTTTGTTTGGAGCACCTCAGGTGCAGGTGATCAGCTGTACACAGCTGTAATCAGGAGTAACACCAGGCGTTGCTCAAAGCACTCATTGGGGTTATATGGGTAACAGAATCAGCCTTGGCTTATGGGTATATAACCCATTATGGGTTATATGGGTAACAGAAATGAAACTTTGGCTTTTTTCTCATGGCCAGGGCCCTGGCTTTTGAATCCACTTTGTTTCCAACACCACAGGTGCAGGTGATCAGTTTTACAGAGCGGTAAGAAGGAGAAACACAAGGCGTTGCGCAAACAACTCATCGGTCACACGGTGACGTTGCGCAAAACACTCATTGGTCCTTAGAGGGTAATCTAATGCTATTCCTGTAAGTTGGCTGTTTGTTTCTGGGTTTTTTTTCTATTCCCCCCTCAGGCTGAGCCTAGGAGGGGGTGAAGGTTGGGGTACTAAGAATTCTGTCTCCAGCCTCAAACTGACTGTTTGCAGGGATCTGCCAGGTGACTGTGTTATACTGATTTTCAGCAGGATTTTTGCAGGCAGCTCAATGTAGATGTTTATTTCTAAGGGGGGGGGGTTCTTTCCCCCCTCATCAGGCTGAGCCTATCAGGGCAGGGATGAAGGCTGAGCTACTCAGAATTATGCCTCCAGCCTCAACTGAGTGATTGCAAGGACCTGGCAGCTGTCATTATATACTGATTTTAGCTGGATTGTTGCAGGGAGCTCAGTTTAGCTGTTTATTTCTTGGGGGGGGGGGTTTCTTCCCCCCCAGGCTGAGCCCAGCCTGGTGACATGGTATTTTTCCAGTAACAAGTGCATACAAGGGTCAGGAACTAGCCTCCAGCTATGTGGGGGTGGGTGGAATAACAGCCTTTGTTATAAGGCTGGCTGTATAACATAAGGTGTTTGCTTTGTTGAGCGGGCATTTAATTTTTAAATACCCCATCAAAAACTATCTTTGCAAGACGATCTTGCAAAAACGAACTCTCAAGAGCTATAACAACAAAACTCTTGCAGGCATGGACTTGTAACTTTGTACACACTGTGCTGAAACATGCTCCTAAAGAATCCTAAAGCACAGAAGTTGTGTGTACAACACAACTACGTTTTTTGAGCATTTTTGTGCTGAACTCACAACTAAAGCTGCAGCATTTCAAGGATTTGAAGGGTCATAAAAAAACCCTGTCAGGCAGGGACTTGTAACTTGGGGTACACTGTGCTGAGACATACCCCTAAAGAACCCTAAAGCACAGAAGCTGTGTGCACAACGCAACTATGTGTTTGTTTGAGATCTTGTGTTGTCAGGTCTATGCTTTACATAGGAATGAATGGACACATTTGTTATGTCTTAAACCCCAATAAGTGGTGAATGCAATGCCTATGCTACAGGTATATGGAACACCTGGGGAATTTTTTTGTAGGAGATTATATCTCTTTGGGGGTCCCTTAAACATGTGGAACACACTGACATTTGGGAATTCTGGGAAAATCTGACCTTGGGGCAAAACCTGGAGGTCAAGAGTGGAGACAGTGTTACACATTCCCTGTATCCATGGCCAAGGTAACATGTGAAACGTGCCTGCCAGAGTATTTGTCCATACATATAGTGTCTAACTCATTGGTTCTCAAAGTTGTTGGGTCATGACCCACCACGAGAATCGGATGCTGTCCCCTGCCACCTTAAGAGGTGGAACAGGTGACAGCAGTGATCCGAGGGGAAAAAAAGTTTTAAAATGTACGTTTAGCACTTACGGTGATCTAAAGCTCAGGGGTGTCCGCAGAGGGGAGCGTGGGTCTCCCAGAACCCTCTGGAGGCCTGCCGGGACCCCCGGTAAGTATTTCAAGCACTTTAAAAAACTTTTTCCTTGGTGACGGCGGCGATCCCTGGGATCACTAGGGGATCCCTGGGATCACAAACACTTAAAGTTCTCCCCGCCTCATGGGGAGAACTTTGAGAAACAGTGCTCTAACTCTAAGCAACCTGTTGTTTGAGTTAAGCTGCTCTCTAACTTATGCCTTACTAGCCCTGCTGGGCATTAAGATGGTTGAAATGCAGGCTGAGAATTTTGTTTGTTCAGCTGTGAAAACCTCTTGTTTACCCTTGATGTAATAAGGAATGATGTAATAAGCACCTTTGTGGTGAATGAATTCCCTTTAAGAATGCAAGCTCCATTCCAAGCATTATATTAGGGTCCCTGCAGCTTGGTTTATTTCTGCTTTTAGGCATCAAGAAGTGACTAACAATGAAATAGTGATTAGAGTAACCAAGTAACATTGTTTGAAGCACCTTTTGAAATAATGGTGCTCAGACTCAGAATAGCCAGGCCAGCATCTCAGGGTTTATATTACACTATAGCCGTCTATTAGTCTTCCTGTGTCACCAGCAACTGTTAACTGGAAGCTGCTTTTTCACCTTCTGACCAACTGCATTGATGGCAAATTGGTGCCTGTTTTCTGGCAAACGCTAGCTTGCCACTGTATCCAATAGGGCAAACTGTGGTCTGTGCTTGCTCTGAAAGCGAGGACTGGAAATCAGGGCTTAATCATAGTTTGAAGTTTGTCCATTTGGATGTAATGAAAAATGCTTTTCCATGAACCAGGAAATAAGCTGGACGAGTGAAAGGATGTGAAGGAAGGAGGCAGGCGTGCACAAGTACAGGGTTCATCCATGTAATGCCAACCCATGATTTAGGCAAAGGTGTGAGAAACAGTAACCCAGGTCCACATCTGTCACCAAGTGACTATTGAAGCCAATCCTGAAGATCTTAAGAGAGCTTCCCTGGCTTAATGACATTTCATCATTGGAGGGAAAATCTCCAGGAATAGCTTCAGTCAGAATTGGCAGACTTAAATGCATAGGAATTTAGCATTTGCTAAAGAGAAAACTAGCAGTGGTAAAAGCTCTAGCAATGATTGGCTAAAATGCCTCCACATGACAACAGGCAGAGGAGAATCTTCCTTTGTCTGAGTTGCTCAGATCTTAGACAGAATCAGGGCAAGGTGGTGGTTCCAGTCTAAGGGCCTCAGAAAGGAGGAGCCAGCCAGTATCCTGGGGGGAAACAGCTGTCCAAGGTTAAGTCAGGAAGTTCGGAACTGATGAAAAGGAAAACTGAAGAGATAAGAGTTATACGTGGTCAGGAGGTGAGGACCTGAACTGCCAGATTTTTGGCTGCAGGCCTTTAGTAATTCTCAATCAACCCTAGGCAACGTGTAGCACCTGTAGTGCCACAGAAACAGCGGAATACGTTTTTTCCCGGGATTGGCCAGTTTGTGGGTGAATTGCCACATGGCAGCATCTAGGGAGAGGGGGCTTGGCAGGCTAGAAAGACAACCCAAGGCCTTTCCTTGCCTACTTTAGATTAGTACATTAGATTACTTTAGATTTACATTAGAGCCAGGATGTTGTAGTGGTTTGGGAGTCGGACTTAGACCTGGAAGATCCAGGTTCAAATCCCCGCTCAGCTACGAAGCTTCCTGGGTGACCTTGGGCCAGTCACTATCTCTCAGCCCCACCTACCTCATAGGGTTGTTGTGAGGACAAAAAGGAGGGGAGGAAATATGTACACCACTCTGAGCTCCTTGGAGGAAGGGCGGTATAAAAAATGTGAATAAATAAATAAATAATACTTCTAGTCCAAGTTGATCTCACAGTTTATGGCATGAATTCAAACAGTTACTAGGTTTTAAAAAGCTAAATGTAAGAGAATCCGCCTTTGAGCATGACTCTGAATGAAGTATTTCCTCAGTGAAAAAGAAGCCATTTTCTCAATAAATAGTGCTTAGGGACACTTCCAGCCCCATGTATATTAAAGGCATTTTGCACCAATTATCTGCCTTTAAATCACCAGCCATTACTGATAAACAGTTCAATAGAAATCAAAGCATAATTTAAATCAGATATGAAGTATCTAGTCAGAAAGAAATGCTGCTATAACAACTCCTGTGCTTTGTAACTTTTCCAGACTCTCCCATGATGATCCAAGAATTATGCTGGCCTTCAGCATGATGCTGTACAAGCAATGACGTTATAACTCATTAAAGGGCTACAAAAATACAGTTGGATCTGCCACCAGCTATCAATTTAGACAATGAGAGTATCTGATTCAGCTTAATTAGAATGGACGAAAACGGAGAAAACAGGTCATTGTTTGCAGAGTTTGCAAATCAGCAAAAAAAAAAGAAGCAGAGAAGACACTGTCTTCTGAAATATTTTGAGATAACTTAGAACATCTTCAGTTACGAGACAGCTGAATGAAGTTTTACAAGATGCACCAGTCCTTCTGCAAAGTAAGTAAAATGTGACAATCTTAGCAATATGCATTATGCCCTGATGGGATCTGCAGGTGTACAAACACTAGAAAATAATGTATTTGGTACTTTTTTTATTTTTTACAAAAGCAAGCCATGCCATACAAAAGCAAGCCTTTAACCAATTCCTCTATAAGATCACTGGTATTTATTTATTCGTTTGATTAAAAGTAGGCTTACCAGATCTCCAACTGGGACAGAGTGCTAGACCTTTAGGAGAAGGAATGTGGGCAGGTGTAGCTTGTTAAACCTTAGAGCACAATCCTAGGCATGTCTACTCAGAAGCAAGCCCCACTGAACACAATGGGACTTGCTTCTGAGTAGACATGCCTAGGATTGTGATCTAAGGGTTTAACAAGCTACACCTGCCCACATTCCTTCTCCTAAAGGCCTAGCACTCTGTCCTGGTTGGAGATCTGGTAAGCCTAATTAAAAGTATTTCTATCCCAGCCCTTCCTTTCCCACAGGAAACCATCAGGGCAGCTAACAATGCCTTAAAAACAGCATACACCAACAAATAATATATAATTGGCAGCCCAATCCTATCCAACATTCCAGCGCTGATGCAGCTGTGCCAATGGGGTGTATGCTGCATTCTGCTGGGGGGAGGGGCAGTCATGGAAACCTCCTCAAACATTTGTTCCCTTACCTCAGGGCTGCATTGAGGCTGCATCAGCACTGGAAAGTTGGATAGGATTGGGCCCTAAGACAACAAAGTAGATACCAACATAACCAGAGACTAAAGCCAGCAACAAACCAGAAGCTTAATCAACAGAAAGTTAAACAAATCAGGTACAAATTCATCACCTGCTTAAAAAACCCCAGTTTTGCTCTTTGCTCAGTTAGCAGGGGTAACTTGGTTGAATATGCAATGAACCCTATTGACTTGGAAATAACTAAAGACTAACATTTTTTTCTCTGAACTACACAGAGGAAGGGCATTATACTGCCGCAGGGGGCACTCTGGGGGCATCAGAATGCCCCCTGCACCTGCGGAATTGCGCCAGTGTCCGTTCCACGTCTGAACTGCACATGTGAGGTGTCCGAGGGGGGTTAAGCCGGTGTCCGTCCTGCGTCCGTCAGCGTACGGCAAGTTACACTGGCATAAGTGCTCTTACACCGGGGGATCTACTGTTACACTGGTGCAAGAGTTACACAGGATTGCGCCCACAATGTAATAAATGAACAATAAATTAATGTGCTATATTGTTCCAAATTTAAATGTGAGAACACATTACATATTGACCTCTGTTTGTTAGGAATGATATTATGAAAATGTTCCCTCAAAGATTTAAAGAGGAGCTTCCTACATTTTCTCATGTTTGGAGTAATATTTAATCCAGTTATTATATCTAAAATCCAGAACAGGCCAACTGTGTGAATGATTCTTCAGCTGCCTTAAAGGTGACTTTCATTTTCACGTTCACTTTACTCTGGAGGTGTTTGGAGGTCCATTCGGTGAAATAAAATTGCTTGCAATTATTTTTACTTAGAGAAATATGACAGCTAGAATTTTTATGTTAATTAATCTTTGTTATTATTGTGTGACTGCAAATCATAAATTTCCTTACAATCCTGCATTAATACATTCTATAAATTATCGCAATTTCTCTCGTTCCCTGTCATGACTTGGAAATAGTTAACTTTACCCGGATGTCAGTTTGTTTACCCTCATGCCTTATAAAGTGTTGATTTCAGAGGAAATACTGTGTCTGGCAATAATTATCATCTGAACAGATAAAGCACAACTCCCTGAATGCTTTTGCCAAGTTATGCTCTTCTTGTACATTCAGAGCTGTAATACAATATTTGCACAAATTAAAAAGGTCAAACAACAATAGCAGAGCCAACGTATATCATAAGACATAGTGAACAGAAGCTAAGAAAGCAAACAAGGCATTACATATCATTTTGGTGTTCAGTCTTGTACTCAAAATTTACTATCCACTGGCCCTGCCCACCACATGCCAAATAGGGTGGACCATTCATGATCCCACATCATTATGCAGAGTAGAACAGCACACCAGAATGAAGGCTAGCACTTACAGTATGTGCTCAACTGCCCAATTCTGTCTCCACCGTTGGTGCGGATGCAGCCACACTGGAGGAGTATGTGCTGCATCCAATGGTGGAGGGTCAATCAGACAGACAGCAGGAGTCTGATTATTGGGAGAGCTGTGCCAGCATGGGGCTGTGCCAGCAATGAAGTAACAGCACAATCCTTACTAACTTTCCAGCACTGGTGCAGCTACAATGGAGCCCTGAGGTAAGGGAACAAATGTGCCTTCACCTTGAAGAGGTCTCTGTGACTACCCTCACACCGCAAAATGCAGTGTGCACCCTGTTGGCATGGCTGCATTGGCGCTGGAAAGTTGGTTAGGATTGCGCTGTAAAAATATTTTTTACTTACTCCCCAGTAGGCTGCCCAATTGCCTGTGGGTCTCCTCGGACCGATGCCAGCAATTTTGCTGGCGTAAGTCCAAGGAGAGAAAAAGGGTGGGGTGGTCTGGGAAAGAGGGGGTAGTATCTGGTGCATGCCAGTGCTGTAATAGTGCGCGCTGGATCCTATCCCCCCTTTTTTTTAGCCTCCTTGCCCTTTTCTTCTCCTCAGACTTGTGCCAGCTACAGAGATGGCACAGGTCCAAGGAGACCCATTGCAGAGTGGGAGGCTTAGTGAAGGGTAAGGGGAAATAATTCCTCTTTCCCCTCCAAAGCCTCCCACACACACACACACACACACATACACATACACACTGGATACAGCACATTCATTTTTGGCGGCATGGTTGTATTGGTAGGGGGGGAAGGATAGGATTAGGCTCTTAATTTACTAGGGGATAGGAGTGGATGGCGTAGTGTCCTTTGAATTTTGTTTTGAATTTTTTTAAGTAATTCCATTACTTGGTGTACAGGATGGTGTAGTGGTTTGGGAGTCGAACTTAGACCTGGAAGATCCAGGTTCAAATCCCCGCTCAGCCACGAAGCTTCCTGGGTGACCTTGGGCCAGTCACTATCTCTCAGCCCCACCTACCTCACAGGGTTGTTGTGAGGACAAAAAGGAGGGGAGGAAATATGTACACCAATCTGAGCTCCTTAGAGGAAGGGCGGTATAAAAATGTGAAAATAAATAAATAAATAAAGGTGATTTTAATTTCTGTGATTTTTTTTAATGTTGGAAAGCTACACTAGACAGTCTGCCCTTCATTAATGCATTTGCTGCTTTGAATGGGACTTTGGCTAAAGTCCAGCTGTACTTTTTTAAAAAAAACGTTCAGTTTTTATTTAATAAATATTTTTAAATAATCATTTTTCATTTCTAATTTAGCTCTCAGCACAAAATGAAGGCCTCGTGCTCCAGGGTGGGTGTCAGCGAAGGGATAATGTTTGTGGCAGAGTCATATACAAGGCAAAGAAATGGCTTTTGTAGGGTGATTAAATGCTGAAGTGAAGCTGAGGTGTTTGATAACCACAGAAGCCATTTATTGTGTGTATACTCCAGTGCCATGAACATAATTTCTATTATACAACAAGACAAAGGAATATTCAACAAACCATAACGAGGAAAGAATGAGATTTTTTTTCCTTTTTCCTTTCTTTCTCTTCCCCCCCCCCCATAGAAGTTTTAAAGTTCTGAGCTCTGCTCCCTCAGATTACTCTTCTATTCATGTCCCATTTGGGGTGGAGCTTCAGCCAATCAAACAGGGGTGGCCTTCATGGGAAACAAGAACTGTAGCTTTGCAGAGCTTATCATTAGGGGTGTCAATATGTATTTTCTGAAAAGGTAATGTTTATTTTTTTTTTTTTTGCTAAGCTGTGATGCCTTCTCCAGCTGCATAATGTGCTGAAACTGTTCCTCTAGGAAGACACCAGTTATAATATCTGCAGAGGGTGACTTTCAATATCACAGAGAGGTGCTTATTCTATCCTAAGACTAGGCTGGTGATCTATCCAAGGTAAAGGCTCAACTGGAGGTAGAGCCTTGGAAGCTGGCTTGGACCCTGGATAACTCCGGGGGGGGGGGGAGAAATGCAACTAGACACTGTGATCTGAAGGTCTTAGATGTTGGATCCTTTTGTCTTCGCCTGACTTTGTAAATGCTGGCTCCAGGGGTGTGAAGAAGCTGTTGGAATCTGAGAAGAGTGGCAAAATAACATCCTTGGGCCAGAGTGGGGGTGGTGGATCTGGCTCCTGGGGTTTCCCTTATACAAGGGGAGAATGGGGCCTGCTCCAAGGGAATTACCCTTTTCCAATCTGTCATCTCACCTGAGTCCTTTCCCCTCATCCTTGACCTGAGGGGATTCCAGTCCTGGGGTCATGACATGCACATGACATTACTGTTCAAGAGGATCACATTAGTCGTCTTCATTATAAGGGCATTTCTATTTATTTGTTTGTTTAAAGAATAAATGAGATGTGTATTGAGCAAAAAAGGAGGATTTCTAAGTCTCTGACAGAAATTCATTTTGTTTTGAAGGCATAGTGAAGAATTGCAAAAAAATAAAAATGGGAATGTTTGTTGTTCTTTCTGGCTGTTGAATGCCCTCTCCTGTTAAGATTCTTTCAGGGTATGATGGCACAGGAACGTAATCTGCTGCTCCCAGGTCATTAAGCACATTTATGGAGCTAAGTCAGCAACATAGGAAGCATACCCGAAAAGTAGGTATGATGTCGCAGAGGAGAACCCAGCATTTGATGTAATTGTAATGTAATTTCCTTAATGTTTAATTAATGTTAATATTTGCATAGAGGGTGCTTTTTTCACAGGTGATTGTTGATTATTCCAGTCAGATTGTGTGAAAAACTAAAACCTCAGAGACACTGAATTTTGACAGTCAGGTGGGCTACAAATGTATAAATAAATAACTATTTGCTTGTGTATGGTAGAGATGCGAGAAGATATCTATCTGGTTTTGGACATTCACAAAATTTACCAGGGGTTGTTGGCATTCAAGGAAATGTCAACACTCACCAAATTTTGGAGATTAATGAAAATATTGGAAAACTCCCTGTTCCTGAGTAGGTCGTCTTCCTCCTTGTTTCCTGTTATGCTACTGCTTGTTCTACCTGCTCTGCACAAGTTCATCTGTTGACTGACATGTTTGTCTACTGAGTCATCTCCCGTCTTGTGCTGCCTCTGTACTTTTCCAGAGGCCAGATTAACCTTTCAGCCTCTGTTCATTAAGCTATGTCTCTCCCTTCCTTCAAGTTTCCCTTCAAGATCCAAACTCGACTTTACTTTAAGCATGTGCTTTGCAAACATGTGCTTGTTTCTTAAATAGGAGCCATATCGGGGACCTGCATTTCAGGGGGAACCCTACTCCCTGCCATAGCCCTAATTTTGGGGCTTGGGGGCCCCCACACTCACTAAAATGTACCAATGAGAGCTTTTGTTTCCTTTTCATATAGGCCACCAGGGTGTGTGTGTGTGTGTCAACACAGATTGGTAACATGGCAGGCAGCAGAGCTAAAGCATCACTACTCCCCCCACCTGGTCCAGATTCATGAGACTTCTATCTGACTACTATTTAACATATTTTTTTTTAAACCATGCTTAAAGTAACCTCTGGTTTGACCTTAAGAAACCATCCCCTGAAACACCCTGCTGCAACTTAACATCTCCATTGCTCGTAGCTGAAGAGGAGTGAGACATCTCCATCAGCAGGATGTCATCATCAGCAGTGCTCAGGTGCTGCATTTGAAACTTTTTTCAAAGGACTTTACCTGAAAAATTTGCCTAGGATGTTAATATCCATCTTCTTTCCATTGGTGCAAAATGCCGGGCAGCCCGATCTTGTCTAAGATGCGGTGGCTGGCCTAAAGGATCAGCCACTGCATCTGACCTAGGCAGAATGCGGGCCACAGCCTGGGTTCACCTCGGGGGAAGGGGATATTCGTCGCCTTCCCCTAGTGTGCCACAGGCCCCGATGAGCCTCCTCGAATGTGTGCCAGCTCTAGAGCTGGTGCGCATCCGGGCAAGCTGTGTAAGGCTGGCTTGGTCTGGGATGGGGTGTTGGATATCAGCACAACCCAGTGTCAATATCTCCGCCCCCTCCCAGGCTGGGCTGGCCAATTGCCCCCTCCCTCGCCATCCCTGCCAACTCTCTCCATGCCCCTTTGCTGTCCAGCACAGACCTTATCTGCACTGGTCTGCGCAGTCTGGGTTGGTGGCAAAGTGAGCGGCACCGACCTTCATGCCAGCGCTGCTTACTCTGAAGGAGCCGCAAACATGCTTTATGGCATGTTTGTGACTCCTTAGGCTAGCGGAGCGTGCGCTCCGCCAGCCTAACTTTGCACAGAATTGTCTTTAAAAGAAAATAATCCAGCATCAAAAGCACACATTTGCCTACAAGTCTAGTTTTACTCCCAAGTATCCTGTGTTGACCTTGGGTCTCCATCTGAATTTTGTTTGGTGTCTGGCCATGATTGGGACTTGACATGAGCCATACAGCTGGAGCTAAATCCAGACAAAACTAAGACCATGATGCTTTATAAGCGGACTGGTTGGTCTTCCACCTATGCTTCCAGCACAGGCCTTTCAGTTATCTGAGGGAATTGGCACGCATACTGCAAGCGCAGTCTAATCAAGATGAGGTGGGGAGAGGACAAGGACAATTCCAGAGCATCAAGCCCACTCTGAAGACATAGGCTGGGTCTACATTGGAGTGCCTCCTCCCTTTGTGGCACAGTCTGGCTTCCACTAACAAGGGCAGTGCACTACTACTACTATTCTGCTGAAATAAGCTCCTTTTTATTCTGGCATCCACCTTTACTAGCAAAAGAAAAAATGGGTTGTCATCTTTAGAAGAACCCAAACACAGCCGTTGGAAAACCACTGGAAGAAGGCTAACATTTTTATTTCATTTCAAATAATATTGTTGACTAATATTTATGCTGCGGAAGAGACTGTGACAGAAGATTCAAGCTCTACTGCTGCCAGATTTGATAGGCTACATAGGTGGATGTGGTCCATCAATACATGCATTTCTAACTCCTAGCAATCTGCACAGGCTTTCGAGTAATGCATCATTGTTAGCTCCATTAATTTCATTTGTTCCTATTTTATAATTCTTCATCTCAAGAAGAAGATTCTAAAAATTTGCATGACTATGATATTATACTGTATATGTGTGACTGTTTACTTTGTGCTTGCTGAATTTGATTGGGGTGTGTGTGTGTGTGTGTGTGTGTGGTTTTTATAGCTCCCCCACAACACAAAATCATCAGCCAAACATCTTGATTTGTAGCTTTCATAACATTTTTTCAGAAAAACCAGAAGACACTAGAGGTTTTAGCACTGGGCAGTGGCCCACAAACTAGCCCTTATGATTTATGTCAATTTATTCAAGCTCAACTAGTTTATGGATAAGGTGATATTTGGTCTATTAAGAAAGTACAATGTCATTTGAGGTGGCAAGTGGCATTCTTTGAGATACGAGTGGCTCAGGGCCTCCCTATGAACATTTTTACCTTGACAGTAATTGCAGTACTATGATTTTTAATGCTGGGGAAATGTCTTAGTATAAACCGGGAGGCAGTTGAGCAATCAAGCACAAAAATGATTTCTTGTACAAACAGTAGAGTAGCTAACCAGAAGCTATGTAGCGGATACCTTTCTAAATTCAAATTAAACTTCTAAAATTTACAGAGCAACTGGAGTCAATGAAAGAGAGCTGTAAGTCAAAACTTAGTTGTCTGAAATTCTTTTGTTATCTGAATTTTTGAATATAGACCAGGGGTGGCCAACCTTCCACCATTAGGGCTACTGTGTACTTAAGAGTTGTGTAGAAGACAGAATCTTGGCAGCTGCAAGTGCTGATGGTGCTGCTAAAGCAGCTGCACCTGCTGAAATGCCCTCACCTATGCAACCATTTAAAGGGCCAGCATTCATGTTGAAAGGTTGGCCACCACTGATATAGACCCATATCAAAGTGAGCCCTTGGTGATAGAGACACTGGCAAGTGTGACTCCCAATCCCCACTCCGTGCCTCCTGCCCTGTGCCATCTGGAATGTGAATTTCCTCATGGGGGGGGGGGAATTCAATCCCACTTCATACATTTCTGCTTCCTTTTCATCTGCTTCTTTGTAACTTTTCAAGCATGTATGGAAAAGTGATGGAATCTCTCCCATTGAGATCTTCACCCCAGGAGTTTAGATAGGTACCGGGATACTGTCATAATCCCATTGTCAAGTTGCAGCCGAGTCTTTGACAAAGAGGGGGAAGTGGTTCAAAGTGTGGAGGTGCTGGACCTAGGCCCTGAGTCCGAACCCAACAGCCTGAAGCCCCTTGAGCCAGAGGCCCCCAACATACAGGTCTCTTCCAAACCAAGGTGTAAGGTGACAGGGCACCTGGACTGGAGAAGCTGGCAACAGGGCCACAAGGGCAGCTCTCAGACAGAGTGAGTTATTAGCGTGATCTTTGCTGCACTGCAGCACCAATCAGATAATGGCCAGAAAGTGGTATTGCAGCTTATCAGCCCAGCTAGGCCAGGTGGGGAGCCAATAGAGGCCGGATTGGTCCTATATAAGTTTTTGCTTCAATCTTGGATCCTGAGTCTGAGAAATTTGTCTGATGAAGTAGGTGCTCTAGAGACTGCCTTTTCAAAACCTGAACACCTGTCTGCCTGTACTGCATTACTTATTATCTATGTATTTAAAATATTAATATCTTGCCTTTCTCTCGTACAAAAGAGACCCAAGGTGGCTAACAACCAAAGAAAAATAAAATGCAATAATAATCATAAAAAAATAAAATCTAAAATGCAAAGCATAAAAAGCAGCAACCAACCATACATCACTGTAAAGAGAAAGCCATCTGAAACAAACACAACAAAAAGGTTCTTAGGCTCCCACCAGAAAGCCAATAGGGAAGGTTCAGATCCCATTCTACAGGGAAGGACTTCCACAGCTGTGGTGCTGCTACAGAGAAGGCTCTCTGCTTCATTTGCCACCAGCCAAACCTCAGAAGCTGACAGCACACATTGGAGATTCCCCCAGATGACCTAAGGGGGTGGGCCATTTGATATGAAAAGGAGATGGTCCTAGACCTAAGCTGTGAAGACCATGGTTATGTCTCTTGCCTCTGAACTTTGGACCTATATGGTTGCTGCCCTTGGGAATTGACCTATTGGCTGCCTCAGGCCTGCCTGTTTCCTTTGTTTGACATTTCTGGAAACTGATCTGTGTCTGCCTTGGACCATGCTATTCACCTCTGGCCCTCCAATTGATTGATTGCAGTTCTGACCATTCTGAGCCCTGTTAATAATAGTCTTGCTCTCACATGCCTGTTCTTCAACAATACAGTCCACACACTAAGGCCCTGATCCTATCCCCCACCATCCTATGTGATGCAGCCAGTGGGGGTGGGTGGGTGACCAGAGGGCCTGGGAGAGGTAAGTAAAAAATTTTTTTTACTTACTTCTCAATAGGTTGCCTGGCTGTCAGTCGGTCTCCTCAGACCTATGCCAGCTATTTTGCTGGTGCACGTCTGAGAAGAGGCAGGGGAGCATGTCGGGCCAGGAAAATGAGGATAGGATCCTGGCATGCAACTGCTGAGATCCTCCCCATCCTGCCCCTCCCACTCCCTGCCTGGCCTACTCCCAGGAAGCAGAGCCTGGGTTAATTGTCAGGCCCAGTAGGAATACAGAGGCTCAGTTGGAGGTAGGAACCTGTCTGTACAAGTTGACTGTTCCCTTGGAACTGTCCAGGGTACTGAAGACCCACCTCAGTTCTCTGGTCCAGTGTTCTTGAGCATGTGTACAGTCTTTGCTCATTTGCTTCCTCTACTTGCCAAACCTTCACAAGGCTACTTGCCAAACCTGTCATTTCCATATGCTCACCATTACCAGGATGGGAAAGGCACATTCTGTTCTTTAAACCTAAGCAAAACACTCCACACAGGAATACTGCTGGGTGTAGCTCTCCAGAAGTATATTCACCAACACTGCATTGTTGTATTCACCAACATTGACCAGCATGTGCCAGCAGCCAATCATGGAGCCAGGTACTGTGATGCGTGCTGAATGCAGGAGAAAAGGATTGTCACACACGGTTGCCTAGTCAACTAAGCAGTCATGTGAGAACACACTTGTGTGTGTGGGGGGGGGGGAAAGTGAGCCAATTTTTAAAACTGGGGGGGGGGACCTATCATTTTCCCAAGCATTTGTAGATTCCACTCGGAGTTGGTGACCCTCTTATGAATTGAGGTGGGGGAGTGTCAATCATCACTGATCAACATGGATTGCCAAATAATTTGCATCTTACATGGATCTTCCTTGCTGGATTGGGGCAAAAAGTGTTTTGGATCAAGGTGCCAGCAACTCAGTAGAATGACTTGTGCAAGTGGCCATTTACATGTACAAATTCTTCAGGCTGTGGTTTTCTTTGTTCCCCCCCCCATCTTTTTTTAGGCCTTAGTCGAAATTTACAGGTGATGAGAGAAACCTTCATGCTGATAAAAGAATAGGCCAACTTACTGATTGCAGAAAATTACATGAAGTTTTTTTTTTAATCAAAGTCTCTGTGGTCTGCTGCCTGATTTTCTAGGCCAGATGTCAAATGTTTTTCACTGATGTCGATGTTGAAGTAATCAGTAAGCCAATTCCAAGAATGAGTAAGTGAGACTGTAATAACATTTCACTTTAATATTACATAAGCCTTTTTTATCCCCCCAGCTATGAACAAAGTAAAAGAACCCCTCAGATTCAATATAATTACACAAACCATTACTTTGAAATTTGTGAGACATTTTTATGTGTGGTCAATTGCTATATACATATAGATGGAGGCCTTGGCAAAAAATAAAAAATAAATGCAAAAATACATTTACAAAGTTTTATATTTTTAAACATTTACATTTAATTTAAAACATAATTGCATTTTTAGTATTTAATCTATTTTATGAAGTTTATCTTTGCTGCTACAATATTAACCGGCAATTTAAAAAGGGAAGAATTCACGAGGACTTTTGTCTGAAGGTTAAAATGGAGCTAGAGAGGGATTGATGGATGATGAGCCATTGTGAATCACCTCAGCTGATCATAGTCTACAGTGCTTTTAGAGGGAAGAACCATGTTGGGTTTTTTTGTACAATTTGCTGTGATTTCTCCTAAATATATAATCCTGCATGGGTAGAAATATCATGCATTGTCAAGATCAGGGTTTTATTCATGTCTTGAAAAAAATCTGAGCAAAAGGACAAAAGTTTCCAGAGTCAAACATAGTCATTGTGAAGTTGTGTGTTGCACCCACTGCTGTTGGAAGACATGTGTGTATGTACCAGTGAGAAAGGATGTGGGTTCTAGAATAGGATTTTAAATTTATTTATATAAAAGCCAAAGAGGTCCGCTGGACAGAGTGATGAATATGGATCTTGACTGACATATAACGTCTGACATGGGCTTATTTGCTGTCCTTGGACAATTGAATTGGAAAAAAAATTATACCCCACTTTTCATTTAAACTATTTATAAGGTGGCTTACCATAAGATTAAAGTAACAATAAATGCAACATCACAATAGGAAAAAAACACCTCTAATAAAACAACAGTAGAAAACATTAAAACAAAATCATGACCAATAAAACTTGCAGCAATAAAGCCATAAAATTAACATACATTAGAAAACCTAAGCAAAATAAAAATTCAGTCTGACACCTGGATCTAGTCCAAGTGGGCACCAGGCTAACAGCCCATTGTGTCCGCTGCATCCTGCAGGGGAGTTTTGTCCTCCAGAGGCCTCCTCAAGAGAAGGGAACATTTTTTTCCCTTCTCCCAGGGTAAGCCCCTGCCAGCCCAGTGGGTCAACCCAGACCTGCGCTAGTGATATTGCTGGTGCACATACACATAGATACATGAAGGTGGATAGGGCCCGGGAAGGGGCTTAAGATTTGGCAGGCGCCATTGCTGCCAAACCCATCCCCTTCCTGGGCCCAATCAATCCACTTTCATCCACCCCTCCCCATTCCACCCCTCCCCAACACTCTCCCATCTTCTGTGCAATCCTACCTGGAGTAGCCGGCATCTAGTGTCCACTACTGCACAGAGCTGGCCACTCACCACTTCCAGCAGTGGCCAGTCCATGCACTCCGGCGTATTGGCTTTTGCAACAGCCAGAAAGTGCGTTACACCGCCAGAATGCTCATTTCGGCAGCCTAATGCGCCTTCAGGATTGGACTGCTAGAAAGAAAGTTCCAAAGCTGGGCACCTCTACAAAATGGCCCTATCTCCTGGTTGACATTCACCTAACCTCCGGTGGTGAGGCCATTCAGAGAAGGACCACTGAGAAAGGTCAAATTGAATGAGCAGGTTTATATGAGAAGACATGATCCTTTAGATACTTGGGTCCTCAAGCCATATGGGACAATGTATCAATGGATTCTTGTTTGTAAAATGGGGAAAATGCTATTCTGCAGGACCAGGGCAGGGCCTTACAACTTTTTTGTTTCAGCAAGCTTTGCATTGACCTAGCCCTGTTGTCAGCGCGTGGTGCAGTGGGTTAAACCGCTGAACCATGAGCTGTCGATCGAAAGGTTGGCAGTTTGAATCCGCGACGGAGTGAGCTCTCGTTGCTTGGCCAGCTCCTGCCAACCTAGCAGTTCCAAAGCATGTTAATGCGAGTAGATAAATAGGTACCGCTTGCGGGAAGGTAAACAGCGCTCCGTGTTCCAGCCGCATGCTACGCGCTGCAGCAAGGAGAGTCATGCCGGCCACATGACCATGGAGGTGTCTTCGGACAACGCTGGCTCTTCGGCTTTGAAATGGGGATGAGCACCACACCCTAGAGTCGGACACGACTGGACTTAATTGTCAAGGGTCACCTTTACCTTTACCTAGCCCTCTGTTGTTCACTTATTCATGCTTCTGTTGGGTCTGTTTAATATGGCTCTCTGCTGTTATTTTGGTTGGCGTGGTGGTGGTCTCTCTATAGATATTTGGCTCTGTTGATTGATTTGTATTTGGTTGTTATACTGTTGGTCAATTTTTATTTTATTGCTTATTTTTATGCTGGTTGTAAGCCACCTTGGGCTATTCATGATAAATTAAAATAAAATAAAAATAGTGATGAGCTTCTTCACAGGAAAGTTGAAGTTGAAATATGAATTTAAAACATTTCCCCATAGAATGTCTGTATAGATAATTAATAATTATCCCTGATAGTCTTTAGGAAAAGAACAAACAGAACCAAACTGGTCACATGACAATACTGGATGATGAAGTAAAAACAACAGAGGTGGCTTTGCTCTAACAGACCAGACAGATGGGGAGATAAGGGTTTGCTGTATCACTCCTGACAATGCACATCCTTTCACTCCAAGTCTCAGAGATTCCAGTGGGAGCCATCTGCATTCTGATGACATCACCGAAATAAAGGCCAAGTGCTGATTGCTCTAAGGCTGATCTTTGTTTTCATATATCAGGTGTCACCTGCAATTTCACATCTCACATGGTAAGACAGAATTCATCTGTCATCTGCCATTAAACTGCAGCGAATGTTTTTTTTCTGTTATCAAAGAGAAGTACTTATGTTAGCTAAAACAGACTTCAGAAACTCTCAATTGCAAGAAAATTATGAAATAATTCAGGAGAAGTGACAGAGAATAGTTCAGCCAAATAGAATTGTATAGAAAGCTGGTGGTGCAGTACTGATAGTGTATGGATATGTTTGACCTCATTCTGCCAATGATTTGTCTATACAGATGTCCAGCTGACCTTTGACAGAGCTTCCGTACCCTGGAGGAGCTTGTCATCTGTCAATCTAATCTATAAAGAGAGTTCTACATCAGGTACAGATCCCAGGGCATGGTCCGAAGGCATATGATTCAGCAACCTTGCTGAAGTTAACCAAGCTGGGACTGATCAGTGCCAGGGTGAAAGACCCACTTGGCAAATGGGTATATATTTATTTATTTATTTTTCACATGTTTATACCACCCTTCCTCCAAGGAGCACAGAGTGGTGTACATATTTCCTCCCCTCCTTTTTGTCCTCACAACAACCCTGTGAGGTAGGGGGGGCTGAGAGATAGTGACTGGCCCAAGGTCACCCAGGAAGCTTCGTGGCTGAGCGGGGATTTGAACCTGGATCTTCCAGGTCTAAGTCCGACTCCCAAACCACTACACCATCCTGGCTTGCATTACATCATGAAAGAAAGATGGGATACAAATGCAAGACAGGAATAATACCTAAAATGGTCATCTGTAAGGATTTATACAGTACATTGATGTACACCTTGCCTCTTGCTATAAACCAAAATTACTTCCACTAAATCAGTGGTTCTCAAACTTTTTAACACCGGGACCCACTTTTTAAAATGAAACTCTATCGGTACCCACCTAGCTTTACGAGACTTAAAAAAATGATGATCTAGAAATAAATAAATGTGTTTACAAGTAAAGAGCTCAGCTGCTTGCAGGGTAATTAGCAGCTATCTTGCAAACGGCAGGAGCTCAGCTCTTTGAAGGGCAATTAGCAGCTATCTGATTTTTGAAGAGCCTCAGGGCTTGTGGCAGTTACTTATCTGATCTTTCCATCACCTGGGACCCACCAGAAATCAGGTCGCGATCCACCAAGTGGGTCCCGACCCACAGTTTGAGAAACACTGCACTAAATGGTATGGTACAGAATCAGTGTTTGCCACTGGAAAATTCCCTTGCATTTTCATTTAAAGGAGCTCATGTAGCAGGATGGAGACTGTCAGCGGAATCCTATGCATGTGTATTCAGAAGTAAGTCTCATTGAGTTCAATGGGGGTTACTCCCAGTTAAGTGTCTATACAATTACAGCCTATGTCTGACCATCTGGGGACTGTTGCTAGTCAAAGTAGACAGTACTGTACTAGGATGACCAAGAGAAGCAGCTCTTTACACCCTTAACGTGGCCCACCTAGAATACTTTTCAAAGGGAGCCTCCCCAAGTCAGGTATATATCCACTAACAGTCCTACCTAACGTTGCCAGTGTGGACTATGCTGCATCCTGCATGGGAATAACGGCTGCTGGAGGTCTCTGCAGGGTAATGGGACATTTGTCCCCTTGCCCTGGGGTAAGGCCCAGCAGCCACTATGGTGCAACTCAGACTTACACAAGCTTGATAGCTGGTGCAAGTCCACGTTGCCCCATGTTAGCGGATCAGGCCCGGGAGGGGGGATAGGATGCAGTGTGCACCAGCTCCACCAATTCCGCCCCCTCCCAGGCCCGATCTGCCCATCCCTGCTCCTGTTGCTGCCTATTCCCCTGCCTCATTGCACCCCCTCCCCACCTTCCCCTGTCCCATCCTCATGCTGCTTGGTGCAAAACTCAGCTTTTCCGGCTCGTGCTGTTACTTCTGTTGGTGCACACAATCCTGCGTGGGTCTCCATGCCAGCGCCGGCAAGTGCTATAGTGTTGCAAAGCGCTTTACGGCTCTTTTGCGACAGCAAACACCAGGGGCTGCGTAGAATTGTGCCAAAAGTACATCAAGTTAATGTTTGTTAGCAGTAGCTGTATGGAGTGTGCTTTCTCTATAATGAGGAATATTTGGCAAAAGGATGAAATTATTTTCATGTTGCTACAGTATAGGTTGTAATGAGCATTAGTGCAAATTAAATTTTGACATGTCAAGTAGTGACTTGCATGACTACTTAAGCCAGAAAACAGAGTTACTTAAGGCAGTTTAATCAAGCAACAAATATATTAAATTCAAATGTTGTGGAACATAATATGCAAAGTTGTGCAACTTGGAACCTGTTTATTTTTTATTTCAAAATTGATAGGATATTAAGAATCTTGCTCCCACCATAGAAGGGGAAGGTACAACGCTCAATCAGGAAGTGGGGGGTGAAAGTGAGATGTGTGCAAGCTGTGCACAAGCGAGATGAAGATCTGGGCACCAGCAGGGTAAAGTGAGTGGGTGGTGGGCTTGTGGAGGTGATGCACTGGCACTGGGTGGGAGGCAACCATTGCCAATTTGACGCCTCCCCACCTGATGAGTGGGTCGGCTCTGTGTTCACATGTCATCTGGATCATGCACATGTTGTTGTTTTTTTCTTCAAATGTGGTGTCTGAGAAAGCCTGAAGCCAATAGGGGTGACTCTAGCAGCACTATATTGTTTGCTGTAACTCTGTAGGCACATTGGAGCAAGTTGACCTCCCAGAACTATAGGAGAAGGGAGAGTTCGTAGATGAGCATGACCTGTACCTCTCCTAGTGCTTGCTTGTGATTCCTTTTAGGGAGTAGAACGTTTTCCTCATTCTACAAGGTTTAGACTAGTATTGTGATTATGTACCAATCTCTATAAAAGTCATCAGCATTCCGTAGAGGAATTACACGGAATGCTTTTAAAAATCACAATACAGATTATTTTGCTTGCTATGCCGCTCCTCTTTTGCAATATGAACATGTATGGATGTCATATTGTTATGGTCTGAAGTTTGGTAGAGAAAATGGAAAAGGACAGGTGCATTTGGAATAGAGACTGTCAAGAATTCTGAATAGTTCACAGATATGAACCCCATTCCCCTTTAGTATTGTGTTTTCCCTCCCTGCCTTTTCTCATGAAAAAAAAAATGCTCCCTTTTCCCACCAACCTATGGTTACCGCTCAATCCTACCTAACTCCCTGTGTGGCAATGCAGCGGCACCAACATGGCGTCCACAGTATCCCACGGGGGAGTTCTGGCATGTTGAGGTCTCCTCAGGGCAAGGAAATACTTGTTCCCTCACCCCTGGATAAGCCCCAGCAGCCACCATGGGTCAACTTGGACCTGTGCCAGCAGTATCACTCAGGCAAGTCTGCGTTGATCCGTGAAGGCGGATCGGGCCCGGGAAGGGGGTTAGGATTTGGCAGGTGCCACTGCTGCTGAACCCTCTCCCCTCCTGGGCCCGATACACCCTCCTCCCCACCCCATCTCTCCCCTGTTCTATCCACCCAACCCATTCCACCCCCTGCGTGGCCTTACCTGCATTAGCGGCCATCCCCAGTCCATCAGAGAACGGACCCAGTTAATTGTTCCTTGTGGCAGCAGCCAGGCCTCTTTCATTGGCATACATAAAGCCATCAAGCGCATGTTCCGTTGGCCTAATGCGTCCATAGGATTAGGCCATTAATTCTGCCTGCATCAGTGTTAACCACAGTAACTGCCCAATCCTATCTTCCACCACATTATAGCATGAAGCTGCGCCAACAGAGGCTGTGCTGCATGCTATGGTGGAGAGACCAATTAGAGCCTGCAGGAGGTAAGCATATTTTTTACTTACCCCATGGTAGGCTGTCTGATTTATGGGTCTCCTTGGACCAATATCAGCTATATAGCTCGTGCAAGTCTGAGGAGATCCACGGGGCAGGGTGGGCATAAAAATGGGGGATATGTTCCAATGTGCATGACTGCTACTGGATCCACCTCCTCCTTCCCAATACACTCCCTGTCCTCCCCCAGCGTGCCCCATAGCCCGTCCCCACTGCCAGTTTACCCGCACCTGTGGAGCCTTCTGGAGCTACTGCTGCATACGCTGTGTGTCTTGCCACTTTTGGCATTGACCTGGCAGCGTGTGACAGTGGCCTGGCTTTCGTGCCACCCAAAAAGGACCTTGCACTGCTAGAATGGTAGTTCTGGCAGCTTCGGTCCTAAGCTAACTAGAGCTTTATCAGATTTACAACCAGAATTTGAAGCTGGTTAAAAATCCTGGTTGAGAGACCCATGGTACCATTTGGTGCCAGTATAACCTATGACTATGCTTAAGGCAAGCAGGGTTGGGGGGGGATGCATTGTGAGAAGCTCAACTGCAGTCCCTTAAGCATAGCTAATAGGCCTACTAAAAAAAAAAAGGTAAAGGTGACCCCTGACAATTAAGTCCAGTCGTGTCCGACTCTAGGGTGTGGTGCTCATCCCCATTTCAAAGCCGAAGAGCCAGCATTGTCTGAAGACGCCTCTGTGGTCATGTGGCCGGCATGACTCTCCTTGCCGCAGCGCGTAGCATGCAGCTGGAACACGAACCGCTGTTTACCTTCCTGCAAGTGGTACCTATTTATCTACTCGCATTAACATGCTTTGGAACTGCTAGGTTGGCAGTTTAACCCACTGCGCCACCCGCTGGCCTTAATAGGCCTACTAAGGTAAAGGTAAAGGTATCCCCTTACAATTAAGTCCAGTCGTGTCCGACTCTAGGGTGTGGTGCTCATCCCCATTTCAAAGCCGAAGAGCCAGCGTTGTCCGCAGACGCCTCCGTGGTCATGTGGCCGGCATAACTCTGGAACACGGAGCGCTGTTTACCTTCCCGCAAGTGGTACCTATTTATCTACTCGCATTGACATGCTTTGGAACTGCTAGGTTGGCAGGAGCTGGCCAAGCAACGAGCGCTCACCCCGTCGCGGGAATCTAAGTGCCGACCTTTCGATCGACAGCTTATGGTTCAGCGGTTTAACCCGCTGCGCCACCCGCTGGCCTACTACTTATGTCTAATAGGCCTACTACTTATGTCTAAAACAGCCCTGAAAGAGGCTAGCTAGCACCATGAGACAATTTAGGGAAAAGAAACAATGATAATTATTATTAACAGTATTTATACATCACTTTTCAACCAAAAGTTCACAAAGCGGTTTACAGATAAAATCAAATGATTAAATGGCTCCCTGTCCAATGAAGTATATGACATTAAGGAGAGCAGGCACCACCTACTATGCAAGGACTCCTGTGCTTCTTAATTAACAGGTTAAAAATAAGTATGTGTATTCTTCTGCACAGCTGAGAAAACTTTAAAAAACTTTGTTGATCAGCAATGCAAATTCTCATTCGCCCCTGCTTTTTTTAATTAACTTTTTAATTTTCAAACACAAAGATAGTGTTGATGATGACTGGTAAGCTTGGGCTGGGAGATGTACTGATCTAATGCTGTTCTTTGGAAATCTGCAGAGAAATGAATCTCAGGGAACAAATGAAATGATAATGGGATTTCAGTTCATCAAGGTTCAATTCCACAAAATAAATGTTCAGTTTCACAGATTGTTTGTTGAGAAAAAGCCATCTTTTGCTGCAATGAACAAAACTCAAATTCAAGACTTTGGCAGAAGTTGGAAGAAATTATTTTTTTTTATCAAGAGTTCATACTTAAATCATGTTGCTTGCTGAGAAAAAGACCATAAATGATGGCTATGGATCCAACCAGATGCATAGCTAGCCTCTACGGGGGCAGGTAGTGACATCAGAAGCCCCGCCCCTGGTGGCATCACAGTGAAAAATGCCTCCCCAGCGTTTTTTCACCTGAAAAAGGCTACTAGCGGCCTAGGCAGGTGGGTGACTCCTTTCCCCTCATTGTGCCGCAAAAGGCCGCTTTTTGCTGCCACCACCACCGAATTGCCGCAGATGCAGTGGCTTTTGCAACACACACACCCTGGCCGTGCACCCAGAGGCTGTCCACCCCCCACCCCCTAGCTACGCCACTGGATCCAACAGTTTAGCTGTAGAGAGACAAAAGACAGGGCTCTTTTCGGGCACAGCATGTGCCTGTGCACTGACTGAATCTGCCACCCAGTGCCACCTTTGCCCAGTGCCGGCAGCCCTTACTCCGATGCCGGATCGTCCCTGCGGCTGCCGGATACAGGTAAAGGGTGCACCGGCAGGGGGCAGTCCGGGCAGTGAGGGAGGTCGGCCGTTTGCTGAGCTGGTCCGGAGGGCAGGGATGGCAGCCCCCATATCCCCGCCCCCTTCCCGGGACAGCACAGCTGTTACACAGCCTCCTTGAACTTGCGCCAGCTAAAGAGCTGGTGGAAATCCGAGGAGGCCCATTGGGGACTCCCCGTGCTACACCAGGGGAAGGTCTCCAGGTCGATCATGATCGGCCCGGAACAGGGATAGGATCCAGCGGGTGGCATTGGGCCACCTGCCGGATACTTACACAGAATTAGGCTCTCAATCCAATAGATAGGCCTGGAGAGTTGAGCTTTATAAGGATCCAGTGAGCCTTTGGAGACCATGGGGCAGACAACAGGCTAGTTGCAGTAATTGTGACTGACGCTGTGAGAATGGGATTTCTGGGATGGTGGTGTGCCCAAGCATCTCACATGATCAAGAAGGGACAGAACCACAGCAACCTAACAGAGCATGCACAGGTGCATGGCCCTATTTACATAGCCTAAATGCCAACTGTGAGGGGGAGAAAGAGTTGGAAACAAGAGGGGGAAATGGAAGAGTGCAGGAGGGAAAAGAACAAACAAGAGAAGGAAAAACATGAGTGAGAATCCCCTCCCCTCTGATTGGAAGTCTACCATCCATTCTGTTTTGTGAGAAAGGGTGAGGGGCAAACCATGGGGAAGGCTGTTAACTCACATACTCTGTTTCTCCCCAACTACAGCTCCTACTCCTAGTCCTCTTCCTGACCACAGAGGACAGAGCTCCTTTCTCCTTGACTTCCTCCCTTTGGCCACTTATTATATGTAGCTTTCTCACCATGCACATTTCCTGCATTTCCTCCCTTACTTAGTGCAGTATTTCACAACAGGCTATTGATCACAAGAGGGGGCAGCTGACAGCCTGCTGCCTCTGTGGGTGAAGCTGCCACTTCTTATGCGGCTCCCCTCTGCATTCAGCCTTCCCTCCTCTTTTGCTACCCATGTGATGGACCTTGTATCTAGGGGGCTCTGGCAAGGTGATGATGTCCCCTGAACCCTTGGACAATTATACCTTATTTTATTCACTTTTCTCACATCCTGCTGTATACCCAGATGAAGATTCCCCCCTCCCCATAAATATCCAAGACTGATCAACAATTATTATGGAAATGCAAGCATGATATTGGGTCAACCTGCAAAATCTGTCATCCTGTATATATAGCATAAGTCTTCATGTACGTCTTATATAGCATGTGCATTGCCTCAGTTACCAAATCTGTATCTTCTCCCTTCCCCCATCTTTTCAGCAACATGCAGCCTGACACTGAAAAGACTCTGCTAGGAGTAACTTCTCTGTACCAAGATCAAGAAAAGGAAAGCCTTCCATTGTATTTTGAGAAACCTATGAAATACAGAAATTAGACCAAAACAAATAATGTACAAATATACAGAGATAAGAAAAGTAAACTAGCAGTGCTTACATTTTCTATGCTAGACATAATTGATATGTTTGCCTGTGATTCACATATTATTTTAGGTTTCTGAGGGGGAGGGTGGAATTTTATTACAAAATATTCTGCATTTAAAATACTATTTAATTATAGTTTGTTTCCTTAGGGATTTTATCACCATGTGATTTAATTTGGAATATGCCCTAAGGGACAGCATATTTTCAATTATAGAATATTTCCTCCAGAAACAATAATGGTTCAATGATTTATTGCAGGATCCTATTATAAGGTGGCTCTTGCAAGTGAAACTTGAATGCAATTGGCTTAACAATATAGCATAGACAGCAGTAAAATGCATGAGAGCAGAACATACGTGCAGGCTGCACGCAAGGAAAAAAATTCGTATTTATATATTTTCATCCTTTTGCATAATACTTCAATTATTATATCTTAGGAAAAAAGAGAGAACTTGGAAAGCTGAGAGCTATGAAACATTTACATTATTATCTCTTCAAAAAGTTCATTTTTGGACAAGTATCATTTGGATAGGGATTAACTTAATCAGAGATTTTGAATCTTCTTTACTTTAATTTTTAATCTCTTTTAAAAAATATGTCTGAATCTTAAAAAGGCCTAAACCTGTAGTCACAAAGCGCTGCTTCAAAAAAGAGGGGAGGGGGCGAGGGAAAAAAAGAAAGTTTTAAAAGCAACCACCAGCTGTAAGAGAGATAGTGAAAGCAGCAGATTTGTGACAGAGCAGACCATGAAACCCATCAGCTGATGAGTGAAAATCCCTGGTTTCTAATTAATCGAGGTACACAGGCCAAGGGATGAAGAGGATCAGGGAAATGAAATCAGGAAAAAGATACCATCAGTCATTTCTGTGGCCCATTGTCATACTTCAGAATCTGCTGTAATGAATCACTCAGGCATTCCAGAGATACATTCAAATGGTGAAGAAAATTCATTGTCCAGTGAAGAGGGTTTGATAAAAATCTTTCTTCCCCCCCCTCTTTGTCAGAAGCCTATGATCAGAAAAAGGAAAATCCAGACAGCACAACAGGTGTGCTTTTGCAAGCCTGCTGAAATCTGCAAATGAACGGAGATACTAAAGAATGTTTTTGTACTAAAATTTCACCAAAATGGGGGAAAGGGAGTATCTTGTAATAACAGGCAGAGGTAAAAGGGGGAAAGACGTCAGAGAGTGAGCAGAGGAGGGGGACATACTGAGGATTAAATGAATAGAAAGGATCCAACTTTTTCCCCTGTTGGGGAAGATTTTGTCCCTATTAAAAAAAAGATCTTGTGGGAAAACTGAGTAAAATGTATACAGTTTAATATTTCCAGTTGCCCCCAAATCTCCCTTCCTAAATTATAGCAGTTGTACTTCAATCTTCAAGGTTGTGTGTGTGTGTGTGTGTGTGTGTGTGTGTGTGTGTGTGTGTGTGTGTGTGTGTGTGTGTGTGTGTGTGTGTGTGTGTGTGTGTGTGTGTGTGTGTGTGTGTGTGTGTGTGTGTTTCCAGAATGTTTCTCCAAACCACATGGTAAATTCTCTTCTTGTACACAAAGATTTAAAGGATGAGTACCTTTAATGGGATGCAGAATAGGATGCTCCTGTCCATTTCTTAAGAAATCTCAGAATTAAGAAATTTGTTGCAAAGAAAAAATCCTGAGGAATGTCAGTAATGTGCCACCCACCCCCTTTTCCCACATGTGCTATTACTGCACAGATTGCTCTGAATGTACATTTCACCTAAGGTTCAACTTTTCGTCCCTGAACAATTCCTTTAGGCAGTTCAAAGTAGCATGCGCCATTAGGTGACATGGAAAGATAATTGTTTTTAAATAATCAGGTACTGTACTGAGACATATAAGGATGGCTGATTCATTTTAAATTTAATTACCATAATATAGGGTTTCACTGTCTACAGTATCAATCACTAAGACACTTTATAGTTGATAATATTAAAATGGCAACAATAATGAGAATTTCTACTTCATGATGAAAATAATTTTAATCACGGGTAGATTACAAATCCATTTGCTGTTACGGTTACTGAGGATTCTATTATCTGCCTCCTATTGTGAAAGATGTTAAAACTTGTTTGCAGGAAATGTAAAAGATTATAGATGTATACAGCCTGTGCAAATGTTCCAGCCAAGCTCAATGACAGACAAACGAACCACATGAAATCTGCAGCTGTTGCATAAGAGACTATGAAACTGTTGGCACCAGTCTGGAAACAGGATTCTCTCTAGATTGAGTTAAAATGGCCATTGTTTTAGGGCCCATGGTTAATACAGGGCATCTCAAGAAAATGTACACGCACTTTATAGTGTCAAATTTATTATACTGTAATTCACACAATAAATTTGACATTATAAAGTGTGTACTATAATACTATAGGCCGGCGGGTGGCGCAGCGGGTTAAACCGCTGAACTATAAGCTGTCGATCGAAAGGTCGGCAGTTCGATTCCCGCGACGGGGTGAGCGCTCGTTGCTTGGCCAGCTCCTGCCAACCTAGCAGTTCCAAAGCATGTTAATGTGAGTAGATAAATAGGTACCGCTTGCGGGAAGGTAAACAGCGCTCCGTGTTCCAGCCACATGCTACGCGCTGCGGCAAGGAGAGTCATGCCGGCCACATGACCACGGAGGCGTCTTCGGACAACGCTGGCTCTTCGGCTTTGAAATGGGGATGAGCACCACACCCTAGAGTCGGACATGACTGGACTATATTGTCAGGGGTCACCTTTACCTTTTTTTATAATACTATAGTTCACACATATACTGCATATGTCATATGACAGAGGTTCTCAGCCTGTGGTACGGGTACCCCTAGGGGTACGTGGACCTCTTGCTGGGGGTACGCCCAGTGGTGTTGCGACGACGCGCGACACCCCTGAGCGGGGGCGCGCGTCACCCTTAAGGGGGAGGCTCCGCCCCCGCGCGTGACGTCACGCGCAGGAGCGGAGCGCCCTCCCCGCTCCGTTTTCGGCTCATTTTGGAGCCAAACGGAGGCGAGGGAGGGAGGGAGGGCCCACCTGCACCGCGAAATTGTAAGTAAGGGGCATCGCGCGTCACCCCTATACGCGCGACGCCCCCTGGCGGCCCGCCCCCCCGCTTCCCCCCGTCGACGCCAGTGGGTACGCCAAGCCCTGCCCCTTATCTGCCCCATCAGCAGCTAATTAAGTGTTAATTAACATAGATTTTAAATTGTAATTATTTTTGGAGCCCTTCTGTCTCTCTGATTTTGGTTTTGGGCTTATTTTTGTACTTTGGAAAATGTACTTTGGTGGGGTGGGGGAGGGAGAAGCTGATTTGGGAAGTGTGACTTGGAGAAAAAAAGAGATCCTTGCATATGTGTATGTGTGTGTGTCTCCCCACACACACAGTTAAATAAGACATTTTTCACATTTAAAATTGTTTTAGCACTTTTTATTTAATGATTAATTACCTAATTAATTAATTGATTGGTCCAGTTAATTAGCAGGGGTACAGAAAATTGGACTGTGATAGGGGGTACCCGGGCCTCCAAAGGTTGAGAACCCCTGTTATATGATGTACACAGAAGCAGTTGCTCAACCCAGGTAATTAATTAATTAGTTAATGAATTAAAACAAGTGCTTGAAATGCTCCCTATTGCCCGGGGGGGGGGGAGAGTCCTGAAGGTCTCCTCTGGGTAAGATAACATTTTCCCTTACTGCGGTGCAGTGGGGTCCACTCCAATCTGTGCCAGTAAAATTGCTGGCACAGGTCTGCATGGACTTGGGCCGCAGGACTGGGTCGAGGAAAGGGGCTTGGATTCAGTGGCCGCTGCTGCTGCTGAACTGACCCCCTTCCTAAATCCGATCTGTCCTCCTCCTGCCCTATTCTGCTCCCCCACCAACTTACCTGGGTTAGCGGGCCGTTCCAGTGCTGTCCTCACATATGAGGCCACTACAGCCTCCCTGCTGCTGCTCTGGCAGCACATGGCTTTGCATGCTACAGATTATTTCTTCTCCCACAACTCAATTTCACATATCCTGGGTGAGGAGACACCATGCTGAATGAAGCAACAAAAATAAGGGTCAGTTCCCAAAGTCTTCACATAATGAGTCCTGGCAGCCCCCAAGGATGCATTAACATGGAGAACTTATAGCCCAATCCTATTTGCATGCGACACCAATGGCGCATAGATGCTGGCATGACATCCATCATATCCTAAGACCATCCTGGCAACACCATGCTGATGGCAGACCAATGCCAGCACAACAGGGGCCAAATGCCAAGCCTCTCCTGGTAAAGCTGGCCCAGCCCTTCCCAGAAACACCCCCAGCTTCCATGGAAACATCAACACAGCTCCTTATCCATGGAGCAGCATCCTGACAGCAATGCATGACATCAGCACATCATTGCTGTAACATTAGCACATCATCCATGTGACATCTTTGTGTCATTGGTGTGATGTCCAAGGAGCCAATCACCACATCCAATCAACCACAACACTGGCTGCCAGAGAGCCAGTGGTGAACTGAGGGTGAACTGAGGAGGTGGCGAGAGGAGTTGCAGGACCAATGAGCAGCCAATGCTGGGGCACACACCCCCAGCAACCGCTAGGAATAAGCAACACAGTGACAGGCACCACCCACAACCATAGGAAGGTGCCCCTAAGACACTCACTACACACACACACACACACACACACACACACACACACACACACACACACACACACACACAGAGCCCTGCTGGATCAGGCCAAAAGCCCATCTAGTCCAGCTTCCTGTGTCACACAGTGACCCCACCAGATGCCTCAGGGAGCACACAAGACAACAAGATACCTGTGTCCAGTCGCCACTCCCTTGCACCTGGCACAGAGAAAACCCACTTCTAAAACCAGGAGGTTGCTTATGGCTTGTAACCTGTGATGGTCTTTTCCTCCATGAATCTGTCCAAACCGCTTTTAAAGGCATCTAGGCCAGATGCCATCACCACATCCTGTGGCAAGGAGTTCCACAGATGAATTACACGCTGGGTAAAGAAATATTTTCTTTGTCTGTTCTAACTCTCCCTCCACTCAATTTTAGTGCATGTCCCCTGGTTCTGGTGTTGTGCGAGAGGGAGAAGAATTTCCCTCTATCCACTCTCTCCATCCCATGCATAATTTTATACGTCTCAATCATGTCCCCCCTCAGGCGCCTTTTTTCTAGGCTGAAAAGCCCCAGACGCTGTAGCCTTTCCTCATAAGGGAGGTGCTCCAGCCCACGAATCATTCTGGTCGCTCTTTTCTGCACCTGTTCCAACTACAACACAAGGGTGCCACAGCACCCACACCAGCGGCATCACGAGCCGGCTCGTCACCCCCAGCAGGTCAGCCGGCTCGGCGTGTCACCCCCACTGCTGCGTCACCCCCCCACACTGCTGCATCACCCCCAGATACTCACTGCTCACGCCTGGAGGGGGTGACACGCTGGAGGCCCTCTCGGCGAGCCGTGTCTTCTTCGGCAGCACGGCTGCTTCTAACAAGGCCGGGCAAGGCTGAAAGCCTTAGTGATAGAAAGCCTGAAAGTGATAGAACAGCATCTGTTCAACAACCTTGAATAATCTGTTATTTATAATCTGAATTCAACGACCTTGCCAATGGTTTCAAAAGATCCCTTATCAAGAGAGACATTGTAGATGAGAAACAGGCGACATTAAGACAACTATACATTTTTTTAAACTCTGAATTGTGCTCAAAGTATTTGGAGTCGATTCTTACAAATATAGAGGGTTATTTTGATTATGCTAGGATCCGTTATTTATTTAATGGCTTTGTTGCTGATACTACCGAGAAGGTAGCAACCTTCTTCATGTGGTGGAGTTGCGTAATAAGAGTTGGGCAGCGCAATCCAGCGCAAGGATCCAGCCGGCGGCCCAGGGTTGCCCACCGGATCCTGGCCCGAGACAGCCCGTCAAGCGGCGGGCCAGAGGTCTACTTGGGGTGTAAACCGGGGCCAGCCGGATAGGCATCCTCAGATTTCTGCCAGCTAAAGAGGAGGCCGTGTAACGGCCTAGCCGGCCCAGTGGAGATGGGAATATGGCGGACCGGCTAGGCCAATGGCCTCCTCCCTCGCCCACCGAACCAGCTTACCTCTTCCGGCAGCTGCCTTGGTGTTCCGACGACGGAGTGAGGGCGGCCGGCCACTGCACTGGCCTCCCTTATTCCTGAGTAGTCGCAAACGTGCTTTCTGGCAAGGGAATGTAATGTGCGTACGTGGTGTGAGCATTTTGGGTTCATGGCGTGCTGAAATGCTGAATGCTGATCAGATCCTTCTCCTGGCTTCTCTTGGCTTCTTCTGGAGTAAATCTGTTACAGCCTGGTCCATGGTGCAGGATCACAAACGGCATGACCTTCACTTGTGTCATAACACAGTCCAGCTCACAAATTCAGCTCACAAGTTCAAAGTCTTTTTGGCACATTCACATTTTAAAAGCCACTGGGTAACATTGGGACTGGTCTTCCTCTTCCTCCTCCTCCCCTGTCACTGTCTCTAGCTCTCTCCTCCTGCCTCCCCAGCTGCTTCTGCTTCCAGCCCTCAGACTCCACCCAAGGTGGAGCTTGCAGCTTGGACTGCACCCTTTCCTGCCTGGAATCAGTGGGATAGGTTTGGCTTTCTTCTAAAGGTGCTGGCCCTGAATCCCTCGAAACCCCGGGCAGTCCAGGGGTCTCGTGACACAAAGTCTTGACACTCACAACATATATAGCAAGATATTTTGTTAACTCTTGTCTTCTCAGAATTCTTATTGCAGATATTCTGCCCCAGGAGTACTCCACACAGAAGCACCCAAGTGGAACCTCTACCCCTCACCACCCTAACAAGACATAACACCCAGATTAATAAAACCCACTAAGAGCATAATCCACACTAACGTACCGGCACCGGAGCAAGCAGCCAAGATGAACTCTCCAGAATTAGGTGACTATGACCCAAGTAAATCAAGATCCCTTCTAATTCTTTGCACTTCTACCTAAGCTCCTAGATCTGTATGCTTTGGGAGTATGATTGAAGTGATGCATATTGAATTGTATTTTCTTTTTGTATGATTCTTGCCTGAACTATTTAGTAAATATTGGAAAGTAACCACGTGTGTTCTCAATATTATTTAAAACGGAATTCTGTGAAGCTGGACTCTGGTATACACAGGTAAAGATCCCAGAACATGCCAAATTGCTATATTTAAAGCTATTCCCCAAAATTACAAAAGCATTTTGGCTAACACCAAGGAAGGGGAAAAGCTCTTATCAGCTGGGCCTGGAAGGTAACTCCAATGGGCCTCCCTGTTGGCCTTTCTCCAGAGGGCCTCGAGCCAGGAGCCTGATGCTGAAGTTCTCCTGGGAGTGAACTACACAGTAGGACCCTGCCAGAACCTCCACTGGCATTCTGCCTCAAGAGAGGGAAGCCATCCAGAACCCCTCGTAGCCAGACCAGCAGCCACAGGCCTTGACCTTTCCGACGGCTTCCACCCCTACTGGAACTAGACGACACAGGAGTAGCCTGACAGAGCACCCAGTGGCGTCTTCAGCCCCACCGACGCCTGGGGCTAGGGGGGCGGGGGCTGGCCGAGCGCCCCCCGGACGTCACGTGACGTATGATGTCATGTGACGTCAAACGACGCTGTCGCTCGAAAGCTGGAGCGCGGCGCCTGCCCGCAGCCATAACAGGCGGGCGGCGCTCCAGCTTTTGAGTCCGAGGAGCGAGAGAGCGTCGTCGTCTAGGCAACGCGCACAGCGCGCACCCGCAGCCACAGGGTCTGGGCACGTGCTGCGCGTTGCCTAGACGACGACGCTGTTGCTCACCTCGGACTTGAAAGCTGGAGCGCCGCCCGCCCACTATGGCTGCGGGCGGGCGCCGCGCTCCAGCTTCGAGTCCGAGGTGAGTGCCCCCCAGAAGCTTGGCACCTGGGGCCCTATACATCAGGGCCCCCTACGTTACGACGCTACTGAGAGCACCAGTGCCTTGCCTGTCTTATAGCAACCACGGTGGAAAGACAAAGCCTCGGACCGACCCGCTCCAGGCATCGGTGCCTGGCCAGCCTCTAGCTACATCCCTGTAGACTAACAGGAAAGAAGGTTCACGGCGGGGTGGTGATCGTCTTTGTACCCTCCACCTTTGGCTCTAATAAAACAGCTACCTTGCTGCAGCAGAAAGGACTGACGAGTTTCCTCACATCTGAACCGTAAGCCCTTTCCAGCCATGCCTAACACTAGCCCCTCTTGTCATCCCGCTGCCGCCGAGGAATCAAGGGGCCATGGGTGTTGGCATGACAGTTTCTGTGCAAAGTGCCCCCTTTTTGCTGCACCTGTTCACCATGGCTCCCCAGCACCAAAGTTCCCCTTTGAGAGACCAGAGAAGTATAGCCCCATACTGTGCATCTGATCATCTGAGCTGTAGTTTCTCTGGCAGAGGCTTTAGTACTGGGGGGGGGGGGGTGTTGGTTTGCTGTGATAGGCTGCCAAATGTAGTCTCTCGCCTATGCTCCATTGTAGGAAAGTGGACAGGGCAGGGGGTGGCAGGAGGTGCAATTTCTTGCTGTTTTCCCCTTTCCCATTGTTCCTTATTTTGGTTACTCCTTCCTACCTATGCCAGCTCTGTTGGTGTAGTGTTTTTTTTTGTTGGTGGTGGTGGCGTGTTTGTTGTCTGAAGGAGGGGTAGGATATGGTGTATGTCCATTCGTCCCTCCCACATCCCTCCTCTGTCCCTCCCACATCATGCCCTAATCTCTCTGTCTTGGCCTCTCCATTGGTGGAGCTACACTGGCATCTGAATGATGCCCAAGCTACAATGGCACAGTGTTTTTCTGTTGCATCAGCATCTATGGCGTGTCCATCAGGAAGCAGGCTTCTGTGTTGGCAAGGATGTCATTCTGCCGGTGTACATGGAGGTACGCTGGCATGTCATGAGGATAGAATTGGGCATCTCTATGGTATCGGATAGGCATGCATTTTCTCATTGGGAATTTCCATGAAGCTGAGATATGACAGCATATTTCAGATAAGGCCACTGGAGGTGGGGTGGATAGTGACACCTGCATGATGTTCTACATGTTAATGTATTTCTTGGGCAGTAAGGACAATTAAGGGTGATTTTGAAGGTGTGAATCAGCAGCGTCACGAGCCGGTGCGTCACCCCGGGCAAGGGGTCGGCTGGCTCGGCACATCACCCACACCGCCCAGCCGCGTCACACCCACACACCCCAGCCGCGTCAACCCTCACCCCCAGTCCTGTCACCCCCCCAGTCGCATCACCACCCCCACTTCCGTGTCAACCCCCCCAGTACTCACCCCACAGGCGGGAGAGGGTGATGTTCCGGCAGGCTGAGCCGCGTCTTTTTCGACAGCTTCTAAGTAGGCCAGGCAAGGCTTCGAGCGGCTCGTGCGCACAACGTCGTTTGAAATCTTGCCCTCAGAAGGGCCGAACGAAGACCTGATTTGGTCTCCGTTCAGTCCTTCTGAGGTCAAGGCTTTGAGCGGTGTTATGCGCATGCCGCTCAAAGCCTTGTCTGGCCTACTTAGAAGCGGCCGAGCCGCTGAGGAAAATGCAGCTCATGTCACCCTCTCCCGGGGGTGACGCAGCGGGAGGGGGTGACAAGCCAGAAGGGTGACTCCTGGCCTCCCAGCGTGTCACCCCCGGCGTCCCACCTCCCCGCCATGCGGTAGCAATGCCACTAGTGTGAATTGACCCTAAGGTGAGTTCATATCTTATATTATTCACCTGATTAGTGCTTGAACTATGGGAGGAAAGGTCGGGGGCCCTTAACAAAAGACACAAGCCCCATTCCCTGAATTTCCTCAATATTATACAAAGTATTATTATTGTACCTTATTGCCCCTGGACAAAGAGGCACCTTTTAAAAAGTGGTGTCCTCTTATATTTAACAGGAGAAGAGCAACTGTCCCTCTTCACCCCAGCATGGCATCTTTTCCAGTGGCTGCTGCTAGTGTCTCTTCTGCATCTTTTTGATTGTGAGCCCTTTGGGGACTGGGAACCATTCGTTGATTTATTTTGCTATGTAAATTGCTTTGTGAACTAATTTTTGTTGAGAAGCAGCAGTATATAAATATCCTTACTACTTCTACTAATAATAAACCTAACACCAACAAGCATATATTGACAACAAATCTGGTGTAATTACTGGTAGATACTACATTCTTTGAAACTCCAATCGTCTATTCTTGTGAGCAATGTAACAGGTGAAAAGAAGACTTGGAGTGAGCACATATTTCCACAGATCTGCATCTGCACTGATTCTAAATAACCTTAAGGCGTTGCCATTCTCTTCAGCAGTGTCTCAGCCGATCAGTAAGTGCAGTAGATTCTGAACCTGGACAGACATGGATTTCTTCCCAAGCAACATGACATTTTAGGTAAAGAATGAACCAACCATTGACTCAACCAAGCTTTGCTTATGTATCAGTTCAATGAATTCAAAGCTCAAATTCAAGTTCAAATTCAAAATGGTTTCATTTTGTAGGTGTCATTTGGGCCTCTTTTAAAGTAACTTTGTACAATCTCCCAGTCATCCCCTGTGTAAATTTATAATTTATAAATTAAAGTGTATAAGTTATAAGAGCTGGTGGAGCACAGTGGCTAAGAGCTGTGAATCAGGACTTCCTTGGTTTAAATCTTGTCTCTGCCATGAATTCTCAGTAGGTGGCCTTAGAGAAGCCACTCCCTCTTAGCCTCAGTTCCCCAGTGGCAATGTGGAGATAATAATATTTATGTTCAGCGTTGTTATAAGAACATCCAAATAATACATGTAAAAAGCTTTGCACACTCAGAAAGCACCATGCAAATGTTAAGTATTATTTTTATTGTTATCATAAATGCCTTGAATAGAGGGCATTTCTTTCAAAAGCAATGTAACTCAGGGCGCAATCCTGGAAATCTGGTCGGCGATGGGACAAGCGTTCCGTCACCGGAAGACATTGCGAATGTGCCATAAAGCACGTTCACGATGACTCCCAAGTAAAGGAGGCTGGTGCAAGGCTGGCCTCCCTCTCTCTGGCGCCGGATCTCCATGCGGCCGGCAGCAGATGGTGAGTCCGCCAGCGGCGGGCACGTGGGCAGTCCGGCCCGGGGGCCATTGGCCTAGCTGGCCCGGGAGGGGGATGGCGCCCGCCATATCCCAATCCCTGCCATACCGGCTACGCTATTACATGTTTTCCTCTACTTCTGCCAGCTATTTAGCTGGCGGGATTCCGAGGAGGCCGATAGAGCCGGCCCCAGTTTACACCCGGGGAAGGGGACAAGCGTTCCCTTCCCCAAATAGGGGAAGTGGATGAACGTCCCCTTCCCCAAGTAGACTTCCGGCCCGCCATTGGACGGGCAGCCTGTGCACACGATCTAATAGGCGGCCTTGGGCCGCCAGCTGGATCCTTACACAGGATTTCGCTGCCCTCCTATTACAGTATTTTTCATGTATTATTGCATAGGAATCATTCAAGGATGAAATGGAAAGAATGGGCTAAAACCCTCTTCCCCAGTGCCATGGCTCTGATCAAAATGCAGCTGCTTTTAACTAAAAATAGTTAAACGC
Source organism: Plestiodon gilberti rubricaudatus (assembly GCA_026170595.1). NCBI lineage: Eukaryota > Metazoa > Chordata > Lepidosauria > Squamata > Scincidae > Plestiodon > Plestiodon gilberti. The sequence goes on along the minus strand of JANXHW010000004.1, from coordinate 21,467,253 downwards.
TGGGAGATCCATTCATTAATCTCCAGCATCTTATATAGTTAAGATACCTTATAGTAGGCCTTAAGGCTGCATATGTACAATCATTTTGTTGAAGCAACAATAATGACTTTCCCCTTATTGCTGTTATAGCACTAGCCCTGATCCAACATTGATAGCTTGATAACTGCACATTAAAATAATAATAATAATAATAATAATAATAATAATAATATACAGTATTTATATACCGCCTTTCTTGGTCATTGGATTTCTCCTCCGACTTAAGGCGGTGTACATGGGCAGGCTTTCCTAACCCCCCTAATGAGAGGTTTTACAATATATAAATGTCCAATCTTTCATGAACTGCTACATTCCAGGTAGTATCCTTTTGCAGCCTGGCTTTTCTGCCCCCCTCCATTATTAATAAAGGAGGGGGGGAAACATGGGTAGAGAGAAGGTTGGAAGAAGAGTTGTTTGCTCCAGGGGAAAAGCCCATTTGCTCCATTTTCCGAATTTCTAGTCGTTGCTGTTTCTCTTACTCTCACAGAATTCAAATGGGATGTGAAATTGATTAGAGCGGATTGCAAGAAACTTCTGGTCTACCCAACTGAAAAGGCTACATGAGTACTTATGTAGATATACACCCACCTTTTCTTGTATTTAAACACACACACACACACACACACACACACACACACACACACACACACACACACACACACACACTTTTAAAAACTCTTTTAGATACTTCAAAAAGTGATCCAGACATGATGGGACTAGAGTGTGTTATGGGCATTCTCCAATACACAATCGCATGTGTTTGCATCAAAATATATACAGCTCTGTTGCAGCAGTATTGCCCAGGGGGCTTGTTTCAAATTTCGCTTGATAACAAACGGTAGCACTACAAAACATGAAAAAACATCAAAACTGAGCGATGAATCTGTCTACTGAGGGCAATTGGAGCTCTACAATACTGCCTCCAAGTGTTCAGTGCTGCCTCCAAGGGATATGTCTCTACCAAAGGAAGAGGTCAAAGTTCCACTGGGGCTGATGAAACACATCCTTGGATCCAACCCACTGTCTGCACAAACCTAAGAGCGCTAAATGGGTGGAATTTTCCTATGCCTGTTTGTGCATGGAATGGAGATTCCAGACCAGACCACATTAATGATTGAGCATAGAGTACTAGGCAATAAGAGTAGTTCTTCCAGACAAATTAATGTGACAATAAGGAGGTATGAATTATAGTTAGGGTCACTCAAGGTGCTACTGGGATACATAGGATAATATAATTGTTGTCAGGTTCCATGGGGCTTAGGAAAAGAGAACTTCATTCATCCAGTGGCCACCTACCTTGCTATCTCTTGTGCCTTCACCAAATACTTCCAGCTGTCCTGAGAATTTGCTAGGCCACTGCAGTCCCAGCAGGACATTTCACTTATTTATTTATTTATTTATTTAAAAAAATTATATCCCGCCTTTTCCTATGCTGAAAGGCAAATGCCCAAGGCAGCTTACAACAAGCGGCTTACAACAAACGGTGGCGTTTGTTTCTGTGAAATCCTTGGCATAATGCCTTATCTTTTCCCTAACGGAGACAACCACATATTCTTCCTCTTATCCCTGCCAGTGCCTCCATTTCTCTTCCCTCCTCCTGCTGTCTCCCTTCAGGGCAGGATCTGACCTCTTGCTCTGTGTAAAGCACCATGTACACTGATGGCACTAAATCAATCAATCAATCAATCAATCAATCAATCAATCAATCAATCAAGGATCTCTTTGCAGGCACTTCGGAAGCAACCAGAATCCAGGACAAACCCAGAAGGCCCCTCCCGCCCCCAAGTCTGGATCTCTCTAGGAGACCAAGTAGTGGTTATATTCAAGGGAAGTAAAGCCACATATACTTTTCACCTTTCAAAGTATAATTTAAAACTCTGTACCTGAAGATAGCCCAGACTATCAATGGAACAAGATGAATATCTAATTATGGATGAAATAATTTACCTAAAAGGGGCTGCATAAAGTCGAATGTCTGACTCATGAGTCTTGAAGAAACCTTGTTGTGGGCCAGAATGTAAGCAGATGAAGGAAGAAATTTCAGACTCTTTTAAAAACTGAATGTGTGTTCAGAGCTTGGAGAGAGATGTGGTTGTGACTTGCTTGGTTTGTATCCAGAGCTTCTCCCACCCTTAGCACGGAGCTATTTTACACTTCTTTCTATTTTTAATATCAAGGCCAGCAGCAGATTTTTAATCCTAGCGTGCAGAGAGCACCCCACAGTGGTTCTTCTATATGGAGTAATATGCATAGATCAACTACCTACTGTTCTTTGTGAACACTCTCCCTCTTCTGTTGCGTGCACTTGTCTTGCTTTGGGCTTCATTCTTTCTATTTCTTTTGATGTCCAGTGAATGCAGTGGAAAGTGATCCTGGATTTCCAAAAGCCCAGATTCATTCTTAAGGGACAGGTGTAGGTTAAAATATTAATGTGGGAGAAATTAAAAACAGTCCAAAACACTTATGATGCATTCTGCTTATATAGAGCATCACCATACAACAGTATTTGTATTCTGATTTGTAAAAATGGATTATACCATCAAAAAAGGAGAGAGCACACATGTCAAATCAATGTACAGTACATTGGGCAATAAATAGAATGTTTGCATAGTCTTTGTAAGCCCTGTATACAGACCTTCCTACAGATTCATAGTAAACATGTTGTTTTACCTTTAGCATCTTTAAGAGATATAAAATAGCAAAATGTGAGCATATCCTAGGAGGTTTGGTCTTTGCAGGCAACACCAAAAGACAGTAACAATATCACAACATCCTATGATAATGGGTCTATTCTGAAAGTCGATAAAAGACCAGTTGGAAAGGGATCATCAAAATGATTTTCTGGCGATAGCTTGCAGGTGATCAGGATAAAAGCCCCACGGCTTCAGGACTTCAAGTATTTATCATATACATGTTTGCTTGCATCATGATAAGGATGAGCTTTGGGAGTCATGGACACTAAGATAGGGTGTCACCTGAGACATCCATCTGACTCGGATTCCAGAGAGAAGGGAAGTGCCTAGTAGAGGCCAGAGAATGGGAAAGGAGGGAGGAAAGAAGGGATAGTAGGAGTGGGCAGCCCTTCTTTCCAGCTCTAATATCCCAGTGCAATTATTTTGTGGACATCCACTCCTTGCCTGCACAGGAGATAGGGCTATAAGTGTATGTTATTTTTTAATTACAAGGGGGTAGAAAAATCCTGATGATGGGCTGGAAGGTGCCATTGCATTGTTATTTTTTTTCTCTCCCTTCGTTTGCTGATTATGTGAGCTGGGCTCCTTTGCTAGCCGATGATAAGCAGAATTTCCATGTTCTCTGCATAATTAATCCATCTCTGCCTCTCTTCATGCCAACTCGCCCGTTATCGCCGGCACATGCCTGAATTGCAAAAGAATCCGCTCTTCAATTGGAACTTATTGATATTCTAAGAAAAAAAAAGAGGGGTGGGGGGATTGAAAATCCTTAAGTTTAAGCCGCAGATTTTTAAATGGATTAATTTTGTTGCAATCGCAGCCATCTAAGGCGGGAAGGCAGGCAGAGCAAATTGAAAGCATCTCCATGTTAGCAGAATTGGGTCCAGAACACTGAAATGGTACTGGCAGAGCTCTCTTTTAAAGTCAGAAAAATTACCATTAATTTACATCACATGAAATACTTTTTATGCTAGAAATATTCAAGAGACGTTCTTTAAATGCCTGCTAATGCTTGATAACATTTCTAACTTTCAACATTTTGCTAGACTTTGATATGACACGATAGGAATGCCTGCCAGTGAGGAATATTATATGTACCAGTAATCTCTTTTTATCACATATTTAGATGATATCACCCTCTTCTTAAACATCCTGAAGTAGGCATTAAACAATGTAATCAGTGTCATGGACTCTTGCTTAGCAGAGTCATGTGTGTCAAAGTTAGTTGAGTATATTAAGACTTTGGTGAAGTTTTATATATAAAGTTATTTCAGGGTGAAGGTTGGATGCAGTGTACATAGAGAAAAATAAAAATGTACCTTTGTAACCATACTTTTTGGGAGTTTGCAATAATTATTCAATCATCAAAAATACTGTGTTTTCTTACTTAAACATACAACTTCTATTTGCTATTATTTGGAAGGTTTTTAAATAAGCTACTTCAACTATGAAATACTTAAGCTGTGTTTCATAGAATGCTGAGGTTATACATGGGCAGTCAGACCTAATGGAGAAGTGGATGACATCTGTTTCGTACCAGTTCTGAATATTACCAAATATCTGGATGTTTTATGCAACATTTATACAAACGTTGCAGTCATTTTCTTGATCCTAGGAATGAGAAGCAGCAGCCTTCAGTAAGACTGAGCAGGGTTTTTAAAAAAGCCTCAACTGAGCACCAATGTACTGTATGTAGCATTCTACGTTCTTGTGCTAGAAATCAACATATACACAACTGTAGAAAGTAATGTTGCCATGCACAGAGAGGAGGGGTTCATTTGTCATGAACTGCAGATGAGAACATACTGTAGCTATTTTAAATTGTCATTCTTAAACTGGTCTTTTCCATTAGAAGCATATTTGGAAATAGAAAAGAAGCCACTAGTGAACACGCAAGGCAAATACAGTGTGGTCCCTGCCTTTTTCAAAGAGTCACAAATTGTAATATTTCTGGAGACACTTGTTCTCGTTGTACCATAGTTATTTTAATAAACCAAGGGCCATCTTTGCATCTTATTGGGGGGGGGGGGAATGGTTAAGACTAATAAACAACAAAAACGTGTATTCTAGTTTGTCATTCCAGGAAATAGGCTGAGCATGCAATATCTCCACTCATAAAAAAATTCAGAACAAAATAAAATAAATAAAATTATACTTTTAAAAAATGTTAAAGGTGTTGCTAAATTTGTAGAGATTAGTGGTAGTATTTCTGAACCTCTGTACTGCGAATAGTATTCGCTTCAACACATTTTGCCTGATGCTTTCAGAAGAGAATGTACTTATATTTATAAAGACATAAAATATATGGAATATGCATATACTATAACTATATTAATTTTTAAGATTAATTAAAACAATACAAAAAAAGCTTTTGTATTTGAAAAGCTTTTCGCATTTGAGCCATGTAAACAATATTTAAAAACACATCTATAACTGACATGTATACATTAAATTACCGGTAGTCATTTTTAAAGAAAAGGATCTGGGATTTGAATGGTCAAATGCCGCAATATTTTTGTGATGAGCATTTACCTGGAACTTGTACTAAATCTGTATGATTGGTAACTGGATTTTCATTGTTTGAAAAAAAAATATTGTAGAATATCTTTAAGTTTCAATCCTGCATATTGTTGGGCGCACTTCATCCCAATGAAATAAGTAGGTTTATCACACATGAATGAGTGCATAACTGCCCTCTAAATACATAGCTAAAATAGATAGATTTGTAGTAAGGGCCTGAAATACCAGTTCTTACATCCACTTGCATTAAGGTTAGTGGTTGAACTCTTATTGGTTTCATTGAAAATATGATTGCTCTTCATAAAGACAGCGTTTTTAATTGAGTTGCACCATTTTGCACGTTTCAAAACATTATGTTTAAAGAAATTACTGACAAGTAAGTCTGGACCCCCACTGCAACAAAGGAATATTTGTATGGTTTTTTTATTTTTCTATTTAAAACTATTTACATACACATAAACATATTGATGATGTGTCGTGTACTGATTACTCATTATAGCAAGTTGTAAGCAGGAAAAAATAATTTCTTCACTCTAGAGAGAAAATGAGATTAAACCAAAATAAACATTCCCGATGGACAACAAAAATAACTCCCACAATTTATAGAGCATTTATGTAATGTTCCAGGCACTACACATATATTACCATGTTACAATCCTCAAAACAATCCTGCAAGGTAGACTCCTGCAATTCATGGAGGGAGAATTGCCAGATGTACAAGCTGGGTTTAAAAAAGACAGAGGAACCAGGGACCAAATTGCCAATATCCGCTGGATAATGGAAAAAGCCAGGGAGTTTCAGAAAAACATCTATTTCTGTTTTATTGACTAGTATAAAGCCTTTGACTGTGTGGACCATAACAAATTGTGGCAAGTTCTTGGTGGTAGATACTAAGTCATCTTGTCTGCCTCCTGAGGAATATATATAACAATCAAGTATCAGCAGTAAGAACAGACCACGGAACAACGGACTGGTTTAAGATTGGGAAAAGAGTACAGCAGGGTTGTATACTCTCACCCTACCTATTCAACTTGTATGCAGAACACATCATGCAGCGTGCTTGGCTTGACGAATCCAAGGCTGGAGTTAAGATTGCTGGAAGAAACAATAACAATCTCAGATATGCAGATGATACCACTTTGATGGCTGAAAGCGAGGTGGAGTTGAGGAGCCTTATGACGAAAGTGAAAGAAGAAAGTGCAAAAGCTGGGCTGCACCTCAAAAAAACCAAGATTATGGCAACCAGCTTGTTTGATAACTGACAAATAGAGGGATAAAACGTGGAGGCAGTGACAGACTTTGTATTTCTAGGCGCAAAGATACTGTAGATGCTGACTGCAGCCAGAAAATCAGAAGACGTTTACTTCTGGGGAGGAGAGCAATGACAAGTCTTGATAAAATAATTAACAGTGCAATCCTCTTGATTCACCCGGCGCTGGAACGAGCACATTTGCAACGACTTGTTGGAACGAGCACCACGTTTGCGATGAAAGCATGTTTGCGATGACTTGTGAGCAAGGAAGGCCAGTGCAGAGGCCGACCTCCCTTGCTCCAGTGCCAGAGCGTCCCTGTGGCCGCCAACGAACCCAAGTAAGGATCTGGCGGGAGCAGGGGCAGTTCGGCAGTATAGGGAGGGGGGCCATTGGCAGGGGCTTCGGCCATATCCCTGACCCTGCTGGCTGGCTGGGCCATTACGCGGCCTCCTCCTACTTCCACCAGCAATTTTGCTGGCGGAAATCCGAGGAGGCTGGTCGGGCCTGCCGGCATTTACACTCGGGGAAGGGGGCGAGCATCCCCTTCCCCAAGTAGATCTCCGGCCAGCTGGATCCTTACGTAGGATTGCACTGTAAGAGCAGAGACATCACACTGACAACAAAGGTCCGCATAGCTAAAGCAATGGTATTCCCCATAGTAACATATGGCTGTGAGAGCTGGACCATAAGGAAGGCAGAGCAAAAAAAGATAGATGCTTTTGAACTGTGGTGTTGGAAGAAAATTCTGAGAGTGCCTTGGATTGCAAGAAGATCCAGTCCATACTCCAGGAAATAAAGCCGGACTGCTCACTTGAGGGAATGATAGTAAAGGCAAAACTGAAGTAAAGTGGAAGGCAAAAGGAAGAGGGGCCGACCAAGGGCAAGATTAATGGATGATATTCTGGAGGTGACGGACTCGACGGACTCGATTTGACCTTGGGGGAGCTGGGGATGGCGATGGCCAACAGGAAGCTCTGGTGTGGGCTGGTCCATGAAGTCACGAAGAGTCACAAGCGACTGAACGAATAAACAACAATCCCCCAAACGACCAAACAACCCTGTCCTTTAGGTCAAGATTATTATCCCCTATTGCAGATGGGTGCTGAGGCTGAGAGGTAGTTGCTTACCTAAGGGCCCAATCCTATCCAACTATCCTGCGCCAATGCAGCTGCAATGCAGCCCTGAGGTAAGGGAACAAACATGCAGGATGCAGTGCATGCCCTGTTGGCACGGCTGCGTCGGCATTGGAAAGTTGGATAGGATTGGGCCCTTAGGCAACCCAATGAGTTCATGGTTGAGTTGACATTTATTATTAATTATTATTATTATTATTATTATTAACAGTATTTATATACCGCTTTTCAACAAAAAGTTCACAAAGCGGTTTACAGACAAAATCAAATGATTAAATGGCTCCGTGTTCCAAAAGGGCTCACAATCTAAAAAGCATTTATAGCTCAGACTCTTAGCAACTACTGTACCATAATTATATTAGCTGGATTCCACTATCCCACATCTTTACAAAACTTATAGCACAATCCTAAACCTGTCTACTTGGAAGTAAGCCCCACTGAGTACAGTGGAACTCACTTCCAGATAAGTGAACACAGAACTGCAACCTCAATACTAAAATGTTGTGTGTGAGAACAGTAGTGCCTGATAAAGCCAATTGACTCTATCAAAAGTAAATGACTGACCCAGTGGTATTTTCTTAGTCAATAGCCAATTAAATCCAACACCCATGTTGGTAAAATTCAGAGTTAGTGTAATGATTCTTTTACCATGGACTCCAGCGCAACTCCACTGGCGCAGGGGGCATTCCAGGGGTGTCTGAACGCCCCCGGAATGCCCCCTACACTAGCAGAGTTGTGCTGGCGTCTGTCCTGCATGTGAACTGTGCATGCGCGGCGTCCGAGGGGGGTTACGCTGGTGTCCGTCCTGTGTATGTTGACATATGGCAAGTTACACTGGCATAAGTGCACTTACACCAGTGGATCTATTGTTACACCGGTGCAGGAGTTACACAGGATTGCGCTGTAAGTAAATCCTACTGTGTTCAATGGGCTTACTCCCATGAAAATGTGGACAGAATTACAGCCTTATTTAACATGACCTTTAGAGCCATTTTCAAGTTGCAGCTATGACTGGAATCCTTCTCACCTCACTCTAGTTATGCTACTGAAGCTATGTTTTCCTTTCTAGAACCAGAATAACTTATTACTTTTTAAATTCTACTTCACATGCCTACGAAAAGATTACAATTGACACCAGTCTTTCTTCCATCACATCCCCAGACCCACAGAACCATCAATTTCTACAACAGAAATCATAGTTGTAGAAATCATATTGCTTGCCAGTACAAAAGTGAAATATACTGATTTCTTTTGTGTGGGTGAGAAAAAAATATCTACCTCACTTAGAATGCTGAAGTTGTTACTTTTTCATTATGTTTCTTTTTAGTCACACTTTAAATCCCAACAGGACAATTTCTGCTGTAGAGTTTTATGCGAGGTCTGAAAAGCAAGGAGGGATCTCATAAAAATTCTTCGGGCTGCCAAAATGTGACAAATTATAATCACCTCTTTAGCCAACTAAATGAATGAAAGGAGAGTCTTTTGAATTCAAAGAACAAGAAAGAAGTGATCCCAACTAATGACCAAAGTTTTTTCACATCCCCTCCCCCCTCCCCAACCACCAACACTCGCTATGGATTGGCAGAGCTCAAAATAAAAGTAACCCTTAAAACCTGCTCAGAACTGAGCATATTCTTTATTTCACCATTTGAAACATGGGATTATTTCCTGCAGGTGTTTGGAAGGGCAATTTCTGTAGGACAGTGCAGTTTGCCAAATTAAAAAATATCAGCATTGGAAACCATCTGCAGACAGAATGAAAGCAAGTCCAATTCTGTGGAAACCTACTCACAATTGGTCCCCCCCCCTCTGGAACTTTATTAAGAGGAAATTATTTGCAAAGGGGAAGCAGAATTAGTTAACTGCTGATTAATTCAGTCCTATGTTTGAAATACACTACATCTTCTCAACCAATACTATAAAATTCACATGAGATTTGCATGTGCAACATTGAACTGGTTTCTGCCTGAGTGGTACAACCATTTTCAGCAAAATGCTAAAAGACACTAGAGCAGCAAAACACAGGTTGCTTTGGGCTGGCATGTAATCTTTAAGAATGTTACTAATAATTGACAAATTTAACCCCTTCAAACATGTACCTATCTGTGTAGTGAGAGATACCACACACGCAGAAATAATCTGAATACTGTAGTATAAATCCAATCTATGGCCATATGCTATTACAGCTCCCTTTTGAGCAGATCAACTCCAGTTCCTGTCCAGTAGTGGAATACGAGATGAAATATTTAGAATGCAAAACGATTGCAAGCAGAGCTGAGTGTATGCTGAAATATTAAAGAGCCTGATTGCTATCTCAAAGAGATTGAAACAGAAAGCAAATCAGTTTTAACTGTCTTATTCTTCTTTGGCTGATCCCATTATTTTGGCTCACTACAGCCACTTGTGTCGGGTATCTGAGTTTCCCATGAGCACCAGTTGCAGGTAAGATAATTTTACCAAAAAGCTGATCCTGTAAAAGAATAGAAAGTGAATTCATTCTCTATAAATCTATCTCTATAAGTCCTGTTATAAATTTTTGGATTCATTTCAGTTTACCACATAATTTTATCAATGTAAACTGTAGAAAAATGGACTTGAGGGGTTTAATTCCTGGTCACTGCCAACAAGAAAATCTAATTTTTGTATGATACCATTGAGATACCATCTTGAAATTTTGACTGATTGACTACAAGACATATACCTTTAAGTGTGATTTTTTTGAAATTTTTTAAAAAGTTCGATTTTCCAAAATTTCAAAATTAATATTATTTGAATATTTTTGAATTTCATGAAAATTTACAATTAGGTCATGTTGTATATCAAAGCCCTATTCATCAGCTTTAAAATGGCACCTGTCCCATGTCTGTAGCGTTCATCGTTATCCTGTAACTGGCGTTTGAAGGTATGGTGACAAGTGAATTTTGGCCTTTTTTTGGCAATTTTGAACATTCAATATCTCAAAAACGGATGGACAAAAAAATATGAAAAAAATATTTTTTAAACATCTCATGGTAAGGTACAAATGTACCGAAAATGAACAAAATCCATGACGTCAAGGATTTTTCATTGGTTGATTTCACATGGAATGACCCGTACACATGATAGCAGGATGCCATTGTGAAAACTACTCTGCACATGTTTAGCTTGTAAGTAACTCCATATGGAACACCTTATACCAGGGTGACCAATCTTTCAACATGAATGCTCCTGGACCTTTAATGGTTGTTTGGCGAGGGCATTTCAGCAGGTGCAGCTGCCAAGATTCTGTCTTCTACACACTTTTTAAGAATGCAGAGACCCTAATGGTGGAAGGTTGGCTACCCCTGGTATAGAGAAACCAATTGGCAAGGGATGAGGGTAGGAGACAAGAACAGTACAAGAGCTGCACTGGTCAATCATGCTTCCTCTTGGGGAGTAAGCAACCCAGAACAAGGGGCACTCTGCTGCTGCCCCACATAAAGGTAGGTGTGGGGGTTCAAGGATTGGCCAGATGGGCCCTCAGGACGTCATGAGCCCTTGGCCAGTTCTCAGTTTGACTGACCTTCTCTGACACCAAGGTGACTGCAGCCTAGAAAGAACCTTATGTAGCGTTTATTTGCATGAATGATTCTCACTCTTACCCTTTGCCCTTGCAGGATTGGTCTGATAATATGCAGGTAAAGGATTTCCAATATAAAACAAAATAACATCTAAGCAAACTAATCCACAATTCTATTAGTCAAAGAAGAAATGAGGTTTAATATATTGTCCCGCTGGGCTTGTTGTTTCTCACACATTTTAAAAATCTTTTCCTTCTAGTGAAAACAAAAAGTGCTTAAGACACAAACACACTGAGCATTTGGCTGCATGTGATTCATATACTTTGATTTATAAACACATCCTTTGTGATTTGAGCCAATATTCTTTATGCAATGTACACAAAATGACTCGTAAAGGGAGATTGGTATACAAGTTCTAAAGGCAGATATTTACATGATCATCTCCCATGTAAGTAAATATTTCCATGAAGAAAAAAATCCTGTTTTAAGCCCAAATATTGCATGGTTTGTTTTGTATTATTTATAGGAGTAGGATTTTGGTGATCATTATGAGCTCTATTAATGCTTTATTTTCAAGAATGTCAGCAGCTCCTTCAATTTCTTTCCTGCAAATCTTTAAATGTGTAGTGTATTTATAACAATAATTTACAGACAACTGAAAGTTTTAAAACTGTCTCTAAGTGGAACCAGAATTGTTGCATCTTTTCTTAGCCCTTGTTCTGTCTTGTTCCTCCCCCAACCCTGTTGCTACTCAGTTTTCCTTCACTTTGCCATCAGCACTCAGGTTTGTTTGTTTTGGGGTGTTTTTTATTTTGCATTTTTCTCAGGCTTTACCCTGGTTTACTCCTTTCCTTTGCAATCTTCACTCTTCTTCTCATGCCAGAAGTCCCTCGCTTTTCCCAGTCTTATTCTTTTCAGACTCATGTTTTCCTATGTTTCACTTCTGCTAAATCAAAACTTACTCATTTTCATTCCCCACACTGTTCTTCTTTCTACAAGAAGGCTTCTCCTATCCTGAAGAAGTCTTCTATTTACCCTCTTTTCTTCTTTAATCAATCCTCTCTCTCTTTCACGTTTTATTTTTCTTTAAAGGTTCTTGAATATCTTGTTCTTATTCAGTGCCTCAGACCCTTTCTAACTGGTTTTCACTCCACTGAATCTCCTCTTATTCAAATTTTCAATCATATTTTAGCTACTAAAACATGCGGCAGCTTTCTGTTCTTTTACTTGATTTATTTTTACTTTTAATGTAATTCTATTTTTCTCTCTTCGGTGTGTTCTCTGGCTTTTGGTGGACACATTTTTTCTGACTTCTTTCTTATCTTTCTGAGTGTCCCATTTCTGTTTCCATTAATACTAATTCTTTCTCTTCGTTCTCTCTTTTCACTTCCTCAAATATCTGTTTTAGGTCTACTTCTCTCTTCATCACTTTCCTAGTCCTCTTATTTATTGTTCTTTTAACATTCATTATCACTGGTATGCTCATGACCTTTCTTCCTTGGATTTATCTTCTCATCTTCCCTTTCTAATATCTCTACTTGTCTTGTCGGGATGTCTTCTCAATATCTTAACCTTAACTTATCCAAAACTCAACTGTTGAGCTGTTCCTTTCAATTAATTAATTAATTAGCACCTGTGCTTTCTTCTGTTTCTCCCCATCTGGGCAATGCTGCTTCTGTTCTTCTTTCTTCCCAAGTATGAAACCTTGGAGGCCTCTTTGAGTTGTTTCCTTTTTGCACGCAAGGTATTGCAAAAGCTTGCTGCCTTGAATATTTAAATATTGGGTTTGTTTTTTGGCCTCCTACTAGTGAAAAGGCACTAGTTCATTTCTCTTTTACATCTTGTAAATTCTTTACAAGAATTCTCATTCTTTTCTTTCTGACTTGCCTCTTTCTCAGTTTTATCTTCTTCCATTCTTACCTTTTCTCTTCATTTGATTTTCACTGCACCAGTTATTTACATGTCTTCTTTGTAACACTCTGTTCACTGACTTCCCTTTCCTTGTCAGACCCAGGTTTCCTCCATAAATCCTTCCAATCCCCTTTTAAAGGCAGTGGGTTAAATCGCTGAACCATGAGCTGTCGATTGAATGATCGGCAGTTCGAATCCCTGACGGGGTGAGCTCTTTTTGCTTGGTCAGCTCCTGTCAACCTAGCAGTTCCAAAGCATGTTGATGTGAGTAGATAGGTACCGCTTGCGGGAAGGTAAACAGTGCTCCGTGTTCCAGCCGCATGCTACGCGCTACGGAAAGGAGAGTCATGCCGGCCACATGACCACGGAGGCGTCTTCAGACAACTCTGGCTCTTCAGCTTTGAAATGGGGATGAGCACCACACCCTAGAGTTGGACACGACTGGACTTAATTGTCAGGGGTCACCTTTACCTTTTTAGGCCAAGTGCCATCACCACATCCTGTGGCAAGGAGTTCCACAGATTAATTCACATTGAATGTATGTGCATTAAGTAAGTTTTAAAATCTGTTCACCCTTTGACACCACCCTTTAGCACAGGGATTCATACACTTGGGGGGGGGTCATGGATGAGCTTCATAGGCTCTGTGAACTGGGCACAAAAATATTGCATTTATGTGAATTTTTCTGGGAGGGGTTCATAGCTATCATCAGATTGTCCAAGGGTTTATGACCCCAAAAGGTTAAGAACAACTGCTCTAGCATCTCTTCTTTCTCTTTCTTTGCCCTCACTTTGCTGTTGTGTTTTTCTTGGCCAAAATTCTCTCCTTTCTCTCTTGCTACCCCCTTTCTCTGGAACTCATTGCTTTCCAGCATTTGTCCCCCTTCATCTTTGCACCTGTTTAAACAGTGTTTGAAGCATACCTCTTCTGTTGATCCTTTGACTCTAATCCTTGTATCCCATTCTCCTTTCCTTTTCTTCTCTTGTCCCTTCCACTTTTCTCAAAATCTTATCTTGTGTCTTCTAGCCATTAGACCTGTGCACAGGGTTTGTTCATTTTATTGTAACTATTGTACAGCACTAACATCAACCCTATAGAAGTGACACAGAAGTAAGTCTCATTGTGTTCAATGTGGTTTACACTAAAAACAAACTGCTTGAATTTTATAAGGAGCAATTTTTATTATTATATATTGGTTTTTTAATTGTTTTAAATCTAAAAAGATTTAACATTTGGGGATGTTGTGTAGGTTTAAAGTGTTAATAGTGCAAGTTTACTTTATTATTAATCCATTGTGCCGTCCATATAAAGCAACAAATATGGGTGATAGAACTTTTGGGTGGTACTGCCCCACCTTTGGAATGTGTTTCCCAGGAAGGCTTACCTGGGAAGGTTTTAGAGGTAGCCTAACTCTGAATGCAGATACAAGGGAGTGGCAACAGGATACAGGCATCATGCTGTCCTGAGTGCTCCTAGAGGCATCTGGTGGGGCCACTGTGAGATATAGGAAGTTGGACTAGATAGGCCCTTGGCCTGATCTTCTTATGTGTTGTTTTGATATGACTTTTATCATCTCTCTACTGCTCCTGTTTAGTTTGTATTTTTATGTATGTATAAACTTTTAATTGTGTTTCATCCTTCTGAGAGACTGTTGTCTAAGGAGGCATCTACCTTATGAAGCTGGGGCATCTACCTTATGAGGAAAGGCTATAGCGTTTGGGGCTCTTCAGTCTAGAAAAAAGGCACCTGAGGGGGGACATGATTGAGACGTATAAAATTATGCATGGGATGGAGAGAGTGGATAGAGGGAAATTCTTCTCCCTCTCACACAACACCAGAACCAGGGGACATGCACTAAGATTGAGTGGAGGGAGAGTTAGAACGGACAAAAGAAAATATTTCTTTACCTAGCGTGTAATTCATCTGTGGAACTCCTTGCCACAGGATGTGGTGATGGCACCTGGCCTAGATGCCTTTAAAAGGGGTTTGGACAGATTCATGGAGGAAAAGACCATCACAGGTTACAAGCCATAAGCAACCTCCTGGTTTTAGAAGTAGGTTTTCTCTGTGCCAGGTGCAGGGGAGTGGCAGCAGGAAAAAGGTCATCTTGTTGGCTGTGTGCTCCCTGAGGCATCTGGTGGGGCCACTGTGTGATACAGGAAGCTGGACTAGATGGGCCTTTGGCCTGATCCAGCAGGGCTCTTCTTATGTTCTTATGAGGAGGTTAGAAATTTTCTAAATACTGTAAATATAAATATAAACATCTATCTTATGTCTTCTGTCACACGCTTGTGTCAGACGCTAGCACAACAAAGAAAGAGTATCCAGGATGGGGCTATTCTGACAAACTGACCGAACTACCAGGACAAGAGTGAACTGGATTTTCAATGGCTCCTATTAAGTTCTATGTGATAAAATAAGCAGGATACAAAACCCACCCCTCCAAGAAACTGGGGTCACCAAGGCAGTTTCAGCTTTCCACCCCAAGTACAATTCCCATTCATATCAGTGGTGCTTGCACTTATGTACAAGCCATAAATAATGTATTCATACAGTGTAATGTACCCTTTTATTACATCCTGTGTGAATTTTTGTAATCAGGGAATCCCCTGTTTTTTTTTTAAAGCACAGTATTAATTACCAGCACCATCTGTGCCAAACTATAGGGAAAACAATATTTTAATACAATGAGTTCATGCATGTCAGTTATCTTAACATTAAACCCTGCTGTTTTGTTGCTGTGATTTACGTGTCTACTAATTTAAATAACTGATGTTCTTACAAGGTTAAAACTGTGAATAAATGAATTAAAATTAAATATACTAACATAGATCTAGTTTATTCATCATATGTGCATATGTGACTGATGATTTTTTTAAAGTATTATATGCAGTAAAATCCTATAATTGAAACCTTGGTTATCCAAATTAACTTTCAGTTTTGCACAAGTACCGATTTAACCAACACTTCTATTTATCTAAACATCGTCCTATATGACTGTGCTTGATATCTCCAAGTCACAAATATAAATCAGGTTGCATTTGATGAATTTATATACATTAATGATACAAGTTCATTTTATCCAGTTCCTTGTGGGGATATACAATGGTAGGAATATGCATCCATTTGCAGAATGACTGGTACTGGACATGAATGGGCCCAATTCATATTGAGTTCCATACATTCCAAAACTAATGCAACAAATGGGGATTCCCATTTCAGAACTCCCGTTCATTGCCATTTTCTAGGAAGGAAGGAAGGAAGGAAGGAAGGAAGGAAGGAAGGAAGGAAGGAAGGAAGGAAGGAAGGTGTATCTTTCTTAAAACAGTATATCACAGCAGGAGCTCCTCTGTGCAGCACTGTCTTATGGCAGTGGCCATTTTCATTACCCATATATGCCAGGGATATAGCATTGTCTAGGGGCAGTATAGGTAATTTACAACCCAATACAAACTGGAAGTGCCACTGCTGTGGTGGCATACACAATGAGTTCACCAGCACACATGGCTGGTGGCCACATGCATAGACTGTCAAAGAGGCCTCCCACCACCAGCACTGGTAAGTCTGCAGTGGGGGCAGGCGGTAGGAGGAATGGGGTAAAGAAGGGGAGGAATTGCGAACTGTCTGGGCAGGAATGGGGGTGATTGGAAGATGGAAAGGTGGGGCATGGATCCTAGTGGCACTGGTGTGCACCAGAATCCTTATCCCGTTCCTTCCCTCATTCCCTCTCCCTTACTCTCCTCAGTTCTGTGCCAGCAAAATAGCTGGCACAGATCCAAGGAGACCCATTGAGGTAGTGGAGGCTTACCCCAACTTCAAAGGTTCCCTTACCTTGAGGAGACCTCTGGACTGCCTCCCCCGCTAGATGCAGCACGTGCTCTGTTGGTGCGGCTGTATCAGCAGATGGGGATTTAGTTAGGATTGGGCTGTTAAATGGCCACCACAAGGAGGCAGCTGCATGAACAAGCTCCTGCCAGGGTCTACTTTTACAAGGAAGACACACTTTATTTTGTTGAAAAACTAAAATGAATTTCAATAAAGGCAGAATGAAAAATAATAAAAAAGAAATGAATGAGAATGAACACAATTTAAATAAAATAAAAATGTTTTTTTTTCCTTGCATACGTTTAAAAAATGGCATAAAACAGAGGAGCTACAGGGTTACAATGACATAGGTTTGAATTGATCCGATTCAGTGGAAAAGGTCACATGGAAAAGGTACACTTTCCTAAGTCACGAGAGTGGTCTACTTCAAGGGCAGTGTCTAGTGTCACTGGGAGATTTGCACTTATGGAAATGTTGACAATATCTCGAAGCCCCAAAATGTCCCATATAGATGCTACATAAGACTCCAGACTTACAGCCCAATCCTAACCAACTGTCGAGTCTTAATGCCGCCCGAGGTAAGGGAACAAATGTTCCATTACCTTGAGGAGGCCTCTGTGACTGCCCCCCCCACTGCAGAATGCAGTGTGCACCCCATTGGCATGGCTGCATCGGCGCTGGAAAGTTGGTTAGGATTGGGCTATTAGGGCCTTATAGGGCTTATGGGTGTAAACTATTCTCATGGGTTAGGAAAGAAGAAAAAATATGCAAAGCATATCATGTTACATTAATGTGATAGTTCAGACAACTGGAGCTCATATACGATTCTGTTGTAGTTAAATATCTTTATATCATATTGTCATGACAGATGGGTAGTTAAGGCAGCAATCATATACACACTTACCTGGGGGTAAGCGACATTGAATTCAATGGGATTTATGTCTGAGTAGACATGCCTAGAACTGTGTTGTAAGAAGTGCCCAAATTTTCAAGTACAAATGTGGGATAATAGGAGGACTATGTGGCAGTGATAGTCCTTCTCTTCTGCATTTCTACAAACTCAACAAACTTGAGTGAGGGCAGACATACATACTATATGCGGTGGAAGTAAACTGTTTTAATTATACATTGGCATACACCTTGTCTGCCCTAAAAACAAATATCTCAGAATGCAGTGAATGTGCATTGAAGCCGCCTTGGGTCCCTTCAGGGAGAAAGGTGGGATAAAAATATTGTAAAAAAAAAAAAAACTACTTCCACTGACCCTTGATGTCAGGTTAACTATAATAAAAAGCACATAATATTCTCTAACTTTCTGCTTTTAAATACACTATGAAACAGATATTCCTATCAGGTGGAGGTCTTTCCTGAACAAATTCATGACCATGACTATAAATATTTCCTTGCCTTTTAAAAATCCTATCCAGAATTTCCACTCTTCATTCATAGTCATTCATAAATAAACACGTCTGGCATGCTTCAACAGTCTTCATTTTATATGTATTCAAATCTTTATTTTCGGAGTGTGATCTCCTCTCTCTCTCTCTCTCTCTCTCTCTCTCTCTCTCTGTTGACTAAGGATCTTGCCAGCACTTAACTATTGCTTGACTAAATTTCTGTGCCTCTCCCTGAAAAACCTATACCTCTCCCGCTTGTTTTGCTATACATTATACACTCAGCTGTGTTCACTGCTTTTAACTAAATAGTTTTCATGAAACCTTAGCCGATTCTCATCCTTAAGCTGTCATTGGCATACATGACCTTCAAGTGTACATGTCAGAAATGAGTTGTAATGGTTTTTATCAGAATTTTCACTTGCTGGTACACTTTTTTCATATGCATCTGGGATAACACTGTTAGCAAGAAATTTGCAGGAGAGAAGTCAGTAATGAGACTCCAGTAGCTTTAAAAATTGCCCAAAGCACACATTCTCCACAGTAGAAATTAACTGGCTATTTACAACCATCCACTCACTATATAGTAGTATACAGTTTCTTTTCCATGGGATATCAGTTTACCCAGGGCCTTCTTCAGTTTTTAGCGGCTCTCAGATGTGAGTGTGAATGTCTTTTTGAAATACATTGTGCTCCCTGACCTCCCTCAGAGTATCTTGGCAACCATCAGGTTAAATGTTTTCTAGGTGACCAGGAATACTTGGCTTGGAGTTGCCCCAAGAGATTATGGCATTTCACCTTATACACTGCTTTGTTTGGGTGTTGTTTTTGTTGCTGTTGTTTTTAAACAATCACAAAGCCAAGAAGAACCCTGATGGCAATATAATTCTTGATTTTCTCCACTTCTAAAGGAAAGAGGACATAGAAAGGTTTTGTACTAGTGTTTGCTTCACAGACACTTACTTATGACATTTCATTTGAAAGATGCAATTACATTTACATGAGTTGTATTCTTGCCTGAAAACCCATGAAAGTGCCTGAACTTGGAAGTAGCTTCTGACGTTGTGCAGCTTTTTAGCAAGATGAACAAGTGCTTTACAGTCCAGCTATTATTTTTGCATTTATCTTTAGACGCATGTAGCATCTTTCCAAGTTAACAAGGAAATAAGTAATTAGGGCATGTAAATTGCAAATAATATTTTGGTTGTCCTTTCCTGTATCTTTTTCAGCTCTACAATATCCTTTTTGAAGTTGATCTCTAGCTTTTAATAATTGTTTGGTGGGCCAATGATAAAATATGAATGCCTTCCTCAAAAACTGTTGTAAATGGTTTCTGAAAGTGGCAACTTTTCTGATTTTATTTTCTTCTAATACAGTCTCCTGATCAGAATGTATCCTTCAAGGAGGAAACATCTTTGTAGGAAATATCATGCAAAGATCATCTTATCTAGTGTTTGCAGACATTATTACTTTGCTTGTGTGGTAATTGCATATATTGGCAGCTTGTACAAGCAGTAAAATACACAAGTGTGATAATAATGCAGGATTATTAATGCGTGAGTTCCCTGCTTTTTCCAATATGGAAGTACTTTCTGTGAATCAGGTCTTAAATACTGCTGTCCATTTGACAGCCCAATCCACCACAACTCCCCACACAGCAATGCAGCAGACTGGCGTGGGGTGGTTAGGTTTGTTTCACCTTCTTTTATTTCATTATCATTTGGCCACTTTAGGCAGGTGTTATGTGGACCAGGTGTCCATCCTGCGGAGTTTTGGACTCCAGAGGCCTCCTTGGGGCAAAGTAACATTTGCTCCCATGCCCTGGGGAAGGTCCTTGTTGGCCTGGTGGGTCTACTTGGACCTGCACCAGCGATATCGCTGGTGCAAGTCCGCGTGGACCCACGAAGATGGATTGGACCTGGGAAGGGGTGAGGATTCAGCGGACACCGCTACCACTGAACCCACAACCTTCCTGGGCTCGATCCGCCCTCCTCCCCGCCCCATTGCCACCCTGTTCTGTTCAATCCCCATTCCACCCCTCCCCACCTCCCTTCCGCCCCATGCATGGCCTTACCATCATTGCCATTTTATTGTTGTTGTTCACTTGTTAGCAACATCTTGACTAGCACTTCCGCTGTTGGAAGCTCCCTCCTTTCTGGACTCTCTCCTTTCTTGCACATTCCATTCTCCTTCCATTCACAGAGGGAGCTTTTATTCATGGAGGGAGCTCCTGGTGGTGCCACTACTGAGAACAGAGCAGTGGAAACATTAGTCATGATAATACCCCTTCTTCTCCAGCCTTTTTCTTGTATTTTTTTCAAATTGTATTTTATTTTACCTGTTGAATTTGTAAGCTGCTTTGATCACTTTTTTTTGTAGAAAAGCATGGTAAAAATAGTAAACTAAAATATTCTTGAATTCCTGACTCAGAATCTGTAACAGAATTATGGTGCACTAAAGTTACAACTGGATGCAAACTTTCTGGGGAGCAAGCCCCATTGAACACAATGAGACTTACCCCTGACAC
Source organism: Plestiodon gilberti rubricaudatus (assembly GCA_026170595.1). Lineage (NCBI taxonomy): Eukaryota > Metazoa > Chordata > Lepidosauria > Squamata > Scincidae > Plestiodon > Plestiodon gilberti. The sequence continues at coordinate 21,446,419 of JANXHW010000004.1, read as the reverse complement.
TGTTAGTGTTTAATTAAACTGGACTCTAGAATGCTGGTGGTGCATGATAGCACGTTGCTGCTCTTTCCCCTGCCCCCTCCTGCGTGCTTGGCAGAGGTGGTAAAAGCTTGTGTTGCCATTGGGTGGGCCACTTCAGGGGAGTGGGGCAGGCTGCCAGCTGTACGCGAGCGCGCTGTCTGCCCTCAGTTCAGCTCCGCTGGGCAACGCCCTCCCCCTTCGTACAGTCTGAGATTAGCTGGCTGGAATTCATGGGAGCCGGGTAGAATTTTTTTGCTGTCAGCCTGATTGGCTGGGGCTGGCAGTTTTTCACCTACCCCAGACTGGCGTGGGGTGGTTAGGTTTGTTTCGCCTTCTTTTATTTCATTATCATTTGGCCACTTTAGGCAGGTGTTATGTGGACCAGGTAGACAGGAGTTGATGGCTTGGCATCCAGTCTGAGGTCAGTGGGTGAGCCAGGACCACTCAGATGATGCTTGACCAGCTTACTGAGGCTGGCTGCCAAGCCCTCTGGCTGGATGCAAAGACAACCGCAAGGTTTGCTGGTTTGTGGGAAGCGATGCAGTCCAGCTGCCTTGACCCTTTGGGGTTGACCATGCTAAGCTCTATCGTAAGCTCTATCTCTGATGGAGGGTAACTTTGATTCAGGTTGGCAACACCTGATGATTACTTTGGGGGACCAGACTACGGTTACAGTTACCACCATTCCTCGATGTAGTGGCCTGCACACTTGGAGTTCAAAGTTAGTTTTCCCTGCTGCAGCTGTTTGTATAGTTTTCTATAAAGTGGCTCAGTTAACGCAAGCCTCTGTTTCACGTGCATATTGGGGGTTACACGGGTAAATACAGATGGTTTCAGAACATACCTTTTTTAAATGTTATATTCTATATACAGACATACATTTCTAACCAAGAGCTTCTGTATAACTGAATTTTTAGAAGCAAAGCATTTCGACATGGATTGGCTGGTAAATAAATCACCTCTAATGAGGTTTCTAAATAATTTCCTTCCTAGATAACTCAAGCACTACAAATGGAACATGTACCACATTTAGCAACCAAACAATGGCTCACATTGCTCACTTGTTCAGATTCTGCCATATTGCCAGATTATACAAGAAATCCCATTTTGAATGTCCCAAATTTCCTGTTATTCAACAGCTGTAGAATTGGCTGCAGTTTCATCAGCTTGACAGAACAGAACTCTGTCTGGGCAACAAGAGCAAGAGATGAAAATGGGGCCTGAGGCTAATATTCTGAGGAATTCACCACCTGGTACTGTGGCACTAATTCCGTGACGTGCTTCTTTGAAGCCGCGTGGTAGGAAATATGCAAGTGCAAAGACATTTAATTCAGTCATGATAAAGATGTATTTTTAAAACGGGTTCATCACAAGAAACAAACATCTGTGTGGCACACAGTCCATCCAGCAGTACAACTTAAAAGTATTAGCAAAGTTGTAATGAAGCTGAGGTTTGGGAAGGCAATGAGATCAAACTAGCCAGAAGCGTAGCTGGCGGTGGAGCAGACACCCCCCCCCCAGTGCTCAGGCAGTTTCCCACCATCTCTGGGGGATGCGCAGCGCATGCTGTTTCAAGTGGCAAGCGCTGTGAAATGGGCCCACCCTGCCCTCAGCTTCATTTGGCTCAAAATCAAACCATTCCAGAAGCGAGGGGGGGTGACACGAACGTGCAGAGTGTGTGACTTTGTGATGCGGGGGTGATGCGAGGTGTCACGATGTCACCCCACCCTGGGCAGCAGCCGGGCTGGCAACACCTCTGAAACTAGCTATTTATCCCTGATTGTATTAGACTCAACTATGGCACTGACCCACTAAATGACAAGTTGTCATCTATCCCATGTGAATTTGGACAGGACCAGATATTAGAAGGTAAATACAGAACTGTAGTTGAGGTTCATTATCTCTGGAGAGGAGAGGTCCTGACAGTAGAATCCAAATAATATCCCCATATCAAATTGACAGGTATTAGGGGTGGCAAATGCCCTGTTGACAAGCGAAGTGAGAAACCATGGCACACATCTGAAAAGAGCTGATTCTCCCAACACCACTGGAAACTACAGATGAAAACTTCTAGTAGGAGGGATTGATGTGAAGGTGGCCTACTCGTGTAATAGTTGATACAATCAGGTGGGTAGAAGAAGATACTATGAAAGTCAGTCTGCCCTGGAAGCCTACATTCAACATATTGTATCATTTGCCTGTGGCAGCCCCACAGATACTGATCAACAAAGCTTGTTTTTGCAAAATGGGTCCATATCAGCCTTCTGTAATTTGTTTGTCTATTCGTACATTCAATGACTCCCTTTGGAAGTTGGTTCTGTTCTGTTTTGCCAATAAAGGTCTATCTAATATTCAGAACTTATGTTAATTTTCCCTTGTTACCCTGTTTTTATTTTAACCTGTCCATAACACAGAATCGAGTTGAAAGGGGCCTATAAGGTCATCATTCAATCCTTCCTTGCCAATTGTCCACAACTACAGCATCCCCAATAGATGACTATCCAGCCTGTGCTTGCAAATATTACTTTCAACTATTATAACATGCAACTGTTATTAACACTTTCGGCTGTTCTCCAGAGAAAGGGATTTCCTACTCAACTATTTTCATATCCTTTCTCCCTCCCGTTGTTTTCTGAAGTGATCTTATAATCTTCTTTGTTGACTCTGTGTTATATCTTCCTTCCCTGTTGATCCTTCTCCAGCTGTAAAAAGAAATATTTCATGTCCTTTTCCCCAGTATTTACAGTGTTCTTGCTCCTGTCAGTATTATTTCTAGTTATAAGATCAGACAAATCATATCTTTCTGGCTTTGCTTTTACAGCACTTCTTTATAGACCTGAAGATAGACTCATTGCCTCATGCTTGTGCGCATTCACAGCCCACCACATATTCATTTTCTGGTCATCGCCCCACCCCTACCGTGTGTGTGTGTGTGTGTGTGTGTGTGTGTGTGTGTGTGTGTGTGAGTGTGTGTGCGTACGTCTATGCCAAGCTGAAGGGCAAACAACAAGGGTGCCAATAAAATTAAGAATTACCAAATCATTCATGCAGCAAAAATGGTAGAAAAGAAATTTCCTGTTACATTTCTTCCTCGATTGCTAAAAATATTATGTAGAATGGTAGGTAGGGGTTGCTGTTCTGCCTTAAAATCTTTGATAAAGTTATACTTTTTTGTGGAAACAGAGAAAAGTATCCTATTTCATTTGTTCATTGGTTTTCTTAACCATCCCATAGTGCCACTGTGGTATGACTGTTGCAGTTTTCCAAAATACATATACCGGTAGATATTGGTCCTCAACCAGAGCTCTCTTTAGTAATATGTTTGGGAAGAATGGAGTGGCTGTCATTTGGAAATGCTATGCAAATAGTTCTTCTGCATGTATGGGTTCAGATAGAAAATGGGAAGCCCAATCCTAATGGGTGCTTATGGCAGTGGGACTCCCAATCCACTGCTACAATGCTGCAGCAGAATAGCAAAAGTCGTGGCACTATCGCTGGAGCACCCCCTCCCACATGTTAGTGGCTTCTGGACGCCATGCCTATGTAGGTCCTGTAAGGTGGCAGCGGGGGTGATTTGAGGGCGGGAGGGCGAGCATCAGGGCTGGGAATGAGGTGGGCAGGGGGTGTTTCATGGGCAGGAGGGGGTAGATCTTGGCAGCACTAGCGCATGTTGAATCTTATCCTCATTTTCCTGACCCGACATGCCCCCTGCCTCTCCTTAGAGTTGCGCCAGCAAAATTTGTGGTGTAGGTCCAGGAGATCCATTGACAACCAGGTGGCCTAATGAGCAGCGATGTGCAGTGAAGTCCAAGGCTGGAGAGGCACTGAGAAAAAAATGGCATCCTGTAAATAATTACAGTATCTTATCTGTTTTCATTACTCTTTCTCAAATGTATTCGCAGAATCCGTGGTCGTTTTAAAGCTCTCCACAGCCATTCTGAAGCTGTCCTCTCTGCAGCCTTTCAAAACCTAGTCAATGTCACCTGAACCGGAAATAAGTCCAAATAACTTGCCTTTTCTTCCCCCCCACTCCAGGGAGAGCGAGGATCACTGACATGCCCCCTCCCTGCAACAGCTAGATGCCTCTGTGTCCTGGTGCTTTAAAACACGGAGTCTGGTCTCATGCAGCCTCCCTGCTGTTCCAGAGTGATTGGAGGCAGCTCTGCCTCCTGCCTCCCCTGGTCTTTTAAAAACCAACCAGGTGGCTCGTGTAGGTGCCCTGCTGTTCCTTGCAAAAGTATAGGGCAATTGGAGGCACCAGCGCCAACTTGTTCAAGCGTTCTGCAGTGCTGAGGTGTTTTTCCTTTCACTCACTGAAATGAAGCCTTAGCCTAGCCAGTCACTTTGAACTGCAGCATGATTGTGGAGGCAGCTCACGTGTATGTGCTGCTTGCTGCTTCACTGACTGAAAGGACTGGAGTGGTCTCAGTGGAGCCAGAGAGGAAAAGTGGGCAAGGTGAATTACTTTCTTTTACTTTTTTGACATGTTGGGTGGATCGGTCCCTGTTGCATCACAGGTGACGCTCTGCCTCACCTGCCTCCTCTGAGTGGATGTCCTTGCTACCGAGAGGTAAGCAAAATATATTTTTACTTATCTCTCCCAGGCCATCTGTTCACTCCCCTACTATTGGATGCAGCACGTGCTCCGGCTGCATGGTGTCAGATGGTGTGGGATAGGATTGGGCCAATAGTGTTTGAAATTATGTCTATTTGTCCCTTATTTTTGATAAAGTGCAGTTTTGTACTTTGACAAATAAAGAATTATTCACTTTTAATCACCAGAAAGTGAATTTGATGTACCCCTCCCATGGTAAAGCACCATTTGAAGACTATCCTTCAATGACCAAATAGTAAAAACATTCTCCCTAATCATTATAAGGATTGTATTTTACTTGGATTAGCATTTGGAAGCGGTAATTCACAGCCAAATCCTAACTAAGACCTATGACAGTAGAACAGAGATTCCACTATTGTAAGTGGTAATACGGTGGTGCACTGTGTGCATTGCTGGAAGCCATTTTGGAACTGCTTCTCAAATGGTGGCAGTCAGCAGCCCGCTGCCACTACCAGCTACCCACGGGACGCAGGTAAGCTGGGCAGGGATGGGCAGTGGGAGAAACAGGGCAGGGAGGGGAAGGAATGGGAGAGTGTCTGGGCAGGAAGGGGGCGAATGAGAGACAGAACAGGGGAGGGAGGGAGTGGATCGCAGTGTGCACCAGGATCCTATCCCCGATTCCCTCTCCCTTACTCTCCTCGGTTCTGTCAGCAAAATGGATGGCACAGATCCAAGGAAACCCATTCAGGCAGCAGAGACTTGCTCCAGGGTAAGGGAATAAAAGTTCCCTTACAATGAGGAGACCTCTGTGACTGCCCTCCACCATAGGATGTAGTGCATGCTCCATTGGTGTGGCTGCATTGGCAGGGGGGTTTAATTAGGATTGGGCTTTAAGTTTGTAGAGTGTGAGATGTTTTGATTGTATTATTAAAATGTTACATTGTCATCTATTTTAATATATTTCAAACAAATGCATGTTTTGTACGGTACAGCTTTAAAGTATGCATGTTTGCTATAACATACTCTGAGTCTCTGGTAAATAATGATTTACTTTGCTTGGAGTTAACATGAGGTGATTGGCAAATGTGCATAAACACAAACACTGGCGGCTGTGCACACAAGAAAGCATAAAGAATATGCACAGATTGACAGCATCACAGAGGATTTTTCATATGACTCTACACATTGTTCACTGGATTTGTATTAACCACAACATGCTGCAGGTCTATGTGAGCAAAGGAATGTGCAAACAGATTGGCTGTGTCCATTTGAAATGAACAAAGTAAAATTCTAATGCACCAAGGTCTGCGCACCCATCTGAGTATATATGGAGCTCTGGTTTGGAGTGCTAGGTTTTTGTCTATCATTATATGTACATTTACATTTGTGGTGGCAGTGGACTGTTTGTTTTTTCTTCATACTATAGCAGTGCACATAATGGTTTTCAGACATCAGCAAGTTAAAATGTGTGCTGCAGAACGCCACTAGCAGGAGCAGTTGATAAAAAGTAGGTAGTGTTTCATGGTTTATGTGCACACAGTTTGCATCTGCTATATCATGAGGATTAGTTGGACAGGTAGAAACAATGGAGACTACACACTGTGATCTGATATTTTTGATTCAAGGGCATTTGCATAGCAGTTGGAAGAATGAGAGGTATGTAAATCAAGAGTTAGTTTAAATATTAAATAAATCTTAAATAAATTTTGATTTATTTATTTAATAGTATTTTAAGTAGCACTTCAACCAGCTGTCAGAGATTCAAACTCAAACACAAACTCCTCTAGCTTTGCAAGCCTCAATGTCATGGATTTTCAAATCCAGGATTTATTTTTTTAAAGTCAAAGTTAGTGCTATTGTTTGTACATTTGCTTAAAATCCAGCATAGAAGATGCACCGACGGAACATGTGTTCCGGCAGCACGTGCTGTCACAAAAGTGCCAGAAAGAGCTTTGCAACAGTGCACTTTCCAGGTGCACCAGCAGGAAGGCTGGAGCCTTCCTGCTGGAGCCACCGGTCGCAGGGACACCCACTGGACCAGATAAGTCCGCGTAGTGGGGGAATGGGGTAGGGAAGGGCAAGGAGGGGGCTGAATGGGGCAGGGGCAGGCTAATCAGGTCCAGGAGTGGGATCAGCGGCGCTGGCACGTGCCATATCAAAACCCCATCCCCGGATCTGATCTGCCTGCATGGATCAATGTTGTGCCAGTGATATTGGTGGTGGTGCGGGTCCAGGTTGACCCATTGCCGCTGTTGGGGCTTAACCTGGGGCAAGGGGACAAATGTCCCCTTACCCCAAGGAGACCTCCAGCATGTAAAAGTCCTCCATGGGATGCAGCTCCTCGTCGGCTTGCTCTGCTGTCTCTCTCTCCCAGGGAATTCAAACATCAACCTGCTCCTCCCCAGCATCTCCTCTCATCTAGCCATACATGTTCTAACATCCTGCACATGTGTGCTGACCACAGGGGGAAGTCTTGTGGGACATAGTAGTCTCTGTTTAGGCACAGCTACACTGTGCCTAAACAGAGACTACTGAATGAATGAAACAGAGACTGAATGAATGAAACCTTTATTAGCATAAATAATGGTCATGGCAGCAGCTCTGTGTATTCTTTCCCATGCCCTTAGCTGTATCCGGCATGACGACATTCAGAACCACCAACCTTGGTGGGCAGTTCCAGACAACTGGATTTAATTAGCAACCCTTTGTAATAATGAGGTTTTCACCTGCCATCTACAATCTAATAGGAAGGGTGTCAAGTAAACCTCCCCAAGCAGGGAGCAGTGGCGTCACTAGGATAGGTGCGGATCGCACCAGGTGACACCCTTGGGGTGGTGACACCACTAGTGGCCAAATTGTGGAAACCTTTTGGAAAATTTGTATTTATGAATAATACCAGAAAGTTATATATAATTGGAAAGGTAATTTAATGCAGAATGTAATGAAAAAAAACCCATGCTGAATTATCTGTATTCTGTCAAACGTTATGGCTAAATCACCGGAAAAAGAAAATACAACTGCCTTATGTAACAAAAACAGGGTGACCAGACACAATGGAGGACAAAATGCCTATACCTTTAGCCATTGTATAGAAGAGGGAATTTTGGCTGGTCCAACTTTTTGCACCCTTCCATGATGAACTGCACCTGCCAAAATTCCCTCTTCTATACAGTGGTTAAAGGTATAGGCACTTTGTCCTCCATTGTATCTGGTCAACTTGAACAAAAAGTGGATTTCCTTAACTCAAAACTGACTAGTGAGACTGATTGTTCCAAGAGCCGATGAGGTGTTATGATGACACAGTATGGAACCAATAATGTGTTAGTATGAGTCAGCCCTCATTTCTTTGTAGCAGAGCTAATACTAGAACTCTTATTCAATTGTGTAAGTGCCATCTGGCCACTGGTTTTTGTTGGTTATTGATTTATTGGGTGACCTGAACTGTTATATATTAAAATAAATAAAGTTAATGGGGGTGTCACCATGAGTTGCCACACCGGGTGACACAACCCTAGTGACACTACAGGGGTGACGTGATGAGAACATAAGAACATAAGAAGAGCCCTGCTGGATCAGGCCAAAAGCCCATCTAGTCCAGCTTCCTGTATCACACAGTGGTCCCACCAGATGTCTCAGGGAGCACACAAGACAACAAGATAACCTGTTTCCCGTTGACACTCCCTTGCACCTGGCACAGAGAAAACCCACCTCCAAAACCAGGAGGTTGCTTATGGCTTGTAACCTGTGATGGTCTTTTCCTCCATGAATCTGTCCAAACCCCTTTTAAAGGCATCTAGGCCAGATGCCATCACCACATCCTGTGGCAAGGAGTTCCACAGATGAATTACACGCTGGGTAAAGAAATATTTTCTTTTGTCTGGTCTAACTCTCCCTCCACTCAATTTCAGTGCATGTCCCCTGGTTCTGGTGTTGTGCGAGAGGGAGAAGAATTTCCCTCTATCCACTCTCTCCATCCCATGCATAATTTTATACGTCTCAATCATGTCCCCCCTCAGGCGCCTTTTTTCTAGACTGAAAAGCCCCAGACGCTGTAGCCTTTCCTCATAAGGGAGGTGCTCCAGCCCACGAATCATTCTGGTCGCTCTTTTCTGCACCTTTTCCAATTCAACTATATCCTTTTTGAGGTGTGGTGACCAGAACTGGACACAATACTCCAGATGTGGCCTTACCATCGATTTGTACAAAGGTATAATGATATTGGCCGTTTTATTCTCAATCCCTTTTTTAATGATCCCGAGCATGGAATTGACCTTCTTCACAGCCGCCGCACACTGGGTCGACACTTTCATTGACCTGTCCACCAGCACCCCAAGATCTCTCTCTTGATCCGTCACAGACAACTCAGAACCCATTAGCGTATATGTGAAATTTTGGTTTCTTGCCCCAATGTGCATCACTTTGCACTTACTTACATTGAAGCGCATCTGCCATTTTGCTGCCCATTCTCCCAGTTTGGAGAGATCCTTCTGGAGCTCTTCACAATCCCTGCTGGTCTTCACCACCCGGAAAAGTTTAGTGTCATCTGCAAACTTGGCCACCTCACTGCCTACCCCTGACTCCAGGTCATTTATGAATAAGTTGAAAAGCACCGGTCCCAAGACCGATCCTTGGGGCACACCGCACCTCTCGCCATTGTGAAAATTTCCCGTTGACTCCCACTCGCTGTTTCCTGGTCTTCAACCAGTTCCTAATCCACAAGAGGACCTGCCCTCTTATTCCCTGACTGTGGTGTTTTCTCAGGAGCCTTTCATGAGGAACCATGTCAAACGCCTTCTGAAAATCCAGATATATAATATCCACGGGTTCGCTTGCATCCACATGCCTGTTGACCTTTTCAAAAAATTCTAACAGGTTTGTGAGGCAAGACTTCCCCTTGCAGAAGCCATGCTGACTCTCCCACAGCAGAGCTTGTTCTTCTATGTATTTTAAGATTTTATCCTTAATGAGACTTTCCACCATCTTCCCTGGAACAGATGTTAGGCTGACCAGCCTGTAGTTTCCCGGGTCCCCCCTCCTTCCTTTTTTAAAGATTGGCGTGACATTAGCTATCCTCCAATCCTCTGGCACAGTGGCCGTTTTAAGGGACAAGTTGCATATTTGGGAAGAGGTCAGCAACTTCATTCTTGAGTTCCTTCAGAACTCTTGGGTGGATGCCATCCGGGCCTGGTGATTTATTGATCTTTATTTTGTCAATTAAGTCTGAGACGTCTTCTCTTTTAACCTCTATTTGACTTAATTCTTTATTCAGGGGAGACCGATCCGGCAGCGGTATTTGCCCGAGGTCTTCTGCCGTGAAGACAGATGCAAAGAACTCATTTAATTTCTCTGCAGTCTCCATGTCCCCTTTTATCACCCCTTTCTCTCCCTCACCATCCAGCGGACCAACCGTTTCCCTGGCAGGTTTCCTGCTTCTAACATATTTGAAGAAGCTTTTATTATTCCCTTTTATGTTGCCTGCCATACGTTCCTCAAAGTCTTGCTTGGCCTCCCGTATCATCTTTTTACATTTCTTTTGCCACAGTTTGTGCTCCTGTTTATTTTCCTCATTAGGGCAAGACTTCCATTTACGGAAGGAAGCTTCCTTGCCTTTTATAGCCTCCTTAACTGTGCTTGTTAGCCACGCCAGCACCCTCCTGGACTTGGTCGAGCCCTTCCTCCTTTGTGGGATACACTCCCGCTGGGCCTCTATGACTATTGTTTTAAACAGCCTCCATGCACTCTGGTACTGGGTAGCTCTTGTACCGGGTGACGCAAACCCTAGTGGCAGGGAGTTTCATAATTAGAGTGCCCCCACTGAGGCTCTAGGCCTTATTGCCACCTTATGCCATCCTTCTAATGGCAGGGGAACTTGCAAAAGAATCTCCTTGGATGAACTCGGTACACAGCAGGGATCATATTGGAGAAGGCATTTCTTCAGATAAACAGGGCATAGGCCATGCAGTTTTAAGGGTAAAAAAATATCACTTTGAAGGGCCCAGACAGAAGCAGGAAGTCAATGTGAGGCTTTTTTTTTAGGATTGGCATTACAGTACAGGTGGGCCCCCATATCCACTGATTCGCTATCCACGGTTTCAGTTATCCACGGATCGTGGGGAACCCCTCCCCAGGCTTTTACTTTTTTCCCCAGTAAGCTTCATTTCTTCCTTAAAGAAACAGGAGAAGCAGCCTCTGGCTGCTTATTACAGGCAAGTAGAATGAGACTAAGTACTAGAGAGGCTCTGCAAAGTTAACAGAAACCTTGCAGAGCCTCTCTAGGACTGAGTCTCGTTCTACTTGTCTGCAATGGAGGCTGCTTCTCTGTTTGTTTTTAGGAAGAAACAAAGCTTACTGAAAGAAAAATAAGAGCTGGGGGGGGCAAGCATGCCTGCCTGCAGGGGCGGCAGGGTGGGGGGGCCCTCAGGAAACCATGGAGGGGTGTTCGCTCTTATCCGCGGTTTCAAGTATCCACGAAGGGGCCTGGAACATATCCCCAGCGGATATGGGGGCCCACCTGTATATGGTCTCAGTGACTTGCACCAATTAAAATCAGAGAGAGAGAGAGAGAGAGGTGTATTTTATTGATTTTACTGTAAATCAGTAAACCTTTGCTATTGCGGCAGTATAGAAATTTAACAAACCAACAAACATGATTAAGTTTCCAATGTGGGGAATGTACAAAAGCAAAGAAACAAAGTCAAAGATCTAGCAACAATCTTCAATGAGCTCTAGCTAGAATCGATCAATGAGATCTGAATCATGAATTTATCTCACTTTACTATAAATTATACAACCAAACCCAAATGAATAAATCCTCAGCTCTATGGCCCTCACATTAATCCATATTGATAATTTTCCATGCTTATTATTTCTGCTTTCTCTAGCACCAGATATCCAATACTTACAGCAGTGGCAATTGACAGTTACATTTGCTCTCTAATAAAATCAGATATTGATGTATAACCACAAAACTGAATAATAAATGAATTTCTACACAGGATACATGAGAAGCAAGAAAAATTACTTCTTTATCACATTTAATTCTATTGATATCAACAATTCAAGCAATATACTTGAATAAAGGCTGTTTTATATGCAGGGCATGTTATAAGTTGTTTGCATAAGACCACTGGTCCATCTAGCTGCGTACTGCCTACTCCGACTGCCAGCAATTCTCCAAGGTCTCAGACCTCCTAGGTCTCAGGGGTCTTTGCTAGTCCTGCTACCTGACATCTTTGTAACTGGAGATGCCAAGAAATGAACCCGGGACTGCCTGCCTGTCTGCAAAACATGTGCTGTACAACTAAGCTATGGCTCCTTCATCGTATGCACAGCACTATATCTTAGGGATCTTTCTTCATCTGTAAAGTTTAGAATTTTTTAGTGGAAACGGTGCTAGTTTTCCACTGTTTTCTCAAAAGCTGGTTTTGACCTATATACAGTTCTGCATGGAGGACCATCCTAAGACATTTTTTAGTCACATGTGACTGCAACATGCTATCCAAAGGAGTCGTCATAACATAGTAAACTGAAAAATGGTTTCTGCAGTGCCCATCTCCAGTGCCTGCTGCTGGAATATAATTGTCCAGAACATGAAGCAGGAAATAGAAGTAATTCCCTTCAGCAAATAAAATGATTCAGGCTTGTTGCCAAAACTGCTCTCATACACACACTCATTTGTTTCCCAATACAGTGCAAACACATACAAAATCTCGAGTCCATATTTTAAATTATACCGACGTCCAGAATTAAACCGACAGCACAATTCCGTTCTCCAACAGTGCCGGCGTTGAGGCCTCAGCGCCTGTGCTGGGTGTTGTGAACATGTTCTCAATACCCAGAGAATAGGCGGCAGCACCAGGGCCTGCACCACCACCGAGTCCAGTGTCCTGCGCCATGGACACTGCGCCATGGAGTGCGCAGAGTGCCATGTAGCAGGTAAGTTCTGCAACGGGCAGAATGGTGTGGGGGGTGGGGGATAGCATAACGGGGTGGGAGAGGGCAAAGAAGGGGGTAGATCGGGCCTGGAAGGGGGTGGGATTGGTGTCCTCATTGGACGCCATATCCTATCCTCCCTCCCACGCCTCCAGCCCCAACACAGGGTTTCTCGGGTCACCACTGCTGAATTAGGTGGTGCTGACCTGAGAAGCCTCATAGCAGAGGCTAGGGCGTTACTCAGGGTAAGGAGACGAACATCCCCTTACTCCAAGGAGACCCCCCAGCCTGCTCTCTCCAGCACTGGATACAGCGTGGGCCTGGTGCCCATGCTGCTCCGGTGCTGGGTAGGACTGCACTGTCAATAGGGGAATTTATAGCCAGAGAGGTCAAAAGGCAGTGTATGGCTGTTTGGGGACAGTTGACTAGATATAGCACAGTGAACAACCTTAAAGTTCCTCTAATTATAGGCTTACCATATTGTTTCAAGACATCTGAAGGAGCTGTTTCTCTGATGATTCCTGATATACAGTCAGGTGAAACATTAGAAATGGACTCGTCCTGTTTTAACTTTAATAAACAGCCCAAAAACTTGGGCTTTTTAATTTTTTATTCAGTAATATGCATTGGCTGCGAAAACCTGAAAAGTCCTGCCTGCTAAACCTGTTAACTCTGGAAACTGTAGTACTGTGAATGAGTGAGGGAGAGGCTGGTGATCTCCCACAAATACTGGTAATTCTTAACACCCTCTCCAAACTACAATTCCCAGGAAGCCATAACAGTTAAACCTGTACAAAACCAATGTATAGTGCATATAGGTGCTTAGAGATTAGCATCTCTCTACTAAACATGTTTACAGAGTAATTCTGTTCATTTTAATGGATTTTATAAATTTATTTAGGATCGTAGCCATAGCGCTGTAAGACAATGGCCCACTCACGCAAACTAACTTCCCAGCCCTCTTCTCCCTATGGCAGTTCCCCGAACCCCCTGTTCCCTGAAAAATTACTCCTGAAGTTTGGGGGAACCTCAGGAATGCTGTGGGATGATATAGCAGCATCCTTGCTAACTGGGCAAGAGGCACTTTTTTCAATTGGTGCTCCTCTTATATTTAGCAGGGGCGAGTACCTGCCCCCCTTTCACCCCAGCACAATTTCTTTCTGGTGGCTGTTTGCTGGTGGTGTTCTGCATCTTTTTTTAGATTGTGAGCCCTTTTGGGACAGGGAGCCATTTAATCATTTGATTTTGTCTGTAAACCACTTTGTGAACTTTTTGTTGAAAAGCGGTATATAAAAACTGTTAATAATTAATAATAATATAGGGGGCTGCTGTAGGAAGCTGAAAACTGCATGGAGGTCAGCTTCTGTGAGCTCTGCTTTTGCACAATGTTTGGCCATTTCCTCCTCCCACAGTAGCCTCCTGCACCATATCCCACACTGTTTCTGAAGGTCTCCCAACACACAGAAGTGTTGTTGTTGTTTTTCCTCAGAGGGGCTTATGGAGCTGTCATTGGGAGCAGGGAGCAAGGGAAGATAGCTTCTGCACACATCATTGCACTCACTCTTTAGGTATGAATCCATTTCTGATAATGGCTAAACCAAGGATTCCCAACCCCTTCCCGGCCAAGTACCACCTCCGGCGCCACTCTCCTACTGTGTACCGCCGGTAGTGACTGGCGATGACATCATCACCAGTTACTCCCGGGTTTTCAGATTTTTGGAGGCCAGAAAACGCAGGTAGGACAGAGTCTCTGGGCAGGTGGGAGGGCCCTTCTCAGCATTCCTGAGTGACTCAGCCAAAGGCAGGAGCCTCTGTTGAGCAAAAACGTGCTGCTGAAAGTCCCGTGTTGAAGTGGGGTTCCGGTGGTCTGGCGGTCCAAGTACCATGAGCAGTCAGCCGGAGTACCACTGGTGGTACTAGTACCACTGTTTGAGAACCTCTGGGCTAAATTATTGAGGCCTAATTAACCTATCCAACTTTCCAATGCCAATGCAGCCATGCTAATGGGGCGTTCACTGCATCCTACGGTGGGGGGGCAGTCACGGAGGCCTCCTCAAGGTTAGGGAACTCTACCAGAAGGCAGAAGAGTCTGGCTCAGTGGGGAGAGCTGCTGCCTTCAAAGCCCGAAGACCAGTGAACTTGATAAGTTCGAGACACGCCGCCGGCAAAAAAGCTGTGAAAGCCTCCAGGAGGAGAGATAAGAGGTTCCAGCTGCGTCGGTTGAATGTGGGAGGCGCCAGCCAGCAGAATTGTCAGACTGTAAAAAGGATACCACCTGGAAAGTGGCCGTTTATGAAATATTGGACATGTATATATATTGTAAAAAAAACCAAGGGGGGTTAGGACAGCCTGCCCTTGGATTAAAGTCGGAGAAATCCAATGACCGAGAAAGGCGGTATATAAATACTGTATATTATATTATTATTACCAAAGGTAAGGGTTTGTTCCCTTACTAAGGGCTGCATTGTGGCTGCATCGGCATTGGAAAGTTGGGTAGGATTGGGTCCTCAGTCATTTAGAAGTTAAATTTGTTTTAAGGCAGGTAACACTCAACCTGAAAGTGATGCAATCAGTGTTCCCTCTAACAATTCTCGCCACTGCACAGCCCTTCTGTGGCTGTGCGGTAGCGGGGTGGAGCCTCCGGACGTTTGGACTTCTGGGTAGCTGAGCGCTCCAAGCTTCACAGCCATGTGGACATGCAGCTTAGGGTGAACAGGGGATGCAAGCCCATCCCTCTAAATTAGTCTTAAATTCAGGGATTATTTGGGGAAATTTGTGCTTTGCAGGGCAAAGAATATAGTGTGTGTGTGTGTGTGTGTGTGTGTGTGTGTGTGTGTGGGTAATATAAATATTCCAACACAGGTGAAACATTTAGAAGACTGTAGAAAGTAGTGCTTTGCAAAAAGCTGTCTAGGGACACTAGCTGACAAGGTCAAGCACTGGATTTAATCAAATTAATTTTGCAGCAGGAAGTTTAGCTATGGTTATGAGGCAGAGAAGTCATATCAGGTAAGGAATGCTACCCCCCCCCACACACACAGAGAGAGAGAGAGAGAGAGAGAGAGAGAGAGAGAGAGAGAGAGAGAGCAATATGTCATCAGCATAAAGTGAAATACATTGCTCACAACCATTTTCATCTTTAAAGGAATTATGAAAAGCTTTAGGAAGTATCGTTTTTAAGTGCACCTGCCAATGTCACTGGGTGGTAATGCAAAGCAGTTTGTGATGTAGCTTAGTCTGAGTGCAATCTCTGGTAAAAGTTTAAGATGATTATATCAGTGATATGCTGATGCAGCTAACCTTAAAAGCTTAGAACTCTGACTCTGTATTTTTATTTAAAAGTTTGTCTTATGTTGCTATAAGTCAACTATGGTCTGATCCAGCTCTCTTTAAAGTTAATGGCGCTTTGCCTTTGGTGCTATATAGAGCTTCAGGCACAGTACTAGATCTTTGACATTTTCTTTGCTGTTTCTAGTCAAGGAACTTGAAAGAGAATCGTGCACTGGTAATCCTTTCATCTGCAGTAAGTAATAAATAATAATCAAGGGCTGGAGATTAGGAGAAACTAGAGACCTACTGGAAGAGTTTATATTTCAAATCAAGATGTGAACTTCACCCTTCTCTACCTCTGCAGCTCCTGGCCATGTATACGTTTCCTCTCTGCTCATTCTCTTACCTGGCGTCCATTTGCCTCTCAACATTTTCCCTCTTGGTTCTTCCCCTTGTCCTTTTAGACCACATCCTCCTTTCATAACTCCCCCTTCCACAGTTCACTTGACCTGTTGCTTTCTCAGAGTCCCTAACTACCCCTTTTCTAGTTCCCTTCTTGATTTATCCTTATTTGCCTACATCCTCATGCCTGCCCTGTTTTTCTTTAGGATCTGAGTAGCTAAGCCAGTGGCAAGATGTAAGTCTCAAGATTAGACGACCAGTTCAGCCAATGGCAGCCAAAGGCCCTTCTGAGTGCCCCACCCCTCTGTGATAGGCAGAGGCTCATAGAAGAGCCAATGTAGTACAGTGGATAAGTTGTCAGACTAGGACCAGGGCAGACCTGGGTTCAATCCCCTCTCAGCCATGATGCTCACTAGGTGACCTTGAGGTAGTGACCTTCTCTTAGCATCACCTGCATACCCAGAAGGCAGATGGAATATAAATGTAAAAATAAGCTTCGCCACAAATACTAAATCTATTAGCACAGTATAGTATGGACTGTGGGTTATAAAGTCGGAGGGGTTAATGGTGCATCTAGAACAGCACATTGCATTTTAGTTTTGCTCCTAGCTAATCATGTACACTATCCAGACTAGTTATTTTTTTAGTCACAATGGGCCAAGTCCAGATACAGTCATGCACAACAACAATTTTTCAACAAGGGGTTGAAAAATCAACAATCCAAAGTAGGGTGATGCCTTTTACAAGGGGTTAAGTGTGACTAGTAATGCACATTGTAATCATCATGTGCAGTGACCTTACACAGTGGGTGGCAGGCGTATGGGTTTGGGGTTGCAATTCTACAAATGTTGTGTGGCTGATGGAATGAAACCTAAGCCTACAATCCTGGGAGCAATATATGCAAAGATTAGTCCTATGACAGTGAGGGACAAAAGTGCAATAAAATGTGACAACAGTGCTGCTCTGGATGTATTTTTAGCCAGCAAACCAGTAATCAAATGGTAATTTTGCTTACATGATTTCTGAGCCTATTTATATATTCATGCTAACGTTGCCCTAAGATTAAAATGCATGCCTCATAGTGTCATCCATAAATGACAGAGCATCATTCTGTATCTGCTGCCTGGATTTGCTAGATCTGGAAGAAGTAAGTTCAGTTGCCCTGAACTCACCTTTTAGGTTGGCCAAGATGCTGTCTTCACAGAGGTTTGTATATGTCTGCAAAACTCGGCAGCAGAAATAAGTTCTGTTTACTTTTGTCCTGGGTATTAAAAGTAGCTAGGTATGCCAATTATAAAAACCTTATGAACAGCAAGCGACAGTTAAAATGTTGAGACTGGACGTGAGAAACTCTGGTTCAAATCCTTTTGTAATGCCTTGGATGGTCTTGAACGTTTCATTATTTCTCTTCCTAACCTATCTTGCAGTGTTGCAATGAGTCTAAAATTCAGAAGCTTCGTGATGGAAAAGCAGATGTATAAAAGCAGATGTATAAATAAGCTAAATAAAACACCCACAGGAGAGGGTCAGTAGCTGCACCCTAATTGCGGAATGCTCTGCGGGGGGTGGCTCACCATATCTTTTCCTTGCTGGCCTTCCACTGCCAAGTGAAAACAACCCTTTCTAAGCAGGCTTTTAATCTATAGCAGGGATTCTCAACCTGTGGTACGGGCACCCCTAGGGGCACGTGGACCTCTTGCTGGGGGTACGCCAAGCCCTGCCCTTATCTGCCCCATCAGCAGCTAATTAAGTGTTAATTAACATGGATTTTAAATTGTAATTATTTTCGTAGCCCTTCTGTGTCTCTGATTTTGGTTTTGGGCTTATTTTTGTACTTTGGAAAATGTAGTTTGGTGGGGTGGGGGAGAGAGGAGCTGGTTTTAGGAAGTATGACTTGGAGAAAAAAAAGAGATCCTTGCGTGTGTATGTGTGTGCGTGTGTGTGTGTCTGTCTGTCACACATACACACTCACACTCACACACACAGTTAAATAAGACATTTTTCACATTTAAAATTGTTTTAGTACTTTTTTATTTAATGATTGATTACCTAATTATTTAATTAATTGATTAATCCAATTAATTATCAGTTAATTAGCAGGGGTACTTCAGAAAATTGGACCGTGATAGGGGATAACCGGGCCTCCAAAGGTTGAGAACCCCTGATCTATAGTGTTATGCTGCCCTAGTGACTTTTTAAAACCTGTTTTTATCAGGCTTGTTCGTACTTTGATCTAATTGCTATGTTAAAATTGTATATTTTAACTTTTTATTGTTGAAAGCTATTTTTCTTGAGAGCCACCTTGTGAGAAGGTAGAATAAAAATTTCTTTATGAATTAAATAACTCAAGATTTGTTGGCCTGTGAACTTTAATGCAATACAAAAAAGGAGTGATTGAGGAGGAACAGCTACCAGGTTTCATAAGAGATTGCGCTCTGTTTGAAGAATCAGGTTTGCAGTATGGGGTTCTGCACTGATCCAGCTTTGTCACTGGAGTTCTAGGTGACAGAGCTCTCTATGGCACAGAGTGCCTTTCCTCCGCTTCCTTTCTGGACAGAAACAGCTTTGTAAGAGTTATCCATGCTCTGGTAAACTCTAGATTAGACTACCGTAATGAACCATACGTTGGGCTGCCTTTGGAGACTGTCCAGAACCTGCATTTAGTACAGACTATAACTGCAAGATTGTAAATTGAGACTGGTCATTGAGAATATATCTTGCCTGTCCTCAAACAGTTGCACTGGCTAGCAGTCCATTAATAGGCACAATTCAAAGTGCGGGTGTGGATACTTAAAGACCTTCACAGTTTAGAACATTAGTTGAAGGATTGTTTAATCCTTCAACTCTCCACCCACCCAGCTGCTTATGACAAGAGACACTTGATGCTTATGACAGCACCAAATGGATAGGGAGAGGCTATCTGGAGCCCACCCGCTAGCCCTTGCATATCCCCTTCCCTTTCATTTTCTACCCTTACCTTAGGCAGCCTTCATCCTCCATGCCAGCCTTGTTTCAAAAGTATGGGAGGAGTGGAGCATGCAGCAAAATGGAGGGGCGGGAATTCAGGCAGCAGAAAGGGGCATAGCCCCCCCCCCCAGTTCTGCCTATATGCTAAATTAATCCCTGAAGGCTCTTCTCTTCCAAAATGAGGCGTGGTGGGTGGTAACCAGAAAGAGGGTGCTCTTGGTGGTGGCAGAACCTGCCTGTAAAATGATCTAGGGAGGTTTCTCTGGCTGGCACTAATGCTGTATTGTTTTTGGTGGTGCACAAAGACCAGCTTTTCCCAAGCGTATGAAAACTCTCAAAGACCTGAATTTAGAATAGCTTTATGCTGTATTATCTGCCATTTTATTTTTCTCTGCCTTAGTATCTGCCACTTTATCATTGCTGTAGATATTGTACTTTTTGGTATTTTATGTTTTAATTCTCGCTGGTGGGCAGCCCAATCCTATCTAGAAATAGACTGGTGGAGTGCACGCTCCGCTGGTCTAGGGTGTCGCAAATGTGCTGTAAAGCAAGTTTGCGGCACCTGGGGAGTAGGCAGCGAAGACACTGAGGCCGGCGCTGCTCTACTTGCCACAGAACTGGAGTTGTGCCTTCCGGGGAAGGTGAGTTCCCTGCCTGGCAATGCAGGGGTGCAGGGAGGGAGGAACTGGGCATTCTGGGGGGTGGGGGTGGGATTGGCCGGCCAGGCCTGGGAATGGGGTTGGATTGTCAGAGGCCTCCTCTGCCGTATCCTATCCTCCTTCACATGTCTGGCCACCTTTACATGGGCCTCCCATTTGGGCAGTTGGGGCTTACACCGGGTGAAGGGAACAAACATTCCCTTCCCTCGAGGTGATCTCCCAGCTGGCATCTCTGCACTCTAGATGCAGCGGAGGCTGCACCAGCCTCGCTGTATCTCAGGGCACAGAGTTAGACAGGATTGCGCTGTAAGGCACTCTGGAAAATGTTATTTAAAGGGCAAGATTCGCCTCAATTAATTAATTAATTAATTAATTAATTAATATATAAATTAATAAATAAGAGGGCAGAGGGAGAACATTGCTGAGGCCTATCTCTCCATGACCCCTAACCACATTGGAATCCAGAGGAATCCAGAGGAATCCCTCTGTTTTGGATTCCTTTTTCTGACCCTTCTTCAGCTGTTGAAAGTTTCTGTTCTCCTGTTTCCTCACTTGCAGATCCTGCAACTAGAAGAGTGCCACAAAGAACAGTGTAGTTAGGTTTTCTGAGCTTTAGGAACTGTGTAATCTGTGTGCTTCTCGTTGTTGTACAGATTTAAAAGGCATAGGGACCTTTTTGTATCTGTGTATTAGGGTTGACAAAACCAGTCTGCACGTATAGGTTAGCATTTACAACATTTTTAGCTCTGGTTGTGTCCGCAATGTACAAGTCACTATTACTGAAAATGTTACTTCAACACTGACTGCAGCAGTCAGATCAGGGATTGGCAACGTAAGGCCTATGAGCTACAGTTGAGCTGCAATCCTATTCAGTGAACGCTTAATTTAAAAGACTAATAGGGACAAAGAGGTGCCTGTTGATGCTGAAAGTCTGTTAAACGTGAATGCATTGAAGCCAATGGAGATGTGCATATGCAAAACGTATATGACAATTTTTAATGAAGCAGAAAGCATGTTGTTTCTGAAGTCTGTTAAATCAAGGTCTGTTAAATTGAGGGTTCACTATACACACTTTCCTGGGGATAAGCCCCATTGAACACCATGGGACTTCCTACTGAGTAGACGTGCATAGGATTATGCTGTAGGTTCTCTGAGACTTTTCCTCCTGACCCTGTTGAAGCCCAGTGTTGTTTCTGTGTGGTAACAGCTGTTTGTTGGTCTTGCTGGGTGGAAAGTGTATGTGCTGGGGGAGGGGTGGGGTTCTAGGAGGAAACTCTTGTTGGGCCAGATTATATTACCAAGAAACATTTGATTACGAGTCAAATATCTTAGGCCTGGCTCTCACAACAGCAGATAAGAAAAGCCTCCTTCTGGATTGTACCAATCTACATTGCAGGTGTTGGACAGGGCTCACATGACTAAATGCACCTGCATAGAAAAAAATTTCTGCACATAGAAAACAATGTCAGGGACAGGGTTTTTAGCTCAGACATCTCTGTGCCCTGTTAGTTTTCTGTGTGAAGAGATTTTTTTCAGCTTGCAGTTTGAAGTAGAGCAGTAAAGAACTAGTGTACCACTTCATCTGCTGTTTACGAGAATTACACTTTAGAGATAATACACACCAATGCATTTGTTTGTATGTTTCATATTGTGAAAATATGTATCTGTTCCTAGTTTAGCAGACTGCCTTAGTGCCTTAGCAGACTGCCATCTTCCTTCCACCTTAGGATATAGTAAGGATATAGTAAGCTCTTCTGTAGCTGATGAGCTACAGAGTCTCTCTGTGTGAGAGAAAGCTGCAGCTGGTACTCTGAGTGGGATTCAAGGTTGCCGTCAGTGGAAGTGTGGGAGGCGAATGCCAGAGAGAGGCCGGACTGTGAAGGAAACCAACCATATGGAATGAAGGGTTCTATGTAAGACTAGAACATTTGTATTATTGTAAAAGCCCCTTTGGGGCTTAGCAAGCCTGCCAATGTAAACCACTTTGAATTAAAGTCAGAGGAGAAACCCGATGACCAAGAAAACGTGGTATATAAATATTTATTATTATTATTATTATTATTATTATTATTATTAGTAGTAGTAGTAGTAGTAGTAGTACAGGTGGGCCCCCATATCCACTGATTCGCTATACACAGTTTCAGTTATCCACGGATCGTGGGACCCCCCCCCCCCAGGCTTTTACTTTTTCCCCAGTAAGCTTCGTTTCTTCCTTAAAGAAACAGGAGAAGCAGCCAGGCTGCTTATTACAGGCAAGTAGAACGAGACTAAGTCCTAGAGAGGCTCTGCAAGGTTAACAGAAACCTTGCAGAGCCTCTCTAGGACTGAGTCTCGTTCTACTTGTCTGCAATGGAGGCTGCTTCTCTGTTTGTTTTAAGGAAGAAACAAAGCTTGCTGAAAGAAAAATAAGAACTGGGAGGGGCAAGCATGCCTGCCTGCAGGGGAGGCAGGGTGGGGGGCCCCTCAGGAAACCATGGAGGGGGTGTTCGCTCTTATCCATGGTTTCAAGTATCCACGGAGGGGCCTGGAACATATCCCCAGTGGATATGGGGGCCCACCTGTAGTAGTAGTAGTAGTAGTATGGTAGGTGGGTAGGGATGGTAGTTGTAGTTTGATTTGAAATAATGGAGAAATAAGGGGCTTAAGGGGTTTTTTAATCCTAAAATTTCCTTTGAATGTGTCATGCCAGAAGAGAATGATGTACTTTCTAGTTAATATAAGATTTGCATAAAGGCCCAGAAAATGCAAAAGGTACTTTTAGTGAGATGTGTGGAAATGCTATATACATGTGAAGGATAAGTCTTGGGTTATGCTTGTTGTGTATGTCAAAGTGCTGTGAATTTGGGAATAGGTAGTTTATATCAGTCATAACCTGATGGTGGGCAACAGTGGGTACACAGGTTTGCACTTTCTCTCTATGGCCATCACATGACGACCCAAATATTGCAGCATGCAGTCCTATAAGAGTCATGAATGAGATATATGTATATTAATACAGTATGCCTATCAGTGGATGATGAAGGCATGTATGTGCATTAGTGAACGAGTGAATGTAAAAACACACTACATTGTTGGTGGTGTGGGAATTAAAGAGAGTGCATGGGAATTAAGGTGAGTAGTTATGACCACAAGACTGGAAGAGCACACCGTATATATTTGTTCTACATCTGTCCAAGAAAGAGCATACCAATATTTTGGATATATAAAGCTGCCTTATACCGAGTCTAACCATTGGCCAATCTAGCCCCATATCGTCTACTCTGGATGTAACAGTTCACCAGGGTCTCTAATAGGGAGGTCTTTTCTAACTTCTTCTACCTAATTCTTTTGACTGAGGATATAATTATTGAACCTGGGATGTTCAGTATGCAAAGCATGTGCTCTACCACTAAATTATGGTTCCTCCCTCAATTTTATTTATCTGAATGCTGCATTTGATTTCCAAATGAAATTTATCCTTGTATAGTCTATGTGAAATAGACTTTCGGTCTTTGTTTTTTTAAGCAATTCTTCTTTAGCCTAAATGGCTTCTAATTGTGTTTTATTTTATTGTTGAAACATATAGCTTACCTTTCTGTCTGACCCTGTAATGAAATAAGTTTAAATAGCATGGTATTATCTACCATTATGTAGCTGAAATTTTCTTTTTGGTCAGGTTAAATTAAGAATGGATTTGGTTTTGCTCTTGACTTTTCAAAATGTAGCTTTAACAATATCAAAAGCTTCAAAAAAGAACTGAGTGTTTAAATATTATGGATTTTTCATCATAAAAATAGAAAAGTTGAAATTTATATGAGAAATAACAGTATTTGGAAAATATAGCGGACATAAACGATACATGACTTTTTGAATGCATAACTCACAGAGCTTTTTAAAATAATAGTTAGCTTTTATGTGGCACATATTTAGTCTATTATATCTCAAAAGTGTGTGTGTGTGTGTGTGTGTGTGTGTGTGTGTGTGTGTTAGAATGGAAGTAGCAGAGACCTTTGATTTCCTTGTCTCACTGGAATGACGGCAATAAAATCATGAGTGGATTATCAAGCTTAACGCCCTTTGGAGAGAGCATTTTCAATGTTAAAAATACTTCACATATATTTGTTCAGTAATGATGGGAACATATCTTGGTAGTGTCCAAGCAACTGCACTGGCTCTCAGGCTATTTATGGGCAAAATACCCAACTCCCACCACTGATCCCTTGTAACAGGTTTTCAGACGCACATTACTTCTGTACCTGAAGGAAGCATATAGCCATCATGACTATTAGCCAGTGATGTTAGCTTGTGACAAGAAAAAAAAATCTATCAAGAAGCAGAAACTGCCCCATATGATTCCAGAAATTATATGGATTCATATAATGAATATTGATAGTGGTGAATGACCCTCAAGTTAAATGCTTCTCCCAAGAAAAAAAACTGAATAGCAGATAAATTTGATGAGGAGCATAACCCTGTTCATAGATAATTTATAACGGAGCTAAAGCTTTTAAATAAACTATGCACAACAAATAATCTGAATATCTGGAATCTGTGGCTACTCACAGTAGTGAGTTCTAGACTCTGAAATATTTTCTTCAACTCAGCACTCTCTAGAATGATATTCTTCACCCTTTCCAGACTAAAGACTTACTTTTAATCCCTAACTGCAATATCGATTCCACTTCAAAGTTTTCATATCTGCCTGATTTTTCTCATTTCTTTAGGGTGATCACAGATACAGAGGAAGGCAGGGTTCCTATACGTTTCATTGACGAGAGATGAATTTTTTGCAGGTGCACCTTATCATGCAAGGGTGATAAAGGCATACCTACCAAAATACTTTCTTCCACTTTACACAACTATTAAAGATAAGGGAACTCTGTCCTCCTTTTCCATCTGACCACGCCCCCTCTTCAGACTCAATCAAGAAAATAACACAATCCATCAGTTCTAAAGACAATGGGTGGTGGTGCCAAACTATCAGTGTAACCTCTCCTAACTAGTGGCATGATAGCTCCAATCCATTGTCATTACAACAGGTGGACTGTGTATGTGTGTGTGGGTGGGGGGACTGTATATTGCAGGGACCCCTTGTGTTTTGTTGGTTGGAAGGTTAAAGAAAAGGTAAGGAGATGGATAACCCTCAGGCTCTAGTAACATGACTACGAATAGACACTTGGTTACCAACCATCAGTCTGTCTTTGAGTCCATGTGCTGCTCCTTCTGAGACCTCCTCCCCTGAGCCCAGATGCTGGATTTGCATCATCAGGTGTTTGGAGCCCAGAAGAGGCGGTAGATAAAGAGAAGGGCTGCTCCTTCTGTACCATCAGTCAATGTCTCAACTACTCCTCTGCTCACCTGTAACTTAACAGTTAAAAAACCACCTTTGTTATCCCTTTCTTCCTTTCCTTTCTCATCTTCACTTGAAAGTTTTTTTTAAGCAGGGACTATTTTTAAATGGTGTGTGAAATGCTTAATTATTTTAAGACCAAAACAAATAATAAACAATATAATCAGCTGCACTGAAAACATGTTGGTAGAAATATGTATTTTCCAAGAAGGATTTCACAAAAGTGTCTTGTATGTTTTGGGGCAGGGGCACACACCTTTACTTTTTCCACTGGAACTTTTGTAATAATATCCAGAGTGGATTACCAGACCCAGAGCCATTCTATTAAGAAGTGCTATCCTGCAAGAACTCTTAGCTAATGACAGACATCTGAATTTTATTTTAAGCAGACTGGTATAAACGTCAATTCATTCATTGTAGTGCAATAAGCTCAGTCATACAATATTATTACTATACTGTACATGTTCCTCTATATACAGCACCTAGCACATCATTATTATCTGCAAGCATTCTCTTTATTTTTACAGGTCCCAGGGCCAAGCAGGTTTCAGAGGTAGACTTACCTGAGGAGGCCTAAAATAATTATCCTCAAGGGACCCAGGCTTATTCAGTTTGAACAATATTTTCACTCATGACACCAAGCAGGTTTACTCTGAAATAAATTCCACTGAATTCAACAGAGCGTATTTCCCAGTAAGTGTGCATAGGACGACTACATCTGTAATCAAGTGTCTTGTTTATTTACCTTAGAAAACGATCTGGAGCTCAGAACAGTTTATGAAGTTATCACCATGATGAATAATCTGACCGATTTCATCCCAAACCAGGGGAAGCGATTACAACGTATCTAACGCACACTTATTTGGGAGTCAGCCCCATTGAAATACTTAAGAGGACTTACTCCAGTCCGGACTTTTTACCCGCACGTAATTCCAAGAACATGTCCGGCTTCACTTCCGAATTAATGCATTTAGAGCTGAGCGATAAAAAAGCGCTTTTCTCATTTCTGGCTCTGCGATGTGAATGCAAAACTGGCTACAATGCACATATGAGTATTTTTTTTAAAATCTCCTCTCTTCTCCCTTTCACAACATTTCCACGTGAACGCAAATAGCATGAGGATGACTGAAAGGCCCTTTACCAGTGCTCTAAGTGAAAAATGCCAGCGATTATTTCGGGATCTACTGAACTTCTGTGCAGTGCAAGCTACTGTAATTCTAGTGAGTACCGCTTTCATTTTAGTTTATTTGTATGCGTGCTCATGTATTTATTTTGTTAAAGACGGGCGACAACGCAGCCCACAGGAGAAAGAGGAAAAAGTGGAGCCTGCCAGTTGCACTGCCCTGCCAAGCAGCAGCTGGGACAACCACTGAAGAAGCCTCTCCCTCCTCCCGGAACTCCGGGACAAGAGAGAGACTTGCCCAGCACGCGGCGGGCTCGCGCGCTTGGGGGCAGCCGGTCGCCCGTCAGGCTGACGGACAAAACTCATCCCCGCCGCCTCACCTCGCCAAGCCCCTCCCCGCTCGCCCCTTCTCCCTTCACGCCTCTCCGCCCCCCCCCCGCAGCCGGTCAGTCTGAGGGGAGCGCTGCTCGGAGAGCGACAGCGGCGGCAGCATCTGCACAGGGAAAGGCAGCACCGAGCGAGCGAGCGAGCGAGCAAGGCGCGCTCCCCCTCCTCTCCTTCCTCCTCCTCCCCTCCTTCCCCCTCTCTTTCTCTTTTCCCTCCTTCCTTTCCTCCCTCCCTTTCTCCTTCCTCAGTCTCTTCCTGCCTCACTCTCACTGCGCCCCCCCCCGCCACCAAATCTCCCTCATTCTCTCTCCCTTTCTTTCCGTCTTTTTCTTCCCTCTCACGCGCACACACGCGCGCGCGCGCCCAGCCTTCGTCTGCTTCTCTTTTCCTGTCATCTCCCGTCAGCTCCTGTCTACGAACCCGGCACGTTGACTTGCCTCCCCCCGCGGCTTCTTCTTCTTCTCCTCTCTTTCTCCCCCGCCCCGCACCTACTTACCTTACACCCCCTTTCACACTCTCAGTGCACCTGAAACAAGAGCAACAGCAGCAGCAGCAGCAGGAGCCGGTAGGCAGCATGTCCCGAAGGAAACAGAGCAAGCCCAGACAGATTAAACGTAAGTTTTCCAAGAGGCAAGGTGAAGGGGTGGGCAGAGAAGGGAAGGGGCTTGAGGTTTCCAAAGGCGTCTAAAACAAGAACAGCAGGAAAAGGCCGGGAAGCAGCAGCAGCAGCAGAAGTGGCAGCGCCCTGGTGTGAGTTTGGAGGGCGCCTGTTTGTCTTGAGAGAGGCGCGCCTGGCCACCCCCCCTCCATTCTTTGGAAAGGTCACCCCCTTTTTGTCTCCTTAAACAGGTCAGGGGTTTCGCCACAGAACTTAGTCTCTGAACTTAGCGCGGAATGAGCTGGGGAAAGAAGAGGGAAGGGGCTTTCCCCTCCCTCACTCAGGTAACTTTTCTGGAAGACGAAGTGTGGCTGGCCATGCATGCTGTCGCGTTCCCAGCTGCTCCTGCCTGTAGGCGGTGTGTGAGGAGGAAGAACTTACCAGGAGCAGAGCAACAGGGCACCGGCTTCCTCAGCCACCTTGCCCCCAGCCCAGCGCGTGCAATAGTCCTATCCCCCAAAAGGGCGCTCCGCGGCGGGACCGCGTCTCCCTACTGTGGAGGCCAAAACTCGCTGGCAGTTGATCGGGAGGAAGAGGGTTGCCGTGCCCGGCTGAAACGCCAACTACCCGGCTCTTGCAAAAACAAAACAAACACTTCCGTGCAAAGAGGCGAAGCTGTGCAAACTCTTTGCAGGGAGCCGGTCGCGTCTTAAACGCTTCTGTGCAAAGGAATCACATGCCTGAATCTTTAGGCAGCCAATATTTCGGCCACTGCAGGATAAATTCAAGTAGAAACGAGGTGTACTGAAGAGGTGGAGCTGGTGGTGAATAATCTTGCTCTTTACAATCCTCCCCTTCAGTCTGGGACAAAATCAGGCACATTCACTTGTGATGTCAACTTCCTAAACTTTTCTGAGCTCTGGCATTTTTTCTTCTTCATACAAGACAGTTCATGTGCTATGGAAGTAACACTGGGTGTTTCCAAAGGAGGACAAATTTCCTTTTTTAAAACCAACAGCAGTGTCCTAATAGATTTGAATGAACTGGGCTGTTCCCCACTGCCTTTTAAACAGTGTCATGTGACTTGCCCAAATAGCATATTTGGCCTTTTTGCTTTCAAGCTTCAAAATGCATCATATATATGTATATCTATATATATTCTACCACATACATACATATATATATATATAAAGTAGTTTCTTTCGCATTGCGTTCACAGTATTAACTAATTGATTTGGCAAGGAAGACGGTACTTTTCAGACTTATAAATGGCTCCTAAAATATTTGTGTTGTAGTTGCAGAAAGAAAGCTATTCCTTCTCAGAACTAAGTTCCTCAGAACTAAGTTTTGGCAAATACAACTTTGATAGACTTATTGCACAGCCATACGGTGTTGTAACACTCACGTATGTCTTTTTAAACTAGCTGATTTTTTCAAAAATCACTTCTAAAATATGTTTGAATTTTTATACAGTATTCTATATTATGCTATATATTTTGGGTTTTTGTTGGGTGCATTTCAAATACCAGCATTTATATGCCTAACATTTTTATTCAAACTGAAAACATTTTAGTCTTTTAGGAAAGCTGTTCAGTTAGCAGGCTTTGGCTAAGAATGTTCTTTGCTGGGAGGGCTTTCTACTGCACGATGTGAATGGTGACTTGATTGTTAATAAATAATTAACATTAATTGATTGCATGGTGCAGAGACCATCTCATTCTATTTTTTTCATACTTCGTTATCTCCTAATTTAACTGTTAAATGTTTTTTATGCCCACCTTATAATGTCAGATAAAAGCTTTTGTACTAATTGAGGCTATTGAATTCTGTGATGGGTCACAAGCCATTTTTGGTGGCTTCCCTGCATAGCAAGATATGTTAATACTAGGTGTCCAGATCCATTGTTTATCATAAGTGATATATCTGCATGCATATGCTTGTGTAAATGCAATGAGCTCTCTTGGGCGTGTGAGCTGCACATTACTTCAGCCAACATTAACACTCATAATTAAGAACTTTTATTTTGTAGGACGGCCGTTTTTGAGCACTCACATTGACTTTTCCGCATAAAATAATATGGTCTTCAGAAGACTGTGGATGTATTATATACTGCAGAACTTATAGCAGGGCAGTGTGTGTGTGTGTGTGTGTGTGTGTGTGTGTGTGTGTGTGTGTGTGTGTGGGGAGGGGGAAGGGGAGTATGTCTGAGATGCATGAAGAGTAATTGAGACCCAAACTGTTCCTTGCAGAATGAGTTTTCTTCTAGCACTTGGCCAGGTATAAATGTCATTGCTGAGAATGTGAACTTCTGTAATAACGGGGTCATTTTATTTTTTTAGTATGATTAGAATATTTAAGCAACTCTGTATAATGCATTGATACATGATAGGACACACACTGACTAAACAGTCCCCTAGTGTGACCATCATAGTTGCCAGTTAAAATATTAGGATCACTAGTGGCAAGACTAGACCACTACTTTTGAGTCTGAGATCTCCTCAATTTGCAAAGAGAAACCTTCAGTCTTGCTGATAAAAACATGCACAATTTAGAAGCTGTATGATGACAAGCAAAAAAAAAAAAAAAGTCAGGAACTCCAAAGACAGTCAATTCAAAGGACAAAAAGGTTGTTGGGCATAGGTTTTTTCCTCTTTTACTGCATACAGTTTCCTGCTATCTAAAATTGTGATTTATGCAGTATTTTAATATTTTGCTTATTCTTTCCCCTTGGGTGCTCTCTGGGCAGCGATAAAAAGACGATGCTGAAAGAGCACCATTAATTTGCTCTGATGACTGGCCAGATAAGGGGAGATAATGGGAAAGATAAGCGGAGAAGATATACCATCAGAAACCCGATTATTACCATTAAAATTCCAGCCCAGCAATCTGCAGAAGCCTGATAATTCCTTCTCCGTTTCCACCACTTTGGACGATAAGGCAAAAAATAGTCACTCAGTGCTCCTTGATTAGACTGCCTGGATTTCCTGATAATACAGTGATAAATTATGTATTTTGCCCCATGTTTTGTCCAAAAAATTCAGATTTTTTCCCCTTTCCAGGTCTATATTTTCTACCACCCCTAAAAAAGCCCTCTCTCATAAGCTATTATTGTAATCCTAGTTTGATAAAAAGCACTGATAGGAAAGGAGGTGTTTTGTGTGGGAGCCCCCCATATCAATGTTATCAGCACATCTCATTGCACCAGCTGCTAGCTGTTGTTGTTTTTAGCCTTATCACCTCCTGCCAATATGCCAATAAATTGCCCAGATTGTTCTCCATTCTGTGGCTGCAATGCAAAATTTATGACATAAATGATTTTTTTAACCAAGTGCATTTCTTTATTATTAGCAGATGTGATGGTTGTGCAGTTTTATTATTATTTTCTTGTTGCAGTTGTCTGTGGTCTTGTATTATATTTTCTGACCTGTACGTCTCCAGATTTCAGTCACACTTAGGTACAATATCTTGTAGCTAGAAAGAGGAGAGAGTTGCTTCTTGTTCTTTTTCTGATAAGTTAAGCTTATTTATTTATTTTGCAAATAAAATAGCATTAACCTAAATACTTGAAGAAAATAGGCAGCCTTTTCAAAGGATTTTTTTTTAAAAAAACTGCAGTGACATATAACAATGATTTAGAAGAGAATGTCATTAGAGAATAACAGAATGACTTTACGTGGAACTTTTGGCTTGTTTGGTAGTACAGTACAGTATTTGTAGTAGCATGTTGGCGGTATTAGGCTAAAGTTAGACCGGTGGACAGCAAGTGTGGGGGAATGGCAAAGCATCTTAAAATCGTGCTTTAACAAGGAAAATAGAGTTCTGATGAGTGGAGGACTAAAAATTAGAATAAGCTTTATAAATATTTTGTAACCTAATTATTGTCAAGAGAAATCTGGTTTAAAATGCTCACTCTGCCAAGCGTTCATGGAGAAGTTTAGATTAATTTGCAATTATTCAATTTTTCTGCATAGCAATTGAAGTCTTGCTTCAATGTGAGTTCATGCTTTTGAATAAACATATAAAAATTTGGGGGGAAACACTTCTATTATGAAGTTTTTTAAAATACAGAGATAGTTCAAAAATGTTTAAAATGAGCATTAGAATAATACATTACATACATAACCTATATATTAATATTTTTATCCTGAGTAGACTTTCTGTAAGTACTAATCATTGTGTGGTATTTTCACACATGTTCTTTACTTCTAGAACAATTTATATTTCAAATAAACTGATGTCTTATCCATTATGTCATTAGTGAGTGTGACCATTTCCTAAGGAAGACTAGAATAGAAAATACCACCTGGAGCTTAAGAGTGGTAGATTACCTATGTTTTATGGATTTCACCTGTAATAGACTCTTACAAGTTTCTGTCTCTAGACTAGTGATCAGCTTCTTTTTCTAGCAACAAGATTATTTTGAATGCAGCGATTAGTATTTTTGTGGTTATGAAGTTACTGGTATATTACCCAACATGTCGTAATTCTGTTTTTACATTCTTGCCTTCTAGTGGAGATAGCTAGAAATGTCTTACATGTGTAATATATGTTGTTACATATGTAAAGAAAACAATAAGCCTGTTTCTGGAGCAATAGACTTTATCTTCACTGACTAAATGAACATAAAATAATAAGTAACTTTTCAGAAGTTGTCCCAGATCCAAAATGGATAATTTGGAAATGATGTTAGATTTGAGTCTCATATTGGTATTAAATACAAGAAGACAACACTTTTTTAATGACTACAAATGACTATAAAAGTTTTATAAGATACTTGGTTCTGAAATAAAAAAAGTTGTTTTAGGTGAGTGAAATAGTGGGCATGCATGCATATGCTCTTATGTTAAGATACAGTAGGCTTATATATACATATTTATATTAAGAAGTGGAATTCAGAGGTGACAGTCTGCCATTGGAGGGAAGACTCGTTAATTTAAGGGAGGTGGAAATGCTTCAAGGTTGTTAAATGGAAATCTTTAAAAAAGTAAAGTACATTTTGTCAACTAGTGGCAGAGTTGCCCTGGAGTTCATTTAAGACAGTGTGCCTCGAATATTCAAAACAGAGCTCTGGGTAAGCAGCTGCCTGTATATCTTGGGTATGAGCCATACACAGTGGTTTTGGCCTTTGTTAAAATACCTATTAGTTCTGTGAAAGGTGATCTTTACATTGTAAGATATATACAGAAGGCACAAGACTTATGGTTCTAGTCATGTATTATAGAAATATATATGGTAAGACATGATTCAGATGTGAGGGAAAGTAATGCAGTTAGGTAATTTGCTTCTAATTTTTAGACTGTGCTAATTCATAGTTTTGTTAGATATGCACTACCTCATGCAGAGATTCATACAAGTCCCAGGGTAATGAAGTGAGGAGAAAAGCAAGCCATCTATCTGTAGTACCAATTATTTTCATTTAAATATAAAGTGAACTTATAAAAACTGCAGAATACTAGTAAGGAAATCTACATAAAGAAACATAAATAAGCAGTGTTATAATAACCGATTACAAAATTCACTTTGCTAAAGAAATTTGCAAAATATTTTGCACACAATCCAGCCAAAATTAAGCACCTGAAAAGTCCCATTTCATACAGTGGAAGAATTGCGCACATGATTACATTTCTCTCATTGAAATAAGTGGAACTTAAAAGTGCTTAAAATTGGCTGGATCACATCAATTCTTCTGTGATAAAGGTTGTTTTCTTTTTGAAAGCTACACTGAAAGTTTAAAATTGAAAATATAAGTGCCTTTTTTCTATTGTAGTGAAAGGGATGGCTTTGACATATTTTAGCAGGATGTTCAGTTCTAATGCCTACATGTATAAATAAGTACTAGATAAGTCAACACAGATCTGTTTTAATTAAAAACAAGCCAGAAAACTAAAAATGTAAAATGTGATTCCATCAAGGATAGATAAAGCTAGTTTTACTTTATTTGGATGATAATTGGGTTCCATGCTGAGATTTTCATCCATAGCTTTTTATAAGTTGTAGGTGAATTTGTAGGAGAAACTGAACATGCTTCTGAGAAATGGCCAAGACATTTTAAGCCTGTATACTGTGCCTTTAGACAAACAATGAATCTGCTCGGGTTCTGTCTTTTAAACTTCAGGGATGAAGCTCTGAAATCAGATTTAGAAAAAGGATGGATTTACTTCTCTAAATATATTTTTTAAACTGCTTCTTCCTGTGTTGGAGCCAATTTTTGGTATGAGTGTGAGTGGAGATATGCAATTAATGAATAAATTTGAATGTGAAATACTATGCTTGAAACAAAGACATGGTCTCTTTAAAAGTATTAGCATAAATCTAGCACATTTGTTTATTATGTTTCAAAATCAGTCACTGGTATCTCTGCCACAGGTAACAATTGACTTTTCAGGCTTCAAGTTAATAGCCTTGTCTCTTGCTTGTAAGGATCAATATTAGTATTAATTAATCACCATTATCAGTCCTAGAATCTGGTTCTATTTGTTGTTACATCAACAAATATCAATATAGAAAGTAGACTCTCTGATCGTCATGGCAACTTCATCTCTTGGGTCAAAGAAAGTTTATCTTATCTGTGCATGGAGAGTGGCAAACTGTTTAGGGATCTAGTTTGAACTCTAAGAACATTGATTTAGTTTTTGTTTGTGAATAGAGGCTGAATTTCAATCACAAGGGATAGGAAAGATTTAAATATTAATGCCCAGAGGTATGTCCGAGAGGGTGTCATGCTATTACTGTCAGATTGTCTTTCTGAGATGACACAGAGGGGGAAAGAGCGAATTGTGTCATTTGGATTATTTCTAGCTCAGTAATTTGTGCATTTGACAAACATGTCTTGAATGAAAGTGTGTTAATTTTACTGCTTTTATAGGACAGTATTATTTTATCCAGGAAACCTGCTTTTGAGGCATTGCAAAGGAGACTGTGTCATGTGGGGTGGGGAAGAGTTTTATTGGGCACTGCCAGGTAGAATTTCCTTTTTTTTTTTAATGGAAAGATGACAGTCAAATCAGTTCTCTTTATACTTGTGGAATAATGACACCAAACAGAAACCAGAGGCAATCTGAATAATATAGCCTAATCAGTTAGATGGCATGCTTGGAGAGTGGTAAACTGATAAAAGTGTTTCATGAGCCTGTAAAAACAAAATATGAATTCCACTTTGTTGCTATTCACCTTAATAAAATATTGATGTATAGCTCTGTTGAAAACCTCTCTAGGGCATCGGTGTTCATATATACAGTGTTATGTTGAAATACATACGTTCAGACGCATTACTTTGTTGAGACATAGAGCTCAATCTCTAGGAAGTTCTAAACATCCAATAATCCTAATATGGGTAGTCTTGCTTGGAAAGACAATTTCCACACTCAAATATTCTTAAGTGTGTGTATTCTATTGTCCATAATATTCCTAAGAACAGTATTATTTCAGGTTGATGCTGAAGTTTAGGTAACATAACAGTATTATTTCAGGTTGATGCTGAAGTTTAGGTAACATAAGCTGCAATCCTATGCAAACCTGGGACTAAGCCCCATTTAATACAGCAGGGTTTCTTTGAAGTAAACATGCCTAGGATTGCACAGATAGTTTGCTAGTCACATTCGTAAGGAGTATAGCTTCTAATGTATAAAAATATCTAATTTGGTGACTTCTAGATGTATACAGTACAAAGTAAAACACACATAGGACTAGGCAAAGAACGTAAGGTTTATACTGTCAAACGACTCACTTCTTAGTATTGACACCTCTTCATTGATTACCTAGTTTTATCTAATGCCTTGAAAAGGTATTGCCATCATGACTTGGTAACAGCTGTGAATGGCTGTCACCAATTTGATTTTTTTCCTTGTAGTGGATTTAATCTGTTCAAAAGTAAACATACAATGTACTATGTTCAGTTATTTCTAAAAAGCTCTGAAATCTTTCATAAAGTGATATGTAGATTAGCTTTGAAAGAGACCCAATAAAATATTTTGAATTGTCAAATCTAAAATTATCATAAATCATCCCTCCTCCATCCAAATCTTTCACCAGATAAATATCCAGTTAGATGCCTCAGCCAGATTCAGGTTTTGTGGTTAACCATCCACCTCTTCTTTAGTGGATGGTTGAAATACCATCTTTAGTGGAAAGCAACAATTGTATGTTGAAGAATATTGAGAGGAAAGGAATTTTGTTTGTGTCAAGCTTAGTACTGTACTGTATTTCATGTCTTTGCTCTTTTTTTTGCTACTTTTTAGTGTGATGGAATATTTCTAAAAACTATTTATTTTAATGTGTTTCTTTTGCTGTATGTTATAAGAGTCAGGGAAGATAATTACTTTAAAAACCAAAAGGTGCGCGCGCGCGCACACACACACACACACACACACACTCTTTATCTGTTTCACCAAATTTCTGACGTTAGTCCAAATGTTATATTGCCTTGTGAAGAAGCTTGGGCTCGAGTTTTGGCAAACCATCAGGGGAAGGATATTCTGCAATGATGGTGCAGCTACTGGTAAAGACCCTTCTATATGCTTTTGTTGGCATTGGGACTTGATTGGCATCTCTTCGACACATCAGGCCCTGGTGGTTTACAACATAGTTGAAAATGGAGATGTCTATGACTATCTTTCTATCTTTTGGTACTTTCCTGCCTTCTGTTGCATCCACTGTTAGATACAGGCTTTTTATTTGAATTATTGTCCTGCATTCTTGTTTTAACACAAAGGAATACTATGTTGACTGTAACTTTGCATGGTGAATAAGATTAGTTATGGAATATTCAGAATAGCACAGGTGTATTAACAGCGTGCAGTTTAGATTTCATTTCCTAACTCTTCCTGCATGTTATGTGGAACAATTATATGGATGAGTAAGAGTGATGTTGTTTTTTTTGCTACCAGATGTCTGCAGCTTTTGAAGGCTATGATTAGCTGATATAACTTGTATCACAGGTTGTTTTGAGTTACTCTTTGCAGCTCTAATACAGAAGAGGAGAGAGGACAGTTAAAAAGTTTGCTAGCACCCAGGTTTCTTACTCTAATTTGTAGTATCTCCTTCTGCAACAACTACTGTATATTAAAGTAGTTACTGCTTTTCATCCTAATTAAACTTTTGTTTGCTGAATGTCAAACCCGCTTTTTTGAAATACAGCATGTAGTGCCTTTTATAAATTACATGACAGTGTTGCCTAGATGCTTGCTTGCTTACTTGCTTGCTTGTTTGTTTGTTTTCTTTTGGGGTTGGTGCAGTCTAGTATGCATAGGTAAATATTTTGTGTCTTTATGTCATTAGATTCAGTTGGGATGAGTATATACTCATATGCGTTACTGTTTCATACAAAACCCTAAGCATGTGACGTCAAGTTAAAAAGCAGGTGCTACCAAAGATGATTAGAAACAATAAGAAGCATGTTTGAATGCTGTGGTATTGTATACAAAAGAATCTCTGTGACATACTATTTTATCTCATACAACTTTGTTGTGTTTGTGTCTTCGTTTTATACATCTATGAACTGTAAGGATTAGAGTTCAGTTGCTTGTTAAGTTCAATATTAGCAATGAAATAACAAAAGCCATTATTGTGTATACCTGTTTAGGGGTTGTTATAGGAGCGGAAATAATGTTTTAAGATTATTGTTTACTATTATAGACTCATTCAAAACGTGTGTTCATTCATCAGCTTTTTTGACCTCTTCTAAAAGTGTGACTTATCATTTTATTGGGTTTGCATTATTACTTGCTTTTCATATTTCATCTTCAAATTCTACCATTTTCACTTCATATTCCACCTTCATCCCCAGAATAGAGCCTTTCTCAACTCTGAAACATCTTCAGGATACACAAAACCAATTCTTATATCTAATGATGGACATTTTCAGTGCCAGTGCCCCACCACCGTTACTGATAAAATGCTTTAAAGGCCTTCTTGGTCTTGGAGCCCTTGAACCCTATGCCACAATTCCTATTGGGTGTTTCAACCCAGATTTTGGGCAGTGCTTTTTTCCAACTCTCATTTTTCTTACCTTTTGACTTTGTCTCTTGCTGCCAAGTTGGACAGAAAAGCAAACAAATCATTTTAGTTCAGCAGAACTGTAATACAGTATCAGTTTTTGAATTTGAAATCTTTAAATTGGCTTTAGTGAACATGGGTTTTGCACCTTACTAAACGTTAGTTGAATTGTCAGCATTCTTTTTCATGCCCTTGAATTGTATAAGAATTAGTTATGGGAGTATGTTGCATAAAACCTGATTTACAAGCACGCACAAACGCGCGCACACGCACACACACATATATTTAGGGTGACTTTTCTATATATATTTACTATATTACATATTATCACGTATAATAAATTTAGGAAGCACTTTTGATTTGTTAATCCATATAGCATTGCAGGGGACTACAGTTCAAACTTGCATTTAATGGAGAGGTAACTTAAAAAACAGTGAATTTCTAAAAATATATGTCTAGTGTTTTTTAACAGTATGCATCTTGGGCAAACAAATGCATATTTTGTCATCAAGTTCCTTAAGCTTCTGAAGTCAGGCCTACAACTGGGTCAGATGATAAGATGAGCACAACAGCAAAAACGAAGAGCACCTCTGATAAAAACTGATTGATTGATGTCTGGCTTCCTCACCATCACAAGCAGTTGACAGTTAGTTTGGGATCAGATGATTTGGCTTTTGCGATAGTTGATGGGGTCTGTTAGGCAAGTCTGAAGGACGTAAAGGTCGTTTTCAATGTAGTGTCAGGGAATACTGGGTTCCCACAAGGTGGGGCAGTGGATTACATTTTTATTTAGTTTGTGCCTTAAGTTTTCATGGTTCATTGAAAGTATTAAAAGTATACTCTCAGTACCCATTGAGAGAGAGTACAGGCAAATGCAATGCTCAAAGTATCTGGACTTGTATAATTAGAGATGAGATAAATGTGAACAAGGCGTTTCACAACTGTGTTATAAAATGAGCCATAGCTTTGGATTGATTCACCTATGATTTCACTGGGCTATTAATTTTTTAATTCATTTCATCAAGTTTAACTAACAGTCCATTCCTATGCAGGTCTACTCTCTGAAGTAAGTCCCATTGTGTTCAGTGGACCCTAGGAACGTATGCATAGGATTGTAGCCTAAGTAACATTTAAAAAATGTCAACCATTTCCCAAATATGAAGTTTGGTAGTTAACCAACAAATATTATAATAAAAGTATTACTGTTAGTAAGGGCTATACATAGTAAGGGCTATACATTTTGGTTGCTGTGTCTCTTTGGAGCAAATGAATGTTTAAGTATAGCAGATGGAAAAACTGAAACATATTGCTGTTCAGCCAAGAAGGTTTTCAGTACAGCCATGAAAAAAAATTGGTGTAATTGCCACAGAATTGGAATGTAGACAGCTTGGATTTGAATTTAGATTTTGGACACTTTTATACTCTCTGGAAATACATTATGATGTATCTCTTTACTCTGAGTTTCAAGGGTGAAATCTCCAAAGGACAGTTGAGTTTTAGCTAATGCCGTTGGCTTAATATCAGTAAGATGATTTTTTCAAGGTGCTGTATTGCTGATAGTATTGAATGCAGTGTGAAAACGCCTGTAGAGTAATTTGGACTGTAGCTAGTAATAAGTGAGCAACATAGGTGAACTGGTAGCCATCTCAGCAATGATTTGTTATACAGTACCCCACAAAACAATGCTTTCTTAATGTTTAAGCTACGAGAGCTTAATGTTTAAACTACGAATTTTAAGTAAAATTCCTATAATTACAGCTATTTTTACTATTTGTGATATGCCCTGGCCATCATTAGAAAAACAGAATTCAGAACGTATAGAAATACTGTATGGGACCACAGACTTTAGAGAGGTTGTGTATGATTGTATTATGGAAGATGCTATTATTTGTGAATAGTATGACTAGTCAATTTAGCATTTAGGTTATACTTTTACTACTATACTAACAGTGGGTGGCTGGAAGTGACCATCACAATTTTTTTTAAATAAAGTTTACTGATATGTGATAGGTAAAGTATGTGTAATTTAATTTGAGTTGTAAGATGACATAATACACAGAACCCCCGTTTGTAAGTGGCTTCATACGTAATTATATACTAGTTCATAATCTTATTAGCTCAAATACTTTTTTGTCACCTCTGTTTCTAAAGGCTTTCTTTTGGTGTGTGTGCGCGTGTGTGTGCGTGCATGCACAACTGAGGGGGATGGCCTGTTCTGGAGTTTCACACCTCTTATTAGATAATTGAGAATCATCTAATTATAACCAGAAGAAAATCAGAACTGATAAATCAAAGAAAGGGGAAAAAAAAGTAATGTAGCCAAAACTCTCAAGATCAGCTATATTTATAAATGGAAAGTAACAATCAGCTACTTAGATGAACTAGACTGTGTAATTTTATGATTAGTCCTGCAGTGTAGAAAATCTCATTTAAGTGGGAGTATTTGTTGGAGATGTTCTGACTGGAGTGATTAGCCTGATATTCTCTTGCATGTTCTTTGCTCAGAAAATTTTACTGCTACAGAAAAAGAATATTGAAGCTATTGCTGAATTTCTCGAAGAAGCTGAGAAAATATTTTGTTGAATATCCATGGTCTGATTTTGTTCTTTTATAACATAATCTGCTAAAGTAAATGGCATTGTGCAATATTATCTTAACTTTTTGATCAATATATGCATTGGTGATTTATAGCTTATTCATACATTTGTTTACTCAGTATCAAGTCCTGCTGAGTTTGGTGTGATTGAATTCCTAGTATTCAGTATGAGCTAGTATGAGTATGCTGAGGATTTCAGCCTTTGAGTGTGTTCTCAATATATGTGTGTACCTGTCCTAGAACATTTTTTCTTCAGTGTGTGCTTTTAGATTCACAATTCACTCTGTGTGTGTGTGTATGTGTGTGTTTTAAAAAGCTCAGCTATAGCATGTGGTGTGCCATAGTTTTTTTCAGTTTATGGTTTGGTGAATTACTCATTAGTTGTGTTTCTCTGCAGGATCAATTTTAATAATATCATTGTAAAGTTGTGTCACTTACCAAAGTTTAAAAGTAACTAGTAGAGAATATTTTAACGCATTGTTTGGAGCTAGTTCTCAGTGGATATAAATCCTTGTTATAAAATACCTCCTCACTTTAATAAGGGTGTATAGACACCCTTTCTGCCTTATTTTAACCACTATGTTCATGTTTTAAACCCACACATTTGATTATTTGAGAGATATGGATCTGCAGAAACATATGTTGTTCTCTCTTATATCCTGAATGCTGAATTGTCTTTTGTGTTTTATCTATGCAGTAAATAATTAGGAAATTAGAAAAAAAATGTTCCTGATAAGTCAATGATTTGATAACAGTACAACTAGTGTACTTATACTAATATTGATTATAATAATTAAATATACATATGACAGTGGAAAGTATTACAACTCCATTTTACAGTATATAGCATTCAGAAAAAGTCTGACTCGCTCTCAAGGCTAAATTGTTGCAGCCATCCTTTAAGACATCACTAAAAATCAATTTTAAGTGGTGTTTTAACAACCTTTGAAAACTGTATGTGGTCCCAGTCAATTTACTGAAGCTAGTAATAGAAGTAACCCAGTCAATTTACTGAAGCTAGGATCCAGGATGAAATCTGCACATTTGAATGTCCACTTTATAGTTTAGCTACAATATAGTCCTTTTTACTTTCATTGTAAAGGATTCAATAAAGATTACATTCCAAGAAAATAATACTCCTCAGAATTTAATGTGTGGTAAAATGACCTGCCTGTAGCAAATAACTTTTTCTCTTTTGTTGCTAAAAGATCTACAGAAGTGCTTCACTGAAGATTAGGATCTTTTTTTTTAAGATCAGAAGTAGACGGCTGCTGCTTTCTACAGAGGTAGCTCTGTAGTTTCAACACGTGCGTTGCCTGTTTTATTAACCTCCTACTAGTAGTATGGAGTTTTGTCTTGGAAATATGCTCTGTGTCTTAGATTTCAATGTCATGCTAATAGAGGCACCGTCTTGCAAAGAAAGGTTTATCTGTTCTGTGCCAGAAACAGTTCATCTTTCATACGTATCAGATGTTTTACATTCTGAGTGATTTTAAGAATGCTGTCATTTTTTTATCCAGACTTTTATCCAAAGAGATTTCTCTTTGGAAAAAATTTTTGGCTCAGCACCAAAATTATTGCCCTTATTATCGCCTTATTAAGGAGCTATATATCCTTGAGTTACTTCCAATATTTTCTTTTCTATAGTTGCCTAATACAGTAATATTTAAAAAGTAATAGTGTGGGTAAAAGTGTAAACCCTGCAAAAGAAAACATATATGAAATGTAACAATGACAAGCTTCATTTTTAAAAGTCATAATAAATCTTTTTTTTTTGCTGATAGAAGTGAAATAAAACATGACTGTAAGTGAAGCATATTGATTTCCAGTGAATTAACTTTAAAAAGAAGAAGACACGGAGATGTGATAGAGTTGGCACAAGGAGGAGAGATGTATTTAGAAACAAATGATGATGCTTGCCCTCAGCCTCTTGATAAATGAAATTTTAAGTTCAGTGAAAATATAACGTGATAACCCATTGAACCATGTTTTTAAGAATTTGTCCAGTAAGAAATGTAGACTACGTTGGTCTATGAACAAGCTTTTATTTTTATACTTGTCACGTTTTAGCCTATGGATTGATTTTGGCATGCTTTATTCTGAACTCTTAAAGCGTGACTCAAACTCAGTTAATTCTGCCACTGCAACGGTTACATTTTTACTTCCAAATTTCATCTGGGAACATGTATTCTTGAATGTGCCAAAAAAAAACACCCCATTATACCACATCAAAGAGAAGGTCTGTTTTCAGACCATCTTCTGGTAAAACAATTTTTGTTCATGTTTTCAAGCAAGCTGTCCTTAGGGTAACGTTTGCCTGACTACATTCCTCCCACCAGGTTTTGATGCTTACCTGTGGGACAGATGTTCTGGGAGAAAAGAGGGGAAGTGAGATATGGCTGATAGGTCCTAAATTGATTATCCTGGGTTATATAACCTTAAATGCTTCACAAATAAATAGAGTTTAGAGCAGGGGTTCCCAACCTGTGTTACTAGTACCACTAGTGGTACTTTGGCGGACTGCTGGTGGTACTCGGACCGCTGGACCACTGGAACCCCACTCGGACGCAGTGCTTTTGGTGGTACATTTTTGCTCCCAAGAAGCTCCTGCCTTTGGCTGATCCTCTCAGGAACGCTGAGAAGGGCCCTCCCACCTGCCCAGAGCCTCCTCCCTGCATTTTCTGGCCTCTGAAAACCCAGAAGTAACTGGTGGTGATGTCATCGCCAGTCACTTCCGGTGGTAATTGGAAGGACAGTGGCGCCGGAGGTGGTACTCGGTTGGGAAGGGGTTGGGAACCCCTGGTTTAGAGTCAGTGAGAAGGCTGTTAAATAGTTTGGAAGGGGCAGTCAAATGTTGCCACACTTTGAGTATCCTTAAACATCAGTTTATTGAGCAGAAATCAAATATAGGTAGGCTGATTTTTAATCTCGTGCTGAGGGCAGTTGGGTCATACAGGAAAAGGCGCCGGAGGTGGTACTCGGTTGGGAAGGGGTTGGGAACCCCTGGTTTAGAGTCAGTGGGAAGGCTGTTAAATAGTTTGGAAGGGGCAGTCAAATGTTGACACACTTTGAGTATCCTTAAACATCAGTTTATTGAGCAGAAATCAAATATAGGTAGGCTGATTTTTAAACTCTTGCTGAGGGCAGTTGGGTCATAAAGGAAAAGGAAGGGATCAGTAGCCATAAAGGAAAAGAAAGAGGATAACTTAGGTCTCCTATTGTCAGTGCTTGGCCATAGGCAATCAAGCATGCAAGCAGTTGAACTGTGAGTTCTAGCAAGTTTAGGTCTGAAGCTGGATAGAGTGTTGGGGCAGATTCACAGAAGGGTCAACCTAGCATCAGTATGCGAGCCAGGATCTCAAATGAGGAATTGGCCTAGAGCACAGGCACAGAGCAGATAAAAATATATGAGAAATAGAACAACAAAAAAGGCTGAAAGGTGGAGATTAATGGAGAACCAGTAGGAAACTGCAGCAAAGCCAGAGTCTGGCTCTTACCCAGAGACAGACCCAGATGTGACCTGGAATTATTTGTAACTAGACCAGATAAGGAAGAGTCAATGAGCTATGTGGGAATT
Source organism: Plestiodon gilberti rubricaudatus (assembly GCA_026170595.1). NCBI lineage: Eukaryota > Metazoa > Chordata > Lepidosauria > Squamata > Scincidae > Plestiodon > Plestiodon gilberti. Next base: position 21,403,013 of record JANXHW010000004.1, on the reverse strand, counting down.
GGGGGTGGAGTCACACTGGGATCATAGAGAACAATACAGTGTGCCATGCAGATTTTCATGGCTCATTATTATGTACACAGAAGCAACATTTATGGGGTTTCCAGCCATGTATATTTAGATTTGAAGAAATAAAGTTAATTCTTACAACTTGACTGAAGAAATTCTTCTTCTTTGATCCTACTGCAATGAAGAAACAGGCATCCAGAAATGGATTATCTGAAACAGCCAGGTAGAAAAAAGCCTTAGATCTTCATAGCTTAACGTTTCTTCCCACTCTTGGGATTTTCTCAAAAGCAGATAAAAGGACTCAGCAAACAAGCTGGTAGGTGTTCATGACCTTGTGTGAAGACACAGGGTAGATATAGAGACAAGGCATTAGGAAGCACAGGAACTGTTAGATTGATTAATTGGAAACCACAGTTTCCAAATTAGCCGGCAACAACCTTTCCCCTGGGCTCCGCTGCTTAAAGGATCTCTTTAAAGAGGGAAACCAAATCTTGTTGATGAATGTTAATTCCTGTTGACGATTCAGAAGAACATTTGATCTTCTTTGCGAGATCGAAATTGCTTCCAGATTTAAGCGCTGTTTATTTCGTGTTTCTCAAATAGCAAAGCATTTTCCCACACCGGAGGAAATTAATCAGAAGAATAAGGACACAGAAAGGGAAAAAACAGAGAACAAAGAACGTAAGTGGTTGTCTTTACCTTACCTATGAGGAGTCACTGACAAGATTGCCTATGTCTTTAGACAATACAATGTTAAAACTGTGTTCTTACCAACTAAAAAAATAGAACAGCTTTTGGGCAACCCTAAAGACAAGAGACCAGAACTGTCAAGCCCAGGTGTTTATGAAATTCCCTGTGGAAATTGTCAGGGCACCTATGTGGGTAATTCTAAATGGCTCATTAAGTTAGAATTCAAGAACACTCCAGAGCTGTCAAAAACTTACAAGAGGAAAAATCTGCGGTTGCTGCACATGTAGCAGCAACCGGGCACAAAATTGACTTCAAAAACACTCGTTCCCTCTTCAATGAAACACGAAATAAACAGCGCTTAAATCTGGAAGCAATTTCGATCTTGCAAAGAAGATCAAATGTTCTTCTGAATCGTCAACAGGAATTAACATTCATCAACAAGATTTGGTTTCCCTCTTTAAAGAGATCCTTTAAGCAGCGGAGCCCAGGGGAAAGGTCGTTGCCGGCTAATTTGGAAACTGTGGTTTCCAATTAATCAATCTAACAGTTCCTCTGTTTCCTAATGCCTTGTCTCTATATCTACCCTGTGTCTTCACACAAGGTCATGAGCACCTACCAGCTTGTTTGCTGAGTCCTTTTATCTGCTTTTGAGAAAATCCCAAGAGTGGGAAGAAATGTTAAGCTACGAAGATCTAAGGCTTTTTTTTCTACCTGGCTGTTTTGGATAATCTGTTTCTGGATGCCTGCTTCTTCATTGCAGTAGGATCAAAAAAGAGCAATTTCTTCAGTCAAGTTGTAAGAATTAACTTTATTTCTTCAAATCTAAATATACATGGCTGGAAACCCCATAAATGTTGCTTCTGTGTACAAAATACAGTGTGCTCCTTCTGTATCATTGAGTTCTCACCAGAGTAGTTTTCAGTGCATAGCCCAGGAGGTTCTAGTGTGAGTTAGAGCAGATACCTACAGTTTTCTGATAGTAGTTATAAGTACTACTAAATTTTTTCATTTTTGGATCCCACTTTTCCTTGCTGAGGGAAGCCCAAAGTAGCTAACACCACCACAGAAGAAGAAAACCTATTAAACTTCTCTTTTGTCAAGCAGTGCTTGTGGTTCTTGTTTCATTGTGTAGCCTGTGTTATCTCTAAGACTTAAGGTGGATAACATTTATGTATTATGTATAAAGAAAACAAATGGATCCATCTCAAAGACTCAAAAGTGTAAAGGGCGTGGGGCAAAAAAGGGCAAGAGGAACAGTAAGGAAAACAAAATGTAAACATACACACACATAAATTGTGGATTTGACAAATGTTATGGGTATAGGTAATACAGTTTTGATGACCCAAGTGGGAAAGAAGTGTAGGAAATAATAATACTTAACATTTCTATGGTGCTTTCTGATTGCGTATAGTGCTTAACACTGAATATTCTTCATGTTGGTCTTATAGCCAACCTGTAAGGCAAGTAAGCATTATTTCTGCCCCCCCCCCCCGTATTGCAGTGGCTTGTTTGAGGTCATAGTGTGAAAATTTATGCCAGAGGCAAGATTCAAACTGATGATATCCTGATTTTCTGCTCAGGTCCAATAGGGGGCATTGCTCTGCCAGAATTTGTGTTCCAGTAGTGCAAGGTCCTTTACAACAGCGTGAAAGCCAGGCTGCTGTCGTGTACTGCTGGGTTGCTGCCACAAACAGCGAGAGGTGCGGTGTGTGTGGCAGTGGCTCCGGGAGGCTCCACAGGTGTCGATAAGTTGGCGGCAGGCCATTGATGGGATGGGGAGTAATGGGGCATGTTGGAGAGGAGCCAGCGATGTATTGGGGAGGGAGGGGTGGATCTGGTGGCATTTGTGCATGCCAGATCTTAGCCACCATTTTTCTGCCTGCCCCACCCCCTGGCTTTCCTCAGACTTGCACCGGTTATATAGCTGGCTTAAGTCCAAGGAATCCCATAGGCGTTTGGGCAGCCTACCAGTTTTACTTACCTCCTCCTGCAGGCTGTCCAATCCCCCCCACCCACCATAGCACGTAGCATAGCCTCCATTGATGCTGCTGCATGCTATAAAGTGGCGTGGGATAGTATTGGGCCAGTTATAAGGGCCCAGTCCTATCAACTTTCCAGCACTGATGCAGCCACAATGCAGCCTTGAAGTAAGGGAACAAATGTGACCTCCATGACTGCTCCCCCCCACCGCAGGATTCAGCGTATGCCCCGTTGGCACAGCTGCATCGACACTGGAAAGTTGGATAGGATTGAGCCCTTAGCCACTGCAGCGTACCAGCTCTCTGGAAGTCTAGTTCTTGACTGCTTTTGGGAGAGAGATGTTTTTCAAATCTGATGGCTAAAATATAATGATAAATGCAGAATTGTGGTGGTAAAAGAGCTTTTGAAAGCAACAATGAGGAAACAAGAGAACATAAGAAGAGCCCTGCTGGATCAGGCCAAAGGCCCATCTAGTCCAGCTTCCTGTATCACACAGTGGCCCCACCAGATGCCACAGGGAGCACACAGCCAACAAGATAACCTGTTTCCTGCTGCCACTCCCCTGCACCTGGCACAGAGAAAACCTACTTCTAAAACCAGGAGGTTGCTTATGGCTTGTAACCTGTGATGGTCTTCCTCCATGAATCTGTCCAAACCCCTTTTAAAGGCATCTAGGCCAGGTGCCATCACCACATCCTGTGGCAAGGAGTTCTACAGATGAATTACATGCTGGGTAAATAAATATTTTCTTTTGTCCGTTCTAACTCTCCCTCCACTCAATTTTAGTGCATGTCCCCTGGTTCTGGTGTTGTGCGAGAGGGAGAAGAATTTCCCTCTATCCACTCTCTCCATCCCATGCATAATTTTATACGTCTCAATCATGTCCCCCCTCAGGCGCCTTTTTTCTAGACTGAAAAGCCCCAAACGCTGTAGCCTTTCCTCATAAGGGAGGTGCTCCAGCCCACGAATCATTCTGGTCGCTCTTTTCTGCACCTTTTCCAATTCAACTATATCCTTTTTGAGGTGTGGTGACCAGAACTGGACGCAATACTCCAGATGTGGCCTTACCATTGATTTGTACAAAGGCAGAATGATATTGGCCGTTTTATTCTCAATCCCTTTTTTAATGATCCCGAGCATGGAATTGCCCTGAACAATCCTGCGGCAGAAATAGTCATAGTTATAGTGGGACACAGAAGAGTGTTGATTGCTAATAGTAAAGAAATACCATCATGTGTGGTATATAAATATTTTAAAAATATAATAATAATACCACAGATGTTCTTTACCCATAGCACTAATTCATGTTCACAACCAATACCTCAAATTGTTGGCATTGTTTTACTACCTGGTGCTATCCTACTGCTCTGAATCCACTCCTTAACTAATATTGAAAAATGGCACTGATGCTGTTCTCTTACTTTCCATCAAACTATGTTTGATCCTGTGTATGGACCTATAAGAAGGTCCATACACAGAAGACACTTGTGTTCCTTGGAACCCTAGCTTCCAGTTCTCTCAACCAGTGAGGGGAGCAGTGAGGGGAGCACACGCCGGCACTCAGACGGCAAGATTGTGGCCACCATTGCGTCCATGCTGCAGCCCTGAAAACAACGGTAAGCGGTCCTGGGCGGCTGGCAAAGCTAGAGTGTGTGGGTTTCCCACACTGGGAAAGGCCCTCCTGCCCGTCCTGACCCTCTTACTGTCATTTTCAGGGCTCCAGTGTGGCCGAAAACCCGGAAGTGGCAATGATGTCATCGCCACTTACTTCTGGTGGTGGTACGTGGCGTGATGGCCCCATTTTGGGTTTGTGAATCCTACCAGCACCACTGCTCATACTGTCCCTGATTTTAGTGTCCTGGATTTGTATGGTGCCTTGTCCTTCCAACCAGATGTCCTTACCGGTTGAGCTACGGTAATAGTTCTTGAGAGAGCATGTTATGTAGGGAAGCACAAACCTCTCTGTGTCTTACCTACAAGTCATAGTTTACTGCTGCACAAGCACACTCTGTTCTAGAGAAGGGCCTGAACCAGCAACTCGGAATGTTGCTTGTTCTGTTCTACTCTGCTTCTGATTGGCTTTGGCAAATCTCACAAGATCAGGACAATAGGTACATAGATACAGGGAAATAATGGTGGCATTCCAACTAGCTCTTTCACCATCAGAAGCTCCCTCTGCAAATGGGATCCCACCATTCTTAGATGAAGCTTCTGTTTACAGAGGAAGCTGCTGATGGCAGAAGTGCTAGTTGGGATGCCATCCTAGGTTTCCATAGATATCCTCTAGCACAGCATTTCTCAACTGTGGGACAAAGGTTTAGTACTCCCCACCTCATGGCCTGTTGGCTCTGAAAATTTATTTATTTTATTTTATTTACAATATTTTTTACCCCGCCTTTCTCCCTGAAGGGACCCAAGGTGGCTTACAACAGGAAAGAAAATACAATACAAAAAGTACAATACAAAAATAGTCACTCTCAAGCTCAATAGTCAAATCTCAACTTCCTGCTTTATACTTGACTTATGTAGGATATACCTAGATTTAAACATGCAGGTTTGATGCCATCATGTTTATTTTGACTCCAAAATCAAAAAAAGTGAATAAGAAAAATTGTTTTCAAGGGGTTTCATGGACAGTTTCCGAATGAAGTCATTATAGTGTAAGGGCCTTTCCAAAGAAATGAGCACCTATTTGTTTTAGGGGATACATTGTTTTTTACATTGTACACCTGTTGTGGGAAAAAAACCACTTTTCTAGCACTAAACTTTATCAGCAGTGGCTTTATTGCTGGTAAAATGCAATTCCCCACAAACTAGTCTCATTATAATAGTGAATGCTGTGTACAGTGTGATGTGATTCTATGAGTGTCAGAAGAGCCTATTGGATAATGTTTGTGACATCACTGGTGTTCAACAACACAATTCTTTCCCACTGAGATCTTCTCCCCCCCCCTCATTCTTTGGAGGCAGAACACTTCCCCATTCCAACACAGGAGTGCATGGCCTCTTTTTGAGTAGATAAAGTGTAGAAACGTTTATCCCATATGCATGAAGTCTTCCGTCTTATGAAACATACTAGGATGGGTTATTACTATGCCACTGCAACGGGATCAGGAACTAGGCCAGTGCATTGCTAAGAAAAAGATCCATTTCATTTGTTGTCTGTAAAGGCCATAGTTCACTATCTATGATTTTGACGTGTGCCATGTCTATAGAAACAATATTCAAATTATGGCAATCGCAAGTAACTGAAAGATGCTCATGAGATGTGGCCTTCTAGCCACTTGTTTTGAACAGGTTGGCTACATTTGTACGAGAGAATTGAAACTATTTAAAGCTTTACCATTACAGTTCTGAATGGTGTTTTTGTTTAGAAATTTCCAGATTAGAATGCTGAAAAATATAACTGCAGTTATTGGCAATTTAGGAGAGACTACATTTAGGTTGGTTTTGCTACTATGGCTAAAAGAAATGGTATTTGTATGAATGATCAATAGGAAATATTTGTAGGACCTTATTTTCAAGATGCAATAATCTGGAATGTTGCTTTGGGAACGGTACCTGAGCAAGTAGTATCTGGAGTCCATGGACACCATCCATTTTGTGTCATTGACATAATAACGGGTTAGGTCAGTTGGTTTAATGAACTGTGATAAGTAATTTGCTTGGAATAAGTCAGAAGTGCCAATTCTGATGAAATTAGGTTTAATTTTAGCTGTCTATGTTTGGTTGTGCTTTGTCTTTAATGGTAACGGTGTGGAAGTCACTCTACACAGTGGCTTTAGAATTAGAATGAAACACTGTCACACAGAATTTGTTGTAAAGAGCCTTTTAAAAATTGAAAACTGGACGGTGAACTTCAGTTTTCTCTCTGTTCCACTCCCACTGTATCCAACTCACTGGCGTCGACAGGGGGAAGTGGGGGGGGCCGCCGGGGGGTGTCGCGCATCTAGGGGTGACGCGCGATCACCCCCCCACTTACAGTTTGGAGCGGAGGGTGGGCCTGCCCGCCCTCCCCTGTGTCCGTTTGGCTCCAAAATGAGCCGAAAACGGAGCGGGGAGGGCGCTCTGCTCCTGCGCGTGACGTCACGCGCAGGGGCGGAGCCTCCCCTTAAGGGCGACGCGCGCCCCCGCTCTGGGGTGACGCGCGTCGTCACGACGCGCCTGATCCAACTTCTAGGAATGTGAAATCTACCATATTATTTCCACAGATGTTTCTACCTTGCTGAAAAGCAACTTTGCATGTTGGGCACATTTGTCAGCAAACATGGATATAATTTTTTTGCAAGGCAAGTTTTATTCAAATAGTTACTTTGCATCCTAGCATGTGTTCATTGCCTTCTGTTCAAAGTGCTGACCACTTTGCTATGGTCTGCGGTGTCACATTGTTAGCTATCATTTGGATTGCTAGGCTGGATGCATCCTTAACCCTGAGATTTCTGAGCCAGGGCCTGCTGATGTCAGAAGATTGCCAAACCTTGAAAAATGAGGGTGGGTATGGTACCAGGGCATAGTCCTGGTAGGGTAGTCCCCAAATGGCTTGAAATTAACCTTTGTCATTCATCTGACTGAGAAAAAAAGCAAAAGACTGGAGAAGCAAGGTCATATGTGGTCATCAGGGGGGGCCCTGTTGACCGTGCCGCCACTGACGGAGGTGAGGGGGATGGCGGCGCGGAATAGGGCCTTCTCGGCAGTGGCGCCCCAATTATGGAATTCCCTCCCCCTGGAATTAAGAACGGCTTCCTCCTTAGAGACCTTTCGGCGGGGCCTCAAGACATTTTTATTTAGATCAGCATTTGATGTCTGACATGGTGGGCTGGCTTTTTTACAAATTGCTTTTAACAAATGTGGATGACCCACTGGGGCTGTTTGTTTTAATTGTTTTTAATTATTTTAATTCTTGATTTTAAATGTACTTATGTATTTTAATATTTTTGTTGTAAGCCGCCTTGGTTGCCCTGGTGGGAGAAAGGCGGGGTAAAAATTCTATAAATAAAATAAATAAAATAAATAAATATGTGGCAAACTGGTAGTTATAATTGTTCCCCATCCAAGGGTTGATTGGAATGCTCTTCCTTTTTTCTGTTCTCTATTAACGGTCTCCGCAGATTTGCTATTGTTTATTGGGCTGGTGACTCCTGACCAGTTTGTTATTGCTTATCAGACATATACATTATGCACTCGCCAGAACTGCTCCACAGAGCGGGCTGATAAAGATTCTCTGGAAGCATGTTCCAGAGTTGCAGTGCCACAACAGAAAAGGACCTGTTTCTTGCCAACATCCCCAACGTCACTGACCTTTCCCAACTTTACTGATCTTCCCCAACTTTACTGATTTTCTTCCCTTTTTGCATGTTGACAGACATTTTTGGTAATACTTACTCAAGACACTGTATTGTATTCAGTATACTGTATTATCTTCACTGTATTAAGTATATTATCTTCAATTGCAAATTTCTATTTTTTGCTTCAGAAACAGATATAGATATTTTCCTACCTGCTATTCTATGTTGTGATGGAATAGAAAACATTTCAGGAAGGGCCATGTAGCCAGACAGCCAAAGTTTCTACATTGTGTGGGCTGAATCTAACCACACTAATCGTTAAGTGTTGGACTCAACTAGGCCCTCATTCTGAGGGGTGTGTGCTAATTAAAAAAATATTCCCTGGAAGTCACATTAAATTTTAGGCTTCTGTTATAAATTCTTTAAATTACAGTTACTGTTTTGTAAATGTGTTTTCTGTCATTTTATTTGTTTTTACTTCTCTTTGCTGAATGCTGTGAATAAAAGAACATACTAGAATTCATGGGGTTAAAAAGCACAGTACAGTTACTTGAGCAGTGAGTTGTTGTGTCTCTGAATCCCAGACATACTTTATTAGGGCAATCCAGCTGGTTTGCTATTTCTATCTCCTCATTATCAACACGCTTATGGTATGGCCTCTTCCCCCTCACTTTCAGTGCCAAGAATTTGGCAGAGACACCAAGCAAGGAGGTCAGAGACTGACCGGGGTGGGGGTAGTGGGGGGGAGAATGAAGTTGAAAGTGCAACAGAGAGAACCATGAGGTTGAAAAACTACAGGCTTTTTTTTATCATGGGGAAGCTCCCACTGTATAGTTCCATTGGCAAACAATAATTACAGCTCTGTGTAATTAATTACTGAACAACTGATACATTGGGCTTCATTCTCCTGATACTTTATGCTGGTGTTAAGCTGAGGTGACTACACTGATGTCAACAGAGTTAATACCAGTGGCAAACGATGGGAGAATGTTGCCTTTAATTTCTGCAAACACGATTTGACATTTTCAGTTTTTAAGGTGGACAGTGTTTGGAAAGAATTGCACTGTTTTATTTTAGAAAATAAATGCAAGCAGCATATTCATTCTCACACACACACACACACACACACACACACACACACACACACACACACACACACACACACACACAGGTTCACAAGAAGGAAGTGGATGAGAAAAGATTCTCTTCTCATACTTCCCATATTTCTCATTTCAAACACATTTATGACACATACTCTGCATTTTTGGCATTTGTTTCTGGCAATAGTGGTGATGCCTATTGCATAGTATTATTGTTAAACAGGAAGCTGCATTCCATGTAAAGAGAGAAGACAGAAGCAAGCATTCATTTTCTAGATTTTTTTTTTCAGTACTTAAGCACCGTATGCTTCTTTTAAATTATATCTTAGACATATATAATATTGGACTCCCCCCCCCCAATTCTGCCCTCCCTGACTGACAGCTTTCTACTTTGCTTCCATATAATTGTTTTCTTCCTTCTGTCATGTTAGTGGCTAATTACTACTGGGTGACATCCAGATCCATTAAAATTAATGGGAATTTTGCCATTGAGTCATCACTTGGCAGTTATGACCGTGTAATGCCTCTTAAATATAAAAAAAGTGTTATTTATTATACTAAGGTATTGAAGTGTAGAGTATCAAATTTCCCAGTGAGTTGATCAGATATAAACAGAGTTACTTCTGAAATATTTTTCTAAATGTCTCTGTTTTAACATCAGTCTCTATAAATTACTTTTCTGGGAACATTTGATGTTGGATGTACAACTCTTGGGCTGAAATAAGTCCATCCACCTTGGGTGCAAGCCCTGCCCACTTTATATAACAAGATTGTGTCTGGAGACAGTATGGATAGGCCTACAAATGAGCTGTCATGGTGTCATTTCTGATGAAGTTCTTACAAGTTTTTCATCATCGTTTGTGATAGATTTTTTTTTACCTTGTTACAGAAGCAAAAAGCAATCTCACTACAGATTTTTCATTGTTCTTTGAGTGTATAGGAAATAAACAATTGCAGAACTTGACACTATCCTTTATGCAAAATCATAATTTGTCATCACTGTCAGGGCATAAGTATGTTACTGTAAACTTGGGGCTGTTACCCAAAACAGCAATGTTGTGTTAAGTTCTTCTTTTCCTTTGTAATGTCTGTTAACAACTTTCCTTATGTTGTTATGCTGTGTGTTTACCAGCTTCTGTAGGGACAGCTAATTCTAAGGAGTGGGGAAAAAGAAGCACAATGGATGATGTAGCCCCTCCAAATGTAGGTTGTACTAGATATTATGGAGGGGGAGAATTAGATACAGGTCTGTTGTTTTTGGCAACAGTCCCATGTTAATTGCAAGGTTTAGTTGCACCCTGAGATGACTGTACAGTTTAATGATTGTATATGTTCGTCATGGTATGAACAGTGGTGTAGAAATAATCACTACATAATTCTCCAGAAGCTCTCACTTTCCGTAGCCCTTAAAGGGCCAAGTGAAGTTTGGTGCAAAGAACCTTGATCCCCTAGTACCTTGCTGTTTGTTCTAGGCATTAAAGAATTATTTAGTTTGTTTATAAATTAAAATATAGGCAAAAAGTAAAGGTTTTTAAAAATCCTTTAACAGCAATTAAAGAAGAGAAGCATTTTGCTGGCCAATTAAAGCAGCAGAGATGAAATCTTGGGGTCTTTCAAGTTCCTTCTTCAGCTGAATATCATGAGCCCACAAGCAGGATACGCATTATAGACAAAAAATGTTTCTCTCTGGGCTAGAATTAGAACCAGGGATCTTTGGGATATTATTAATTATTAGTATTGGTATTTATATAGCACCGTTTTTGTGCATGGTGTTTTACCCAGAATGAGAAGATGGTTCTCTTATAAGGAAAGCATGTGTATTTTCAGTCACTTTTTGTATTTGAGAACAGGAGATGCTGTGGCTATTGAAAGCTGATGTTCTTATTTTCATCCTTAACTTTAAAATAATGCTTATAGCTGTTATTTATATACCATTCACAGCAAACTCATGACACTTCTGCCCTTTCACAACAGACACCTAACAATGGAACAGCTTCAATTAAGAAGCAGAACATCAGCCTCTGGCATCTTATTCTGTTGTTCCATCTTTTTTGCTAGGGAGAATTCATTTGTTTCTTAATTAAGAAAAACACCAATAGCATGAAAAATCTGCTTATGGTACCTGAATTGTAATTAGGTGAAAGGTAAAAAAAGAAAACACACACATACATTCCAGTAGCAGCCAAAATGAACTTGAGCTGATAAAAATGAACTAAACTAGCCTTGCATAAATCGAGGCTGAGAGAAGTGTACAGTCATTATGGCTAAGACAATATGCAAACTATCTTCAAAGAAATCAAATTGCTAGAGTGTTTTCATTTGCATGTATTAACTATTAACATAATGAGGAGAAGTGACATTGGACCCGGATTGTGTGTCTGTTCGAATTGATAACTCCGCTGCATCTGCAAACAGGCACCCAAAAATCACGCTAGTAGTCAGATCAGTGTTGAACTCTGAAGTTTGGCTTGGAGCCCTGAACAAACCTGATGGAGTGATGAATGCAAGGCATCCTTTTTGATGGTGATTCCCTAGCAGTGGCACTATCTTCATGCCTTAAAGGTACAGATCTGAATTTTTAACTTCATCATGTATCTAGTCATTCATAGGGGAAAGACCAGTTTCAGTATTTTATTGAGCAGTCATCTTTCTTTATTTTTTGAGAGTGAGCGCTAGTATGCTCGAAAGTTGGATTTGGAAACCTTAGTTCAGATATCACCTCTCTCTCTCTCTCGATCTCTGAAACAACTGGGACTCATGGATGCACAGTCTTGAGAAAAACAGTGTGTCAGTGTCACTTGTCCACTGTTACAGTCTTTAGTGGATTTTAATTTACTGAGATAATATGGGAATAATAGCAGTCTGCCTCTCAGTGAATTAAAACCCAGTAGATGTAAAATTAAACTTAGTAAAGACTGCAAAACTACTTTGCAAATTCAAAGTTCTGTTGAAGTGATAAATCATATTATTTGCTTTGATTATTTATGTAGGAGGTAATCCCCAGTATTGCCTCTTTAAGTAGCATTTCCATGCATGACAATATTGTCAATAAACATCTGATCAGGCTTGAGCAAAATCTCAGGTGAATTCTGGTTTCTGGCTTGGCTAATTAAATAGCTGTGTACAAAGTTCTTTTGAAACATTAGTTCAACTGCAGTTACTGCCTTGGGTGCTTGGGAATGCAATCTTGTGCATGTCTACTCAGAAGCAAGCCCCACTTAGTTTAATGGGACTTACCAGTAAGTTTGTATAGGATTGCAGCTTAAGTATTACAATGATGTGGCCTTATGACTGTTTAAATAATATGGCATATATTTTATATTATATAGGTTTTATATAGGTTTTTTAAAAAGTTGTATTCCTGTAAACATTTTTTTTTTAAAAACTGGGAGTCTTGTTTAAGATTTGCTCTCTGTTTTCTTTGGCTGCAATGGAGCTGGAAAGTTAAAAAGAAGCAAAATAGTTATTTTTGGAAGGGGGTGCAAGAAAGAAAGATGAGATACAGTAACAGACATTATCCTGGAAATTCAGACCATATGACAAATGGATAGCTCTTGGGAGAAGATACTGGCATAGTTTTGTGTGCAGATTCAGCGTACGTTGGGTGGAGGTTTCCCACTTTTCCATCTGCCTTGGGACTCTGACAAAATGGTGGCAACCTCTGCTTTATTAAAAAGTACATGTTTGAGTTCTATCTGTGACAGTAAGCAGGTCTTAGAAGGCAAGAAAGATTTCCCTCATGACTACACTTGATTGCTTTGTGCATCTGTTTGTTCAAAAATTCAGCATTCATTCTACAGTGAAGAGCTTGAATTCTGAATTAAAAAAAAACAAAAAACAAAATACTGTATCATGAAATGAATCTATCAGGCAGACTTTTCTAAGTTAAAATAGTGGATCATCTGTGTATCTCATAGTTTATACACAACGACCACAATAGCGGTTTATATATGCAGTGAGTGCATGTGCAGTTTATAAAAAAATGCAACATATGTGCTATATTTCATACTTGAAATGGATGTGAAAGTGCCTTTCATTAATAGATTAGATGCTGGTAGCATGGTGACAGTGTAGCAAAACACAGATTGTTTTGCATTCATTAATGACTCACAGAACAGCTGCAGAATTGAATTTTAAGATTTTTATGTTGTCCATACGGTGTAGTACAGTGAAAAGTAGGGTTCCTGTTTGTTTTATTCGTTACTCCAGAAGAAGACTTAACAGTATATTGGGGCATGTTATATATGATTATTTTAGTAAAGGATAAAACGTTACCTCTGGTCTTCGAGTTTTTTGTTTTAAAGATCACTTTGAGTTATAGTCAAAGGTACCTTGCATGAATAGAAAGGCATTTCTTCTAATGTGAATCCCCCAACCATCTCCAGCAATTCTGCCCACTGCAGACCCTCATACCCCTTTCTGGAGTGTCCTCCAACCTCTCCAAGTGAATTTTCAGAGGACTTAAAATGCAACAGTGTCAAGAAGGGGACGTGAAAGCCCCGTGGTACAAATGGAACTTGGTTCATACTACTAATATTATTTCATAAAATAAAATTAGTAGCTTCTTGTCAGTATTCTTACAGTACAATCCTATGCATGTCTACACATAAGTAAGTCCCATTGAGTTCATTGTGGTTTAGTCCCATGTAAATATGTACAGGATTGGAGCCTGTATGGATCTAGTTGGATTTTAGCCAAAATATTGACATTTAACAACAAATCCCAAACAATAACAACCCTATACATGGTAGTACTTAAAGGTCAACTAGTAGTTAAAGGTAGGCTTACCATATCTCCAACTGGAAGGAATGTGGGCAGGTGTAGCTTGTTAAACCTTAGAGCACAATCCTAGGCATGTCTACTCAGAAGCAAGCCCCATTGTGTTCAGTGGGTCTTGCTTCTGAGTAGACATGCCTAGGATTGTGCTCTAAGGTTTAACAAGCCACACCTGTCCACATTCCTGCTCCTAAAGGTCTAGCACTCTGTCCCGGTTGGAGATATGGTAAGCCTAGTTAAAGGTAAGAACATAAGAACATAAGAAGAGCCCTGCTGGATCAGGCCAAAAGCCCATCTAGTCCAGCTTCCTGTGTCACACAGTGGCCCCACCAGATGCCTCAGGGAGCACACAAGACAACAAGATACCTGTGTCCAGTCGCCACTCCCTTGCACCTGGCACAGAGAAAACCCACTTCTAAAACCAGGAGGTTGCTTATGGCTTGTAACCTGTGATGGTCTTTTCCTCCATGAATCTGTCCAAACCCCTTTTAAAGGTATCTAGGCCAGATGCCATCACCACATCCTGTGGCAAGGAGTTCCACAGATGAATTACACGCTGGGTAAAGAAATACTTAAAGGTAGTACTTAAAGGTTTAACTACTGTATGTGGTAGTAAGCCACGTATAACTAATGAAGCAGTAAAAATGATCCTGTACTCTAACAATTTAGACATTGGTGGGTGACAGCACATAACAGATGCTGTCTGGGAAAATAAAAACCTAGGCTCTTAGAACTCTTATGTCTGACATCTAGTTTACTACTGTGAGGGAGGTTTTTGTTTGTTTTATATATGGAGAAGCCTTCTGTAGAGGGTCAACCCATGGAATGCATGTCACAGGTAGCAGGTGTTTGAGGCAAATGTGGGCTGCAATCCTGTGTACACTTACCTGGGAACAAGTCTCATTGAATTCAAGGAGGCTTACTTCTGGGAGTTCAAGGCTTACTTCTGGGAATTGAATGAATGAATGAAACCTTTATTGGCATAAAGACAAACATACATAAAATATAAATAGCAAACAGACAGACAATATCATAACACACAGACTGATCCAAACACATAAAACAATATCTAAGACAGTCAGAATAAGTGGATACAACAACAGCAACTGTAAAGGACCATTTAGATATTAAGATATATTAGGGATCTCAACTGCCATCTATAGCGAAATGAATCTGCGTCATATGAAGGTGAGATCACTTCGACATTTTATTAATAAATCCAGGTAGTTAGCTATTTGATTGGTGCGTAATTCATCGTCACCAACCAACTTCTGGGAATTCAATGAGGTATAGGCTTGTGCTATTAGACAGGGACAGGAAGATGAGTAACCTGGTTACATTGTAGATTTCGCGTAGGGTATGCTCTTTCCTGCCTCTCTTGTGCTGCGGTGCCTCAGTAGACTACAGGCAAAATCACATACGTTATGTATGTAATGTACAGTGGCACTACTTTATACTTCCATCTTGATTTATAACACACTTGCTGCAAAAGTTGACCACCATTTAATTATGTGGTCTTGCACCTGCAATCCAGGAACAGTTGTTTGTTCGTATTAGGCAACTTCCAGCTTTAGGTGTATCTAGAGTGTTTATCATAAGGATTTTGTTTGTTTGCTTGTTTGCTCACATCTCTTAGGCTAGTTGCTTTTCCATTTCTTTCTTTGAGTCTTTTTTAACTTGTAAAAAAATACTGCTGTTTTCTTTTTAATTTGGACTTAAAGGGCTTAAAATGTTTATATCCCCTTGCTAATTTTTTTTTAATGGTGGCTGACCTTTAAGCCTTTTGTGGTATGTGTTACTTTTTATTATTGTTATTATTGATATTGTAGAATACATATAGAGCCTCTATGCAGATGTCTCCAAATAATGTTCTTGCAATAAGAAAATATTCAAAATTATCTCTAACAGCTGAAGACCCTATCAAAGATAATGTTGATTTGATTGGTTTCACTGATGCTTATATTTATTTATTTATTTAAATAATTTATACCCCGCCTTTCTCCCAACAAGGGCACTCAAGGCGGCTTACAACACAGACATTAAAATACATGAGGAATTCTGAGGGTCTTGGGAAGAGGAACAAAAAAAGAAGATTGGATATGGCTGGGTTATGGAAGAATAGCTTGAATTAAAGCTACACCTGATGTAGTAATTAATTTCTCATGTTTTTAAATCATTGATGCCACAGTAATCTGCTAGGGTTCGATTTCTGATATAGACATTATTGTTTTGCTGGTGTGGACAGTTATTCCATATCTTCCTTATGTTAGATTCTATCCAATTAGATTCCATTGGAAAAAAAAATAATCAGCTAGATGCACAACCTATTGTGCAAACTAGCTAGGTTGGACAGAAAACAGCCCGCAACAGTGCAATATCTGTCAGTAGTGCATTACTCTCAGTGGGATATAGATTCTGATTCAAAAGTGTATGTGCATTCCTACGCACAGAAATTTGGATTTCCAATTCTCATTCCTAACGCACAGGGATAGGAAGAGAGTATACGAGAAGGACCATAGCTTAGTGATAGAGCACATGCTTTGCAAACAGAAGGTCCAAGGTTCAGTTCCTGGCATCTTCAAGAAGGGCTGGGAAAGACATCTGACTGAACCATAGGGAGCACCAAGGTCATTACCAGCACCTTGAATTGGGCTCGGAAACAAATGGGCAGCCAGTGCAGCTGCTGAAGCAGCGGTTCAACAGAGTCAAACCGCCTAGCTCCAGCGATCACCCGGGCTGCCGCATTCTGCAGTAATTGCAGCTTCCGAACTGTCTTCAAGGACAGGTCCACGTAGAGTGCGTTACAGTAATCCAGCCTTGATGTCACCAAGGCATGGACCACCGTGGTCAGGTCTGATCAACTCAAGTACGGACGCAGCTGGCGCACCAGCCGAAGCTGGGCAAATGCACCCCTGGCCACAGCTGCCACCTTGGTTTCCAGGGAGAGCTGTGAATCCAGTACTCCTCCCATACTGTGCAACTGTTCCTGCAGGGGGAGTGCAACCCCATTCAGAGTGGGCAAATGACTCAGTACTTGCATCGAGGCTTTCCTGACCAGTAGGACCTCTGTCTCTTCTGGATTCAATTTCAGCCTGTTAGCCCTCATCCAGACCCCAACCGCCTCCAGACAGCGCTCCAAGACTTCCACAGCCTCCCCGGAGCAAGATGGCAAGGAGAGATAGAGCTGGGTGTCATCAGCATATTGGTGACACCCGACTCCAAATCCCCAAATGATCTCCCCCAACAGTTTCATGTAGATGTTAAAAAGCATGGGAGACAGAATAGAACCCTGTGGCACCCCACACTGTAAAGGGCAGGGTACCGAACAGGTGTCTCCCAGCATCGCCATCTGGGACCTGTCAGCCAAGTAGGAATGGAACCACTGCAAGGCAGTGCCCCCATGTCCCAACTTGGCCAGCCGACCCAGAAGGATACCATGGTCGATGGTATTGAAAGCCGCTGAGAGGGCGACCAAGGCTGTCTCCGTCCCAAAGCCCAGTCTGAAGCCGGACTGAAAAGGGTCCAGATACTCCGTTTCATCTACTATCCCCTGGAGCTGAGACGCCACCACCCGCTCAATCACCTTACCCAAGAAAGGAAGATTGGAAACTGGCCGATAGTTATTTAAATTGGAGGAATCCAGAGATGGTTTCTTTCAAGAGTGGGCGCACAATTGTGGTCTTCAAGATGCTAGGCATCACTCCCTCCCGCAAAGATGAATTCACAATGGGCTCCACCCAATCGGCCAGACCAACCCATGCAGATCGTATTAGCCAGGCTGGGCAAGGGTCTAGGGGGCAGGAAGACGGTCTCAAACTACAGAGGACCCTATCCACATCCTCAGGCTGTATAAGTTGAAAATAATCCATAATGATGGAATCAACAGATGTCATAGGGACAACTTCTGGAACTGTTAAACCAGAGTCCAAGTCGTGGCGAATCTGAGCGATTTTATCTGCGAAGTGCCGTGCGATATCATTGCAGCGGTCCGTCGAACACTCCAGCTCACTCGCTACAGGAGCTGAGTGGAGCAGATCCCGGACAACTCGAAAGAGCTCCGCTGGTCTGCTACTCGCAGACGCAATGGTGGCAGAGAAAAATGCCTTCTTCACTGCCATCACTGCAAGGGAGTAGGCCCTGAAATGGGCTCTAGCCCGTGTTCGGTCAGATTCATCAGACGTTTTCCTCCACCGTTGCTCTAGGCGTCGGCCCAGTTTTATTGCCCACATCTCCTCAGTAAACCAAGGGGCTGCCTTGGCTTGACGGCAAGGCTGAGGCCTTTCGGGAGCGATCTGATCCAAGGCTTTAGCTGCTTCCCCATACCACAGGGCAGCCAGAGCATCAGATGAATCACTGACCTGGGAAGCTGGGAATTCCCCCAGAGCCCTCAGGAAACCATCCGGATCCATCAGTCTCCAGGGGTGGACCATACAATTCGGTCTCCCAGCTCTGCATTAAATGTTGTCAGTCTAAAGCTCACCAGATAGTGATCCGTCCAAGACAAGGAGTGATCTTATTTTCAACTCTAACAGTAAAGCAAACAGCGCATTTTGAAAACTGCTGATTTCAGGTGCAATCCAGGCCACATTTGTGTACTGCTGTCCTCAAAGTCACCAGTGAAAATACTGAATAAAATAGGCTTTGTGAGATGCTAGAGTTACTTATCCCATATTTCATGCCTGACTGTTTAAATATGCTGCATGATTAGTCCATGTAGGAAATCTCCATAAGGCTGTAATCGTATAACACTTTATTGGGAGTAGGTCCCATTGAATCATTGGGGTTTACTTTTGAGTAGATATGCATAGGAGTGCACTGCCAGAAAAACCAAATAAGTCTTAACAGCAGTATGTTTCCAGATGTTAAAAATGTAACTTTCAAAAACTTTCAATGAATTTAATTTTCAATAATGAAGGGGGCGCAAAGCCCCCCCCATTGCTGTGTGGGCGATCCAGAGAGAGCCTGCCCGGGCTGCGGGAGCCTCCCGGAGGCACCCGCGGCCGCGGCAGGCTCTCGTTCGCCCGCTTTCTTGCCGGCTCGGAGCCGGTGAGAGAGCGGGTGATCTGGAGAGAGCCTGCCCGGGCCGCGGGAGCCTCGCCGAGGCTTGCGCAGCCCTGGCTGGCTCTCTCTTGCCAACTCCAAGCCGGTGAAAGAGCGGGCGAATGGCCTACTCACCCGCTCGCCGCCGCCGCCATTACTAAAGGAACTTACCCGGCGCCGGCAGCTCTTGGCTCGCGAAATCTTGGGCACTGACACCTTAGATCTCACGAGATTTCGCAAGTCAAGATGCCGGCGCCGGGTAAGTTTCTTTAGTAATGGCGGCGACGACAACGAGGAGGCTTGCCAATCGGCCTGGAACCGTTCCGGGACTTTTCTGGGATCCGAGGCCAGTTTCCGGGACTGTCCCGGAAATTCCGGGATGAATGGTAAGTCTACAAATGTCACTCTCTTAATCCCTTGTCCCCTTACCAGGGGAGGAAGCAGAAGAAGTAGAGGAGGAGAGTGCTGCCCATAGTGTTGGGCTAGAGTGTCTCCTCTTCCCCCTGGCAGCACAACTGGGTGGGTGGTTAGCAGGATGCCTAAGCATTTGAGGCCTTCCAGATTTGCAACACTATATAGCATACTTCGGATCAGTACATGGAAGGGCTGGTCCTTATAACGGCATGGAGATGGGCACCTCACTCATTGTATTTTAACCAGGATGAGGTTGAGACTTAACCTGATCTGTTCTCCTGTGTGTGTTCAAGTTTTAGGGTGGTATTCAGATGTAGAGGGGAATAATGTGCAGCATCAGCCCCAGAGACTGGAAGGCCGTACTGCATTCCATGCTTACCTAGCCAGTAGAAAAGTATTTTCTGCACTTCAGTTTCTGCCTTGCCAGCTCCAGTCACCGACTCCAGGGATGCTGAATAAAACAACATTTTCCAGGTCTAGGTTTGGAGATGCCTGCCACAGGCCCTGATACCTTTGTTTGTGTTTTCACAGTAGGTATCCTATTGTGAGCTTCTAACTTGATGTACGAAAACTCCGTTGGTTTCTAATTTTATGATCGTTTCGTTTTTTCAGTTTTAAAATAGCATGAGAACAAGTTGTTTGGTAGCAAAGAACAAGTGGTAGTGCAATATGCATCTGGAATGTTCACTGTCAAAATGGCGGTAACATTTTATAGAGGTTAAAAGATCATGAAATACCGGTATAATGTGAACATTGTATAAAAATTACAGTAATATGCATGAATTGTACCTTTTAAAAATATGTTTATAGTCTCGGGATAAAATTATATTCCCTGAAGGGGAAGTGGAGGGGGTTTAATCTTATCCATTACAATGAAATCCCATAGTTTCAAAGAGGATCTAATTAAAAACAATAACAGCACTTTTTGGTTAAGGTTAAGATTCTAACTGAGCTGATTAATGATGTTTAACAAATGCTTTTTAAAGGATTTATCAAAGTGAATGGCTATTATATTAATATTAAATAGTTATGTCTCTCTTAAGCAAGACATGTTTATTACAATTCTACAATCCAACATGGAGTTCTGTGCACCTAAATCCTATCAATTTTATTAGGAATTTAATCTTTGGTATTCTTACTTGAAAATAAGTCCCATTTCAGTCATTGGAATTTACTTCTGAATAAACATGGGTAGTGAAGGGCTGCATCTTCGAAACCACTGATATCTACCCCACCTGACCTTGACATGCCCCTGGCCAGCCCTGATCCCACACTTATTGTCCCCTGGAATTCCCCCTGTGTTGACTTACCTGCTCCGGTGGGGGTGCCAGAGGTTACTGGTGCGTGCCTTCTAAAAGCAGATTAAAAATCGACTGAAAGCCGATTGCACTGGTGTCCCCGGCTTGCGTGCTGTTGCGCAGATGGAATGCAATTTCTGTCAGCCTAAGGCCTGGATAGGATTGGGCTGAAACTGTGTGCTAGATTGCAGTCACTAGCCGCAATCCAGACCCTTCTCTGCATGCCAGGTTTCACCTGGCAAGTGATGCAGTTTTTCGTAGCTAATGAATTGAGCCCTGATTGGTGGTTGCATATGCACATCCTGTCATTTAGAACAATGTCATGAGGCCCAATCCTATCCAGGGCTGGCACAGTGGGGCCACATAGCCCATGCTGTATCCAGTGCTGGAATTGAGCAGACTGGAGGTCTCCTCAGGGTAAGAGGACATTTGTCCTGTTACTCCGTGTACAGTCCCAGCCTGCTCAATGGGGATTTTTGAATCTGCGGCAACTAAATAGCTGGCGCAGGTCAAAGAAACCCTGTGAAGCAGAGGCGTCGTCTGATATGGGGCGGTGGGGGCGGTGGGCCCCAGGGCGTAGGGAGCTGAGGCCTCCTGGGGGGGCGCGGACCTCCTTAGGTTTCATTTTGAAACCTTTTTAACCTTTTTTTTACGTTTTCCCGGGGGGGGGGGTTAAGTGGTTTTTAGTGGTTACGGGGCATCTGTGAGTGTAGTGTGTGCTTTCTCCCCACTTATCTGTTATCTCTAAGCCGATCGGAAGCGCCCCGAAGTTCGGGCGCCCGGGGCCGAACTTCCTCTGGCAAGTGCCCTTCGACTCCAGCAAGCGCCTAGAACTTCTTCGTTTTGCGCTTGCGCAAGTCCTGTGTAGTTCTGCGCCTGCGCTAACAGCACCGGGCACCATCTTCCTTTAGCGCAGGCGCAGAACTTCGAAGTTCTGGGCACTTGCCGGAGTCGAAGGGCGCTTGCCGGAGGAAGTTCGGCCCCGGGCACCCTAACTTTGGGGCGCTTCTGATCGGCTTAGAGATAACAAATAAGTGGGGAGAAAGCACACACTATACACACAGATGCCCTTTAACACTAACACCCCCCCCCCCCGGAAAACAATAAAAAACACTAAAAAAACTTGCAAATTTTAGGTTTCGAAACCGAAACCTAAAATTTTGACAGTTTTATTCGGGGCCACCAGGGGGCCGCCCAAACCTGCTCCTGGCGCAGCGACGGGCCTGGGACGAGGGATAGAATATGGCAGAGGCATCTTCCGCTGATCCTGCCCCCTCCTGGGCCTGATCCTCCCCCCGTGCCACCCTGCCCTGTTGCACCCCTTCTTGCCGCCACATCTTCCTCCTGCCCCACGCTTCCTCCTGCCCCATGCTGCTCGGCTTACCTGCACCAGCGCTCGTTGGGCCTCCGCTAGTGCTGATGAGATGGTGCAGGCCTTCCTCCTGGTGCCAACTACACTAGAATAGTCGCAAATATGCTTAGAAGTTGCACATTCTTTTCACGTTCTGAGAGCTGCTGATATCTGAAATGTGGTGATATAAATATAGATATCATCCATCTGTCAATTTTATATCTTTTTTTAGAAAGAGCAGATCACACGGAGTATTGTGGTGGCTTTCCATCCAGGCTTTTATCAGGTCCAGACCCACTTTAACATTTTGGATACCTTTGCACAGTTTGCTAGCTGAGGGGCAGCCCAATCCTGCCCAACCTGTGGCAGCCGGCCTAAAGTGCAGGCCACTGCATCCTACACCTGCTGGCGCCAGCGCAGTCTCGGCTCACCTCGGGGGTAGGGGACGTTTGTTCCCTTCCCCCCGGTGTAAGCGGTGTGGGCCACAGTGGGCCTCCTCAGATGCATGCCAGCTCTTTAACTGGCATGTGTCCAGGGAGACTGTGTAAGGCCAGCCCGGGCTGTGACGGGGCTCGGAATATCAGTGCAACTCAGCTGACCAGTGTCTCCTTCCTCCACTGCCCGTGCCTGTCCTCCACTGACCAGTGTGGGGCTTACCTGGGTCAGCCGGTGCAGGTCCAGCTAGGCTGTGGAGTAAGCAACACTGGCCTTCGCGCAGGCGCTGCTTACTTGCAAGGATCCACAAACATGCTTTCTGGCACGTTTGCTGGAACGTTTGTCGCTCCGCCGGCCTAAAGATAGGCAGGATTGCGCTGTAAATAAAACTTGTTTCCGTATGTAATGGAATTCGTTTATTGAAGACAATTTAAACATACAATGTTAACTTATGATGGTAACTATGGTACTTATTCTGATTTGCTCACTATTTACGGCAGCAGTTCAGTTCATTCCATCTCACTATTGCGGATTAAATATATTTGTGAGAAGAGGGACATCTTATTTATCTTGTTTTTTCCAGAAAATGCAGTGAAGCATTTGAGAGGGAAAATCCATCTAAACTTTAGTTTGCAAACATCATTTGATCTTATCTGGTATCTATCAACAAACTCTGACCTAGCAATAAAAATCACTTTTTTGGACAGTTAAATGTTGATTGTGACAGCTACTTACTCTCTGGTGATACTTTTTTTTCTAGATATAGCAGACTTTAAGCAAGCTTGCAATGCCAGAACATGAATGTTAAAATGAGAGTGACGTAAAATATGGGTGCTAGTGATTCTTTTTATATTTTGGAAGAGGAAATGTGATTAAGATATACTAAAAAGAAATCTATACAAATGCAGTAAAATTGTTAAAATATTCAAATATGCCATATTATAACAAGGAAGCACAGTAATGCACTGAAATCAGCAATAGAACAGCTGTGTTTTAAAGGACAGTACTTTGAATGTCACTTGACAATTTGCTTTCAATTAGAAGTAATTTACAGGAAGATGCCCACAAGCTAATCTTTACAGGATAATTAAGTTCCATTTTCTTTACTTTTAATTAAAAAGCAGAAAAGATTTAGCTGATCCATAAAAAATGTTCTGTTTAAACATTCATCAGACTTCACACTCTTTTTTTTGTTATTTGTTGTAGCAGATGTTATCAAAACTGCAGTCTGCTCTGTTTTAAACCCAGAATACTTGGTAAGTGGGATGCAGAGTTGCAGTAGGCGTGTACAGCTGAGGTATGAGCATTGAACATCTGTATATTTGAATCGTTCCTTGTTAATTGTATCTTTTTTGCATTGTAATGATGAAAAGTAAGTTGGGCAGTATTGGTATATGCAGAAAAGATACCGTATTTATTGGCGTATAAAACACACTTTTTTTGTCTAAATTTGTGACCCAAAATAATAGGGTGCGTTTTATACGCCAATACTAAAAAATCCCTCCCCCCCGGCCCGTTTTAAAGCATTTTTGGGCTTACCGTTTTTTTGTGTTTTCTTCCCTGACTAATCTATCTGATCTACAGCCGTTTGTCGGGTTTAATTTATGCACGTGCATGAGTTGAGCTTCTCAGCAGCCAGCAGAGGGCGCTGTGCTCAGTTCAGTTCAGCTGAGCTGCCGAGGGCCTGCTCTTCCGGATGCTGAATGAATGCAGCATGGGTAAGCTTCTGAACTGGGCCTAGTTGGGAGGCTTTGGAAACTGCATAGGTGGGGTTGGGGAAAAGGTGGGGTTGGGGAAAAGAGTCTGGGGTTTTTGTATTTGGGATTTATGTTGTTTAAGAGTTGGTAAGAGTTGAGTCTGGGGGTGGTAAGGTGGTAAGTGTTGAGTCTGGGTTTTTTTTGTACTTTTATGTTTTTTACTATGGAAACTACAGGGGTGGGGTGGGGGAAAAAGAGTTGAGTCTGGGGGGTTTGTATCTGGGGTAAATGTTTTTTACTTTGGAAACTGTGCATGGGTAGGTTGGGGGAAAAAGAGTTGAGTCTGGGTTTTTTTTTGTACTTGGGATTTATGTTCTGGTGCATTTTGTTCATGTGTCTTATTGCTGTGTGTTTTAAAAGAGATCCTGGTATTTTTGTGCATTTTATGTAAATTAGCTAATTAAGCAGCCAAGCAGTAAGTGGCCAAGTGGCCCAAAAATGCTTTAAATGTTTTTGTCTTGAAACCCAGGGCCAAAAGGAAGGTGCGTCTTATACGCCGGTGCGTATTATACGCCGATAAATATGGTACATCTCATACAATTGCCTTGTTTTCATTATTTTAATTTCCTACTACACTGGTGGAAGACATTACACACCACTGATTCTCTAAGAATTTGAAAATAATATTCAGGTTTGATCTTTTTCTAGATACTATTTGTGGGATCAAAAAAACCAACCGTTCATAGTGTTGTTCAATTAAAATATTTTTTTGGTCCAACCTTAGTATGTCAGAAAAAAGTATTTACGATGGGATGAATTGTTGCACTAAATCAACCTTATGAACTGATTCTGACATTATGCAGTTGGTTTAGGGATTTTAGTTTTAGAGATGACACATCTTCACAGTGGTTTTAAATTAGTGGTGACATTAATTTCAAGAAAAATAAATATGAACAACAAAATAATGCGATAGTATCCAGAAAACAGTAGAAATACTGTAGTTTATTACTAAATTGGAAATGATTTACGTTTTTGGAAACCAGCTAATTAGACAGGAGGCTTTTTGAATTTTAGCATTTGCTTTTGGGTTGGGTCCCTGAGAAGGACCTTAATATGACAGCTCTATAAAGAATTCATTAATGGATTTAGGGCCTAATCCTATCCAACTTTCCAGCACCAATGCAGCTGCAATGCAGCCCTGAGGTAAGGGAACAAATGTTCCCTTAACATAACATAAGAACATAAGAAGAGCCCTGCTGGTCCCAAGACCAATCCTTGAGGCACACCGCTTTTCACTTCTCGCCATTGTGAAAATTGCCCATTGACACCCAATCTGTTTCCTAGTCTTCAACCAGTTCCTTATCCGTAGGAGGACTTGCCCCCTTATTCCCTGACAGCCCCCCCCCCACTGCAGGATACAGCACATGCCCCGTTGGCACGTGCTGGAAAGTTGGGTAGGATTGGGCCCTTGGTATCAGAACAAGAAATGAATACAGTGTATGGCACTATCCTATCCTGCCTGGTGCACAGGGTGCAGGGCCTCTGACACAGCTGGGGATCAGGTCAGGTCGGTAAAGAATTTTTTTTACTTTTCCTGGTCTCCTATGGGTCTACTTAGATCTATGCCAACTCTTTTACTGTTGTAGATCTGTTATGCGGAAGAGGTCATGTCTAGACTGGGCTGGGGGTATAGGAATTGGCAGCTACCAGTGCTGTCGAGATGTACCCCATTCCTGTCCTGCCCTGATTTCTGCCCAGTTCCACCCCACCACCAGCAAAACTGCAACGGCGGCCCATCTGCGAGGCGCTGTTGGCAACGTGCAGCATTCCAGGCCTTGCACCTGCAGCAGCGCTCCGTAGACCGGCGGTGAGGCTGCCAAGTTGGCATACTGCATGGATAGTATTGGGCTGACAGTTTATAATGGTCAGAATCCAAATATCTGCCAGTGCTTATGCAAGGGTCTCCCACTAGCGCTGTAGAATGTTTTACTTTTTTCCTTTGAACTGACCATATTCCATTTCATGTTAGTTTTGAACCTCCAATTTCAGAAGCGATTTGTCATTGTATGTGGGTTTGGTGTGATGCTGTTTGAGAAAAACAATTCTAAAGCTCCTGTGGGCTCAGTGGTTCACAGTGCGTTGGATCCTGGCCAATGGAGAAGGATGTGGAGGAGAAGGGAATGGATGTATTTGTTGGGTTTACCCCAAAGAAGTCTATGTACCTTGAATCATCTTGATGCTGTTGAGACTATACAAATGTCCAAGCATCATAATGCTTTACTTTAGGCTTGCTTCTGCTTGAAAATAATCCTTATGAAGCTCAAACCTTGACTACCATGTATTGGTAGCAGTAAAATAATTTACAGCGCAATCCGACTTTTGTGCCGGTGTAACTAGCGGCGCAGCGAGAACGGGAGGCCCCAGAACGGAAAAGGGATTCAAATCCCCTCCAAAAGAGGAATTCAAAAGGGATTTGAATCCCTTTTCCGTTCTGGAGCCTCCCATTCTCGCTGTGCCGCTGGTTCAACCGGCACAAAAGTTCAGTCGGATTGCATTTTTGTTGGGTATGTGGGAGGATCATGTAGCTGAAAAATTTCAAACTTTGTTTTTATATATGATAGCTGCGGCAAGAATTTTATATGCACAATATTGGAAGAATTCGGAGATACCTTCGCTGGAAGATTGGTGGCTGAAAGTTTTGGACTATGCTGAAATGGATAAACTTACAATTTTAATTAAGGAAAAGTCATTTAACTTTTTCGTGAATAATTGGAAACCATTTATTGACTTTTTAAGAGAGAGAGAGAGGAATGATGTGATGATATGCGGATTTAATGAATAGAATGTGGGTGTTTTGGCTTAGTTGGAAATTATATGTAGAAAATAGTGAACAGTATGCTAGTAGGATGTATTGCTTCGCGCTTGGTATAACTTTATGAAATATGTATTGTTTTTATGTTTTAATATATCAATAAAATATAAATATATATGAAAAAAAAAGTTCAGTCGGATTGCGCTGTTACTTGAATACAAAAATAAATAAATAAATTTTTATTTCCAGCCACAAAGGTGGTTAGCAGTAATAAAGTGCTGTGCCTTCCACCATTCCTAAATTACTATTTTGTTATAAACTGCCTTAAGCATTCTTCAGGCTGGAGAAGCATGTTAGAAATGTTGAATAAATAAAATTGTTGGTAAATATAGTTACATGACAAGAGTCTAAATATAATTATGAAACTAACCAGTTGTTAAGCAATTTAACTGTGTAAAGTGCTTTGGAATTCTTTTGTCACTCACCCTTGCAACATCTGTGTATTAGATACTGTTTTTCAAATGGGGGAAATTGCCTAAGGCTACACTCTAGCTAAAGTAGAGTTTGAAGACAGGTCTGATAGATCAGATTCTAGCACATTCTACTGCATTGCCAGTGCAAAACTTTTGTGCCGGTTTAACCAGTGGCGCAGCGAGAACGGGAGGCCCCAGAACAGAAAAGGGATTCAATTCCCCTTTGAATTCCTCTTTTGGAGGGGATTTGAATCCCTTTTCCGTTCTGGGGCCTCCCGTTCTCGCTAAGCCGCTGGTTAAACTGGCACAAAAGTTAAGTCGGATTGTGCTCTGCGTCTTGCTGATGAGCAGAATGTAAGGTTAGAAATGAGAGTGATGTTTGAGCTTCCCGTGTGAGATTCCCGATGCATAACATGGGGCTTGAAGGCTGTCTGGGGCACCAAGCAGCCTTCTGGGAACCTGTGTCTTCTGGGAATCCTGTGTCAAGTGTACTTGCTGTTACACCGGTGCATCTGCTGTTACACCGGTGCAAGGTTACACAGGATTGCGCTGCCAGTCTCCCTAACTTTGCAAATCCCAGGCATACCTTTGGTAAGGAAGCCATTTATCCCAGCTGCTGTGACATAATTTGTGATGTTGGTTTGTGACTGCTTACACAAACCATCATAATTTATGAGTGCTGGAAATAATTTGAGCACCTCTGGGTGAGGGTTCAGAAACGTGTTTTAATTTGTTCCTGGACTGGGAATTGTGAATAGTTGTAGCCTAGTCATCAGAATAGTTGTAGCTTTGCTGGACATTAATTTCAAGACAACTGGCCCATGTGATCTCCTCATACTTCTGGGATTTGCTGAGGACTCTTCTACCTGCCTGGTGCAGGGAGAAAGGGAAGAGTTGTGTTAGCACAGAAAACGATTTTGTGGAGTACCTGCTCAGATACAACGGCCTCTTTTGTTCTTAATATGTCTATTTCTTTTAAAAGTCAAAAGTTAGCATTTTCATTACAGTTCCTAAGCATTTTCTGAATGATGCAACATATATATAGTATATAAAAATACTATATGCAACATTATATATACCAATACTTCATGAAGAGATTAGAATGTGCAAAATTGGTAAGTCTTTTCATTTTATTTTCTTCATCAGTGTCAGTAGAGGAATGTAAGATTATGTGACTTGAAATAAAAATGGGATTGATGATACACTATTTTGTATTTTTACTGCTTTGTATTATTTATATCCTGCTATTCCTTCAAGAAGCTCAGGGCAGCATTTGTGGGGATCTCATTATATTATCACAAGGTAGGCTAGACTGCAGGCTAGTGACTGGGATAAACGTACCCACTAAGTGTCATGGCTGAGTAATGATTTGAACCCAGGTCTCTCAATTTAGACCCAACTATCCACTACATCATGCCTTAATTACAGTGTTAAATGTGAAACAATATGCAGGCAAACTCACGAGGCAGTTCTAAACATTGCTATATTTCTGGATGTTAGAAAGATTTTATTTCATTGTCTGATGTGTATCTTTGCAAGATTGGAGTTTATTTCAAGGCTATGAAAATAAATTTTGGTTTGTTGAATAGGTGAGGAATGTCATTTGATATAATAAACCTTAATTAAATACAATTCGTGCAGCAGATGAATTGCTGGTAATAACTGTATTTAAAAATAACTTTGTATCCTAAATCTACTTTCTACAGTTTTTCAATTTTGTGTTACAAGATGTCTCGAAGTGTGATTTGTCTGATTGGGGAAGCAGGGATGTGGGAAGGGGGGGGAGGAGGGCTAATGGAATTCAGACAAGCAATAATTAGTAGGCCAGAAGTAGGGCAATTTTAAAAATGATTCATGGCAAGTAGGAATGAGACATTTACATTCTAAGAATTAATTATGGGAGTTGTCTAAATTATGAGCGGAAAGCAGTAGTGCAGAGAACAGAATATGGTTCAGAGACAATTTCATATATTGTTTTTTGTACAAGAGATTAGTAAAGATCTTTGATGCAAATCGGAATACAATTTAGAACTGGAGTGCATATAATTCATACTTATGGGATCTACTTTTTCCCCCCCTTACACTAGAACCCTGGGGCCTATCCCATTGTAGCCTGTCAGAAAATGGTGGCTTGGGGGTGGAGCAAGTTAGAAAATGGTAGTTCATGGATGCAGCCAATCATAGTTACCTGCTGCATTCCATGAGCTATTCACTGGGGTAACACTGGGGTAATATACACAAATATAAATCCCCATCTCACAGCGCAATCCTGTGTAACCTTGCACCGGTGTAACAGTAGATGCACCAGTGTAAGTGCACTTATGCCAGTGTAAGTGCACTTACACCGGTGCATCTGCTGTTACACCGGTGCATCTGCTGTTACACCAGTGCAAGGTTACACAGGATTGCGCTGTCAGTTACTTCAGATGAGGGATTTTAACACCACAAACTAAAAATGCACCAGGAGAGCTTCAGAAAGTTCTGATCAAAGACCACCAATTCTATTCTTTTATAGCTGAGGGCCACTGAGGCTGAAAGATATGTGATTAATCCAAGGCTAGTCACTGAATCCATGAGTTAGAATTTTACATTGTGTAGCTGGGCTTCGAAACAGAACTTGACCAATAATCAGGCTAAAATTGTATGTATGGGTTTCCTGGACACACTGAAATTCCATTTATCTCTGAAGTTTTACATTTACCATCCATGCAGCATATCAGATTATATAACATATCATATAACATACTCTTGACATAGATTAAAGAATTAATTGGCTGTTTAGAATTTTGGACAATTGAGACTTCTTAAATATGAATCAGTTAATGACTTCCAAAGAGATGCTGGAGAGTTTATATTTGGATTATATTTGGTTTTACTGGTACTTTTCTAAACATTTGTGAGG
This sequence comes from Plestiodon gilberti rubricaudatus, assembly GCA_026170595.1. NCBI lineage: Eukaryota > Metazoa > Chordata > Lepidosauria > Squamata > Scincidae > Plestiodon > Plestiodon gilberti. Next base: position 21,372,754 of record JANXHW010000004.1, on the reverse strand, counting down.
AGACAAACTTACCATAATGTTGCTATAATCATCACCACCACCCAAAAAACACCCCAGATAGCTGGTGACATTTGGTAGCCCCTGGAGAGCTAGTTTATGCTGTTTAATTCTGTTATTAGTTCCTATGATGTGCCAATGTACTTCCCCCAACAGTTTTGCCATGTGTTGTGGGACTTCCTGGGTCTTTGCAACAAGGCATTGGTGGAATTTGAAATGCTCCATCATAAGCAGTAGAAGTCATTTGCATTTGGGTGAGTGGGGCATCTTGGCACCTCTCCCCTCTGTTATCTCTTCCTGTTTTGAAGTAGATGCTAATAATTTCCGATTATAAATGTCTGAGAGAGTAGGTGAGGGTCATACAGGAAAACTCCGGGAGGCCAGATTAAAATTGCTTCAAGAGTGAGGGAGTGGATGAAGTGATGTTGTGTTAGAACGACCACCTGCAGAGGCATTTCATGGTGCCTTTCTGGTTAAAGGTGTAAACCAGTTCTTATGTCTTACACATAGGAGCAACTCACAGAAAAAAAGATACATATAGAGGTACTATCTCATTTTCAGGCCTGAATAGAAATAATTACGTGGTTGCATAGGGGGTCCTTTTGATGAGACATGCTCTCTGCTTTATGTGTACTTTTATTGAAGAAACTTATTTAGTAATAGTGAATCAGATGAACAAACTTATTTAGTAATAGTGAATCAGATGAACAATCATGATGTTACTTCAACCATTCATTTTCCTTCAGAGACCTTGGTTTAAAAGTGTCAGGCAGTTATTTTCTCCTTCTCCAATATCCTATTTTCTCAGTAATCTCCCCTCCCCCTTGCCATGTTAATGTCTAAAAATAGCATAGTGCATCTTCATAGCTACTTGTTTAAATTTTTCTTTTTTGGGTTGTTTTCTCTGTCAAAGATCTCGGCAGGGATTCTTCATTACTTACTGTTTGTTCCACACAAGTGGCACATTTTTCTCAGCTCTTTTTTAAATAGTCTGAACATACTATATTACTGCTCTGTTATTTTAAAGTGGATGCCTGTAAGGTAGCCTAGACAGACTTCCAGCCCAATCGTATCCAACTTTCTAGTACTGATGCAGTTCCATTGATTTCATTGAGACTTAGGAGTACCTAATTGAGCATTGGGTTGCAACATTGTCTTAGAGGTAAACCTAGATCTTATTAACATCTGAAGGTGACATCCCAAATTTTATTTTATGGAATACTTAATGCTGGGAAAATTGCAAAATATGGTAAACTTTTGTCTAATAGTTTTGCTTCTTTTTGACATTATTAAATATATTCCCAGATTCTCAAGATATCCAGGTATACAGAACTTAAAAACTATTACATATAATATATACTGTGAACAAATTACTGTGACTAGAGTGCAAATGGTAAATTCCATGGTAATTCCCCTTAGTACCCTTTGACTGCAATCCTGTACGCACTTACCTGGGAGTAAGCCTTATTGAACACAGTGGGACTTATTTCTGAGTGGTGAAGAAACTGGCAATGACCAAAAGGGAAAGGCTTTATGCCTCCTTCCTGCTTAGACAGATAACTTTTGGCCCAATCCTATTCAGGCTTGTGTCCCAGAAAATCCCTGGTCTGGTCCCTTTAAGAGGCCTAGCCCCGCTCTGGGCTGATTAGTTCCCCTTTTCCCACTCACAGGTTTAGCAGTCCAAGTCCAAATATCAAAGTCCAAAGGTCAGAAAGCCGATCAGGGTCCTCCAGCCAGTCCGCATCCAAAGCCAAAGCAGGTTCCTCAAGCCAGTCCAGAAGTCAGTCACAGTAAATCCACAAGCCAGTCCAGAAGTCAGTTAGCCCAGTCAGTCAGTCCTTCTCCCCCAAAAGCCTTCTCCTTTCTGCAACCCACACCACCTGGTGCCGATTCCCTCATTTTTATCCTTAGAGCCCTCATTATCCTTCCCAGCTACAGCAGGTGAGCGGAGACCCCCTTTTTTTTCTTGGCGGTGGCAGCAGCAAGCGTGATCACGGGAGTGCCACTGTAGCACCTCGCACACACTTATGATGGGGGGAAAGTTTGGGAACCACTGCGTTCGCTGATCATAGTAATACCCTGTTTCCCTGAAAATAAGACCTTCCCCGCTGTTATTTTTAAGTGATTTTTGCTGGCACTCATAAATATAAGACCTCCCCTGAAAATAAGACCTAGCTAGGATCATCAGCCAGACGGATGCGACCCCCTGTGACCCCCCGGCACTTACTTTGACCGATTTAAGCTTCATTCTTTCCCGAGGGTGTAAGGCTTTGCAAGACCTGCACTTGAGTCCTCCACCATAGAGACAACATGCTATAGAGGCCAACAAGGAGGCTGCAATCTTGCAGAGTCTCTCTAGCACGTCATCTCCATGGTGGAGGACTCAAGTGCAGACCTTCCAGGCCTTGCAGAGACTTGTACCCTCGGGAAAGAATGAAGCTTTAATCGATCAAAATAAGTGCCGTGTGTGTGTGTGTGTGTGTGTGTGACACCACAGGTTGGGAAAATAAGACCTCCCTGAAAATAAGACCTACTGCATTTTTTTGAGCCAAAATTAATATAAGACACTGTCTTATTTTCGGGGAAACACGGTACTAAGTTTATTCATGGCCCATACCTATTCCCAGCTAGCCCATAGCATGCATTGCCACCTACATGCTATGGGGGGGGGGGGAGTTGAGGTAAGTAGAAATCCTTACTTTTTACTGGGAGAGGTAAAAATCTTTTTTACTTACCTCCTTGTAGGCTGCCTGGCCTCCAATGGGTCTTCACAGACCTACGCCAGCTAAAGAGCTGCCATAGGACCAAGGAGCCTCAGGGGGCATGTTGGGCTGAGACAAAGTGTGTGCCGTGATCCTCCTGAGAACAACTCCCAAACTGCCCCCATCTCCATTTTACCTGCTCCTGTGAGGAGACTGGGAGCTGACTTTGGGGGTCTCTGGCTGTTCACGTCGATGGTTCTGAAGCGCATGGTGGTGTTGAGGCGCACCTCCGGAACGGGGCTTACGCTGACGGATCACGAAATCTATCAGCGTAAGCCCAGTATTGGATTAGGCTGTCCATGACGGGGAAATTCCTCTCCGAAATGGAGATATCTTTTTAATGTGCTAACAATTTGTTTTGTTTGTATTCAAAGCTGTGGTGTATGCCATGATTGAAGTCATTGAAGGGTAGACTACAGTTCTTCCCTTAAAAAGGACTCAGTCCTCTCAGTCCTGTTAAATAGAGAATAGGGTTTTGAATATTGTTCAGTTGCTCAAGGGTATCTGCTGGATTTAATACTGACACATTTAATACTGATTTAATACACATTTAAGACACATTTAATACTGTAAATACAAAAAAGAGGTAGAGATTTTTATGGGTTTAAAAGAACATGTAATTTTTTTTTTTATAATATCAAACAAGTAAGAGGAATTCCAGTTTAAAATATATAAAAATATATAAAAACACAGAGAATCCACATAAATTGTCAATATCAGTCCCAACGTTTCATCCACTCTCTGGACATTCTCAAGGGAAACACAGGTATGCAGAATGTCTACAATTTTTCAGTTTTTTCACAAACACAGAATGTCCAGAGAGTGGATGAAACGTTGGGACTGATATTGACAATTTATGTGGATTCTCTTTTTTGCAATATGTCTGATCATGAGAATATCCATGCTACACTGTAAATACAGTATATTGCTTTAGTGCAGAGTTTCTCAACCAGTGGTACTTCGGCCAACTGCTGGCGGTACTTGGACCGCCGGACCACTGGAACCGTGCTCCAATGCAGCGCTTTCGGCAGTGCATTTTTGCTTCTGAGAGGCTCCTGCCTTTGGCCGAGCCTCTCAGGAACGCTAAGAAGGGCCCTCTCATCCGCCCAGAGCCTCCTACCTGCATTTTCTGGCCTCTGAAAACCCCAAAGTAACTGGTGATGATGTCATTGCCAGTCATTTCTGGAGGTATGCAGCAGGAGAGTGGTGCCAAAGGGTGGTACTCGGCAGGGAAGGGATTGAGAAATCCTGCTTTAGTGAAATTAGGTCGTATAGATTCACTTCATGTATTTATTTATCTAAATGACGTAGCATCTGCTTTAGGAAGTGGAACAGCCTGACGTTAAAGTGTAGCTTGAAAAGTAAGTGCATACATTGAATCTGAAATGAGCTCTTTTAAATATGTGCTTTACAGGATTGGAAGGGATTTTAATCCTTTTTTTAAAATGTTATCGTTTGATTGGGGTTTTTTTTGGTTAAAATAAGCTATTGTACGTTTAGAATTATGATGAAACAGCTAAACATTACTTCCTATATGATGTTGAAATATAAATGTAGTAGTTAATGGTATTTTAAAAAGTAATTGGGAGTTGCTTACATTGCAGACCTCACATTCAACACCCATTTCCTTCTGTATTAAATGCTCATTTCAGAGAATCAAGCATGTTATGTTCCATATACAAAGTCTGAGGGGGGGGGGGAAGAGTTCAGCAAATATTTTATTCCAATGGAGCACTTTGTTTTGATATATTCACCAAATTGGGTAATATAAATCCATTTGTTATACTAAGTAATACTATTCTTTACAATAGTATTGTGAAAGTTAGTTAAGTTGGCAGTATTGAAAGGTTATGTAATCTGTTAGACATGAGCTTCATCTCCATTTCGGGAGCAAAACTGGGATTTTTTTAAATGGTTGTGAGAAATCCTTTTTCTGTCAGGATCAATTACGTTAGTTATAATAAAAATCTGAAGAAAGGGTCAGGTTAGTGATCTGTGCTCACTGTGGATAATTTGTGATATTGCTGCCTGAACTGAGCCAAGGGTTCCATCTTTCTGGCAAGGATGTAAAATGTATGCTTCATCTAAATATGGGGACATGGCGAGCTGTAGTTATGTGTGACTGGGTTAAAATATTACTAAGACTATCACTGGTTTTAATGACATTAGGAAGATTTAGGCTGTGTCGATGTATTTTATATGAAAATCTAGTTCCAAATGCAATAATATACTAATAGGATTCTTTCTTTAATGACTTCCAACATTGGAAGAAGCATACAAAGAATTATTCTCTAGTGTTTACTAGAATATGCATAGTAACTGAAAAACTGAAAAATAATGATCAAAATTCTGAAGAGAAGTACAAAAATTGCTTGATACCTTCAATATCAACTGTATTCTCACTGTACATTGTTGTTTGTAAAGTTAAAGAAAAAGGATTGGATCTTGTTCTGAGTAGTTTATAGTGTTTTATAGTTAACCTAGCTTTTAACCTATAGTTAAAAGAAATCTCTAGATACAGAAGCAAGAGGAAAAGATAAAAATAACGGTATTTAACAAACTCGATCAGGGGGTGGGATCAGGTGCAGAGCCAGTAAGTGACCACCACCCATCGCGTCACCCCCCACGGCATAGAACTGGAAATAATTGGCGTTGACGTGATGAAAACACCTTTGGCTCGAAAACACACAGTTGGTCGTTTTCGCCCACTCTGGGCTTGGCTTGCTCGAGCAAGCTGAGCCCACAGTGGGCAAAAGTGGCTGAGTGTGTGTGTTTTTCTTCTCGCGTAGGTGCGCAAGGCTGAGCCTCCAAGCCTCTACACCCCCTCCCTGTGCGTCACCCAGTGCGGTCCACACACCCCTAGTGATGCCACTGTCAGGTCCCCTTATCCCACTCACACAAAGGCATCCAAGGAATACTTTTTTGAGCAGAACAGAGCAAAGGTAGAAGGATAGCTTCCTTAGAAGAGGGCAGCCATATGAAACAAATGCGCAGATCTGTCTATAGCAAGGGGTTGAGTGCTTGTGGGTGCATTCACCAGCTGGAAGGAGCCCTTTTGCCAGGGGAGGAACTAGGACGAGTCATGTAGGGATCGTGAACAGAAATAGGCAAAGCTGGGTGCTGGTAGCTAACTGCGCAAAGACACCGGCTGGGAAGCAGGTAAGACAGGTTTAAGCGCAGACAGGGGACCTTCCTTAACCAGTAGGGCACTTACCTTATGCATGACTGGCCAGAAACACCCATAGCGGGGACAAAAATAAGATGGGGCAGCATGTCTAGAACGCACACCAGCTACTCCACTAACATCCTCACTAACCACTGAGCCACAACAGGAAATAGGCAAAGAGCAGCCCATAAGGCATTTAATAGTTTGCATCAATGCAAACAGATACACCTGGCTGGGAGGCTGTAGCACATGGAGCAATCAAAGGAAGCACTGCATGGGCCAATCATTGCGCTGGCACGTGACCCAGAACTCCTACTGCAGTGGCCTGCTCATCTGTCCATGCCCACACATACCCCATGCCCTTTGCAACATTGCTGCTCCCTGCTGGCATGGCTGTCAGTATTCTGCCTTCACTGTCGGCTTGCAAATGTCTGCCATACACCTTGGTGGCAAGTAACAGGGGATTCAGGACCACAGAGGAGCACTCTTCCCTTGGGGCCCAAGGAGTCGAAGAGTGAGGATGCTGCAGATGGTGGGAGCAGAGAGGCCTCTCCCCAGAGGCATTGTTATGGTGGGGGTGGTGGACCCCAAGTGGCGGGTCGCGGGGTGTATGTGTACCTTCCGTTAGATCCGTTGCTCCCTTCGCCGCTGGTTCATCTTCATGCAGCTGTTGTCGGCTGCAAGTTTTGCTCTCCTGCCCTTCCGGGTGCCGTTTGGCTCCAAAAAGGAGCCGAAAGCATTTGTGTGTGTGTGTGTGTGTGTGTGTGTGTGTGTTTCCATGCCGCTGCAGCGCGCAATGGTGATGCCACGCCCCCCAGGGCGTCCCTATGGCGTCCCGTGGGGCCGTATTGCATCCCATGGGGGGGTGTCGCGGCGGCTCTCTCTCATGGGAAGATGTAGGGCCGTTACTGGCTCTCCCCCCTTAGAGTCCTACCCTGAGGTCAGCTGAGGTGAGAAACAACAAAAAAGGAATCCCTATCTGGTATCAAAAAGACAACAAGTGTGATGCAATCAAACTTTTTCTTGAACGATATCAGTGATAGAGCAGCATCTGAAAGAGAAACACGCAAGTGGTTTTACCCACCATCTCCTTCTAGCACAGCTGTTGTGACATTGCAAGCTTTCCAATAGACAGCCAAGTAACAGGTTGCCAGTGAGATCTGGCTGCAACAATTGGTTCCCTGTCTATCATGGAGTTTATAAAGCCACAGGGACTGGACTGGAACAAGTAGGTCAGCAAACCTCATCAAGCAGCAAGTTACTACTGTAGTTACACTAGTTACTGCAGGCAGACTGTAGGTTTTCCTTGGGGTCTGCATAGTGTCCTTGCCTGAGGGACAGCTGCCTGTGCGGAGTAAGGGAAAATACAGGGAGAGTAACAAGGACTTGACAACAGCATCGATTACACCTGTTCTGTGTTCTGTTCTGTGATCAAACCTGTCCTGAGATGCATACTTGATGTTTCTGAGGGAGACCAGGGAGGTGTAGCCCTATCTGAGCTGTAGTCTCCCTGGCAGAAACCTATATACTGAGGCTGGTGTACTGTGATTGGCTGCCAAATGTAGCCTGTCTCCTATGTACCATCTTAGGAAAGTGGGAGAGGCAGGAGATGAGAGTTTTTGGTGTTTTCCCCTTTCCTTGGTGTTCTCTGTAGGTTACTTCTTTCTACACCAGCTCTGTTGTTGGCATAGTATTTTCCCGGCATTAGGATCATGTCTGTCATCTGAGGGACACTTGGGATATGGCGTAAATCAACCAGTCCTCATCCTGCCCATGTCATTTGCACATTATGCCCCAATTTCCTCCCTATGGCCTCTCTACTGGTAGAGTTGCACTAGCATTTGAGCTACATTTGTGTGGTGTTATCTTGTTATTTGACCAGCACCTGTGTTGGCAGGCGGACTTTTACCTTTGTGGAACTTTTGTTGTGTTGGTGTATGAAGAGATACACTGGTGTATCTGGAGTTCAGGATTGGGCTGATACCGGTAGCTGCAAATACCGGTATGTTTCCTTTAGTTGTCGTATTAGGAAATTAGGCAGGAGGAAGATTAAATGTGGGTCTATAAGAATATGTCTTTAAATTGGATGTATTGGAACTTTTCTGTGTACAGTTGGCCTTCGCTGTCCGTGGGGATCCGTTCTGGACCCCTCCTGCGGATAGTAAGGATCCGCGGATACCGGGGTCAGCATTCAAAATGCTATAGAAAGAAAAAAAGGAAACTTTTAAAAACCTTTTTGAAGCAAACTCTGCTGTTTTGAATCCTTTGCAGGGCTTCTGGAAGCTTAATGACCCACTTCCGGGTCACATGAAGGCTCTTCCCGCCTCCCAGTCTTGTCCCAGGATGCATTCTGGGACAAGACTGGGAGGGGGGAAGAGTCTTTGCGTGACCCGGAAGTGGTTCGTTAAGCTTCCATAGGTCCTGCAGAGGCTTCAAAGTGGCACGGTTTGCTTCAAAAAGGTAAAAAACCACCCCACTTTTTTCATTTTTTCTTTCTTTCTATAGTGTTTTACACATGGACCCCGGGTCCCAAATCTGCAGATAGAAAGGGTCCACTATACATGTAATATATGTCACATATGCATATAACAAACATATGTAGCAAAGGATAAATTTCAGTGTTCCAGAAATACCCATAGTACTTTGCCATCTGTGAATGTGGTAAAACACGTTTTCTACCTGGTAACACCCAACCTAAGAAACTGATGAAATAAACTGTCCCAGAATGAAAGCCTAAGAAAAAAGCCCATCGCTAAGAAAAAAAATGAAAAAAAATGAAGATACCAATAAGGAGCACTATACATTTTTATTTTTTAAACTCTATAGATGAGCTGGGCAGACAAATACATTTCAAAGCAATTTATCAATAAAATTATTCTATCAAGTTGACAGTAAATATGCAAATTCATGTGACAAAATATTGAAGCAGCTTTAAAAGTATTGGTCTGTGCTCTCTTCCAGTGCTTTGAAAGCTAAATAGACTTGTTCAGTGCCTAAAACCTAAGGTTAATAAGTCCTAGGATCAGACAGTGTTCTAAAGAATTTTGTAAAAAAAAATCTTAATAAACTTGGCACAGAAATTAACAGACCTTGTAATACATTGTCTCTGAGCTCAAATAATTCAAACATGGAACAAGGTAAAAGTGCTTGTAATTTCTTAAGTGGTGGAAATGATTTTTTTCAAAAGTTAACGTTCACTGACTGATATAACTCTTTAATGTTGGTTATAAAACATTTAAATCAATATAGCAAAAAGCTTCAATGACATTCTTTCTAAATATCTTCACCACAAAGAAGCTGGTTTTGTAAGAGAAAGCTAAATCAAAATATAAAGTAGAATATTTAATATTGTCACAACAAACATAAGGAACCAAACGTATAACATTGTATTGATGGAGAAAAAGCCTTTGCCAGTGTTGAACAGTATACTTTTAAGTATAATTATATATTTCAATGCTGGTTCCAGTTTCTACATATCGATTGCTAAGTTACGTTGAATATTCAGCATAACACTGAATTTTCAATAGAATTTAATTATAGACCTCACTGAGAGAATGAGTAGAGTGGTTAATGCTTTCTTGAGGGAAGGTGTAGTTCCATAAATGTTAAAACATCTTTACTAAAGAAACCTCTTAACTCACTGTACTGGATAATGCATGGTTAGTTTTTAATCTTCTGTTCCTGGGCAACATGCTTGAATGTATGGTGGTAACTCAGCTCCCAGATCTCATATGATACAGATTTTCTACATTGTTACCCGGGGTGCTTTTTGCATGCAAGTAACATGCACACATGGGGAAAAAATAATTAGTGTACTGGGACCCTGTGTAGTGGCTGATGACACAGCTATGTGACTGACTTGGTGGGAAAAGAAGAGAAGGCGAGGGTGAAAGGTAAACCAAACACTTTATTGTGGAGATATTTAACAATAATAGCGAAGGGGAATCAAAATCAAATCAAATCAACATAGAGAAGAAGTTCTCAAACCGGGCATCATGACGTCCCAGCCCAGCGGGAACCAATCGTTACCCCCTTAAGGGGTTGGCAATGGCACTTGTGGGATTGTGCTGCTACCACCGTCGAGAGAAAAGGGGTTTCCACTTACCTGGGGGTCGTGTCGGCCCGACAGGGAGCCATTCTGAGGCCTGCGGGCCCCCCACATACTCCTCAGGAACTTTTGATATCACCAGCCATGGCACCCTTCTGGATCATCTGGCATGGATGAGACTTGGGCTGCAATCCTATCCACACTTACCTGAGAGTATGCCCCATTGACTATTATGGGACTTAGAGTAGACATGCATAGGTTTGGGCTCTTGGGGGCATCATGTTGGTTCTGGTTCTTCCTGGAAAGTGATTTTAGAAGGTGGTGCTGGGGGACTATTTACTTGACTCCTTGGCCATTGGTCTATCGGGTCCCTTAATTTTCCAATTGTCACTATGCTATTTGACTTCTACGTGAAACCTCCGGGAGATGTCACCTGGATATTTGGAGTGCAAAGTCATCAGTATGCTGGTGACACCCATCTCTATTTCTGCCTTATTCCAGGGAGGCTTTTTGAGTGCTGAATTGTTCTTAGGATGGTAATGGACTGAATGGGGGAAAACAATTTCAGGCTTAGTTCTGATACGACAGCAGTGCTCCTTTGTCACTTGAACAGCTTATCCAGTAATAGGGAATTGAATAACATAATGCAGTTTACAGCCCAATCCTGTTGTAAACTAGACTGCTGCGCGGAAGTGTTTACAGCAGCGGAACAGAGTTCCGCAGTTGTAAAATGGAAGATAAAGCAGCAGTGGATTGGTGGGGAGGGGGCAAAACTGGGCAGGGATGGGGAGGAATGGGGGTGCAGAGGCTGCGGAAGGGTGTGGATCCGGTGGCGATGGCGTGTGCCAGATCCTATCCCCTCCCTTTCCGTCCTCGGACTTGGACCAGCTACAGAGCTGGCGTAGGTCTGAGGAGACCCTTTGCGGAGTGGGAGACTTATAGAGGGGTAAGGGGAAATAATTCCTCATTTCCCTCCGAAGCCTGATCAGACACCCTATTACGAAGTGATTTGGATTAGGAAGTGATTTGGAAGTTTAGGAGGTGATTTGTCTTTAAGGTAAAAACAAATACATTCGATGTGGATGTTAATTACTAAACCACGATAGACCAGTTACACATCAGATGCAAAATGTGATAGGTAGTGGTATTTCTAGTGGAAGAATATTTCTATTTTGGTGACTAAACTATCTTGAGTGGTTGAGATCCACTCCAAAAAGATAGCCCTCACACATTCTTGTTTGAATACTAGGACAAACCAGATGATCCTAGAACTGTTGAACAATTTTTTTCTCCGTAGTCAGATATACTTAATGCTGCAGTAGCTATGCAGTGCTATATAGTACTTGGACTTGTTTCCTCTGTTCAATGTGAGTAGAGATCTATATTTTATCTTGAAACATCTACAGAAAGCTTTCAGAAAATGGTGCTTGGCAGCATGTCAGTGCCCTGTAAGTTAAAGTTAAGTTTCACATTTAGCCTTTGTATTAATTGGTATGTAATTTGTTTGCTATTTATTATTCCAGTTCTTTTTCTGATTTCTGGAACTACATATCTGTATATCTGCCTGTAGGCTACCCCCCCCCCCATATGCTGAATAAGAAGATGGAAATACAGCGTTTTATAAAAATGTGAAGCATTTTGCGGATTGACTGTGTTATGAAAGTATCGGACCAGGCTTTCTCTGAATATTTTTAATAATGTGCATGCCTTTTTTTGGTCCCACTTAATGTGTTTGTTTTTTATTTTATGTTGAATATGCATGTTCTGTTTGTTGCACCTATATATATCCTATCCTTGGTCGACCTGCAAGGTCCAGTGGTACTGACGCAGCCTCTGCTGCATCCTGTGGGCCGGTTGGAGACCATGGAATGATGGAGCGGTAAATAAGCAAAATTCTTACTTACCTACTCTGCTGTGCAATGGTCCCCAATGGGTCTGCTTGGATTGGCTGGTGCAAGTCCAAGTGGGCCCAAGATGGCGTGATGAGACTGGGCAGGAGGCATAGGATATTGGCAGTGTCATTGCCACCGATATCCGCCCCCTGCCCCGAGAACTTCCTGGTGGCCCTGATCCCTGCCCCGTTCCTCCCCTTCCCTGCCCACAGCTTACCCCTCGCGCCAACTCACTTTGTCCGATGGTGGCTGGATGCTCCTGTGGTGTGTGCACATGGTCACTAGCCTTGCACGCTGTGCATGTTGTTGCTGCAGCTCCAGCGGAGGGGGCCTTCTGCATAAGGCACCCATAGGATTGGGCTGTGAGAGTCTATGTAGGTATGTGTATATAAACTTCTATAGAGGTAGCTGCTTTTTATTACCTTGGAATAACAATACCTGACTCTACATATAAACTGTAATTACTTGGATTTGTGTTTCACTTCAGGTGTAAAAGGGTATTGAGTAAACGAAGGTATTTTGGTGTATGTGTTTCAGCCTGACCATGATCAAGACATTGATTTATTATGATGTACAGTTGTGTAATGAGATATTTAATGTTGTGATCCTAAGCAGAAAAGTTGGTTCTCTGAACTCACTGGGACTTATTCCTAAGTACGTGTGAATAAGATAGCTGCCTTGGTATCTTTGGATTACAACTCATTAAAAAAAAAACTGTAGTTCTTCCTTAATTGTGACTTGGTTGGTTGTCGGTAGGATTTGCCTGACTATTTTAAAGGTTAGATCATCATTATGTCCAGAGAGGCCCATGCTTACATACATCATGTGTGTGTGTGTGTGTGTGTGTGAGAGAGAGAGAGAGAGAGAGAGAGAGAGAGAGAGACTGATTTTCCTTCTGATGGCAGCCTCTTTCACCTCATTGGGTGCTATTCCAAAGGACACTTGATGGGGGTGGCTTTTCAGGGAGCTCCTGTCAGATGCTGAAAGCCCCCCCCCCCCGACCATGTGGAATACCATGCCTGGTACTTTGGATACAAGAGTTAGAACAGCATTGTAAATAATTCAGGAAACAGTCCATCGTTCCCTGATCTGAGCTTCCTCTAATTCTCTCCACACCTTTCTGTTTCATTCTTTTGCACTCTTCCTTCATTTCTCCACTCCCTGCACTCTTACAATTCTGATCTTTAAAACAGAGAGTTTGGGTGGACAGACCTTGTTACTGCTGTATCATGTTACAATTAGAACAATACTAAGGCAGCTGCTGTCACATGAAAGCTTACAAGTACACCTGTCTTCCAACCTAGGCACAGCTGTCTTCTATCACAAACCAGTTTCCTGTATTCAGACAAAATGGGAACTGCACTTTGTTGCAAACTATAATCAAAAGCTTCTCATCTCATCTTGTACATAGCATGGAAAGGGCGGAGGGAACATACGAACCCAGTGTTCATGCCTGCTCATTCCCAATCACCCAAGCTGTGTTTTGGATAATAGCCTTCATTAGGTTTACCATCGTCTCGGAATCGACGCTGGCTTCGGCCTAGAGCGGACCCGAGCCACTCCCAAGGGTGCACTGCGGCTACCCAATGGGGTTCCTGCTTCTGTTGCGTCGTTGACTAGAAGTCCTGGAAGCCAGAAGCCCATTTGGACAGCCGCAGTGCACCCTTGGGAGCGGCTCGGGTCCGCTCTAGGCCGAAGCCAGCGTCGATTCTGGGACAATGGTAAGCCTAGCCTTCATGGTTTGGATGATAATCTAAATGCAGCCAGTCATTATAATGCCCATCCTTGGGTTTCAGCTATGGATTTTGTAAGAAGTTTGGGTAGGCTTACCAAATCCATACCGGGACAGAGTGCTAGACCTTTAGGAGAAGGAATGTGGGCATGTAGCTTGTTAAACCCTTAGATCACAATCCTAGGCATGTCTACTCAGAAGGAAGCCCCATTGTGTTCAGTGGGGCTTGCTTCTGAGTAGACATGCCTAGGATTGTGCTCTAAGGTTTAACAAGCTACACCTGTCCACATTCCTTCTCCTAAAGGTCTAGCACCTTGTCCCGGTATGGATCTGGCAAGCCTAAGTTTGGGGCCCATGAGGCCTCATAGGAGGAGTCTCACTTCCGTTTTCCCTTGAAGTGATAATTAAGAGGAGGATAGTGGGGGACACTCTCCAACCGGAGAGGTCAAACCCTATCTCCCCACATTGTGTTTCCAGCCTTGAATTGGAGTCTCTAGCGTGCGTGCGTGCGTGCGTGTGTCAGGGCTGGCTGTGCAACAGGCTGCACATCCAGCTTCTAACATGACAGTTCCTTTTTTTAAAGGAAGCCAAAAACACCTACTTCTGCTTTATTGACTACGCAAAAGCCTTTGATTGTGTGGATCACAACAAACTGTGGCAAATTCTTAAAGAGATGGGGGTACCAGACCACCTTACCTGTCTCCTGAGAAACCTGTATGCGGGTCAAGAAGCAACAGTTCGGACCGGCCATGGAACAACCGACTGGTTCAAAATTGGGAAGGGAGTACGGCAAGGCTGTATATTGTCACCCTGCCTATTTAACTTATATGCAGAGTACATTATGAGAAATGCAGGGCTGAATGAATCGCAAGCCGGAATCAAGATTGCCGGGAGAAATATCAACAACCTCAGATATGCAGACGATACCACCCTAATGGCAGAAAGTGAAGAAGAACTAAAGAGCCTCTTGATGAGGGTGAAAGAGGAGAGTGCAAAAGTTGGCTTGAAACTCAACATTAATAAAACTAAGATCATGGCATCGGGTCCCATCAATTCCTGGCAAATAGAAGGGGCAGAAATGGAAGCAGTAACAGATTTTACTTTTCTGGGCTCCAAGATCACTGCAGACGGAGACAGCAGCCATGAAATTAAAAGACGCTTACTCCTTGGAAGGAAAGCTATGGCAAACTTAGACAGCATAATAAAAAGCAGAGATATCACCATGCCAACAAAAGTTCGCATAGTCAGGGCGATGGTGTTCCCAGTAGCAATGTATGGTTGCGAGAGTTGGACCATAAGGAAGGCTGAGCGCCGAAGAATAGATGCTTTTGAACTGTGGTGCTGGAGAAGACTCCTGAGAGTCCCTTGGACTGCTAGGAGATCAAATCAGTCAATCCTAAATGAAATCAACCCTGACTGTTCCCTGGAAGGACAGATACTAAGGCTGAAACTCAAATATTTCGGCCACCTAATGCGAAGAGAGGACTCTCTGGAGAAGACTCTGATGCTGGGAAAAATTGAAGGCAAAAGGAGAAGGGGAAGGCCAAGGATGAGATGGTTAGACAGCATCACCGATGCAACGAACATGAAAATGAGCGAACTCAGGAAAATAGTGGAGGACAGGAAGGCCTGGCGGGATATGGTTCATGGGATCACGAAGGGTCGGACACGACTTAACGACTGAACAAATTGCATGCCCCTTGCTTTTTTCACTATCAGGGCTTCTAGCTGTTTCTAATATTCTGTTATTACTGTCTGTGTGCACCCTTGTTGAGAGGGTTTTTAGTTCATCTCTACCTCTTACAAAGCAATATTTTTCTGCTTAGCTCAGGTTTCTCCTGGGTATGCAGAAACTCCTATCCTATCTTTGGGTGGCCCTGTTTCAGTGCCCTGTTGGCTGGCATGCCAAGGTAGCTATTAGAGGGAATCATGTTGAAGGAACAGGTGACAATCAGCCTGATGCTATTCAATGACAAAGTTCTCTTTGTGCTACTATATGTACTTCAGTATTTGCATTGATGCTCAACTGTTAAGGCATATTAACTTGATCTGTAAAGCTCAAAACAGTTAGATGGCTTGAATGTTTTGTGTTCTGCTGTGTACCATCAATGTTGGGTTTTTTTTTGGGGGGATAGTTTAAATTGGGAGGACTGGTGGAAATCCTTAGGTTAGCAGTTTTGCTTGCTTTCATTTTAAAAATTGCCCCATTTGATAAACATTTCTAGGTCTCTATTGCTTTTTGGTGACTGAGTGGGAAAATACTAGAAGTTGTGCTCTTCAGTTACTTGTTAGGCACTATTTTATCATTTAAAAAAAGACAGAAGGAACTTGGAAATCTCCCTTATTTTGTACTTGTCATTTCCTTTTTTTCGGCATATAAAACAAAGTATGAGGCTTGTGTATTGCTTTTATGGTGTCTGAGAGATATATTTTTCAATGTAAACATGTGCATTTTAACACCTATATAAATACAAACTCTCCTTTTGTATTGCATTTCAAAAGCATTGGATGGACATTAATCCTTAAACCTTTCTGAAGTTGACGTCTTCTTTCTGGCTAGCATTGAAACAAATGCCTGACAAACTGTTATCCTCCAAGCCAGTTTCGGTTCTTTTTCTTTGTAAGTTTCAGTTACTCTCCTCAAAGTTCTTCTATCAATCCTTGAAGTTTTGAACCTACCAGTTTCCCACAGCTTGTACTGGATGCTCATAGCTTATCAGTGGCTGTATGCTCCATGGTGCTTTCAGGCATCCTTTCTACTCATCACACTATCTCACCGGTTACCACTGTTCCAGTGCAATCCTGTGTAACTCTTGCACCAGTGTAACACTAGATCCACTGGTGTAAGTGCACTTATGCCAGTGTAACTTGCCGTACGCCGATGGACGCAAAACGGAAACCAGCGTAACCCCTCTCGAACGCCGTGCACGCGCAGTTCGGATGCAGGACAGACACCAGCACACCTCTGCCGGTGCAGGGGGCATTCTGGGGGGCGTTCGGACACCCCCAGAATGCCCCCTGCACCGGCGGAGTTGCGCTGGCGTCTGTCCTGCTTCTGAACTGCGTCTGAGGGGGTTACGCTGGTGTCCGTCCTGCGTTCATTGACGTAAGGCAAATTACACTGGCATAAGTGCACTTACACAGGTGAATCTACTGTTACACCGGTGCAAGACTTACATAGGATTGTGCTGTTTATGAGATATGAATGGGGTGACTATTGAATCGTTTGAAAATATTCAAAGCTAATTCAGTTGATTTCCTTGTGTGCCTGACAAAAAGAGCAACATGAATCGTACTGGAGTTAGACATGCATCCTGTTTGTTGATTTCTCTTGATCCAACTGGATGACCTTTCCTCAGGCTTTATGCTCTCTCTCTTGTGGTTGGGGAAAAAAATCCTGACTGATGAATCAATGACCTCCTAAATTAAATATTTTCAATGCTGAGAAATTGTATAAGTGTCCCCACATACACATGTTTTATTGGGTATTTATGTGTATGCAGGAGCCAGGTTCCTTTTAGAAGAAAAAGAAGGTTAGCAGGTGCTCTGTCCTTATGCTACATGATCCAAACATTGAAAACCTATTGGCTTACAAAACACACACACACACACACACACACACACACACACACACACACACACACACACACACACACACACACACACACACACACACACACCCCTACAGAGCGCCCCCCCCCCCCCCCCGGTTGTAACTGTACATTTATCCAGTACAGCATTCTTGGTGAAGTCAAAACTATCTTGAGTTGCACCCTAAAATCCCACATTGCTTGCCAGCAAAAACTGGAAGGACATCTGAGAATACACCGTGGCAATAAAATAGCTCTTTAAGAATTTTTCACCAAAGTCTGGATATTGATGATGAGAATAAATTGTGTTTCGAGTGTTTCTTCTGCTGGGACATCAAGCAAATACTCACACTAGTACTTTAAAGGAAATATTCCAGTAGTCTTGTCCTAAATAATTATGCAGTAATTAAGTATTAAGCTAGGGATATTATTACAATTTCTTGTGCCATTTTACTGATAGTGATCTGTAAATATTGTTCATTTTAATTGAAAAAAGGAGTCATACATTATGTAGGAGAAAATAATAAAGTGTTACATTTAATAACTAGTGTGATAAAAGTGGAAGGGGGAAAATCAAAGATTTGTCTAGAAAAAATTAGATCATAAACATGACTTTCAGGAGAGTATGAATGCTTCTGAATTTTTACTTTTGTTTTTACATGTCTCTAGAGTTTTATTTCTTGTATTCCTTGTGGTAAATCTTTTCCTCCCACTCCACATCCTCCCGTTTGCCACATATGATCTTTGCAGTGGTACCAAAATGTTATTATAATGCATGGTGACATTTTGTAATATCGCGGTCTATAGAGTTTTACACTCATTTTTTTAATAGCAATGTCACGTCTATAAAAATGTCCATCTTGGAAATCTAATTATTTTCAAAAGAATTTCTATTACTATATGGTACAATGATGTTATATTGCCTGTGACAAGCAGGGCTGCAAGCCATTTTTTATGTTTCTTTCTGTATTACTAACAATGGCTGACCATTATTATTACTACCATAATATATTATTATAATATTTTACACTTTAATTTTAACTCTCTTCTATCCTATTAAGAGCAGTCTTAAAAAATGTCAGTGTTTTAATAGTTCTTCTTGCCAGTGTTGGCTTTCATACATACCTGTAATGGGTAAAATCTGGGTCATTTGCTAATTTAATCCCTGGATGGTACTTCATAGGATTTCTTTTTCAAAATTACTAAAACATTGTGCCCCCATCCAAATCTTTGCTTGCGCTTACAGTGGAACTCTCTACATTCACTGGAAGTAGTATTATCGTTATTATTAATATATTTTCAACAAAAGTTCAGAAAGTGGTTAGCCTAGGAAAACAAATGAAAGTATTTCTATTCATACAAAGGAATAGGTACATAGATCTGCTTCTTTCATTGAAGTGAATGGGAAAGCATTTCTGGGTAGGGAACATTGCGTGCATTGGAAGTTGGGAACCCAGAGGTAATTGTAGCACTGGATACATCCCATCAACTACTGATGCTGCATGTTTTCCATTCATATGCACAGAGCTCCAGTAGCAGCAATATAGGCTGTAATTGTTGGAAATTATTGTAATGATTGGTTGTTTGTACAAATTTATTTTACAGATGGGGGAAACGTAATAGCCTCTTTTAGTTCACTGTTTTACCAAGAATACCTCTAGAATAAAATAAATAAAGTAGAATGAAAGAGGCACGTCAACATTAAAGAATTGGGTAAAAAGTTTAGAGGAGAGGAACAAAAAGATTGAAAAGCTGCTGGAAATTGACTATTGAAGACAGATTAGATGTTCACTGAACTGTGCAATTTGATAAATTAGCTATTAAAGGGAGTACAATAAATTTTCTGTAAATATATGAGGAATGTAAACAAGGAGGATAGAAAAGTTGATGTAGTACAAAGCAAATCTGAACAAAATTACAATGAAGTTATGAACCAACATTTTGTAATGCCTACTAGATTAAAGACTGAAGTATAATGGTTTAGAAAGCCTGCCTGTGTACACCGCCTTGAATTAAAGTCGGGGGAGAAATCCAATGACTAAGAAAGGCGGTATATAAATACTTTATGTATATTATTATTATTATTATTATTATTATTATTATTATTATTATTATTATTATTATATACTATAATCTACACAGTACTGATTTAAAAATATATCCCTGGCTCTTGAGTCCTTTTACATGGTAAACAAACTAAATGCTATAAGCATGATGTTATGTGTTGTAGACATGATACAATGACAAGGTGCTGTTTATATGGTAGTCTATTCCCTACTTGATAATAAATTAACATCCTGTTTGTTTATAACACACCTGACTAGTAAAGTTGATGTCCTGTGTGCGGGTATCCAAACCAGAGGACTGAGAGGATTGGAGAAGTTCCTTCAACATGGGGAGACCTACTGTACACCCAAGTACTACAGAACATGTTTTGTTTGAGGCTGAAGAGAAAAGGGAATCAAGCACTCTCTCTCTCTCACTCAGATTAGAACATAAAAGCACTGTAAGTCCTGGACAGTCGTCATTGTGGCCTGTCTGCTTGATTCAGGAAGTGCTTAACTCGAGCAGGAGGACTACTGTGGGTCTCTTTTGGCCTTGCTTTACAGAGCCAGTTCTTGAGAAAGCTGCAGCCACTATAGCCGTTTTGCTTGAGCTGGGGTGCTTTTACACTGGTACAGAGAGAGGTGGCTGAAGTAGTAGATACCTGGCTCCACGAAACCAGGAAGTGTGGGTGAAAGGTAGAGAAGGAAGGAAAGAGAGGAACAATATCCTTCTTTTTGCCCTATATCTGTTCTTTCTCCCATACATTTTTCATGTGCCCCCATTTGTCAATATAAATTAGTATAGAGTCCCTGTCAGTATGATGGACTGTACACTACCTTCCATTGAAGTCAGGAGAAGCCATTGACTTTCTGTAAAGGAGATGCAATAAGTGAGGTTCCCACATTACACTAGAAATAAGAAGAGAGAAAGCACAAGTTTAGTTGACCCTAAGCACCCTTTGACCCTAGTCTCTGTTCCAGACCTTCTTTACATCCATTGAAGGGCTTCTACTAGATTAATTGGAGAGAAATCTGGAGGGGGGGAAATTTGAAATGACCTAGGTCCTAAATTAAACAACATGCTTGGTCTCTTAAGCATCAAGACTTCTTAGTATGCTGAAATACAACACACGTCACTCACACATCCTCTGCCAGCATTTGTTTTGGAATGGTTAATACCAGTGTCATGGCCAAAGTATATGTGACTTCAAACACGTTGCTTGGCCTTGGTTATTTGTGGGTTTTGTTTTTGTAATAGTAGCTGTGGGGGTCCTGATCCAGTTTGGGACTGTAGTGGAGGGGAAAGAGAACTGAAACTTTTGCCCCCACCATAGGCATGGATCCTCCCACCCGCTTCTGCTAGTGGTGTAAATTGAAATCCTGTATTATAGTACAAAATCAAAATCCTACAAGCTAGGCTTCAGCAGTGCGTGAACCGAGAAATACCGGAAGTACAAGCTGGGTTTCGAAGAGGCAGAGGAACTAGAGATCAAATTGCCAACATGCGCTGGATCATGGAGAAAGCACGAGAGTTCCAAAAAAAACACCTACTTCTGCTTCATTGACTACGCAAAAGCCTTTCATTGTGTGGATCACAACAAACTGTGGCAAATTCTTAAAGAGATGGGGGTACCAGACCACCTTACCTGTCTTCTGAGAAACCTGTATGCGGGTCAAGAAGCAACAGTTCGAACCGGCCATGGAACAACCGATTGGTTCAAAATTGGGAAGGGAGTACGGCAAGGCTGTATATTGTCACCCTGCTTATTTAACCCTGCTTATATGCAGAGTACATTATGAGAAATGCAGGGCTGAATGAATCGCAAGCCGGAATCAAGATTGCCGGGAGAAATATCAACAACCTCAGATATGCAGATGACATCACCCTAATGGCAGAAAGTGAAGAAGAACTAAAGAGCCTCTTGATGAGAGTGAAAGAGGAGAGTGCAAAAAGTTGGCTTGAAACTCAACATTAATAAAACTAAGATTCCTGGCAAATAGAAGGGGCAGAAATGGAAGCAGTAGCAGATTTTACTTTTTTGGGTTCCAAGATCACTGCAGACGGAGACAGCAGCCATGAAATAAAAGACGCTTACTCCTTGGAAGTAAAGCTATGGCAAATTTAGATAGCATAATAAAAAGCAGAGATATCACCATGCCAACAAAAGCCCGCATAGTCAGGGCGATGGTGTTCCCAGTAGCAATGTATGGTTGCGAGAGTTGGACCATGAGGAAGGCTGAGCGCCGACGAATAGATGCTTTCGAACTGTGGTGCTGGAGAAGACTCCTGAGAGTCCCTTGGACTGCTAGGAGATCAAATCAGTCAATCCTAAATGAAATCAACCCTGACTGTTCCCTGGAAGGACAGGTACTGAGGCTGAAGCTCAGATATTTTGGCCACCTAATGCTAAGAGAGGTCTCTCTGGAGAAGACTGATGCTGGGAAAGATTGAAGGCAAAAGGAGAAGGGGAAGGCAAAGGATGAGATGGTTAGACAGCATCACCGATGCAACGAACATGAAAATGAGCGAACTCAGGAAGATAGTGGAGGACAGGAAGGCCTGGCGGGATATGGTTCATGGGATCACGAAGGGTCGGACACGACTTAATGACTGAACATTATAGTACAGTAGTGCTGTATTGTATCTGTCTAATTTGTAAATAAACAGTCAAATTCTTTACTTTGTAAACAAAGCATGCACTATTTACTTCTTCTCCAGGGTTTGTATAATGACTTGCCTTGATTTTTTAAAAAGTCTTTCTTTGGTCTGTGATTTGTTTACACCTTCAAGGGGTTAATCACAGTGGATGATGCAAATTGAGAGCAAAGAAAAGAGCCCCTGGTTAATTGGAGCTTTTATGATCTAAATCTTTCATCTCAGGATAAATTACCATGTAAACAATAACATGATCATTAACTCTAGGTTAATGATCATAGGTGTGTGTGGAGTTCAGAACTCATTGCAAACAAATGATAAGCAAAGGTGTGTGAATAAACACTCAGGAATTCCTATACATGTAAACAGGTGTTGGAGTTTCCGCATAGGCATAGCAGAACTGGAGCTCTTCTACAACATCCAGTAAATAAAACCTTTCAGCCTATTCTTATACTATATATTTAAATAACTAATTGGTCTAATAAAATATGTAATTTCAAATTTTCTGTGACTCATTGTGTTGGACAAATGCAGCTAAGAAATCCTTATCTTATAATTAGAAACATTTGTATTTTTTCTGCTACTATTATTATTTGTAATTGTATTTCCTTTGTTCATAAAGAGGGAGTTTTTTAATGTTTAAGTTTTTTGAGGAGGAAATACCACTAATTTCTAGAAAATTGAAAACTTTCTTGCTATGCTATATCGTTGAGAATCACCAAGGATAATTTTGTTTACGTTTTTAAAACTATGGAAATCTTGAAGAATCACAAATCATCCTCAAGATTTGTATTTACAAACATTGATCACTTTGTTCTCAATCTGAAGCGTAATTTTTTTTAGAAGAGCAGTGTTCTATAATTTGTAGCTGGGGAGAGTTTTGCTGACCAAAGAGGGTTTGAATTTTTCATATTAGTACTCGTGTGTGTGTGTGTGTGTGTGTGTGTGTGTGTGTGTGTGTGTAAGTGTATAATCACTTATATATCACTTATACAGCAAGATCCTAACTAATTTTCTGGTGGACGGAGTGCTTGCTCCGGCGCCGGAATTTTTGTATGGATTTCGGCCATAGACATATATATTTCACTTATACAAACAGTGAACCCCCTCTATCCGCAGATTTGTCTCAATGCGAATACAGGGGTCCATTATAAATGTCCCCCCAAAATGGAAAAAAAGTTAAAATGCAGTTTGCTTACCTTTTAGATGTAAACCGCTGCGTTTTCTTCATTTAACAAGCTGAAATCACACTCCGGAAGCCTCTTCTGACCCGGAAGTGCAATGCAATGCATTCTGGAGCTATTTTGGGACAGGGAGTTGTGTGACCCGGAAGAGGCTTCTGGATCTGACATACATCCGAGATGGCCCATTGGGACTGGACAGCCCTGCACCCGGGGAAGGATACAAACGTCTCCTCCCAAAGTGTTCCTGGGCCGCGCCGACACGGCCCGGGAAGGGTGCTGGATACTTAGACCCCTTAGGCCGTGTATCCTTACACAGGATTGGGCTGTTAGTCATTGTGAGAGTACAGAATCAGTAACTGTGCTTACTAGTCAAGGAATTGGTGCCCCAAGTATTTATTCCTTCATGTGTTTTACTATGTACTAAAAACTGCTGACCATCTTCCCATCATCACCTTGGATTTGATTAGGGAACCTGACTTCCAGGAGAAGACTGCAGTACATTGCCAAGCTACTGAAAAGTGATACCTAAAGGCATTGTCTGTTTGGTGACCTTTTGGGTCTGTGGGATGCTACTCTGAAAAGTTATAAAGAAGGAGAAGGGAGTAAGCATTCAGAAGTTGCCCAGCTACTCCATCTGACTTTCTAGACACTCCCTGTGAGTTTGCACTGTTGAAGCACAGTTGCTCCAAAATAATAAATACACAAGTATAGTGTAATAAGTGACTCCCATTTCTCTGTCCAGTTAATCTTTACTCCCTTGCTCTGTGCTCCCTGTTTTCCTCGTGGCTTCCACTTTATCAATTCTGCTACTCTTATCGTCAGCCTTGTAGTACTTTACTCTCACATTACAGGGCCCAATCCTATCTAACTTTCCAGCACTGATGCAGCTGTGCTAATGGGGCGTGCGCTGCATCCTGTGGTGGTGGGGCAGTCACGGAGGCCTCTTCAAAATAAGGGACTGTTTGTTCCTTTACCTCGGAGCTGCATTGTGGCTGCATCGTTGCTGGAAAGTTGGTTAGGACAGTGCCCAGTGTCTTGTGCCCCCTCTCACACTCTCATCCCCATTCCCTGCTTTCTTTCCCCTTTGTTAACCCCCACATGACCCTTTCCTCTCTTGTATGCTTCAGTTCAGTTACCCCCATTAGAAGTGGCCCCCACCCTTCTGCCGCAGCCACTGTCTTTTGGAGAGGTCATTTGTACACCTGAAGGTTGTGTGTTTGGCAGGATTAGACACTTTCTTGTTAAGTCCTGATTGTTCCAGACCCTATAAATTCTTCCATCCCATCACTACGGTAGTACTTATTGTTCATTCTGTATTCCTCCTTGTTACTAACACCCTCTTGTCTCCCTTATCTCTAACCTACCCCTCTTCTCCAGCTACTTCTGTACTTTCAAACATGCTTTTTTGCAATAAAGCAAAATATTTTAACTCCAAAAGCTGTTACTGAACATCAATTTGGATATGATAAACAATCAAAAATATTTATAAGGGACCCAATAAATTATGCAGTCTGATGTATGTATTTTGGAACTATTCCTACATCCTTTTGTTTTCACTGCTATAAGGGACTAGGGTCTAGCTTAGTTCTTTGGATAAAAAGGTAACGGATGGAAGTTTAACTGGGATCTCTTACTTAAGAGAGACAAGTGGAAGAGTGTTATTGAAAGTAAAGTTCTAAAGGCTTTTGAAAAGTTTATACACAAGCCCAGTTAAATTCTGTCATGTACCTAAGTGCCAAAAGACTGAGCAAGAATGAATGTTAATCCACTTTTATAAAATCAAAGGTTTCATTTTTTTTACCGTTAAAGAAATAATTTGAATAAAATTTGACCCTTTCTTCAATAGTCTGTGGGTCAAATTGAACCCACCATTAAAATTCTCTAATATCTTTCTTCTATTAGCATTTCAAAACTCAATTTAAATATTCACAGAGCTCTTTTTAATAAACTTAACAAAATTCAGGTAATTTCCTTCAACTTTCTTGATTGAAGGAAGGCAGTATGTAGAGATATAAAAAAGATGTACAGCTACGAGCAAAACCTGAAATCAATTATATATAAAAAATAACATAACACATGGAATGAAATTAATCAAAAGGAAAAAATTTTCTACTATATGATTCTCTGGTCTGCTACCTGCAGGCTAGGAACGTAAATGAAAAAAAAAATCAACATTCTTCTCTCAGATAAGGGAAAAAATTAATAAAAATGTTTCCTTCCCACAGATCCCCTGATGCAGCTTATGTTATAAGTGAGTGGCTGGAGGAAGAACTTGCTCATTTAAAATAACTCCCATTTTCCTTGGCCAAAGAAAAATAGTGTTTGCTGTGCTGTTAAGCTCAATTACACAAGGTTTGTGTCGATTTGCAGTGTCCAGAAAGTGTCTCTATCCTCCCTCCTCCTTGTTAAACTCCTGTAAAGCGATTTATAAAGGGTTTCCTCTAGACCTGAGTCAGAAAGGGCTTGAGAAAATGCTGTATTTTCAAAATAAATTGATTTTTTTCAATGAGCATTTCAGAGTTTGGGTTCCATTGTGTTCGCAATGCTGTCTCTGGGAGTATAGCATGCTCTCCATGCCCAAGCCCCGTCTGTGGGCTTTCCAAAGTTCCCAGCTGTTGGGGAGCAGCATGGCTTCTGTTAGGACCTAGGAACTGCCACAACTGCCACGGAAGCGTCTTTGGACAGCGCTGGCTCTCTGGCCTTAGAAACGGAGATGAGCACCGCACCCTAGAGTCGGACACGACTGGCTTTCAAGTCGAGGACGCCTTTACCTTTAGTAGTAGCAGTCCTTTGACATAATTTAGTAGTAGCAGTCCTTTGACATGATTGCT
This sequence comes from Plestiodon gilberti rubricaudatus, assembly GCA_026170595.1. Taxonomy (NCBI): domain Eukaryota; kingdom Metazoa; phylum Chordata; class Lepidosauria; order Squamata; family Scincidae; genus Plestiodon; species Plestiodon gilberti. The sequence goes on along the minus strand of JANXHW010000004.1, from coordinate 21,346,851 downwards.
GTGAATTTGGTTTGTGAATGCTATAACTACCAAACCAATTACTATTAACTTGCATTTGGGGAGTTCTTTAGTGTTTCTGGCACAATTTGAGAAGATTTGAGAACCTATTATGTATAGGAAAGGTCTACAGTTGCAATGTTTTCTTTGTCAGTTTCTACTGATAGTCATGTTTATTCAAAAACAATTGTCGGACCAGACTCCAGCTACAGAAAAAGTAATGTTCTACTGAACTCTGTGGAAATAGTCTGCATTTCATGCTTATAAGAGTAGTAATATTTAGCCTCCATTAATAAATGGAGTGGAATCCTCTTTCACTGAATGAGAGCGCTACTACTGATTTTAAGGGGTTTTGTCATTCACTTTTTTCTTCATTTGCTTGAAATACAGTATAGAAGTGGTAAATTCATTTGCAAAATTGTGCAACTTTTACATCCTACCCCATTTCTTACTAAATAAAAGTGTCTCACTTCAAAACGATCATCTATGTACAAACACACAAACTGAGTCCTTTAAGTACATTGCCTAGCTCACATTTTTATATACTACTGCACATACATTATTTTGGTACAGTATTGTTGATTTTTTTTAAAGGCCCCCTTGAGGATGCTGTGGAAGAGGAAGAGGAAGAGTGTCTATCTGAAGAAAATGACATTATCTCCAAAGATGACTTTCCTCTGGACGGAAACTTCTCTGCAGAATTTGAACCTGGGAATCTGAGCTGTGAAGAAGTGGAATTCTTTTGTAATAAAGGTAATTCGTGTGTGCAATTCTTGGGTGAAGGATCTGTGATGAACCACCTTCCTCAGAAACACTCTGCACAAAAATGCCTTTTTGGACATAGTCAGTTGCACCCAGTTCTCACAAAAACTGCTTTTTATAGCCACTTGCAAGTTAGTTCTATGCAGTGTTTTCAGGAGTTGAGCTTGTAACATTCTGTATTTGTGTGGATCTGAATTTAAAGAATGATGTATATGTGGCAGGAAAGATAATGATGGGGATAAGCAACCTCCTGGTTGTAGGAGTAGGTTTTCTTTGTGCCAGGTGCAAGGGAGTGGCAACAGGATACAAGTATCTTGTTGTCTTGTGCTCCCTGAGGCATCTGGTGGGGCCACTGTGTGATACAGGAAGCTGGACTAGATGGGCCTTTGGCCTGATCCAGCAGGGCTCTTCTTATGTTCTTAAAGATGCAGTGTGCTGGACAGGGGCGGTGTGACCCAGAATGGATTTTTTTACAACACACATTAAGCTAGTTTGTGTTTGGACTGGCCACAAAGGCATCCTGTTCTGGTTCTGGCTGTTTGAACCTGGTGTGAACTAGTTTAAATGAAACCATTTTGCATAATTTTCTGTTTCGCAAACAGGAAATGGTTGTGGGCAGTATCTAATTCTACTTTAGTCATCCTCGCTTTAAAAAAATAATTCTGTGTACATATGGCAGGAAAGATGCAGTATGCTGGACTGGGGCGGTTAGACATGGAGTACTGCCTGATGCTGCCTCTGTGCTACAAAATAACCAAAAACAGAACCCCAAGACCCCTTTGTTTGCGCAGTCTCTGTAAATCAAATCGGAACGCTCGCACTCCTGCGTTTGAAGAAACTGCAGAAGGAGCATGGTAAGGACGCATATGCTTTAGCATGCAGAAAGTGGATAAATGCAGCTCACATTCTTGGCTGGCTGGAGGGAGGCGGCAGTGGTCAACAAGGTGAAGGCCACCCTGAATCCACCACCCTTTCACTTTCCTGAACCGCATCACCTTGCCTGGTGATGGGTTGCCCCTGTGCTGGACCTTATCTGTGAGTGATAAATGCAAATTTCCTCCATTCTGTTTAATGGAACACCCAAATGCTCAGTGATCTTTACTGTATATATGCTAATAGCTAAAGTTTCTCGAGGCAAAATCAGATGCTACCACAAATGTGTAGTGTCGCTCCCCGCTTTCCTCTAACGTGTGTGTGTGTGTGGGAACTATGGCAGGACTTGGTAGACTTTAGCTCTTTTTGCTCTTCCAATGAAACAGTTTTTAAAAATTAAAATTGCTCATGGTGGAATGCAATTAGTGCGAGAACCATGGCGGGGAAAATAATGAAAGCCCCTGTACCCCCTGTTGTGGTTTTGTGCTGTTTCAAGCTCCATGGCACACTATTTGGAGAAATAAGAGCCATGTTATGTGTTTTTGGTAACATCTGATTTGGCCCTTAGAGAAGTGTGGCACGGAAGGAAGGTGCATACCTAGAATTGAACTTTTTCTTTGTTTTTTTTTGTGTTTTGCTTTAAAAAGGAAGGGCTCTCTGGGAGTTTTTTTAATAGGGAAGATATGTATTTGTCAGGAGGGGTGAGGCAGGAGGAAGAGTGCTCTGGTGTCCTAATGGAAAATTAACCTCTGAGAGCCACCCAAAATAAGTCTTTATATCAGCTACAGAAGGGGCTCATGCTTGAGCTGTGGTGTTAAAGAGAAAAATGAGTTCACCAACTGCTATGACCAATCGATACCTGTGAATGGTATTGAGGTATTGTGAGGGCTCTTGAGTGATTGAGTATGGTAGAGGTGATGTCCTGAGGATCTCAGACCCAAGCCATTTGGGACTTGAGACATTTGGGGAATGAGCAGCTTCAAGAAGAAGGAAGAAAACTGACAGAGGTTCATGGGTATAAGCAAATGTCCACAAATAATCAGCTTGGCTTACTAGCCAAGACTCTTGGCTTTCTAGCTAAGCATCGATATGTCCCTCATCACTCACCACTCCAAACAGTCCCAAATTAGGGATCCACAAACTATCTCTGGGCATGGTAGCCAAAATATATGCCTTTTAATTCATGGGAATATAGTAGAAGTGCCTCTGATCACATGCAGAGTGTCTTTCCCTTCTGAGCAAGAGCAGCCTTCCCCTATAGAATTTAGGAGGATAACTTATTGGATAGGTAGTGTTGCTTCCTTACACATTTCATTCTTGAAAATCCGAAGTGCCTGAAAACCACCATCGAAAATCGGGGAAGCCTGCACAGTGTCAAGCAGGTCTCCGTGAAGCGCCCCAAGCCCCAGTAAGGACAAAAACGGCGAATTCGGGCGTTTTGCCGGCGGTGGCGATCCCCGGGATCGCCGCCACCGCCATGCTGTCCCCTTAAGGGGGCAGGGGGCAGCTTTTGGTTCCAATGGTGGGTTGTGACCCACAGATTGAGAACTACTGTATCTTTAATAAGCAGGTGGTGGTTTTGTAATTGGCTGTGGTTGTAATCCAAAGAGCCATGTTAGGCACTGCAAAGACTTGTATATTTACTCTAGGGTTTTCCTGTTTTCTTACATTCTGGCAGCAGTTCATCGTGTTACATTAAAGACCACTTCTGAAGTTTCAGGGGCAGATTGTCTAGTACAGTGATCTTCAAACCTTGGGGTTGCGCCCCCAAGGTCCTGTGCAAGACATCTTTCCCCTTAAGGAAAGTGAAATCAGGACAGTGGTGATGTCATTACCGAGTTCGTACCACTGCCACAGTAAAAAAAAGGGGGGGTTGGACTTGTTGCCGGCGGCAGCTGGAGACACCGCACAACCCAAGTTCTCGCTTACAGCGACCTTTACCTTTGGGTAAAGGTTGAAGATCGCTGATCTAATAGTATGGGAACTGCTTATGGAAAAGAAGAGGACATGAAAGCTCCCTTGAACTTACACAGTTTGCTACTGGACTCCCCAAATGGCCAATTCTTTGTTTTGTTTATGGGATTTTTAAAAAGAGTTTGAATGTTTTAAAGTGTAAAAATTTAATGATGATTATGTTCTTAAATTTTTAGTCTACATCTGTGAGACATTAGTTTGTTTTACACTGCTTTGACTCAGCTGGTCAACTAATGGTTAAGTAATCATGAATTGATGGCCTTGCTGTCTCTGCTAAGTTGATTATACATTGTCCCAACTGCTGTGCATTTTCTTCAGGAAATAATGTTTTTTAGGGCAGTGGAGAGCAAAATCCTTTTAAATTCATTGAATTTCTGGCTCACATGTTCTACATTTGTTGCCTAATTAATCAGCATCTATGTCATAATTTTAAACCTAATCAGAAAACTAAAATGTTATAATGTATCATGGTTTTTTTTTAAAGTAAACATATATTATTTATCAAGAATATTTACATACTGTTCTTCAACAAAATATAGTTCACAAAGTGATTTACATAGCAGACTAAATGGTTCCCTGTCCCCAGAGGGTTCACAATCTAAAAAAGGGTGCAAGACAGGCACCACCAGGTAAAGAGGGACAGTTACTCTCATCTTGCTAAGTATAAGAGGACCACTGCTTTATAAGGTGCCCCTTTGCCCATTAAGCAGGGATTTGGTGATAGCGCAAGTCGTCCCTCATTATTTGCTGGATCGGCATCAGTGGATTTACCATTCGTTAATGCTGAGCCGCTCCTCCCACATCGCGACAGGAGCAATCCGCAATTAATAGGGTGTCCAGCCCCCGATGTTGTAATTACCGGGGGGACCTCCAGAGGCCCCTTCTACGTCATGCTGGGCCTGCAACCCCTCTGTGGGCCTCAGAAAGCCTCTCTGAAGTGACCAGAAGTGACTTCTGGTTTAACATCGGTCACTTCTGGTTGCCCCGGAGAGGTATTCTGAGGCTCACGAAGGCCTATGGAGGGGGTTGCAGGACCAGCGCAATGCGGAAGGAGCCTCTGGAGGCCCCCCAGTGAGTACACTTTGGGTGTGCGGTGCTGAATTCTAGTATCTGGATTCACGGTATCTGCAGTGGGACGGAGCCAATCCCCCGTGGATACCGATGGTCGACAGTATTGGTGGTAGTACTGGTGGAAGGACATTGGGATACACTTACAGAACTCTGCTGTTTTGCTGTAAGGTTGAATCAAATGTCTAGGAAATTTTTTCACATTTCACAATGCTGTGATGTTAGCAGAAGCCACAGCTGGTAGAGTTTCCCTGGCAAGAAAATAGCAGCTCTGTGTTCTTGACTTTATGGCCCATGAATCCCTACTTTGTCCTGCTTCCATTAACTACCCTGTGTTTTCACTGGCATCCCTAGCACTTTTCCTTTATCCCTAGCCTTACTAGCGTCCCGGAATCAAGGCTGGTTTTGGCCTAGAATGGACCCGAGCCGCTCCCAAGTGTGCACCGCGGCTGCCCAATGGGGTTCCGGCTTCCGGAACTTCTGGTCAACGATACAACAGAAGCCGTAATTCCATTGGGCAGCCGCGGTACACACTTGGGAGCAGCTCAGGTCCGCTCTAGGCCGAAACCAGCCTCGATTCCAGGTTGCTGGGAAGGCTATTTATCCCACATCATAGAGGCTATCCTGATCTTAATACATTCTGTGAAATCCCTTTTGTCTAACTGCACAATCTTTGCATGTCTATTCAGAAGTTTTATGCCAATAAAGGTTTCATTCATTCAGAAGTGTGATTGTGTTCAATGGGGCTTACTCTCAGGAAAGTGTAAGATTGCAGCTTAAATTCCCTGGCTTTCCCTGATCTTTTCCATTGGTCATTATTCTCCAACTCTACTTCCTTCACGTTCTCCTTTCATAGGTAAATGTCTAGTGCGCAGCCTTCGACGCAACCCAGCAGCGACGTCAGACGTCGCTGTTGGGTCCTCGGAACCACTGCTGACACCGGTAAGGAAAAAAGGGTTTTTTAAACCTACTGGGGTGGGGTGGGGGTGGGTACCCCAGCTGCTGCGACAGGTTTTTTTCCTGAAAGAGGTTTTCCCCCTGTTTTCAGCGGCGGGAACCCAGAAGCGATGGAGTCATCACCTACAGGTGCCTCATAGGTTCCCAACCTCCCCTTAAGGGGATAGAAAGTTGGGAACCACTGTCCTAGCCAAATTGACAATTTGCCCTTCTCTCACAGAAGCTGGACTGTGAACTGTTTTGTGTGTGCAGTAGCTCAACAGCCTATGCCATCACACCAGCAAAACCAATCTGTGTCAGAGACTTGACTACCCTAAAATGCAACCCAACATCGATTGTGCATTTCATTTTCTCATGTTTATTAAACTAGACTGCTATCCAATGAAGCCATTTGTGTGTGTAAGGGAACTGCATGCACAAATGGAGATTTCTTTTATAGTTTTGAGTGTCCGTGCTTTTCACTGCTTTTTGTACCAAAGAGATTTGCCTTGCTGGCTGTGGAAATTGTGGTGCTGAAAAGAAGGCGATCAGTGCTACACAGACAGGGCCCAATCCTATCCAACTTTCCAGTGCTGCTGCTGCAATGTAGCCCTCTTACCTTGAGGAGGCCATCCTCCCATCTCAGGATGCAGCACACACCCCATTAGCATGGCTGAATCAGCGCTGGAAAGTTGGATAGGATTGGGCCGACAGTATGTAAATCGTTCCTTTCAATTAAGTCCTAGTCATTTTGAAAAGTCAGAAACCTCAAAGTATTAACTTAAATGTCTGCATAATTAAATCAAGAAATGAAACTTTGGCACAGAATTTCAGTTGCTCATCTGTTCCCAGAATATGGATTTTATGAAGATACCTGTTGCTTCTCCAAAGGCAAAAATGGCTACCAGTTTTTGGACTTCTTAATACTCCTTGGTCCAAGTGAAATGTATAGCAGTATTCATAAGAGAATACTTGCGCATGGTCAGTGGGTGGCGCAGTGGGTTAAACTGCTGAACTATGAGAAAGGTCAGCAGTTCGAATCCACGACGGGGTGAGCTCTCGTTGCTTGGCCAGCTCCTGCCAACCTAGCAGTTCCAAAGCATGTTAATGCGAGTAGATAAATAGGTACCGCTTGTGGGAAGGTGAACAGCGCTCCGTATTCCAGCCGCATGCTACGCGCTGCGGCAAGGAGAGTCATGCCGGCCACATGACCACGGAGGCGTCTTCGGACAACGCTGGCTCTTCGGCTTTGAAATGGAGATGAGCACCACACCCTAGAGTCGGACACGACTGGACTTAATTGTCAGGGGTCACCTTTACCTTTTATTCATAAAAAGAAACTATACAACATAGCCTTCGTTGCCACTGCTACATATATAAGTCGGAGGAATATTTCTAAAGATGAAAGTGTACGTGTTAATATTCATGTGTAAATTTTTTTGCAATTTTTGTGTTTTGCTCTGTTAATTTGCTGTCCGTCTCCGTGTTTAAGATCAGCAGGAAGGTCTAGTTAGTTTTTTTAAAAAGACATTTTCAGTGTTTGTCCCCTCCCTAGCAATGTCTTTAATGACATCTTTTCTGCTCTTCTAATGGTAGAGCAATTGGGAGCAGGATCAGCATAAGGCAGCTATACCATAATCATTTTTGAGTTCAATAGGGAGGCCTTTACAGAAAACTTTGTTCTTTTTTGTTAACGGAATTAAGAAGCTCAGCACTTTAAATGTCTTGCATACAACAGTGACATTTTCAGGGTGTGCTTGGACCAAAGAGTTCAAAGTGAAAGAATAAAAAACAAAAAGCCAATATGACTTTGTTTTTTACCTTGCTGGAGGAGCTGTCTGTGCAAATCGTCTATAAGCTTATTGACCTGCATCTTTGACTCCTTGTTTTCTCTGGATTTGGCTGGAGTGTAGACACTGATAGAGCACTGATAGAGGTGATTGAATAGCCCCCAGCTTTGCTTGGCACCAGGCCCCACAAACCCCCCCCCCCAGGACTGACATTATCTTTCTCTGACAATACTTCATGTTTCCTCAAGCTTGCACTTTCTTAATTTTATTTTTTATTTTTAATTCTTCCTAGAGCTTTTATTCAAGGAAATGAAGGGCACACTAATTCTTTTTTTGTAAGCCGAGATAGTGTATAATATATGATGATGCATGTGCTCCTAATGGAGGAAAAAAGGAGAAAAGATGTCCTTCTGTATGTAATGAAAATACCGTATTGGTCTGAGTATAAGACTCACTTTTTCTCCTAATTTAAGTTTTTTAACTTGGGGTGCGTCTTATAATCAGGCTGTTGCAATTTAATGCCAGTGATTTAATTAATTTTTTTAATAGCACCAAACTTTAAGGGTGCGTCTTATAATCAGGTGCGTCTTATACTCGGGACAATACGGTAGTACTTTTTCACAACTTCTAGGAAACATCAGCATAAAATTCCTAATTAATTTGTTACTGTATAGACGCTGAGAAATTACTTGCAAATATTGTAGAATCTATTCAGTTTCTTGAATGAAATCTTATTTGATCAAAAGACACAATCTACACACAAATAAAGACACTATATGCGCAGCCAGAGCACACAGTTTCTTTTGCAGTTTTCTCTGCAGTTTACACACTTGAAGATGCAAGCTAGCATTCAGTTTAAAAAGCAGCTTGCCTCTTCCAGACCGAAATATGTTAAAAAAATAAATAATAAAAAAACACTCTGAAAGACACTATTTGAAAGATGCATGGCCAGCAATAATAGACACAGATTATAGTTGCATTACGGGTTTAAAAGACAATATGGGTGTGTGCATGGTTGTCCTTGAGTATAAATTACTTCTCTTTGTGGCCAAATCCGTTTGATTCTATCAGAATTTGGATCTCAGTTTGCTTCGGCCAACAGCAAGTGGATTGACTGCTAGGGTAGTACAAGCATGCAGAGTCTCATTTTTAGAAAAGGCCTGGGTGAGCACCATATTTGAGGTTGGAAAGGAATTTCCTTTGCAGGTCTGTTTGATGGTGACTTTGGGAGTTCTTTTCTCTTAGGTCAAACTCAAAATTCCTTTGTGTTTGTGTATGCAAACTCCAAAAGAGTAACTAATTCCTTAAGTTACAGCGCAATCCTATCCTGCTCCTCCACCGGTGCAGCCAGTGGAGGAGGGCAGAACGGGAGGCTTTGGAGGGGAAAGCCGGTTTAAATTCCTTTTGAATCCCCCTTAGAGAGGATTTGGATCCCCTTTCCCTTCCAGGGTCTCCTGGTTGCACTGCTGGTTTGAACATGTGGAGGAGCAGGATAGGATTGTGCTGTTAATCATTGAGAAATTAACAGCCCAATCCTATCTCATGCTAGCACGCAGGATGAAGGGCCAGCAGTACAGCGGCCGCTGTATTCTGTGCGTTGGCAGGGAACCAAGCTGGCCAGGAGAGAGGTAAGTATAGAAAAACATTACTTACCTCCTCAGCCACATGCTAGTTCCCTATGTTACTCCTCATTTCTATGCCAGCAAAACAGCTGGTGTAGATTTGAAGAGCATAAGAACTTAAGAACATTAGAAGAGCCCTGCTGGATCAGGCCAAAAGCCCATCTAGTCCATCTTCCTGTATCACACAGTGGCCCCACCAGATGCCTCAGGGAGCACAAGACAACAAGATACTTGTATCCTGTCGCCACTCCCTTGCACCTGGCACAAAGAAAACCTGTTTCCCGTTGACACTCCCTTGCACCTGGCACAGAGAAAATCCACTTCTAAAACCATGCCAGAGGTGTGTCAAGCCCGGGATGGGGGGTTGGATACGGCAGATGCCAGTGCTGCCGCAATCCCCACCCTTTTTTGGGTGGCTGGTCTGGTGCAACACCGGTGGCAATGCGTGGTCTTCTGACCTTTGCACCAGTGGCAGCACTCCACAGACCAGCAGAGAGGCTACCGTGATGGCAAGCCTTGTGGTACGCTGGGGTAGGATAGGATTGGGCCATAAGTCTCCTTTTAATGTGTTTTCTCTCTTGCATAGTGTGACAAATGGTAGCATATTCCTTCATACAGGACTACGTAAGTGCTCCCAATGTGAGGGAAAGGCAGGATATAAATGCATTAAATAAACAAATAAAATACATCCTTATGGATCTTTAGTGCTCTTTGTTGTTCTCTGAAGCAAACAAGTCTGGTCGCTATCAGACATGTGATAATGGGCTAGATGGATCTCTAGCAATTCTTATCTTTCTCTTTTAACAATAATGATCTTATCCCTGATATAATCATCATTAGGCCCTATCATAATTGCAGAGCTGCTATTGACTTTAGTTGGATCAGACTTAGGTATTGATAAACAAACATAATGATTCAGAGACTTCAATGGCCTTTCCTGTTCCTAGCTACTTGATGCATTTGCTTGGTTGGATGTTATCCAGGCATTGGGGGCAGCTCCATAGGGCTATGCTTAGCACATGAAGGTGAAGGAGAGGGGAAACTGTGTTTTTAAAATAAGCCAACATATTTAATTAACTGTCCAATGATTCTTTGCCGAAAACACTTTAAAATAAAACTTGCAGTTTTTGCAAGTGGTTTTGCAAGAATTCAGTTCAGTCAGCATGCTGTGTATGAATATGTCAGGATCATGACTGCAGGTATACTAAAACTGAGGGGGGTGTTTTCTAGGCGACAGAAATGGTCCTGCTCACTATATTTCGTCTGGAAGCCATCCTCCTTCTAGAGACTAAATTTAATGCAACTAATTTGATTACAGGGCCTTATTCTTTATTTGAGCAAGCGTTGAAGAATCAGCTGTATTGGTTTTGCTCATTTAGTGGGAGCTGGGGATAACTAGGCTAATAAAGTCCTATCTCCCCTCAGAACTCTTCCTTTATTATACACCTCAGACATTCACTTCCCCTCATAATCAAGTGGGCCTTGGTTATATATCATCTGATGTGTATTCCACTGCAGAATGTAATGAAACAAACCATATCAAATTATTTGTGTACTATCAAAAGTTATAGCCAAAAAACCAGAACTGGAAAATACAATTGCCTTATATAACATTTATTTTCTGGTCATTATTATTATTCATTTCATGTCATGACTATTACTTAAAATGTTTTTGTATGTGGGGGGTGGTGTCAAATTTATGGACCCCGGGTGTCAAATGACCTAGCTACGCCTCTGAGTAGGCCTTGTGTACACATGTAGCAGAATGTGGTTGTGGACTGCTGAGAGAGAGAGTGAGAGAGAATTTTATTATTCAGGTGCAGGTGAGGGGACATTGATTTGAATGCTCTGTACAAGTAGAAACTGGGGAAAAGGTTCTACTCCGACATGTTCCCTGTCATGCTAGTTTTCTTATTGCATGACTTTTTCTTTTTGTTTTGTACAGAAGACCATTAAATAATGCCAAAGTGGACTTTGGAATTAGGGACTATGCAGGGGGCCAAGGGGGAAGATGGTGAATGCCCAATGTAGCCTGAGCCTATCGCTGCTCTATCAGTTCTTTGCTTTGTTCCACTCTACCTCACTGTGATTTGTCACTTCCCCTTTCTGTCCTTTAATAAGCTTTCCTTTCTGATTAGGATACTTTGTTTATATAGCCAAGCTCCTATTATGTGCTGCGCAGACTGCAGTTCTTGCTTTGCCCCTGCTTGTTCTTTCTTCACTCTCTTCTACTTCTTCCTTTGCCCCCCCCTTCTTTTCCCAGACTGCCTTTTTGGAATTGACCTTAACTTGCCTTTGTGAGATGCCTTGACTTGACCATCTTGCAGCAAAAGGCCCAGCCTTGTGAAGACTTAGATTCTTCTTTCTCCCCCTGAGAGGGTCTGACCTCACAGGAAGTTCAGGATACCCTCCATTGCATGAAAAAACAAGGCTAGACAATACCATCAGGACAATAGCCCTGCCCACCATACGATTGAAAGCATAAGTGCACTCTACCTCGCTGCATACTGTTTTGCACTGCATACACATGAGGAAGTAAATCATCCAAACTGCCCCCTCTGTTTCCTTATTGGCTTTGGTGGATGGGGTCCTACAGCTGCCAGTGATTATGCTGGTGGCCTCTCTGCGCTTGTTGGCGGAAGTGCCACCCCATCGGCAGAGCATCACTTCCGCTGGTGGGCTGGCATTTAGGCTGGCAGAACTCGCATTCCACTGGCGGGCAGCCCAGTTAGGATGGGGCTGTTAGATTGTAAATTCATGTGACAGTAGCTTGATGTGTGTGACTGATTACAGAAAGCCACTTTTGTACCAGTCAGCATGTTTCTGATTTAATTCAAGATTCAACTGTTTTTTTCCCTGTGCTTTTGTTTTCAGTGGCTTGGATGCTGATGGGAAATCCTAGAATATTATTTAATGACAGTTTATCAGTCTTGGCCCAAAGGACTTACACAGCATAGTGATAATGTGACTTTATCAGACAAAACAATGTCATTCTAAATCTGGTACTGGATAAATACTATTTATGATAGGATTACCATATGGTAGAACAAAAATGCAAGCATATTTTGATGAGACATATTTATTAAAAGCTATTAATTTATTTGGATTTGTAGCTCACCTCATCCCTCAAGAGTGAGTTTTATTTTCAAAACCACACTAAGGGCCCAATCGTGTCCAACTTTCCAGCACCAGTGCAACCACAGTGCAGACCCAAGGTAAGAGAACAAACGTCCCCTTACCTCGATGAGGCCTCCATGACTGCCTCCCCCACAGGTTGAAGCACATGTCCCATTGGCACGGCTGCATTGGCGCTGGAAAGTTGGATAGGATTGAGCCCTAAAGCTGCAATCCTGTGCGCACTTAACTTGGGAGTAAGTTCCATTGAACTCAATAGGTCTTACTTTTCAATAGACATTTATAGGATTGTAGTATTGTTAATCAAATAAAATTCAATTACTGACATACAATACTTGTTAAAGTAATACTGAAAAGTAACATGTATATTTGATTTTATTTTCAATATTTGCATGTCACTCTTCAGCTAGAAATCTTCGAGTGTGGCTTGGAATATCATACTAGATCATATAGGTCATGATCCAAAGAACTATATGAGCATATAAGTGAAAATCATACATAGAACTGGAACTTTCTTTGAAGCTTTTGCTGCTGCAGTTCCCACTGCCAAAAAGATAAACTGTTACGCTTTAGATAAAATGGCTTGCCTTTTTGGCTCATAGAAGTGCTGATCTGATTTTGTGCATTCTTGGGCTTTTATGTAAGAAGCAGAATCTAATTTTTATATTGGAAAGCAAATCTTGAAAATTCTATGTATCCTGAAACTGTAAACTAATTCAAAATTAATATTAAAAAATTACGACAGGCTCTCATGCATCCTTTTAAAGTTCTCACTTTGCGATCATATTTGAAAACACAATACTGGGTGCCAACTGTCCTGTGGCATGTACCTTGTTATTTTGGCAGCTGAGGAGCTTTGCAGTTAAAGTATAAAAGCAACATTCTTGCTTGTCAGTGGTGCTTTTTAAAATGTCACTTTGTAAGTAATAAGCACCTATTACTAACTGATAGGCGGCAGTCAGGAGAAAAGAGCATGAAAACATGGAGTATAAATGATGTGAAGTGCTTGCCATGGAAAACCTAGGATTCCCTCCTCCCCATTTTGTCCCATTTCTGTCAGACAAAGCTGGGTTTGCCTCAGGAGAAAAAAAATGACATAAAGGAGGCAAGATGTTTAAAAAATAAATTCAAATGAGAAAATAATAGAATCCATGCTTTATTAAAGTACTGTTCCATAATACAATAATTATGTTTTTAGAGCCATGGTTTGCTGACAGGATGTTTCCCTCTTAGGAGTTTCCTTCTTAAATCATAGTGTATTCCAGTGAAGCCAACACTTCTTAAAGCTTTAGTGTAGGTCAGAGAACAGCCCTGAAGTTTTAAAATTTTGAACAGTGAGATTAGTCAGGGATTATGTACAGATCATAATCTCTCACTTCCCTTTAATCTGTATAAATCTCATATGCCTTTTCTTCACCAAGTGGATCATTTGACAGTAGACGGAAGCAATTGCAGTTTTCCAGTTCTGCTTTCAATGTCACGAAGATTTCTGACCTACAAAGTTCTTACAATGGTTTCTCAAAGTCTAACAGGAACATAGAAACACAGCCCAACCCTGAGTAACTCTTGCACTGGTGTAACAGTAGATCCACCGGTGTAAGTGCACTTATGCCAGTGTAATTTGCCGTACACCGATGGACACCGGCGCAACCCCCCTCGGACGCCACACATGTGCAGTTTGGACACAGGACGGATGCCAGCACTTACACCAGTGGATCTACTGTTACACTGGTGCAAGAGTTACACAGGATTGGGCTGACAGTCATATAGGCTCTGCCCATTGAATGGTTTGATTCCAGCATTGGGGTCCCCATTCCAACATTGGGGCATGACATTTTCTCCATTTTCATCCAAAGCCCACAGGAAGGACTTATACATGGAGGGGTATGTGACAACATTGTTTAGGTTGTGTGATTTGTAACCTGTTCCCATCCTTAGCGCTTGGGGTAGATAGCAAATTCTTACAACAACAATCCATTCAAATGTAAAATAGCTCAAGTGAATGGACACTACCTTGTATCTGCCTTTACTTATCTGTTTGGAGTGCTTTATCCTTGCATTTTAGTACTTGGAGTTTCTGAAATGACAAAATTTAGCAATTTATTCTTGCTGTGTATGTCTTATTCCTTTGGTGTTTGTGCAAAGTGCTCTTTTTTGCACTAACAGCTCTTTCACACCACACCACTCTTTTTTTGCACTAAGAGAAAGTTCACACCACTCAAGTTATCTCCTATGTGCTCTAAGACTGATTTTGTGTTGGGCCTTCCACACACGCGTGTGCGCGCACACACACAGAGTTAAATAAGACATTTTTTCACATTTAAGATAGTTTTAATGCTTATTTCTAAATGATTAATTGGCTAATTAATTAATTGATTAATCCAACTAATTAGCAGGGGGTACTTCAGAAAATTGGACTGTGATAAGGGGGTACCCAGGCCTCCAAAGGTTGAGAACCCCTGCTCTAAGTTATCTTGGAAAGAAGCTAGAGTAGTATAATCCCATGTCATGCACCTATCATCTGACTGGGGTTTGTTTGTTTGTTTGATTACTGTAGGTTAGTCAGAGCCTAATGGTGGCTGCCTGATGGTGGCTGCCGATTTCTAAATATCAAGTCCCAAGTCATTTGAGTAAAATATGCGCAGCTCCAAGTAGAGCTGCTTTTTGCAGCTCATATGTAATAATTTCATTTAAACCAAAAGTGTGCAGGTGTCTTTCCAAATGTTTCAGTATGGCACCTAAAGCATCCGCTACTATCTGTACAATTTTTATCTTTCTTTGCCAGAGTCGCTCCACCTCAGTCTAAAGATCTTTGTACTTGGTCATTTTTTCATGCTTCTTGTCTTCAATTCGCACATCCCCAGGTGTTGCCATATCTATAATTCAGACCATTTTCTTTTCCAGTACTGTTAAATGTGGTGTATTCTGCGCCAGATGTTTATCTGTTTGGATGCTAAATCCAACAGTATTTTAACCTCTTCATTTTCAACAACTTTGTCTGGTTTGTGATTCCACCATTTCCTGGGCACTGCTATATTGTATTCCTTCTAAAGATTCTAGTGTACCAGACATGCAATGTTGTTGTGCCTTTCCAGGTAATCAGTCTGGAATCTTTTCTAGAGATTTTCTTGCATGCACATATCAGGTGTTCCTCTGTTTCCTCTGCTTCTTTGCTCAAGTGGCATTTGCTATCATTGTAAGACTCTTCAATCCTGCTCTTGATCACATTTGTTCTGAGTGCCTGTTCTTGTGCAGCTAATAATAGCTCTCCAGTCTCCTTCTTTAATGTTCTTTTCTTTAGCCATTGCCAGGTCTTTTCCTTATCTAACTTACCTTCAACGTTCTAAATAATAATTATTACAAATTATTATTATTACAAATATTCATATACTGCTTTTCAACCAAAAAGTGTTATTTTGTTGTTCAGTCGTTAAGTCGTGTCCGACCCTTCGTGATCAAATGAACCATATCCCGCCAGGCCTTCCTGTCCTCCACTATCTTCCTGAGTTCGCTCATTTTCATGTTCGTTGCATCGGTGATGCTGTCTAACCATCTCATCCTTTGCCTTCCCCTTCTCCTTTTGCCTTCAATCTTTCCCAGCATCAGAGTCTTCTCCAGAGAGTCCTCTCTTCGCATTAGGTGGCCAAAATATTTTAGTTTCAGCTTTAGTACCTGTCCTTCCAGGGAACACTCAGGCTTGATTTCATTTAGAATTGACTGATTTGATCTCCTAGCAGTCCAAGGGACTCTCAGGAGTCTTCTCCAGCACCACAGTTCAAAAGCATCTATTCTTCGGCGCTCAGCCTTCCTTATGGTCCAACTCTCGCAACCATACATTGCTACTGGGAACACCATGGCCCTGACTATACGAACTTTTGTTGGCATGGTGATATCTCTGCTTTTTATTATGCTGTCTAAATTTGCCATAGCTTTACTTCCAAGGAGTAAGCGTCTTTTAATTTCATGGCTGCTGTCTCCGTCTGCAGTGATCTTGGAACCCAGAAAAGTAAAATCTGTTACTGCTTCCATTTCTGCCCCTTCTATTTGCCAGGAATTGATGGGACCAGATGCCATGATCTTGGTTTTATTAATGTTGAGTTTCAAGCCAACTTTTGTACTCTCCTCTTTTAAGTATAAAAAAGCGTTATACATTGCGTAAATATCTACAGCTTCTGGTTTGTCCTGATTGACTACTGAACCAAACATTGCAAACTAATGCTTTTGTCACCCCACTGCAGACAGCCCAGTAAGTATCCCTCTTCCCTTCCCTTTCTTGGGTGGGGTGGGGCTTTACTTCATCCGTCTCCTCCTCCACCCACTGGTGCTTGGCTTGCAGCACAGGGAGAGGGTGCCTCCCCAGCTTCATCATAGGCTTCCCTTTTATCTTTCCTCCAAGGCCTGATTAGGCCAAATAAACTGCCCCACCCAGTTTGCCACCTCACCCTCTAGATGCTCCTGGTCCTGCTTGCTCCTGAGGGCTGTTATTAGCTTGCTCCCCTTTACTGGTGACAGGGCTGGCAGGTCGGCTTCCCTTGCCTGGTCTGGGGCGGGGGCGTTGCTGCTGCTTTTTTGGTGCTCATGTTGAGCGCTGCCTCCCTGGCTGAGCTGTGTCTCCTGCACTCATTGATGGGCAGTGTTCCTATGGCTCTGGGGGATGCAGCTGCTTCTAGATTTTGCTGGGAGGCCTGCCAGAGCCTGCTGGGCTGTCACTGCTGGCACTGGAGGAAGGTGAATCTGACGCTTAACAGCTTTGTTGTAACTATGTGGGCAGAACAGAAAGTGGTAATGGTTTTTCAGCACAATCCTATGCATGTCTACTTAGAAATAAGTCCCATTGTGTTCAGTGTGGCTTACTCCCAGAAACGTTTATATAAGACTGCAGCCTTTGGGTCTTCATTGATCGATGGAAGTATTTTAACACACACTACCTCTTTTGCCAGCATAACATTGGGGGTGAGACTAAGGTCTGAGTGAGTTACTTATTTTTTTTCCATTTTTATCCTGCCTTTCATCAAAGTTCTCAAGGTGGCTAACAGCACAATGTGAAACAACAAAACAAAATAATAAAACTTTAAAGTAGTAGTAATACAAACTGTGATAGTAAAAAAAAAAAAAGCAGCCCATTAACAAGCAATAAGAACAGCCCTGCTGGATCAGGCCAAAGTCTCATCTTGCCCAGCATTCTGCTTCCCACATTGGTCCACTTACTGACTCTGGGAAGTATCTAGTGGGAGAGAAAGGCATAGCTCATTCCCACCATTGCTCCGTTGCAACTGGGATTCAGAGAAAACAGCTGGAGCAGACTACAACCTGTCAATCATCACCCAAATGCCTGGCAGAACAAAAAAGTCTTCCTGAAGCTGGAGGCAAAGGAGCCGCACAAATCTCCCAAAGTGGACAGAAAGTGGACCTCAGTCAACAACATCTTTCCCCGATTATCTAAATCAGGGGTGGCCAACCCTCCACCATTAGGGCCTCTGTGTTCTAAAGAGTTGTGTAAAACACAGAATCTTGGCAGATGCAAGTGCTGATAGTGCTGCTTAAAGTCCTGCTGAAATGCCCTCACCTATATAGCCATTAAAGGTCCAGGAGCATTCATGCTGAAACATTGGCCACCCCTGATCTAAATGGACAGATTCATATGGAAGAAGGCAGTTCTTAAAGTATGTAGGCTTTAAAGATGCATATGGCTTTAATGATGATAACTAGCACTTTCAATTGAACCTGGAAACCAGTGGGGAGGCAGTGCAGTTTCTGCAAGATTGGAGTTACATGCTACAGTGAGGCTGCAGCAAACCGAACCAGTTGCAACTTTCAAATGCTTTTCAAAGACATTGCCGCATAGAGCACATTGCAGTAATTGAACCATGATGTGACTCGGGCATGTCCCTGTGGCATACCTTTCAGGATCCATCATTGCGAATGGACTTGAGCTGCAATCCTAAACACACTGAATACAGTAGAGTAGAACGTATGTCGGAGTAAGCATGCTTAGGATTGCACTGTAAATTGGTATGCTTATACCTCTTCAGCTAGCATAAATCAGGGATAGGATTGCACTGTAAGGCATGTAGGGTTCAAGTAAGTAGAGCTGCTGCATTATAGATAATGGTATAGGCTTCTTAAATTCCATTGATTTGAGCAACACGAGTGAATGCAGAGTTTCAGCCCAATATTTACTTTTTGAAAACTAAAATGACATGCTGACTTCTATTACTGTTTAAGCTTTTTCACACTCTTCTTTATCTTGTACTAACTTCTCAGGTGGGTATGGTAGCAATCAGGACTATTTTTGTCGTGAAAAATCTAGGAAACAAAAAGAAAAGTTAGACTGTACCTGACTGAATAGGAGAGCACTGCAGTAATATCTTATCAAGACCATAAATATGGTAGAGAAGTGTCTGCTTGAAATGGATAGATGTGGACTGACTGATATACTGTATATGCATCAAATATATATGTAGTGTCACAAAATATAATGGTGTCAATTTATCTTGATTGGAAATTTTCAGTCTCCTTTTGAGATACTGCAGTGAAAACTGGTAGTTCCTTTTGTGGACTTCCACTTTGCTTGGATATATCCTTTGCACTGGAGTTTTGAACTTTCAGTTTGTGCTAGAGCAGGGGTTCTTAACCCCTTCCCGGCTGAGTACCACCTCTGGTGCCACTCCCCTGCTGCTTACCACCGGAACTGACTGGCGATGACATCATCACCAGTTACTTCTGGGTTTTCAGGCTTTTGGAGGGTAGAATGTGGGTAGAAGGCTCTGAGCAGGTGGGAGGGCCCTTTTCAGCTTTCCCAAGAGACCAATATAGGAGCCAAAGGCAGGAGCCTCTCGGGAGCGAAAACACACCGCCAGAAGCGCTGCATCAAAGCGGGGTTCCAGTGGTCCAGGTACCACCAGCAGTTGGTTGAAGTACCACTGGTGGTACTAGAGCCACTGGTTGAGAACCCCTGTGCTAGAGTTCAATCCATGTCGACTCACCATTGATTATTTACGTCTACTGATTTAGAAAAGCTTACACATTATGGAAATTAGTAGCTGCTGGCCTGCATAATGCATGTACTCCATGGTGTTCCCTGTAACATGTGAGAATAATTCTTGCCTTTCTTTTTTTAAACCATATTAACTGCAGGGCTGCATGGTTAGAGTCATGTTCAGAGACACTATTATCTGAATATCAGATACTGTACTCCAGACAAGCAGAGAAGGACTGTGGCTTTTATGGCCTGCTTGTGTATTTCGCAGAGACATTTGACTGGTCACTGTGTTGGAAATATAATGCTGAACTAGATTGATTGGTCTGATCCACTATACTCTGTTTATATGCTTATATTTTTAATATTCATCTGGTTTTCCTGCAGTCTGTACACACAGTAAATATGTAATCAATAACAGCAACAACAAAGATGAGCTTTCTCATGCCACTCCAAAATCTGATATATATATTGTCATTTTTAAGTAGAGTTTACGTTGTGTTTTTCTGTTTGGTAATACCAGTAATTTAGTTTTGCACTGATGCTTCCAGGCAAAGTAAATTTAAACTTGGTTCCAAATGTTCCACATTTCCCTTCTGTCTTGTAGGCAGCTTTCTGTTTGTAACTGGAAGTCCTTTACTGAAAGCTATCTTGTCTGATGATAAAACCATGAGTGTATGAAGCTCACACATTTTTCATCTCTTTTATGACCTTATCTTTCACGAGCGGCTTCTGTGAAGGTATCCCAACTATAGAAAGCACCTGGAAAACATATATGATATCTATGCTATGATAAGCAGTTGTGAACAAGAAACTAGACCTGTCATTTCTGAACTGTTCATTGTTAAAAAAAATACTTTGTAGATTTAACTGATTGCAAAATACGTTACAGGGAACTAACAGCTACTGTGATACTCGTCAAGAAAGCTCAGTAGGTGCTGTTGCAAAAGAAAATTTTTATGAGAGGCTGATATTGTTAGAAACTGCTTGGATTTAATATGTGTTGTGGAAAATCCCTGTCTGACACTGGAATTTCAGGCTTTAATGCATTTGATTTTAGTGGAACTTCCAACTTTGTGTTCGTTGGATAGCAAAATAACACTGCTCCTAAAAGTCCTAAATGATGTGTGTTTTCAGTAATATATGGAAAAACAATCCTGTGTAATATATGGAAAACTGTGACCTTTTCTGTTTGTGTGTGATTGGTTGGAATTCAAACTACAGGTTTCCTTCTAAAACAATTTAAATTAAAAAGTGCAGGAAGGGCATCTTGTTTTGAAATTCCCTTCCAAATGTCCAACTGAAAGAGGGAGGAGCTAAACAGCCCCAAAGTGTATATAAGAGCAAGCTCCTAGCCATTCAATGTGGGAAGCTAGAGCTGAAACACTTGAGCTGAATCATAGAGCTAACATTAACTAAACTGTATTGCTGCTGAATCGCATTGCTGAACTATTTGAAAGATTGCTATTGAAATGTCTTTTGTATATAAACTCAGTTTTGTCTCAAGAGCTTTGCTATCCCTACTTCAGCAGCCAGATCCACCGCAGACTTCTGGCAACGGAACGAGCGTTCCATCAAAGGCACGTTTGCGACAACTCGGGAGTAAGGGAGGCTGGTGCAAGACCAGCTGCCCTCACTCCGTCGCCAGGACATCCATGCGGCCGGCGCCGGCCACATGGGCGGTCCAGGCGACGAAGGAGGGGAGCCATTTGCTTAGCTGGCCCAGGAGGGGGTGGGGATGGTGTCCGCCATATCCCCCCATCCCTGCCGGGCCGTCTCAACCATTACATGGCCTCCTACTTCCGCCAGCGGAAACCCGAGGAGGCCGATTGGGCATGCCCTGGTTTACACCCGGGGAAGGGGACAAACATCCCCTTCTCTGAGTAGACCTCCGGGCCACAGCAGCACGGCCCAGAGAAGGCATAGGATCTGGCGGGTGACCCTGGGCTGCCAGCCAGATCTCTACACAGGATTTTGCTGCAATTCTGCAATAAATTTTGACTGAGTGCCAGGTTACTGGAGGGTAACATTGGTTGATAACCCAGAAGGGAATATCCCAGAAGCCCCCAAGGCCTTGGAGAGGGTGAGATCCTGGCAAGATAGGGACTGGTGGCAGTAGAAGAACGCTTGCATGGGTTGGCACTGGCCATCTTGGGATCCCCCAGGTCAGGAACTACAAGACCACCACACCTATTTTGCTATCTGAAAATCATAATCCCAAATGACACACAGTATAATTATCTAATTTATTTCTAAAATGTGAGGTGCTGGGATTCAAACCAGGCTGCAAGGTCCCACCTTCTGACCTGAATGAATTTCCCACTAGTCCTAGATGCATGGGGTAGACTAACATTAGTTAAAGGTGAGAAAATGTCACTCTGCATATTACTGAATTCTCTTATTACTACTTTAAAAGTTGCACAACTGAGATCTGACAATGAAAATAGGTTTTTGGATGAGTCCTGACTAAACTTATGCCTTGTACACATAAATGGCAAAATTACATACAGGGATGGAAAATGTTTCTAAATCCTGGGAGCCAAAATCAGCTTTATAAAAATTCAGCATAATTTCCAAGCTGTACGTAATCTAAAAGTGCAAGATGCACTTGACTCATTGAACTTTTCAAGAATCTTGGGTTTCAACTTGTTGATGAAAACCTTCCTTGCCCTGGTTGTTTTTTCCTTCTTCCTTGGAAATTGCACACAAGCCTATCCCCCCCCCTCACTAGTTCCCAAATCTTGCATCTGCACAAGAATAAGTCCCTCCTTCAGAAAACCTCGTGTAGTTAAACCCTATACGTAAGACAAAAAAGATCTTTTTCATTGCTTATATGGTTGGAAATAACTTGGCACTCCATTGCTTTGGCAATTTTATTGCCAAAACAATGTTAAATCCTGCAGGCCAGTGGGAACCACCGTCTACTACTGTAAGGGGTGTGGTGACCTGGCAGGAGGGCAGGAAGCTGGCGATGGCACTTCCGGGTTCCTGCCACTGGCATCGAAAGAAAAAAAAGGGGCTTTGAACTTACCCGTCTGCATCGGCTGGGGACACCGCAAAACCATGGTTCTCGCCATCGCCACTCACTGGTGAGTTCAAAACCTCCTTTTTCCTTTCGGCCATGGCAATGAGAACCAGGAAGTGCCATCGCCGCCAACCTGCCAGGTCGCTACCCCTCCCCCGGAAGCACTTACTGGTTCCCTTCCTTTTGTGTAAAGGTTGGGAACCGCTGATCTATCATATAGGATTTGTAGTGCAAGCCTACGCATATCTATTCAGAGGTAAGACCCATTGAGTTCAATGGAATTTACTCCCAGGTAAGTGTGTATTGAATTGTAGCCTTTGAAACCACAAATGAATAATCACAATGAAGAAGCTTGATCAATCTCTTCTAAAACATTTTAATTCTGATGGCCATTGCCTTTCTGACTACAGTATTTCCTATATAGAAACCATCTAATTTAAGTATATTAAATGAAAAAATAACTTGTCGATCCACAAGCCCTAACACCTGTGGTCGAAGTCTTGAAAATTGTACTGCTTGTATGTACTGTTCTGCCGAGAGTTATGTCTTCCTCAGCATTCTTTATACAGGTGGGCCCCCATATCCGCTGGGGATATGTTCCAGGCCCCTCCGTGGATAATTGAAACCGTGGATAAGTGTGAACACCCCCTCCATGGTTTCCTGAGGGCCCCCCCCCACCCTGCCTCCCCTGCAGGCAGGTATGCTTGCCCCCCCAGCTCTTATTTTTCTTTCAGCAAGCTTTATTTCTTCCTTAAAACAAACAGAGAAGCAGCCTCCATTGCAGGCAAGTAGAACGAGACTAAGTCCTAGAGAGGCTCTGCAAGGTTTCTGTTAACCTTGCAGTCTCGTTCTTAGTCTCATAACCTTGCAGCTGTTAACCTTGCAGTCTCGTTACTTAGTCTCGTTCTACTTGCCTGTAATAAGCAGCCAGAGGCTGCTTCTCCTGTTTCTTTAAGGAAGAAACGAAGCTTACTGGGAAAAAAGTAAAAGCCTGGGGGGGTCCCCACGATCCGTGGATAACTGAAACCGTGGATAGCGAATCAGTGGATATGGGGGCCCACCTGTATTGCCATCTTGGTGTGCATTGTTCATTTAAATAGCAGCTGTGTGTTACTGAGAAAGCAATAGCACCTACAGTAGTGATACTTGGTCTTCTTTCTACATTGAAGTGATCTTAATTGTACATATTTTCTTGGTGAATTGATAGGTGATGAAGAGGGCAGCCAAGAGGCAGCAGATTCTGATGGGGATGGACGATTGGAGAAACCTGGGCTGCTTACGCTAGAAACAGAAGACTGGGATGGGCCAGGTAGGAAAATATATAGATAAGAAACCGGAAAACACCACGTTACTACATTTTTCCTCAGAATTGAATCTGTAGTCAGTGTGGCATCACAAAACCAAGACACTCAATATATTAATTTTTGTTTATGTTCACAAAGGCTGTCCATGAGATTTTTTTTATAGCTGAGAACCAAGGAAAAGTGTCACATGTTTGTCTCTCCGAAGTGTCATGATACTGACTGTTGGCAATATATAGCAAGAAATTGTCCTTAGCATGTTTGCAAACATCTGCTAAGTGCAAGAGCAATGATGGCAGATGGCTTCTTTCTGTCTGTCTTTCTTCCTGGAAGATCTGTGGAAACCATTGTGGGAATTAATCCAAGCCCTGAAAAAGTATGTACCACAAGGTAAAGCTGTAATGACCATATAGAGATATCTGTTTTTCATCTTGTACATGCAGTGTTTTAACACCTGTTTTGGAAAAAGTAATGTGTGAATTAGGCTTCTGAGAGGGAGTGCATAATCTCAGTAATAATTTATTATTACAGTTTTTTCCACTGTGTGTGTAAAGTGATTTACAACCTCATGTATATTTTCACAGCCTTCTCATGAGGTACTCATGAGGTTAAGTAGAGACCTATTGACCTGTGCCTGGGCTATTCAATAACCTTTATGGCTTATCAAGGATTTGAGCCTGGGTCGTGGACATTCAAACTCCAAACTATCCACTTCTATGATGGCCCTTTTAGAGTTTTGTCTTGTACTGAATATCTATAAGCTCATACTAGATATGACACACAGCCATGTGCATCTTACTCTTGACTTTTTTTTTCAGTGGCAGTCTCAGGAATGGAGGAAATTTAGGGGCAGGGAGGGAAATTTAGGGGCAGGGCACTAAAATTCACCTCCACCTCACCCCCATAGGTCTTTCAGCTTGCAGAGAAAAATAGCTACATGTATATTAGGCGAAAAGATACACACAAATATGTATTCCATTTAATTTGGGCCTTAGATACTTATTTGTTTCAACTATTGCCTCCATGCAGAATTTCTTTTGGTATAAAGTGCTTTTGGAGAGGAGGATGCTGGACTTGAACTGGGGCCTCAGCCAAGCCCAGCTAACATACTCCCTCGACAACTCACAGCTGGAGGGAATAGAGGTCTTATCTTAGCTGCATCAGTACCACCCAGATGATGACCAGAGAGGATATTGCTACTCATCAGCTCAGGCAGACGGAGGAACCAGTGGAACCAGTAGGGGCCTGGTTGGCCTTATATAACTGTTGCACTCCGTATGATTGATTAGTTGCTATGAGTATCCACACACACTGTCTTGCCCACCCCTACTTCTTAACCTCCATACTGCCATCTTTGGGGGGGGGGGGCTGACCCTGCCTAGCCTTGACTAGTACCTGGTCTGCTCCATTTATGCCTGACTTGATTCTGCCCCTGGTTCCTCAGATCACTCTTTAACTCTCCTGGAACTTGATCAGAACCCTGCCAGCTCGGACATGATGTGTGCACAGTTTGCAGCTCTAAGCATGTTTCTGTGTGCCACAATCTCACTCATTTAATACATAGTCAACATTGCCATTTTATTTAGCAGTGATCACCTGTTTGGGGGGGGGGGAAGTAAGTGCCTGGAATATGAGTTGGTCTAGAAGTTGTGTTCACTAGGGGAATTGCCCCTCGGCTATCCAGCTCACTGTATGGGTTGGGGTAATCCTCATGAACTGAGCGTCCATGCTCAATGGCAAAATACAATGACCTTAATTCACATGATGAGTTGTGCTAAACAGCTGGGAAGAAGGGTGGATGGGAGCTGACCATAGATAGTTTAGAACAGCTTTGAACCTTTACCCCGACCTCCGTAAATTGATCAATGTTGTCATAGTCTATGTAACCCAAATGCTGGATGCATCCTTCATTTCTCATTGCAGAAGCATTTAATGTGTATAGGACATGATTTAGATTGCAAGCTATGGCAAAACCCTGGTTTGTTGCCTTCAGAATTGGGGGCAAATATATTTTTCTACGCATCCTGTATCTTAAGTTAGAAGAGGTTCAAAGGTTGGTTTGTTGTTTCAGGGGTGCAAACAGTACTTATAATTTTGTTTTTTGTTCAGAAGTCTAAACATCTAGTTTCAAACTCTGAGCTTACATTTAGCTGCATGTTGAGTTTAACAAATGGATATGGCAGCCAATGATGTTTTCAAGGACTTTTCTTATCAGTTTTCATTTGATATAAATCATTTAACACACCCTGGTCATTGACTTCAGAGTTAAGTGAGAAACCTGTGGACTGCAATCAATAAAGTGTAGGAGCTTCGTGTTTAGGCAGAAATGTAAGCTAATATTTTCTAGTTTAAACAGGAAGAATGCAAGATGACAGAGCTGGAAAAGGTGGCAGCTTCATTGGAATGAATAAGAATAGCCCAGGAGCCATTAGTTGTAAATATGCAAAACTTGTTTCTTTGGAACAAAAAGATATAAAGGGTTAGATCTATTTTTCAAATAATATTGAAGCAACTATTTCCTTGAATTGAATTGATTTTTTCCTTATTTAAAGATGAAAAAATCCCTAATTATTAGCATGATTGATAGGTGTATGTTTAGAACAATAATATCTTTAGAATAGCTGTGTCTATAAATGGAGGATATTCTCCTCAAAAGACTGAAGAGGCCCCAGAACTCTTTCTAGAAATTTATAATGCAATAACATTTTCATTAAAAAAGCCTCTTATATTTCAATCACATTTTCATCCTTGCTTGACTTTGCAAATTACTGTATTCTGTGTATGAAGAGGAAAAGAACTCCAGCAGTAATTTTCTGAAACCAGCAGGTGGAAAATATAGTGCAAACAAAAATGAAGATATAGTATATCTGATTATTGTGATGTCATTTAATATTGTTAATGATATTTAAAAAAAAACATGCCTCTGTTCTGCACAAAGCACTGCAGCTTATACCAAAAAAAGATTTGGCACCAAAACATATTGCAGTATTGCTAAAATAGCATGGAAACCATTTGAAAACAAGATTAGTTCCTTAGCTTTGAGAGAATATTTCTTCAATGTTATATTCTGTATAGTGTATATGTATATATATTTTATATATTTTGTACATATGCTATGTATATTCAGGATGAAGGAAAAAAATAAGTTTGCTGCAAATCATTTCAAAAAACATTGTTCTCTCCGGGTTTTTTTGTTATGTTAATGTAAGGTAGTTATTTTAAATGTAATTTTTATATATAGTATATCTTAAAATGAGAAAGATGTTAGAATATGTAGATATTTTATATCATGCTTTAGCAACCAGGAAATTAATGATCCATAATTAGGAAAATATTTTATCCCACTGACCAAGCATGTGTTGTTCATATGGCCCTTCTTATCTGCGGTGGTTCAGTTCCTGAACCTTTCACAGATGGCAAAAACTGCAGATATTTGAGTCCGCATGGGGTGTGTCTGTCACAGTGCCACAGTACCTTATGTAGAAGCTGTGTGGGGCTGTAGCCCGTTTCTCCATAAATCAGCAGGCTTGGAACGCTTGAAAAACATGACTGGAAACGACTTCCGGTTGCATGTGGGAGGTCTTCTGAGGCGCGCACTGTCCTATGTATACTATTTTGAGTAAAAGTCAGCTGCAGAATTTTGGGTTAGTGCTGAAGCACCAAATCACTTTATAATCCCTAATACCATCACATGCTTCTGTGTAAGAGACTGTAGTGTGAAGGTGTGTGTGGTTCCTCTGAAGCTAAGAAAAGTAAAAAGCTAGACAAAGAAGAAAAAAGAAGGTAGCAGCAGAGCATTGTGCTCGCATGCAGTGGCAACTTCTTCATCTGCTTCCCTGTGCATCTCCTCCACCCTAACCCACCACAAGCCCTTGCTAGGTACCATAGTTTTTGAAATCAAAGATTGGCAACCCTTATAAGAAAGGATATGGGCAGCCCAATCAATCAATCAATCAATCAATCAATCAATCAATCAATCAATCAATCAATCAATCAATCAATCAATCAATCAAAACCTTTAATGGCATAAGAAAACCATACAAAGCAAATACCGACCCAAAAACAAATAATTGCCAAAAACAAATACATGAATTAGCTTAAAATGACAAAGTATAATAAGGAAGAAAAATAAATAAGATAAAATAAATAAAATAAGCTACAGGCAAAGAGTAAGCCTAGAAACAAGCTATCAGTGGCGTCGTCAGCAGTGGGGGCCTTGGGGCGGTGGGTAACCCTGGTGGCAGGATCGGGCCCCAGGCAGGTGCACGGTGCAACGGTGGCCGGCGGCAGCGCGGATCGTCCCGTTCGCCGGAACAAGCGAGAGAACTGTCATCGTGTTTGGCCCTCCTGCCCGCTCTGTGCCTCTGAGTGAGCGATAATGGCTGCTGCCGTCACATCACTTCCGGCGCGGTGGGGGCGGTCATAGGAACGCTACTGCAAGCTATGAATACATTTCACCCACTTGTGAAGTGTTAGGCCAGCTATTCTTTCCCACCGAACAATTGCTCTTAACTAATATTCCAAGCCTTGGAAACAGACCCCAATAGAATATTCTTGTTCTGAGGACTTTTATTATGCCAAGGAGGCCTGAAGCTGACCTCAAACCTCCAACAAATAGTATAAAGACCAAAAAAGCTTTCACTCACGTACACACCCCAGAGACAGCACTCCTAGAAAAGAAAGACAGAAACCAACACTAAGTGTGCAGTCAGTTTGACTCCACATGAGACAAGACAAGGAAGGATAGCTGGGAGTTGGTGTGCCTTTGGCGAGGCTGCACCTCAAACCAAGGTTACCATTCCTGTTTCTGCGAGGCTTGAGAGCTTTGCGTTGCATTGCAGGGGTCACAGCAGCAAAAAGGGATGATGGAGCAAGTCTTTTTGGTCAAAGAGGGATCTCCAAGGTGGGGAGAGAGGGGGCTATGAAGCATTAGCATGCAATAAGGCAGTAGCCGGGAAGGGAGTAAAGTTGACCACCTATGAGGGAAAGAAGGAAGGAAGGGTGTTTGGAGAGACAGAGAATGAAACAGCTCAAAACGTTAGCTGATCAGCCTGTTCTGGCTTCAGTAGTGCTTATGGAGATAGGACAGAAGCCTGGAAAAGAGGGTTGTGTGGTGATACCAGTCCCAAGAGCGAGCTGGCATAGCAGTTTTTGAATGGAAACTGGAATAGGGGTTCCTTGATGCAGCATCAGCAGGTTATTACGCCACAGACCAATAGCAAGGCAGGATAGCGGGTAAAGAGCAATGGCAATGGGGGCAGGGGTGGGCAGTGTTGGCACGTGCCGTGTCCTATTCCCCTTCCCAGATATTGTTGGCACAGGTCCGAGTTGACTTGTTGCACATGCTGGGGCTTACCCTGAGGCAAGGGGCACTGGCGACGCTTCGGTAGGGGCGGGGCTGTAAGTAACGCTCCGTCGTAGTCTCTTTACCGAGCGAGCAGGAGGCAGCCCCGCCCCCTCACTGTCGGAGCCAGTTCCCTGCAGAGAAAGCAGCAGGCAAGAGACCCTGCCTGCTGCTTTCTCCACAGGGGACTGGCTCCGACAGTGAGGGGGCGGGGCTGCCTCCTGCTCGCTCGGTAAAGAGACTACGACGGAGCGTTACTTACAGCCCCGCCCCTACCGAAGCGACGCCACTGGCAAGGGGACAAATATCCTCTTACCCTGAGGAGACCTCTAGCATGCAAAATTCCCCTGCGGGATGCAGCACAGCCTGTGCCCGTGCCGCTGCATCAACGTGGGGGAATTTAGGTAGGATTGGACTGCCCCTCTCAGGTAAGTGTGTATAGGTTTGCAGTTTCAGGCTTTTTTTACAGAACCATTAGGATTTTCTGGAAACCACCTTAATTCAAAAAAAAAAAAAAACAGCAACACACTAAAAGAACACTTAAACCCAATTAAGAAAACATGGCAAAATAGAGTTCGTCTTCCGAATAATATTTTGCTGTGAAGTGAGAAATTATGGCTGATTTTGTCATGTATTACTTTTGAAGTGTGCCATGTTAGTGAAGTGTAGGCTAGTGATACTCTTCTCTTCCCTAGGTGCATGGTGTTTTGGGGAGGTGGGCTGTTCAATACCCTCTTCTCTGTTACAAATGATTAAACACAAATTGGTGCTAAAAAGAAGTTGGGGGAGAGAGCAGGCAAAGTGTTCAGTGTACATTGGAATGGCTGGTTGAGAAGCAGATGCTGAGAATTCAAGATTTCTTTTTTTCATAAAACCAATTCTGAGAAAGGCTTGGAGATTACGGTCCTGATTTTGTTTCCTTTTTGATTGGGGAAATGTGGTAGATATGGGATCTTGGAAAATGCTATTTGATGTAAATTAACAAAAATCCATGAAACATAGTTAACCATAGATATAGTGTGACAGTAAGAAGAATATTGTGAAGAAGCAGAGGAAATCATAGGACGGCTGTGTGTTACTCTGACGGTGAATCGGTATTATCTTGGCTATCAGATAATGCAGTTATCATTAATTTTCACATTTGCATTTCAATCTTGGGAAGGAAATGACTCTTGCTGGATGAAGATAAGAGCTCTGTACCACTATAATGAACCATCATTTTATCCCGATGCTTTGTATCCATATGAAAATGAAGCTGGGTGTTGGTGTGGTGCATAAGGAGGGGTGTGTGTGTATGGGGGGGGGGTCATAGAAACATTATAACAAAGTGTCAGAATTACTACAGACTTCAGAGTCCTTTATGAAACAAGAGGAAGTCTAAATACATCGTCTATAGTGAAGTGGATGTTGGATTAAAAGAAAAAAGCCTGGCTCCCCTATTGTAGGATAAACTGGAAGTGTGTGTGTGGCGGGGGCAGGGGCGGGGAGGATTTACTGAATCATGAAACATAATCCCAGCTTCCATCACTCTGTATGAAATATCTTAAGAACAGAAAGGTAGCCGTCAAGGTAGCACCAATTTTTGCAGTTTAATGAAATGGGAGCACTTAATCAATGGGTTGAAGTTTTAGGGCAGTTAGAAACCAACCCTATCCCCTCAACACCAACATTAGATCAGGGAAGCTAGTACAGGGATATCACAGGTTCACTCACTGAGTAACACTTGCTATGTTTATGTCTGTGTTAATTTTGTTTGCATTTTTTTTGCTACTTTGAAACTTGAGCTGTCTTTGAAATACAGTAGCTTCACCCATGAGCAGCTGTGCCCAGGCATAGCTACCCACTGTAGCTGCACCCATGCGCTTGTTGAATATTGATTACAATTTTGTTCCTCTGAAGGCCAGGCTCCTATACTACAGGACAAACTGCTTTTGAAATTCTCTTTCATTTCAGAAGCAGTTTGTTATGTGATATTGAAAGTGAGGTGAGTGTTGTTTAAGAAATAACTGCCATAGGTGTGCAGAAATAATTTGGGGGTTCTTTGGATCCAAACCATAGTTTAGAAAGATCATATTTGTCAGGTAATAGTTACTGGTTAGCTCTTCAGTTGCATAATCATCCTCCCAGTCAATTAATGGGTTATTATAACCTAATGGAGCAGAACCAGCTTGTCAATGTTGTAGATCTTGCTCTGTATAGCCTTCATTACAGCCCTATATTAATTATTACAAATGTTTTAGAAATCTATCCCCATTGGGAATAAAACACCACCTGTTTCCTATCATTTCCCCTACTGTTAAGAAACATAAAATTGTGTTTGTCCTCCTCATTGGCTATCTGTTGCTTTTCTATCTTCTGTATATTGAAAACTGGATATTGCCCTTTATGTTAAATTACTTGACTTTGGAATCCACAGATAAATGGTGACATACTCCATTTTGTTATCTAGGTGCACCCCTGAAATGGCAGGATTGTCAATAGGTTTGAGTCACATTTTTTTTTAAAGGGAATGAATATACATCCAATGCATTGCGTTCTCTGTAACTTGTACATACTATCAACTCCATACTTTGTCTGTCCCTTCTTGTCCTTATTCAGATGGCAGCAAGTATGTGAACCGTACAAGTATGTGGTGTTGACACAGCAGGGTGTTGGATAAAAATAAGAAATCCGGACTCCGCTTTTAAAAGATGAACAGCGCAATCCTGTGTAACCTTGCACCGGTGTAAGTGCAGTTACACTGGCATAAGTGCACTTACACCGATGCATCTACTGTTACACCGGTGCAAGATTACACAGGATTGCACTGGAACTGTACTATGAGAGTGCCATAGTTTTTAAAAGGCACTTGCATTTTGAAGATAAGTACTTTGCTAGCTTCCTGTGTTTCTGATTTATAGCAAAGGTGCCAAAGACTGCCTAGAGAAAGCTATGTGCCTGTAACACACATACTTACAAATCTTCCACATATCCTTGAATTGATGCTATAGAAAGAAGTAACTGGGATATACCCTCAGCAAAACCCATTGTGAACTTTTCACTTCTGAAAGCGGCAGCGCTTTGCTGCTCTTGTCCTTCTCTGCCTCACAAGTGTTTAGGAGACTAGCATACTATAGTAAGGGGTTGATTAATAAAAGAAACTAAATGTTGGCTCTGTAATGCATTGAGTGCTTCATTTATGCATATGATGTGGTCTTGTTCCATGAGAGAGTTTTTTTTTTGGGAATAAATTATTAACTGTGTTTATTCTCTATTGTAACAATCATTGATATTTGCTGATACCTATGTCCTATTTCATGGATGTTAACTGTGGGATAGGAAAATGGATTCTCAGTGCCCTTACTGTAACAGGCAGCCCAATTCTGTGTAGGATATGTATCCTATTGAGTTCCCGGGCTGTTCCGGGGCATATCTCACCGCTGATATCCCCGCCCTCTCCAGGCCTGGGGCAGCAAATGGCTACCCCCCCTTGACACCCAGACTGCCCTCCACCTGCCCCTGCTGGTGTTGGCCTTACCTGCTCCGGTGGGCGTGGGGACGGCGGAACGGCCGGGTAAGGGCTACCGGCCTCTGTCCCAACGTCCCTTACTCTCCAGGTGCCGTAAATGTGCTTTACGATGTGTTTACAACACCCTGTGCGGGGGAGCGCATGCTCCCCTGGTGCACCATTGTGCAGGATTACACTGTAAGGGCCGAATCCTATCCAACTTTCCAGCTCTTGGAAAGTGACACATATTGACACAGTTGCATCTTGGAAAGATGCAACTGTGTCAGTGGGGCATGTGCCGCATCCTTAGTGGTGGTGGGCAGTCACTGAGTCCTCAAGGTTTGTTCCCTTATCTCGGGGCTGCATTGCAGCTGCATCAGTGCTGGAAAGTTGGTTAGGATGGGGCCCTAAAAGACTTATATTAAAACATTGGAAGTATAAGTGCCCTTCTGTAAACAAATAGTTCTGGTAAGTGCCCTCCTGGTAAGTGCCCTGAATGAACATTTGAACGAATGGTTACAGGCGGCAACTACATATGAACATATTTTTGAATATTTGGAAGCCTTTTTTAGATATATATGCATAGCATACTTATTGTTTATGGCTTATGGTTTATACGTAGTATAGATTGCTTACTGTTAATATTCTTTGAAAATTTTCTGTACTTTTATGTATCTTATCAATGCTATATTTTAATCTTCCCCCCCTCTTTTTATGTTTGATTATGCTTTTCTTCACTAATAAAAGGGGAAAAAAGAATCTAGCATAGGCTGAAGTTGGATACATGGAATGAGCACACCAGGTTCCTTGTGCAAAACCCCCCTCATTGTAAATAGCCACAATCTGTTGGCTCGTTGAGCTCATAAATATAAGTGTGGCAATATAATGTAACTGCGTAAGCATAAGGAACAAGCTGTCAGGAGAGAAAAAAAAGTCCTTTTTTTGGACATGTACATAATGTAGTGAAGACATTTAGAACTTCAACTTCCTGCAGTCTGTGCAGTGAAGGACTTAGAGTTTGAAATTCTACTGGGAATCAACAGACATCTGCATTACAATACACTGTTTCTTGTAGTTTCATGCACCAAGGGACCCGTAGAATCTGGCAGGAAGCTTTGCACTTTTCAGCTGTCTCCACTGTATTTTGGTCATAAAGGCAATCACATACTCTGGTAATTGCATAGGACTAGGAAACAATGTCAGCTTCTGGAAGCAGATGGGTTGAGAATCAAAAGGGGCATGTAATTGGTCCACAACCATTTTGCTCTTTGTTGTGTTTTTCTCATTAATTCTGCCAAGATTATTCCTGCATAGCAACAATTTTTCTTGAACTGTTGAAGGACGGGTGTGTTAATATACTGAACGAGTATGTCCAACATAGAATCATTTAGGAGGAAAACTACACTCCAACAAGTGCATGTAAACAGCTAGTGAGCTAGGAGAATACCAATTCTTTGTGAAGTGAGAAGTGTTTCAGCTGATTTCATTTATGTATCCCATGTTTTTACATATCAATTTTTTTTTCTAGCAAGAGTTCCTTCAGTGCTTTTTGAAAACTGTCTTGCCTTCTTTGACCGGTCATACCAGACAGCAGCCTAGATGGCTTCACGCCAGCCCCCCCCCCCCACGTGACGGCATGCCAAACACAGGCGCCATAGATCCCCAGCCCCGTCTCTGATTCAGACTACCACCGTTCGGACACTAGCAGTTCAGATCCACCCTATCTGCACAAGTCCAAGGAAAGAACCAGGACCACAGGGGGCCCTTCTCTAGCCCACCCTAGGTCGTCTTTAACAAAAAAAAAGGGACAGGCTAAGTCCAAGGGAGTAGACCTCAGTGATCTTTGGGGCTCTGAGTCTTCCAAGGAAGAAGGGGAACTTTCAGGAGATGAGGTAGATCCCACAGAGGAGGGATGGTGAAAGACTGTTGCCCAGTGAATTGTTTCCCTGCTTATTGGGCAAAACCGTGTATACCTTTGACCTTGTGCCACCCAAGGAAGCTGATGCAAACCCGGTAGCTCACTGTGCCACCACCTCTAAGCCTCTCCACGGGGACCAAGCAAGCCTTTGGTGGTATTCTTTCAGTGTCAAGCAGCATATGGTGATATGCCAGTCAATTGATCACTTATTATTTGACTGCAGTCAGATACAATCGTTGCAGTAAAAGTTTCTCTGGCATGAATGGGGAATGGGAGTTGCCCGTATTTACTTGCCCAAATGTGCCAGTTAACAAAGCTTTCACAAGACACAATCACCCTAGGGCTCCCTCTGCTCCCTCACTTACCTGACAGGCCTCTCTCAGTGGTACCACACCACCCTTCTCCTTCATGAGGAATAGAGACATTCCCCTCCCTCTTCTTGCATGGACAGGGTCAGGTCTTGAAGTGTTCCTGAAGTGTTGTGGTTTTTGGGTTGAACAGTAAGCCATGTAAAAGTAAGTGTGTGTGTGTGTGTGTGTGTGTGTGTGTGTGTGTGTGTGTGGAGGCTGTGTGTGTATTTTTTTTTAAGATAGTGTTGAGTGGCAAATTATAGCACAGCATTTAAAAGAATCATGTTTACTTTTCTTTCTGCTTCATATATAAAACACAATACAGAATTACCTGCCAAAGTGTGCTGTAATCCTTGCCAGCATCTACACCCAAGTCTTGAGTGGCTATGCCATTATTTCTCTAGAGCCTGGATATATCATATCACTTATCTAAAGAGAGAACTGATATATATTATATAGAAAAATGCTGACCTAGTTAATAAAGCTGAAACCATTCATTAATTAGAAGTCATAATTGCAATTACATGGCAAAATTAATTTATCATGACAATAATCCTATCAGTTTTCCTTTCTGGAAAAGTTGAATTTCTTTTAGCGATACATAGCTCAAGATAGATATTCTGGTGATGCTGGCCTAAGAGTGAAAGGAGCATTGAAACAACATTTTCAACATTTGAGGCTTGTGGACACTATTGTATGAATTTCATCTCTAAACATATACAGGTGAAATAAAGTATGCAGGTAATACAAATGCATGAATGGAAGGAGATGCTGATATATTGGGGAATAGTAATGAAGATGACATGAACAAATCATTTATAGTATAATGCATATAATACAGCAAATATGCTACAGCATGTGAAGCTCAAAATGCGTTTTCTGTCCTCAGGCTATTTAGGCTTCCTTGATATTCAAATCTTAATGTACATTAAATGGAATTTAAGGAGGTCCACCTTGCTGGACCTCAGGCAGACTTGGAAAAGCAGCTCCTTACGGATATCATTTTATATATTGTATATATTTTCAGAGGCGTTATAGCCATGAAATATAGCCCTTTGATGACATCATAACTGTGAAATATGACTTTTTTGTTCATTGGTGGTCAGAATTTTGCTTTATAACCGTTGCTCTCAATAAAGCGTATGATATTGAATTACGTAGATAAATATAATATCCAAATGTGGTCACTCAGTTTTATTCTAGCAATAGGATCTCAAGGAATAAGAGGTATTAAATAAATACATAAGTAAATAAAAGCAGGGCAGAAAAAATTTGAAGCTCGTGGCTAGGAATTTGAAATATTTGATCTCGTACAAATTACTCAGAAACTTCTTAAATGTTGAATCATATGTCTATAAATGTGTGTGCATGCACACATGATAAAAATGTAACTTAGATTGCAATCCTATACACACTTATTTGGGAATAAGTCTCATTTAACTAAGTGGGGCTTGCTTCTGAGTAGATATGCATAGGATTGCACTGTTGTGGCTCAATCCAATAGAGGGTTTATGGCATTGCAAAAGCCATGGACAGTGGGGGGGGGGGGGAGACTCTGTGCACATGCTAGTGGCTCCGAAATGCCCCTCCGAGCAGGTGAGGGTGAAGTTCTGGGAAGAATCAAGCCAGGGATCAGACTGAACTGGGGACTTTTCAGGGGTGGCTCTCGGTGGCATTAGCACACCCCGGGATCCTATCCCCCGTTCCCAGCCCGGACCGGCTTCCTGATGCTCCTTGGATTTACTCCAGCTTAATAGCTGGCGCAGGTCCAAGAAGACCCATTGTTGACCAGGCGGCGTACGGGGGGGGGGTTTAAGTAAAATATGTTTACTTATCTCTCTTGGGCCGTCTGGTCACCCCCCCCCCCCCCGTAGGATACAGTGTGTGCTCCAGCAGCTTGGCTGTATTGCGTATGATAGTGGGAGATAAGATTGGAGCATTCGTCTGATAGATGTGCATTTCGATACAGAAGTTACCCTTGAGTTATCTTACTTTACATTCAGCAGAGCTTTAAGATCAGTATCCTTCCTTGCATTCTTCAGGCACTAATATGAATGAATGTACAAGAGTCAGCAGAGCAACTTATTTCCTTAATTTTTATGATGTGATTAAGAATTCCCTATGACTGATCATGCTACACTTACCATCAGCCTATTCATAGGTTTTTTTTGTCTCATCTTGGTGATCATTTCTGCTCCTGAAATCTAGTTGCCTACATCTTACAGCCCAGTCTTATCCCCCAATTTATAATAGCAGGACAGCATCCTGCTGTTGTAAAAGACCCTTCAATGGTGTGTGGTGCCTGATCAGTCCAAGCTGCCACTATAAAGTGGCAGCTGTATTGGAGCTGTGCTGGTGTGGACAGTGCCAGGGCAGGTAAGTTGTGGGGGGGTTGTGGGTGGAGAGGGGAGTTTCCGGGCTGATCGAGGGGAGGGTGGGGTCGGGGTGGGCTGGAGGTGGTGGATCTTGGCGGCAAACACGCATGCCAAATCCTATCCCTTCTTTTCCAACCCACTCCCCCTTTCTTGGACTTATTCCAGCTATATTGCTGGTGTAGAACCAAGGAGACCCATAGGCCATCGGGGGCCTACGCAGAGTTAAGGGAAAAATATTTTTCCCTTATCTGTTGTGCCCCCCCACATGCATCCACAGTGCAACTGCATCAGTGTAATGGTGGGGGATAGGATTGGGCTGTTATTTTTATTCTGCTGGAAAAAAAAATCTATATTATTACTACATTCACAGGCTCAGTTCTTGTTGAGACCTCAATATCTGTTCGTATTTTTCTCTTACATTGCAATCTGAAATTTTTCACTTTGAATATTAACTTGTGCTGAGAGAACTTGCATGAAAATTGATGTCAAACAACTACTGCTGTTGCATTTTTGCTTAGTTGTCTGTATTTTCCAAGACGCACAGTGTGCCCTACCATATTGTGTATTGCGTTGTATGTTAGTGTAAATGTGTGCATGGAGAGTGCAAGAACTCAAAAGAGGCATATTAACATTCCGAATCTTCTGCTGAATAAGAACACAAACGGCAAAATGAATTTTATTATATTGGACGGAAGACGATTTGGAGCAAACTGCGGAATATACTGGTGTTATATAGCTATTTCATCACAAGGTAGCAAATGCACAAGACCTTTTTGCGGTTTTCAATTTGAAAGAAAATGATTTCATTAAAAAAAAAAAGGAGCCATCAGTCTGGGTGTTGGAGAATGCCGGAGCCTGATGAAAACCAGCTGAAGAGACAAACTGAGTGTACAGATGCAGATTAGGCTTCAGAAGATGAGGGTGTAAAAGGGATTTAATGGTAGGATGGATTATAGAAATCCTTGTAACAATGTTAAATAATTATAGTTCCAGCCGAGATCAAAGCAGTGCTGATTGAACCCCCTCAAGCTGTTAACATGGAGTATCTTGAAGAGAAGGGGGAAAAACCCCTCAGAGATTGGTCAGCCTATGCTGACAGTGTCCTCTGATCTATAGAAGTTCCAGCTGCATTGAAGGTACAAGTTGTGTGGGTGTGGGGGGGGGGGAAGGGGAGGGAGACGGAAAGAAGAACTTGTCGGTATGACTAGTATTTATTATGTGCGGCTTCTTGAGAGGATATTAAAATTAGCTTCAGAGACTGCTTGTGCTCTTGATTGTAATTGGTATACATTTCACTTTCTGTGCATGGGCAGGGGATGTGAGGGCA
This sequence comes from Plestiodon gilberti rubricaudatus, assembly GCA_026170595.1. NCBI lineage: Eukaryota > Metazoa > Chordata > Lepidosauria > Squamata > Scincidae > Plestiodon > Plestiodon gilberti. Next base: position 21,308,588 of record JANXHW010000004.1, on the reverse strand, counting down.
AAACCTTGGAACATCCAACACACAGAAATAATCTCCCCTCCTCCACATGGTTTGAGCTGTAGTCCAAATACGTATACATCAGTGCTTGTAGTAATACTGAGTGTGGATAAACGTCACTTTGTAAGCTCTGGTATTTAAGTGAAGCTAATATTAATATACATTCTCATTCCCTTGTCTACTTTCCTGAACGATTCTGAGAACTAATTCACAGGAGGGACCAATTTGGAATTGTTTCAAACCAGATGGATGAAAAAAGATTGTGACTGACTTTGAATTGGGTAATAATAATAATAATAATAATAATAATAATAGATTATCTATGTTAGTCAAAGTGATTGTCAGTAAACTGGGACCTTTTAACTAAGGGTCATTGGAACCTCGCTAGCGATCTAGAATGAGATGACTTTTCAGACAAGTGGTTCATCATATACACAAATGATCTAACAGGATTAAAATCATCTGCTTGGTGTCTGATCAGCTTGATGAGAAACAAGTGCATGAATTTGCTGTAAACAATACTGATTATCAGGTAAAGCTAAAGTAAAATGGAAATAACTGGGAAACAGTTTTACTCTGTATGAGACTCTGGCATGACAACTGTACACTTGAACTAAGATGAAACTACTCAGGTCTTTGCAAACATTTTCAGCAATGATTTTTTTTCAGCTCTCCTTGTAAAAATATTTACTTATTTACACTGCCCTTACTGGCCTCAGTGACGTCATCACCTAGCCAAATCTGATTGACTGCGTAAAATTGTGACATCACTCCGTTTACTGTGATCTCTGATTAAGGGGTATTAGCTATATAATATATGACTAACAGCCCAATCCTATCTCCCCCCCCCCCCCCCGCATAGTCTCTTCAGTGTGGGCCACATGGCCCATGCTGAATCCAGGGGACTAGCTGGAGGTCTACTCTGAATAAGCGGGCAAATGCCGCTTATCCTGGGTAAGCACAGCACCGCAATGGGGGCTACTTGGTTTTCTGCCAGTTCTGTAGCTGGCGGAGAATCAAGCAGCCCCATGTTGGCTGCAAGGACCTGGGAGGGCTGATAAGATACGACATAAGACAAGAATGCCCTGTATATAAAAATTATATACACCCTGTATATAAATTGTCATGTACACATATGGTGCTATATAAACAACGCTGCGGTGCTGTACACACTTCCTGGGGAGTAAGTTCCATTGAATTGAATGAACCTTCTGACATGCACAGGATTGTGCTGTAAGTAAATAATATATGTGGCACTGCTTGGTAGTCAAAGGGCATGGAATGCAGTTTCTAATACATATGAAGAATACACCTGAGATAGTGTTTTTCTAAACAAAAGGCTATGAATAGAAGACTGCTGTGCATAATGTTATGTGAAAACTTTCAGTTCATTTTGATGCATGTTTACACAGAAGTAAGTCCCGCTGTGCTCAGTGGGACTTGCTCCAAGTAAGTATGCACAGGTTGCAGTCTTGATGCTTTCCAAAGGTTATTTCTTCCGTTTTTCTTTGGAGAAAAAGTGCTATGATGAAATGGGCCTAAAGTCCTAAATGGGGCAGGAGGTGTGGTCCTGAGGTTGAACTGCCTGAAGACTGCTGGAAGCTAAGCAGGAACAGCCCATTTTTGTGCTGGAAGGGAGACCAGGAAGTCACTGATAAGCCGTCATGACCCTCGGTGGCAGAGAGGAGTCGCTGTTAAGTGCTGTGGTGAGAGAACGGACTGGAATGGTGAGAATGTCAGTGACAGAGTGATTACAACTGGGAAAAAGTTTCCCTGTTCAGCATGATCTGTGGCGTCCTGCGGAGAGCTTGAGGCTTGTGTTCAGCAGTTAGTGAAGATGACTACACCATGCAGGAAAACAGCTGGAATTGTAGGGTTCTATACAGAACAATATTGTAAAGATCCTTATCAGATCTAGATAAGGATAATAGATCTAGATCTATTTATATCCTATATAAATCGCCTTGAATAATACCTGAAGAGCAATCTGAGGATAAGACGGTATATAAATACAGAAGTAAATAAATAATGTCCCATATGTGAGTCCAAAAGCACTGATGCCATTTTTTTGTTCATGTCTAAAGCTATATTGATTTAAAACTTGTGGAGGAGTTATTTTCTACTTTAAGATGGTCATTACAATATTTAATTATAGGATCTGTGTTCAGATCAATAATACCGTATTTCTTCGATTCTAAGACGCATGTTTTTTCCCAATTAAGCATTTCAAAAAATGGGGTGCGTCTTAGAATCGAAGGTCTCCAAAAAGCACCCCAAAATGCCATCTTCTTACTTACCGGGGCTTGGGGGAGATTCAGGGAGGCCTGCACGACCCTCTGCAGGCCTCCCCAATCTTCGTTTTTCACCGTTTTTTCACTGAAAATCACCGTTTTTCACTGAAATGAAGATCAGGGAGGCCTGCAGAGGGTCGTATAGGCCTCCCCAAAGCCCAGATAAGTAAAGAAATTGAATTTTCTGGCGGACCGCAAAGACACTGCTCAAAGGCAGCAAGGTGATCATCAGCTGCAGCGCACGGGGCATGCTGGGGCGAGCTCTCAGGTTCAGGAAGAGAGAGCTCGCCGCTGAGCAGAGGGGACAAAATGGTGTGGTGGTAATTGGATTGGCGAAATGGAGCGGCAGGCAAGCTGGGGAGAGTTGGTGCTGAGCAGACAAATTGAAGGAAGGAGGTGCGTCTTGCAATCAATGTTTTTTGTTTGTTTTCTGCTGGTTTTCCTGAAATTAAGGTGCGCCTTAGAATTGATGGCGCCTTAGACTCGAAGAAATACGGGTAATAATTATGCTAAAAGTTATTTTTAAACAAAATAGATAGTAGTAAAGTCATATTGGTTGTGTAAAAAGTGAGCTCTATGAGGTAGCCATAGGCATTCTCTCTTATCTAGCTCTCTTAGCCACAACCCGCCCCTATCTCCAATATGTGAATAATATTGCAGGGTTGTTGTAATTGCAGGATTGTTGTAGGAATGCACATGAAATGTGTTTTACATTTGATAGTGATATAGAATTCTTGGATATAATATTTGTATAAACGTCCTGCCAGAGTTATTCTCCCATGGCCATGATAGCGGCTGATAATGACCACCATGATTGTTGTTCATTAAAATAGGAGTTAACATTCACACTACCTCCTACATCTTCTTTCTTCTCTTCCCATTTTTCCTTCTGTTCTCTTTTCAGTGTCTCTGAAGGATGTGTCTTCCTCTGGAAATCTATAGCACTAGCATGGAGGTTAACTACTTTACACAGTCCCCACATGGTTTCCAGATATGTCTTTAGCACCGCTGATCATACCGTCTTTCTTGGTAATCCTGCTTCCACCCCAAACTCCACCCCAAAGTTTTGAAATCCTTTAATTTCCCTGTCATCTCCTATATCTGCTTCTTCAGCCTTGGTTGGTGATCCTTCCTCCTCACTTTCCTATGTAAAGGTAGTTAAAGGAGATAACTGAAGAGGAAACTGAATCTTGCATTGGATAAATAAGAATACGGTGGTACAAATGTACACCTAGATGTGTCCTTAGTGGTTTTTCTTTTAGTTTCAAAGGGCAAGCTGAGCTTTGTGGGCATTCTCTTACTTGCATGGATCTTACCCCAAAAAACAAGTGAATGGAGTAGGTTTTGCATTCAGGATCTCTGAATGTGTACTGGAGCAGATGCCCTGGATTGAGGGATAACTGATGTATACATGTGTGATGTCTTCTTCCTTCCCCGAAAGGGGTAGCTCACCATCACAGGGGTTTGTACAGGACATGCTTGGAATAAGAAACGTGAGAAGCATGTAAAAGTTTCATGGCCGTATTTAAAAGTTTTAATACCGTAATTAAAACTTTTCCTGTGAGAAGCATGGTTCTTTGATGCAAGGGTTTATTTCTCTAGCATTTAATGGGGAGTAATGTAAAAGAAGAGGAGTGGGATGTAACAGCTCAGTATAAATTGTGGAGTTCTGGTTGTGCCACCCCACCAGGTTACATCACCCTCATTCACTCTCTCTGTCCTACCCCAATCGATTTTTGCAGAGGCTTGCGTTTTGGCCCCAGGGAGGGGACATCCGGGATACCTGAGGACCCAGATCACTTGACTAGGGTCACTGGCTGTGGGTTGTCCCAGCCATGGGCAAATGTGGGTCTTCTGATCTGCTCAAGGGTTTGCTGAAACTTTGTGGGTCTATGAACCTCAGGTAGTTGACCACCAAGTTTCTGCTCTGTGTGGGTCCTGGAACCCTGCCCCTATTCCTTCCTTCTCCCAGGTTGCTCAGTTCATCCCAGCTTGCCCCCGGCCCGAGCCATACTTTCCTTGCCTCTTTCCTTTCTTCTGTCTTCTAGGCATCTTCCTCCTTCTCTTTCTTTGCTTCTCACTTTCCTTTTTCCCTGTCCTTCCCTATTCCCACCCTCTCATAGCCCCTTTGCATGGGCTGGTTTCAGGGCCTTCACCCTTTTCCCAGCTGATTGCTATCAGCTGTGTTGCTCCTAGGCATGAGCTGGTGGTGCCTGGTGATGATGTCATCACTGAGCTTCGCTGTATTTCACCACCAATGTCACCTCCGCAGTCCCATGCGGATCCCCGAGTGGCAACATGTGTGTATATAAGTATCAGCGCAATCCTGTGTGATGCGGCAGCCGGCCTAAAGGGCCGCAAACTGTGCAGTTCCTGGGCTGCCCTGGGGCAGCCCCGGAGCACCTCGGGAATTCATCCCCTTCCCTAGGTGCAAGCCGGCCAGGGCCCTGTGGGCCTCCTCGGATGTACGCCACCTATGAAGCTGTCGTAAATCCATGGTGGGGGAGTAAGACCAGCCAGGCCCGGAAATGAGCTGAGGATATTGGCGGAGCTCGCCATTGATATCCCTGCCCTCCCAGCCCGGGCCGGCCAATGACCACCCCCCCCCGGCTGCCCCACCCTCCCCTCATCTCTGCACCAACTGATCTTCGCCGGTGGGTGCCAGGTCTGGAGGGCGGCGGAGTGAGGGCTGATGGCCTTTGCGCCGGCGGCCTTTACTCCAGAGTCATTGCAAACGTGCGCTCTCTACCACTCTATAGTTAGAGATGGTTGGGCTGCCCGTCATATATAGTTTGCCTCAAGATTGTTCCACTTGAAACTAGTGTGTACGTTACAGCACAATACAATGAACATCTACTCAGAAGCACGTTCCATTGAGTTGAATGGGACCTACTGTATTCCCAAGTGAGTATAGGATTGCTGCCTTAGTGTATTTATTCCAAAATATGTTGATTTTTATCTGTGTTCATTAAAATGATAAGCACATTTTGCTAATTATGGTTAACAAAAACATGGTAGATTGCTGTATAGACAAGTATATTTTGTGTACCCTTTGTGTGTAAAAGGAAAACTTAATGACAGTATTTCAGTAATGTGTATGTATTATGTTTCATTAAACTTGCTCTCACATGGTACAGATATATTCTAATTGTTTTACCAAACTTCAACAGGTATAGCTCGTGTGTGTGTGTGTGTGTGTGTGTGTGTGTGTGGGAGAGGGAGAGGGAGAGGGAGAGGGAGAGGGAGAGGGGGATCAATTACCCTCCTTGGATCTAAAACCCATGGGATAGGTTTGCTACATGTGCAAGTATCTGTTAATAATTCAGCCGTCTGTTCTAGCTCTATTGAAAATTTAAAAAATCGCATATGTGCAAATAAAATGTGAATTGAATACAGTGTTTGTGATTTATCTAAAAACATTGCCTAAAAGTACTTCATTTCTTTTACTGATGCAATAAAGTAACTTTACAGTTAGTAACATATAACTTACAGGAGTGACAAATTTGGTACTTAAAAAAATATTTAGGCTAAAAAAAATCCTGTCACTTCCAGTAAGTCATTTTTAGAGTGTAATCACTTTAATTCTCCACCTCTAATTTTATCACCATGAGACAAGCTCTCAGACTAGAGTCCCTTAACCTCCTGTGAAGAATTGCACTACAGTTTGTTGTAGTAATTTCCAAGTAGGATGACAGCACGCTGGCTCAATTTATGTGTTGTTATACTTGCCCTAGGACTTAAGGAACCCTTGGATGCTGTTTTTCTAATATTTAGTACCACAGGTGTTAAGTATAACTGTTAATGTCAGGTAGTTTTAACTTGAACATTGGATTTTGTATATTGGGCTTAGCCAAAAGGGGGACACATTTCACATCAACTTTTGTTAGCTGTGAAAAGTGTCACAATTTCAGTATTTTTTCAGAAGTGGAGACTGCAAGCAAGGCCAAATATATTTGTCTGTTCACTGTAGGAAGTGATTCCCTCACTCTGAATTGGCTTCAAGACAGAACAAAACAAGACAGCAAAACAGGTTACTTCAAATTTAAGAATTATATGTGAGTTGACTGTTCAACATGCTGCATTATCAGCAAATATGTAGACTAATTCAGACATGTCAGAGGAGTCAGAATGTGTTTTTCCTTTAAGTGCCTTTCAAATAATATTAAATGCTTTACTAGTATATAAGTATTTCATGGTGAAGAATTATAGATTATTAATGTGTAAGTCAACAGTAGTACCTAAGGGCAAAGTGTTAGAGGAAAGGGCTTTGAATATTAACTTTACTACATCTTGGTGGGAAAACGTTTGTGATATAGGAATGTTACTTTCGGGTAACACGGAGAACTGTTACAAAATTATTTCATTGGTATTACATTCCTTCAATAATACACGGACAGCCCAATCCAATCCAGTATCCTATTGAGCTGCTGGTTGGAGTGCGTTGCGACAGTGGAAGACACTTCTGCTCTTGTAAAATGGTCGTCAGTAGCGCCACAGAGTAATCTGTCAGTGGCCATTTTGGGAATACTGTCAGAAGAAGCGGCAGCACTCAGTGACTGTTGCTGGTTCCCGCCACGCCTGCCGGAGCAGGTAAGGCAGTGGTAGGGGTAGTTAGGGAGGGAGAGAAACTGGGCAGAGAGGGGGACGAGCAGGGACAGGGAAGCTGTGGGAGGGGGTGTATCCAGCAGTGATGGCACACACTAGATCTATCCTCTCTTTTAGCAGCCTCCCCGCTCCTTTCTTCTCCGTGAACCTTTTGGCATGGCTGCACCGGCAGAGAGGAAGAATAGAATTGGGCCCTTAATATATCCAACCACACTAACAGCCCAATCCTCTGTAACACTTGCACCGGTGTAACAGTAGATCCACCAATGTAAGTGCCCTTATGCCAGCGTAACTTGCGTATGTTGATGGACGTAGGACAGACACCGGCATAACTCCCCTCGGATGTTGCGCATGCGCAGTTCGGACGCAGGATGGGCGCCACTGCAACTTCACCGACACGGGACATTCTGGGGAAGTTTGAATGCCCCCTGCGCCTGTGTCCATCCTGCTCCCTCCTAATATGAAACACATACTCACCCGGCAAGGCCACCCTTCTGAGACTGGCCTATCAGTTCAGTCATCCAGGAGGGCAGCCAATAACAAAATAAAAGCTGCCTGACCCTAATGCTTTGAGAACAGCTGGTACAGGTGTATATAAAATCCCTTGTGCTGCTGTGGTACATATGACCTTTGCGATTTTCTGTTTCTTTTTTACACTCAACATTTCATCTTTTTAAAAGTTTAGTTGCCAAAACCTGAATTTATTAAAAAAAAAAATCGTGAAAAAGATATCTTGGTTGATTGTTGTTCACTTTGTCCCATCATATGTTTGCTAACCCTCCTGTTTTTGCAGTCCTAAGAAAGTGTGTGTGTGTGGTTGGTTGGTTGGTTGGTTTGATTCATTCTGCTTGGTAAATCACATTTTGATTGGGGCTACCCACTGGTGTCACTGCAGGGGGGGTGGAGCTGTAAGTTCCTCCATGATTGGAGCCTCCCGTTACACGGAGGAACGAAGCGCCCAGCCCCCGCGCCTTCTGACCCATTCAAAGTGGTGAAAACAACGCGTAGGGAGTCTCCTGCGCGTTGTTTTCACTGCTTTGACTGGTTCGGAAGGTGCGCGGCGCTTCGTTCCTCCGTGTAACGGGAGGCTCCGATCACGGAGGAACTTACAGCTCCGTCCCCCCTGCAGTGACACCAGTGGGGCTACCTTAGACCTTATCTATGATGAATTTGCAAAATTAATTCTTTGTCTTGTTTCAGTTACTCTTTTTCCTTATTACCTTATTTCTTCTTCTTTCACTGAGACCAATAGTGAGTCCAGTTTACAGAACAATTCTATACAGGTTTACTTGGAAGAATTTCCCACTGTGTTCAGTGTGGTTTAATCTCAGGTAAAGGTGTATAGCAGAGGTTTCCAAACTGGGGCGTCGTGCACAAAAACACTTGGTCAGCACAAATAAATTTGGAGGGCTCTTAAAGTGATGTAGAGCTTGTAAGTATGCAGAAATATGCAAATGTCCATAAAAATGTAGCAAAGTGGAATGCAAATAAAATTTTGACCATGGGATTGTACATGTAAAAATATTTCTGTGAACTTCAAACAGGGAATTAATTGCTGCTGAAGGCTGGGTGGAGGAAAAGTATGCATGCAGCCAGCAGTGTTCTGAATTTTTTTTACTGCAGCCACTCATCCAGCTGAACAGAAAAGCTGGCTTTAAATGAAAAAAAAATGTTGCTTTTCTGTACTACAATGTGAGTTACTGCACAAAACAACCCTTGCAAAACACAGTCTGTCACATGCACGCTTTATTTTATGTATTTAAGAAATTACATCGCACCTTCTTGCTAGTGCCTCAGGGTGGCTAATAAGCAACATTCAAAACAATAACGCAGTTAAAAACAATATGGAAATCAATAACAGCAGATAGAAACAACCATAATAACAACAGCCAGTAAAATACCAATTTGAATTTAAAAGAGTAACATCAAAAGCAGTCAGATTCTTCTAGAACAGGGGTTCTCAACCAGTGGTACTAGTACTACCACTGGTACTTCGAGCGACTGCTGGTGGTACTCGGACTGCTGGACCACCGGACCCCCACTCTGATGTGGCACTTTCAGCAACATGTTTTTCTCCCGAGAGACTCCTGCCTTTGGCTGAGAAGGGCCCTCCCCCCTGCCCAGAGCCTCCTACCCGCCCAGAGCCTCCTACCTGTGTGTTCTGTCCTCCAAAAAACCCCAAACCTGAGAGTAACTGGCAATGCTGTCATCGCCAGTCACTTCCGGTGGTACGTAGCAGGAGAGCTGCACTGGAGGTGGTACTCGGCTGGGAAGGGGTTGAGAGCCCCTGCTCTAGAAGCTTTAATGGGCTGGATTTCACTTGGCCCTGAAAGATTACAATCAAGTCACCTAGCTAGCATGCTTAGGAAGAGAGACCCACAATTTGAGCTCCACCACTGAAATGTTCCTCAGAAGGAAGAGTACAGTCCCTGCAGTAGTGATAGCTGACAGCTGTCAGCTGTTCCTGTGGGAGAAGACCCCCCCCGGCACTATTACTCTAGGATTGTTATCGTAGTCAAGTATGTTTGAGGTGGGTTTTTTTAATTACAGTTATTATGAAGGAATATTTTAAAATATTAAACGATATAGCGGTAAAATCCAGTTCCTGCAAAGCAATGGGTTTCTTGGCAGATATTTAACCTCCTATAAATGGGTACAACATAATACTAGGGTTTACCAGAAGTTTCATGAGGCTTTATTTAAGGAACATTTGTAACATAATCATTTATTACTGTGGGAATCATGCACTGTCAACTCCAGACAATGTGAACATCCTGAGGGACATGCGAATTAGCTGTCTTTGCAGCTTTTGTATCTCCATAGAATCATTTGCAGTGAAAACAAAACTGAGGGACAGGTCTTGAGTTTGAGCATTGGTTTGATGCTGAAACATTGATAATCTGGTCTTAGAATAGAAAACATGGAACATATATCAGAAGTCCCCACAAGTAACTAAGAGCAGTGGTCTTTGACCTCTCCAGAGCTAGGACCTATCTTTAACTTCCGACTTGAGCATAGGACCCATTTTAATTTAATTTAGTTTTTATTGGTGCTTAATTGTGCAAGTAATCTAAGAACTTGCTGGAAATAACCAAGTATGCTTACAGCCCAGTCCTGTGCATATTTACTGAGAAGTCAGTAGTCATCATAGTCAATGAGGCTTACTGTCAGGTAAGTGTGCATAGGGTTGCAGTCCTAGCATTTCAGAAAGCTGGGAAGTGTGTCATCCTGTCAGCATGATAGAAGAGGAAGAGGCTAGATTGGGACAGGCTTCGTTCAACCCTATCTTCTTGCATGAAGTTCAGTAATGGCAGACTGTGGCTGTGAGTGGGAACAGCACATTCTGCCTTCCGTCGTTGATTGGCTAATGAGAGAGGAGTTGGGGAGAAAGTGGAAGTAGTCTAGTCCATTCTACTTCTTCCTTTCTGCCCACTTTCTTTGTTGCTCTTTTCTTGCATTTTTGAAGCCTCCACTTTCAGTTTCTGTGCAGATAGGACAGGATTGTGCCCCTTGAGAATTAAAACACAAGTGGACAGTATATGCCATATATGCCAAGGCCCTAATCCTGTCAACCGCCAGCAGTACTGATGCAGCCATGCCAAAAAGGCACGCTCTGCATCCAGCCGGGGTGGGGGTGGGGGGTGGAACCCGAGGGCAAACAGTTAAGTAAAAAACATTTATACGTACCTCCACATAAGCCCTGGGGCCACTTATGGCTCTTCTCAGACATACACCACCTTTTGGTGGCATATATCCGAGGAGAGAAAAGGGGCAGGGAGGTTTGAAATGGAGGGGATGAGATCTGGCATATGCTATTACCGCTGGGTCTACCCCCTCCCGTTTCCTCCCCTCTCTCAGTTCTTCCCCCCTCCCTTTCCAGTTATGTCTCCTGTCTTCCCACTCCTTTCTTCTTCCTGCCCACCCCATCCCCCACCACTGATTTACTGAGTCTGGTGGCGCTCACAGAATGGTTGCTGATGGAGCACTGCATGCACCATTGGCAGCCATGTTGTAAACGGCTCTGCCCAACATAGGATTGGGCTGTTAATGTGGAGAGCTTTTGGTAAAAGAAATATGCTGTGTTTGTGATGAGTATTCTCCATTGCTGCAATAGCACATGGCAAGTACTAGTGCTAGCTGTCTAGTGGAACTTTTCTGGGTGGTAAATGGCCTGGTAAATGTTAGTCCTCTTAAGCTGTAACAGAAGATAACCTTTATTGACTATGTTGTATTTGCCATCTTTTTTACTGGCAAATTATCTCATGTTCTGCAAAAGAAATTAGTTTTGTCTAGATTCCTAACTATGGTTATTGAAACCTCAAATTTGTTTTTATATGGGTTATTTTGAATTGGTACCTTCACAAGGATGAAGAGTATTCATGGAGAAATGCAAATGACAATCTTTAAGCTGGATCCATGTCCACTATGGCAGGCAAGGTCAAAGTAAGAATTGCTTGTTGTGCTTATCAAGATGTTCTTTTGTGTAGAACGGACTCCAGACAACCTCAAAATACTAGCCAGCTCATGCTGAAGAAGCCAGCCCTTAAAACTGTTAAGATGGCCAGTTGCTGTCCAACATCCAACTTCTGTTTCTGGGTAAGAATGTGTTCATGTAGCGATTTATTCATTTTTGCTCATAATTGGATTCCTGGTTCCCTTTACTATAGTGACCGTAGTTTCTGTTGTAGCTATAGCAGCGTTTCTCAAAATCCTACAGGGGAGTTTACAGGGGAGTTTACAGTTTACTCCCCTGTACGTTTTTGCGGGGGCAGGGCGATGTCTGAGGCAGCGCTCCAGGATCACCCCCACCCCCACCCCAAACGCTTTTTTCAATGTACCTGGTTATCCTGCCAGATCCCTGAAGGGTCCGGGGGGGGGGGGGCTGTGGCCGCCTCTGCAGGCCTCTCGAGGCTCTAAACAGCGGCAATCACATCAAAAGCCCACTTCTGGTTTTCAATGAAAACCGGAAGTGGGCTTCGGAATGCGATTGCTGCTGTTTAGAGCCTTGGGGGAGGCCTGTGGAGGCAGCCGCAGTCCCCCTAGACTCTTCGGGGAGCTGGCAGGACAACCAGGTATGTTGAAACAAGTGTTTGGGAGTTGGCGGTGGGCGCAATCCTGGAGCGCCACTGCCGCCATTTGGGCTGGGTAAATTGGATACGTCTAGATTTCTTCCAGACACTTAAAGATAAATCGGATACTTCCAGAAAAAGTGGTCGGTCACGACCCACCACTTTGAGAACCCCTGAGCTATAGTATTGAGACTTTGTGGCCTTGTTTTATTTTCTATATTTGAAGAACCGCAGGAGAAATTGTAATCTGCTTTGCTGTCAGTCCGTGTGTGTGTGTCTATAATCTGTATTTATATACCGCTTTTCTTGTCATCTGATTTCTCCTCAGACTTTATTCAAGGTGGTTTACACAGACAGGCTTTTCTAAACTCCCGTAGGTTTTTTTTTTTTTTTTTACTATAATGTTCTGTTTGCATAGAACCCTTTTCATTCTCCAGGCATTTTCCTTCAACGGTGTGGTATCTCTCTGGCTTCATAGCACATGCCTTCCAAGCTTGCTCAACAGTGGCTCCTCTCTCTCACAGAGGGTTAACAGGTTATCTTCAGCTTGTCGGCAGCTTCCAGTTGACTTGAACTGGTGTCTAGGTTTTTCTTTGGGTGGTGGCAGCTCAACCACTAGACCACACCTCCTGCCCATATCACTCATTGTGCCATATTGTTTATGTGCAACTGCAGGATCCAGAAGACTGTTAAAATTGACCATAAGATGGTGCACCTTCTCTTAAGTGATGGTTTTCATTGTATTTGGCAAGAGATGTGATGCAATTCTCAATAATGGAATTGTAATGGAGAGTTGGGGTCTCATAGGTTTCTCTCTTGCTTCTGCAATCATCTGTGTAGTTGGGCTAGTGTGCGCGCCCAGGTATATTGGAGCATGATGACACAAGCATTTTGATGTCCACTGCACTATCGCTACTCAACTGACATTGGTTCTATTGCTTCAGTTGATTCTTAAAATAATATTTTAGATAAAAAATAAATCCACAGGACTCTATCCAAAGGAGCCTGTGTGGAAGGAAGGAAGTTCACAGAAGTGGGCTTGTCTGCCACCTCCTTGACACAGCAGCCCCCTGTGCTCTCCAAAAATTTGCTCGGGGGGGGGGGTCTGTATAGGATTCAGAGGGCCACAGGGTTAATTGACAATTGGCGAAAATTGCACCTCCTCTTGCACAAACAGAGGTGCTATCCATTTATAGAAGAGGAAGTTGGAATATAACCCAAATGCAAAAACAAAACAATACAATAATAATAAAGCTGGATTTCTATTTTGTTGACATCTCAGGGTACTAATAATTTCATTGTAAGTAAATAATTTCATAATATGATGTAATGAATGCCCAAAAAAAAAAGGTTCTGAAATCTGTAATGAATGTTTTTTATAATTCAGGCAGAAATACTTTGCTCACTTTTCTGGGACTCACAGTGGGAGTTCTGAGTAGACATGCATAGGATTGTGCTGTTATAATCCTAAATTATTATTGGTTAGAATAAGAGTTTTATATCAAAAGGACTTCAATACATATTGCACGTTCTGGTGCTTTATTTGATGACTAGTTTCAGAGTCATAGCTATGGTCTGCGGGGGGGGAGGGGCGGCATCAGCGCAAGATGACATGCCCATGACATCACAAACCGGAAGCCCGCCCCATAGAAGTGATGATGTAACTGGCCCGCCAGTGGCCGAAAACAGGCCTGGGGTGGACGGGAGGGCAGGCACAACTTTTTGCACCGCCACCCGCCCTCCAGGAGCCTCCAAACACCCTCCAAACACACCACAGCAGCAGCCGCTGCATCCAAAGTGGCACGAAAAACCTTGCCGCCGAATTTCCAGTGGTGCAGTGTCAATGACACCCCTCCAGCTTGTCGCCCAGGGGCGGTCCGCATCCCCCCCACACTGTCTAGCTACGCCTCTTGACTAGTTATCGTGATACTTATATGAATGATTTATAATTTAATTGCATGTTGCTATCATATCTGTTGTTTTCATGATTTGTTGTGATTTTTCACACTCCGGCACATTCAGGCACGTACACACACGATTTTACTTTCATTCAGGCTTTCTTGGTCTTTTGAGTCTGCTTAGGTTTTGAATCTTACAAGACTATTTGAATTAAGGATCAATTTTAGCATGTTTTAAACTGTTTCCTTGCATTAAACTGCAGTAGCCTATGAAGGGTCCTGATCTGTTTTCCTGCTTTCCTTCACCTCGGTCAAAAATGGCATCATTTCATAGTGAGGTGTACATTAAAGAGCACAATAATAATAATAGTAATAATAATAATAAATGTTAATCAAAAATTGCATGTGTCTTTCTGATTGTGCCAGTGTTCTGGTATTCAATTATGCAATTTTCATTGGCGTATTAATCATCTTTTCAACAAACAAGCCAGCGTTAATTAAAGCAAACCATGGATAAAGACATGTTGCCGGATCATCATTCCGTTTATCAGAGCACACAGGCTGGCCGTTAAGTAAATTCTGGACTGTGAGATGAATTTCAATGTTGGTCTCATCTTTTTTGGTTGGAGTTTGAATGCAACTCATCTAACAACAACAACAAACTTCAGGCTTCAGAAGAAAGAGATGATTTTATTTGTAATTAATGGCAAAAGGAGAAAGACAAATAGTTGTATGCCACTAATGAGAAGTAAGGTGTTTGGAACCCAATCATTTCCATTTTTTTCTCTGTTCCTAAAATATAACATATCCACATAGTGGAACCAGGAAATATACACCCATTTTTATTACCCATGAAAGCAGACACAGAATATGAATGCTACTTCAAACTTTGTTTAGAAAAATAATTTCTAACTTTTTGCTCCAATCCACATTTTCAGAAGATTCATCAATTCCAGAATGTTGTTATAGGCGTTGGTTTGCACTCAGATCTGTAATTGGAAAGTGTAGTCTTTTGCTATTTTGATCTTAGATTTCTGCCTTCCTTTTGGTTCACATCCACACACATTCACTTTGTTAACTTCTGAGCATTATCACTTTGATTATTCTTAGACTCATCATGATAATTCTATTTTCTATTCTGATCAATAACCTTGTGGCAAGTTTTTCAGTCATTGTATTATTCAGTACAATGCTGTGTAAACTAAGCAGTGAGTTTCTCCTGCCCGTAATCATGGCAGCTCTTTCATAGAGCTCTTGCAATGGCAGCTCTTGCATGGAGGTAGCTCTTGCATGGAGTTTCTCCTGCCTGTAATGACCATACCCTTGCATGGATGGATGTTCTCAAATGATGCAGTTAGTTGTACTAAATGACACAGCAGGCTGAGGCAGATTTCCCGCAGAGAAGTTGATCCTCATGTGAGGGTAATGCCTGGAGCAGATTTACGTCCCAGTCCTATACCTGCAAGCTGCCACCTGAACACGCTTTCTGGCTTCCATACCACAGCTGGAGACGCTGTGGAGACCTCAAGCGGGAAACGTCAGCAGGCAGAGGAAGGCCTGCCAACAGTGATGAGTCGGTGGGGTGGGCGAAATGGGGGAGGGCTGGGGGCATGTCAGAGGCAGAAGGGGGTTGCACCCGGCACAGGCAACCAGGCAACTTGAGCCGGATGCTATTCTCTCTGGAGTGAGCCAACATACCCCTTTGTCTCCTTGGGCTTGCGCCAGCTAAAGAGGTAGCGCAGGTCTGAAGAAATCACTGGAGGTTAAGGGGCTTACAGAGGGGCAAGGGAAAGTATTTTCCCTTTCCCTTCTCAAGCCTTCAGTCCCCCACCCCCCCAGCATGCAGCGCAGAATGTTTTGGCACGGCTGCATGCTATGGCGGGGAAAGCCATAGGATTGGGCTGCAAGAGAGTTCTTGGTGGCAAATTAAAGCCTAAGGTTTGGGGAGGGGGTTATGACCTTGGAAGGGGTATAGTGTATGTGAGAATTAGCTTTTAGAGACAAACAGTATGAATCAGATCTGTCAACCAGGAAAGATTTAGAAGATAATTTAAAGATACTAGCCTCTTTCTCTTAAGTGTGTGACAGCTGTTTGTTTCCCAAAGTCTCTTTCAGCTGTTGGATGGTGTGACATTGAAAGACCGGCAGCACAATCCTGCCTACCTATATGTACCCTAGGCCCATTGTGGCCTGCACCGGCGTGGCCTGGGCTCTACTCGGGGGAAGAGGACGTTCTGTCCCCTTTTCCCAGTGTAAGCTGCGTGGGCCACAATGGGCCTCCTCAGATGCGCGCCAGCTCTGAAGCTGGCGTGCATCCAGGGAGGCCGTGTAAGGCCGACCCGGGCTGGGAACGGGCATAGAATATCGGCGCATCTCAGTGACGATATCCCCACCCCCTCCCAGCCCGGGTTGGCCAATGGCCCCCTCCCTCGCTGCCCCGACCTGCCCATCCCCACCCGTTCACCGGGTGGACTAGGTCTTACCTGGTTCATCCAGTGTAAGTCCAGGCCGCCAGGGGAGTGAGCGTTGCTGGCCTCTGCACCACTTATTCCCAAGTCATCGAAAAAGTACCTTATGGCACTTTTGCTACACCTAACACAGGTGGAGCTCTCGGTCTCTGAATCTTAGCTGTGCTAGAACGTACCCAAATTTGAAGGGGTTGCATCTCTCTTTTAAAAAGAAGAGTTAAGTCAAACTAAATTTCTGAAGATAGCTTGTGGCAGGAAAGAGAACTTTAATTCATGTCACTGTGAAAGATGACACTGAATTTTAAGAACCATTGACTTTTAAGAACCATTTAAAACAGTTTGTTTTTTTAAAAAATGAAGAACCATTGTTACAAATGCTAGTATTTTTAGCACCTTACTTGGCCCATAGGAATATTTTCAATCCATTACTTTTACATACATTTTCCCTCTGGCTTGTTCAGATAGTCCCAGTCTCTTCTTTCTTCTCATCGTCTCCATCAGCTGATCTCTTGCATCAAATGCTCTTTGTATTGTCTTTATAATAAATCATGCCAGACTAACCTAGTATTCTTTTTGATAAGGCGTATCCAAATGCACAAGTGTAAGATAGAGGCCAACTGGCTGGGCAGTAGAATAGCCAAGAAGAATTGAGAGATAACAAAATGCATAACAAACTGAACATGAATCACTAATGTGATTCTGTGATTTATAAGACCAGTTCATTTTACATTGTCTTTCCAAAAGCATTGTTTCCAAGTTTGGGAAACAGTAGTATTGCTCTACACAGAACTGATTACAATTTCACTTGGGGTCCACTGGAGTGGTAAGGTTACCTGTCCTCGTTTCAATAATATTTGGCTTGCTGATATTACACAGGAGGAGTGGGTAATGTGGGATGTTCTTACATCATCTTCCCCTAGGGAGGATTTTACTTCAGAATAGACAATTTAAAACTGGTGATCTGCAAATTTTCCAGCTTGCCTCATAATTAACTCAGTTTTTCAAAGCTTTTTTTTTCTTTTTTAAGAAATATCAGAATTAACTAGGATTTTTTTCTGAGATGCTTCTGTGAGTGATGTTGGTGTTCTGGGGGGCAGGGAGAGGGCTTTCTGCCAGTCTTTCCTGCTTCCCTTATGAAGGAGAAGGTGGTGGTGGTGGTGGTGGTGGTTTCTAGTGGAGAGCACTTGAAACAGTGGTAAATTCATCATTAAAACTTGAACTCGAAGTCAAGGAAGTGCATTCAACCAGTTCCCAAGATACTGACAGATTCGGCTGTATTTAAAGAATGCTTGCCTATTCCCCAAGGTTTGGAGTCTTAATAGAAATTCCCTGTTTGCAATATGGGGATTAAACAGGTAGTAGGGTGTAAACTGAAGCACACTTCTTTCTTATTTACTGTTCAAAAGCTGTGAGAACAAGCACTTTGGATGTGATCTATCCGAACTTAAGCACTTTCAAGTCCCATTCAATTGGAGAAATTTAACTCTCCCACTGAAATCAACAGAATTCGAAAGTGCTTCCGTTTGCCTGGATCATTCCCTTTGATTGAACCCTGTCAACTTGTTTGTTTTCAGAGAAGAGAATGCTTACTTTAAGAAGATATCCTGAAATGAGTTTTACAGTTAACCACACAATATGTTTTATAATTAAGCCAGTTAATTTACATGGCTAGACACCTTCTCAGATCTCTCTCCCTCCAAAAGTGCCATATTGCAGTTTGTTTTCTGTTTTTGCACTGACTTTGCACTGTTTCAGTTGTACTTATTCACCTGTTGTGGTACTGTTTTTTGGTACCTTTACCAGGTAAATCTCTGTCTAATACCTTACATTGCTTGAAAATGGATATATGTATGTGCCATCTTCATTCCTGCTGTCCAATCTTATTTTTCAGAATATATGATGTGGCAGTTCTTATATGTTTGCCAGCCTTTTAAAAGCAGCTTTAATATGTACATGGCTCTAAATTTGAAATTTAGAATTTCAAATTTAGAAATCCCTATTTTATTTTATTTATTTACAATATTTCTATCCCGCCTTTCTCCCCAAAGGGACCCAAGGCGGCTTACACTAGAATAAAATACAAAAATACAAAAAATACAAATAAATAATTACTTTTTAAACAGCAAAAAAAAAAAAAAACACCAGTTAATAAAAGCATCTAAAAATTGAATTAATTTGGGATGTTGTGGGTTAAGCATCTTCCTTGGTTCCCAGGTGTCTACGATCTTGAAATCCTGCCTCTCAGACCCAGTAAATATTCCATTCATAAGTCCAAATAGGGAAAGAACAGATAGAACATTTACTGATAAGGCCACGTCTGTTTTCTTCTTGAAAAGTTCAACTTTGGACCAATAATGTAAAGTGGCTTCATGAAAGATGTGCACAAAATCCCAAATTTTCCATAAGAATGGAAAATACGTTTTCTTGTGGTGATAAACGCTTTCTCTCCTTCATTTGGCTGTGAACACTACTGGAGTCAGGGTTATAGGCTGTGGTAGGCTTTGACTAGCCCAGTAAATAGAATAAAAACCCTGCTGTCCCCTTTGAATGATAGCAAGATCTCAAGAATCGTTTGAAGTTGGTATACAGTATATTGTTTTTCAACAAAAGGCAGAGAAAAGGATGACCTTTTGATAGCTGCTTTTACTGTAAGCAGCATACATATAACCTTAGCCTTATTATGCTTTGCTTAAAATATTGCAGTGAGACTCCACATTTTGTTTATTTCTTTGTGTGTTGTATTTATGCTCCACTTTTCAGTGGAGACAGACTGGATTTTGGAATAGCCTGGATTTCAGATGTCTGGATAAGGGGTAATCAAGTAGTAGTAGTAGTAGTAGTAGTAGTAGTAGTAGTAGTAGTAGTAGTAGTAGTAGTAGTAGTATTTGGTGTTGGTGAGTGAGAGTGGTGCCATCTGAGTGGTGTCCTGGTGGGAATGAGGATATGGTGGCTTGGAACTGCTGGGGGTGGGTTGGCCTCAATTGAACTTTGGGGAGAATTACTGTTCTCAACCTCTTGTGGCAATGGTGCAGCCCTAAAATACAAAAGAGATTCAGATGCGTGCTTGGCCAGCAGTAGCAATGGTTGGAGTCCATGACATTCACTAAAAAGGAGCAGACACTCTTAGCTGTGTTCAACGAGACAGGCAATATGGGATTAAAAGCCATGTATTTTTCTTAAAAGGAACAATAAAAACTTTTAAAACAAGACCCGATGTTGCAGCTTTTTTTCTCTAATCCAAACATATACCCGTTTTAAAAGTACACAAAGGAACAGCCAAAGTGACAGCCAAGATAAAAGTTTTTGTTTCTTTGCAAAGTCAACGTTTCCTCCTAATTTCCTAGGACATTGTCAAGACAGGCACAGTACAGGTTACTGTTAGATGACAGGTTCCTTGGAAAGCAAACCGCAGCTGTTTTATGAGTTCCCTAGATGAGTTGATTGCAAACCAGAAGCAGCTGTTTCGTCTGATTACCTTTCTCCGTTGTTCTCCTGCTTGTTCGTTTCTTTATTGAGTATAGGTCCCCAGATCTTGTTAGCAAAGCACAATTCCTGTTGTCTGTTAAGAAGGCAAGAAGGTTTTATCTTGGCTGTCACTTTGGCTGTTCCTTCGTGTACTTTTAAAACGGGTATGTGTTTGGATTAGAGAAAAAAAGCTGCAACATCGGGTCTTGTTTTAAAAGTTTTTATTGTTCCTTTTAAGAAAAATATGGCTTTTAATCCCATATTGCCTGTCTCGTTGAACATCGTATCTGGCCATGAATCCTTTCACTCTTAGCTGTTGCAAAAGGAATGGATGGTTATGTAACACAGTTGATAACAGAGGCACATTTGACAATCCTGAAGGGTCAGAATGGGTGGTGGTGGTGTAGAGACATGAGAAAGAAGTGCAGCATAGAATCCCCTTCCTTCCTTGTTTACCTATGTGAGATGCATTGTGGTTTCTTGCTTTCCTTGTTGGGGTGAAGATGTAGACATTCCGTTCAACTGTTTCAAAATAAACCCGGGAAACTACAGGCCGGTCAGCCTAACATCTGTTCCAGGGAAGATGGTGGAAAGTCTCATTAAAGATAAAATCTTAAAACACATAGAAGAACAAGCTCTGCTGAGGAAGAGTCAGCATGGCTTCTGCAAGGGGAAGTCTTGCCTCACAAACCTTTTAGAATTTTTTGAAAAGGTCAACAGGCATGTGGATGCGAGCGAACCCGTGGATGTTATATATCTGGATTTTCAGAAGGCGTTTGATATGGTCCCTCATGAAAAGCTCCTGAGAAAACTCCACAGTCAGGGAATAAGAGGGCAGGTCCTCTTGTGGATTAGGAACTGGTTGAAGACCAGGAAACAGTGAGTGGGAGTCAATGGGCAATTTTCACAATGGCAAAAGGTGAAAAGCGGTGTGCCCCAAGGATCGGTCTTGGGACCGGTGCTTTTCAACTTATTCATAAATGACCTGGAGTTGGGGATAGGCAGCGAGGTGGCCAAGTTTGTGGATGACAGTAAACTTTTCCGGGTGGTGAAGACCAGCAGGGATTGTGAAGAGCTCCAGAAGGATCTCTCCAAACTGGGAGAATGGGCAGCAAAATGGCAATGGCTTTTCAGTCTAGAAAAAAGGCGGCTGAGGGGGGACATGATTGGGACGTATAAAATTATGCATGGGAAGGAGAGAGTGGATAGAGGGAAATTCTTCTCCCTCTCGCACAACACCAGAACCAGGGGACATGTACTAAAATTGAGGGGAGGGAGAGTTAGAACGGATAAAAGAAAATATTTCTTTACCCAGCGTGTAATTCATCTGTGGAACTCCTTGCCACAGGATGTGGCACCTGGCCTAGATGCCTTTAAAAGGGGTTTGGACAGATTCATGAAGGAAATGACCATCACAGGTTACAAGCCATAAGCAACCTCCTGGTTTTAGAAGTAGTAGGTTTTCTCTGTGCCAGGTGCAGGGGAGTGGCAGCATGTTACGAAATAACTTTTTAAAACTGTTTATTGCCATGAGACTTTTTGAAAAGGATTGAGAGCAAAACTGAAACATGTGCATGACCAGGACTGTAACAAGGAAGGACGTGATGTCCATGCCACGTTTGTATTCCTGCACCAGGAGCCATGCTGTAAGGACTTCCCCAAGGCCAGAAGGTGAACCAGAGGGAAGGCATACCTGAGCAGCAGACTCCATTTTAACATGATGTCTCCAAGCTGAAAAACCTGAGCAGCCGCCATGTGTCCAAAAACGCTCTCACAGAATCTACTCTGCATTCCCCCCCCCCACTGTGATGCTAAATATCTTCCAAGACAAGACAATACAGTGCTACCTGAGATGAATCATTCTAGCCTTTGCTTTTGACTCTTAAGTACCGGACCATCAAGACAGATCTCCTCCCCCTCCCCCCACTTGTCTGTTTTACCCAAGGTGCACTGAGGTGTCCCTTCTAGGACCCCTGTTTCCTGTTTTTCTGTGTACATGGGGATCCTCTTGGACATGTGCTCAGGTCCCTATAAAAGGTCGGGACAGTCTGGGAAGCCTTCCCTTCTTACTCCTGCCCTTCGGACTGGTACTGGTGAGATCCCTCTGCTCTATCTTGTTTTCCCTTCCCCCTTCCTCTTCCCTCTCTCTTGCAACCCCCTCCCTTCTCTTTGCATTACCCCTCAGTTAGTCACTGATTTGGTTCCTGAACCCAGCTTGTTCAGAACCTTAGAATCATTTTATTTCCCCCCCCCTTCTCCTCCTATCCCCCACTCTTAATTTGACTTCTCAGTCATTCCTACAGACTGCTAGTCCTACTTTTCATTCAATGCTACAGCATTGCAAGCCAAGGTGAACTCTAGCAAGAACCCTGCTAAATCTCTGTACCTAAGTTCCTAGATCTTTTATGCTTTGGGAGTATGATTGAAGTGATGCATATTGAACTGCATTTTCTTTTTGTATGATTCTTGCCTGAACTATTTAGTAAATATTGGAAAGCAACCATGTGTGTTCTCAATATTATTTAAAACGGAATTCTGTGAAGCTGGACTCTGGTATACACAGGTAAAGATCCCAGAACATGCCAAATTGCTATAATTAAAGCTATTCCCCAAAGTAACAAGGGCATTTTGGCTAACAAGCAGGAAGCAGGTTATCTTGTTGGCTGTGTGCTCCCTGAGGCATCTGTTGGGGCCACTGTGTGATACAGGAAGCTGGACTAGATGGGCCTTTGGCCTGATCCAGCGGGGCTCTTCTTATGTTCTTATGTTCTTATGACTGTTAGTACATGGAGTCCTCTTGGGGCAGAATACCTGCAGTAAGAATTCTGGGTAGAGAATATTTTGCCATACATGATGTGAGGGAAAAGAGTTTGCAGACCCTGTCACCATGGTTCCCATCACCAAAGGATCCCTTTGAGGGAACAGAGAGGTAAAACTCTGTGCTACATCTTTTCTCATTTGAGCTGTGGTGTCTCTGACAGGGACTTAAATCCTGGAGTTGGTGTGCTGTGATTGGCTGTGCTGTATCCTACTTTCTGTCGCAGGAAGTGTGTGCAGTGGGGGTGACAAGAGGTGCAATTTTCTAGTGTTTTTCCCTTCCCCATTGTTCCCTATAAGTTTACTTCTACCTACTCCAGCTCTGGCATTGGTGTAGCATTTTTATGGCATCAGCAACGTTTCCTTCATCTGAAGGGGGGTTAGGATATAGCATATAAAATTTTCCCCCTCATCCTTCCCATCTTAAGCTTCAGTCTCTTCCCTGTTTTGGCCCCTCTATCAGCAGAGTTGTACCAGCGTCTGAGTTACGTCGCTGCAGCGTTTTTCTGATGTTGCGGGTGGACTTTGCACTGGTGTATCTCAAGGATAGGATTGGGCTATAGGTTTCGTTACTTGTAGCTTCCTCCATAATTCAGTTCTGCTGTTGTAGCACTTAAAAAAAATAACCCCACCTCAAAGCTGAAGCCATTGATGAATCTAGACCTACAGTTTCCTGAAGGGTCTTTTGTTTCTTGTTCGTGAAAATGAATAGCAATTAATCAACCATTATAATTAATAAGATAAGAATGCATATAGTTGTCACAATATATAACAATATCCTTTACCATATCAGAGGCATTTCCACAAATCTGATATGTACCTACAGGGCAAGGGAAATGTCAAGTTTGGAAATGCCAGCCACTAGAAATACCAGGATGATATACATGAGTGTTTTGTTGTACAGCACAGATTGCATTACTGGGTGTGTGTGTGTGTGTGTGTGTGTGTGTGTGTGTGTGTGTGTGTGTGTGTGTGTGTGTGTGTGTGTGTGTGTGTGTGTGTGAGATCTATTGTGCTTCTGATTTCAAGCAAATATGCTGTGATAATGCAGTGTTCCAAATAACTTCCAAATTATGGTGGTGCCACTTTAAAAAACAAAACAAAAACTTGAACTTATTAACATTTAACATAAATCATAAAACTAAAGAACTAAAATGCATTTCTATCAGAAATATGACATTTCAAGTTCTGTCCCCACAGACAGACATTTCAGAGGGTTATTACAATGCTTTCTTAAAACAGAGCATACTATATTTATATGGCCCAGGCTTGCTTATGTTTGTCTAGTATGCAAAGACTAGAAAAGGAATGTAACTTTTAAGAAATTTGCTCATCTCTGGAATTCCTTGGGTTATGGGCATCGGGCCTGTTATTTATAAGACCATCATAAATTTCTCAAGACCAATACATTGTGCAGGGGGGTCGCCAGGCGCCCCTGCATCTGGGGCCGCCCCCCCAAAGCCCCCAATAAAACTGTCAAAAATCGAAACCGAAACCTATTTTTGACAGTTTTAAATACACATGTAGATTTTCATGGCTGGTTGTAATGTTCAGAGACACAATGTTTATGGGATTTTCCGCCATGTGATTCAGATCTTAATATAGAAGAGGTAGAAAAAGTGTAAGATAAAAATTTTTCTACCTCTTCTATATTAAGATCTGAATCACATGGCGGAAAATCCCATAAACATTGTGTCTCTGAAATTTGACAGTTTTATTGGCTTTTTTCTTTTTTCGCCGATTTTTCGGCGATTTAAAGTGCAAAACCGGGGTTTTTAACATGTATGTATGCTTTGCCGGCACTTAGCTTGTATAGGCGCCGTTCCAGGACCGTTCCCTCGACGATCTTCCTGCTCCCGGGAGCGGGACTCTGTACCGCCCCCAGCAGCACTTTCCGTAGTTTGCGCATGCGCAGACCCACGGAGTCTCCAGGGTCGCTCCAGGGAGTTTGCGCATGCCCAGAACGTCCCTGTAGACTCCGTGGGTCTGCGCATGCGCAAACTACGGAAAGTGCTGCTGGGGGAGGTACAGAGTCCCGCGCCCGGGCGCAGGGAGAAGCGCCCGGGAGCAGGAAGAAGATCGTCCTGGAACGGCGCCATACAAGCTAAGTGCCGCAAAGCATACATACATGTTAAAAACCCCGTTTTTGCACTTAAATCGCCGAAAAATCAGCGAAAAAAGAAAAAAAAGGGGAAAAATCATGGAACTTAAGGAGGCTCGCGCCCCCCCCGGAGCCTTTCCGCCCCTACGCCCTGGGGCCCACCGCCCCATATCAGACGACGCCTCTGACATTGTGCACCAATGGTAGTGCACAATGGTAGGTGTATGCATATTTTATGAATAGGGGATGCAGATGATACTAACAGCGCAATCCTGTGTAACCTTGCACCGGTGTAAGAGCAGATGCACTGGTGTAAGTGCACTTATACCGGCATAAGTGCACTTACACCAGTGCATCTACTGTTACACCGGTGCAAGGTTACACAGGATTGTGCTATAATAGCTGATAGATTATCAGTTATAAACTCTGTGCAGTTTTAACATTACTTTAAATATATACCTTATTCCTGTTGAAACCATAGGAATTATACAGAGGGTTGGAAGTATGGGAATTGATTTCCCACTTTTAAAAAAATAGTTTGTGTGTGTATACATTTTTATCATACTATTCTTTATGATTTTAATATCATATTATTATACACCTTCTATTTCGTTTCTGTTTTGACATTTTACTTTTTTCCCCTCTCTATGTTTTATGCTGTCTTGGCCCAAATTTATTTATTTTGTATGTAAATGATTTATATCCCGCTTTTCCCTCCCAATAAACAGAGCACCCAAGACTCTTGGGTGCTCTGTTTATTGGGAGGGAAAAGCGGGATATAAATCGTTTACATACAAATTAAATAAATAAAACTGGAAGAAATATGTCACTTGTATCACCCCAATGAATATATTTACAAATATGTAGGAAAACGAAATATGCCTCAGTAAGTTCTGTAAACTTGATAACAAGCCAGTTGGTGGCTGTTTGGTACAGTTAGCTGGTTACAGATAATGTAAGTATATCTATTAGTGATTTTCAACTACCATTATAAATACATAGGAGTTGTGTAGGTGTGGATTCTTTTCTGCCTTCTATTTGGCATAGTTGTTTCCACTTGTCCAAAATAACTGTAAAGCATTTTGATTGAATTCTTGATCATATGAGCATGGCAGTTTGTATTCCTCTAATCTGCAATCACTCACTATGCCAGTGCAGTTTGGTTTCACGTAGTCAGTGCTATTAAAAATTACAAGAAACTCACACTCAAGAAACAGTTACAAATGGGAACTGAAATCTGTTCAACGTTTTCAGTCTTGCAGAACCGAATTGCAGCTAATCGTAGTCTTTGAAACTTCCCTTATGAGAAATTGCTCCTTCTTAATGAAAGAGTATACCTACTATTTCCCTCCCTTTTCCTCCCTTCCCTTAAAGTCAGTGAAAGGGAGTTAGTTATGTC
Organism: Plestiodon gilberti rubricaudatus; assembly: GCA_026170595.1. NCBI lineage: Eukaryota > Metazoa > Chordata > Lepidosauria > Squamata > Scincidae > Plestiodon > Plestiodon gilberti. Next base: position 21,282,478 of record JANXHW010000004.1, on the reverse strand, counting down.
AAGAAGGCAAATAGATTAAAAAACCAAAGGATTATGATACTGAAAGGAGCATTTTTTTTCAGTTGGGAATCATGCTATAGATATCTCTTTAAACGTCATTTAAGGAAATACCTTAAGGCAGAGGTTCCCAAACTTATTCTGTTCATGGCGCCCTTACAGCGCAATTCTACCCAGTTCCTCCACTGGTGCAGCAGTGATAGAGGGAGAATGGAAGGGAAAGGGGATTTAAATCCCTTTTCCTTTCCAATGCCTCCCGTTCTGCCCTACACCACTGCTGCACCAGTGGAGGAGCTGGGTAGGATTGTGCTGTGTTGGAGTAATTGTTTCATGGAGCCCCTACAGTTTGTTGCTGTAGGGCCTACAGAGACGCAGCTGAAACGTCCGGAAAAATATCCCGCGGCACTCTTGTGAGTTCATTGCGGTGCCCCGGGGCACCACGATGCACAGTTTGGAAATCACTGCCTTATGGAGATTGAACTTTAGATTGAGATTCACAGTTATAGTGCTACCATTGCTACGTAAGAAACAAATGCAGCTGAGCTGAGTGACTGGTGCTGGTGCTGAGGGAGGGGGAATGGTGTAGTAGGGGGAGAGTAGAGCTCCAGGACCTCTTCTACAGCAGGAGCCATTAAGTCATCAGCAAAAGTGCTTTTAACACTTTTTTCAGAGGAGCAGAGACGAAAAGAAGCATCAGTTTCAGTAGAGGTAACTTTCCTGAGAGACATATTGCACCACATATAGGACACTCCTGATTATAAGCCACACCCTTAAAGTTTGGTGCTATTTTTTAAAAAAATACATTTTAAACTTTTTTTAACTTAAAGAAAATATACACATTAGTAGAACAGTAAAGCAGTACAGTTAAAGGCATCGGCACAATGTCCCTTATTGAATCTGGGCACCCTAGTATAAGTAGCCTTCCCAGATCCAAAGGGGGACAGAGTGCCTACCTTTAACCTTTGGAATTTGGGCAGGTGCAGCTTGTTGCACCCTTTCCTGATGATGAGCTGCACCTGCCCAAATTTCAATGGTTAACAGCACAATCCTATCCACAATCCTATCAGTGTAGCCGCCAGCCACTCAGAAGTAAGTCCTATTGCATTCAATGGGGCTTACTCCCAGGAAGGTGTGCATAGGATTGCAGCCTAAAGGTTGGCACTCTGTCCTCCTTTGGATATGATAAGCCTATGCAGGAGCTCTTGCTCTCAACTTTCAAACTGCAGGATCAATAAATATCTTAGTTTCCACAGAGTCCTAGGGCTGGAAATTAAGGGTTATTTTTTTCAAATGCTTCTGAGGCTAGAGGCTGCTAGAGAGATCCTGGCCATTTAGCAAGTGATTAAGAGCTGAAAACACAGTGCTTTGCAGTTTACAAAAAAAAAAGCTTTTATCTTTGAAAGAGACTTGGAGAGGCTTTAAAAAGGGACGATTTGCAGAAAACTAGGCAGAAAACATTACAGTGGAACCTTGGATTGCGAGCATAATTGGTTCCAGAAATGTGCTTGTAATCCAAAGCACTCATATATCAAAGCAAATTTTCCCATAAGAAATAATGGAAACTCAGATGATTCGTTATTCTGCAAGAGATCTTTGTGTGTGTCTGCATTATCTCCTGGGCTCAGCTAATTAAGAAGCTGCCCTGCAGAGTACTCCTTTGCTCTTACAAACTGTAGCTCACTTTGCAACATCTGATATGCAAAACCTGAGCCTTGTTCTGCAGAGTAAATGTCTTTGCTAGAGGCAGATGGAGGAGGGGGAAAAACAGCTTGTTAATGAGGTCTGCAAGACAGAAGTTGCAAAGCAAAGCCTGAGCTGCTATTCTGCACAAACTGAGCCTCTAGCAGAGGGAGAACAAAGTGTTAATGAGCAGTTAATGAGGGCAGTTTGTTGCCCAGGAGACGCTATTGTTACTCTGCAAACACACAGAGAGATATCTTGGAGAACACAATGTACTCTTATTGCAAGGCATTGCTCGTTTATCAAGTCAAAATTTAGGAAACAATTTTGCTCGTCTTGCAAAGCACTCGCAAACCAAGTTACTCGCAATTCAAGGTTTCACTGTACTTTGATTGTAGGCCGCACCCACCCCTACTTTAAAGGCTTGCCTTAGGGGACAAAAGTGAGTCTTATAGTCAGGTCAATACGGTATTACTGTCTAGACCACCATCTTTCTCAAGGGCTATCTGAGAGACAGTATGGAGTTCATTTACATGAAGGCTACAGTCCTTTGCAAGTTTACCTGGGAACATAGTGGAACTTACTTTTGAGTAAACGTACATAGTTTACTGCTCTGATAAACCTTTTATGTTTATTTGGGACATTTTTAATTCCATGTTTCAATTTTTATATGCTTGTTTTCAAACTATTGCAATCTTCTCCAATAGTTTGGGATGAAATGAGCTACGTCTTTCAGTGAGCTACGTCTACATTTCAAAGTAGAAATGTGGCAGGCTGCTCTAACGAAGGAATTTAAGAACAATCCTGTGAATGTTTACTAGGAAATAAGTCCTACTGTGTTCAGTGATTTAAAACGTTCTAGCTTACTCCCAAGAAAATGTGCATTGGATTGCATTGTTAAAGTTGATTTTTGATGTTATAATCTTAATGGGGTATAGCTAGTAGGTGTGTAATGACAAACTCCTGCACTTCAAATTTTCCTACTACACCATTGGTGAGGATGATGATGCTAATAACATCATTTCCTTCTTTGAAGCACAGTCAGATGCAGATCTGGCCTTTACTCACCAGTAGAACCTGTACTGTTTGTGAAGTGGAATGACTTTTTTGCTGTTATACATAAGGGGAAAAAAAACACCTTTGCTATATAAGAACTGTTGGATACAGTTTTTGAGATTGAATAATCAAAGCGGCTTATGGTATTCTAAATAAATGCAGGTCTACTTTAGATTTATATAATGGTAGTACAATACTAGCTTCTTAAAAACATTCATTCTTTCTCAGTGTTTCCTAGTACTGTACTGTGTTCTAACCATGCTTATAGATATGCTTTTGATGGCCACTTCATGAAGCATTGTAGAGTTTATTTATTTATTTAAAAGATTTTTATACCACTTTTCTAAAATTAAAAATACAACAAACATATAACAAAACAACTAATACCTAATTAAAAACCCATTAAAACCATGCACAATTAAAATTAATTATTAAAATATAATTACAATTAAAAGAGAGTACAGAGCAGATTAAAATTGAAAAACAAACATGTCGCAGCAGCAAAAATAAAAAGGGTCCCAAGGTAGCTCTTAGGTAGTTCCTCCCTCCTCAAATGCCAGACGGAACAAATAGGTCTTTAAACCCTGCCGAAAACCATGTAGCAAGGGGGCTTTGTTCAATTCCTCTGGCAATCAATTCCAGAGGCATGGTGCCACAGTGGAGAAGGCCCTACACCTTACCGTCATTCCTCTAGCTTCAGATGGTAGTGGTATCCTAAGAAGGGCCTTCTCAGATGATCTTAGGGGACGAACAGGATTGTATGAGAGAAGGCGGTCCTTGAGGTATCCTGGTCCTATGCCGTATAAGGCTTTAAAGGTCATCACCAACACCTTGAATTGGGCTCAAAAAGGAATGGGCAGCCAGTGTAGCCGCCAGGAGCAATGTCGCAGCAGGTTCTGCATGCTGAGCCCTGGTGACCACATGGGCTGACGCATTCTGCACCAATTGCAACTTCCGAACCGTTTTCAAGGGTAGCCCCACATAGAGTGTGCTACAGTAGTCTAAGCGAGATGTCACAAGGTCATAGACCACCCTTGGCAGATCCAACCGATCCAGGTACGGCCGCAGCTGGCGCAGCAGCCGAAGCAGGGCAAAGCCCCCCCCCCTTTGGCAGAGTTGACATGATGTTGCAAGATGGTTAGGTCTCAGCTGAAAGAATCTCCCATTTTACAACATCTTGCTTATATGATGTTATAAACAGACTGCATCATGGCAAGATTATTGCTGTTCATTGCACTTTAAAAAGGTATAGATGCATGGTTGTTCCTTTTCTTGATGAACTATAATTGTGTGTTTACAGATAGAATTATCTGTGTTTCTTCCTTTCTTTTTTAAACAGTACAGTCATAGTACTGAACATATGGATTTTAAAGGATGTATGCAATATTTTTCTAATGTAATGTACATTTTCACATCCATTTAATGAGAATGTACAAAATATGGAGGAGAGCAAATAAGTTTCCATAGAGAGTCACAAATAAGGAGCTAGGAACTGAGCAGCAAACTTTCAATGATCTGAAATTTTGCAACAGCCTTAGTTTACACTGATTTAAAATGTGAAAAGCAATAAAAAATCGCTCATGCATGTCGTGTCATCTGTGGCTCTTTTGGTATGATGCAGCTGAGCAGTAAGTATTTTCTAAAAGGCAGAGAGTTGAAATATTAACTTATATTTTATCTGACATTAAAGCAAAGGATTTTCCTAGTTAAAAATAACCTCCTGCTTCATACACATGAGTGTGTGTGTGAGGTTGTTGGGTAAATTAAGGTTTCCTCTGTCTGGAAGCAATTTATGCTCCGATAGTAATGCTTCTGCGGTTTCAATAAATAAAAAGCTTTATATTAGGTATTTTCATCTGAGAGTCGTATAGTAGCTATATTTTACCTTAGTATGTAAAACATTATTTTCTAAATTGATTGCCCTTTCAATGTTGACATTTTAAAGAAATCAAAAGAAAAAGGCTGAGTTTTTTTTAAAAAATCAGTTTGAATTCCTAGAGACTGTAGTTGGTACGGGTTTTGCTTCATTTTTTTTTCTTTCAGCTAGTGCAACGTAGTGATTAGTATGTTAGATTTGGGCCTAGGTGACCTAAGTTCAAAATCGTTCTCAGCCAAACATGTTGAGTGACCTTGGGTCAGTCACTATTTGTGAACCTTAATTACTTACAGCGCAATCCTGTAAAAAAGTCCAACGACGGAACGAGTGTTCCGTCGCCAGAAGACGTTGCGAACGTGCCATAAAGCACGTTCGCAACGATTCAGGAGTAAGGGAGACTGGTGCAAGGCCTGGTGCAAGGCCGGCCTCCCTCGTTCCAGCACCGGATCTCCATGTGGACGACGGCGGAAGGTAAGCGTTCCGTTGCCAGCCATGTGAGCAGTCCGACCAGGCGAGGGAGGGGGGCCATTGGCCTAGCTGGCCCGGGGCGGGGGATGGCGTCAGCCATATCCCCGTCCCCGCCGGACCAGCCACGCTGTTGCACAGCCTCCTCTACTTTGGAAATCTGAGGAGGCCGATAGGGCCGGCCCGGGTTTACACTCGGGGAAGGGAACGAGCATCCCCTTCCCCGAGTAGACCTCTGGCCCGCCATGCGACCCGGTGCGTGACGGGCTGCCCGTGTACAAGATCCGTCGGGCAGCCCTGGGCCACTGGCCGGATCCTTACGCAGGATTGCGCTGTTAATGTGGTAAAGTGAAAAAGGGATATTATGTGTTGCCAGGTACAAATTCAGTAAGTAAGAACTCATCTAAGCACCTATGAATCTACCTGCAGAGAGGTACCTGCTCTGTGTTACCTTTCTTTCTGAAGTTTGTTGTGGTGGCGGGGCAAGAGATGTGATGGTGCCTTTTCAGCTTTGGATTCCGGAACTTCTTTTCCTTAGATGTCCACTTGGCCCCCCTCATTAGTGACGCTTCACTGGCTAGTAAAGACTTTTTCTTTTAGACAGTCATTTCAGTTAGGGTAATGCACCCATATGCATTCCCCACCCCACCCCCTTGTGTTATCAGTTCATCTTTCATCTTTCAGTTGATATTTGTTTTGGAGTTATTGTTTTGGGTTGTTCTATGGTTTTTTGTTTTTATTGTGATCTATTCTTTGATGGTTGTAGTATTGTATTTTTGAACGTTTAACTGAAGTAAACTGCCTTGAGGGCCTCTTTGGGGGCAGATAATATAAAGATAAATATTTGTAAGTTTCAAGGACATCAGATAAACAGAGACTTTTCTTTGCCAAAATTGAATCATCATAGAGTATGTTTCCTGTTATTCTTTCAAGAAGGAATATATAAATTCAAAGTGTGAACATGGAAGAAATGCATATAAGGAAATATGTACAGTATATAAAATTAGGATTGAATTTGTTGCATATTTCTAATTTATTCTAGTGTTCATTTTTATGTTCAGACATGTTATTTACTTTACAGTATTATAATATCTTCGTATGTTTGCATTTGTTTTAACTATGCCTCAGATAGTATTCTCTGGGGTGGAACACAACAACATTGCATGAAGAAGATGGAAGCAAATGCCACCGGCTTCAAATTAAACTGCAGGAGAACATTTTATTAAGATTATAGCAGGCTACGCTGGAATTTTGGCCAGGACACTGGTGCTCATGCTTGCTTTCCCAAGAAGGATCAGCAGATCCAAGATAGTTTTACATCTTAATTGTCTTCAAAGGACACAAGCCCAGCACATTCAGTGGTGCCTTAGTGAAACATTGTTAACTCCTTGCGGGCACATAGGGGAAGAGCCACCTGCTGAAACATGCATTTCATTTCCTGCAGAACATTTTACCCACATGATAGCAGGCTTAGGCCCAGTCATAGGAATACTGTCGCATGAGAGGTGTGCCTGACCATCTGCAGAGAATGAATCGTTTTCATTGTTCCAGCACAGCATGACATGAATAAGCATTTGCAAGGTTCTGTCCTTCTTGCCAGCTGTGCTTTCTCTCTCTCTCTCTCTCTCTCTCTGTGTGTGTGTGTGTGTGTGTGTGTGTGTGTGTGTGTGTGTGTGTGTGTGTGTGTGTGTGTGTGGAGGGGGGGGTTGGTTGTGGGTATTTCCAAGGAGAAAATAAAAAGTGAGCTAGCCAGTTTCAGTAAAAGCCTCTTCCTAAAGAATGAGGACCTTCAATTTGAAGGAGAAGAATAACAGCTGATAGGGTAAGCGTGTAAGTTTTAAGCATTGGCTGTCAGTTCTTGCGGGAGAGTACCTGTTTATAGCTGCAAAAATCCCATCTCAGTAGCAGAAACAGGCTTTTTATAAATGGCTACAGCTACAGTACCAGTGTAACCAGTAGCACCACCACAGTCAGTTGACTGTGGCAGTGATTCTAGTTGGAAAGTTGTCTTTGTATCTGTAGTAGCAAAATCTTGACTGATAAGTGAAGAGGCTCAACTGCTTTCTGGCACCACCCCAACCCCCTCTCCCCACTCCAGTTTAATCAGTGCTTGACCAGTTCATAAATCAGACCAGTGTCTGTTTTTATTTTGTTTTATCAAAATTTATTTCTATCATTGCAACAGTTAATACTTTAATAAGGGAACTTAACTGGAAACATTAGGAAGTTAGTTAGAGACATTCTGCAGGCGCTTTTTCCCTTGTCAGTGACAAGGTAAGGTAATCCTATACACAGGCTGCTATTGTGAGATGAGAAACTGGCCTCCTTCACTGCCAGAGACCAGATGCACCTCTCTCTATCCTAATCTGTAAACGACTTAAAGGAGTCTTATCTCGGGGCTCTTCTGCTTCATTTCATGCTTGATTTACTTTAATTTGTCTGATAGGGCACAAGGATTTGGAGACGGCCCATCTTTCTGCAGAAAACGTTCGGTTTTTTTTTTCCACTTGGCATTGTTGTCTTGGGGATTTTTTTTTTACTTAAAAAAATATGGGAGAAATCTTGCTCCAGTGCAGCAAGCTGCTTGAGTGTGTTTAGATTTAAGCTACCCCAGCAGAAAAGAGTTTGTGAAGTGGTATGATTGTGTGATGTGGGCCACATTTACATTGAAATCACATTTTACGATATATCAGGACTCCTGAAGGGAACGGTGCAGTGGAGCGCTTGTGCCCACAAGATACTTTGAAAAGCACTATATATAGTAGCAACAATTGATACGAGATTTTACAGGAGTCTTTATAAATATGTAAATGGATGTTATCTGATTGGGCTCTTTGGCTACACATCTGTACCTCAAAGGAAGTGGAGCTGTGAGAACTACCAGAAAACAGTAGTTTGCATTCTAAACATGTCTGAGAAATAGAAATGTCTCACAGGTTGACAGCAGGTCAGGGTGGTGGTGGTGGTTTGCATACTTTGGAGGTAAGCTTCTTTGATGTGAAAGCGATCTCTTACTCTGAACAGAACAGGTAGAATTACCATTAACAATTTTCATTTGTTTTCGTCTTTTTATTTTTAAGCACGGCCTAGATTAGTAGCCATTGACCTTTAGCATCCCTTGTTACTTCTTTAAATTGCTTATACAATATGGTACCTGGGTGTGTGTGTTACCTTCAGTAATTTTTTTTAAAGTGCTTTCACTGAGTCACCGGAGAGAAAATAAAGTCTTTGGCACATTGATCCCTTGATTGGTTATTTCCTAAATGAAAATGGAAATACTATTAAAGCACTAATAATGTTACATCTTAATAGTTGAGGAGTCAATAAATGGCTCCCCTGTGCTTCATTAAAGTTCTTAATGAAGCCATTTTTGATAGCTGACCTTTACATTATCAGCTGCTTTATCCAGAGACTTTTAGGGGGAAGTGAGGCTGTAATGTGGTCTAAAATGGTTTTTCTTTTTCACTCTACTAACTGCATTAGTTATTGCCAAATTTATGTGTTATTATAATAGTGATAATCAGCAATAGAGGGTTTCTACATAGGCAATGAATGTAGGAAAAGGAAATTATATGTATATGTGGATTTACTGTATATGCTAGCTTCAAAATTAACTAGAAAAGAGATCAACATTTGATCTACATACTGTCCAGCTTTGCGTTTCAGTACATAAGTACTTCTGTGGATGTGATATACCAACATCAGTGCTATGATATGGCAGTGTTTTAGGACTGAACTTATAAAATGTGTACTCCAAACATTTTGTCATATTGTAAAAATATTGTTTTTCCTCAAGCATGTTTTCCCAGACACAGTTGGCAAGATATTCCATATCTTCTTGCACATCCTAGTGTAGTAACTCTTCCAGTCATACACTCTTTCCTTCTAAACATTCATTTTGAGCAACTGATACAAATTCAGTACAATTCATTGCTCTTTTCCCTCTTGAGAAGGAAATGCTACAAGATATGGCAATCTCCTTGGAGATGCTTCTGCACCATACTGAAATAGATGGGAAACTTGTTTTGATATGTTGGGGACAAAGAGCCATGAATTTACATGTTCCTGTTTGCTTTAATTCAGGTATTTGGCACAAAAAGATGCTGGAGGGAGCTGAATTAAAGGAATAGCCAAAGCTGAATGATAGATGATGATTAAATGGATATCAGATAGCAGGGCTGGAAAAGATTTCTGCTTGAGATTTTGGAGAGTCACTGCCACTCAGAGTAGGCAAGGGTTTTTCAACCTTTGGAGGCCCGGGTACCCCCAGTGAAGGTAAAAATTTTTGGAGTACTCCCAGCTAATTAGCATAATTAGCATAATTAGCCAATTTACATAATTAGCTAATTTACATAAATTGCACAAAAATACACAAAAAGCCAGGATCTCTTTTAAAAAATACACAGCAATAAGACACATGAATAAAATGCACAAAAAACATAAATCCCAAGTACAAAAAAACCCAAACTCAACTCCCCCCAACCCACCCATGCACAGTTTCCAAAAATAAAAATAAATCCCAAGTACAAAAAACCCCAAACTCCACTCTTTCCCCCCCAAACCACCCATGCACAGTTTCCAAAGTAAAAAGCATAAATCCCACATACAAATCCCCCCAAACTCAACTCTTACCCCACCCCACCTATGCACAGTTTCCAAAGTCTCCCCGACTAGGCCCAGTTCAGAAGCTTACCCAAGCTGCATTCATTCACCATCGGAGGAGAACTGAACTGAACTGAGGAGCACAATGCCCTCTGCTGGCTGCTGAGAAGCTAAATTCATGCACGTGCATAAATTAACCCTGACAATCAGCTGTAGATCGGATAGATTAGTCACGGAAGAAAGCACAAGGGAGCTATCCAGATTTTTTTTAAAAAAATTAAAAACTTAATTAACACTTAATTAAGTGTTAACGGGGCAGATAATGGCCAGTCCTTGGCGTACCCCCCAGCACGTGGTCTGCATACCCCTAGGGCAGTGGTTCCCGAACTGGGGCGTCCTGACACCCTAGCCGGGAACAAAGGGTTGCTATACCCTTAAGAGCCATGGCAACCCGTGGTTACGCGAAACCGGAAGTGGGTTGCGATTGCGTCGGAACGCTACTCCAACGCTTGGGGAGGCCTGTGGAGGGGTCCCCAGGCTCCCCACACACACCGCCGGACATCCACTGCCCACCAATGCAGGTAAAAAGGATGATTTCGGCTGCGGTGGTGGCGGCGGCGGCGCGATCTTGGGCGCGTTGTCACAACCCCTGGGAAGGCCCCGCTGCCACTTAGAGCAGCGTAGGGCCTTCCCAGGAGTTAGAGAACCACTGCCCTAGGGGTACGCTTACCACAGGTTGAAAACCTCTAGAGTAGACAATACTGAGCTAGGTGGACTAACAGACTCACAGCGTAATCCTGTGTAACTCTTGCACCAGTGTAACAGTAGATCCACCGGTGTAAGTGCACTTACGCCAGTGTAACTTGCCGTATGCCGATGTACACAGGACAGACACCAGCGTAACCCCCCCTCGGATGCCGCGCATGCACAGTTCGGACGCAGGACAGACACCAGTGCAACTCTGCAAGTGTAGGGGGAATTCCAGGGGCGTTCAGACACCCCCAAATGCCTCCTGCACTGGCGGAGTTGCACTGAAGTCTGTCCTGCGTCCAAACTGCGCATGTGCAACGTTTGAGGGGGGTTATGCTGATGTCTTTCCTGTGTACATCAGCATACAGCAAGTTACACCGGCATAAGTGCACTTACACTGGTGGATCTACACCGGTGCAAGAGTTACACAGGATTGTGCTGTAACTCAGTATAGTGTAGTTTTTTTTACATTAGCACTAATGTAGCTTCAACACATGCTCACAACTAATGATAAAGTATCGCTTCAAGGAATTTTTGTTGTGGCATAAATTTGAAATTCATTTGAATTTCTTCTTAAAACCCACTTCTTTCTTGAAGCCTTTGGCACCACTTCTGAATCTATATTTCCTATGATACCTAAGTTTAAGTACAGTATGTGTAACTGAAACTATCACGTATGTTTCTCCTGTTTACCCATGTCTCCATCCATCTGCCCTCTCACTTGTGTCTCCCTTGTGTCAATGTCTAGATTGCAAGTCTTTTAGGGCAGAGATCTGTCATTGTACTCTGTGTAAAACACCACGAACATTGATAGTGCTTAATAATAATAATAATGTTGTTGTTGTTGTTTGTGTTGTTAATAATAATAATATATCATCAACAACAACATAACCCATAGCTCTGTCTTTGTGTATCATTTTCATGCATGGCAGCACACAAAGGGTATATTTGTAACAGTTTCTTTGTTAATCTGATGAATAAAACAAGTTGGGTTTAATTGTACCTGTATGCCATAGAACAGGGGTGGTCAAACTTGCTTAATGTAAGAGCTACATATGATAAACTTCAATTGTTTGAGAGCTGTAAGAGAGATGTTTGAGAGCTGCGATATTTAAGAAGCATTTAAATTCTTAAATAAATTTACTCACCATGAATATTAAACATGTTTTCATCCAGTGGACTCTGTTTATACCTGGTAAATAATCATAAAGGTTTTGTATTAATTGGAATGCAAAAAGGAGCTTAGCCAACATCTTTCCAGGAGCCGTACATTATACATCAAAGAGCCACATGTGGCTCAGGAGCCACAGTTTGGCCACTCCTGCCATAGAATAATGTTTCCAATCCTGGCATTTTAATCTCTCTGAATTTACCAGGATATACAGAGTTATCATCTTTTGGTATGACACTCTGCTGTAATGTTTGTAGTGGCAGCCAAAAGCCAAATCACAGGCCTGCTGGTGAGTTCACATGGCTGATTGGCCATGGTCTGGGAGTTGACACGTAACATGTAGGCATGTAGGAAATTTCTTATGGTACTACGTGTCGAAGTAGTCATGTGTGCAAGCTCTCTTACTGCTGACAATCTAGTTCCAAACCAAGTTTAATTAGTTTCCACTCTGTCATTTACAGCGCAATCCTATCCAACTTATACCGCCGGTACAGCGAGAACAGGAGGCCCCAGAACGGAAAGCGGATTCAAATCCCCTTCAAAGGGGATTTAAATCTCCCCTCCCCTCCAAAGCCTCCCGCCCTGCCCTCCCTTGCTGGTTACACTGGTGGTGTAAATTGGATAGGATTGTGCTGTTAGTTATATTCACCTAGCTGCCTATTCACAGCCTAAAAAGATCACCCGTCCATGTAAAGTGTAGAACTTAGGGGGAGAAAGTGGCACTGTTTTTAGTGAAACCAGTTTTTAGGTTTCTAAAACTTAGCATAAGTATTCTTCCAATGAACATTCCATTGATGTGGTGGTATGACATTCCAATGTCAGGTGTGATGTCTAAATGTCAGAGGTAGGTCAATGAGCTGGCCAGAGCAATATTGCTAATTTTACTTCTCAAATAATACAATATACATACATAATAATTTTCCCATAACTTATCACATATTATGCTTACAATTGTGGGCTTATGTTCCACGATAACACTTTTTATTTAACTCTGCACTTGAAGAAGTTTCATGTGTGCATACAGTCCATTGGTTCAGGTGTTGGTATCAAAATGCCTATTGACAATGATGAATATACTTAATTTGGATTCAGAGTGTGCTATCAAAATCCTTTAAAGGGTCTCCTATCTCAATTGTCTATGGAAATGAATTCATCACGATGGGCAAAGTGGTTTACAGCACTCAACGTTAGTATCATGCACTAGCGATTTAGATGGTGAATAACAACTTTCCTCAAATGGAATAATATTCCATCAGTTATGGTTTTTCGAGGCCCATCCTGAATCCTAGCTTCTGTCTTTTCTTATATTTATGGTTTCACTAAAATGTTCAGGTAGAGAAATACCTGCATTCATAAATCATTGCTGATAATAGTGGTTCAGACACACTCTGTCGAAGTTGATAATGGGTATCTGATCCAAAAAGGATGTCTTTTCCCCCCCTTAAAGTTCTTTAAGAGGTGGCAGGGTAGTTAAACAAACCTTATGAGACTTTTTTTGTTTCCAATCTTATATTCACTATCAGTTTGATTAGTTGGTACCTTGAGTGCAGAAGTGGGCAGCAGAGCAAACTACAAAGAAGCTGTGTTTCCCATACTATTCAGATTCCCTTCAATGGGTTTAATGAGTTTCATTTTGCTTAGAAAAAGTGTACAGTGGACCCTTTTTATTCACGGGTTCAGGACCTGCAGATTTGTTACACCCCCAGACTCTCGAATGTCCACGCTAAAAACATGTGAAAAAAGGAAAAAAAGCCCCCAAAGCGCCATTTTACCTTTAAACCGCAAAATCGATGCATTTTCAAGTCTCCACAAGGCTTTTTGAAGCTGCACCGACCGACTTCTGGGTCGCTTGAAGGCTCTTCCCCTCTCCCAGCCTTGAACCCAGATTACATCCTGGGACAAGGCTGGGAGAGGGGAAGAGCCTTTGCACGACCCAGAAGTCGGTTGTGCAGTTTCAAGAAGCCTCATGGAGGCTTGAAAACACAGCGATTTAAGATTTAAAGGTAAAATGGTGCTGTGGGGGGCTTTTCTTTCCTTTTTCACATGTTTTAAGCAGACCCCGGTATCCGCAGTTCTTCACTATCCACGGGAGGGAGGTCTGGAACGGATCTCCCATGGATAGCTAGGTCCAACTGTATGGGGGGGGGTGTTTTAGAAAACTAAATGCTTCAAAACCTCGTAATGGTATAAAGATTCCATAAGCATATGAAATAATGAAATTCAAACAAAACAAATATGCATTTTTATGCAGTTAAAAATTATGGACACATACCTGTGGTGTCCTGCAAAGAGCTCGAGGCTTGTGTTCAGCAACTAGTGAAGATGACTTACATCATGGAGGAAACCACCTAGAATTGTAGGGTTCTATACAGAACAATATTGTAAAGATCCTTATCGGATCTAGATAAGCCTGCCTATGTAAATGGTGTAGTGGTTTGGGAGTCGGACTTAGACCTGGAAGATCCAGGTTCAAATCCCCGCTCAGCCACGAAGCTTCCTGGGTGACCTTGGGCCAGTCACTATCTCTCAGCCCCACCTACCTCACAGGGTTGTTGTGAGGACAAAAAGGAGGGGAGGAAATATGTACACCACTCTGAGCTCCTTGGAGGAGGGGCAGTATAAAAATGTGAAAAATAAATAAAATAAACCACCTTGAATAACATCTGAAGAGCAATCTGAGGATAAGAAAGGCGGTACAGTATATAAATAAATAAATACACATGGAGTTAGAATGAAGGAGAATGCATACATATGTGTTTTCACAACTTAGGTTTCTGTTTTGCTTGTTTCTTATTATCTTTGGGCATGTTGCTAAGGGCACCATATATAGTCCTCTTGGTATAGGGAAACGGGCTACTTGACTAACAAGAAATTTGAATAATTGAAGCTGAATATTCTTTTTATCACTTCCACCCTTTTCTGCTTATTGTATTTGGATTGTATGTCCTCTAGGCAAGGTCTCTTGGATGTGACTTCATCATATGCTTAGGAGTGGGACATAAACTTACACTGATCCAGCATCATCCAATAATTCAACTATCTTGTGTGAATTCTCAAGAGCAAAGTAAGCTGATTTTACATTGTCAAGCAGCAAAAACTGAGGCCAGAATGTGTCCCTCTGCCTGTACATTCATTCTTAATGCCTAGCAAATCACACTGCATTTGATTTGCTAAAATTAGAGTTTTAACTACTGTAATGGTTTTTGATACAATGCTTACAAATACCGCTCATTTTGTCCTCTGACGGCCCAAACGTCTATAGTTTTACACATCTTTCATGCATGAAAAATTGAAAGTGTGTGCGTTGATTTGCTGGAAATGAGTCATGCACTGAAATCATGCCGTTTCTTTGTATTCTTATAACCACATAACTAGTACGAGCGGAGATGAAAAAGTAGGTGGAGTTGACCTTAAAAGAGGTGTTCAAAACTGCAGAAAGCTCTTTGAAAAATAATTGTTGCATAAAGGGAAAATGAGAAAAACAGAAGGAAAGATGTGCTTGCATCTAAAAATATTCCTGTTGGAGGTAGATATTGCAGTATCTCCTAAATGCTGATTTTCTATACTTCTGAATTTGCAGGTAAATTCTAAAATAGCTCTAAATTTAGCCCATTGTAAGTTGCTACAAATTTTAAATGTCTGCATAAACCATTCTAAGAGTTGTCTACAATGGTGGCTTATAAATTTATTTTTTTGCATGGGTTCTGACAGGCCAATGAGTATTTGAAAAAAAAAATATTCCAATGTAAGGACGAACTGATGACACAAGATATGCATAAAATACAGTTGTTGTTGTTGTTGTTCAGTCGTTAAGTCGTGTCCGACCCTTCGTGATCCCATGAACCATATCCCGCCAGGCCTTCCTGTCCTCCACTATCTTCCTGAGTTCGCTCATTTTCATGTTCGTTGCATCGGTGATGCTGTCTAACCATCTCATCCTTGGCCTTCCCCTTCTCCTTTTGCCTTCAATCTTTCCTAGCATCAGAGTCTTTTCCAGAGAGTCCTCTCTTCGCATTAGGTGGCCAAAATATTTGAGTTTCAGCCTTAGTACCTGTCCTTCCAGGGAACAGTCAGGCTTGATTTCATTTAGAATTGACTGATTTGATCTCCTAGCAGTCCAAGGGACTCTCAGGAGTCTTCTCCAGCACCACAGTTCAAAAGCATCTATTCTTCGGCGCTCAGCCTTCCTTATGGTCCAACTCTCGCAACCATACATTGCTACTGGGAACACCATCGCCCTGACTATGCGAACTTTTGTTGGCATGGTGATATCTCTGCTTTTTATTATGCTGTCTAAGTTTGCCATAGCTTTCCTTCCAAGGAGTAAGCGTCTTTTAATTTCATGGCTGCTGTCTCCGTCTGCAGTGATCTTGGAGCCCAGAAAATACAGTTGGCCCTCGCTATCTGCGGGGGATCCATCCATAGCAAGGATCTGCGTGAAGTGACATTGCTTTAGCGCGGATCTGGGTGTCACTGTAAAACAGCATTGGGGAACCTCCGGCCCGCGGTCCGTTTCCGGACCCTGGGGCGATCCGGTCCGGCCCACGCGAGACCGGACCCGAGTCCATCAGGTCTGGCCCGCACGAGACCAGCTCCAGAGGCCCCGCGCTCACCTAGGCGGTGACTCCTTCTGAAACCGGCGGTTCTGTACATGCGGAGAACGCCGCTAAGACCAAGAGAGGGCAAGATTGCCCTCTCTTGGCCTTAGTGGCATTCACATGTACAGAACCGCCAATTTCAGAAGGAGGAGTTGCTGAGGTGAGTGCGGGGCCGGCGGCGGCCCGGAGCCTGAAGGTAAGGAGAGTGAAGGGGGGGCTCCGTAGGCCCCGCGCTCACCTCGGCAACTCCTCCTTCTGAAACTGGCGGTTCTGTACATGTACCTGTACCTCAGCGGTGTTCTGCACATGTACAGAACCGCCGGTTTCAGAAGGTGGAGGCACTGAGGTGAGCACGGAGGTGGTGGCGGCGGCCCGGAGCCTGGAAGGTAAGGAGAGCGATGGGGCATGCTTCATCCTGTGAGGTGGGGGGGGGCAATCACAGAGCCTTCTGCAAGATAAGGGAACATTTGTTCTCTGGACGAGGAAGGGGGGCCATTCGGAACTGAATGGGTTAACCCCTCCACGTCCAGAGGTAGGGCCGGTTAAACTTTGTTGACTCCTCCCCCTCGGGTGCTGCTCCGCCCTAGTCCGGTCCTACCTCATTAGAGAGACAGGTCGGTTATTGTGAGGCTCTTCTTCGAAGGCCTTTTTTCACTGTGGATCAGAGCTTCTGTTCTCAATTTATTCTTCTTGGCTATCGCTCTCCCTTGCCTCTCTGTCCCCTCCCGACCTGACCCTGTTTCGTTAGCAAGGCGGTGGATCGTCGGGGGACTTGTGTGTGTGGGTGGGCCTATCGCCGTCCCTGGGCACGCGAAGGTTCCCGCCTTTCACTTTTACCTCAGCGAAGTTCCTGCGGCCTGGCAGACGAGCGCGCACCCTCTGGGCGGCGCCGCTGCCGTTTGCTCCTTGTCAATCGCGGCCTGACTCACAGCGACCGGCCGTTTGTTATCGGCTCTGCCGATCTTTGGCGCACTTTTACGGTCCCTCCGGGGCCGAGACGCTGAGTTGGCAGTCGCTTCTCCAGGCTTTGGACTGCCGCATCACACCCTCGGTGCTTTACGGACCAGCGGCCTCCCTCCTCCAGTGTTGCGGACGCTAATTCTGGGGTAAGCCGGCGATGGGGGAACCAGAGGGCGCGACGACCGATGTTGACGCCCCTCAAATCGACCCAGCCTTACAGGCACACTTATTAAGCATGGTGAAAGCGGCGGTTAGTGAGGCTGTGAGCGCCTCGGGGGGGCATTCATCCCGACGGAGGCATCGGAGTGAGAGCCGCTCTCTCTCCCGGGATGCGGCTTCTTCTTCTGCTCACAGTAGCTCCAGGCACAGGAGCCCCAGCCATGACTCACGCTATTCTAAAAGACCAAGGGCTGGCCGTTCCTCTCACTCACAATCGGCTCATCACTCCAGGGGGAAACGTGCTCGGTCCGAGGCTGCTTATCTCAGCTCTACCCCTTCCTCGGGCGCGGAGTCTGCCAAAGAGGAGGGTGAGCTTGGGGGGGGAACAGGATAGCAACCCCAGCAGACTTTTCCCTCCAGATCTTTTCTGTCGCATGGTCTCCAAGGTGTCAGCAGCCCTGAACCTCACCCCTCCTGCTCAGGTAGTGGGTTCTCAGGGCGATGCTGCGGCTTCTAAGGGGATTTTTCCTCAAGGGCCCGTCCCACCCACCACCATTCCCTTCCCCCCGTCCTTCCAATCGGCTTTGGATCAGGAGTGGAAAAATCCAATTAAATCTAAGCATGGTTCGAAGTTGATCAACAAGCTTTACTCCTTACCTGAACAGACCATGGGGCTATTGAAGGTTCCCTCTGTGGATGCGCCCGTGGCCTCCCTGTCCTCGTCGACCGTTATTCCATCTGAGGGGGAGGGCCCCCCGAAAAATTCTTGTGATCGTAAGGTCGACATTTCGCTCAAAAAGAATTTTGAAACTGTTTCTCAGTCGCTCAGAGCTTCAGCATCCAACTCACTTTTTGCCCGCGCTACTTACCTTTGGGTGGACGACCTCCTTAAATCCGAGGCGGCTTTAACTAAGAAGGGGAAGAATACACTAAAGAAAATTTCTTTGGCCACAGCCTTTATGGCTGATTCTTCCTATGACTCACTCCAGCTGGGCGCACGTGCACTCGCGTCCAATGTCGTGGCGAGACGAAACATCTGGTTGCGTCATTGGGATGTGGATTCGGCCTTGCAGAACCGTTTGGTGGGTGTGCCTTTCAATGGTGCCAAGCTCTTTGGGGAGGCTCTTGAACCGTTGTTGATTGAGAACAAAGACAAGCGCAAGGTTCTCCCGTCTTCCAGCAAGGAGGCCCCTAAACCTAAGATCCAGTCCTTTCGGCCCTTTCGGGCTCCAGCTCGTCCTAGAGAGCCCAACAGAGCCCCTAACAAATGGAACAGGTCGAGATTCTTCCCCAAAGGACGATCCGGGAACAACCAGGGAGAGCCCCCGCGCAAGCCTTTCCGCAACCAGAAATCAGCGTGATGCCGACTCAAGCGATGAATCCACACCTATTGGTGGTCGTCTGCTCGCTTTCGCGGAGCAGTGGCGGGCGACCACCTCCAACAAGTGGATTCTGAGCACGGTTTCCAGGGGTTACTCTCTAGAACTGCTTTGTTTCCCGAAAGACCGTTATTGTAAGGTTCCTCCGTCCAGGGACAAGACCAAACATCAGCACCTGCTAGCTTCCATTGCTCATCTCTCCAGCATTCGAGCCATAGAACCTGTTCCTGTTGCCCAACGGGGCCGCGGGGTCTACTCTGTTCTTTTTCTTGTGGAGAAGAAGAATGGAGAGCACAGTCCTATCCTGGACCTCAAATGGTTGAACCTATTTATGGCTCACAAGAAGTTCAAAATGGAAACATGGCGTTCTATAGCTGTTTCCCTACGACGGGGGGACTTTCTTACTTCGATCGACTTGTCCGAAGCTTACTTACATATTCCGATCCATCCCCGGCATCGGCGGTTCCTACGTTTTTCTTATGGTTCAATACATCAACAATTCCGGGCTTTGCCCTTCGGACTGAAGACGGCTCCCCGAGTGTTCACCAAGACTCTGGCAGGTCCACTGGCCTGGTTACGTCTGCGGGGCCTGTCGGTAATTCCGTACCTGGACGACATCTTGATTCGATCCGGATCCAGGGACTCAGCGGAGCGCGATCTGCACACGACCATTCTTTGCTTGCATCAACATGGATTCATCATCAACATGGGCAAGAGCTCCCTGGTCCCGGCTCAGGTCATGGAGCACCTGGGGCTGGTGTTCAACACCAGAAATCTGACCATCTCCCTCTCTCCGGACAGACAGCGCAAGCTGACGACTCTTCTCCTCGAAGCCAAGAATCAGGCTACCCTGGACCTCCAGTCTTTAGCTGAACTTCAAGGAGTTATGGTCTCATGCCAGGACATAGTCAAATGGACCAGGTTCCACACGAGACCCATTCGGAGACTACTCCGTCCCTACTCGCGTCAGATTGAACGGAAGCTGCACGTGATCATTCGCTATCGTCGGATTTCCGGAACAGCCTGGAGTGGTGGCTTTCGCCTGGCCGACTAGCAGCAGAGACCGCACTGGAGGCCCCGAATCCGATGGTCTTGACCACGGACGCCAGTCTCTTCGGCTGGGGGGGCGCACGTGGACCCTCTATTTGTGCAAGGGCGTTGGTCAGGTCCGGAGACGAGGTGCAGCATCAATCTGTTGGAGTTGAGGGCGATCAAGCTCGCTCTTTTTCATTTTCAGTCCCATATTCTGGGGAAAGCTGTCTTAGTCAAGACGGACAACATGACCGCCAAGCTGTACATCAACCGCCAAGGCGGAACCAGGTCGGATCGCCTGGCCAGAGAAGCGGACGATCTCTTGTCATGGGCGGAGTCGAATCTTCTATCGCTCAGGGCGGAGCATCTGGCAGGGGCTGTCAACGTCACGGCAGACTGGCTGAGCCGGGAGAGTCTAGACGAGACGGAGTGGCAGCTGAATCCATCGGTGTTCAATCTAGTCACGGAGAGGTTCGGCATGCCCCTTCTGGATCTGTTCGCTTCGCGAACCAACTCCCAACTACCGAGGTTCTACTCCAGACATCATGATCAGGGCGCAGAAGGGGTGGATGCTCTGCGGTGTCGCTGGCCACAGGGACTCCTATATGCCTTCCCGCCGATCGCCCTTCTACCCCGAGTGCTGCGGAGGATCCGGGATTTGACGGCTCTCGTGGTCCTGATTGCCCCCAGGTGGCCCAGGAGAGCCTGGTTCTCGGACTTGGTTCAGCTATCGGTGGACAACCCTTGGCCCCTGCCGCACCGGGATGACCTCCTTCGTCAGGGCCCCGTTTTCCATCCGCAGCTGCAGGATTTCCACTTAACGGCTTGGCTGCTGAAAGGCAGGAATTGAGCAAAGAGGGTTACTCGGATGGTGTTCTTGAGATGCTCTTGGCTTCGCGTCGTTCGTCTACCAAGAGGGTGTATGGGTCAACTTGGAGGCGCTTCTCGAGATGGTGCACTCAACGGAATATTAGATGCCTGCGACCTAAGTTAAACCAGGTGTTGGAATTTTTGCAAGATGGGGTTACAATGGGGCTTAGTACCAGCACCCTCCGTCTTCAGGTGGCTGCGCTGAAGAGTGTCCTGGGCGCCTCCGGCAGGGGCTGTGTGTTGGATCATCCCCATGTGCATAGATTTTTGACGGGCGTGAAGCTGTTGAATCCTCCGGTGATTCATAGGTTTCCTACCTGGGACCTCGGTTTGGTTCTTCGGGCTCTCATGCGAGGCCCTTTTGAACCATTGGCCAAAGCCTCTTTTCAGGATCTTACTCTGAAAACTGTCCTGCTGGTAGCATTGACCTCGGCCAGACGGGTATCGGAACTGGGGGCACTCTCTATAAACAAGAACCTATTGATTTTTCATAAGGATAAGGTGGTTTTGCAGGCGGACCCTTCTTTCACACCCAAGATTAATTCCATGTTTCGTCGTTCGGAGGATATTGTTTTGCCTACTTTCTGCCCGAAACCCTCACACCCCCGGGAGCGTGATTGGCACTCCCTTGATGTGCGAAGGGCTCTGCGTTTCTATATACAGCGTACTGAAGCACTTAGAAAAACCGAGGCTCTGTTCGTAGTTTTTCGGGGGGTGTCTATTGGTAGGAAAGCTTCGGCTTCACTTATCGCTAGATGGCTTCGCTTAGCTATTCAGTCGGCCTATAGGGCTCAGGGGTTGGATCCACCGGAGGGTATCCTACCTCATTCAATCAGGGGGGCGGCCACATCGGTGGTTTTTGATGGGTCCTCTTCTCTGGTAGATATTTGCAGATCCGCCACGTGGGCGTCTCCTAACACGTTCCTGATGCATTATAAAATTGACAAATTGGCCGCTGCGGATGCTCGTTTTGGCAGACGGGTGCTGCAGGAGGTTCTCAATGCTGGAGGCAAGTAGGCCTGCCCTGGGATGATACGGCTCTGGCATATCCCATTCAGTTCCGAATGGCCCCCCTTCCTCGTCCAGAGAAAAGAGGAATTCCCTACCTGTGAATCTCCTGTTCTGGGAGAGGAAGGGGGGACATTCGGCTCCTCCCATTCTTTGGTTTTGCTTGCCTCCATGTTCAAGTTCGTTGGTTTTTTAAATTGTTTCCATGTCGGTTCGGTGTTAGTTAGCTTATCCCGTGGGAGTTAATTACCTTTTTTAAACCTCGTTCTCTTTTCACGCTCTGGTCCACTTGTTGTTAGTTGATTTCCTCTCCAGTGTGCCGTGGAGGCTGGCGACTTGCCGTGCCGAGACGTCTTCGGGTGTCGTGGGACCTTCGTCCATGGTTCGTCGTTTTGCAGTACCGGACTGGGGCGGAGCAGCACCCGAGGGGGAGGAGTCAACGAAGTTTAACCGGCCCTACCTCTGGACATGGAGGGGTTAACCCATTCAGTTCCGAATGTCCCCCCTTCCTCTCCCAGAACAGGAGATTCACAGGTAGGGAATTCCTCTTTTCCTTACCTTGGGGTAAGCCTTCACTTCCTCAATGGGTCTCCTCAGATCTACGCTAGCTACTTTGCTGGTATAAATCCAAGCAGAGTAGGGGAGGGAATGGGGATAAAATCCCAGCACATGCTGGTACCGCCAGGAACCGCCCTTCCACGTTCTGCCTCCCTGCCCAGAAACTCCCCCAATCCTCCCCTTCCTATTTTTCACACTGCTTGCCCCCTGCAGTGGGTTGCTGGTAGCGGCAGCGGTCCACTGTGTGCACTGCCTTATGACCAGTTACAACAGCAAAACTGTTTTCCACTGTTGTAAACCTGATGTTTGGATAAAGCTGTTAGTATAGCAGCTTCATATGTTTGTAAATGGGATTGAAAGGAGAGGCATCATGCCATAGTCCTACCAATTGGAAAAGCTTTATAGTTGTGCTGTATACTGAGATGTGAGCGATGGATGTATGGAATATAACTACATCCCAGCCCATGCTGCGTCAGATACTATGTTGATGAAGTATTTTCTGGGAAACAATTTGATAGGCAACTCTATAAACCAATAGGCAACAGAAGACAACCTATATCAAAGATGAAGTAATATTATGGTTCTTTTCAAGATGACTTCCTGCTGCTCCCATATTTTCAGTGTCATCAATCTCCATAGTTGTTTGATAGTAATCTTTTGTTCTATATGGGAGATGTGGCAATGGAATAATATTAGCCACACTATCATTTTTAAAGAAAGTCTCTATCTTATCTTTGCAATTATGATCCAGAACTGTGGCATCAGCAACTTCCTAAACATAGCATGCAGTAGTTACATGAGTTAATTGCACAGTTAGGAGATAATGCAGTAGTGTTAACACGATTTACAACGTAATTACCATTGCTTCCAATAAAATTATTGTGTGGCCGCCACCTAGTATCTTATGTTATTTTGTGATAACTATGAAGTGATTACTGTGATTACTATTTTTGAGGGTCTGCGTTGATCTTTGACCAAGGTTTGCTGGGCAAACTTGATGAAAGCTGAAACATAAGCTTACTCTCTTAGAAAACAAATTGTGCGCTACATATTGTCAGTCAAACCTTGTGCAGTGTGTTACATCTTTGAAATAATTTATTGCCAAGTTCAGGTGTTTCAGAAATGTTTGAACTTCCTTCATTCATGGAGATGCACTACTTTGGACATAAATAAATTCATTACTAAGATATAAGTTTTTCAGTAATTTTCGGGTGATTTCCTTAGTGTCCTGCTTAAGAAATCCTCTTGGTTCATCTAGTTTATTTACTTAGTAGTATTTTCCCCTGCTGTGTCTCATAGAATGCATTATAAATGCAACATATAAAATAAGTATTAATTTTTATTGTTTAGTAATTCACTACTAGGCAAATCCTTGTTTTTAGATACTGTACAGCCATACATATTGTTCGAGTATGTGCATCTAGTTACATCTGACTCCCATTCTGTGAGATGCTGTTACAGCAATTTCATAGGAATGATTGAGGGAGGAGGGGAGATTGTTGATGCTAATATCATACCATAGTTTCTAGCATGGGACTGGTTGTAAAAGCCTGGCCCATATGTTGTATCACTGTACAGTGTATGCAGCGCTATTGGTCTGACAATAGCCACCCTCACCAATTGTGTATAGCAAATTGAAACCTTTGGAAATGAGAGCATTCATTTGCATGCCCCAACCTAAAGGAATGTGGCCACTAATAAGTTTATATCCATGCTTCTCTTCATGCCTGATATATTGTAGTAAGCGGTTATAATAGGAGTGCAGCTGGCAGGTAATTGGGCAGGATAGACTTGTCCTACTTACCTCACATCAGTTGCTCTTATTAGCTATCCCAGCACATGCCACATAATATGCTGTGACAGCTGCACATATCTTGCATGATCAGAGGTGCAAGAGTAAAAATTAGCAGTTTGTTATTCACTCATAAATATTTGTCTTTAAATTTTTTTTCCTGCAGCATATTACTAGGCTTGTGAACATTTAAGGCACAATGCATTGTTAATGGAACCTAACGTAAAATAAAAATATCACCTTGTGGTTTATGCAGTGTATAATCCGTTGTTCACATAGCAACAAAACATATCTTGATAATATTTGGGTAATGTTCCAAATGTGTATTAGATAATAGCTTGATTGACATTAATAAAAATTAAAGACATGATTATCCTCTCATACTGTGGTTTTACATTCTTCAGGTTTCCCTTTCCATATTGACCTGTTCACTGGGGAATCTTTGCACATCTGCCCCAGAACCTGCCTGTGTTTCAAAGGATTCTGAAAGATGCAATGACCTTTGGTTAAACAAACAAACATATTGGTGACTTACAGCCCAATCCTATCCTCTCCCCCCCCCACCGCTGGTACAGCTGCACCAAAATTGGGCGCACTGTATCCAGTGGGGGTGTGTGGATCAGGAGGCTTCAGAGTGGGATTTAAATCCCCTTACACCTCCGTAAGTCTCCTGCACTGCAGCTCTATGTACCACAGCATCAGTCTCCTCAGAAAGCTGCTCCTCCTCAGCCGAAGAGGCATCAGAGCTATCCTGTCCCTCAGAAGCCTCAAAGGCTGTAGATGCTGAGTGCTGAACTGCTGGAATCTTTACCTCTAAGCTCTCCGCGCTGGGTGATCTTTGCCACTCGGTTCCCTTAGAAGAGCCCGCCATAGGAGCTCCTACAGGTCCCATTGACTCTGCCCCTGAGCTGCTTGTCAATAGAGGATTTGCAGCCAGAGCTGCCCTTACCCCCTCTTGCTAGCGCAGGTCTGCAAGTCCGAGGAGAGAGAGGGGATTGGGAGGCTGCAGAAAAAGGGGATAGGATCTGGTGCACAGCATCACCACCAGATCCACCCCTCCCCATTACGCCCCTTCCCAGCCCAGTTTCACCCATTCCGCCCTCCCCGCCCCTTCTGCCTTCCCCGCCATCTTACCTTGATTGGCGGGCAGCTGGGAATCCACTGTCATGGGTGTAAAGGCTCTAGCCTTGCTGCCAGTGCCCCAGCAGCCTGCTACTCAGCACTGTGCCAGAGCACCTTTTACAGCTGGCACTGACAGCTTAACGGCAGTCAGCTCCAGGGGAACTCGTGTTTCACTGCCGCCCGGGCTGGCCCCAATACGATTGGGCCTTTACACACTCAGTTCATGTGCGGGCATTGGCCAGGCCTCTTGTGCTGCTTGAATTGTGACCTAGAACACACTAAATACTCTTCAGAAATTTCATGTTGAAGGAGCTGAACAGTAATTGAGTGGGGGAGAGGGAGTAAGCTTTCCTTCTGGGAGGTTTATCTGGCATCCACCATTCCTGAGCTTCTAATTGCAGAGTACTGTGTGTAGATGATAAGATAAGATTGCAGGGAATGCCTTGGCAGTACAGTAGATGATAAGATTGCAGGGAATACCTTGGAATACAGATTGAAAACCACTACTCTTAACAGGTTATTTTACAATAGATTTGTATGTGCTGTTTTTGCTTTGCATATATCTCTGTAGATCTGTGGACTTTAGAAGTTGTCTAAGTAGGACGTTACATTCCAAGGTTCATTATCTTCTGGAAGCATAGTAATACTATTTAGTATTTATATAGTACATTTTGAGTGTTCAGAGTTCATCACATAGACAAACACAGTAATTCTTACAATAGCCCTGTAAGGAAGGCCAGTATTATTATTGCCATATCGTAGATCAGAGAGTGTAGTACTTGCATGTCCCTGATATGAAGGGGAGCTAGCTCCCTGTAGGTCCTGTGACCAGAGGTTGTGGCGACTTAATCTGGAACAGGCAAGACGAGTGTCACAGTCAGTTGGCCTTATTATTGGCCTGAGCCTCAGAGGGGTTTGAAGCCTATGTGGAGGGGAGGGGGGTTTCTTGCACCTGAGCTCTCCATGGATCAGCTTCCCTGGATCTCTGGCCATATTATTATGGCCCGTAATAATAAATATTACATATTTATAATAGTCACATCTATGTTTCTGCATATGTAGATGGTATTTTGAGTATTGTCTTGCTTGGATAATTGAAGAAGAGAAATGACCAGCAAACATGAATAGAATTCAGGCCAAAGTCCTGGAAATATCAATAGGTGTTAGGTGAACCTTTATTTCAAGCTTTTTCCAGCTTGTTAGCCTCTCTTTTGCAGAGTATATTAAGTAAGAAATGCTTTAAAACAGATACAGTCCTTTTCTGCAGCAATTCAAGATTTTCTCTCCACATCAGTTTTAGATAGTATCCGTGATCAAAGGGACATACACACACAGAGTACTGAAGTAACGAGGAAGCGTATGAACTCTGTGTGTGTGTGTGTGTGTGTGTGTGTGTGTGTGTGTGTGTGTGTGTGTGTGTGTGTGTGTGTGTGTGTGTGTGTGTGTGTGTGTGAGAGAGAGAGAGAGAGAGAGAGAGAGAGAGAGAGAGAGAGACCTGGAGGGTGTATGAGAGCCCTTGTGTGGTTGCCTGGAAACTCTGGCCCACACAAGTGTCAACTTTCATTCATGGTTATAAAGGAAGACAAAGCCTCACACAGAGCTTTAGTCTAGGAAGAAGGAAAAGAAAGGTCCTTGTGTGTTTTAAAACAAGTGTCTCACCAGCAGATAATGCTGGAGTTCTGGGTTATAAATGATGCATTTTGCTCACTTCGCCTTGATAATGGCACAAGGGAAAAAAAGTTCATCGCTCCCTTATCAAAATACTGTGACATTTCTCCTTCAACTGTAAAATTTTATATCGCATTCCTCTGCTGCAACTGCAACCAAATTTAACAGATTGTAAAGGCTACTTAATCTCTCATCGAAAGGTATCTTTTCCCCACTTCCCCCCACCTTCTAAGACAACCAAAACGGTTGCTGAAATCATTGGTTTTTGTTCCATTACAGATAATATAGAGTTTGTCTTATATTACACTGACCACTAATAATTGCTATTATCCAATAAAGGAATTAGGAATTTGTGACAGTAATCCTTTTGAAATAATGCCAGTCCAACGGAGTCTATACGGGGGGACACCCTATTTCTTTCAAGTCTAAGCTTCATTCATGGACTTGGTGATTGCTGCATGGCATGATGATGTGTGATGATACATTTGTCACCAGGACCTAACTTGTAACAAAATACTTGAGAGAAATAACTAAAATAATGTAAAGCCATTGCAGTTTGGATAGTTAATTCCAGTGGAGTGATAGAAAGACCTACTGTAGATGGGATCACTGTAGATGTGAGGAACGCTAGAATCTGTATAAATAGGAATTTGGGATTAGTGGTTAAGACACTGAAATGCAGACCGGAAGGTCGGTAGGACAGCAGTTCGAGACCCGAGTGCCGTGTGATGGAGTGAGCTCCCGTCTCCTGTCCAGCTCCTGTTAACCTAGCAGTTCGAAAACAAGAAATTGCAAGTAGATAACAAGTACCACTGCGGCGGGAAGGTAACAGCGTTCCGTTAGTCACGCCGGCCACAGAAGCATCTTCGGACAGCGCTGGCTCTTCAGCCTTAGACACGGAGATGAGCGCCGCACCCTAGAGTCGGACACGACTGGCTTTCGAGCAGGGGATACCTTTACCTTTACCTAATATATCTTCCATTAATTCTCAATCCAGAGAAGACAGAATTGCTAATAGTGAGCACCCTAATTCTAGTGGAGTGATAGAAAGACCTACTGTAGATGGGATCACCCCCCAAATACCATTTATTGATTTATTTGTCCATGCAAACTGCTTTGTGAACTACTTTTTGTTGACAAGCAATATTTGTATATTCTATAATAATAATAATAATAATAATAATAATAGATACAATTGTAGACTCTCACGACGTGACCATATTTTTGAGTTAAAAACCCACATATTTCCGGGTAAGACTACGTCGTTTCAAGTTCTTTATTACAAACATCTTGTTTTTGTAATAAAGAACTTGAAACGACGTAGTCTTACCCGGAAATATGTGGGTTTTTAACTCAATAATAATAATAATAATAATAATAATTGACTGTGGACCCTACTTGACCCTACTGACCAAGACGACCTCTGTCTTCACTAGATTAAACTTTAGTTAGTTCGCCCACATCCAACCCATTACTGAATCCAGCCACTACTCCCCTGCCCCCCTCTGTTTTGCTTTATGACTAGAACAGTTTGAAAAGTTTTTTTTATTGTCATGCAGAGGAAAGAATCATACTTCTTCTTAGCTGAATAATGATTTTGTCAGACCCTTGGTATCTTGTTTGTAACTTGTTTCAACTCAACACTATTTATGCCAACCTCTGGACTGTTGACAGAAATGCAAGAAGATACATCTCTTTCCCTATGGAGGCTCTCCCAGCTTTGGGGATAAATAATAGCTGACAGAATAGAAACATTCTCTAGGAAGTAGTTGCCAGAGCAGGAATAAATAATTTTATTTCCCCCCATATGGCTTTCTGCACACAACTAATAGGAAATGTGTGCCAAATATGAAATTTTGAACATGGCCAGCTTCCATATTGATGGTATGTGTCCTCTATAGCTCAGAAGCAGAATGCATCCTTTGCATTCAGAAGATCCTGAAACAGTCTTTAACATCTGAAGTTAAAAGGATTGCAGGTAGCAGGGTTGGAAAAGACCTCTTTCGAAAGCGTAGAAGGTAGCACTGGACTAGATGGACTATTCACCTCGCTCATTATAAATCAGTTGTATGCATTGCTAGTGCTGTATTGCTGCTACATTAATGTATCATATGATGAGGCATAGGAGATCATAAAGTCATTGGAGCTGGAAGAGAACATATAGGGCAAACCTAAGACAGTACCCCCAAAGGATGCTGATATAGTCATACTTCCCATTAAAGCCGTGAGGTCCTTCATAGGAAAGGAGTTGTAGGAGTTGTATCTTTTTTTATATATTTATATTTTATTGATATATTAACATAAAAACAATACATATTTCATTAAATTATAGCAAGCACAAAGCAATACATCCTACTAGCATACTATTCACTATTTTCTATATATAATTTCCAACTTAGCCAAAATAACACCCACATTCTATTTATTAAATCCGCATATCATCACATCGTTCCCCTCTCTCTCTTACAAAATCGATAAATGGTTTCCAATTATTCACGAAAAGGTTAACTGACTTTTCCTTAATTAAAATTGTAAGTTTATCCATTTCAGCATAATCCAAAACTTTCAGCCACCAATCTTCCAGCGAAGGTATCTCCAAATTCTTCCAATATTGTGCATATAAAATTCTTGCCGCAGCTATCATATATAAAAACAAAGTTTGAAATTTTTCGCCTATATGATCATCCCACATACCCAACAAAAAGGTTTCCGGTTTCACGTTTCCGGTTTCCGGAAAGGAGTTATAGGAGTTGTATCTTGTCACATTTCTAACAATGGTGCTGTACTGAAAATCTTGAAGAAATAAAATTTCATCCCTTCATTAGGTAGTGTGTTACATTCTTGAAATGCTCCCATTGATATTGTCCTTGATGTCTAATGGCAGACCATATAAGGAGCTGCCTTATATTGAGTTCAAATATTTTGGCCACCTAATGCAAAGAGAGGACTCTCTGGAGAAGACTCTGATGCTGGGAAAGATTGAAGGCAAAAGGAGAAGGGGAAGGCAAAGGATGAGATGGTTAGACAGCATCACCGATGCAACGAACATGAAAATGTGCAAACTCAGTAAGATAGTGGAGGACAGGAAGGCCTGGCAGGATATGGTTCATGGGATCACGAAGGATCGGACACGTCTTAACGACTGAACAACGACTGAACAACAACAACACTTTACAGTATATGATTCCCCCCTTTTTCCATATGTAACCTGTTGATTGTATATAGTAAAGCAGGTTTACTATATACTTTAGTAATTTATTAAGACATTTTTAAAAGTCTGTATCGCTGATAGAAAATAACTTTTATAAACATTTAGCTGAACTAAACACCATAATTACAGGTAGATTGTCACTAAATGGACAAATTTCATTAGCTAAGATGTGTGATTACAAACAATATTAGTTTAGATCTGTGTAATAAAAGGATTGTTTATTACAAGGCATTGTTCATTACAAGTATATCAAAGTCTCCTGTTGCAAGGTTTGTTCCGTTGCTGGTGGAATATTATGTTATATTATATATATATTGCTGGTGGAAACTTGCATGGTGGAAGGGATCAAAAGCAGAAGGGGAGGAGTGTAATTCTTAAAAAATGAAGCTAAAATTTCTTTTTTTTTTTTAACTTAGACTAATCACTTATACAAATCACTCTGTATACACAGTTCCACAGAAATGTTACACAATTTTTTTTGGTTCACAAAACAACTAACAAAACCAACAATCATGAACATAAAATGTCTTTACATTTATCAGAAAAGAATCTCCACACAAAGGGACATTAATCAGGGGCAGCTGCTTCTCTGCCGAGGAAAGGAGCAAACCCAAGAGTCCAGCAGCAGATGATGATCTTATCAGGCAAAAAACCATCTTCGGTAATATCATCAGCTTGCTCTTGCCAAGTCTGGCATTTCAGTATCATCTGTATTTGCTAGAAGAATGGGGGGGGGGGGGGGGCTAGTGCAGGGTGGAGCAGGGGAGAGAGCAAACGAGAAGGGCTGCACAAACTACACGTAACCGGGATAAAGTAACTACTCAGCCTGCTGGGTCTGTGCAGTGTCACAATATAATTGGGAATCTTTTCTGTCATTTTGAAGTATCAGTGTGAAAGTGGAGCATAGGTGAGCCCTCTCACGAGGAACAACAGGAAGAAACCAACCACTCCAGCCTCCTTCCACTACATGCCAGGGTGTTTTGTTTTTGTTTCCTTTCAGTATAGCATGTTACTAGTGGTGGGTCATACACTGAGTAAGCCAAGCAGTAATCAACATATGGGCAGAAGAAAATTAATGGTTTATTTTAAAAATTATTTCCCTGAGTAAACAGTACTCAGATTTTGTTAAAAAAAAATAAAGGATGAGTACAGAGTAGAATTTGATTCCAGGTGTGACAGGTAACCTCAGTCTTTCCAATATTTTCACTCCCTTAATAGGTCAGATGAAAGCACTTGATCCTTAAAGTTAAATTCAGCATAAGGAATTTTCAATATTGGCTCATTTAAAGCAAGAATTATTTCAGGCACAAAGTGTAATTTGCAGGTGCCGTGGGGTCAATTCATGAGCAGTGAGAAGTTCCTGGGGCAGCACTCATTGCATTCTGCCTTCTTTCCTTCCTTCCAGCTTCCAGGCTTATTTACGGATACAGTGGGCATGCGTTATACGTGGACTCAGAATTTGTGGATTTGACCATCTGCGAATGTCGAATCCACGCTAAAACCCTTTTAAAAAGAAAAATGTTTAAAAAGCAGAGTTTTTACCTTTTTAGTGCTAAACCGTGCCATCTGCAGGGCTCAAAGGCACTCTCCGGCACTCCCAGAGGCCACTTCCGGTTCATGCGTACACCCCCCCCGGACCCTTTCCCTTGACCCTAGACCGATACATTCTGACATGATGTAGGGCCAAGGAAGGGTCATGGGCCAACGTGTGACCCGGAAGTGGCCTTTGGGACCGCCAGAGAGTGCCTTGGAGCCCTACAGATGATGCCGTTCAGCATTAAAAGGTACGTACACACACACACACACACACACACACACGGCTTTTAAAACTTTTTAAAAGGGTTTTAATGCAGACTTCACTTTCCGTAGTTCCTCATCCTCTGCAGGGGGTGTCTGGAATGATCCTTCACAGATGATGAGGGACTACTGTAATCGACTTTATTTACAAGTATGCAGGTTGAGCCCTGAACGTATGTAGAGAGCTGCATACTCCTTATGAGAAGGAACAAGTTTCAACATTTCTCCAGAGAGCGGTCCTGCACGCTAAGGTGCTCTTGCTCTTAGCACTGGCCATCTTAATATCCATTCCCTATCCCTGTCTCAGATCAAATCAAATCTCTTCTCTGCCTCAACCAGAAGTTGCTAGAAAATATTACACTGATCACACAGGGGAGGGGAATGTGTTTCTTTATATTCTCATCTCAATCTCTTCTCTCAGGTGGATTCTGCGTGGCATTTTACAAGCCTCAGATGGAGTCTCTAATCAAGAAAACATTCTGGACCTCTAGGGAATCATGATCTCTTTTGTCACATCTCAGGCACATTGACTGGGCCTTGCCTGAGGGCATGGGTCATTCACAACATCACATTCCAAATTCCTAGCAGGTTGTTCTACTATGCAATAGAATGTTCTCTCTTCAGTTCACTCTTTTGACTAGAACTTGGTGCTAGTGCACAGCCTGACTCTCCTCTGGCATATTTCAGGTCATCAGTTCAAGATGCACTGCAGATTGAAGTCCTGACACCAGTATGCCATCCATGCACACTTCCAGGGTTATGTGAGTAGTTATAACTCAAGTATAGACGGAGGACTGCTTCTATCCACCCACTGAAAAAAACTTTAAAAAGAAAAAAGATATCCAATAATATAAGTTTTCATAAGTAATAAGTCCATAATATTGAGGTCCCAATTCTTACCTAGCACCAGTGTAGCTGCGCCAACAGGGCAAGCTGCAACCTGCAGTCGGGGGGGGGGGGGCGGCAGTCACGGAGGCACCCTCAAGGTAAGGGAAGTTTTGTTCCCTTACTTGGGGTAAGTCTCTACTTCTCCAATGGATTTCCTTGGAAATAACTGGCATATGTCCAAGGAGAGTAAGGAAGAAGGAAGGGGAGAGGAAACGGGGACAATACCACTGAGAACCACCCCTCCCTCCCCTGGTCCGCCTCCCTCCTTTCCCCCTCCCTTCCCAGAAACCCCCATTTCTCCCACTACCTGCCTTCCACACTGGCTTACTTGTGCTCCCATGGGTAGCCGGTAGTGGCAGTGGGCTGCCGACACCACCACTATTTGTGCTGGTGGTTCCAAAATGGCTGCTGGTGGCATGCTGTGTGCGCTGCTGTATAGCCATTTACAACAGCAGAACTGTGTCCTGCTGTTGTATATAGTTAGGATTGGGCTGTAAGAAGGTGTTCTTTAGTTACAGTTCCTTCTACCTTGCTTTTACAGAGGGGCTTATTAAAGAATCAGCTGAAACCTAGTGCTTCAAATTCCCAGTGTCTGTGTGTTCAGTGTTTCTTGTTATAGAACCCTGAATGAATCCTGTGAAGAGGGAATGTTGCTGTTTTGCCACCTCCATTATGTTATCTATTCCAGTGCAATTACACACTAATTCAGAGCTCTTTGTGTTTGGCTAATAGCTTCTGATTCAAGGCTGTCACGCAGTACCTCTTCTTCGTGAACTTCTAATGCAGCCTGCCAGTGGCCCCAGCACTTACCTACGAAGCACATTTTTCTTTGGCTTGATGCTCATCATGGGCAAATCGCTAGGAAACCATCAAAAGACAATGTCATCTATTAGAGATACATATAACTATGATCACAATTATCAAAAATATGTGGTGGGTATTTGTGTTAAGCTTGCTTATCCCCGCAATAAATGTAGTTGTCAGCAGGATAAGTTCACACAACGGATAAGGTCACAATTTCATTTAGTGACAACTTCCTACAGTGTGAACTTACGAGGTTCGATTTATTAAAGAGTCAGGAGGGATAAGATCACTGAATGGCTAGTCTGATTTATCTGGGTTTGACTGCAGTACTTGAACAGAGAATGCTGTATTTCAAGTTTATGTTCAGAACTATAGTTTAATGTGGCTCAGAGAGTTGCATACTGTGGGGCAGTGGTGGGGGGTAGGATGAGGGTGACAATTGATGGGGATTTTGGGAGAGAGAGCCTATAGCCAGGCTTTACTATAGCAGGCCTATAAAGTCACTTAACAGAATTCAGTGCTTCTTTCAAGATAGCACTGCAGAAACATGTTATTTTATGTATGCAAATTTAACATGGTTTTGTAGTATTCAGAAATGGACCCAGGAATTTAAAATTCCTCTAGATAATCTTAGTTTGTTACTGATTTTCTCTGTATCATTGTATGCAATCAGAAGAAATGGGAACTACCAAACAATATAAATGCCTATAATAATCACACAGAACATTGTTTGAATCTACCAAGGTCAGAGAATGTAAATATGTAATGAATTTTAGGAAATGAAGATTTTAAAATTTAACCTCAGTTCAGGATGTTCTACACAGTATGTAACTTATTTACCATATGTGTAGCCTGCCCTTTCATCTGGGAGGAGTGCTTTCGCTTTGCAGTAATCCTGTGAGGTAGTTAAGCTGACTGGGAGATGGTGACTTGTTGAGGGCTAACCAGTTTTCCAATGACCAGGCCAGCGGGTGGCGCAGTGGGTTAAACCGCTGAACCATGAGCTGTTGATCGAAAGGTCGGCCGTTCGAATTGGCAACGGGGTGAGCTCTCGTTGCTTGGCCAGCTCTTGCCAACCTAGCAGTTCCAAAGCATGTTAATGCGAGTAGATAAATAGGTACCGCTTGCGGGAAGGTAAACAGCACTCCGTGTTCCAGCTGCATGCTACGCGCTGCAGCAAGGAGAGTCATGCCGGCCACATGACCACGGAGGTGTCTTATACAATGCTGGCTCTTCAGCTTTGAAATGGGGATGAGCACCACACCCTAGAGTCGGACACGACTGGACTTACCGTATTTCTTCGAGTCTAAGGCGCCATCGATTCTAAGGCGCACCTTTACTTTCAGTACCACCAGCAGGGGAAAAAAATAATAAATTGATTGTAAGACTCACATCCCTTCATTGAATCTACCCGCTCAGCACCAACTCTCCCCAGCATGTCTCCTGCAGCTGAGGA
The DNA here is from genome assembly GCA_026170595.1 of Plestiodon gilberti rubricaudatus. Classification (NCBI taxonomy): domain Eukaryota; kingdom Metazoa; phylum Chordata; class Lepidosauria; order Squamata; family Scincidae; genus Plestiodon; species Plestiodon gilberti. The sequence goes on along the minus strand of JANXHW010000004.1, from coordinate 21,247,579 downwards.
TGACTGAGTGCACTGCCTTTGCATAGCATTTCTGGCCCTGCCAGAAAGTGCCATTTCCTTCGTTACCTGGGCTTGGGGGAGCTTCAGGGAGGCCTGTGCAACCCTCTGCAGACCTCTCTGATCTTCAGTTCGGCGAAAAACAGCGATTTTTGGCCATTTCTGGTTTTCGCGAAAACCGGAAATGGCTGAAAATCACCGGGTTTTGCCGAACTGAAGATCAGGGAGGCCTGCAGAAGGTCTCCCTGAAGCTCCCCCAAGCCCCAGTAAGTAAGAAGATAGCATTTTGGGGTGCTTTTTGGAGACCTTCGATTCTAAGACGCACCCCATTTTTTGAAATGCTTAATTGGGAAAAAACATGCATCTTAGAATTGAAGAAATATAGTAATTGTCAGGGGTCACCTTTACCTTTTACCTTTCCAATGACCAAGTCCAGTGCTCCAGTCAGTGTACCACACTGGCTTTCAGTTGCCTCAAGTACAATAGAACTTATGTGATGAAATTTTAAGATCATAATGTCATAGTAAGTTCTCATACATGTTTACTACTCAGAAGTAAGTTCCAGATATGATTTTATTCTCATTTAGTAAAAGCTAAAACTGGGTGATGACTGTTTACACTAAAACATTATTAGATTATCAGCTTTTTCCATTTCATAACCTTGTTCGAAGTTAAATATTAATGTTTTAAATTCCCAGTTCCCACTTATTTTTATTGGCTATTTTCAGACATATGAACAACAACAGAGATGGAATGTAGTTTATTGTAAAGTTTAGATATTTTTCTGAAATGCTGATGCAGTGTAGTTTTTCCTTCATTCAGATAAGTCAGTCACTCTGATTCCTTCTAATGACTCCATTCAGCCCTGCATATATTTGTTTCTAGAGTGTAAATCAAATAACTTGTGTTCAGAATATAACATTATTCTAATTGCACCTACTCTAGTTGTTGTTCAGTACTTTATTTCAATATCTTGTATTCTGGTTTTTAAAAGGTAGGTATTTTCAGGTATTCATATATACACACACTTGGACACATATGCATAGGAATGAATGTGCTACAGCTGAGCCCTTGCATTCTGGCCCAATATCTACCAAGGTGGGCTGATTATCTTAAAAGCCATGGGATGTTTTGTAGCTGAGCTAGTGATCCATGACTTGGGGCTTCTTTTACAGTGCAGCTATCATAAGTCTTTGAGTAATCACAGACTTTAAAAGTATGCTATATCAACAAGATAAGAGGAACAGCCCACAGCACTAGTGGCATTATCTTTTACCAAAATTGATTAGTGCGTACTATGGGTCTAACATATTTTGCACAAACGTACTCAGCAAGACAGAAATATGTATGGTCTTGAAGAATGAGCAAGGGGGAAAAAACCTTGCTGTGAGCCGTTAAGTGAAAATGAAACATCCATGATTCCGACTTCATAATTAATTTCCAAAACTTGGAAGATTCAGACCTATCCACGCATTTCAGTCGTGCTTACTCTAAACAAATGTGAACAGGATTGCAGTCTAGGACCAGTAAGAGTAGTCATACATGACAGTGGTATTTTAGTTATACTTCTTGCTGAATATTTCAAGCATGTAGTGATGAGCTCTAGGAAAATACTGCAGACACAACAAAAATAGTATTGTGGTTTCTTAAATATATTTATGCAGGATGGAGAATGACGTACTTTCAATTAATTTTCTAAAAAACAACAGGAAATCAGAAAATTCCCATACATCTGCCTGTTCTTCAAGTGTAATAGGAATTGTGTGTTGTGACGTTTAGTGAAGAAACTGGGAATGGACAAACAGGAGGTATGTCAGTTTAAATATATATCAGGCTCCCTCAAATGATGAATTCAGATAGCAAAACCCCTCAAGGAGAGATTTCAAGATCAAAAGAATGCTTGAAGAGGTCTGATTCTATTCCACCATCCTATCCTGGTCCCATTGGGAGCCAAAATGGCATAAGAGGTTGCAGGTTAATGCTGGTTGGCAAGGAGATTTCTCCAAGAAGGATTGGTTCAGGTGAATGCATCACCTTTATTATTATTTTTTTAATTTCTGAGATAGAAGCAACAATTATAGTTTATATCAGTCTTATTCAAACCTTATAATAAACAATCTTAAGAACTAGTGCTCTTTGTGATGCAAACTTATCTTTTGCTGAAATTGTTAGATAAATTGGTCAGATTCTTTCCTCCAGAATTGTTTTTATATGTGGCTGCATTCCCATTCAAATCAGGATTGCATTATTCTGAAGGGCTGCTCCAAATCTTTTAGTTCCTTCATAATGACCCTGCCTGCAGCAGCCTCATAGTGAGCCCAGCCAAACCTAAGAGCCAAAGTAGTTGGCCTGCAGGACTGAAACACTGGAACTGCTCCAAAATAATGACCCTAAAAGGGAATGACCCTCACTCTCTTCACATGAAGACCAGATACAGAATTCCTGTTCAGAATGAGCTGCTTCCTCAGTAGGTATTCCTACAATTCTGCACCATTGAGATCAAAATGTCTTACTTTTGTACTTCATCCGGGGAGCCTACCAGACCTTGACCCATTGTGAGGAATGGAAGCATAAGGAAGAAATCTATCAATGTGGAGGAGCAGCAGGGTTTTGGCCAGGCAACTTTGTTGAGGAGGGGCAGGGAGATTCAGCCCAAGGTTGCTGGTTCAGGGCCTACCAAGGGGTAGGAGTTACCAGGAGGAATCTGAACTATTATTTGTGAAGGAGAAGTTGGTGGTGCAACATTCCATGTGTGCACAGCTTCATGCTCCCTTGTAACTTGAGCCCCATCTTTGTTCTCTCTTTGACAGTACCCCAGTGCCAAGTTGCCAACATCTTTACCTGTCTGCCTTAGAACAATGGGAGCTAGCTAGTTCAATTCTCTGATTTGTTTCCTATGAAAAAGCACCTGTTCATCACAAATGTGCAATCATATGAGTCCCCTTCCTCCTTCCCGAGTGGAACCTACTGTTTCTGGAGTAACTCTGGAAATTTTCCTCCCAGAAACATGTTTCCACTGGGAACCATGGTGATATGCAGTCTATCTTAGTGGCTTACAACGACATCCCTATTACAGAGATAATAAGCTGTTTACATTTTTATTTGAGACAGGTTTAGTTAATTTTGTCCAGTTTATTTTTCTGGGGCCTAATACTATTCATTAAAGATAGAGGGTCATAATTGAGGACATACAGTGGAATTTAAGAGCAACTCAAACTTGGTGACGCGGTAATTGTCTACTTTCACAGGGAAGGGGAGGAAGAAAGGTCTGTAAAAAGTTTTTAAAAAAACTTAAAAAGTAAAAACATTTAAATTGCTTAAAAAACTAGAAGAAAAAAGTTATCCATAGAAGAATGTGAATTCAAGGAAACAGCAAAGGCATAATAATGGAAAAAAGAAATAAAAAGAGGAATCATTTTCCAGCAAATGAAGAAGAGAAAAGCTGGAGACGTAAAGAAAATGAGCAGCCTAGGAGGAAAAGTGAACAAGGATGAGAGCAAAATGTATACAGACAGCAGCAAGATAGATGTATTTGCAGCCTAAAGAAGCAAATCTGGGAAGGACCAGGTTTTCACATCTACGTTTAGAAGGAGCACTTGCCACACCCATAGAAAAAAAAATAGAAAGCGGGAGCTAGTGTGATACAGTGATTAAAGTTAGATGTAGCACCTGGGAGAATTGAGTTCAATTACCCACTCAGCCATGAAGCTTTCTGAATGGCTTTGGGCCAGTCACTATCAGCCTCCTCACCGGGTTGTTGTGAGGACAAAAGGGGGGGGGAAGAACAGTGTGTGTCACCCTGAGCTTGTTGGAGGAAGGCATTACATAAATGCAATAAACAAACACAAAACTGATAACTGGGTATTTCTCTAGAGCTTTGAACCAAGGTTTCAAGTAGAAATTCTTATTACACCTTTTTTTGTGGGAGCAACTGAAACATTCAGTGTCAGAGCACCAGCTTGCTAGTTGGATAGTTTCTCATTTGTGTGACTGCAAACTGTGAGAAGCTGAAGGACCGGAAGCACTTGGCTCTCCTGGACAAGGAACAGGTATTGAAGGACAAGAAGAAGCAACTGGAGCCACCTGCTGTTTGGCCACAAAGTCTCTGAGACCTCTGTGTAACTTAAAGGGCACTCAGTAAACGTTTCCTCATATGGTGCTGATGTTCAGTCCCTCTCAGGTCTCACCTAGGGTGTGTCCAGACCTCTAGAGATATGACCTTGGCTGCATGTCTACTTCCTTCTCGATATTCCATTCGTTTCTACCAGTGATGTAGACTTGAGTCTATTGACTCGGACTTCAGTCGGTCTCAAGTCGCATGAATGACTTGACTCGGACTTGACTTGGCGATCGTAAAAGACTCGACTCGAGACTTGGAGCCTTTTACGACAAGTTGAATTTTACGTTCCTATACTACATTGCCACAGTTTATTCTGGAGACTGTTGGATGAGTCTCTTATGTTCCAACACCAGCATCCTCCATGCACATTCTGACAATGTTCTCTCCAGGATATCCCTCTCTTCAGTGAAGTGAAATGGGGCTGATCAACACAACTGCCTTCTTGAATCTTAAGGTTTGACTCTAAGCATCTGAATCAGTTCTTGTTGGGGCTGCACAATACAGGTGGGCCCCCATATCCACTGATTCGCTATCCACGGTTTCAGTTATCCATGGATCGTGGGGACCCCCCCCCGGCTTTTACTTTTTTCCCAGTAAGCTTCGTTTCTTCCTTAAAGAAACAGGAGAAGTTATTACAGGCAAGTAGAACAAGACTAAGTACTAGAGAGGCTCTGCAAGGTTAACAAAAACCTTGCAGAGCCTCTCTAGGAGTCTCGTTCTACTTGCCTGCAATGGAGGCTGCTTCTCTGTTTGTTTTAAGGGAGAAACAAAGCTTGCTGAAAGAAAAATAAGAGCTGGGGGGGGGGCAAGCATGCCTGCCTGCAGGGGAGGCAGTGTGGGGGGCCCTCAGGAAACCATGGAGGGGGTGTTCACTCTTATCCATGGTTTCAAGTATCCACGGAGGGGCCTGGAACATATCCCCAGCGGATATGGGGGCCCACCTGTAACTGCAAAGTTACTGGTACGGCTCCAGCACCCAGACAACAAATGGGGATACCGTGTCTTGACAGCAACCATTTCTCCACCCAGTTCCCTGTCTACATGCCCTGTGGCAGCATGAATCTCCTGCACTTTGCCAGGACTCCCTAATCTGACTCCTTCCTCAATGATTAATGTGTCAGCATCCTTACAACCCATACTAACTCTGTTCTGTCTCTGTGGCCATTACGTGGACTTTGCTCTTGCTGGGTCAATGGGAAATTTCTCTGTATCTGGCCCTCTTGGTAGTCCCAGCAACCTCCACTGCTTGAAGACAGCCATCAGCAAGCTTGCTAGTTGGATAGTTTCCCATTTAAGTGACTGCAAAGATATCACAAAGAAAAAAGATAGGTTGCTTTCCTGTAATTGATGCTGTTTGCGTGATCATCTGTAATACATCCCACCTTCCCCACTACTGGAACCTCTCTGTTCTGCCATCATTTAAAAGAAACAGTGGGAAGGCCCTTGCCTTATCCCTTTATGTTAGGAGCAGTGTTCTCTCTAAGGGGTCCACGCCATTGCGCAGACCACTTCTGTGACAGCATGGCGGCATCTCCGGATGCTCAGTGATGTCATTGCCAGACTTCCGGGAAAGCCAATCTCCGAGGAACTCTATTTTGAGCTGCGCAGCTTAGAGGGAACACTGCAGGGAGCCCACCCTTCGGGTGAACACTGATTCCTGGGCTAAAGTGCTTGCGTTTGTCAATGCTACTCTGCATGGGACCCATTGTTGTGACTGCACAGATAACCTCTCGAAGAACATCAGCTACAGGTAAGCAACTATCTTTAGTGCTGTATTGCAATGATTGCTATTACTGCCAGTGCTACACAATATATTTTCCTCAATATATATCCACATCTATATGAAGGAGATATAGCTCAAAGGTAGAATACATGCTTCGCATGCAGAAGGTCCCAGATTCAAATGTTTCTCCAATTTAAAGGATCTCAGTCTGAGAAAGACCTTTGCTTATGAGCCTGGAAGCCACCGGGAGTCAGACTAGATGTACCAACGTGGCTACATGTACCAATGGTAGCTGTGTATCCAAAAATCGTGCTTCACAGTCGTCTGCTACCCTGTACACCCAGCAATGCTTCAATGTGTATTATTTTCTGTGCTTCCTATTTGTTTGTTTGTTTTTTAATGGTAGTACTACAGCTGCAGGCAAGTAAGAGAACAGGAGAAAATCTGAAATGTAAGCCTAGATACTTCCATCACCCTTTTCAGTTGACAACACTTTTTTTTGTCCTTCTAGCTTCTGAGCTCCTGTAGCTGCATGTTTCTTCAAATAACTATCTAGTAACCCCGCACTCACAAAGCCTAGGATTCAGCAGTGTATTTGGATGTGTACAGTACATGAAGGGCAGTGGCTAGGAATACTGGATGGAGGTCTTTGTAGGTATGTACCATGATCATAGGTACCACTAATACTATTAATGTAACATTTTTACATTGTTGTGTGCCTGGCGCTGTACTGAGTACTTGGGGAGTTGGTCATGCAGGGCAGTGGAAGGAGGTGCTTCAGTCCAGACATTCTACCCGAGGAGGTTCATAGCACCATGTGTTTACTTTCTTCTTTGTTTACTCCTTTTATGGTGAGCCATTTAGGATCAAAAAATGGTTATAACGTTGGATAGTTTTTAAAGAGATACTACATCTGTAAATCATGATCCAGAGGATCTTTGAGATCAACTGAATTCTTCTGACACAAGTACAGCGGGGCCTCAGTATCCGTGGGCGTTCTGTTCCAGACCCCCTCCCCGGGATACCAAGAATCCACGGATACTGGGATCCACATTGGGAACGCTGTTCAAAATACAAGAAATAGTCCCCAAATTGCTGTCTTTACCTTTGTGGGGCAGTTTGCAATCCTCTGAACGACCCACTTCTGGGTTGCGCGAAGGCTTCTCTCTCCTACCAGCCTTGCCCCAAAATGCATCGCGATGCATTCTGGGGCAAGCCTGGGAGAAGAGAGGGGGCAATTTGGGGGCTATTTTTTGTACTTTGAACAGCGTTTCCAATGTGGACCCCGCAGATTCGGGATCTGCGATGAGACAAATCTGCAGATCCCAGATCCATGGATAGACAGGGTCCACTGTATATATTTGGCTGCAATTATGATTTGTCCTTGATGTTACGGGAAGGATTTCTGCTTAATACTGGAGGTAATAACATTTAAGCATATTGACCCCTTCTGCGCTATAGGAATTGATGCAAATGTATTTTGTCTGATTTAACTAATGGAGTATGATAATGAGTAGCCCCCCTGAAATTACCCAAATACAAGGGTGCAGAAGATTCATAAATTGCATTGTATCATCCTGATGAGTTATTACATCTATAACAGTAAGAGAGGAAAGGTAGCATAGATGTAGACCAATTCAATAATAAAATTGAACAAGGAAAAGGAAATTCCTTATTGGTTGCCTTTTGCAGCTCTATATCTTGCCTAAACATCCTTCAAATAGTGCTATTAATGACTGTTCCCTGCTTAAAAAGAATAGCATCGTTCTGTGCAGCTGGGAACTTTGCTAGATGTTTGGTTATCACTGAATGATCTGCCCTAAGTTTGTCGTTCTTAATCCATTAAAAGACAGGCCTGCTTGTAAATCCACAGGTATAGATAAGGAGTCACTGTTTGACTGAGTCTGAACCCTTTTCAAATGAAAAATGTCAGTGGCAGAAAGGGAGGCTGAATTATTTTTTTAAAAGGGTTTTCAAAGATTCTCATGATTCCTCTGGTATCAGTTAAATGTGACATGTCCATAGACATGCTTGCTTTTAATGTGTAAAGACAGACAAATACTGCCAGTTTCATCTTTATGTAGTTGAAATGCTACTACATGTGTCCATGTGCATATAATTTTCTATAAGAAAAAAAGTTAAATTCACAGTTCTGAGGTGAGGTGGGTGGGTGGGGGTGCTTTTCATGAATGCTTCTGTGCTTCTCCATGAAAAGTACCCCCCACCTCACATTTATTTGTGAAATGATGTAAAAGTGTTCACAAGAGGGTGGATTTGGGCAGAAGAGAGAACATGTCCCCATTGTTAAGCTTACTGGGGTGATGTTCCCATACCAAAACTAAGGCAAGGAGTAGTTTACTAGTTGTAGTAGAATGTAGATGTACAGTTGGATATACAGTACATCTATATTTTGCCTTTGTTAGTTACGTATGACTTGAACTACATCAGTTGTTAGTTACGTATGACTTAAACTACATCAGGTTGAAAGTCTTGCTATGCAGATCTGGAAGGCAATGAAATTTCCAGTGCAACATGGCAATTTTTTCTTTATTTAACTACGTATTTGTATTCTGCGGTTTCACTTTCTAAGTGGTCTTCAAGGTGGCTCATATTTGGTTTAAAGCACAATTCATTTTTCACCTCCATTTGGTGGCTGTGAGGGGAGGGGGAGGGAAACAGTTGACTTTTAAAGAGCATAGCAGGCAGAGGTGGTGATGGTGATCCCTGCCCTTCTGGCCTGCCTTCCTCTCCTCCTCCTCACCGCAGAGTTGGATTTTCTCCATCATCATATGAGATCATCATAATGGAGAACATCAGCATTGTTGCTTCAACAAAGGGGATAAGTTCCCTCTCCTCACACATTCAGAATGAGGGCATTGTGAAGAGTTTGTTTGCCACAGTGATACCATCAGCTAGCCAAGTCTAATTGGCTGCATAATATTAGTGTCATCCCGGAGGCATCTGGTTGGCCATTGTGGGAAACAGGAAGCTGGACTAGATGGAACTTTGGTTTGATCCAGGAGTGCTTCATATGTTTACCATATTCACCATGTTGTCCTTTTTTGTCTGGGATCATTCAGTAAAGAAGAAAGGAACCCTAATGGTAGTGAAGTAGCAACATATTTGGACTATGACCAGGAATAAAAAAGATGAAAAATCAGTAAAGTGAGGAGGGGGGATTGTGAATGGCATTCTCCTTCTAGCCCATTTTTAAAACTTTTTTCCTCAAAAATGTTCACTTGTAGAAAGATGGTATAGCAGTATTGATAGCACGTGTTAATTCAACTTTGTTTAGCTGTGTCTATGAACATTTTGTACAAATATAAGTTGGATTTAAACCATACATTCTTACACTGCTTCCAGTTTACGTATTGCCTTTGCGTATGTCTGAAACGATCATCATGATGGATGGGTTTTCCTCTTCAACGATTCTTAGCCAGTATATATCAGTACAACTACAGACAAAGCCATATCAGGATTATGCAGATTTCAAGTATCTGAGAAATCATGCATAATGTTTGATGATCTATTTTTAGAAATTGTAAATTCAAAAATGGGATTTTGAGGGGGAAACAAAACCTACCTATAGTCTGCCATGCTCACTGCAAAATCCATTTAAATTCCAGTATTTTGAAAAGAGAGAACTCCTCAGAACTCCTGAGCCGGTTTACACATTGTTCTTATTCTGAGTGATAATAAGCACAAATAACTGCTCAGACAAGGAACCTACTTGCATGAGCAGTAATGTCAGAAAAGGCAGTAATGGAGGACCTCAGGAGTTTCTTCCATGAACAGCAATTAGTGGATTCCAGTGATGTTTGCTTCTCATGTGAGTAGACCATTCATAAGAAGAGTTATTTCCACTGTCAGCTTCAACAACATCCAAGCAGACTGTTAGTGGCATCGAGTGCTTTCACACGTTAGCTAGTTTTGGAAGGCAGAGTGGTGCGAAAGAATGTTATTTTCTCTGCCACAGCACATCTTTATGATTTACTAGAGATGTTTTCAGATGCCATTTTTGTGCCATAGTAAAGCATCTTGCATCATTCAGTTTGCTTTTCTTTTTAGGGCCTATATCTAGTGCACGGGTGTCAAACATAACATAAAGCCCACAGGCTGGATACAGCCCTTAGAAGCTCTTCATGATGTAGCTGCGGAGATCTGCACGGCCAAGGTTTGGAGGCCTCCAATGCTGCTCTGAGGTCTCATGGGACTTCAGAACCCAAGATATCGAGGAATCATGCTTATGGATTTTTTTAAAGAATAGAAAGACATCTTTTAAAAAATAACAAATATTGTGGCCACACCACAAAACCTCAAGGACCATCTTCAGACACATGCAATAGTAAGACTTGTATAACATAGTATGTGTTTCCAATACATTTTCTTAACCGTACTGGAAGTTGTTGCATCATACATCACAGAGTAGCATTTGCTCTCTTTGAGGCATCATCAAGTTGCTGAATTGTAGTTAGTTTATTATGACTAATCAAGATTTGAATATTTTTCCTCTGCCATTTGCAGCTAATGAGTTCCTACGTGAGAACAAAATGCTTATTTCACGTCACTTCCTTCTTCTTCTTCTTCTTCTTCTTCTTCTTCTTATTATTATTATTATTATTATTATTATTATTATTATTATTATTATATTAATATTAATATTAATATTAATATTAATATTAATATTAATATTAATATTAATATTAATATTAATATTAATATTAATATTAATATCAATATAATAATAACATTAATATTAATATTAATATAATAATAATAACAGTATTTATATATCACTTTTCAACAAAAAGTTCACAAAGCTGTTTACAGACAAAATCAAATAATTAAATGGCTCCCTGTCCCAAAAGGGTTCACAATCCCTTCACAATCCCTTCACAAAGATCCAGAACAACACCAGCAAACTGCTACCAGAAAGACACTGTGCTGGGGTGAAGGGGGGGGGCAGTTACTTTCCGCCTGCTAAATATAAGAGGAGCACCAATTGAAAAAGTGCCTCTTGCCGAGTTAGCAGGGGATGACATAATTGTTTTAATTCTTGCTTTTATATGTATATATGTATTTTAATGTTTTTATTGTAAGCCGCCTTGGTTGCCCTTGTGGGAGAAAGGCGGGATATAAATTCTATAAATAAATAAATAAATAAATAAATAAAATAATGACATCTCTTCCGCCCCTCAGCAGGCGCCAGGAATGCTATTTGCTTGTTGTTTGAAATGAGGTTGACACCCCTGCTCTAGTGGGTTATATCTTACATGATCAAGGAGATTCTGCATTCAGACAATGCAAGGGGTGGAAGAAGGGTAAGAGTGTGCAAGCTGAGGCCCATTCAAAGTCGCATCCTGAGTATGATCCTAAGGAAAATACTAAATGAACTTGATAACTTCTGACTTAATATCTTGATATCTTCTGACATTTCTTCAGTTTGGTAGTCACATTGTGGTTACAGTGTGGTAGTTGTCCACTGCCAACTGTCCTCACAGTTGCAGTCCATACAGAAATTCTTAGATGATATTCTAGTCTACACTAGACATTTCTTTTAAAGATAATTTTTCTTTATTTTTCTGGACGTGAAACTAAAACATAATAAAAAGGTTAGATTTGGGAAACAGTGACTTTAATTTCTTTAGCCACTTCCAGGGTATATCAGATTCCCTGCTGGCTATAATAGTTAATACTCCTTTTATACGTTTTTTGTTACTAACAACAAAGCTAGCGGAGATGATATTATCCCAGCTGAGCTACTTAAAATCCTAAATGATGCTGCTGTTAAAGTGCTGCACTCAATATGCCAACAAATTTGGAAAACTCAGCAGTGGCCAAAGGATTGGAAAAGGTCAGTTTACGTTCCAATTCCAAAGAAGGGCAATGCCAAAGAGTGTTCAAACTACCGTACAATTGCACTCATTTCACATGCTAGCAAGGTTATGCTCAAAATCCTATAAGCTAGGCTTCAGCAGTACGTGAACCGAGAACTACCGGAAGTACAAGCTGGGTTTCGAAGAGGCAGAGGAACTAGAGATCAAATTGCCAACATGCGCTGGATCATGGAGAAAGCACGAGAGTTCCAAAAAAAACACCTACTTCTGCTTCATTGACTACGCAAAAGCCTTTGATTGTGTGGATCACAACAAACTGTGGCAAATTCTTAAAGAGATGGGGTTTTTACCTCTCTCCTGAGAAACCTGTATGCGGGCCAAGAAGCAAGAAGTTGGCCTGTATGCGGGCCAAGAAGCAAGAAGTTCGAACCGGCCATGGAACAACCGATTGGTTAAAAATTGGGAAGGGAGTACGGCAAGGCTGTATATTGTCACCCTGCTTATTTAACTTATATGCAGAGTACATTATGAGAAATGCAGGGCTGAATGAATCTCAAGCCGGAATCAAGATTGCCGGGAGAAAAATCAACAACCTCAGATATGCAGACGATACCACCCTAATGGCAGAAAGTGAAGAAGAACTAAAGAGCCTCTTGATGAGGGTGAAAGAGGAGAGTGCAAAAGTTGGCTTGAAACTCAACATTAATAAAACTAAGATCATGGCACCTGGTCCCATCAATTCCTGGCAAATAGAAGGGGCAGAAATGGAAGCAGTAACAGGTTTTACTTTTTTGGGTTCCAAGATCACTGCAGACGGGAGACAGCAGCCATGAAATTAAAAGACACTTACTCCTTGGAAGGAAAGCTATGGCAAACTTAAACAGCATAATAAAAAGCAGAGATATCACCACGCCAACAAAAGTTCGTATAGTCAGGGTGATGGTGTTCCCAGTAGCAATGTATGGTTGCGAGAGTTGGACCATAAGGAAGGCTGAGCGCCGAAGAATAGATGCTTTTGAACTGTGGTGCTGGAGAAGACTCCTGAGATCAAATCAGTCAATCCTAAATGAAATCAACCCTGACTGTTCCCTGGAAGGACAGGTACTGAGGCTGAAACTCAAATATTTTGGCCACCTAATGCGAAGAGAGGACTCTCTGGAGAAGACTCTGATGCTGGGAAAGATTGAAGGCAAAAGGAGAAGGGGAAGGCAAAGGATGAGATGGTTAGACAGCATCACAGATGCAACATGAAAATGAGCGAACTCAGGAAGATAGTGGAGGACAGGAAGGCCTGGCGGGATATGGTTCATGGGATCACGAAGGGTCAGACATGACTTAACGACTGAACAACAACAAATACGTTTACAGTTTGTGGATGAATTTCTGCCATAACTGATTATTGCTTGAAGGGAGAAATGAAACATTTGTTTTTCTTTCGTAGCCCACCCAACTCTGAATGCTCAAGGTGGATGATGGTGATGATGGTGGTGGTGGTGATGATGATGATGATGAAACATAAAATAAGGGCTCAATTCTATCCAACCTTCTAGTGCCAATTCAGCCGCAATGCAGCCCTGAGGTATGAGAACAAACGTTCCTTACCTTGAGGAGGCCTCCGTGACTCCCCCCCACCGCAGAATGCAGTGTGCCCTGTTGGCATGGCTGCATCGGCACTCGAATGTTTGATAGGATTGGGCCCTAAGTCACTAACAGCCCAATCCTACTTAAAGATCGGGCAGCCGGCCGAGGCTGTCCGCCCGATCCAGTGCTCCGCCGCAGGCTGCCTGCAGCAGGCAGCCTGTTGCAAAAAGTCTACTCGAGGAAGGAGACGCTTGTCCCCTTCCCCGAGTGTAACGGCGCTGGGACTAGTAGGCCTCCTCGGATTTCCAGCAGCTATTTTGCTGGCGGAAGTCGGAGGCGGCCATGTAACAACCCCGCAGAGCCCGGCGGAGACTGGGATATGGCGGACGCCGTAGGCCCAGCCGCCCCGGGCGGGGATGGGGATATGTCCGCCGTCCCAGCTCCGCCGTCCCTCCCCCTGTCCGCTGAGCCTCCGAGCCGTCCGCCGGATCCTACCTTTCTTGGGTCCAGCAGCTGCCCGTGTCCTCGGCTGGCGGAGCTGGGAAGGCCGACTTTGTGCCGGCCTTGCCTGCTCTAAAGTAGTCGTCAAACATGCCTTACAGCACGTTTGCAACTATTCTGGGTGGCGGACGCTAGGTCCGCCACCCGGAAGTTAAGGAGGATTGCGCTGTTAGAATAGGATAGATAAAATGTGCATGAAAACTGCAAATGTTAGGGCCCTTCTGCAGCATGTGTCCTTACACCTTTCTGGAAATATGAGAAGTCTGTGATGTGCTCTTTCGCATTGCAGCTTTCTGGAGGAATGCACAATTGCTGGTTCTGTTGTTAACTTCTTTCACACATTCTCAGATTTCTGACTTTACTAGAGCGACACAAGAACAACACTGCTGCAGCTTCCACACCATGGAAGTAAGATCAAATGAGATCCTTAACACTCATTCAGAAATTAGTTTTCCACATTTCTGGCTCTTAGATTTTGTGCTAAACCAGAATAGGAAGCAACGTTCCTAATAAAAAGGCCACTACTACAGTACTTTTCTTTCTGGCTTCTGATGTTGTAGTAGGCGTTATACACGTACTATCAAGCTTATGGGCTAGAAACTTGTAGCCATTGGGCTAGAAACTTGCCTTTTAATATAAAAACCAAGCTTCTCACAATTCTGAGTTATTGACATGCTATTGAATTCTATACTGGCATGATGTAGTTGTGGAATACATACAGCCCTGTCAATAACTTCAATTTGGTTTCAATCTGGAATGCTACATGTTGAATTTGTATATTTCATGTTATATGTTAGACCTGCATTGTCCACGTTGTGCTTAATTTTCCCACAATTCTTGTGATCCATCTTTACTTAGAATTTCAACGATTCTTGCATCCTTAATTTTCAAAAGCCATAGAAACAAAAATACCTTCTGAAAATCTGACTTGGCATGACAAAAAAAGTCACAAGAAACATGGTGGACTTTATAAAACAAAACTTGAATATCACGAGAATAATTATAAGGTTTATAAGGCTTGGTTATATTTTCTCAGTTTGAGATCAGCTGCCTCTCCAGCAAGTCTAGTTAAATTTCCATTTTATGGACTCTCTTGCCATTGCTCACAGACAGCACACGTGGAGATGGGTAAGTTTGTTGTATGACTCATGTAGAGGTGCTCTAAGCACTATTCATTTTATTTGCTTCTTAGGGGAATTGGAAGTGTTCCAGAGGGATGGGGAGCGGAAGATTCAGAGTCGACAGCAACTTCCAGTTGGAACAACATGGGGACCATTTGTTGGGAAGATGGATTTGAATAACAACACACTGGTATGTTAAGATATATTGAATGCTGAAATACTATTGCTGTTCTTTAAGAACTGCCGTTTATTACTACAGTGAATCTGCAATTTAATGGACCAGTGGGAGGAAGGGGTGTCTGTTAAATTCAAATGCATTTAAATCAATGGAGATGTACATGTGCAAAACTAGTTTTTAATGAAGCAAAAAGAAGGAAGAAGGTTTTGAGGTCTGAGCACTCACAGCACTGAACACTAAATTTATTCAGTTCCTAGTTAAAGTCCTGGGATTCCTAAGTTGTTGTTCTGGGAATTGGTTCAAATGTTAACAGGTAAAAGGAAGGTTTGGTTCATCATACTTCATCATCGCTGTATTTTCTATTTTTAATAACATTTAATTGCATTTCTCTTGTTCTACAAAGCCTGAGCTAATAATTAGGCAACATGTTAGTAGAAAGTAAAGGGATAATTGTGTAATTCAAATTACACTGACATTCTCTTAGGCTTCAGTCCTATACACACTTAGCTGGAAGTAAGTCCCACAGAACTCAATGGGACACACTTCTGAGTAGCCATGCATAGGATTGCACTGTTAGCGTCTGCTATATCAAGGATATTTCGAAAAGTATATATTGTATTGATGGGTGTTGCATTATAGATTCACTCCGCTGAAGTCAAAGGTCCATAAATATAAATAAAGATTCATAAATATAGTAAAAGTGATTACAGCATAGATTACACACTCTAGTATGTGGTTTATTTGTTCACTGATATCATGATATCCGCAATAGTGCTTTATGGAAGATTTGCGAATGTATTAAATATATTTGTCACTTTTATTTAGGGGCTGAGTCAAAATGGGCATTTAATGAAAACTTTGCCCCTCCTCACAAAATGCACTTACAGTTTCAGCAATTGTTCAGGATGGAGTTAGCAAACAGAATGAAAATGTTTGCTCATTCAGAGTGAGAGGAGCAGGCATTGCCTTTACTCTGATTTGGCTTTGTGGCATTGTCATATAGCCAAATCAGTTTGGCCATGTGATGACATGATGTCATCACGCTACCTATGTGATCCCTAATTGGCTGGAATCACCTTAAGAAGGAGCTCCCCCTTTTTTTTAATGGTGCCACAGCTGCAGATCAAGGAAAGAAGCAGCTGTGAAATAGTGTATGAAAAAGTAAGTTAGGGATGTTTGGTGAAACCTTTGCCCTGAAAATGTTCATAGGCAGAAATTTGGCACAGCCCTAGTTGTATTTGCATTAGTATTAATTCTTACTTTCAGCATTATTTTGCTAGTACAGTATACACTGAATATTTGAGGTGAAGAAAGTGAAGGAAAATATACAGTATCCCCCCGTATCCGCAGGAATACGTTCCTACTGCTACCGTGGATACCCGAAACCATGGATAGTAGCGAACCGTATACCACAAGGTATTCTGGGGTGCTTCTCGGCGCTGTCAGAGAGGAAACTTCAAAGCATTAGCATTCAAGTAAGCATGCTTTGGGTAGTGCAATGCTAACAGGAAGGGAACAGCGAGAACGCTAGAGGAGATGGACAGCAAGAACACTAACAGGAAGCTTGTCAGAAGCAGGTTCGAAGGCTGCAAACAAAGAGAGATGAGTCCTGAGTGTGACGGGGGAATGTGAGAACTGTGGGTAACTGAAAATGCACATACCAAGTCCACGGATATGGGGGGCTACTATATTGGGATTTTACAATTGTTAATTTATCTGTAACAGTACAATAGCAGTGTTTGTAAAAAAAAAATACACAAAGAAAATGTTGAATGGCCTAATCCAGCTAATGCTAGATACTTTAAAGACCAATTAATTTCAGTGGAAGAAATTTAAGCTCATACTTAAATCTTAAAATTCATGGGACACCTACATTCTTAATTTCGGCTGGATTGAGCTTAAACTGTAACAGTTCTTACAAATGGAACCTGCTATTTAAAATATAATTTAGCTGAAATCTTATAAGCATTTTTCTGGGTGTAAGCCCCCTTGAGCACAATGGGACATATTTCTGAGAAGACATGCATAGAATTGTGCTATTTGTTGTACAGCAAGCACATTATGCAAGTATAAATATTTAGATTGTTTTTTACAGCCCAATCCTATTCTCCCCCATCACCACTGCAATGGTGCCAAAATAGCTGTCGCTGCATCCTGTAGGGGGGCGGTTGTGGGGGTTTCCTCTGGGTAAAGGAATAATCCTTCCCTTACCTGGGGGTAACCCTCTGCGGCATGGGGGGGGGGATCTACTCAGACCTGCTTCAGCAAAATTGCTGGCACAGTTCCGTGTGGACCTGCACTGCAGGATCAAGTCCGTGAAGGGGGCTAAGATTTGGTGACCTCCACTGCCGCCAAACCCATCCCTTCCTGGACCTGATCCGCCCATCCACCTTTTGCTGCCCTCATTGCTGCCCCGTTCTGCCCTCCCCTGCCCCTGTTCACCCTCCCCCGCCGTCTTCTCTCCCCCAATACCTTATCTCCATTGGAAGCTTCTGCAGGCTGATCCGGAGTGCAAAGGAAGGCTGCTGGTGCTCCAGCAGTGTGCGAGTTTGACCCCTGCTGCAGTACCTTTTACACCTGGCACTGACTGCTTTATGTAGGCTTACCATCGTCCTGGAATCGAGGCAGGCTTCGGCCTAGTCCGGGCCTAAACAGCTCCCAAGGATGCACTGCAGCTGGCCAAAGGGCTTCCAGCTTCCGGAACGTCCGGTCAACGACACGACCGATGCTGGAACCCCTTTGGGCAGCCGCAGTGCATCCTTGGGAGCTGCTCAGGCCCGGTCTAGGCCGAAGCCTTCTTCGATTCCGGGAGATGGTAAGCCTAGCTTTATGGCATGTTTCACTGTCGCCTGGCCCCATTAAGATTGTGCCGTAAAAGAAGCATTATACTTACTGTTTAGATTTTTACATTTATTATCAAGGTTTTCTAAGGGTCAGCTGTTGAGTCCGCTGTTGTTGTGGGAGTGGGGCTTGAGGTAGGGGCAGTCATCCTTGGCTTCCCATTGACTGTTTTGCTGGGAAAGCAGGACTTGGCTATAGTAGAAGACAGAATCTAGACTAATCTGTTCACTGTTTCAACCTTCCCCCACCATACTCCTAGCTTGTATTTCTTTGTCCCTGCACAATCATAGTTCTAATGGCATACATTGCCATCATAACATCACTATCACCATTGTAACCTGGATTTATCCTTCTTGTAGAGATTTTGTTCCAGTTCCCTCCTTAAAACATGATGTTATGTTTGCACTGTTACTTGTACAGAACTATAATAATTTTAATACATAATCTAAATGCTATAGATGTTATGTAATTGGTAATGAGTGGCCTCAGTTGCCAGGTGACTTTTCCAGTCAACTTGATATTACTGTAATCCCTGGTATTGATATTTACCAATATTATTATTTGTTGTTGTTCCAGTCTCCTAAAATCATGAGGTTGCCTTAGAAACCATGAAATGTAAAAACAAAATTAACATAGGACTTCTATCTTGCTTTCCAATAGCTGACTATTTTAAATCATTTTAAACTATTTTAAATTATACTGTCACACTTTTTTCCCGGCAAACTATCTTTATACCTTTGAACCTGGAAATGTACTTTTGAAAAAGAATGAATGCTGATATTCTTAGGATTCTGCAAGGAGCCAGAAAGTGGGTTAAAAGTGTACTTGTTGCCTGCTTCTTTCTGTAGGTAGAAGAAAATAACATGTTTATGGACTTGAGGTTGCAATTTTTCAAATTTTGGTTTTCAGAGATGCATTTGTAGTTTGGACCTCTCCAGATTTGCTATCATTCATTGCTACCCTTAATGACAGTGATTTAGTATTTTCTTCTTGCAGGGAAATCACCTATGCCTCCTCAGCCTCAAATAAAATCCGAAAACTGAATACTTCTTTTAAATTGGTTCAAATTCCAGGTAGTATTATGAGTCTGAGTTTAGACTTGTGGTTATTGGCTCAGGGGAGCCAGCAGACTAATTATAATTCAACAGTAATTAATTGAGTCACTGTGCCAGATGTCAAACACTTTTTAGATCTTTCAAGTTCCTATCTTGATTTATGTTAACAATATACATCTCAAAACATTGAGAGGTTGGGTAAGTTGAATAAACTGATTGAAGTGTCATTTATCACTACAACAACAGCAACAGGCACTTGGTCAAATTCAGCTAGAAGGATGGAGAATCATGAAGGCAGTTAGCCAAAGAACCGGACTCCATTAATGTAAGCGGGGTATGCTAACATGAGGTCATTGGATAGAAGCTCTAGCAGATGAACTAATGAGGAGATGTGCCAAATCTCCCTGATTCATAAATTAGTCAAGAGTCACACTTACATAATAACAGCAGCAGAATGTTAGTGTCAAATAGCTTGCATTGTTGAATTGATTGCATGTCATAAAAAGCTTTAAATACTTTTGCTCTTCACAAATTATTATTCTGTTCAATTTGGAATAGAGAGTTCTTGTCTGCAGGCATTTCCTAGTACTTTATTTTTAGCCTCTTTTTTCCTTCCTTCATGTGTTTGCAATTTTTTAATCCAGTTTCAGGGCAGGGAAAAGAGGGTTATTTTTAATGCAAAAGTAGGATCACTGTTTTTGTTTGTTTCTTTTTAATGTGAGGAGCACATACTAATGACCATTTTACACTGGCTATGGTTAAAATGTGAGACAATGTGGTATAGTTGGACCAAAAGCAGGGAGAACTAGGTTCAAATCCTTGCTCAGTTATGAAGATCTCTCTGTGACTTTCAGCTGATCGCAGTCTCTCAGCCTAACCTACCTCACAAGGTTGTTGTGGGGACAAAATGGGGTGGGAAAGAGAATCTGGTACACCGCTCTTGAGTTTTTCAGAAGTAGGATGGGATAAACATATAATACATGAAAATATACACTTGGACATGGGCACCAGGTCACCCTAGTTTGTAGCGGAGCAGCACTTTTTTTGTAGTGGTAACTGGAATGGCCTTTTCTTGCATGCTGCTGACTTGGTGGGGCAGATATTGAGGAATCAAAAGGTGTTATGCTTTGGTTGGGGGACACGGCGGGTTGTTCAATTTATTTGATATTTCCAGCAATCAATATGAAGGATGTGGGACGCCCCCTTCACTGACTGGAAATAGGTTGGTACTTCCTTTTCTGAAAAGTAAAGAAACCCATTGAGTAAGGTGTCAAAAAGGGAGTTGTACCTCTTTTGGCAATTACCTGCTTCTCCCAAGAGTGACCTGCCACTAACTTATGGCCCAATCCTAAGGGCCGTTTACGCCACTGGAATGAGTGTTCTTGTGGTGTAAACATCTTTAATGCTGTCACAAACATGACAGTGCCAGTGAGCATGGCCTGGCTGCCACTGGCAAGCAGCCAGGTCCGTGCGACATCAGGGAGCAGATGTCCCACCGCTGGTGGTATGTTCAAGCAGGGGCTGGAAGGAAGTGGGGAGCGGTTGGAACGGGCGGTGTGGGCGGAACAGGGAGGCGAAGGTGTGGGGAGGAAGGTGGATCACGCCCAGGAGGGGGCAGGTTTGGTGGCAGCAGGTTTCGTGGGCCTGGGCCTGATCTGCCTTCATGGATCATCGTGAACTTGTGCCAGCTATAGAGCTGGTGCAGGTCCAAGTTGACTCATGGCGGCTGCTGGGGCTTACCCCAAGGTAAAGAAACAAATGTTCCCTTGCCCCGAGGAGGGCTCAACATGCCGAAACTCCCAGGATACAGTGGAAGCTGTGTTGGCACTGCTGCATCGCTGCTTGGGGAGTTACATAGGATTGTTAAACTGATTATCTTCGCAATCCTAAGGAAACATTGGGAGATGGAACGAGCATTCCGTTGCCGGGAGACTTGCTGTAAAGCATGTTCGCGACGATTCTGGAGCAAGGGAGGCCGGCACAGAGGCCGGCCACCCTTGCTTCATCGCCGTAACGCCCAAGCAGCCGCTGGACCAGGTAAGCCAGGATCTGGCAGGCACGGGGGTGGTTCGCCGGGTGAGGGAGGGGGGCCATTGGTGTAGCTGGCCTGGAGCAGGGGATGGCCTCGGCCATATTCCGGCCCCTGCCGGGCTGGCTAGGCCGTTACATGGCCTCCTCTAGCTGGCGGAACTCCGAGGAGGCGGAACTCCAAGGAGGCCAATTGGGCCGGCCTGAAATTACACCCGGGGAAGGGGATGATCGTCCCCTTCCCTGAGTAGACCTCCAGCTCAGCGGCAAAACGGCCGCCGGTGCACAGGATCCGGCGGGCGGCCATGGCATCGTAATCCTGCCTAAGGATCTGACTGGCGGCCCAGGGCCGCTTGCTGGATCCTGTGCACCAGCGGCTAGGCTGCTGCCGGACCGGAGGTCTTGGGGAAGGGGACTTTTGTCCCCTTCCCCGGGTGTAAATGCCGGCTGACCCGACCAGCCTCCTCGAATTTCAGGTCCGTGCGACATCAGGGAGCAGATGTCCCACCGCTGGTGGCATGTTCATGCAGGGGCTGGAAGGAAGTGGGGAGCGGTTGGAACGGGCGGTGTGGGTGGAACAGGTTGGAGGAGGCCGTGTAACGGCCCAGCCACCCAGTGGGGACCGGGATATGGGGTCATACCCCACCCCCTCCTAGGCCGGCTGGGCCAATGGCCCCCTCTTGCCCGACGAAACGCCTGCGCGCACGCCGGATCCCTGCTTACCTGGTCCGGCAGCCACAGAGGTGCTCCATCGACGGAGCAAGGGAGGCCGGCCTCTGCGCCAGCCTTCCCTGCTCGAGAGTAGTCGCGAACGTGCTTTGCGGCACGTTTGCGACTACTTCCGGCGACGGAACACTTGTTCCGTCGCCCCCGGAAACTACAGGATTGCGCTGTAACACAGCTATCCCTCAAGTATCTGTATGGTATTGACTCAAATCATGTTATTCATAGTTTTCTGCTTCTGAACTTTAAGGGAATGATACCCTGTTGAAAGAAAAAAAAATGAAAAGATTTCCTATTGAAGCAGATACTTCTAAGGGGAGAAGTGGCATAGAATGTAGAGCACATGATGAAAGTAAAATAGTGGTCTGTACCATTACTTCATTAATCAAGTGCAGGCATTCTGAAAAATGTTTTTCTTTGGCTGCAGCCATCTATTTTTTGGTGTTAATCTATGCCCTGTGGCAGGGTTTTGTGCAGTGAAACAATGAGCAGTTGTATCATACCCCCTCTCCCCTCATTGTTGTAGCCCCTGTCAGAAGGAAGAGAGGATGATTCAGGTCTGTATCAGTCTGATAAGGAAAAGAGGATTCAAAATGGCTGGGGCAAGAATCTGTGGGAGTAAGTGCGCAGTTTTGGGCTAGGCAACCAATGGGATATAGCAGAAGTGTTTTAATGAGACCCTGAAGAGTTGCTGCCAAAGCTCTTGCTACTTTTAGGAATTTTCCTAATGATATAGTTTGATTAAAAAGTACTATATGACTGTCTCAAGGGCCGGAGTTCAAAATTAAGTTATTCACTTACTAACATGTGACTAGGTCAGTTCAGGTCAGAACCTCTTTTCTATATAGGCCCAGCCGTATAATTTTGACAGTTAAAGTATTAGCATTTAATAGTCACTTTTCACTAGAGAGTTCTATTGAGACCACTGGAAGACTACACAGGCTCATTGTTACTGGCTCTTAAATGTTTTGTGAAATATGATCTCAGACTTTGAATGTTATTGGATAGACTTATTGAAATACCATGGAGCATATATGAAACTTCTTCCT
Organism: Plestiodon gilberti rubricaudatus; assembly: GCA_026170595.1. NCBI lineage: Eukaryota > Metazoa > Chordata > Lepidosauria > Squamata > Scincidae > Plestiodon > Plestiodon gilberti. The sequence continues at coordinate 21,224,825 of JANXHW010000004.1, read as the reverse complement.
TCCTCTTCTGGTCTCATGCACACTTCAGATCCCTTCCCCATTTTCACGAAAACCAGAAGCACTCAGAGATCGCTGCAAAACAGCGATCCGAAGATTGGGGAGGCCTGCAGAGGGTTGCGCAGGCCTCCCCGAAGCTCCCCCAAGCCCTGGTAAGTGCAGCGGGGGCGATTTTGGGCAATTTGGCGGTGGTGACGATCCCCCAGATCACCGCCATGCTGTCCCCACCCCTTAAGGGGACAGGGAACAGCGAAAGTTCTCAATGGTGGGTTGCAACCCACAGTTTGAGAACCGCTGACCTACGGCAATCAAGAATACCCTAAAAAAATTGTGTTAGCGGTTGCTAACTTGGGGGGGGGGCTTCAGGGAGACCTGCGCAAACCCTCTGCAGGCCTCTTTCAGGCACTTCCGGTTTTCACGAAAACCGGAAGCGCCCCAAAATCGCCGTTTTTCGGCATTCAGAAGATCGGGGAGGCCTGCAGAGAGTTGTGCAGGCCTCCCCAAAGCCCCCTCCAAAGCCCTAGTAAGTACAAAAACAGCTGTTTCGAGGGCTTTTTCGGCGATGGCAGCGATCCCGAGGATTGCAGCTGCTGCTGCCATGCTGTCCCTGCCCCTTAAGGAGCCAGTGGACAGCTTTCGGTTCCTATGGTGGGTCGCGACCCACAGTTTAAGAACCACTGCCATACCCACAAATGAATTTTGCAAAAGCCTGCAAGTCACATAGGATCATGAAGCTTTTAAAATGCTTACATCTTTATAACCACGTAGTGGCTGCTCCATGCATTTCATGGCTGGGGCGGGGGGAGCTCAAGATTCTCCAAGTAACCTTTGTTCTTATCTAAAGACAAGTGAATTCATATCTCTATAAATGTAGACCAATACAGCTCCTTGTTTGTACAAAGGACAGTGAATTTTGAACATACTCTGTAATATGCAAATGTTGCCTTTCTACTCAGAGGTGTGTCTCTTGCATACTTGGAAAACATATTATTGCCCTATTTGCTAAATGAGGAGAACTTCAAATTTCATACGTATTCAATACCTTGTTTCAAACAAGGTTTTAATAACTTGATGCTGACTAAAAGCACCCCCATTAAGTGGAATTTATGCTAATACCATCCTAATTAAGCAGTAGTTATTACCAATCATTATCATTAAGCTAAATCAGTTCCCCGGGAGACATCTCAATAAAGCAGCTGTCCCATTTCATCATGTCACATTTCTGTACTTCAGCGTGTCACATTTCTGTACTTCAAATAACATTTTACATTTATGTAGCAATTTTTAATTTGACCAGCTTCATTGCTCTACACTACAGTCACTGCTGGTAAACTGAGAACCAAGCCTCTCCTCAATGGGTAGTGTTGGTAGTTCCTAGAGGACCATAGGAGCTCCTATCTGAAACCTCTCAGTTTTTTAATGTGCCATTAAAAATCCCTGTAGTGAAGCACTGAGTGACCCACTTACCCTCTGGATCCTCTGTCAGTCCAGTCCAGGTGGTTGAATTGATTGTGTGCCCACTACATGTAATGGTACCAAGATAGCAAAGGAACATCCTGTTTTTACTCAAAACGCCTTGGGTATATTTTAATATAGAAAGGTGGAAATAAAATGATATATAATAAATACATTTTCAAAAGCTATCTGATAAATTCAGATAACCAAAATCTAATATTACCTATGGTTGTGTCAATATTTTTCTGTTTCAACATTCTCTTTAAAATAAATTAAGGAAATATTTGATGTACAAACAAATTAACCTCTTATTTGCATCTTTTTGTTTCTGTTTAGAGCTGTTTAGAGCAGTCCCAGTGGCTGCTACTTCTCAATGCCATTTTCCTTCTTGCTTGCACAATCCAGACCTCATTTGTCCACATTATTGTTTGATCTGATTGTCTGTGGTGACCCACATGATCTTCTTTATAAGTGTCTGTGACTTCCAGCCCAATCCTGTCTAGGGACGCTGCATTGTGCAAAAGCACGTTGTGCTGTATTCTAGGCAGGATTGGCCAGTGCTGGCGCAGCTGGAGTGCACCGCAGGGAAAGGGACGTTCCTTTCCCCTGGGTAATTCCCCAGCCCCTATGGGTCTCCTCAGATTTGTGCTGGCAAAATGTCCGATGCAAATGCAATGCCAACCAGGCTAGGGATGGGGGATACGATTTGGCAGAGTGCACCACCGAGGATCCTTCCCTCGTCCCTGGCCTGGCCTGCCAATCACCCCCTCCCTTTCCACCTCATTCTGCCCTCCCCACGCCCCACCACCTACCATATATAATGTTGTGATGTCATAAAATCATGTGAGTTGCAGTAGTCAAAAGAAGGAAACTACAGTGTGGGCAAAGGAGACCCATGTCTGAGGGCAAATAAGTAACTGGAAAATTATGTGGAGTACAACAGTTCTGACAAATGTGTTTGCAACAAGTACTGAATGTTGGTTGAAGCAATCCACTTTCAATAATTACAAAACAAGATAAGTAGTTATGGCTCATTCCTAACCTTGTCTGATGTGCTGCTGCATGGCAAACGTAGTCTGTTCACAAATCATTGTACAGAACAGGTGCACCTCAGAAGGTGGATGCAGAGAGATGACTCAGGCAAACCATGCACTGCAAGGGAATGCAGTCTCCACACTTCTCACCATCTTTCCTTGGGTACAGCACTTCCTTTCCACACTGTAGCCATCAGCTACCTAAAGCTAACAGAATCAGAGACAATGGGTAGTATCCTGTCTAGTGCTGCTGCTGCTGCTGCTGCTGAGAGCTCCCTCTTAATGAAAGGAGTGCCCTAATTGCAGAAGGGGTTTTGCACAGCCTTCCCCCCCACTTGTTCCCTCCCTCTTACCAGAAAACCAGATACCTTTGCAAAGCAGGTGTCTGACCGTAATCTATTTGTTTTGCATCAAAAACTACACATCCCTTGACCCTAGCAGGAAAGGATGCTCCTGAACATGTTGTAGAATGCCGTTTTCAGCTTCAAATCTGGGAAAGATCTGTTTATAAATCATTACTGTTGCTAGTTTCTCTGTTCCTTTTTACAATGGTAAAAGGGGAGGTTGCTGATAGGGAGGAAAAGGGATAACTGGTATTAGTAGTTGGGCAAATCGCATTTTGAGTAGATGAAAAGGGTTTGGGGTTGATGTGAAATGACTTTTCTATTGGGTGAATAGTTTGAAACTCCCTGCTTGAACTTTATCAGCCTCACTAGCTATTTCTGTCCCAATTTGATATCTTGAAGATATACTTCCTTTTGCAGTGTCAATTCATATTAATTGGGGATGTGTGTGTGGCATTTGCAGCCTCCTGTTGGAATTGAATGTCACTATCTCCAGATTTGAACATTTCCACGATTGCAACAATCAGTTTAACAATGTCAAGATATGCAATGAAATGACCACTGAGTATTATTTACATGTGCTCTGTGACTCCTGGCTTTACATGATCATGCTGATAGAGGACTTGGGCTTCATAGAATCATTGCAAATTGTGTGGCTGGACTAACAATCACATGAAAGCATAGCTTGTGAATTGTCCCAGAAATAACCCTCACGTGATTTGCTTAGGCAATCTATTTCCTATCCTCAATCATACATTGTTCTTAGGAAATTACTTCCTTATAGAAAATGTAGCATACTAAATTCAAAACCATTCTCAGTTTCCCATTGGATGCTTATGAGTTTTAAAAAAGGAGTGGAGAGGAATAGAAATCTCAGTATTGTTTTAAATTATAGTTTCATTCCACTGAAAAACTTTTGCTCCAGAGTCCTCTGCCGATCCCTTCTCCTTTTGGCATTACCTCTTTTGAGAAGCATTGTCCTGATTTACAAGCATCATTGTCCCTGGCGTCTGTGCCTCAGATCTAAGAAGTAGGAGCAGTTGGATTGCATTTTCAGGATGCCAAATGTGTGCTCTTTGATCTGGTGGTACAGCCTGCCTCGGGGAATAAGTTCAATCTTGATTCCTTTAGTCAATCATCCGCTATCAGGTACCTGAGCCCTGATTAGGAGTCTGAAAAAAAGAAAGGAGCACATCACGGGTGCCTGCTGGATGCTGAAACATTTGTGAGACGGCTGCTGGCATCACAGACAACCAGCCTGTTCATGCTGGGGTAATGTTTTCTGTTGTAAAAAAATCTCCTTAATGTGTGAAGGAGCAATAAAGGGGGGGGGGGACACACACATTCACACTTGCACACACACAAAGCAAATACCTGCACACTCACTGATGAACCTTGGTAGGGTTGTGAATACCTCCTTTCCTTGTGTAATCTGTTGTTGCAGAGCAAAAAATGAAAACAATGGTCACGTTTTTCGCTGTGACCTCTATGAATAGCTAGGGATCTCTGTAAAGTTATGCCATCTTAACATTCCTGTCGTTCCCTAATTCATGCTAGTATTTAGCACTTGTTGAGTGTTAGATATTTGTAATGACAATTCATGTTATTGTTCCTAAACCAAGTCACAAAATGGCATTTGAGTTAGAACTGTGCTTCAAATAGGTATAACTAGCATAAATATATCCTAAAGACCCTCTCTCCGAGTACAGTCAACAGAAATGTCAGCATATGTGAGTCTCACTGAATCTAAATGGGAGTTAAACACACTTTACTTTCCTTAGATCAAACTCTATGACTGTGATTCAAAGACATTAATAGAAATCCACTCATTCAACGGGGTTATCAAATGATGACAAAAAGGTTAGTTGATTGATCACCTGCCTTTTAACTGATTAACCAATTATATTTAAACAACCTGGCAGATTATCCAGACTTCAGTATTGGTGCTGTTTTGCTTAGCTTGCAATTTAACATTTAAAAACCAAGGTTCGTTCTTAGAAGGAAAGTATATCTTTACTATTTTTTAAATCTCCTACTTCCAGAGGTTTAGCATTGTTAGCCTGTATGAAATGAACTATAGTCTCCAAAACCTTATGCTACAATACGTTTGCTAGTCTTTAAGGTGTCACAAGACGCGTTTTTGTTTTTATTTCCTAGTCCTATATCACACCAGAGCTGCAGGAAAAACACACACACCAGTGAAGTCTCCATGTGGTGCCTTAAAGATTAAGAGATTTACTGTGGCATAAGCTTTCAAGGGCTAGAACCCAAGTGTCATATGCATGCATCTGATGCGGTATGCCGTAGCCCACAAAGCTTATGCCACAATACATTTGTTTTTCTTTATGGTGCCATGGGGAGTCTTCACAGTTGTTTTTGCTGCAAAAACAGCTTCTGAAAAATAAAACAAGTTCCCCCTTAATTCTCAGCTCTATCAGTCAAAATTTGCCCCTATTCATTTAATCAAGACAAACGTTAGCTGATTGCTCTCTATTAAACCAATTAAAGTTTGCAGACCTCGTCATAAGATATGAATAAGTGAGCAGAAATATTTTCCATTGAGTTTTCAATACTAATTTCATAGTTTTGCTTGGATTTAAACTGATTTATGGCCCAACTAGAAATGAATTTAATCACATTGTTTTCTTTAATGAAAATAACTAGTGTGGTGGTACCTAGTCTGGATTGGGACCACTGCATGGGGGAAGGTTTTAATATTTTCCCTCCGCCACAGCCGTGATCTGGATTTCCCCTCACCCCCCATAGTTCTACTTGCATTGAACTGACAAACATACAGGGCCAAACGTTGTGGTTATGACCTGTGTCATTTGTCCCTGTCACCAAAGACTTCAATTCTTGCCATGTAAATAAAGATGATAAAAGGTAAAGGTGACCCCTGACAATTAAGTCTAGTCGTGTCCGACTCTAGGGTGTGGTGCTCATCCCCATTTCAAAGCCGAAGAGCCAGCGTTGTCCGAAGACACCTCCGTGGTCATGTGGCCGGCATGACTCTCCTTGCTGCAGCGCGTAGCATGCAGCTGGAACACGGAGCTCTGTTTACCTTCCCGCAAGCGGTACCTATTTATCTACTCGCATTAACATGCTTTGGAACTGCTAGGTTGGCAGGAGCTGACCAAGCAACGAGAGCTCACCCCATCGCGGATTCGAACTGCCGACCTTTCGATCGACAGCTCATGGTTCAGCGGTTTAATCCACTGCACCACCCGCTGGCCTTAAATAAAGATGATACCATGGTTTAAAAAGAAGTTGTAATGAACAGTAGTATGGACACTGAGGTTGATTACCGTTGCTTTTGTCAAGTAGGCTTCTCCATAAAAGGGACCAGAGAAGATAATAAAAAATAACCCAATCTCCCTTCCTTATTAATTACTTTCATATGCAAGAAATAAAAAAAATGCCTGCTGGGGACACATCACAAGTGATTTCTTGTCATGCAAATGCAAACCAATCTCCTGTGTAAGAAAGGTGCATTACCCTTGCTAACTGGGCAAGAGGCACTTTTTCAATTGGTACTCCTCTTATATTTAGCAGGGGGGGGGGAGAGTAACTGCCCCCCTTTCACCCCAGCACAGTGTCTTTTCTGGTGGCTGTTTGCTGGTGGTGTTTTGCATCTTTTTTAGATTGTGAGCCCTTTGGGGACAGGGAGCCATTTAATCCTTTGATTTTGTCTGTAAACCGCTTTGTGAACTTTTTGTTGAAAAGCGGTATATAAATACTGTTAATAATAATAATTCAGTATCTGTGCAAGTTCACACTAAATATTGACAGCGCAATCCTATCCAACTTACACCACCGGTGTAACCAGTGGTGCAGCGAGAACGGGAGGCCCCAGAACGGAAAGGGGATTCAAATCCCCTCCAAAGGAGGATTCAAAGGGGATTTAAATATCCCCTCCCCTCCAAAGCCTCCCGCCCTGCGCTCCCCCACTGGTTACACCGGTGGTGTAAGTTGGATAGGATTACGCTGTGTGTCACATAGACTCCTAGAATCATGCTCAGTATAGTGATTTGGGCCCTTGTACCCCATGGCTTCTTCCTTTCCTCGGAGTCACTCTCTTCTCGATGCCAAAATTAGTATACATTGCCACCACAAAGATAAAAGTAAGCCAGAGAGAGAGACCGTCTTCAAACGCCTCCCTCACACTTGTATTGACTCCTCCTGCAGGTCTCCCAAATACAAATATTTATATATCGCTTTTGAGCATAAAAAGTAGTTCACAAAGTGGTTTACATAGCAAAATAAATGGTTCCCTGCCCCCAAAGGGCTCGCAAGCTAAAAAAAGATGAAAGAGAAACACCAGCAAAAGCAGCTTTCTGGACTCCATTACACCTCTCCATACCTCTTGGATGTGGGTGGATCTGATCACACACAGATAACCCTGCAGGAGCCAGATTAAAGTATATCTAGAGTAGCCTTGAGGTTGACCTTCAGTAACCTTTGTGAGGTGAAGTTGCTGCTCCATCCAACTGGATGCTCTGCAACCACCTGAGCATCCAACCCCACTCTCTGACCTAACAAGGTGGGCCTGGGTGCCTAGTCTAGGCTGTACTAGGGGCTGTATTTCCTATGATGATGTCAGTTGATGCAAAATCATCTGTTTGCTTAGCTATGCGGTCTTTCTGTAACAGTGACAGTCTCAGAATGTCTCAGCAAAGTCTGTTTCTTGAAGAACCTTAAATTGGGGCTTCCCTTAAGTGGAACTGATGGGAAACAAGGAGGAGAATAAGGGAGTCCTGTCGTTTCACCTAATGATCCGGTGAAGCTGCCATATTCAGAGAATAGTACTTGGCAGTGGAGGTGTTGTTGAACATCATAATTTCAGAATTAATTTGATTTGGAATACAAACCTCAGGAATATTATGATATTCAAGCATTATGATCCCCTGAGAGCTTCTCTGGCTTGGGTTACAATTTGATCTACAAAAGAATTCAACTCCTCCCTCCTTCACACCCATCTCCTATGTGCATGCCTCAAACTCCTTCCCAACTGCTCACTTTAAACCGCCACCCCTCATACCTGCTTACCTGGGCTGCTACTCTAGACCTGCTGGTGTAAGGGGAAAAGGTGATACAACTTTAGTCCTCTTTTCTTCTGGCAATTGGCCTTCTGCTTAGCAACACCAGCGACAGGCACCAAGGAGAGAGGGAGATCCCCCTGCCTTCTGTCATGACCAGAACTAAAGTCACAATATAAGCAGGCAGGTAGGAAGGAGAGAAGGACCCTTGCAGGTGGGGCATAAGAGAGGGGAAAGAGAGTTGGGAGGCTCATGGGATTGATGAGGGATTGGACCCCATTATGTTCCACAGACCCTGATTGACTTGCATTGGCTCAGCAAATGCTGAGGGTTTTCCTCACTTGAAGGGAAAATAGCTTGACTTATTCTGAGCCAGTCTGAAGATGAGTGAAGAGAATTTTGGCCATCGCTGTTTGGCCAAAATGGTCATCATAATTACTTTGGCATAATACATTTTTTGGTATTCAGAAGCAAAGGGTTAAGTGCGTGTGTGTATGATTATTATTATTATTATTATTATTATTATTATTATTATTATTATTATTAACAGTATTTATATACCGCTTTTCAACAAAAAGTTCACAAAGCGGTTTACAGACAAGATCAAATGATTAAATGGCTCCCTGTCCCCAAAGGGCTCACAATCTAAAAAAGGTGCAGAAGACCACCAGCAAACAGCCACCAGAAAAGACACTGTGCTGGGGTGATCTGGTGTGTAGATTTGTTTGTTTATTTATTTATTTATTTACTTACTGCCTTTCTCATAATCAGATTTCTCATCAGATTTATTCAAGGCGGTTTACACAGGCAGGTTATCCTAGACCTGATAAAGGTATTTACAATATTGTTCTGCCTTTGGCCGAGCCTCTTGGGAACACTGAGACCCACCCGCCCAGAGCCTCCTACCTGCATTTTCTGGCCTCTGAAAATTTGAAACCCCGGAAGTAACTGGCGATGATGTCATTGCTAGTCACTTCTGGTGGTACGCAGCAGGAGAGTGGTGCCGGAGGTGGTACTCGGCTAGGAAGGAGTTGAGAACCCCTGTTCTATTCATATATAGAACCTTCCATACGTGAAATGTTTCTCTTCCAAGTGTAGCCCTCCTTCTGGCTTGTGCTCTGCACTTCCAAGCTTGACAGTTCACCACAGTTCACCCTTGGATGTTATCTCTCTAGCTGACTCCCCTGCATTCTATCCTCTCATGGTGCCTTCTCAGTGTCTTTGTGAGGTCCGTCAGCAGCTGCCATCTCCCATCCAAGCGAGAACCACGGTTGACCCTGTTTAGCTTCTTCAGGCAGGGCATCGGTTCAGCCTCCAGGTCACACCTCCTTTAATTTGCTGTTGTCTACAGTGTTATTGTGTTGACAACCTGTGTAATTGAACTGCTAAATAATAGTCATTGTGGGAAATCTACCATCTGAACTCTAGTATGAGAGATCTAGGAGTTCTCCATATGCAATGCATCCTTCACTTGACAAATCTGCATGTATAATCTGCTAACTAGGAAAAGAGGCACCTTTCAAAATGGTGTCCTCTTATATTTAGCAGGGGGAGAGCGACTGTCTCTCTTCACCCCAGCATGGCGTCTTTTCTAGTGGCTGTTGCTGGTGTCTCTTCTGTTTTGTTTTGTTTTTAATTATGAGCCCTTTGGGGACAGGAAACCATTTATTGGTTTATTTTACTATGTAAACCGCTTTGTGAACTACTCCTGTTGAAAAACGGTATATAAGAATTCTAAATAATATTTGTATTCCACCATATAAGTGTTGCTGTGAAGGCTTCTGAAGGAGGAAGGCTTCTCAATGGTAGGAATGGCTACAAAAGTGGCTGTAGCTTGCAACCCCCCATATCTGCGTGGAATAGGTTCCCACTCTCACCGTTACCTGAAACCGTGGATAAGAGCAAACCCCATTTCCGTCCCCTAACCCCCACATCCATTACCTTTGTTAGTGTTCGTAGCAGTGGCGCTAAGCAAGCATGTGCCTTCCTTTAACAAAACACTATAAGAAGCAAGTAAGCGTATAGAGCAGAAGCAGGCAAGCAACCTAAATGCTAGAGAGGCATAGCCCAAACATTAACAGGAAGGTGATGCCTGTATTTCCTTTTGCCTTTAATGTTGCTCAGTTTCAGGCCCAATCATTGCCTGTTTACATTTTCCTTAATATTCCTATATGTGTAATTACCACTACGATGAGCCTTGCAAAGATGCTTAAGCACCCTGCCAACTTGAATGGAGTGAGATTGCAGGGTACTAAGTATATATACATCTCTATCTTTTGTGGCATTTGAACTTGATAATGGAAACAAGTTTGATAGAGATAAAGTCAATGAATGCATTATATTTAGACAAGATACCAAGTATGTAGAAGGCTCTGCATTACTTTGCTGTTAACAGCTGGTAGCATTGAGTGCTCCACATACGGTTGATAGCAGCGATACATTCACCCTCTGTGATTATCAAATAAGATTTCAGGGCTCTGGAATTAATCACACATTTGAGAAGACAAATAGTTGGAGATAAGTAAGAAAGTTACGTTTGTTTTTAGTAGAGGAATGAATATTTGGGTGGCTGTTATAAGTGCTTTCTTTTATTAATATCTGGTAGTAATGAATGTAAGAATATGAACAGTCTTCTTAATTAGTTAATATTTTTAATCATCTTATTGGCCAGATGAGAACCAGTTGCTCATTTAAAGGCGCATCCATTCTTTCTTTCTATGGATGATAATATTTTTATAGGCAGTTTAAATGCCTCTTGAGACATCGAGGTTTTCTCTCCAAGTATTATGTGCTCATCTCAAAATCTTAATGCTTAATTATTTTATATTGACTTGAATTTAAAAGAGATGTATTGCTTTATGCTGTCTTTTTATATATTTGTATTGTTTTAATATTTGCTGTTGGCCATTATGGTCAGTAAGCTGGTATAGCATGATGGCTAGTGAACGGGGTACATGAGCAGTACTAGATAAAGCCAAGGTCCATCAAGTCCAGTGTTGTGTTTCCAGTGGCAGCCAGTCAGATGCTGTTGGGTGCTCACAAGATGATGGCCATCCCCTGCTTTTTTTAGCATCAGCACCTGGTATTCAGGAGCATACTGCTTCCATACATAAAGGAGCTATTAAGGTTAACAGCTATTGTTAGAGCTATCTTAGTCCTTGAATTTCTCTAATGTTTTGAAAAAGCCACATAAACTAGTGGCCATCATCACATCATATGGTAGGGAATTTCATAGGTCAATTACACATTGCGTGAAGAACTTTCTTCTTGCAGTCCGGATCTGCTACGAGTCAGTTTAATTGTGTGACGGGCAGCCAGATCCTGACTAAGGATTCGGCAATGGAACGAGCGTTCCATCGCCAGAAGTCGTCACGAACGTGCCGTAAGGCACGGTGGTGTCGACTCGGGAGTAAGGGAGGCCGGCGCAAGGCCGACCGCCCTCACTTCGTTGCTGGGACATCCATGCGGCCGCCGGAAGAACATAAGACTCCAGCGGCCGCCGCATGGGTGGTCTGGGCGGTGAGGTAGGGGGGTCGTTTGCTAAGCCAGCCTGGGAGGGGGTGGGGATGGCGGCCGCCATATCCCCGTCCCCCACTGGGCTGGCTCAGCCGTTACATGGCCTCCACTTACTTCTGCCAGCTATTTAGCTGGCGGAAATCCGAGAACGACGATTGGGCCTGTCCCGGTTTACACCTGGGAAAGGGGACGAACGTCCCGTTTCCCGAGTAGCAGCCAGTGTTCATTGTCCTATGACACTAGGTAATGTGAGAGCCAGGTTCAAGGTTTTGGTGACTGTTTAGAATTGCTATTCCATGCACCAAAATAGGATGACTAAAACCAGGACACCCCCCCCCAACAATTAAATAAATAAATAAATAAACAAGCAATATTTTAAATTTGGGGGGGGGCATGTGCCCTCACAAGATTTGGGCGCTGCCATCTTGAGATTTTGCGAGATCCAAGATGGTTGCCGACAGGAAAAAGGTGAGTTTTTACGCTTGGAAAGCGGTGGAAGCTTCCACCGGGACCCGAGCCAGGAACCCGGGATGGTCCTGGGTTTTCCAGGATGGATGGCAAGCCTACTTAAGTGTGTTCCCACAGGCGGGAATCAAACTCACACGTTCTGTACAAACAATTTATGCAGCCCACGCTGAATCGCCTATGCCAGGAAAGGATAGGATTTGGCTGCCCGTGTACTTTTAATTTTGGACAGGGAAGCTATTGTTTGATCCGAGGAGGGAAGCCTCCCAAACCTCATGAAGTCAAACATATGGCACACAACCCTGCTACGGTAGTAGTAACTCGAGAGCCGTCTTTCTCAGCCTATGTGGTGGGATACCAGGCAGAGCCCCACAAAGGGCAACTTCAAAGTGCAAGCAGTCAATGTAAAGGACAAAGAAATATCTGTAACATATAATGGCTGGCTGGGACATTATGATACAAACTAAGTAACAGTGTTTCTGCTCAGTTTTTCTCCTTGTAACCAAATATCAGTCATTTTAAAATTTGAGGAATGAGCCTGCTGACTCTTTTCTAAGGCAAATAACTTGTACTTTAGTGCCACAATTGAGATAAAACTTGTTTTATTCCGTCCTAGTGAAATTTGTTTATGTCTTGGTAGCAGCTGCTCTCTTCCATTTGCCAATATCTATTAATGATAATTACCCTGAATACTATACCAACTCTGTGATGCCATCACATCATTGTGAGGAAGATTGTGATCTTATCTAAAGCTATTCTGTTTAACTCTGACACTCCTTCTATTATAGTGAAGTACTGATAAGATCATGCCTGTTAGGATCAGACATTAGTTGGAATCAATATTTGAAAATGTGCCTGTTTTTGCTTAATAGCAAAGTTAGTACAAGGGTCACAGCAAGATCATTTGTTGGATGAGATAGTACAGCTTCATCTTGTCAGGTAAAGTGGACTGTCTGCAGCATTTGCTACTGAAAGTGAAACAAACAACAAACGAACGCCTTCAACAAACCAAGGGTATTTGCCAGCTGTGGTTTCCAGGCTGTGTTCCAGAGAATGCTGAGGTGCCTTCAGAGGTTTATCAGGGATTCCACCATGATGAGGAGGTCAACAGTAGTGGACAAGCTTCCCTTAACGTCAAGGGAAGCTTCACCTTTACTAACCTTCCCCTGAAATGGGCAGCCACAGGGAATTATTAAGGTTCATTGTTAATTTGCATAGCTCATTTCTGAGGCTCTGTAGGCCTATGATCAGCAGTATTCATGAACTGATTACAAGCTCTGGAACATGCCCCAGCCCAGAATAATCTCCAGCACCCATGAGTTCTGTTGTAGACACATAAGAGTTCCTTGGCAAGCAAACAGATTTCAAAGGAATGCCCAGAGGAAGACTATTTGAAAACCACTCATCTCATGACACAAGACCAGTATGTAATCATCTAAGGGGCGTCAAACCTCTTTTTTTTCTCATTATAATGTTCCACCACTATCTTGTTTGAATTATATTTGCACCTTCAGTACACTGCAGAATATTAACAAGTAATTATAAACACAAAACAGTTGCAATGTGTTGTTTTAAAACCAATAATTAATTGGAAATAATTTTAAGAAAAAAATTTTTTTTTCCCACAGCACATAGAGTCAATCCTTTTTTCCTCTGCATATTGTTCTGATAGTTGATGATGCTGGTCATATATGCTAATAATACTGTTGTTGAAAGAAGCTAGATAAGCTAATGACTGACTAATACATGCATGCCTATTAGGGTGCAGGTGTTAATCGATTTAATCAGTAGATTATTCAACTGAAGTTTTAATAGCGGACTAAAAATTATCCCCTTGATTAATCAGTTGGACACATCCCCATGCAGGCCATACAGATGGTCCAAACCCCCCCCCCCCCCACACACACACACACAAGAAACTGAAAGATGGCTTTTCCTTTCATTATGTTTTTTTCAAGTTTGGCAGACATTTTGCATTTCACACTGAAACCACTATAGTTTTCCTTCTAGCAATAAGATTTTCAGGCACTTAAAGCTGGCAGTGTTCCGCTGAATTCCAAATAAATATGTCCTTTAAAATGCAAGTGTTCCAATACTGATGGGCTTTGGACTTGTTCTTATTTATAGCAACTCTAGCTGTGTTATATGGCTGTAATATTATTTATGCCAAATTTTCAAACTGCTGTAAGGTTCTTGGTTCCCCCAGTTACTGTTATGCTATAAGAAATAGCATCTTAAGAAATGCTACATGAGAAACTAAGCCCTTCAACATCTTCAGAACAGAAAGGCCACCTGTATTGTGGTTTTGGACTTGTGCACATTTATTTAAATTTACTCAAAAGTCAGAACATTGATCAACTACAAACATTTAATTGATTCTCAGCCCTATACAGAAGTAACATGAAATCAGGTCTCATGCTGTGAGGATCAGCGAACTATTACAAGCACTGGGCATGAATACCAACTATTAGCATATAACTTTACTCGGTTGATCTGCTGCTTTATGGGACTCTGTGTCAGAGTCTTATGAAACATCATGCATATAGGCTACTTCCAGAGGCAAAATAGCAGACTTGATGGGCCAATGGTCTGATCTTGTACAAGAAATCCTATGTGCCTGTGATATGTTGACAGACCCTTACCTTAAACTGTGCTAGCAGGCACAGCTGTAATAATACCAAACTGACTGATACACTCCTTCATGAGGTTTTCTATAAAAAGTGGCATAAATGATAATGAATAAATAATCTCCTGCTAAATTTCATACAGTAACTGAGCTTACCCCAGGCAGGATGTGCCATTGTACATCAGTGTTTGAAATGTGTAAGAATTTTAGAACACTGGTAATTTAGGGTTAGAAAAAGTTTGCACTTCCCCCTCTGCTGCTTTTTATTTGTCTTTAAGGTGTTGAGAGCTTAGAGCTCTTGTCTTTACATATTCCCTGATCATATTAAATGCCTCGTGCTAAAAGCTGACAATGTTTTTTTTAGGGTTGGGGAAAGGATAACTGAGGCGAAACTTGCAAAATGTTGCTTGTACTAATGAAATAATCCCAATTCCTGATCTGCTGTTCTTTAAGAAAGAGAATGAAGAAATTGAATTGAAAAATGCATTAGGTAATGCCTGATCTAGGAATTAATCTGCTTACTTACACACAGCAGAGATACAAATTCTCCTGAGATAGCTAACTTAGTTTCTGATGTGGTATAATCCATGTTTATACAAGCATACTTAAATTGCACTGAATTGTAAAGAGAAAAGATTTCTAAGAAAAATGAAAAGTCAAATGGAGGAAGATTGTTTTTCTCATCCATTACCTTCTTGTTCTCCTTTTAAGCACATTGTAAGGGAGACATGTGACCTAAAACATTGCATGGACCTAAGTTCTTGTTGTTTTTTAAATTTTGATTGAATCTGCTAAGTGCAAGTGCAAGACCTTAGGTGTATTTTGGTCTTGGAGAAGGTGCTATAAGAAACCCTTGAAGTTATTGTTTAGTTGGACTTCAATCTCAATGGAAATGAAGATGCCAGAATCAAACTTTCAATCTTTTCTAAATTTCTTTTTTATTGGCAGTTTGAATGGTGCACTTTATTCCTTGGTAGTAGGATTCCCCATTAGGCATTTGTCTTGTTGACATGTGAATATCCTGTTGTCACAGATTAACGTAGCTGTGTGCTAGGAAGCAGGATGCCATTTAAGATAGTCCTTGAGCAAACACCTAGATCAGTGGATGGTCATCTGGTGCCTTCTGGACACGTTGGCACAATCCGGGCTGTTTATTGGATTTGTAACATTAAACAATTGTCTCCCCTTCCTAACTTAAAAGTTTAATTGTAGAAACGACAGATGTGCTTGATGTCAGTGAGAAACCTTTCCTCGGAAAGATTTGATGCTTGTGGTGGTGGTGGTGGTAGTAGTGTTGGCAGCATGCCAGGATCAGAAAACAACAGCAAAACTGTCCTTAAAACAATCAAAAGAAACATTCCAGCCTTCAGCAGTTCAGAGAATCAGAACTGCCATTTTTAGTCTAGTCCCAGCGCATGATTTGAAGTTTGTTTTAGGATTGTAGCCACTTGTACCACAGCTTAGGGCACATCACAACCTGCCCAACTGTTAAGGGTCTTCATTAGAGGTCCTGCTCCAGGTGCCCCTCCAATTAGAAGTTTGGTAGATGGTTGCTGGAGATGGGGCTTTCTTGGTTGTGGTGCCCTAAATGTGGAACACCCTTCCCAAAGAGGTGTGCCTGGTAGCTACAGTGCTCAACTTCATGCACCAGGTAAAAAGCATTTTATTTTCCCATGTTTTCCGTGTTTGTGGTTGCGGCTGGTTTTATTGCTTTGCTTTTATTCTGGTATTGTGCTTGTTTTAAATGGTTTTGGTTTTATGAATTTATATACCTTGTTTTGTAAATTTTCCAGTTCTCTTGGGTAATTGTCAAGGTGGGATATAAAAGTTTTGAATAAAGCAAATAAAATATTCACAGGTGTTTGATGTTCCTGTTTCAGTGCTTTAGTTTGATATAGTGCAATCTATGCATGTCTGCTCAGAAGTAAGCCTCATTGACTTAAATGGGGCTCACTCCTAATTAAATATACATGTGTAAAAATTGTGTACTTTACAGTAGTTCTACAATTTCCAGCTGTGAGACCAGCACAGTCTGAACATGGGTGTTTTATGGCTTGCCTTTCAGAGATGTGATACAGTGATAAAGTCAATTCAAGCCCTACCACCCTGAAAAAAATCCAGATAGGCACACCTGAAGCAAATGTTGGGATCCAGAAATTGTGGCACTGGTGATGCTGCTACGTGTTTTGTTTACTCTGCTAAAATGGTGCCAGAAGGATTTAGGAGAACCACAGAAACATAGAATAAATCAGGGGAACCTATTTAAATACAGATTAATATCAATTCAACTTGCAGTTCTATTAGTACACCCTCATAGACTAGCAGCTACTGAGAAAACATTCTGACATGGAAACAAGAAAATGTGTACCTATTCAAAAATAAAATCATTATCCACTGTGTTGTAATGAAGACTAAATGTTGTTGTGACAGATAGAAACAACACAGACTTTCAGACTAGAGAATCAATGGTAAATATAACTCAGCTTTATAGAAGGAAGCTCATAAAGCTGGCAGAGTGCTCTACCAGGTGTAAACCTGTCTATTCCTGTGCTATAGTTAGTGATGATTAGGAACAGCTGTTCCCAACCAGATGTTTTTAGCAGGATGTAAAACAATTTTCCGCGTGTATATTTCTACAGCTGTGTTGCAGTGCTTGTTCATATGTTCTGTTGAGGCATATGTGGAGTAGAGGAGAAAGTGTACCGTAATTCTGTTGTTAGAATATTCTACATCAAGATCATAGATTCTGTACAAAATCAGCAGCATACAGAAAGAGTGCAGCTAAACCTTTAGAGATACTTTGCACATCCACCTTTGTATTTGGACAACCTAATATGTCTAAAGATCCACGAAATGAAAATGTTGTGCAAGTATTTACATTGGAAAACACATACAGGCTTACACAAAATAAATACCAAAATAATGGTATTTTATGTTTTGTGAATCACCACGAACTAGCTAGGAAGGGATTCTTATGTGGATAAATTATGATATGTAAATTATAATTGTTTTATGTATGCTAAAATTGTGCGTAGTGCAGGCAATGCTCCTCTTCCCTGACATTCTCCCATATGAACCACCTATCTAGTGCTAAGATCTTTTGGAGAGACTCTCTTCTGCATCTTGTCAGAATCTGGTGCATTTGGGTAGAATGCAGGAGCGAGCTTTGTGGTCACATGTAGATTAAGGAATTCCTTCCCAGAGGAGGTGCGCCATGCTTCCTGTCTGGTGGTGTTTCATCGTCAGGTTTATTTCCTGTTCCATTAGGTTTTTAACATCCTGGTTGTGTAACTGCCTTTTTGCCTGGTTATGGCTGATGGTGGCGCAGTGGGTTAAACCACTGAACCATGAGCTGTTGATCGAAAGGTCGGCAGTTCGAATCCGCGACGGGGTGAGCTCTCGTTGCTTGGCCAGCTCCTGCCAACCTAGCAGTTCCAAAGCATGTTAATGCGAGTAGATAAATAGGTACCGCTTGCGGGAAGGTAAACAGTGCTCTGTGTTCCAGCCGCATGCTATGCGCTGCGGCAAGGAGAGTCATGTCGGCCACATGACCACAGAGGCATCTTCGGACAACGCTGGCTCTTCGGCTTTGAAATGGGGATGAGCACCACACCCTAGAGTCGGACACGACTGGACTTAATTGTCAGGGGTCACCTTTACCTTTTTTCATTTTTATCTACTGCTATTTTGTACTGCTATGATGATGATTTTCATCTGTTATGTTTATCTGTTGCTGTTTTGTTTTAATTTTTTATATCTTATATGCTTGAGTGATTTTAGTGCATTTTATTTTCATGCTGTTAGCTGCCTTGAACGTTTTATATAAAATGGAAAAACAGGGTACAAATATTTATATAACAATAAATATATTTTGTTTATACATAAGAACATAAGAAAAGCCCTGCTGGATCAGGCCAAAAGCCCATCTAGTCCAGCTTCCTGTATCACACAGTGGCCCCACCAGATGCCTCAGGGAGCACACAAGACAACAAGATAACCTGTTTCCCGTTGACACTCCCTTGCACCTGGCACAGAGAAAACCCAGTTCTAAAACCAGGAGGTTGCTTATGGCTTGTAACCTGTGATGGTCTTTTCCTCCATGAATCTGTCCAAACCCCTTTTAAAGGCATCTAGGCCAGGTGCCATCACCACATCCTGTGGCAAGGAGTTCCACACATGAATTACACGCTGGGTAAAGAAATATTTTCTTTTGTCCGTTCTAACTCTCCCTCCACTCAATTTTAGTGCATGTCCCCTGGTTCTGGTGTTGTGCGAGAGGGAGAAGAATTTCCCTCTATCCACTCTCTCCATCCCATGCATAATTTTATAAGTCTCAATCATGTCCCCCCTCAGGCGCCTTTTTTCTAGGCTGAAAAGCCCCAGACGCTGTAGCCTTTCCTCATAAGGGATGTGCTCTAGCCCACGAATCATTCTGGTCGCTCTTTTCTGCACCTTTTCCAATTCAACTATATCCTTTTTGAGGTGTGGTGACCAGAACTGGACACAATACTCCAGATGTGGCCTTACCATCGATTTGTACACCTCTGCATAGTATACCTCTGCATACTATTGGTATAGTCAATAAAACAAATACTGGGGGGGAAGGAGGTGTCTCCTTTGACAGGCATCAAAGTTGGCATTGGAATCGGAGAAGCATGGTTAGCACTATGCATGTATACAGCTGCTGATTGACCAGTGATACTCTATATGGGCCAGGGCCCATGAGAGGGAGGTAAAGGCGGTAAATTATACCTGGGCCCAGGGTCAAAAAGGGTGGCCAGGAGCTATAGGAGGGCAGAGGCGAAAGGACGGTGGAGCGCGTGGTTCACTCGAACCAGGCGCTCAGCGGCGGAGCACGTGGAGCAGAAGCTCCAGGCGCTCGGGCGGGCGGGGCAGTCACCGACGCGAAGCGCTGCGTTGTCGGCCTGCCTGCCCGCCCTGGAGCCCGTTACACTCCGAAATGAGCGGAAAACGGGCGGGGGCGCACGGCGACATGACGCGATGCAGGCCCCGCCCCCACACGCCAGGCGCCGGGAGGGCGCCCGACAGTTCTGTAGGAGGGGCCCCAAAATGTCCTGTGATCTCAGCTGGCCTCATGACGAGTGAAAGGCAGAAGCTGGGCTAGCTGGGAGGCCAGGTCTACCAGGCAGGTGCTGAACTGCTCACCTGGGTGCCTTATCGGGAAGCCTGGTAGATCTGGGCTCCGGAGAATTTTCCAGCCGTTGCTGCTCTCCCCCTGCCCCATTTTACCCCCTCCCCCTTTGAGAAGGGACCCAAAAGAAACTTTGTACCCTCTGATAAAATTCCTCTCAGAGGCCCTAATATGGGCCACTAAAATTGTTGATGCTTGCCTGCATGCAGTGCTACTGGCCAGTCGGTATAGTGTTGACCTTGCTGCCCCTTCCTCTCCTGTCATGCAATGCTCTCCTCCTTCTCAGTTGTTGTTTAGCAGCAACTATGTACTATCTGCTGCAACTATGTACTTTTCACTAACTGCCACTGTTCCACATGAGAGTAATGGTACGTGTGACAATGGAAATATGAGGATACCAAATTAGTGAAACATATATCTTATTGCTAGTCCTCTATAAAGTAGTTCTCTAAATATGAACAGAAAAGTGAAAGTGAGAGTAATGAAACAAATTATGAATCCTAGTGAAGAATCCAAGTTCCCGGAAGGAAAGTTCAGTATTGGGTGGGCATCAGGGTGGTGAATTATGAGACAAAGAGAAACTGACAAGGATTTTTCTAAACTCTCTAAAGCAAAAATTTGATAAACATTTTAAATTAGTCCTCAAAATGCAGGGAGCTTAGCTTTAAAATTCCATCTGATCACTATTAGGCTTACATGAGATTACAAAAGGCTGCTGATAATAGAGTTAAATTCAATTTCAAAGCACTGTAGTGAGGACACTGAAACAGCAATAAGACTGTAGAAATAAAAGATGCTTACTGGGGAAAAAGAAGAAGAAAAAAAAACCCTGAAGATCAAGATGGATGGTGTTTACAGTGTAATTGACATCCAGGCTAATTTTTTTTTCTGATATATCATATCCAGGGGTTCAGATAAGATATGAAAATATAACATCAGTGATTTTAGAAAGGAGAGTTTCAACCCTCCCCTCTGTTTGATAAAGAAGAGATCTTTGAACATCATGTTCGGTTATTATAGATTTGTGTAGATTTGACTCTATTTTTTTTCCTCCAGCAAAACTAAAGTGAAAAATAGTTTTGGCAATATTTCTGGGGGTACAAAAAGCCAAAGTAAGCCTTGCTTAAATACTTTTCCATTGAGATAATAATCTTACATTTAAATATATTTTCTTTGCATGCAAAACAACAAGAAAAGTTAACTGTCTAGAAGGACACTATCTGAAACCAGTATTAAGTAAAGCATGAAAAAAGGAAAAATCCTAAGGAGAACTGTGTCATGGCTATATGTCAGATGTTTTCTACTTCTTTTCTCTCCCTCTTTTTTCTATGCACACAAAAACACCCATATGCATGCATGCGCGCGCGCGCACACACACACACACACACACACACACATTAATATATATAATGTATGCAGATATTGATGGAATTCTATGAGTTGAAAGAGAAGGAAGATGTCTTTAAGGATCCATATCTCTCCCAGCAGATATACATTATTATCACTGGAATGTGGCCTTCAGTCTTGAAACAGTTAAAAGAGTTCTATGGCCACAAAAGAAGAGATTTCTTCAGAATTATCTCCCGCCTCACATTTGCTCTTAGGCAAGCAGTTTAAAAAAGCCCAGTGATTGAGCCAGTGATCCAATTTGAAATGCAGAAATGATTAGAGCTGCTTGCCTCATTTCATATCGAAATTCTCTGATTTATGACAGGGCTGCAGCCAAGATCTATCTCCAAAGGGAATTAGTGTGCAAGTTTGCATATTTTTGTTATTTAGGTTTCTGATAGCAGCTTCTAGCTAGAAATACTCAACTAGGAGGTGGTGGCAGTGCTGGGTTTTTCAGTCACTGGAGCACAAAAAGATAAGAGCCTTATGTTTAGGACATTTAGACCCCTTGACCATCTTCCCGTGCAGTAGGTTTTTTTTCTTTTGAAAAAACTGGATTGCAGAAATGCAAGAATCCAGTGGAATGGTTAATTGTAACTGTGGAGAAGGGAATTACCCAAATTCTGTCTCCATGTTTTAACTAGTAGAATTTTAATGAGGCATAAAACTTCAATCATGCAACTGACCTATGGGGCAGAGTATAGAACATATAATGAAACAGAAATAGAATTCTGAAAAAAAATTATTACCTTATCTGGCATTTACATGAAGTGTTAACAGGAAATTATGCAGTAGTTATAAATGAAAAAATATGGGATTTAATGTACTTATTAATAAAGATTTGTTACATACATGATACCAGTGTCCCAAATCTGCTGTCCGCAGCTGTCCCCAATTTCTTTCGTCTCTCTTCTCAAATGCATTTAATGTCTTATTCTTCCTGAAACTAAGACCAGTTTTCCTTTAATACTAGTTTCTAAGGCACATGGAAACATCTTTGTGGAGTAGTTGAGTATTACAGATTCCCTCCCCCTTCCTTTCCAGCAGTGTTCAGACAGTGTTGTAACTGGCTAAGTTCTGCTGCATGGAAATACTTCATTTTAAATTTGCAGATCCTCACTAGGTAAAGGTATCCCTGCTCGAAAGCCAGTTGTGTCTGACTCTAGGGTGCGTTTCTCCGTTTCTAAGGCCGAAGAGCCAGAACTGTCCCGAAGACACTTCTGTGGTCATTTGGCCAGCATGACTAACGGAACACTGTTACCTTCCCGTCGCAGCGGTACCTATTTATCTACTAGCAATTTCTTGCTTTTGAACTGCTAGGTTGGCAGGAGCTGGGACAGGAGACTCACTCCGTCACTCAGGTCTCGAACTGCTGTCCTACTGACTTTCCAGTCTGCTGCTGCAGTTCAGTGTCTTAACCACTAAGTCACCCCGACAATGTTAAAAGATTGAAAACACAGTTTCTTGTATTTACACCCTTGTATATTCACTGGGGAAAAAAGGTAAATTCCAAGTTATATACATACTGCATTGAGCTAATGAAATGTTTGCTGCCTCAGTTTTGTCCCAGCTTCATTGTAGGCTTGAGTTTCACAGTGAAATCCCATGTAAGTATCCGGCGGGCGGGATCGGCCCAGAGGTCTACTGGGGGAAGGGGATGTTGATCGACTTCCCCCGGTGTAACATGGGGAGGCCCCAATGGTCGTCCGTGGATTTCCGCCAGCTATTTAGTCCGAGGAGGCCGTGTAAAGGCCACCCTGGCCTGAGAACGGGTCGGAGATATGGTGGCTGCCATCCCCGCCCCCCAGGTCGGCTCTGCCAATGGCCCCCCTCCCTCGCCGCCCGGACCGCCCCCACGCCCGCTGGTGCTGCACACACCTTCTCTGGCGGCTGCAGGGACGATCCGGCAGCAGAGTAAGGGCTGGCGGCCTACATGCTGGCAGCCCTTACGAGTCGTCGCAAATGTGCTTTATGGCACATTTGCGACGGCTTCGAATGATGGAGCGCTCGCTCAGCAGTCGATACTTCTGGTGGATTGCACTCTCAAGAATGTTCCTCCATCCTAAAGTTACCCAAATTCAGCTGTGCATACTAAACGTGCTCCTATGTTTCATTAAGTGTTTTCAAATGTAGCCGTTTAGTGAATCCAAAACACATACTGAAAGGCTTCAATATCCTATTCTAGAAGCAGGGAAATTACCCACTTAAATAGTGAGTTATCCCACTGTTCACTTTACAGAAGGAATTTTATAGAAGGAACCTCTGTGCATGTGTGGCTTTGGATTATAAACTAATATTTTGATTAGGTACATCTTGTTGGCTTGAAGTTCCAGTGCAAAAATCCAAACAATCTGCAATGGGAAACATATATACTATTATTTCCAATTAGCATATCTCAAATATTTCAGCTTTCTTTTGTTCTGTTTAATTTCAGTCTATTAGTTCCATGTCAGTATTGTTTGTGATGTGCATGTGGGTACATTACACAATTACTTACTTGACCTACTTTTGAGAAAAGCTATGACTGCTGACCTTAAAGTAATGCAATGATACTGTACCTAAAACAATTCTGACAGTCTTCTGAACTTCCCCAGGCCTCTTGACATGCACTTAAAATGGAAATTTATTTAGCACTTCAGCATTTTTGGAATGACATTTTAATAACTCTGCATTAGAGTAAACAGTGCAGTTCATCAGTTAACTGTGCAATAGAAAGACTCCTTGTCTCCCAACAAAACCAAGGAAGTCAGACTTGCCACAGAACTCAGTAACCATTGTCTGAACGTAGGTTCAGACAAATCAGGTTAATCCTGTCTTGTAAGTGATGTATCTTGCACTGATGTACTAGCTATACTGACACCCTGTGCAAGGGACGTTGTACTAGTTAGTTCTGCTTTTTTAGGCTTACCAGATTGTGAGAAACCCCAACCAGTACACTCCCCAACCCATACACCCTCTTTTATTAATTAATTTATTTATTTATTACAAGCCGCAGCCATTTTAAAAATTATTTGCTGCTTGCCTTTTCTCCTTTGCATCGCTGCCGCCCTCCTTCCCGCTGCCACTTGCTGCCACCGCCAGTTGCCACCACAAAAACATTTTTGTTTGTTTTTGCCCGCTGCAAAACTGTCTTCCACCTGTTTTCCTGTTTTTCATCTGTATACTTGTACCTGTTTTCCTGTTTTTCATCTGAGGTGCTCTTATCAAAGTTAGGTGGGTAACATTTGGTAGTGGCCAAGGAGTGATCTTTCTTGGTCATGATGCTTTGCGTATGGAATATCTTTCCAAGCAGCTCTTCTGGCACCAATTTTGATATATTTTTGTACCAGGTGAAGGCTTTCTTTTTTGTCAGGGTATTCTAGGGTATTTCATAGCTGGTCAGTTGCGTGGTGTTTTTTTGGGGGGGGGGCTTCTGCTAGATTAAATGGATTCTGCTAGATTAAATGGATTTACTTATTTTTACTGGTTTTTAACTGCTGTTTCAGTGATTTGTATAGCTTTTATATTGAGTTCAGCTGTATTATGTTCTGCCCTAGGGTTATACTAAAAGCAGGGCATAGACTTCGAGCCCAATTCTACTCTCCCCCCCCCCGCCAATGCAGCGGCACCAAAATGGCTACCACTGCATCCTGGGGGGGGGGCAGTTGCAGAGGTCTCCTCAGAGTACAGAAATTATCAGTGTGTGTGTGTGTGTGTGTGTGTGTGTGTGTGTGTGTGTGTGTGTGTGTGTGTGTGTGTGGTCTACTCGGACCTGTGCTAAATAGCTGGCAAAGGTCCGCGTGGACCCATGTCACAGAATTGGGTGCGGGGAATTAGGATTTGGCTGCTGCCAAAGCCACCCCCTTCCTGGACCCTATCTGCCCATCCCCTGCTCTGTTCTGCCCTCCCCCACCCCTACCATCTCCCCCACTATCTTACCTGGATCGGTGGGCGGCTCCTGATCTGCTGGCACTGGCAGGGAGGCTCCAACCTTCCCGCAGGTGTCCCCGCCAGCATGCTGAGTAGTGTGCTGTCGAATCACCTTTTATGACTAGCACGGACTGATTTATGGCGGTAAGCGCCAGCGGATGGGGCGCTGCAACGACAGCCGGCGCAGATAGGATTGGGCCTTGAATCATGTATTTTCTTTCTGATGATGGTAATTCATCATAGTTTGATGATTTGTAAAACATCTGAAATATTTATATTCTTTCTTTCTAAGTAATTCATTTAAGTACAGTGGGCCCTTGGTATCCGCGGGGATTCCATTCCTGGAACCCCCGCAGATACTGAAATCCACATATAGCGAAGCCGCTATCACAGATATAGGGGCCACTGTAAAAACCTGAAAAAAATGTTTTTTTCCCTACCTTTTTGCTGGCAAACTGCACTGTTTACAGGGCTTTAAAAAGGGAAATCGTGCTCCTACAGCCTCTTCTGGGTCACGCAGCTCCCTCCCTTTGCCCAGACTTGCCTCAGAATGCATTGAGCATGGTTTTTCTTTCTAAAGCTCTGCAAATGAAGCAGTTTGCCAGCAAAAATGTAAGGAACACTATTTTTAACCTTCCCCACCCTTTTAAAGGTTTTTACAGTGGTCCTCGTATCCGCAAGCATCTGCGTTGAGACAAATCTGCGGATGCTCAAATTGCGGATACAGATGATCCACTATATACAGGTATGCATATTTTATTGTATTTACTCTGTTACCTTTATATTCTGCCTCATCACTCGGCCCAATGTAATTTGCAAGAACAATAACATAACCAATAAAACAATGAAAGATCAGCTCTCATCACTAGTTAACTTGATTAAAATCAAGACTAATTGGACATCTATTACAGTAGATATAGGCATCATCAGCAAAACCAACAGAATTACATTCAACAGAAGAGTCCTATTTAATTTTCCCCAAACCCTGTGGTTCTCTTCAGTAAAACTTTCTCTTAGTGCCTCTCTGGACTGCTGTAACATCTGCTGTTCTTGAAAAACAGAAACATTGTTCAGTAATGCCTTGCAGGGAGTGTGCTCTGTTCTTGCAGTATTCTTGCTAATTAATTCCTACAGGACTTGCTCCTAGACTAGTGATTTGTGAAGCCAACAACGTGGAGAGCTTCGTTTGGCAGCTCCCATGGAAAGAAACAATACTACCACTCGAGGAACAGCATGTAAGCAGGGGAAAAGCAGTAAGGGTGAAAAACCAATAAGAAAAATAGTGATTACAAATTATTGCTGGTATAAGCCACATTAAAAATAGTGTCCCAGTTGGGTATTCAGTGACTTTCAAAATCAAATATGTTTTTCCATTGGCTTCAGTGGGACAAGGATCATACCCAACTTCTGACACATTTGGGGAAATGTACTTTACTACTAGTACTGTAATAATATCAGTAAGGGGGGGGGGCTAAGAAGACATGGGAGAACCAGTCGTCTCAGTCTTGAACACACTCGTCTCAGTCTATCTCATTAAAATAAATTAGCTGTTGAATAAAAGAGGCAAAGTAGGTAGGTAATGTGACATCTTCTGCTGAGCCAACATTTGATGGTGAAAGGGAATGCAAACTTTCAACCTCAGCAAGCTTTTCTTTGAACAGAAGGCGAAAGCGGAGTTAATGCTGAGCTGTGGTCTGAGTCATTACTGACTGGCAGCCCGAACATAAACATGTTTACTTTAGTAGTAAGCCTTTCTGAATTCAATGTGACAGAGATCTGCCTTTGGATGTTACACTGAACCTGGGAAAGTGGATGCATGACTGACTTGCTCATCAGCTTCTTTGTGGTTCCTGTCTCCCAACTGCAAAGGTGTTCACTTCTCCTGCATTGAAATGCTGGGGCATCAGATACAGCCTGGGGCACTTACGCATCTCACTGTAGGTCTTGTCTTCTGCTTAGGATCAGAAGTGCAAATAACCGATGCATAGCTGACGTGCATTGTGTTTCCTCACTGGTGTCAATCTATTTTCCTACAGTGTTCTTAGGACTGTAGCATAAGATATGCAGCTTTACAATGACTAGTCTGTTTCTGTATGCTTAGTTTGATTTCCAGTAACTTTGTATTCTTTAAAATGGAGGATAGGAAATTAATAGTTTTTGGGAGCGCAGAGAGAGAGAGAGAGAGAGAGAGAGAGAGAGAGAGAGAGAGAGAGAGAGAGATTTTGTACTGGTTTTAAACTGCTGCTTCTGTGATCTGTCTAGCTTTTATATTGAGTTCTGCTGTATTGTGTGCTGTCCTGGGAGAACTGACCAGTTTCATAGAACTTACCAGGACTCTTTTCTGTGAAGCATGAGAGAAAAAACCAAGAGCTTTCTCTTACTTCTAGCAGCCAATTACTGCACTAAAAAAAAGTTTTCCCAATTATGAATTGCACAAATGAAGACTGCGCAGACTCAGCTTTGCTAAGTGTATTTGAAACCTTGCATCCAAATAATTAATGAGAAAACACTGCATGTGTTCAAACCTTCTGTTAATTGATTAAATGAGTGTCTAAATCTGATTATAATCACACTATGTCAGTACTACTGTGTGTGTACGTACGCTTTCTCTCTCTTCTTTACATACATATTTATTTTCCAAAACCGAAGCAAAAGATAAAGCTGCTCTAATAGCTAACCTCTCAGAATGAATGCTGCAGAGTTCCGTGAAAATGAATTAGCAGCTGTTTAATGTCTCAGTTCTTTCCTAATCCATCACCTGCCTTTGTAAGATGCAAAATGTTTTGACATTTGGGCATTTTCAGCTGCTTCTTGTAGTTAACAAATGTTCGATAGTTTTCCTGTGGTTTCTTAGTGAAATAGAAAAAACTGCCATGCACTTGTCAGGTTTTTTTTAAAGGAGGCCACAGTGTTCCCTAAGGGTTGTGAGAGAAGTTCATCCCATTGAACTGGTCAGCAAGATATCATTAGCTTGTTGTGTACATGAAATCCAGGGGTTAGAGCTCCAAGCGTCACAAGCCAGTTTCTTTACCTCCTTGAGCTGATCAGAGGATCAGAGTATCAAGGAAGGATTAGCACTGACTTGGGATTTGTGTGATTGGTTAATTTATTGCGGCGATGGCAGGCCTTTCATCTATGGCAACATTTAATCAGCACGGCCATGGAGGCTATTACGGGTTAGCTCTTTTCTCAAGTCAGCCAGGGCTGCACCATCAGCCCTATCACAATTCCCCTGAAATTTCCAAATTATCTGGAACAGGCTTTAGCCTCACAGTAATAAAAATTAGAAGAGATTCCTGATAGCAGTGGTGGAAAAGCTTTCACTTGCACAGGGCAAATTATAAATAGTATGAACGTGCACTTTAAGAAAAAATTCTCCACCTCTTAAGAGATGTGCAGGACTTATCACCTCTGCTCTGATCCAAATCCTTGTGGTTGAAAATTTATATTAGATTTTATCAGAGAGGCCTAAGTCTAGAAAAATCAATGAAGGTTATCTTTTATGTTGCAGGAACTTGTGGAAATATTGATTTTCATTTTATAGTGAATTTGGAGCATGAGTTGGTAATCACTGCTGAGCTGACTACAATGTTTGCCTACTGTATCTTTTACTGAGTTTTTGCTCAAGTATTTAAGATCGTATATTCCAGTTGATATTTTTAGTGTGTAGTTTGAAATCAGATGGCCCTTAAATATAAATTTGTACACCTTTTCCTGTAAAATTTATTCTCTCTTCTTCGCAAATTATTTACTGTTGTTGAGGAGTTTTTTTTAATAGCTGTGCGTACGAGCACGCAAGTCTTCACAGTTTTATTTTTATGCATGCAGATCCATTTCCTGACATTACTCCTATAACTCTGTGGGGGGGGAGGCATATATTCACTAGCAAAATGTCCATCATTATATTTGGGTGGTGGTAAAGATATTTCGAGAGAGTTCTTTGCCCAGACTGGCCAGATCATCAAGAGTCAGAGGTTCTGCCCTCACTGCAAGTATCCCTGAGTGCAGTGCTTACTTTTACCCATAAGAATGAGAGACAGTCATACACTTATGAGGGGGAAAGTAGGGCATTGAAGTTGGGGTGGGGCTAAACATGTCGCTGCTTTTGTCACCAGCCATTAAGAATCAAACCAGTGCTTCCATCTGCATAAAGCTCTGCCTTACGTTCTGTTTTTGGTCTGGGGTGTAACAGAACGTTAGGCAAGTGGGATAGAGTGTTGGAAACTGCTTTTATAAAGCTAAATATACTTGTATTTATATCAGGGGAAAGCATTGGTATCATATGGAAATAAACATTAGTGATTAAGTTTTTTGGAACTGATGAACTATGCAAAATTACCTCTATTAAACTAAATAGTTCAGTGTCTGTTATTTTCCCCCCAGAAATGTTTAGCCTTGTTATATAAATTTTGATGGCTTTACTAAGTGAATCAGGTATGCTTTACAGTAGTTGCTTTTGGGGTCACTGGTTTTCATTATTCTCTGTATAATTTGCTATCTTTATTCACTTTTATAAGACGGTATGGGTATACTCTGCATCATATTTTGAGAGTCCTTTGAAGATTGCTTCTCTTTATATACAGCTGAAAAAAAATCCCTCAAGTGTCAGCAAATATTTCCTTGAAGGTTTTAAAGAAATCCATTCTGAGTTGTAGTTGCCTTGCCTATACTTCCTATGATGAGCTCTATGTGAGGGAATTTTACCAGCAAAGATGTGGTGGAGTTTTTGAGCGTGAATTTTGGCATGGCAGGATACGTTTTGTTACATGCCTGGAGAAGAAAACCAAACCATTAAACAGGCAATTAGAATATAAACAACAACTGAAATTGCAAATGTATCAAAATAGCCATTATGATTATGGGTTAAAAGTTTTTTTTTTTTAAAAACACACACCCCAAAACCAAAAGTTTAGCAACATTTAAAAAGTCTTTAACATTATGGACAATGAAGCTGATGGCGACAGGAACAGTAATAGTATGGTTAAAGACTTAAGGTGCTGGTTTAAAGTTGTAGTTAATAGTTTTGCCTGGCTTTACTTACTTGTTTTATTCTTTATTGATTTGTGGATGATTGTCATTTTACTGTTGTTGTAAATCTCTTTCTGAGGATTACCGAATAAGTCACATGGAAATATTTCTAATAAATAAATAGTCAATAAATTATACTGAGTCAGGCCCTTGATCCATTTAGCTCACCAATAGTGTCTATGCAGTTCACAGCAGTGCCTCTTCAACATCTCAGGCAGAAGTCTTTCCCAGCCCTGCACCATAAGATGCTTAACTGGAATAGTCAAGGGGCAATAGCAGTGGTGGAACACATGCTTTGCATGCAGAAGGTCCTAGAGTTCGTCCCTCCCGGGCATCTCCACATAAGGCTGGGAAAGTAGACAATACTGACCTAGATGAACTATTGGTCTAGCACAGTATAAGGCAGCTTCCTATGTGTGGATTTAACCTGGGTCCCTTCACATATAGATGATATGTCGTCTTTTAGTTTTCTTGTCACACTGGCAATTCATAGCATATTTACTAGTGTCATTAGTTTGCATTTACTCAGAGTCCATCTTAGTTTTCTCTTTGTGCATTGTCAGCGGCAAACATCTGGCTGAAATTTCTGTGTCTCCCTATACTATAAAAATGAATGCCTTGCTTAGGGTGTTGCACTTGAACAAAAGTCAAAATACTTCCCTTTTCCTCTACCTGTACTTTTGCACCTTTTTTGCTTCAAGGTCCAGTCGCTTATGTGTGTCCAGGGCTTCCTTTATTTTTGCTTTTTTATTACGAGATGTTGTCGGGGAGAAGAGTGGGGTATAAATCTTTTAAATAAATTATGTGACAAAACTAGAATTTAGCAACTAGAGGTTCTTAGTTTTTATTTTTAGAATGAGCATAGTATTTTAGGTTGGAAAAATGAGCTTAAAGGCATTTGAGGAATGTCTTGTGACATTTCAAAAGCTAGAGTCATTGTAGTGGTGAACAGGATTTCTGGTGGGCAGGAGCAGGGCTTTAGTAATCTTTGCACCATCGCGTGACTAGCAAAAGTACAATAAATAATGCAAAAAATAGCAAATGTATAAAAATTTGCTTAGATTGCATAATGTATACTGACTACAGAACTGACAGCCCAATCCTGTGTAACGCTTACACCGATGTATCAGTAGATCCCCCAGTATAAGTGCACTTATGCCAGTGTAACTTGCCGTACACCGATGGACGCAGGACAGACACTGGCGTAACCCCCCTCAGAGGCCTCACTTGTGCAGTTCGGATGCAGAACGGATGCTGGCGCAACCAGGACATATCCCAGGACAGGTGCTTCCACACTGACTCCAAACTGCGGGCCAGTCCTGGCCAGTCCAAGCTTCTCAACGCCGACCTTGTAAGGGTTGAGGCAGCGGTAAGCCATTGCAATCCAGTTGAGGTAGCTATTGCAATCCAAGCCAGAAGGCTCACCAGCCAGGCTCCCTGAGCTGGCGAGCCTTTTGAGGAGCAGTACTGGGTCCCCCACTGATTCTGCTTAGGGTGCACACCAAATATCCTACTGCTGCCTCCCTTGACCACACTAAACCTGCTCCAAGTGACCAGAGGGCAAGACTGAACCACCTTAACCATATTACAGTCTGGGGTACGTGAAAAAAGCGCCAGCTAAGACCAATCAAGCTGACAGTAAAACAGTTCCTACTTGGCTCTGAGACAGCCAGCTAATCTTAGACTATGAAATGAGCAGGGTAGGCAGAGGTCAAAATCCAGAGCCAGACTAACAGCGCAATCCTGCGGAGAAAACAGGCGGCAGAGCGAGTGCTCCACCGCTGGAAGCTTTCGTGAATGTGCCGTAAAGCACATTTGCAACAACTCGGGAGTATGGGCGACCGGTGCAAGGCTGGCCACCCATACTCCGATGCCGGAACTCCCATGTGGCCGCCGGAGGAAGGTAAGGGATCCCCCGGTGGCTGCATAGGCAGTCCAGGCAGCAAGGGAGGGGGGCCATTGGCCGAGCCGGCCCGGGAGGAAGCAGGGATGGCGTCCGCCATATCCTTGTCTCCCGCCGGGCCAGCTCGATTGTTACATGGCCTCCTCTTACTTCCACCAGCTATTTAGCTGGCGGAAATCCGAGGAGGCCCATTGGGCCGTCCCAGCTCTACACCGAGGGAAGGGGACGAACCCGAGTAGAACTCCGAGTAGATCGAGCATGGAATCCAGTGGGTGGCCCTGGGCCGCCCGCCGGGTAGTTACATAGGATTGAACTATGACTCGTGGTCCCTGCCGTGCCAGTTCCTGCTCAGTCAGGCTCTGCCCCTGAGATTCTAGGCATCAATTGGCTGCCTGCAGGCTTAGCCCAGATCTTGCAAGATGGGCAGGCCAGGCAAGATTGTCCCACGTGTGATAGGCGATGAGCGAACCATGAAACATTGCAAAATGTTCAGAGTGATAGTATCCTAAACTTCAAAATAGCAAAATATATTGGTAGGGGAATTTTGCTGGTAATTTTTAAAAAGAAAATTTATAAGCAGTGTTTAAAGAAAATAGAATGGAAATCCTAAGTAGCATTTCTGTTACATCGTATATCTGGCAACATTTGGCAAAAAAATTGTGTACGTGCTCAGTGTGTTGGCCAGGCAATAAGACTATTTTGAAACTACTCCTGGGAAATCAGCCAAAGCTGATAAATAAGCTTGATGTTTGGGAAGCCTCTAGGACTGTCTGATCCAGTGATCATAATATTATTAAACATGAAATGTACTTCCAGAGAAAATAATGTGTTTGTTTTTTAAAAACAATCTCTCTATATAGGGTTGGAAGAGATGTGTACACAGTGTTGGAAATGTAGAGTTGGTGGGAAATCTGCTACAGAAAAGCAGGAATTATTTTTCAAAACATGGCAGAAAGTGTGATATATTCTGCACACAAATTAAATGTTATCTTCGCTGTTTGATGCATGGAAGTAATACAGGTGTCTTCATCCATGTCTGAATACCTCCTTAGCACAATGCAGACCTAAAATCCATTGACATCATTGTGAACCTCTTTTATCATGGGTCTTTGGAGTGTTGTTTTCTGTGGCATGGTCATGATCCTGAACTGATTTTAGGACCAAACTACAGATTATATGGCACTGCATGTAAAAGTAGTCCGATAGCCCTTTTTGAAGAGGAAATGTTGCTTCGGGGGGGGGGGGATGTTTGGGAGAAGAGAAATGTTAAGCAAAGATGGTATAATCTAAACCTTTTCCCTGCACCAAAGCAACCCCCCTCCCAGTGTCTTTTGCCCATAAGTTGTCTGTAAGTGGGACTCTTACGTTTCACTGAAATTTAACTGCTACTTTGAGGGATATGTAACTGTGACCATTTTTGTCCTTAGCTCTGAGGTTCTCTTTCCAAAGTGTTACAATTTTGTAATCCTAACACAGGATTGCTCTTTCAATTCACTTCCATGTTCAGAAATGAACGTGAGAGCTTGAGCTTGAAAAATACGATGGAAGTCGTGCTGCTTCCATACTAGTTGTGTTCTTCACAACAATGTTGTTTGCTAGGTCTGTATTGCCTCCATATTAGGGATCATTCTGGGGCTGGCTGACTTGCTGGGCTAACTTCTAGTAGGCAGGTGAGGCAATAGCTCTATAATCATTCAGGCAAGGCTTCTGGCAAGACAGCGGTAGAGGTAGGGCAAGGTTCAAGGGTTGTATAGTGAGCAACTACTAGCCTGACAAGTTGCTCAGACTAGGGAGCCAAGCTTCAGGCTGCAGTTGTATAATGCCAACAGAGTTCTACTGGCTCTGAATGTCTAGGCAGACATCTTCCCGCTATTACCAATGTGATGCTACAGTGAAGCAGGAACTACCGGTTCCATCTATCTGTGAGCTACCCTGCTGGCACAGAGAGTAAGGTGCCTGAATCCTGATGCCAGGGCCAGATTCCTTGGTTCAAGGTTGCATGGTGAGTTACGGATAAGAGAGATTGAGTTGCCACAAAGTGAATTCATGCTAGAGGTGTCATTTGAACCAGGGAATTCCGAAATAACTTGGTCTCTCACAGGGCAACCTTTTGGTTCTACTATGCCACCTAATGCTGGTGTAGTATAGCCATGATCAGCAACTGAGACAGCATCACAATAACTTTAGAAACAAAAGTTGATATAGCAAGATCAGCATATATGCCCACAAAATCCCTGGTAATCCTGCCATCACTGAGATTACGATGCTGTAATCTCCAACCAATCAGTGAATGCTGATGCCAGAGTGATCCCAGATGAGGTCACCTAACCCATATACATTCTCACACACACATCCTTTCTCTTTGGAGTAGCCTGGAAGGTAGGAAAGCCAGCATGGCTGCTCTATTGAAGGATGTAAATCAGCGGTGGGGAACCTCCGGCCCCAGGGCCGGCTCAGGCCCCCGGGGCCATCCGGTCTGGCCCCTGGAGAGATTGCCGGGAGGCCGCCCAACCGGCCCCTGGAGGCTCCGTCGGGTCCGCGCGTCACCTCCAGAGGCCGGGAGAGGGCCTTTGCATGTCTTCCCCGGCCGCCGCCTCGACCCTTTCTCACCAGGCCGTTGGCCATTTCACACATGCGTACCACACCGATGAGGGCAAGCTCTTGCCCTCTTCGGCATGGTACGCCGGAGGTGACGCACAGACCCGGCGGCGGCTTCGGACGGTGAGCGCGGAGCCTCCGGAGGCTGATGGGGGGCCGGGACAAAAATTAATTAAATAAATAAAAATGGCGACCGGCCAGTGGGGTCCTGATCCATGACAATGTTGTCCTCCCTATTTACCCAAGATGTAGATATCCATTCTGGATGGGATATTGTGATGGGGAAACTGTTACCCCCTCCCAGTGTGTGTATCCCATCTGAAAGACAGTTGAGGTGAGTAAAAAGGTTGGGAGTCTGGTTTTTTTTTTTTTTTAACGGAGGCATAGTTAAAATGGCTACCACTTTTATTGAACAATATTAGTAGTGGAGTGAGGTCTAGTTAACAATTTGTTCTATGCTCAGTTCAATGTACTAGTTATGGTCTTGAAAGCTGTCAATCGCTCCCATATGTAACTTCTTGTATACTCCAATTATCATCTGAGACCTGCTCTGGGTAACTTTGTTATCAGATGTGTGCCGCATGTTCACCAGTAACATGATATTTTGGATGGTGACCCATAAACGTTTCATTATTTTCAATGGGTGCTTAAGATGTGACTTTTTCATTGTACCTTTCGGTGGGTGCTTATGTTTGGGTGCTCATATTTGGTTGGCTTGTGTGTTGGAATTGTTACATCATGTGCTGTTTCGCATTTGTTTGTTTTATTGTTTTTATTTTTCATTTTCTTGTTGTTTTATTTATATTTCTTATGTTTTAATCCTTGCTGTATGCTGCCTTGGATTATCTCTTGGCACAAAATCATAACATAAAATAAACAAGAAATGGGGTTCCCTGTGCCTTTGAAAGCTATCTGAAAGAGGAGTAATCTCTTTCATTGCATTCCTGTGAGTATTGCTGCATTCATTACATAGCTTGTAAAATGACCTTTGGGAGTCTCCACTTTATGGTATAGCCTCCCTTTCTTTACATATGTGGGGTGCCTTATCCTTGTAGCCCTTGTTGCAACAGAGACGTTGGGAATTCTGCTGGTTATTTGCATCTGGAGTCCTGTGGCAAAGTACCCGTCAGGGTTGCGTGAAGGCAAGCGTTATCAATGTGCACTTCTTTCTTTATTATGGACTCTTTGTTGTGCAAAGCTTAAGATCAGAGTAATGTTGCCCCATGCTGTGCAGCTCGATATCCGTAGGCTGAGGCATGTGTACCCCAGAATTAGTCGGAATTGTACTATCTGTTGTGGCTGTAGGGGCAGAGAAGAACGAGGTGGGAAGAAGTCATCTGGGACCTCCTGTTGACTGCAGTTCAAATGTTTTCGCTTACATGTAGGTATAACATTACATTGTCATGGGGGCGACGGCAAATGAGCCCTAATTTGAATAGGGTTCTTCTGAAGAAACACTTCTCCCTCATCACTCCCCCACATTTTGCCTCTTGCACTGGTAGCACTCTACTGGTGTATGGTTATGCTGTTGGTAGTGGTGCCCTGCTAGTATTTTCTATGCTGGAGGAAATTTTTCCACTAGAAAGTGCTGTGCTCTGTTGCCATTGGGGAACTTAAGAGCAATTGAGCCCCACCCAACATGTGTAACTCATTTATTGGACCACTTTTTTAGCCGTTATGATTCAGCAACTCTTTTATCCAATTAGTTGATTAATTTATTATTTAAATACATTTAATCTTACTATAACCTCAGTCAGAATGTACCTTTTTGAGATATTGAATGGAATAAATGATAACTTGCAATTTAATAAATGAAAGCTAGCATTTAGGAGTAAAAGCCATCTTTATTATTTTCTTCCTCATTCTCCGTTACAGTTACATGCCAAGACCAAAATAGCCTCCTAAAGTAAATAAGAATGCTCTTTACTTATCAAATTGGCCCCACCGTCAAGCTTCAGAGTGTGATCTTAAGAATGTTAACTCAGACATAAGTCCAAGTCAGTATGCTTAGGATTGCAGCCTCAGCCTCAGTTTACCAATTAAGTGATTTAAAAGTTTACAGATCTGATACTTTTGCTGCGAAGAGTGTGTATATGGATTTGTTTGCTTGGTTGCCAAAACCCAGACAAAGAAACTGATGTGGTTCATAGTATTACACAATTGATAGTAACTTCCAGGCAGGTAGCCATGCTAGTTTTGTAGCACTTTAAAGAAGAACACATTTATTTCTGCACCAGCTGTTGTGTACAAGATTCCACTCTTTCTGATAAAGTGAACTCTAGTCCACAAAACCGTATGCTAAATTTGCTAGACCTAATGGTACGACAGGCCTCTTTTTTATTGTTTCTGCTTGACACTGAAGTTTAAAAACAAACTCAGTTGAAATGTGTTACAAACAAATAATACAGTTGATTGTATAGTAATCAAAGTTGCAACGTTCCACACTTTTAAAGAATGGATCATAGTAAAACTGAATACTAAGTTGAAAACCTTTTTTATGTTTACTGTTTTAATGGCCACTGTAGGCCTCAAGAAGTAAGGCCTCTAGTTTATTCCTCCCTCCCCAACCATCTTAATGGTTTGCCTTATAATTCTATAAGCCAGTAGTCATCTTGTATAGTAAACTACCACCAATCATGGTTTTTTCAGGCTGAGATAGGATAACCAGAGCATAGCTACTGGGAAGCAACAGAATTATGAATCTGTTGAGAGGAGAAAAGGCAAAGATAAGTGCATGAAAGTCAGCTAACATTGGCACATGGGTGGTTACAGCAGAGAAAGGGTTAAGCAGATTTTCATTTTAGATAGTTACCATGGCTACGATCAGCGAGCTCAGGCTGTATCTTTTCTAGTTGTGGGAAATGTTTAGATGTACACAGTAGCTTAGCTTATTATATACCTGCCTTGATTGCTGGATAAAGGTTGCTGATTAAAGGGAGAATAAGATACATTTTTGTAATACTACTGGGGGGGGGCGGAATCCATAAAACCTCTGACAGTCTTTGTTCAGAGTTCTGTTATGCTCTTTGAACATTCTTTCTTTTGACAAAATGTAGGTGTAAACCTGATGCTGAGTGGAAACTTTGCAGTGTGAGAATATAAGTAGGCTTCACTTAAGTTAACAGCAGCAACAGGGCTGTATGTGGCAGATTCCTTAGGACAATTTCACTTTTGCCACCAAAATCCATCATTTTCAACCAGAAGACTCTAGCTTCTATCCTCTGGTGTCAGAAGAGCTCTGTGTGGTTCCAGGGACGTGAAGTGCGGGTGCGCTACCCGCTTGTATCCGAGTAAGTGGGTAACTCGTGCGCGCACTCACAGGGTTAAGCTGCGGCTTTTTTTCCATGACTACAGCAGGGCAGTTCTGCCTCACCTGTGGCACCTGTACTTCACCTGCGGCGTCCCTGGTGTGGGCACAGTTGCCAGATCCCACCCAGGATGAGTACTCTGTACCTTTAAAAGGCCGGAATCAGGAATAGGCCTCCACAAATGTATTCCCCTGGAGTGAAGACCTCCTACTCCAGTCAGAGGAGGGAATAGGAGGTTTCTCATGTTTTTCTGCTTATATTTGGAACAGGAAAAAGAAACAAAATTGTTTCAAAGCACTAAATCACCATCCTTGCTAATGTGGATCTGTCGTTTCTGTAGTAAGCTTTTCCACATTTGACCATTATTACAATGCATGGACTGTCCCTCTTTGCACCAGCATGGCGTCTTTTCCAGTGGCTGTTGCTAGTCTCTTCTGTATTTTTTTTTAAGATTGTGAGCCCTTTGGGGACAGGGAACCATTGATTGATTGATTGATTTTATTATGTAAACCACTTTGTGAACTACTCTGGTTGAAAAGCGGTATATACCGGTAAGTGGGTTAAACCGCTGAACCATGAGCTGTTGATCAAAAGGTCGGCAGTTCGAATCCGCGACGGGGTGAGCTCTTGTTGCTTGGCCAGCTCCTGCCAACCTAGCAGTTCCAAAACATGTTAATGCGAGTAGATAAATAGGTACCGCTTGCGGGAAGGTAAACAGCGCTCCGTGTTCCAGCCGCATGCTACGCGCTGCGGCAAGGAGAGTCATGCCGGCCACATGACCACGGAGGCGTCTTCGGACAACGCTGGCTCTTCGGCTTTGAAATGGGGATGAGCACCACACCCTAGAGTCGGACACAACTGGACTTGTCAGGGATCACCTTTACCTTTACCTATTCTTAATTATAGTTGGCAGGAGGTTTAGGATGGACCAAAGTACTTCTCACAGCACACAGTTAGTCTGTGGAACTGGTTACCACAAGATGTGGTGATAACCACTAGCTTAGATGACTTTAAAGGCTGCCCTTTCGAGAGAAAGGTGGAATATCAAAACTAACAAATAAATAAAAGACAAATTCATAGAGAACAAACATACTAATGGCTACTAGTCATGAAGGGTGTATGCTCTCTCCAGGTTCACAGCCAACATGCCTTTGAATTCTTGGTGCAGAGGAACAATGGTGGGACAGGGCTATGTCTTCATTTCCTGCTTGTGGACTTCCCAGAGGCAGCTGGTTGGGAACTGTGGTAAACAGGATGCTGGACTAGATGGCCCTTTGGCATGATACAGCAGGGCTCTTATGCAAATGAACCAAAATCTTGTGGATCAGCAGCTTCCATCTGGCTTTTTCTCCTCAGAAAACACACAAGGATGATCTGTCTAGCTCTACCTCTATGATCCAGAAGGTAAAATTGAAACAAGGGCTTCAGCTTCTCCTCCCAAAAATTGAATATGACAGACAGCTCAACATAAAATTTGATTCCATATAAATGAAACCTGATTTGCTTTTGGAGAGAATGTATTCATGCTTCACTTAGATCATGCTGGGGGGGGGGGGTGAGATCCTGAGGGAAAAGCTAAGCCATATGTGTAACAAACCCCTATTCTCTTGCCAGGCAGACAGAGTGAGATGTTGGCAAAAACCTAAGAGTGGGTTGTGAGGAGGAATGAGTAACAACACAATTTGTACACTTCTGGGTGGTACATGAGCTGTACAAAGATCTTCCAGTCTGTGAGGATAATGCTAGGTTGTCTGCCTCTTAAAATTCAAGTTTTGCTGTGGTTTGGACCTTTCTATCCAAACGTTTGTGCTATACAAGATTGATTTGCAAAAATATTTGGTATTCAGGCATTCACATAAATTGAGAACTCCTTTAATTCTTATTTGCTGACTATGCGTTATTTATATATATGTAAACAATGCAAAAGCCATGTACCGACTGACAAATGTCTTCGAAACTCTCCTGGAGGGACTGATATCTTAAAGGCAATACTCAGTCTGTGTGGCAAGTTCAAGTCTCTCTTGAGCATTTGCTGCCAATTAGTGCCAAGTGATATGTAGTGCCATTTTTTAAAAAAAAATTTAGAGAGGTAGCTGCAATTCTTCAGAACTATGGATACTAAATTACTACAGTAAAGAATAAAAATTAACTGGTGCAGGGTTTCTTCCACCTTTTGCATTGGTGGCCAACCCTGGCCATTTTTTTATGTTGTGGCTACTAAGCACTCAAGCAATTGAGTGCTGTATTAGAGTCCAAATGTATTGTGTTAGGGACTGTGGGGCAGACATAAGGGGAAAGAATCAATTCCTCAAGATATGTATATAGCAGCTAAGAAAAGCCATATTTGTGATGCTTCAGGAAAGGTAGAATAATATGAAGGTAATGCTATAAAGTTTCAAATACTCGAAAGGAATTTTCACAACGCAATTTGCAACTCAGGTCTAGCCAGCATGGATAACAAAACAGAACATGAATACATGTGGCATAGTGACCTGCAGACAGTGTTCTTCAGCGTGCTATGTCTCTTAAGAAGACCTATTTGAAACAGTGTGCTGTAGCAGCTCAATCAGGTATTTTGCATCTTTTGGTCATGCCAAATAAATGTTGGTCTTTTGGTCATGACTCCCATGGGGTTAGTGATGGTTTTTTTTTTCTTCATTTTTTACACGGAAAAATCTAAATGTATATTAATCATGAAGCAATTTTTTTAACAGAGTCCTATCATGTGCTTGTTAATTCCTTATGTTGCACTGAATTGAAAAAACATTCGGTAGCAGGTCATTCTTCACATATTGTTTGTGTATGTGTTTTGTTTTCACTACAGCCAGCAGTGAGATTTCTATTTTGCATCAATAAGATGCTATAAACAGAATTTAAACTTGTAAAGCTTCAGTTACGTGTTTAGGACCATCATTCCTCTGCCTCATCCAAAACATAGAAGATGTGATGAAAATGAATGCTGAAGGTCTCCTCACCTACTAAGCTAAGTGCACTGTGCAGAACTACTAAGAAGTTCCATGCAGTGACTGGGCAACAGCACCTCTCCCTTCTCACTCAATAGAACTTCCTGGCTTTCTAGAACCTGGGCACAAGCAGCAGCGAAAACTATAGAGGGCACTGGTGCCCTATGTTTGGTACTGCACCCAGCATCCCTTTCTGGCTTCAGTCTTAGTGGGACATTGGTTTCTCTGCTCTTAGCTGCAGTCAGAGCTATGAACTCCCTACTCAGCAGCGATCTGATTGTCTGAGAAGGGAGGGAGGAATACTAGTGATTGAAGAGCAGCTGCGTGGCAGGTTCTGTTTATTTTGCAATCCATAGTAGTAGCTCTCTTAGGGATTCTGCTGTGGATTCCATCAGGGAAAGTGAGTCCTCCTTTTCATCTTACAAGAAAGTGTAATGTGCAAGAAAAAGACTTTGGTTGGGGAGGACAAGCAGTTGCTTTCCTCTTGACGAACAATTACCTGCTGTCACAATAACCATTGCAACAATTTAATTAACAATAAACATAACAATGACTCATTATTGGGGGGTATTAAATGTGTTAGCATTAAAAAGGATAGATTAGCAAATTTGCAAAGTTTTTGTGTAGGTTTGAAATATTAGTCTATTAAAAGTTTTTTTTTTAAGGGAGAGAAGTCATGTTTTCCAGTCTTAGAGTAGGTGGGGCTGTCTTTTTTTTTTTTTTTAAGCCTAGAGGGCATCACTAGTCCAAAAGCAGTGAGAAAGAGTGAGCTACAGTCTTGGACTTGGGAGACCTAGCTTCAAATTCCCCCCGTCATGAAACTTTCTTTCCACACCGAGTTGTTGTACCCTGTGAACGTTCATCTTGATTTTCTTGGAAGAATGGTCAATGTGACAATATTTCCATATCAGCTGAAGACGTCTGGGAGAGTGCTGCCTAAAAGTGGTTCCTTTGCTCTGTGCTATCTTGTTGCTCATGTTTGAAGGATGTATGTGAAAAGATGCAGAGCTCTATTAGGTTACTTGTAAGAACATATGTAAGAACCAGCGGGTGGCGCAGTGGGTTAAACCGCTGAACCATGAGCTGTCGATCGAAAGGTCGGCAGTTCGAATCCGCGACGGGGTGAGCTCTCGTTGCTTGGCCAGCTCCTGCCAACCTAGCAGTTCCAAAGCATGTTAATGTGAGTAGATAAATAGGTACCACTTGCGGGAAGGTAAACAGCGCTCCGTGTTCCAGCCGCATGCTACGGGCTGCGGCAAGGAGAGTCATGCCGGCCAAATAATCACGGAGGCGTCTTTGGACAACGCTGGCTCTTCGGCTTTGAAATGGGGATGAGCACCACACCCTAGAGTCGGACACGACTGGGCTTAATTGTCAGGGGTCACCTTTACCTAAGACCATATTGGCAGAGTGTGAAAACCAAAAAATAACTTGGAACCATGTTGTATGTGTTCAAAAGCACGTTCACTGAAAGCATGGTACCTCAAAACGATTTAGGATCAAACCAGATATGACATTAAACATGTTGTGAATCCTTTGCTTTGGATTCCCCAGTTGGAATTGAAGCCACCATGTGGTTAACCCCTTCCGTCTGTACTTTTTTTCTTGCCAACAATAGCCCCGTTCCCCCGAAAACATGCTGCTTGCCCCTGAAGGGGCTACTTGAAAGTACCACAAATCTGAGGCAGTTAGCAGCTGGGGAATGAAAATGGGAAACAGGTGCAGCAGAAAAGAACTGACCTTTCCTGCTCCTAATGCCATGATCTCAATATAGATTAGCCAAATCCTGTTTCTGGTGGGACAGAACTCACATCAGGAATCAACAACATGTTTAATTTTGTCTAGTCTGACCCATAATTTTTTGTCAGAACATGGCCATACATTAAGGGCTGCTTCAGAAAATGTTGTTTTGTATTTGGATGTGATGTACATGCCATTGGTCATATTTGAATTGTGTGTGCATGTATTTTTAGCTGCTTCATTCTCAAAAACGCATGAAGCCATAATCAGGAAAAAATGCAGTTCTCATCTGTATGTATTGTAAATATACAAGATGCAGGCCTTAAAAGAGGAAGGGGCACCTGACTCTTTTGCCACTTCCTTCTCTTGCCATCACTGCAGGCCGTGAGGGGAAGGGGAGGACAAAGAGGAGTCGGGAAAGCACCAGTTGTCTGGAGTGTGTGCAGTCCAGCCATTCTGTACTTTTCCCACCCTCTCCTTTTGCCACCATGTGGGTGGGTGACAGGAAGGAGGAAAGAAAGGGCGTAAAAGCACCAAGGAGCTGGGAAAATTTAAAGGGGATAAGGGAGCCACACAGTTAAGCAGTGGCCCCTCAACATTTGCCTTGGGTCATTGAGCCTCTCGCATTTGCCTGAAGTTTCCACATGTGCTGATGTCAGGCCAGAGTGGTTCCTAAAGTAACTTACTTGTACGGTGTCCTATAGATTGTAACATAGCAGAAATTTTAGCAACAGTCACTTGTGATACTTTATTTTAAAGTTCTTTTTAGAATCTCAAGAAGTTG
The DNA here is from genome assembly GCA_026170595.1 of Plestiodon gilberti rubricaudatus. NCBI lineage: Eukaryota > Metazoa > Chordata > Lepidosauria > Squamata > Scincidae > Plestiodon > Plestiodon gilberti. The sequence goes on along the minus strand of JANXHW010000004.1, from coordinate 21,181,578 downwards.
GTTTTTAAGGTGATTGGGATATTTTCCTTGGGTTTGCATAATCTAAAATGGTTTACATCCTCTTGCCCCAGTATGACCCCCAACAAATGAATATATAATAGCTCATTTAATTTTGTGTGTATTCTAATACGTCTACGTATGAGAGAGAAAATAGGATTTTACCACATTATCATATATTAAATCAGTGTTAAAATGCAGGCATATGCAAATGACCTTATATTCCATAGACACACATTTTATACAGTGCATTAGAAGGTCAGAGTATTTAACAGAGTATACTCCCCTTGAGACGCAACAGATTTGCAGATATATAGCCTAATCCAAAGTACACATTCTTTAAGTCTTAGAAGATCCGACTTGAGCCTTAATTCTCTATGGGGTTGCTGCTGTGTTGTGTGGTCCTTTCATCCAAATTAGAATTATTCTTTGAGTTTAGTCCAATAGTAATTGTTAGAGGGATAGTTGTCTTTAGAATATGTCAGGTGAATACCTGCAGAAAACTGGTTAGAGATTTCTTTGTCTTTCATGTTTTAAATAGTTTTAGTAACAAATAGTAGTCCCCATCAATCAGTTTCATTCAATATACGTACTATTTATTTATTTATTTATTTATTTATTTATTTATTTATGTATGTATGTACGTATATAATGCCATAAGTGTACATGGAGCTTTACTTAGAGTAAATAGACAGGTCCCTGCCCCAAGAGACCTAGAAAATCTATATTTATAGCCTTTTTTGAGCCCTGTAGGACTTTCAAGTTCCCTTTTTAATCAATGACTCCAGTTCAGAAGCAGCTAAATTAACAGAGAACCAAATATATTTTTGTAACAGCATGGCCGACCCTATCGGCTTCCTCAGATTTTCACCAGCTAAATAGCTGGTGGAAGTAGGAGGAGGCCATGTAACGGCCGAGCCGGCCTGGCGAGGATGGAGATATAGCCGATGCCATCCCTGCTCCTTCCCGGGCCAACTCACCCAATGGCCCCCCTCCCTCACCGCCCGGACCACCCACGCGGCTGCCTGCGGGAGACTTACCTGCCTCCGGCAGCCGCATTTTCGATCCTGTGACAGAGTGAGGGAGGCCGGCCTTGTGCTAAAGTTGTGCCTTGCGCTAAAGTAGCAACGGAGTGAGGGAGGCACAAATAAAGTGCCTCCCTTGCTCTAAAGTAGGTGCAAACGTGCCTTACGGCATGTTTGCGACAGCTTCTGGCACCGGAGCACTTGCTCCAGCACCTGAAGTTTAGGGTGGATTTCACAGTCAGTCAGTCAGTCAGTCATAAAGTTCCAGTGTCACACTGGAAACTGTTTCCCAACATCATATTGTTTAAAAAAGGTATGTAGTGCAAGCCATGTTCATGGCATTTTCCAAAGGACAAGACAGCCCTCAGGAGCTTACAATGTATAATTCAACACAGGATTGACAACAGAGGAAGGGGAAGCAAATGCAGACTGTGGTAAAACAGGGAAGAATATGTGTGTTGGTTACAGGTACTTAGACTTAAAATGCAATTCTATGCATGCCTACTCAAACATAAGCCCCACTGAGTTCAATGTGCCTTATTACACCCAGGTAAGTGTGTATAAGATTGCAGATTTACATGGTATGAAGACTAAGGGGTTATGTCAAAGGTATGTTATTTAAGCTGCTGTGCAAACAGATATTACCAAGCACGCTCCTGGATAATTAATTATTACAGTAATTGCTGGAAAAATGTATTTAGGCTGTATATGATTCACATTTGGTCTGTGTGCCCTATGCCTCCATTCTATTATGTGCGTTTGTCAAACGCCGTTTGATTTAATTTGAAAGCTACTGCGTGTTACCTATGGATTTGATATTTTCATTAGTTGGCATTACCTCTATGTAGCTCTCCCTAGTTTGTAGTTAAATATGTTCTTCACTAAACAGATGATGTGTTCAAGTGAAAAAATTAGGTGTTACTTGCTCTTGAAAGTTAGCTATTAATGCAATCCTGCACTATCGCTGCACCGGCACAGCACGCACTGTGCCAATGCAAGCTGTCTCAAAAGTGCCATAAAGCACTTTGCAATGGCATACCAGTTTCCCAAAGGCCCGTGCCGACTCCAGCCTACTGGCAGAAGGAGTGGTGCATGCTGGAACAGGTAGGATCCATGCCGAGTGGTGCGGAGGCAGGGCGGGGAAATATAGCAGAGTGGGGGGATGGGTGGTGATGGGTGTGGATGGATTGTGCCTGGGAGTGGGCAGGATCAGCTCTTTGCATCCTATCCCCCTTCCCGGGCCTTTCTTGCACCAGCGATTTAGCTGGCATGGGTCCAAATAGACCCTTTGCCTTGGCTGGGGCTTTCCCTGGGGCAAGGGAACAAATGTCCCCTTACTTCGTGGAGACCTCCAGCCCATGAAATTTCCCACGTAGGATGCAGCGCAGCCTGCACTGGCCCTGCTGCACAGGAACGTATGGTGGATTGTGCTGTAAAGTATGTTAATATGGCAATGGGCATATCACCTGGCTTGATGCTGTTTGAAGAGACCTTTCACAGGTCATCCTCAACCCTGATCAGATAAAACGAATGAAAATACAGAAGGATTATTTCAAATCCTGAATAAAATTGGATGTTTCCATTACCTTGAGTTGGCATTACTCAATATTTTTTTTGTCTCTTTAATTACCAATATCATAGACTTTAGGTTTTCTGTTCTGTTTTTGCATACACTACAGTACTACATAGGGACTACTACTGTCTTATTGACTAAAACTTTTGCCTATGCTGGAAGGCATACTCCACTTTTCATATATGACATCTGACGAGAATTGCAACACATAAAACTGAAGGCATCCATACACCAGGTCTCAGCACACATCATATTATCTTTATCTACCTTAACTCCTCAGCAATTCCCATATTTGGCAGCATGTTTTCTAGCTGTGATTGTTGTAGTTATGGTCAGGATTGCTTGTGTTGACAAAAGGGAAGTATTGTTGTGAGAACTGCACCCTGTTCTTCTCCAGTGTTCATAGGGAGAAATGCTTGCATGATTTTTACCCAAGAAGAAAAAAAAGGGGCATAAGGATTGGATGCTCATGGGTAGTAATGATAGTGAGGTAATGATAGCCCTTGGAGAAGAAGGCAGAGTTAAGCAGGGCATTGAAATTATGCTCTGTTCACCATTTGGTTTCTGAGCCTTTTGTCGAACATCCAATATGTCGTCAAACGTTTCTCTGTCACCACAAGATTTAAAATGTGCTGTGTGTATCAAACTTTTTTTTTTTAAAGATTCTTAAGATGAGTATTTCTCTTCCAAATGCCAGACTTTGTGCTTCCTTTGGCAGCTCATGATACGGACCACATGTGAAGTTCTGTGCATGCTGTCCTGCCCGTTTGCATTAGATGGGCGGCTGAAAGGCACAGCCATTGGCAAGTGTTTAGATTCTTAATACTATGTAAAACTATGGAGATTTGAAAATATTTGAATACATATATTTCCCCCTCCCTCTCTCTGTATTGCCTTTGTTATAATCTTGTGGAAGTCTGTCAAGTGCAAAAACGGTGTGTCGCTTGTCAAGTGATCATCTCTTGGGGTAAACAGTTGGGTTCCTCTAGTTGCAGGGAATCCCAGCTGTCATGTGGAATTCCATCTGTGAATACTCATTTTTATTTTCCATTCAGTGCTTCAGTTTTGTTTTTTCCCCTATAGTTTGGCAAAAAAAAAAAAAAAACCTCTTTGAGCATTATGTATCTTATGCCATTTGTTGTTCATAGCAATAACAATAATAGTTATGAATGTAATTATTATAAATGTTACAAGTATTCCTTCTTTTCAGACAGAAATAATTTTCTAGTCTTTCTAAGTCTTGGCTGAGATGACGGGGGAGTGGGAGAAAAATAATTTATTTATCTATGTAGGTTTATACTTGCTATGCTTAATCAAAACTGATGGATTCAGTCAATATAGACTCTTGGTGTACAGTCACAGAGTTCTTCGGATACTAACACCTGGTCTTAATGCCATGAAAAAATTCTATCACGAGGACAAATCATAAGGGAGATGAGGTGGATTCCTGAGGTGGAATGGGGAGGAAATTGCATATAATACAGCTAAACAAACCCAAAGATATGAATATCAACTGCAAGGTAAATATATCATTTAGGGCCCAATCTAACCTTTCCTCTCCCCCCCCCCCCCCCCGGCCAATGCAGGGGAAGGCTTCAGCTTTTCTGCTGACGTTCTGGTAGCATGTGCCTTCATTCATCCTCCATTGGTCATTTTTAAACATTAAATTCATATCCATTTCTCATTTGTCCAGGATGTGTTATAACATTTTAATAACACAAATAATGAAGCTGTCGCTACAGATATATACAATTGCATGAATTGTTGGACTAAGTTCTTTTTCAGCCTGATTTAAATGGGACAGCTGACACTTAAGATCAGTTGAAAAGCACATACCCATATTTGGGTTCTGCATGGCAGGCATAATGTTTGTGTGTTGTCACAGAACCCAGAACGCCCCTGTTGCGCCCTTCCCCCACTCCTCCACTGCCCAGTGGGGAGCTCACCTCTCTGCCAGCGGGTGTTCCTTGGGATCTGGGGCAGGGGAAGCAGCTTCAGCCTTGGCGCCAGTGCCACCTACTTGCCGGGTGCTTTATGGCACATTTACGACACCCTAGATCGGTGGAATGATGCTCTGCCGGTTGAAGATCTAGTCAGGATTGTGCCATAAGTCTCTCACTTCTGTTCTTCTTTCCACTTTAACCCATGCCTGTCCAAACAGAACCATTCACCTACAACCTCCTAACCTCTATACAAACAGAATGTATAAGCCTTGTCTTTTTTTCTTATTTTTCCAATGACTTCAATAAAATCTATCTTCTTGTGGAAAACTCTTATCTTGTGGCTACTATTAGCCTAATTTGAGGCACTTTGAGATTAGAGGCAATTTGAGGTCGCTCCACTATCCAGTTAATGGCCTCCAAAACTGCCATTGACTGCATTCTGGCCTCTCTTGTCCCTAAATTTAGCTTGATTCTGGGCTGACCCAGATGCTAAATTGTGTGTGGTTGCGCATGAATATGTAGACTTGTGTATGAAAGCAGTGATGGCAACACAATAGATGCTGCTGTATGAAACTGCCCCTATTCTTCTCTGCCTGGATCAGTGGAGCATCTTTTTTTCTTGTTTGAGAGTCTGGCCAGTCAAGTGCTGACTTGGTCAATTACTAGAACCAGCCATAGTGATGGTCAGAATTCCATTGCCTCGGGTCACCCAGAGTCTGAACCAAAACTTTTAGAAGTGGGTTTTCTCTGTGCCAGGTGCAAGGGAGTGGCGACTGGACACAGGTATCTTGTTGTCTCGTGTGCTCCCTGAGGCATCTGGTGGGGCCACTGTGTGACACAGGAAGCTGGACTAGATGGGCTTTTGGCCTGATCCAGCAGGGCTCTTCTTATGTTCTTATGTTCTTAAAAGATGCTTCATTCAACTATGTAGCTCACCTCTTAGGCCGGATTCACACTACACGAATCCAGGCGCAGATGCCCCTGCCCCTGCCTCTGCCTACGCGCTTGGAGCTGAGGAGTGTCTTCCCGCCTGTTGTCCCTCCTGCTGTCCCGCCTTCTTAAGAAAGCGCAGCTTACAGATTGTAGTTCTCATTGGCATGCAAACACTCTCTTCCCCCTCTCATGCGATTGGTGGCTGCAGTAGCTCCGCAAACCCATCTTGTACAAGGGAGAGCGCAGCTGCTCCGCTTGCTTCCGAAATGCTGTCAAAGAGCTCCGCGCATCTCTGTAACGTGCCGGGATTCATGTAGTGTGAATCCAGCCTTATTCTGCTCCTGATCTCCTATTTTTTTTTGTACAAAAGTGTTTGTTAAGCTGATCTTTATAGTAGTATTTCAAACCCTTCTCTTTTTGAGTAGTTACATGTTAGCCTTTAACCTTTGTGAATATGATGCAAATCGGATACTCCAGTATTCCTGGAGTTGTTGAAATTTGGCCTGGGCTGCCCTAAAACACTCTCCTGATAAGTCCATTGTGCTTCAACATACAACAGATTTTCCTGAAGCTGCAAAAAGCCTAAATGTGGAGGAATGAGGATAGTGATGGCATTGCTGTGTGTTCTCCAGTTTGTGAACCTTATTTGCAAATGTCCAGCAGTAGCAGGTATCAAAACAGTTTGCAGCAATGTGGGTGATGAGGATGATCTTTAATTAGGCAGCTTTAGTGACTCTTCTTAATCACATGATCTGAATATATGTTGTGTGTCCCATTTACTTTAGCTGTTGTATAAATTTGAAATATCAATAAGTTTGAAAGCTGTTGTGAGTAGAATAGACACATTGTGCCTATGATGAAGTTTGTTGAATGTGCTGTAGGAAGAACAGTCATCTTAAATTGAGTGACTTTGGACACAGTTCTTGAACGGGAAAAGAGCAGAAAATAGCAACCTGTCTTGTTCCTGTCTTAACATTTCTTGATGTTTGTTTATATCAAGTTATTATTATTATTTACATGTACGTTCTTTTTGGACTACAGTACTTTATTCAATAAGTAGATTTAATAAGTAAATATGTTCTTGGATAGGGCCAGTTCATGCTGCATGTTGGAGTGTTCTTCTCAAAAAAAAGAAATAAATTCTGCACATGGAAAGCTTGCATGTCTGGGTGAAAAGTTTAGATTATCTTCCCTTGGCTGTCCATTTTCCCATGTGCAGAATTTGTGTGTGTGTGTGGTTGCAGCACACATCTTTGCCTTCTACCTCTTGAGGAAGTACAGTTTTACTGCCTCCGTTTCTTAAATCTTTAACATGGACCAGCCTTATTGTATGCTAGGAAGATGTAAACTACTGATGCTAAGAAAGTTTCTAAGCAATGTTATCTAAGATTACTGAACAACTGAGGATTCCTTTAAAGTTGTAATGTACAAGAATTTTCAGGCTTTTTATTGGCTATTTTTGTCTCCATTAACCTCTTGACTTTTGTATAAACAGTACTTGAGAGTTACCTCACTTGTTTGTCCAGTTACTTGAAAGGTTAGTGAAAAGTGGATATCTGCTCGACCTCTCTTATCCTCATTAGCAGATTCTAATTGTTCCCTAAGAGATCAACTTTAGACCTTGTTTGCCCTTGTCAAATTGGCCTGGTTGTGGGTTTTTTGTTTTTACAAAAAGGAGGCCTGAAATTGAACTAGCATTTGCAGTTGAAAAAATTTAAAGCAACCTTCCTTTTGCATGAAGCTACTAAAGTAAAATTTAAGAAATCACATACATCAGGTTTGGAATTGGTACAGACAATGTGAATATGTTTTAGCAAACTTGACTGTCTACTTTAAGTCATAAGAATATAAGAAGTTAAAAATGAAAATTTCAAGCAATAGATTTTGAGGAAATGATAGGAATACAAATAGATTAATAACAGATAATGTAGAAAGGCATGTGTGCCATAAATAATAAAAAAATAAGCTAGGAGGCTTAAATATTAACTGACTTACCCATGAAGAGGATTCTGTATTCATGGATGCAAATAGATGAGTACTGTTGAATTGTTGAGAGAGATTTGAGGAATCAGAAGAAATAATATGCAAATTGATCACTGAGATATTTTTCAAGCACCCTAGTATACTATTTTTAGCATACTATTATCTGTATACTATTTTTAGCATTGGGGAAGATACCTGGGATTGGAAAAGATAAACCTTACACATATATAAACAAAGTTTATATAATATATAAACAAAGTATAAGGGAAAATGTATTTTTCCTTAATTATGTTGGTATATGAGAATATAAATGGTCTGTGTTAGGTTGTCTACACCCTTGATGCTCCTTTAAAAAGTACAAATCATAACATAAAGATAAATTCAACAGCAAATGTCACCATGTGTGTTGGCAATGACCGGCTAACCTTTACCACAATAAGATGAAAGAATAGCCTATACTCCCATGATGTTACAACATTACTGCTCAAACTTTTTATTTCCCAACAGCCCAAGTAACAGAGAGTGCTTTGCTACATATCCTGAAAATCAGTTCAGGTTATTTTGGTACAAGTGGGTTTTCTAGTGATAGATACTTTGATCTAGCTAGGAGCAGTATGCATGTACCTCTAGCTGGATGGAGTGTTGCACACACAGTTCCCCTCTTTAATTCAATATCCAGGGTTGTGTCTGCAGAGCTCGTCTTGAAAAAGCTAAAATCACAGCTGTCAGTTGTTTGGGAGGAGGAGCTGGATTACTTTCCCACCTCCCTTTCTCCATCAAACATACAGTAGACTGGATTTTAGCTTTTTTAAAAAGGGTTCCATGTGCACATCTGTTCTGTATGAGCTTCTTTGAATTGTAACAAGTGTGTCTTCAGTGAGGACTTGCTGCAGTTCCTTCTTATTTAAACCATGATATTGCCAGTCCATTTTTTTTTAGTCCAACAGTAGGTGAATTCAGACACTATGTAATGAGATTTCCTACCACATGGTTCCTTGGTCATCTATATTAATGACCATATTGTGATTTTTTTTTCCTGTCACACATTCTGATGTGTGGTAAAGGTGTTAAGGCTCAGTAGCTTAGTTAGAGGGGCGCACACGCTAAGTGGCGCAAGATGTAGCAACTCACTGTGTATGTGTCCCCTCCCTTTCGTCATCAGAGCCTTCCAGGCAGCGACGGCATCACACAGGTGCTCACCGAACCAAACAGAGTCTTCTGCGTGTTGCTGTTGCCGTTGCTGAATAGCTTCGATGGTGAGTGGGAGGGGCTGCTTACACAGGAGGGGCTGCTTAAACGAGTTGCAGCGTGTTGCGCCATTTAGTGAGCAACCCCCCCCCCCAGCTACGCTACTGGTAAATCTTCCCCACATTTACCCCTTGGTAAATTGGTTGTCTATTATAGTAATCTGTAACAAGTGCCACTGAGTGCGGAAAGGTATTCCCTCGGATTTTGAAGTTTCATGGCTACAGTATTCTTTTAAGTAGCGACTTATTTTTCCCTGCTGTTTCTCCAGGGTTCTCAGACCTTTAGATCTATTCCAAGTGTTATTTCTGTATTTTAAAAGAGTTAGATACTTGCAGTTAGTAAGAAACCATAACCATAACTGTACTTCCTCAAGAGGTGTGTGTAGGTGGGGTGTGTGTTTGTGGGGTGTGTGTTTGTGTGTGTACTCATAGCAGGGCCCACTCAGATGACCTCAGGTGGTGAGTCGGTTCATATGGAAGTAGGTGCTTCCTCAGGTACCCCGGCCCCAAGTCATAAAGGGCTTTACGTCGTAACCACCACCTTGAACTGTGTCCAAAATTAATCTGCAGCCAGTGTAGCCACAGGAGCACTTACTTTATGTTAGAGAGGGGGTTGGTGGAGGTCAGGGGAGAATTCAAAATGGAATGTTCCACTTCCTGTTTGAAGTGATAGTCTATGTCTGCTCAGTGTATTTTTCCTAATCATATAGCTGTAATGACCTCATGACTAGAACTGGTGGCATAGCGGGGGGGGGGGGGCGCAGTGCAAAATGACACCCCCCCATAACGTCACAAACTGGAAGTGACGTCACCGGCCTGCCCCCAGGAACAGCACCAGTGGCGCGAAAACGTACCTGCAGGTTGGTAGGGCGAGCGGGGGCAACCTTTCGCGCCGCCACCCACCCGCAAGAATGTGACAGCGCCGCTTTGGAGCAAAAATCTTTGACACCACCCCCTGCTTGTCACCCAGGGGCCCACCGCCCCCCCCCCATCGTCTGATGCTTCTGACTAGAACTTCCTCAGGTGGGGAACCCAGGGAAGAAGACATATTGGGGAAGGAGAATTTCTTCAGAGACGGCCATGGTATCCCTCAACCTGCTTAAACCTCCTGTAAGAAGGGAACCCCAGAGCCAGATCAATCACCCATGCTATTGCCTAATAGCGCAATCCTATACTAAAATCGGCCGGCGGAACGAGCATTCTGCCGGCTGAAGACGTCGCGAAAGTGCCGTAGAGCACTTTCGCGACGACTCGCAAGCAGGGAAGGCCGACGCAAGGCCTGCCTGCCCTGCTCCGCCGCCTGAACCATCTCCCACCCGCCACCAGACCCAGGTAAGGATCCAGTGGAGGGGGGGGGCGGTTTGGGAGCAAACGGCAGGAGCTGATAGGCCCAGTTGATCGGGGAGGGGGCAGGGATCGGCCTCGGCCGAATCCTGACCCCCGCCGATCGGCTGAGCCGTTACACAGCCTCCTCCGACTTCCGCCAGCAAAATAGCTGGCGGAAATCCGAGGAGGCTGATCGGCCCCAGCCACAGTTACACTCGGGGAAGGGGATGAGCGTCCCCTTCCCCAAGTAGACTTTCCGACGCGGGGAGCCTGCTGCAGTCTCCCCGTGGCGGAGCTCAGGATCTGGCAGGCGGCCTTGGCCGCCCGGCGGATCTTTACAACAGGATTGGGCTGTAAGGCTGTTGATCTGCCCCTCTCCTCAAATTCCAAGGAATCAGACATCCTCCCTGTGTTGTTAGAGCCAGCACGTAAAAGTTTGGGTGAGGGTCCTGAAAGATCCTTTGGAGGGAAGAGGCAGAATTAACCTCCCTAAATAGCTGACACACAGGTAAAGATTTTCGGTGATCTCGGGATCCGTGCTAGAGCAACACCTGAGCCTTTCAGATTACAGCATCCATCTTCATTCCTTTGTTTTCCATTGGAGCTGTCCAATGTCCTCACCAGCTATCAGTGCTCTACCTCCAATTGAGTTTCCTCCTTACATAGATCACTTGCCTAACCTGCTACCACAACTGGAACCAGGATAGTACCCGTAGCTTGGTTATTTCCAAGCAGTAGGCACATATCTTCATTACATGGAAGCTGAAAAGTCTCCAAAATGCTGTGAATCATACCCAGTGCTGCTGTGTCATACCTGTTCCAAGTAATTACTAAATATAAATTTCATAAATACTTGTAATAAAATGTTGCAAGGCTAGGATTTATAGCATAGTAGTGTCAATGCACATCTCCCAGGTCTGTCTGTGCCAGCTATGCAGTGACACAGAACATAATGTTATGTCAGCATTATGGTCATTGTGTCTCATTTAGAACACCTATGTATTGGTGCTGTGGCCCCATGGGGTTAGGCTCTGCATCTATGCATGCAACTTCTGGGTCATGGAAATTCAGTCATGGAAACTGTGAGAATTTCTCTACGAAAGGGTTGGAGTTTCTTGAATCAGATTTTATCTATGTTAGGGGAAAAAAAGAAACCTAGTGGAATATTACCTTGAGACCCTTTTCATTGTACTCTCGACTCTGAGTCATGGTTTCATGATGCTTGATATACTGAACAAGGACTGGTGAATGTTAAATGTCTAAACGGCATTTCACTACCAATGGCTGTAAAGAATAGTGTTGATAAGCCTTGGTAAGTCCAGATCAGTTTATTTCTTGCATCTAGATTTTGCAGTGAAACTAAGCACAAATAATTTGAGTTTATTTTTCTACCATTGCACATTTTACCCTTGCACAACCCTTTGACAAAGTGCTTTCTCTAATAGTCATTTTGCCTCTTTTGAACAAGGGGTGGTTGTAATTTTTTTTTCCAGTGGGAGGGATGACATTCAAAGTCATTCTGGCTTCTGCCTTTACTTTTTTTTTTAAGACCATACATGTGGCATTATTATTTCAGCAAAAAATAAAACTGTGCATCAGCACTAAGATAAAAAAAGGAAAGAGAAAAAAATTACATTAGCCATTCAGAATAATTTTTCACTATAATATAAACGTTACCCAGGATAGGGCTTTGAAATGGATACTGATCCTTTAAATTCTTTCCTGTCTGTTTCAGGAAATAGTGAGATCCTGTTGATAATGAAGTACAATGTGTCTAAAGTTCACTTCTAAACACTTGGCTCTTTTCTGTGAAAGTCATCTGCATTCCCTTTATAATTCTAAGCCACCAGAGATCTACCTAATCTAGGTGATCTGATCCAGCACTATCATTCAGAAAAATCCTTGATAATAATTCTGCTATTCAGATCTGTGAAAGCACTGAAGCTTTGCAGCTTGTGTCTTCTTTTTTTCTTTCTTATTTTTTTAAAGTCCCAAGGCAGGGGAATAAGACCTTGGCTTATGGGTTTGGAGATTTAGTTGTTTGCAAATAAAATGATTATTACTATTATTATTCAAGTTCTTAATCAACGCAAGCAAATGGCATCTGTTTGTTTTCATCCTTTCTTCAGAAGACAAAGGCTCCAGTCCCTATGGTGCTGACTGCTGGCCCCAAGTGGTTGCTGGATGTGACTTGGCAAGGAGTGGAAGACAACAAAAACAATTGCATTGTATACAGCAAAGGTAAACACAAGCTGATTTTTTTCCCCTTCCAGTTTCTTTGCAAGGAATTAATACAGTACTGAGGAAACATGCTGTAATAACAGACGGCAAATAGAGGGTGCGAGAGTTTGTGGTTCTCTATTCCTGTATAACAGGAACTCTATAGTTTCTCACCCAAACTAAATATATTACGTTAAAAAAAATTAAACATGTATTCTGCATTACTATTAAAGTGGGTAGGAAGCAGACACTTGGTGTTGCCATATAACATTTGAGCAATAACGAGGTGGGTTTTTTAAAGGCATTGAGCTTTCTCCTAGCTGATGTGTTGTTTGCTACAAAACGTTTCCAGTATAAGCCACTCCTTTAATTCACTTACCATCCATGACCGTTTTTGTCCCATATAAGCAAAAGTAGGCCCTGGGCTGCCTTCTTAGGAGCTTTGTTAGTTGAGTTGCATGGGCTCGTGCACATGCAGCAGTTATTTGACTCTTGTTTTCTTCTAAGAGTAGCACCACATCACAAACCTCATTTGAAATTCCCCTGAGTTTTAGAAATGATTCACCAGGTGGAGCAGAGACTGCAAATGGGTAAAAAAAAAAACCCAGCAACCCTGCTCTGCATGGAGAAATTGCTACATCATGCTCTGAATTGCAGCTGTATTATATAACAGAGTTTTTCATCTTATGGCCCATACGATCTCAAGATCTCATTGGACATGTCAGATCCATACTGTGAGTAAATTTATAACTAGACTGGAATCCACAATGCTATACCCCATGACGTGTGAGTTAGCCCTGACTTCTATTAAAATGTTGCTGAAAATTGCATTTTCTGTAAAGTGTTTGGAAAAGAAAGGTTATGGTAATTATTTTGAAATTCTGCACATTACACTGATGGGAAAAAAGTTGACTTACAGAATGTGCCAGCTAACCTATGTAATAATGAAGTTTCTTTCCTTTTATTAGCAACATCATAATATTATTTTGAATGCATGGCTATTGCATGGTATGTTGTTGTTTTCCAATGCAGTGATCCCCAAATATGATAGGTTGGGACCACTAGGTGGATATTATGTGTGGGTTACCATGTGGCTGTCAATGGGCATGGGCAGATGTTGGCAGCAATCCTGCACACTTCAGTGAGATTAAGTAGTTTTACTCTGTGCAGAATTGCAGCCATTACAACACAGCATGGGGTAATGAATGGGGAGTTTCTGGGTTAGGACATGGGGTAACAGGAGATTATGAACCAAAAGCAAAACAATTAGCCTATTTAAGTAAAAGTTTGGGAACCATCCCTTATTATATTAAGACCCTGATTCTATCCCCCACCAGTTTAAATGATGCAGCGGTGTCAACGGAGCACCTGCCGCATCCTAGGGTGGCAGGGCCATCAGATGGCCTGGGAGAGGTAAATACAAATATTGTTTATTTGCCTCCTGGTAGGCCAGCTAGCTGCCAATGGCTCTCCTTGGACCTATGCCAGCTACTTAGCTGGCATAAATAGGAGGAGCCTCAGGGGGCAAGTCTAGGCTGGGAAAAAGGGATAGGATTCACCCCCTCCCACCTTTGAACTGCCCCCTGCCTGCCCCAGTCTTCCCCTGAGCCACCCATGCCACCACCTTACCTGCTCTGGTACAGCCTTGGGTGGGCCATTGGCTCTGGTTGTTTTCTCTGGTTGTTCCCCACCTCATCATAGCAGTGCACCTTTTGCAGCACTGCACTGGCACTAAATGGCGGCAAATCGGGCTGCCCATGTGACATGGGAATGGGCTGCCCATGTCACTCCTGGTCCTATCAAGGTCATCATGCTCGGTACCTGGAGGCCTGCATTTTAAAAGAACAGGTGCAAATTCAACCTGCAATACCAACATGGTAGATTACACTCCTGATACCTGCACATTAAAATATTATTCTTCTTTTTTTTTAGCCTTTCCAATTAAGCTCAGGTTGCAAATACTGTAAATCCCTAGTCTCAGCGCTTTGTGAATACTTCAGAAATTGTACAACTCGAGAGCAATTTTTTTAGGTTTTTATTCCTTACCAACAGACCCACTGAGATGAAAGATTTGTTTGCTAAGGCAACCTAGTGACCATTTCTGCATACAACCACCCAGACAAATAAGCACCCATATCACTATATTAACATACAAAACACTAATCATAACATCAAAGGCTACTAAAACTTACTAGAAACAATTACAACTTGTTCCTGTAATCACTGCAATTTGTACATTTATAAGAGGATTGCCTTTAAACTGCTACAAGCCTTTGAAAATTGAAACACTGAAAACAGGGAATTTGCATGTTTAAAACAAGTAGTTACACACCAGGGTCTTACTCATTCTTCCTATTATAATTACAAAACACCAATAAATTAATTTTTGTAACCTGAAAATACCTGCTTTAGTTAAGGAAAAGGCCCAGGCCTAAAAGGAAATGAATCTGTATTATTTCAGAGTTTATTCTGGCTTTATTCTTTCAGGAGAAAACAGCACAACATTTTTATATTAATATCTAGTAGGGTTATTATAGGCGTGAGAAATTGCAATTTATTTTGAAAGGCATTAAGTATTGTTTTTAAAAGAACTTTGCCGTAGTTTTCCAAATCAGAACTTCAGCCTACACATTTAATGAACAGAAATTCCGAATTTTCATAGCTGAATATTACCAGTCTCTCACACGTCTTTTCATACCTCTCTTCAGTCACTCCTTCATTCAGTCACATTTTCTGCCAGCTGCTATAAGTGAGGCATGGAGAACATCTAGAACAGAGGTTCCCAACCTTTGTCACCAAGTGTACCACCTGTCTTGGTCAAATTTTCTGAAGTACCACCTGCTCCAACAAACAAACAAAACAGATTTGTAAGTTAGGGCTACTTATGTATTAGGTTTACTCATGTGCTACTAATGAGATGGTTGAGGCTGCAACATGGACACAAGTTGTTGTTTTTTAGTAATATTTATTATTATTAATTTCTACTCCTGCCTATGACTTTGCAGGGAAAATATCAGGTGGGCAACATCCCAAGTGTATCCTTACTTTCAGCCCAATCCTATGCATGTCTACTCAGAAGTAAGTCCCATTCTAGTCAATGGGGCTTATTCCCCAGTAAGTGTGGATAGAATTGAGCCTTTGTGCCTTCTAACAGCCGTTGCGCTGAAAATGGGTGTTGTGTTCAAATGTTGCTTTTTCCTTTCTGGTGGTAGTTACATGGGAATCCATCCTCTCTCGCTCAGAGAGAGAGAGATCCCAGCCATGCCTGCACCTGGGGCAGAATCGGGGGGAAAGAGCAGCTTGGAAAGCCACCCCCAGCCAGCGCCTTCCTCTGCAGGTCAGTGTCTAACTCTTCCCACTGCTTATCTGATATTCCGATCGTCTTCCTATTGGCAGCAGCCATGGGAGGCTTATCTGATAAGATGATCCAAACATCAGGTAAGCCTCTAACTAACAAATCTAAGTGTGGCCTCTGCGAGCTATTCAAGAGCCTTTGGTGCTGCCTTTCCCCCAGCCCAAGGAGTGAGGATGCTGCAGGCCATGAGAGCAGACCGACCCCCCCCCCCTGCAGAGTCCCACACTGAGGGGCTAGCTGAGGTAAGAAACAACTTAGATGGGATGGAAGGCTCCTTATCTGCTAACAAAGAGACAGCAAGTGTGATCCAATCAACATATTTACATTTTTATATATTTTTATTTGTATCAGTGATAGAACACCATCTGAAAGAGAAACAGACAGGTTGGGTTGTCAGCTATCTCTTCAAAGCAGGGTTGTTGTGTCATTGCAAGTTATCCAACAGATGGCCAAGTAACAGGTGCCAGTGAAGTCTGATTGCACCAGTTGGTTCACTGTCTGCCATGGAGTTTGCAAAGTCACAGGGGCCTGACTGGAATAGGTCAGCAACCTCGTTGAGCAACAGCTGGGCTCACAATAGTAACTGCAGGCAGGCAGGCTGAGGCTTCTCTTGAAGTCTGCATGCTGTCTTCACCTGTGGAACAGTTGCCTGTGAGGAGCAAGGAGACACAGAAAGTAACAAGGACTTGACAGCAGCATCAGTCACACCTGTTCTCTGGCTTGGTGTTTATAAGGGAGAGTGGTGCCACCAGAGTGTGCATGCAGTGGTGCCCCGTGGGGGGGGGGGTCTTGGGCCATTACCTTTCCCTCTCCTGGAGGGTGCTGGAGTGGAACTCTGAAGAGGACCATTGTTTATCCCTCTGTGGCAATGGCGCAGTCCTGAAAAACAAAAGGGGTTCAAATGACTGTTTGGCCAGCAGCAGCAATAGTTGGAGTCCCTGGCATGGTTGTGGCTTGCATGGCCCAAAGGGAGCAGACTCTCTCTGCTGTTAGGTGTTGCAAAGGGAAGGTATGACTAGGCAACACAATTGATAGCAAAGACATATGTGATAAAATTGAGCGAAAACTGTTATGACCAGCAACAATATACCATGAACGAACCATCTTCAACGGGATTAAAGTCATAAAAACAATGAGCTAAAAATATTTAAAAACTTTAAAATGACTTTGTAAGTGTCCTTAAAATGCAAACAATGTGCAAATAAAAATACTTCAAAAGCTACTTCAAATACAATAAAAACAATTTAAAACTCTGCATTGCGTTTCATTTATGTGCTATGAACATTATCAGATGCAAAAAACCTAAAAGGACAAGGCAATGACATGTGATAGTGTCAGAGAGGGGGGTTAGATACATAAGACATAGATGCAGCATCAGTACATTTTAGCATGCAATTCCCTCCCCCACTTTGCTTACCTATGTGGGTGTATTATGCTTGCTTCCCCTGTTAGGCTGGAGATTCCAGTTGGGCATCTGTCCGTAGAGTCCTCCTGGGCCAGAATATCTGCAATAAGAATACTGAATAGAAAAATGTTAAACTACCTTGTCATACATGTTGTGAGGGACAAGAGGCTGTTTGTGCAAAGTGCCCCCTTTGTGCACCAAGTGCCCTTTTACCATGGTTCCCATCACTAAAATTCCCCTTTGAGAGCCCAGAGAAGTATAGCCCCATGTCCTGCATCTGATAATCTAAGCTCTAGTCTCCCTGGCAAGGGCTTTAGTGCTGGGTTTGGTGTGCTGTAATTGGCTTCCAAATGTATTCTGTATCCTATGCTCCATTGTAAGAAAGTGGGTGAGATGGGGGCAGAGGCGTTGCTGCCCCCGGAGCAGGTTGGGTGCCCCCCCCAAGTCCCCCAATAAAACTGTCAAAATGTTAGGTTTCGTTTTTGGTTTTGTTGTTGTTTTATTGTTTTCCGGGGGGGTTAAGTGGTAACGGGGCACTGTGTGTTTGTGTATGTGTGCTTTTCCCCCACTTACCATGAATATGGGAAGCTTCCAGCGACGATCTTCTTCCTGCGCCGGGCACATCTTCTCCCTGCGCCCGGCGCGAACTCTGTAAAGCGCCCAGCAGCGCTTTCCAGAGTTTGCGCAGGCGCAGAACGTCGATTGGAAACTTCGTCGTTCTGCGCATGCACAAGTCTTCCACAGTTCGCGCAAGCGCAGAACGACGAAGTTTCCAGTCGACGTTCTGCGCCTGCGCAAACTGTGGAAAGTGCTGCTGGGGGCTTTACTGAGTTAGCACCCGGGCGCAGGGAGAAGATGTGCCCGGTGCAGGCAGAAGATCATCTCTGGAAGCTTCCCATATTCAAGCTAAGTGGGGGAAAAGCACACACACACACACACACACATGCCCCGTTACCACTTAAAAACCCAGGAAAACAGTAAAAAAACGGTAAAAAAGGTTTCGAAAACGAAACCTAAGGAGGTCCGCGCCCCCCCAAGAGGCCTCAGCGCCCTACGCCCTGGGGCCCACCGCCCCACCGCCCCATATCAGACGACGCCTCTGGATGGGGGGAAGTAATAGGGTGTGCAATTATCTGCTGTATTTCTATTCCCCATTGTTCCTTCTGGGATTATTCCTACGTATCTCAGCTCTGTCACAGGTGTAGCATTTTTCCGGCATCAGGTGCATGTCTGTTTTCTGAAGGGGGTTAAGATATGGGCATGCATCAGCTCCTCCTTGTCCCTCCCATATCATGCTCCAATCTCCTCTTCCTCCTTTTGGCCTCTCCGCTCATTGAGTTGCGCCGGCATTTGAGTGCCATCTGAGCTACACCGCACAGCGTCTTTCTTGCATTGTGCCGGTGTCCGTGGTGCGTCAAGTCAGGGGGTTCACTTCTATACCATGTGCCAGCATATGTGGAGATATGTTGGCATATCTCGAGGATAGGTTTGAGCACTATGCAACAGCAGCATATGAAGTGTTTAACTTGAAACTAGAGGTTGTGGCTTGCATGGTTAAATACTTGTGCATAAAACTGCTTCCACGTACAAAACTAGGGACAGAGCTAGCCTAGAATTCCTCCTGAACATCTCATTTTCTGCATATAAAGAATTATTAGTATGCAGGGATATGCAGTCATATTGTTCCCCAACTGCAAACAGAAATGGGTTTGTTTATATAGCGCCATCAATGTACATGGTGGTTTACATAGAATAAAAATAGAGGTCCCTGCCTAAAGAAATTTCAAATCTAGAAATCGACATGAGGGAAGCAATGGGGAGGGGGATGGAAGCAGGGGTAAACAGGGGGAGCAGCGTATGCAGTAGTTAAGTATGTGTAATTGAAACTTAGTTACAACAAGGAATGGGGACTAAGGCTGCAATCCTATGCACACTTACCTTGGAGTAAGATTCATTGAATAGAGTGGGACTTCCGACTAGACATGAATAGGATTGCTCTGTAAGGTATAGTGCCAAAGACTTCCTTGAAAAAATGAGTTTTGAGACGCGATTTGAAGGTTGTGAGAGACTTCTTCTGGAAAGGTAGCTCCAGGCATAATAAGTGGCGGCAAGGGAGGAAAGGTGAAATGGTTTGAGGAAGCACATCTTTAGACAGTTGGGTGTGGTGACAAACTTTTCCATGCTACCACAAAATCTTGAAAAAGGTGGCCACTAGTGGCATGATAGTATACTGAAAAAAACTGAAATATGCAGAAATTCATTGTAACAGGATGTGGTGATGACCACTTGGCTTTAAAAGAGAATTAGGCAAATTCATGGGGGATGGGTCTATTGGTGTCTGTTTTCCATGATAGCTAAATTATACCTCCATGGTTTGATGCAGTACGCCACTGAATAAAATAGCAGGGTGCAACAGCAGGGGGAAAGGTATTGCCTTCAAGCAGGGGGAAAGGTATTGCCTATGGATTTTCTGGAAGCATCTGACTGGTCACTGTGGAAAATAGGATGGTGGACTAGATGGACTTTTGGTCTGATCTATCAGGTATTTTCTTTAGTGAATATGTGATATGACTGACAGCTGAATGTGTGAGTGGTTTGCATTGAAAAATATTACATTTTTGGTGAGTGAGGAGTATGAAAGTTCTGTCTCTGGTGCTAAATCTTTGGTGGCCCTTTGACACGTGCACTTTTGACACGTGTACTGCTGCATTACTAAAGTGATGAATGTGTATATCTGTCATGTGAACAACCTCAGAGCTTCTGCCATCTTGGAAATAACATTTCCTTTACTCACGAACAGGGGTTCTCAGCCCCTTCCTGGCCTAGTACCACCTCCAGCGCCACTCTCCTTCTGCTTACCACCATAAGTTGACATGATGATGACATCATCACCAGTTACTTCTGGGTTTTCGGGGACCAGAAAATGCAGGTAGGAGGCTCTGGGCGGGTGTGAGGGCCCTTCTCAGCATTCCCTAGAGGCTCAGCCCAAGGCAGGAGCCTCTCTGGAGTGAAAACACGCCACTGAAAGTGCCACATTGGAGCGGGGATCCGGTAGACTGGTGGTCCAAATAACACCAGCAGTGATTGAGACCCCTGCTCAAGAATATTTCATCTAGAATTTTCTTAGGATGGTAACTATGTTACTTTAGTCTAGAAGATGTTGAAGGAATAATGCCTGACCAAAGTTACCATCTTTGCCCAATAGATCTCTATCCCTGGTAACTGGGCAAAGAGGCACCTGTGGACCTTTTTATACAGTATTTAGCAGGGGGAGAGCATCCCTGTTCACCCCAGCACGGTATCTCTTCTAGTGGCTGTTTGCTGGTGTTTCTTCTGCTTCTTTTTAGATTGACAGAGGACAGATTCATTTTGGGACTATTTGTTTATCTATTATGAACTGCTTTCTGAAGTTCTTTTTTGTTGAAAACTGGTATATAAATATTTGTAATAAAAATAATTATCCTTCAATGCTCATTAAAATGCCAAATTTGGGGAAATACTATCACATATCTCATTTCTTATTATCTAAGTGGAATGACATGCATTCTGTATTTAACTCTATACTTAACCCTTTGTCAGAGCAATCCTGCGTAAGGATCCACCGGGCGGCCCAGACCGCCCACCAGCTCCTGTGCTCCGCCACAGGCAGGCTCCCGCTCGGCCAGAGGTCTATGCAGGGAAGGGGATGCTCGTCCCCTTCCCCGAGTGTAAATGGCACTCGGGCCAATCAGCCTCCTCGGATTTCCACCAGCGAAATCGCCGGCTGAAGAGGAGGCCGTGTAAAGGTCCAGCCCCCCCAACGGGGGTCAGGACAAGGCTGAGGCTGTCCCTCGCCCTCTCCCAGGCCGACACCCCCTGCCCACTGGATCCTTACCTGGGTCTGGCGGCGGCAGGGCGAGGACTCTGGTAGCGGAGCAGGGGAGGCCAGCCTTGCGCCGGCCTTCCCTGCTCATGAGTCGTCACGAACATGCTTTATGGCACGTTTGTGATGACTTAGGGTGGCGGAACGCTTGTTCCGCTGCCCTGGACTTGCACAGGATTGCGCCATGTGTGGGTGCAATAGCTTCAAGGTGACACAACATAATAAGTTTTCATCACAATTCATATTATGTTAGCTGGCCTAAGCCAGGTACCCTGCTTAACGCAGGATCTAAAATTAGTTTCAAACTGTGGTTTCAGATTCTTGTTAGCCCTAATTTCAGATAGCAGTGATGTATCTAAGTAACTAGGTCGCGAGTGCGAGTATGAGTCATTTTTGCACGAGCGCGAGTCGAGTACGAGAAAGGCCAAAAACCATGAGTCACGAGTCGAGTCACTTTGGGGAAAATGGCTTTTTCCCCTGAGCATGGGGTGGGTGGGTGTCTGTGTGGGGTGTGTGTGTGGACCTCTGAGGCTTTTAAAGCAGCCACTTGGCTTCCCCTATGACTTGAAAAATGACTTGGAAATGGCAAGTTGTTACCCCCACGAGTGCGAGTCCCATGGGTCACGAGTGCGAGTGCGAGTCAGTGGGTCACGAGTATGAGTGCGAGTACGAGTCAGGGAAAAAGTGACTCAGTCGCACTTGCGAGTCGAGTCATTTGACTCAAGTCCCCATCCCTGTCAGATAGCATAAGAGTTAAACATGGTTATCCCATGTGAGATATATTCATATATTCATATTGCAGAAGGACTGGGGAGGTGAACATATGAGTTTCTAATCCATTCCTGATTGTTTAATTATGATTAAAGAATTGGTTGCATTTTGTCCACATTAGTTCTTTTGATGGTAACCAGATGTAACTATAAAAATATCTGGAAGTGAGATGAACAGTGTAGTGGATGTTACTTCGGGAACTGTATCTCTTCCTGCAGGAGGGGGCTAGAGTACAGGAGCAGCAAACCTAGTGCTGTCCTCTGTCTCTTTCATCTGGAGAAGTGCAGTACTATGGCAGCCACCAATCCTGGGCTGAGAGTCATCTAAACAAGAAAATGACAGTAGCAGAGGTGGATGAGAACATGTATTTATCATCTAGTGGCTCTTCTGGAGGGAAATAGGTCTGCAGCCCAGGTGAACGGGAAGTAACAAACTGCATTGCTGCCGTTAATGAACAAAATGCTAGACTGGTAATTATTACTCTTTGGTTAAGAGCATAGGGAAACTGTCTAAATGAAGACAAAAGAGACATGGAACAGAACAAAACTATGCATATTAAAATGAATGTGCATGTGCCTATATATGCATGCACATACAACATGTACATATAGATCTTATCTAAACAATTCCTTTTTATATGAAACAGGTACAAATATTGTAAGTTTGGTGGCATTGGTAAAAGAGGGTGCCTGTAAAAATATTTAGCAGTGGGAATTATAAAATCATAAGGCGATTAAGTTAGCTAGTTGTGAAATTCTAATATTGCTTTTTAAATGACTTCAGGATATAGGAGGTGCTAAGGTTATTATCTGTTATCAGGAATACAGCGGAATTGTACGACTGGATAATAACTAAACAACTGACACAATGTAAAATTACATTATCAGTGTGTTAAAACAAAATTGCGCCCTAAAGGAGTCTACATGCCAGCTCAGAGCTGCAGTGTAATTATGCTTAACTCTGATAATTAAAATACAACGGAGATCAACAGAATCATTTTCATTAAGAAAATTATTAACGATGGTGGTATAACAGTAATTGATTGCAGAGCACCACAGGATAACTCCATGCAGTAAAAACCAACATGTTTAATATATGTCTGAAACCACCTCAACGTACTGTGTAAGGATGAGAACATTTGAAATTAAGATAGAACTGGTAGGATAGACTTGCACTGGAAATCAAAAAATCAGAATATGGCTGCTTTTAAAACTATGGTACTTTAAAAAAAATGAAATTCCAATATCTTTCAAGAATAGTTTGAAACCAGGAATGAGTGCCTTGAGAGATGTAGGAAAAACAGCCATTTGCTAAATCAGTTGCACTGCAGAAGAAGGCAGTGCAAATATTTCTCAAGCCTTTTGTCATGTCTTTTCATGTTCCACGTTGGTTGTTTTTACACTTAAGATCATGATTTACTGATACTATTTGATTTTCAATCCCGCCTCACCAAGTAGTTTATGCCCTTAGTTATTATTGAGAAGATGCAGAAGAAAACATTTGTGCTTTCCCCACTGCCATTCAATGCATGCTTAATGAAATGTGGGCAGATAATTCCATACAAATAATAATTGATAATTGGCTTGAGAGTGGCAATTTATGTGTGGCCTCACATGCTGTAAAAAGATGTTTAAATTCTCTCCAACTGAAATCTGCTGTCTCTGCATGCTAGAGTTTTAGGGGTTTTTTAAGCCTCCGTATTTTAGGAGGGTTGGAGGAATGTGCTTTCCTGTCGTTTCCCTCCTCACTTCTGTACTTTCTTTTTCGTTTTGTCTCATGCGTTGTATGAATTGTAAACCATGATTTGTCAGGGTCATATTGTGATCTTAAAATGCTTAGAAAATAGTTGAGTACAACATAAACATACTAAATTATTATTATTATTATTATTATTATTATTGTAGCAACGGTAGCAGTAGCTGTAGTAGTAAACACAAAAACAGATTAAATACAGTACATGGTTGAGACATGTCAGTCAAGCACAATTTGTCCGAAAACCTGGTCTTACAGCGGGGTTTTTTCTCCCATCAGTGTCAAATGAACCCAAACATGCATATGTATGGAGGGAGTTATCCATAAAATGTTGCTGACCAATTACAATGAATGGAAGTTCTGGAGGAATTAGTGGATAGCGCCAAGGGTGAAATTTGTTACATGCTTACAATGAACATGTAACAACTTAGCCACTACTAATGTGAACTAACGATATGTTTTCTGTTAACTTACGCATGCAAAGTCAATTGGTAGAGCGTTTTCTACATTCTTCCACTTGAAATTGCAGGTCTGAATGCTTCCCAATTTAAAAGTCTCCAAAATTTCTTTAGGAAAACTAGCACAGGTAGTAGAAAAATTCTAGCTTAGTCCTATTCTTCATATGCTACTTTTCTATATTAAGCTGGGGGTGGGGCTATGTGACTTTGTTCAAGTTCTGCACATCAAAGTGCATGGGTGATTGGAAGGCCCCTGAGAAATTTTGCTACTTGTATCAACATTTATTTTGCTCTGAACTTTCTAAGTAATTTTGCCGAGGCAATGACACTCATGATCACTGGCGTCGCTGGAAGTGGGGCGGAAAGCTAAGTTCTGCAGCTTTCCGCCCCACCGTTACTCTCCGGTACGAGGTGCCCCGCCCCCTCATCATAGGAGCCCATCAGCGGAGAGAAAGCAACGTGCAGGAGAGTCCCTGCGTGTTGCTTTCTCTCCGCTGACGGGCTCCTATGACGAGGGGGTGGGGCGCCTCGTACCGGAGAGTAACGGTGGGGCGGAAAGCTGCAGAACTTAGCTTTCTGCCCCACCTCCAGCAACGCCAGTGCTCATGATTGCCTGAACAGTTCACCTTAGATGAAATTCAGGGCTGGGCTGTGAATCCCACCTGAAAACTTTCACCCATCTTACTGAAAATCTGTTTTGCTTCCATTGAAATTCCTTAGATGTTGTGCTTGTTCAGGAACTTTACATTTTACTTAAAATTTCACTTTGGTCAAATATTTGGTGACAGGACTGGCTGGATTGGATTTAAGGTACACAATGTGACCCCACTTTTTTTAAAACAAAGCATTATTTTGTAAACCTTGCATATATAGGACTCCTCAGGAGCTACCATCTTCACAAACACTTTACTTCCCAGGAATGTTGCTGTTTTTGTCTTCTGTGCAAAGAAACATAAGAGAAAAAAGCCACAAATTTGCTGAGCCACACATTTCAAGTTGTCGACAACCCCATACATGAGAAAACAGAAGAAAATATATATGCACTCTGTCCTGTCAAAAGGCTTTCACCTTATCTTGAGAGACTGTCAGGGCAGGAACATCATGGAATGGACAGGAGTCTATTAAATTAATAAGCTGCTGGATGGTGTCTGGAGAGTTATGATGCTCCATAAATCCAGTTTGATCATGGTGGACAAGGTTTAAATCTGCAGACTTCTAATACACATCCAGTTTTTGGATTGAATTTGAAGTTTTGTGCTGGAGACACAGAGATAGTCCTGCGGCTTGTGAATTAAGATTTATCTTTTTTTTTCCTCATAGCGTTTTTTTTTTAAAAAAAAAAACAGGGCTTGACAAAAATGAAAGCACCTTAGGGATCCTGGCAAATGTTACTGCTTGAAATGAAAGAACTGTTGTCAAGGTGAAACCATGACCTAGAAGCCTTAATATCAAACCTTGGTCATTCTTTTCAAGCAGCCCCATCAGAGCAGAGAGCAAAAGGTCTATATGAAATGAAACAAGGATGAATTTATCCATAGCCTATTTTATAGTGATTCCTGTCAAATGCTCCTACTCTGAGCTTATGACACAAGGGGAAATGAATGTTGGCAGGTGTACTTTGTAAGAAATAAAAAGGGGGAAAACTGGGAATTTATTCTTCACTGATTGTAGAAACTCTTATTATAAAATTTGTTGCTGCAGTACAAGACTACTGTATTGTTTGTCCTCCAGATACCCAGCCTGGTTGTAATAATTAAGAGAATAACTTTGTCATAATATTTGTAGTGATTACTAGTTCCCAAGGAAGATTAGTGGAAAATGTTAAAAAGCAACCTAGGTGTTGGACGTGAACAGCTAAATGAATGCATGGAACAAAACATTTAAATCCCCCTTGTAAGTATGTGGTCTCTAGCTGATTACAGATCTTCAAGGGAGGAAAGGAAATTTACATGGCTCCCCCTGGTGGAGGTGCTTTGAAGTTCAACTTCTTGGGGAGTAGCACTGACTCCAGCCAATGGTAGCTGGAAAATAGCCTCAATTCTCCCAGGATGATGGGGCAATTGGGCAATTTCATATTTGGGTTAAATTGCTATTAAGCTAGAATTGTATTCGAGGATTCCAATTAATTAACTTCAACTGGGTCATATATTGTTGGAATACTGAGACAACTCAAGCAAATGTATTTTAGATTAGACAGTTGTAATACAGCTTTCCAGTTATTTCCATGAAGCATCATTAGGATATAATATGGTTAATGGTAATTATTAATACTTAGGTTGTTTATTATATCAATCGCTGTCTTGATCAGTAGGCAAATGAACTGACGGATACTTTAAAAATGTGTATTGGTGAACCTATAGCTCACGGTATTATTCACAGTACTTCATAGATTGATTAAAAATTAAGAGATTTGCTTTGTGAGCACATTTTGTTTTAAAAATAATTTCTCTTTTACACATCTTATAGTTCCATATTCAAAACATTTACTCTGGAGCAGTCCAGTTGGTTTTTATAGGCTGTTCTGGAGTAAATGTGTTGTAGGCTGCTGTGTTATATCGCAGTCTACAGCTCAGTTAAGCAAAAGTATTTGTATTTAAGCTGATTGAATCCCACTGAAATCGATGGCAATAAACTGGTTTAAGTCCAATTACTTTGGCTTAACTTGGTGCTGGATTGGACTGTCAGTCATGTTTCTAGCTTTTTGCTCACTAGCTGCATTGGGAGTCAATATCCTAATAGAATGTTAGGTCATGAACAATAAAGGAAGCATACACTCAGTGCTGACAACCCGTAAGTCATGAATCAGATTCCTACAAACTATGACATATTTTAGAAATTATGGAATATATCAACTGTTTATATGAATTCTTTGGTTTCTGAGTATTGAATACAAATATCAGTATATTGGCTGAAGATTTACTGCCCAAATGCTACCCACCCACCACCCACCGATACATCTGCGTCAACGGAGCGTGCACTGTATCTGTAAAAGAGGGGCAGTCAGAAAGATCTTATCAGGGCAAGTGAACTTTTGTTCACCTATCCCAGGGAAAACCTCCACTGCCGCCATAGGTCTCCTTAGATCTATACCTGGTGTTTGGCAGGCGTAAGTCCGAGGCATGACAGTAAGAGAGAAACAAGTTTAGGATATCAGCGCATTCAAGTGCGGCCAATTCCCTCCCTCCCTGCCTTCTGTCCATTCAGGTTGGCTCCTGTTCTTCCCTCTCCCCATCCCGTTCCCCCACCATTATTGCACTTACCTGTGCTGGTCCAATGGTGGGCCTCCTACCTGCATTTTCAGGCCTATAAAAGCCTGAAAACCCAGAAGGAACGTGATGATGTCATTGCCAGTCACTTCTGGTGGTACACAGCAGGAGAGTGGCGTCGAAGGTGGTACTTGGCCAGGAAGGCATTGAGAACCCTGTTCTGCCTGATTTAGAGTGCAATCCTCCTGTGACTTCAGGCAGCGGAACGAGAGCTCGGCCATCCGAAGCCATCGCGAACATGCTGTAAAGCACGTTCACGATGACTCAGGAGTAAGGGCCGCCGGTTGGTAGAATATAGCAGCTAAATAGCTGTCGGAAATCCGAGGAGGCCCATTTATACCGGGGGAAGGGGACAAACATCCCCTTCCCTCGAGTAGACCTCTGGGCCACTCCAGAGTGGCCTGGAACAGGGATAGGATCTGGCGGGCAGCCCTGGGCTGCCCACCTGATAGTTGTTAGGATTGGGTTGTCAATCTGCATGTCCAGAAATAACCCTGGAGTTCTTGTTTTTGGACAATCTTGTTTAGGACAATCATGTATCCTTACAGCCCCAACTTATGGCCCAGTTAAGAGACCTCTTAAATATGCTGGCACTAGCACAATAGGCAGCCCAATCCTGCCTTGGGCCTACAGCAGTGAATCTTGCAATCTGTCCCTGTGTGGCATTGTGAAAGGCACACTTGTGCTCTGCAGGGCTGCCAGTGCCAATGGCCAGAGGCCCTGTGTGCATATACCAACGGCTCACCCAGGTTGCACCAGAGCAGGTAAGATGGCAGTGGGGGCGGGTTGTGATGGCTTGGGGAAGGATTGGGGAAGATCAGAATGGGGAGCAGGGAAGGAACGGGGTGGTTCGAGGGAGGTATAAATATGATGCAGGACAACTTTCAGTTAGGTGCATGAGCAACATGCAATGCTTATCTGGGTTGCATCAGCAGACATAGACTTAACCATGATCCTATCCCATACACACCAAATATTATGTTGTTAGTATTAGATGAATAAATATTTTTCGTATTAGATGAATAAATATTTTTCGTCAATACCTGTTTTGAGAGAAAATGGTAATGGACAAAAAGCAGCAAAAGGACATTTTGGGAGTTCTCACTTGTTTGCATGTTTTAAAAAGCTGAAGGACATGACAGGTTTTTGTTTGATAGTTTTTGTAAGCCTTCCCTCATCTTCCATGAGGCATTTGAGAATAAAGTCTGATAATATGATGCCTTATAACATATTTTTCATAAACAACAGCATGACTATGGTTCTGCATAAATATGTTACTGGATACATTGCAGATAGTTAACTAGACACTTGAAAAAAGATTAAAACAAAAATAGTCTGGTTTTTTT
The DNA here is from genome assembly GCA_026170595.1 of Plestiodon gilberti rubricaudatus. Lineage (NCBI taxonomy): Eukaryota > Metazoa > Chordata > Lepidosauria > Squamata > Scincidae > Plestiodon > Plestiodon gilberti. Next base: position 21,153,116 of record JANXHW010000004.1, on the reverse strand, counting down.
TTAAAGATACGCACATACAGGGATCATTCACAGGGACAATTGACTGATATGCCCTAACCTTCAACTCTGAAACTGTGATGAACTTAATGGGGTTGATCTGTTAGCTGAAGCAAACATTCAGAAATGTTGGAACGGAAGCCTTTGAGACATGAGGGAGTGAACTGGGTCTTTAGCCAGCTAACAAGTACACTAATATTGTGCGATGGGCAACTGCAGTTAATATAGGACACAAAAGGAAGGAAACACACTCTTCCATAAGAGTGAACATTAAAGCTCTGCTGTAACAGCCGCACGAAAACCTCTTTATTGATGAACTATTTTATAAAGCCTAACAAAACCTGTTTTGAAGTCTTCCTGTTTTATACTGGGGTGCATGACTTTTAATAGACCTAACTGGTCAGCTATTTCAGATCATTTGCACATTGACATTTTAAGGTTTGAATAAGGTTTATATTCAATCAAGTTATATTTATAAGATTGAAATATAAAAGTTTTTACAAATCTTTTTTCCCCTAAAGAAACTAGTTTAGATCTAAAATGCCGTTCCCATGCAGCAATACCTCTCCTAGTATATCTCCCAGGTCTATCAAAAATGATTCATAATTAAGAAATATTCGCCACATTTGCAAAATAGCATCATCTACTTTTCTCTTTTCTAAAAGAGACTCAAAATACTGTAAGCTGGTCCTTTGTTAAAAAAAATTAGTCCACTCAGAGTCAAGCTAGATACATTAAAACACACGATTTTTCTGTCTTTCTTTTTTAAAAAGCAACAGTGTGTGTGTGTGTGTGTGTGTGTGTGTGTGTGTGTGTGTGTGTGTGTGTGTGTGTGTGTGTGTGTGGTCTGATTAAGATCATGACCATGATGTGGGAGAGAGCATAACTCCCCCCCAAAAAACAAACAGTGGACCTGACAAAAATTGCCCCTAAGCTGCTGTTTGCCCCCAGAAGGAAGCACCTGTTGGTGCCAATAGCATCTTCCCTTTGAGAGCAAATGACAGTTTTGGGGGGAGGGATTTTCTGCCGGACTGTGGCACGGGGGAAAGGGTTAAATTCCACAGTTCCAGAAGCTGCTTTAAAAATAAAAAAATCCGAACAGGACAGACAGGGATATGCTTAATGCCTCATCTAGTTTGATGCTTGGTCATTTACTAGAGGTCTGACATCATGAATTGTCATTGTTGAGCCACATGCAGTCAGTTCTCATTATCTGCTAGGACTAGGTACCTGCAAAACCTACTGAATTAGCGATACTGAATTAGCGATACTGAATTAGCGGATACCGAATCATTGAGCCTATGGTGAAAATGGGGTTAGGTTCCAGGGAACCCTCTTCACCAGGGGACTTCTATGGGCTGGGTGATAGCCCAGGACTAAACTGGTTACAATGCATTATTGTAAGCTACTGTGAAAGCCCTGTTGTTGATGTTTCTACACCAGAGTAGCATCACATCTGAACACACCCATAGTATGAAGCAGCAAAAACACACCCAGTCTGAAACAGCACAACCCTTCTGCAATGTTCTTTTTTTGCAAAGATTTTACTCCTTAAGTAGGCTTACCATATCCCAGCGGTTCTCAATTAGTGGGGCGCGCCCCCCAGGGGGGGCGCGAGGCTCTGTCAAGGGGGCCCCGTTTAACCTCGACCACCTCCGCACGCTCCGAGGCCGGCTCCCGGGAGCCGGCCTCGGAGCGTCCAGAACGGCCGGCGCTCCAGGGCCTTCTGAAGACCCAAGCGTCAATCCGGGTATTTTTCGTGTTTTCGCTCATGCGCAGAGACGAAAACGGTCTGCGCATGAGCGAAAACACGAAAAATACCCGGATTGATGCTTGGGTCTTCAGAAGGCCCTGGAGCGCCGGCCGTTCCGGACGCTCCGAGGCCGGCTCCCGGGCCGGCCTCGGAGCGTGCAGAGGGCGACGCGAAGGGGCGGGGGTGGCACCCCCCAAAACCATGTGACCGGGGGGCGCGAACTGTCATGCCCCTCCTAGGGGGGGCATGACAAAAAATAATTGAGAAGCACTGCCATATCCAAAGGGGGACAGTGTGCCTACACCTTTAACCATTGTAAAAAGAGGGAATTTGGGCAGGTGCAGCTCACAATGGAAGGGTGCAACAAGCTGCACCTGCCCAAATTCCCTTTTTTTACAATGGTTAAAGGTGTAGGCACCCTGTCCCCCTTTGGATATGGTAAGCCTATCCTTAAGCAGTGGCTTGGCAGGCAGAAATTCAGCAGGTAAAGCTTTGTCTATCACTCACTGTATCTCCCTGCCAGAAAAAGCTTTACTCCCCTGCTAAGTTCCTGCTTGGCATGGATTTCTAAAATAAAAAAGCGGGGTAATTCCCATCCCTACCTGGAGATGCTGAACCTGGGATGCTGCCAGTAACTGGAACCTTTTCTGCCTGCAAATCAGGAGCTCTTCCACTGAGTTACAGCCCTTCCCCAAGCTCAATGCTTACCAGTACCTTAAGAATGGTGTGCATAGCGCAAAAATGGCCCCCATGGATAGGTTCAGAATGGCTGAAGTGAGCTCTATGTGGCCCCATAGTGTCAGGATGGCTGTAGAGAGGTCATGGATGCAGGGAAGACCTTTTGAATTATGGAGTTAGGGCTGAAAATGGCTGCCGCGAATGGCTTCAGGAGGCTACAGAGAACTCTAATTGGTCCCAATAGCGTTAGGATTGCTGCCGAGAGGTCCTAATGCCCATCGGATTCAGGGAAGACCTTTACAATGGGAGGAATAGGGTTGAAAATGTCCGCTGTGGATTGCTTCAGGACTAGGAGGCTTGTAGAGAGTTTTAGAATGCCCACAGATGCAGCAAACAGGTGCGGATAGTGAGAACAGATCGCGAATACAGAGAGGTAGGTGGCAATCCTTTTCTCCACGAATAAGCGGATAGCAAATGTGCAGATAGTGAGAACTGACTGTATGTGGCAGCTGCCGAAGGGCCCTGATTCCTCAGAAGGGCCCCTGCTAATTCCTGCTGATCCCTGAGACCATCTCTGTGCCTGTGCTTTCATGTGTGGTGGTGCAGTTTGTCTCTCATGGCCTCCCCAAGTAGCAGGGGAGGGAGCCATGAAGGGCAGTTTGAAGAGGGCTTTCTGAAATCTGGACTCAGCCCTGCCTAGTTTGGCAATAGTATATTTGAAAACACCTAAACTAGCAAGTTTAAAATTACTTAACACTGGTAAAACCCACAATGTATTAGACGTCCATCTCCCATCAACATAAGTGATGGCTTTTGAGTTGAGACCGAGGGCAGATAGTTACTGACACTGAGACCTGAGGGTGGGTGGGGTTTGATTCCTTACTGGAGGCCATAACAGAGGCAGCAGAGATGACTGTCACAAGCGTTGTCCACTCATAAATTACCACATGACCTCAGCTCATATGTTGTCTTGGGCCTTTGTGTTATGCAGGAACATATGACCTTCTATCCGTCCATGTAGAGAACATAGTGTACAAGCTAGGACCTTCATCTGATCATCCATTTAAATGGAGGCCTAATTTGTACAATTTGTTTCTCTCAAAAAGCAACAACAAAAACCAATGGTGGGAGAAAAAAATTCACAGATGAGACCTCCATGGTATTGGTCATTTTTGTCAAAGCTTTGCTTATATGTTACAGTTACACTATTTGTGTGGTGGAGATGATGGAGGTGCTCTGTTTTTCCAAATATGAAACCTCCCATTAATGCCTTCGCCGCACTGAATGACTCCAACAGCGAGGGGGCGGGGCCACCTCGTACCGGGTTGTAAACGGGGACTAGGATGGCACAACACTTACAGTACCGCCCCCACCGTAGTGACGCCTCTGGTGCACGCGCGTACACACACACCTCAGTAAAACTATGGAAATTAGCCTGAGTCTTTAGTGTATTTTGCAAAGATGGTCTATAAAAGCACAGTGATGTAGTGTGACTGAAATTAGCTTCTTGTTATTTTATTTTAAAAATGTTAATGAACAGAAAATGACTATGGTGTATGATTTATACCAGCTGTGTATTTGGGATCCAGCCGCTGATCTCGTGCTAAACTTGTCTCCAATTCACTTTCTTTTTATAGAAGGTTCAAAATCCAATCCTTAGTTATAAGCTGTTGATATTCAAATTTCTTACGGTGAAGACTAGGATAGAGAAAGAAAGGCTGGTGCCTTTTTCAGTTCCTAGGCTGATGAAATCCTCAGGCAACATATATAATGTGCTAATAGGAGATATTGTGAACCACTATACTTCCCTGAAAAAAAAAAGAAAATGCATGAAAGCACCTGAACAGAATGAGCGTACTGTTAAATTTGAAATTGTTAGATTGCGCTTCTCTATAATACATCTCAGGTTCTAGTCTGCTGGCAATATAGTTTCAATAGATACACTAAGAGAAGTGCCAAGACCAGCTTTCACAGATTTCTCTCCCCTTTTTTTCCTTCTTTTAATCCCTGTGAGTCTCTGTGATTTTTCATAGCTGGACTAAAGTTGTGTCAACGGGAGGCTTGCACCATAAAGTCTGAAATGTTAAAGAAAGCTACAAGGAACAGCTTTGAGGCAAGGTTTCAAGCTTTGTCATCACGCTTGAAGAATTTTCTGTTTAATGTACTGTAATGCAGAATTCAATGGGGACAAGTTTAATTGAGTTTTACACAACCCAGTTGGGAGTAGCGCTGCAAGGTAGGTGATGTCTAGGTTTTTAATCTTCCACTCCGGAGAGGCTTGTTGACGAAGTGGTTCTTTCTCTTTGTAAGAAAAAAAGGAAGCATGAGAAATGATACATCCGTGGATAAAACCAATTGGCAACCCCCAAAGGAATGAGGGCGATAAGGCGAATCCAGCACTTGTAAGAAATAAAAGAATCCAACTGTTCATTTAAATGAGAAACAACACATGTGATTGAAGAGTCAGGGAGGCTGGTCGCCGGAATGAAGAGGAAGGGAGACTAGCAAACATAGCAGCTGATACTGGAATAAGGCTTCCCAGACAAACAATCTTGGGGTTGTGAGCCGGATTAGGGAGCAGATAGCTAAAGATGTATATATATTTTTGAAGAAAACAGGGAAGGTGGATAAAGTAGCAAGAGGGAAGAAGATGCTGCTGTTAGGCAAACTCTACTTAAAAAAACACTCTTCCTTCCCTGAGGCCTAGCATAGCAGTGTAAAAATAGCACTGGACCCTGTCAGAAAGAAAATAATACCTTCTGCATAAGCCTGAGTGTATTAAACTTTAACTCTGTAGTGTTTACATGTCTTCTGTTGGTACTAAAGCAGCCAGGGGTATGTACAAGTGGTTCAAATAATGCATCACTAGGTCATCTTCCCATCTCAGCTTCTTTTGTCACTTGCTGAAACAAGTTCATAACCATCCAAAAAAGGGCTTTTAGCTTCTAATATAAAATGTTTGTGTTGCTTAGGTTGAATGTGCATCATTCTACCTCAATAGACATTTCCCTTTTTTTCACACCCATACCACATTTCCCCTCTGAAGAACCTCTGTTATCTAAAATCTGGTTCGCTTGCTTATCTGAATTCATTGTGACCTACTTCAAATGTTTTGTTTCCTTATCCTCCTTCCCTGGTGACTGCCTTCCAACACCATAAATTAAATATATATTGTGCACCCCCTGGTGTTAAAGGTGCTGAATATGATAGCTGATAAATGAAGTGCAACTGAACACAACAATGTTTATGTTCCAGGAAACAGGGATATCCACAAGTCTTGGAAAGCACATGGTTTTCATTGGCTTTCAATTGAAGTTGTTTTAAAACAACTAACAGTGCAATCCTATCTAAGTATAGACCGGCAGAGGGAGTGCTCTGCTGGTCTAGGGTGTCACAAACATGCCATAAGGCACGTTTGCGTCACCCGAAGAGTAAGTGGCACTGGCAGAGAGGCTTGAGCCACTCCTCCAGCATCGCAGGACTGGTTGCCATGGCGGTGGAGAGGTGAGTCCCCGCCGGGTGGCGGAGGGGCAGAGGGAGGGCAGAACCGGGCATTTCGGGAGGGAGAGATTGGTCGGCCGGGTTCGGGAAGGGGGAGGGAATGGCAGCGGCGGCCTCCTCTGCCATAGCCTATCCCCCTTCCTGGGCCTGGCTGGCGTTTTATGACTGGCTCGAATGTGCTCCAGCAAAATAGCTGGTGCACATTCGAGTAGACCCATTGAGGCAGCTGGGGCTCTACTCGGGGTAAGGGGACAAACATTCCTTTACCCTGAGGAGGCCTCCAACTTACTCCCAGTTAAGTGCATAGGATTGCAACCTTATAATGCCATGACCCATGTGGCTGTTTTAAATCCACATAAGTTTATATGTTTACACTTTAAATGTAAAAACTGCACTTATGCTAAACAGAAACTCATTTTATATAAAGGTGGTGAGAAAAAGCTGTTTGCTTATGGCTCCATCCTACCGCATCAGTTTCGAGAAACTGACTTGAAAGTTCCAATGTTGCCATGAGGCCCAATCTCGGTGTTTTATAGGTGTGCCACTTAAGGGCACTTGTACCGTATTGTTAAGGAAAACTGGCTTGCTGTGAAGCCATGGCTGTGGCTCTGCAGCTGGTCAGGTAAGAAGGTTGATAAGATCCCAGGAAAACATTTGCAACCTAATGTTTCGCTGATATGAAAACATCACCTGCAGCCCTACTTGAGGTCCAAGAATAAAGGGGATATGAAGGCAATTATGACTAAGTACAAAAGTCAGACTACTTAATTTGAATATACGTCCTACCATGTGGATTGGGACGGGTGGGAGCAATTGGTTTACACAAGAAACATCTTCTGGTGTCCTTTCAGCATGATTCTCTTGGGATTTGGGTTGTTTGGGATTCAGGGGGCACTGAGCTGAACTGTGAGGAGAACCCACCGGTTCATTGAACACAATGGGACTTACTTCTGAGTAGGCATGGGATAGGCTGCATACGGTTTGTGCTATTAGTTGCTTTGGTTCTTGCTCTCTGTTTGTGCTCCCTGTTTTGGTTTTATGCTGTGTTGTATTTTTGATTTAATTTGTATTTTTGATTATGGTGTTCTTTACTGTATTTTAAATTTTACTGTATTTTAAAAATTTTATATGGTTGTAAGTCACCTTGAATCCTCCAGGAATGAGGCTGCATAAAAAATATTTTACATAACTAAATAAACTCAAAGGGAATGTTGTAGTTGTTCCTCCAAAATGAACTTCCCCCACCGGACGCAAGTTAACAGGCCATTTGAATTCATCAAGAACTGCGCTGTTGCATTCTTCTGTCAAATAGATTTACTCATATTGAAGAACAGTAGAATGAATCTCTAACGTGCAGAAGCACATTGCTGAATGAATCCCTTTGGGATTAAAGCAGCATGCTGATTCTTCTTCTCTGGAGTACTTTTAATTGAGAGGAAGAGTGGTAGTATCCCATCACAAGAGCTTCAGTATCGCTTCTCGGCCTTTTGGCTAAGATCAAGTGTAGAGCTTCAGTGGCAGTGAGAACTTTGTCTTCTCCCACTCTTGCAAGTGAGCTACATGTTTACTCGTAGGGAAGCAACAATGCCTGTCTGTACCAGTGAAAATTATAAGCAAATAACTTGATTCTGTTCTTTCAAGTAAGAACGTATAATGTAATACTTGATTATGGTTTCTGAACGTTTTATACATATCCAAAACAATTGTTCAATTTTATTTATCCCTAAGTATACCATGACTTTTTGTATAAATCTCAGTTAATTTAAAAAAAACAACAGTGTATTTTGGATTTAAAAACTGGATTTCATACCAGTTTTGCAGTAGCTTTTATTTGCCAGGCAACTGCCAGCCTGACAGTGGAGAGTTTTGAAAATGAAAAGAGCCAACAGAATCACAAGGACTTTGCACACTTGTCTTTACAACCTGCCTGCCTGTCATGCTATCTAGGGAGACAATTATTCATTTGCAGGTAGAATAAAGGTGCCTTATGTGTAAGCAGCTATTACAGCAAAAATGCCCTAGTAAAACCTAAACATGTCTACCATGACTTTACTACATTCTCAGCCCAATTCTAACCAACTTTCCAGCGCCAATGCAGACCCGAGGTAAGGGAACAAATGTATCCTTACCTTGAAGAGGCCTCTGTGACTGCCCCTCCACCGCAGGATACAGCGCACACCCTGTTGGCACAACTGCATCAATGCTGGAAGGATTGGACTGTCCGTATGGCACATGAAAGACTGCTGGCTGCTACTTGTAGGTTATAGGGTAGGGGTAGATTTTGTAACAGTGCACCAACTTTGGATATAGTGCACACATGGTAAAATGCCTTGAGAACAGCAGTAAATAACTGGAATTAGCATACTGATTATCTGCAAAAACTGCCTGAATTGTTTTCACTGAATATAACTAATATTCTGAGCAAATTATTCACAAGCGATAATTATAAACAAGGTTTTCTTCTTGTTGTATACTTATGAACAGATGCATGATTTCTAACTGCCGCTTTTGTAATGTACCGAGTTAATACAGAGTTTCCTTTAGATGTAGGAATAAAAGCCTATTCCTAATGATCCTACAGCAGCTATATTTTCCCTCCCTCCCTTTGCCACCTCCTAATAATAGAATATTGTCATGCACATGTGCATTTCTGTATGCTGGAGCCAGTTTCCAATGCTGTGTTATGCCCTTGTTATAGAAGCAGTGGCAGTATGTCATGGTCCAGGAGTTGGACCTCATGTTATTAGAGGAGGGAAAGACTGAGTCAGGAACCATCTCCAGAAACAACTTGGAAGGCACTGCCCCAGGAAGAGAGCATTAGAAGCTTGCATCAGCATGGCCTGAGGAGCTAGCCCTGCCTTCCTTCTCTGCTTCCATGGATTCTCCCTCAGAAATTCAGGAAACTCTTGAGCCTTGCTTGTATTGCCACCTGAGAAATAGGGCACGGGCCCTTTAAGCCTCAACAGTTCCTTCAGAGGCAGTGCAGCTGGAAACACCACCTGACAGCAGGAGTATTTAAACCTTCAGTTGACTCCAGGTCATTGGTGGAGCAACATCCTACTTGCTGGTCTTGGATGCCGTATATTCAACCTGACCTTGTCCTGTGATCTGTTTGTGGTCCTGCTTCACTACATGGAGTCCTTCCAATTACTTTGCTGGGCTTCTTCACCCATTCTCTTTACAGACTCCATCCTAGAACAGGATACACAGCGCAATCCCGTGTAACTTTGCACCAGTGTAAGTGCACCGGTGGCCAGCGGTGGCGCAGTGGGTTAAACCGCTGGACCATGAGCTGTCGATCGAAAGGTTGGCAGTTCAAATCCGCGACGGGGTGAGCTCTTGTTGCTTGGCCAGCTCCTGCCAACCTAGCAGTTCCAAAGCATGTTAATGCGAGTAGATAAATAGGTACTGCTTGCAGGAAGGTAAACAGCGCTCCGTGTTCCAGCTGCATGCTACGCGCTGCGGCAAGGAGAGTCATGCTGGCCACATGACCACGGAGGCGTCTTCAGACAACGCTGGCTCTTCGGCTTTGAAATGGGGATGAGCACCACACCCTAAAGTCGGACACGACTGGACTTAATTGTCAGGGGTCACCTTTACCTTAAGTGCACTTATACCGGTGCATCTGCTGTTACACCGGTGCATCTACTGTTACACTGGTGCAAAGTTACACAGGATTGCGCTGGAAGTGTGATACTTTGGGAGAGCTGTAGGGTACTTCTGCAGAGAATGTAAGGATGGATTGATTTCATTGCTTTTCTCCCAACTTTTTCCCAACAGTCATCTTCTCATGAGTTCCTGCATAAAAGTGCCTTTTGTGAAAGATCCTAACATACGTTCAGCTGTCCAACTGTAACATATTTTGTAAGCCTTGTTTTCAAGGTTTGTCAAATACAGCTATTGTCTACCTTTAAAAAGGGATATCAGAAATGATTATGGGGAAAATTGCATAGTAATGGCAGAAAAGTAGGGATAGGCAAACTTAATCAATAGAATTCTGTTCAATAAAAGGCTCCCATCCAGCCTGTTTTGAAGAAGTGGGGGGCATGTGGCAATAGCGGCGATGATGCTGAGGATGGGTGTGCCGATGTGCATATGAGAAAAAACGGGGTATGGAAAATTTGCATATTGCTTTAGATGCCGGTTCAGCTTGAACTATGCCTGGTAGCCCTACACTGTTGTTTTCAACATGGAAACAAACGTTGATAATTTAGGACTGGCTTAGCTTTCTGTTCTTGCTGTAGAGAGCTAGTGGTCTTAAGATAACTCCAAGGTAGAGATGGAAGATATAGTACCATGCAGTTGTTCCAGCTTGGAAACTGCAGTGCTGGATAATTCATATGGCCAATTGTGGCTTTAAACAGTCTGGATTGTCTGGGACAGTCAATGGATCAGCCAGCCAAGGTACATTCAGTTTGCCCCTCGCATGCATACCAGAAAGCATTTGCAACTAACAGTAGATCCATTGGTGTAAGTGCACTTATGCCAGTGAAACTTGCTGTATGCCAACGAATGCAGGATGGACACCGGTGTAAACCCCCTCAGATGCCACGCATGCGCAATTCGGACACAGGACAGACACCACTGCAACTCCACTGGTTCAGGGGGCATTCCGGGGGCGTTCGAATGCCCCCGGAATGCCCCCTGCACCGGCGGGGTTGCGCTGGCGTCCATCCTACGTCTGAACTGCGTATGCGTGGCATCTAAAAGACGTTACACCGTCCTGCGTCCGTCGGTGTACGGCAAGTTAAACTGGCATAAGTACACTTACACCAGTGGATCTACTGTTACACAGGTGCAAGAGTTATACAGGATTGGGCTGTTAGTATTAGACAGCAGGTAGTGGAAAACTGCATTAATACAGTTCTTTGTTTTCCCTCTAAAACATTCAGCAGCTTGTCTGTTCACACATAGGTTTAACACATCAAAACTAGAGACATGGGTCATGGCTTATCTGTACCCCAAGTGTTTGGAAGTTTAAGTTCACGTATTTTGTTATTTGAGTGATGCTGTAGATTCTTCAGAGAAATTCTGACCCTTCTGACACATTTGAACTACTTTTCAAAGGGTCCTTTTGTTTTGAGTGCGATGACAGCCCATTAAAATGGAGCACTGTATATTCCCAGGGCACAGTGCAATGTTGGTAATGAAATCTGCTGCAACTACTGGCACTAAGGAATGACTTATATCCAAGAAATGAACAATGGGAAAATGGTGTGTGTGAATCAACTCACTTTCTCTTGCTTTTAACCAGGAAAATTATTGGGAGAGGTACACAAAAAGAATATATATATATACTCTATGAGAATATGATGAGATAAAAGAAATGTTAAATGAAATTTTCTTCTTCTAAACATGCATGTCAAGAAAATTCCTTTTAGTCGTACAGCGGTGTAGCATTTTGTTTTTTCCGCAATAAAGCCATCAGATCAATAAAAAATTATGTAGCAGATTATTATTACACTGAGCTCACCATAGCTCTAATCGTAAATAATACAGCAGTTATCCTGGTTATATTAATTATAATTAGAATGCAGATAATGCAGACGGTCTTTTATTACTAGAGCCAAATCAATTTTCCAGTGTTATTCAATGCAAGGTCACACAAAGTTGTTCAAGCTCTTACACTTCTTATGAAATGACCTGCATATGTAAGAGAGGGTTTGGCTCAGCTGCCTAAGACACATTGACTGAGAAGTGCATTGAAATAATTACAGGCATGAACTCATGCCTATAATGGCAGAATTTCATTTTATAAAGTAAGCAGTGCTGTAATCCAGAGGTTTTTTTTATGGTGAGAAGCCTCATAAATCTTTCAAAGAAGACCAAAGTCTTTCTGTTTGGTTATCAATCAGAAATCAAAATGAATTTCAATGGTTACTTCTGCTGTTCTGAAATGTTGTGTTACATGTCCTGAATGAATTGCGTATTCTGTTGTTTTGTATTAGTATGTCTGCCGGCCTATGCACACTCACCTATGAGTAAACTCTTGAACATGATTGGACTTGCTTCTGAGTAAACATACAAAAAATTGTGCTGCATATGAAATATATCGGGGAGATTTTGCTTTTGTAGATTGTGTAGCAATTCAATAGTTTAGGCCTTGGGGATCCCATCTATCACTGAAATAGTTTATATAATTTTAAACTTACAGAGGCATATAATAAACATTTCACTTCAACTTTACTTGGGCTGCAGTCCTGTATACACTTACTTGGGATAAGCCCCATGGAGCTTGAACGTTTCAGATGTGAAAATTCTGAAAAGCTGGAAGTGAAGACCATTGCTGTACTTTATTGTGGTACCCTACTTTTGTTTGAATAGAAAAAGCAAAAGGCATTATATATTCTTGATTCTCTCTTCTTATATTTGATTTTGGGAAATGCTGAATAGGGTGCCAACTGAGGATTACATATATGTGCCATTATAATGGTAGGGATGATTTGAAAGAAAATAAGTCTTTGAGAACTCTGAATCATATTGGAAAGGAATCAATTATTCCTTTTCTAACAGTGCAATCCTATCCAACTTGCACCACCGGTGTAACTCAGCCCAATCCTATCCAATTTACACCACCGGTGTAACCCAGCAGTGCAGTGAGAACGGGAGGCCCCAGAACGGAAAGGAGATTCAAATCCCCTTTGAATCCCCCTTTGGAGTGGATTTGAATCCCCTTAACATTTTGGGGCCTCCCATTCTCGCTGCACCACTGGGTTACACCTGTGGTATAAGTTGGATAGGTTTGCGCTGAGTTAAATATAAGTGGTGGAATGGTGCTTTGTTTTATGTATTTATTATTTACATTTACATTTATATCCTACTCTTTATCTCAGTGGATCCCAAGACAGCGTTGTTGGGCTGAAAGTCCTTGTACAGTTGGACATCCATATCCGTGATTTCAGCATCTGCAAATTTGACTCAACGTGGATGCTTGCGGATATGGGGGTCACTTTAAAAATGCCTTAAAGAAAAAAGGTTAAAAACAGCATTCCTTATCTTTTTGCTGGCAAACCGCTCTGTTGCAGGACTGTAGACAGTGAAATCAAGATCCTACAGTCTCTTCCGGGTCACACGACTCCCCCCTCCCTTTTCCAAGATCGCCCTAGAATGCATAAGGGCAAGCCTGAGGAAAGGAGTGGGGAAGTCGTGTGACCCGGAACAGGCTGTAGGAGTGCAATTTCACTGTCTACAACCCTGCAACGGAACAAGTTGCCAGCAAAAAGGCAAGGAACACTATTTTCAACCTTTTTTTTTCTTTTTAAGGCGTTTTTAAAGTGGCCCCTGTATCCGCGATAAGGGAGTTTCAATTAATGCAGACTTCAGTATCCGCAGGGCTTCTAGGAACGGAACCCCTGTGGATCCCAAGGTCTGACTGTAGTATTGTAGTACATTGGAGCCTGCTCCTAAATATCCTGTAAATTGTCAATGTGGACTGCTGACTGCAGCGTGAGGGCTGCAGTTGAGGAGGGTGGATCTAAACCACCATTATCAAACTAGACGGTCCTCATGTGGTCCTTTAGGCAGTGGCGTCGCTCCGGTAGGGGCAGGGCCGTAAGTATCGCTCCATCCTAGACCTTTTACTGAGCGAGCAGGAGGCGGCCCCGCCCCCTCACTGTCTGAGCCTTTCCCGTGCGAAGAAAGCAGCAGGCAAGAGACCCTGCCTACTGCTTTCTCCGCAGGGGAAAGGCTCCGACAATGAGGGGGCGGGGCTGCCTCCTGCTCGCTCGGTAAAGGGTCTAGGACGGAGCGATACTTACGGCCCCGCCCCTACCGGAGCGACGCCACTGCCTTTAGGACCCAGCTGTTATCTTGTGAGAGGACTACTACTTTATTTTTGTATTGCACCTTGGTGTATAAAGGGCAGAAACCATATCTCATTGACCCTCATAAATGTATTCTACTTCCACTACACTGAGAGGGAATGCCTGAGCAGTACACCCAGTGTTTGACACTGAAAAGGACCAAGCAGGCCATCAATCACACATATACCTTTCTGAAATTGTTTTCATATGCATAGAGAAAACTGTAGCTAGAAACAGGTTGTTACAATAGGAGGGTCCTCTGCTCTCCCTGAGTTAGAATCACTCAGTGGGTAAGAAGAAGGATTTTCGTGGGTTTGCAAAACTGTTCGGACTGAAGTGTCTAAGTGGGTTGCAGAGGCAGAATGGCAAGCTGAAATTAATTCCAGAAATTCAGTTCTAAAAGAGCAGGTTAGACAGAGGTGAAGATAGAACAAATAGCAAAGACAGGCTGGAATGAGGAACTAGGCAAAGACTTGCAGTGTTGAGAAGCAAAGCAGGAACAGACACGGGCAGAGAACCCTGTGGGCTGTATCATGTACCTAGGTGCAGACAAAGTCTGCTTGCAGAAATAAGTTATATAGGGAAAGGAAATTGGAGTAGCCTAGCTCAGGGTGCAAGTATTGGTAAACCCATCTGGGACCCAAGAGGTCTCACAGAAGGATGCAGAAACTCAAGGAACAGAGCTCCAGTCAAACTCTTGTAAGGCCTAGACTCAGGTTTGTTGATGGTTAATGACTGTAAGGTGGATGCCCTTACCATCTCATGTAACTTTAAATCACTGAACTGTGTCCCCCCAAATGCTATATTAATAATAACTTCAAATTTTTCATAGTTATCCCGAATGTTATAGCAGCATGTATTCTGGAGTGCCACAAATGGCAGCATATAACTGTTCAGTATAAAACTTTTTTCTCCTTAAAAATATTGTTACCCAGGGTGTATATTGTTGTTGTTCAGTCGTTAAGTCGTGTCCGACCCTTCGTGATCCCATGAACCATATCCCGCCAGGCCTTCCTGTCCTCCACTATCTTCCTGAGTTCGCTCATCTTCGTGTTTGTTGCATCGGTGATGCTGTCTAACCATCTCATCCTTGGCCTTCCCCTTCTCCTTTTGCCTTCAATCTTTCCCAGCATCAGAGTCTTCTCCAGAGAGTCCTCTCTTCGCATCAGGTGGCCAAAATATTTGAGTTTCAGCCTTAGTACCTGTCCTTCCAGGGAACAGTCAGGCTTGATTTCATTTAGAATTGACTGATTTGATCTCCTAGCAGTCCAAGGGACTCTCAGGAGTCTTCTCCAGCACCACAGTTCAAAAGCATCTATTCTTCGGCGCTCAGCCTTCCTTATGGTCCAACTCTCGCAACCATACATTGCTACTGGGAACACCATCGCCCTGACTATACGAACTTTTGTTGGCATGGTGATATCTCTGCTTTTTATTATGCTGTCTAAGTTTGCCATAGCTTTCCTTCCAAGGAGTAAGCGTCTTTTAATTTCATGGCTGCTGTCTCCGTCTGCAGTGATCTTGGAGCCCAAAAAAGTAAAATCTGTTACTGCTTCCATTTCTGCCCCTTCTATTTGCCAGGAATTGATGGGCCCAGATGCCATGATCTTAGATTTATTAATGCTGAGTTTCAAGCCAACTTTTGCACTCTCCTCTTTCACTCTCATCAAGAGGCTCTTTAGTTCTTCTTCACTTTCTGCCATTAGGGTGGTATCGTCTGCATATCTGAGGTTGTTGTGTATATATCGTAGTGAATTATAGCCTTAAAAAAACCCTCTATCTCAGAGGTAGCATGTGTATCAGGGGAGGCACGGATTGACATGGTAAGTACCCCTGCTTCAAATAATAGGATTTGGGAATTATTTTCGGTCCAAAACATAAGGAGGGAAAATGTCTAAAAGTGACCTTGTCGTCTGAATTAACTTCCATGAGATTCCACTTTAAAATGATATGCCCAGTATTATCATTTTACTGCCAAAAACTGGGAACACTTCCAAATTTTGACTTACAAAATTATTATACTTCCAGCTTTTAAAGAAAGATTTTTGAAGTACTCCTCTTTGTTGGATACTGTAATAGATGGCTCTGTAAAATCCTGCATAAATAGCCAAGACCGCAAGTTCAAGCTGCCCCCAAGGCAACCTTATCTTATACACAAGCCCTTAGAATTTGTTTTGTTTTGTTCTCGTGCGTGTGTGTGCGCACGTGTGTGTGTGTGTGTGTGTGTGTGTGTTTCATCCGAGTGTGCCCTGTTTTTTGCCTGACTTTGCACCCCCATGCTAGTATCTTTCTGGGAGCCAGCTACAGAAATTCTGCAACATAAAAGGTTGTTTTTAATTGGTTTTTGCATTTAGTACATTGTGTTTTGCAATCTTAATATTAAAAAAAGAAAAGCAGAAATTATAATATTAAAAGCATTGCATTAAGTTAATGCAGCATGTGGACAATAAGAGAGCATAGATTTGTCACTGTGAACACTTTTTCTTTACACCTTTTAAAAATGTTGGTCTTTTATTTTCCTCTATATTAGGACAAAGACTGTAAACAGTTGTGCAAACAGTCTCTAAGTGCACTTGAGAGTGCTGATTCTGAAAGTATTATTCTTCTCACCCGTTGTACCTTTTGGGGAGGATTACCAGTGACCGTGATACAATTCATTCTAGGATAGTCGTAGAACGGCTTTGTATTCTTCTTTGATCTGTGCTTGCTTTCAGTACCACTGTTTTTAAAATGCCCTTCTGCTGCTTCATCACAACATGAAGCAAAAAGTACCATCTGGACTCGGCATGCTAAAAAGTCAGAGATCTTGAGGTTACGTTTGTGCCCTAAATGACATTTTACTTCTGTTAAGCTGCTTGTACTTTAGTCTGTCGCTGGTAACTAACAAAATTGCAGCATTGTAATTTTAATTGGCAACTATCCATTTGTATCCTCTAGGTTTTCCCCTCTTTTGTCTTCCTCTGGCAACCTTCATTTGTGGTTGGCTCCTCTGCTCTGGTGCCCATAGCAACCCCCATGTGCAAAGCCATATCCACTGGGGTACTGCAGGTTCCAAATACTAGAGGTTTGTGCTGCTGTTTTGGAATAACAGACTCTTGCTAGAGTCACTGATCCAAACAGCGTGCCATCTTATCTCTGCATGGCATTTTTTGTAATTCCTTAACATTGTTCCACCTTATTCACTTGGGGTCCTTAAAACCTACTGGACAATTAAAGTTGTAAACACAATATACTGCACATCGTATCCACAACACAGCAAGCTACTGGAAGGATGACCCTAGAGACAGATAGAGGTGTGAGAGAAGAACTTTGCAACACTTTGAAAAGGCATTTGGAGATAGAGTGGCCCAAATACAATGCTTTGGGTTTATTTTTGAACTTGAAAAGTTTATGGAGCAGTGGAGAAATTAACAGTGTGAGGAAAAACCTCTCACAATTTGCTTTAAAATTGTGGTCCCTTTTGATAGGGGTATATTTGTAGCTAAAGAAAGCTGGCGAAGACAAAGCAGGGTACACTTAAGGCTCAGCGCTTCTTCCTAGCAAGGGCTTGTTTTACAGAAACAGTAGTGTAAATCACATACCTCTGGTGTAACTTCCAGGTGTAACTAGGCATTTTGGTCCACTGATGCAAAAAATCACGTAGGATCCTGTGACAAACATGGCATCTGCTGAAACAGGACCAGGGGAGACCTGGATGCAGATCAGATTGCACAGGCCCCAGTTAGTCCTGCCTCCTTTGATGCTTGGTCGCAGCGTATACCTTCCACCCCCTCTGTTAGTCTTAAAGACTAAGGTTGCAGTCCTATACGCACTTACCCTAGGAGTAAGCCCCCTTGAACACAACGGGACTTATTTCTCGGTTGACATGCATAGTATTGTGCCATAACAAACTTTCGGTGGCATAAACTTTCATGGGCTAGAGTTTGCTTTGTTGGATGCATGAAATGTTATTTAAAGCCCAATCCTATCCACTGACGGCGCAGTGGGGCTGCACGGCCCACACTGTTGTGATTGAGCAGGCTGGAGGTCTCCTCGGGGAAAGAGGACAATAGTCCTCTTACCCCATGTCAAGCCCCAGCCTGCTGAATGGGGCTTCTCAGGTCTGTGCCAGCTAAATTGCTGGCGCAGGCCTGAGAAGCCCCGTGTCGGACTTCCAGACCCAGACTCAGAACAGTTCTGTGATGGCTTCTCTCTCTGAGGAGAGGTACCAGAGTATACGGGGGCTGTTTTCCAGTGTTAATAGCCAGTATCAGCTGTGCACAATGCTAGAAAAGCTGCCTCATCCTTAGAAAGATGAAGCCCTAGTTCTTCCATAGCAATTTTACAGAGTTGTAAGAATAATCCCATTAATACAGAATTTTAGAACTTGATGCTACAGGATGCTAAGCCCTCTGATACAGAAAAGCATTTAGGGATATCCATAAGTGTGAGTACAAGAACTCCTATGGCCATTATTGATGCTACTGAGAAGCTTTACACATGCTTGGAAACTATGAAGTATACAAGAAGAGTGCCCAGCAGCCTGCATTATCAATCCCTTTTCGGTACACTAATTTTCAATTATCCGTATTCAGAAAGCTTTACAAACTTCGACTCATAAGGTTTTCTAAACTGTATTTTATTTTTTTTCCTGCTTGTGGGACTTCTAAGGATTTTTTTAATGTGCTTTAATTATAGTTCTGTGTGGAAAGGGGGGTTGGCTTTAGCAAGCAGAGCAAGCAGAAGTCCCCTTTTCCTATATTAAATTCCACCACCCAGCTAATTCCGCCACCATTTGCTGCTATCAATAAAGAGCAGAGGCAGTTAGAGGTTCAAAAAGAAATACTGTACTTACGATTGTTTCTTAAAACATACACATCTTTTGAAATGCCAAACTCTTCTATAACTTAAGGAACAGAGAACCCTATAGCGGTTCTCTTTGTGTGGAAGTACGTGGGGGGTGCTCTTCAGTAATGGCTGCCATTGAGGACAGAGCTCAGCAGCATAGATGCTTCTTCGGTGGTCAGGGAGCAAGTGAAAGGAACATATGAGGAAGGGAGTTACTCAAGGGACACACCTTCTGCAGGCACCACAGAGAGCAGGCAAGGGGTCTACTAGAAGATACACCACCACCACCACCACCACCCCCAGAGTCCTGCAGATGACGTTTCACCCACATTCCCAGCAGTTCTCACCACTGAAAGCAACTGTATAATTCAAGGGGAAAAGATTTGTAGCGGCCCAATTTTATTTATTTATTTATTTATTCTGCAAGTAGGAACAATTTTAGATTCTGATAAATATAGTTCTTGCATGTGGACCAAATCACCAGTAAGAAATGTATCCTGCTGACAATAGATGTTTGCTGGAGTTGCAGATGAGAACTGCCCCTACAGAATAAACTCGGCTCCTCAGACACACTCCATGCACTCCATTGTTGCGTTTTACCCTGAATTGCCATAGGTTCTGTTGCATTTTCTGTTTAGCTTTTTGTGCCTTCCCAAATGGAAAACTTTTTATCACAAGCAATCACTGCTGACACACTCACAAAAAGCACATTTGATTTTTTTTTGTTAACAATTCCTTGCTATCTTTATTTATATTACCATAGCCAGACCTATGCTGAGACTTTTATCAGGTCTTGAAAACTGAGCAGAGAAGTAGATTCTTGCTTTTGCATTAAAGCTGGAGTCCAACTTACCGAGCTCAGATATATAAAATATATTTTTGTCATCCCACAGGTGCTGCACAAGTTAGCGACAAAGTACATATCACATGTTTGCTGGGAAAAGAGGGTTCAGCTATTTAAAGTATGTGCTGTGCATATTTGGGGAGAAAGCCCTGAGTCATGATGAAAAACCAAATGCAATATTCTCATCCAGACTAAAATTTTCTTAAACATGAGACAACCAGTATTTAGAACTTCAAATGTTATTTAAAATTAAAATATTGCAAGCTATTTGACTTGTTTAACTTTAGAAATAAAAATGTACTTGTATTTTTAGAGGATTTGGAACGCGTTTTATCTTTTCAGTAGCAATAATAATCCACCCAATTATTTTGCCGTGTGTTGCCTACATACATTTAATTGTATTTTCTTCATAGTCAAATGGCTAGACACACAGGGCACAATTCATCCACCTTGGACACAGTTCAAACACTGCAGGGGACCGCAGTCTTCCCTCACTTCCTTTCCCCAGCTGGCCCTTGTGTGTACATGTGTGTGTGAATACATACATGTGTATGTTTCAATGTTTTCTTGCTACAGTAGGCCAGTACACAACTCTCATGTATATACCCAGCTGTACCTTTTTTTCCTCGAGACTTATTTGTGGGGAAATTAATCACAACTCTTTTTTTAACAAAAGTTGTGATTCTTCAAATGCTGCATCCTTCCCTTCATGCATTTTTTGCACCTGTGCAGTGTAATTGTGAAATCATACAGTACACACAGTCCTGTCCTTGTATTCCTACCCGATTGTTCACAGACAAAAAGGGATTGATAATAAGATCTTACAGAAAGAAAAGCATACTAAATTCAGAATTAACAATCTGCATAGCCTGAAGACTCAAGAGGGAACAATGACACGATGGGCAATTAATTGACAGGAATACTGCGGTGATAGATGCAGCTAAAGGAAATCAGGTACAATGATAGAGAGCTTTGATCTAGTATCCTCTTCTCAACTCTTTGCTTTGTTTTTGTTAGGAACAACTCTTCCTGGTCTTTTGCATTCTTGTAAAATTTTCTGCAAAATTGACAGTGGCTATCTTTTGAAGAATAGTTTTCTGTGAAGGGACGAAGACAAAAACACCTTGAATAGTGGGAAAACTTGCCAGATGCCTGTGGATATAACCTACACTGACAGAACTGTCTCCTGCCAAAATCAGAAGGGATTATATGGAGTGGCGAGATCTCAAAAGAGAGGCAGCACAGGCAAAGGCTGGGATTGAGGGCGGTCTTTGGAAGAAAAATCTGAATCCCTTTGTTTTAGACCATTGAAGCAAGCCTGGTCAAGAACACTTACTGGTATATGCCTTGTCACATGACCTGCTCTGCTTTATTGGGTATTAACTTTATGTGGCTTATAGGTCTGGCTCATCTTTTTGTCATTTTCTTCTTTGACCAATAATAATAAATAACCCGGAGGTCATCCCCTTATCCCGGTGTAGAGCTGGGACGGCCCAATGGGCCTCCTCAGATTTCTGCCAGCTAAATAGCTGTGAATATAGCTGTGAATAGCTGCCCTGGCGGGAGATGGGGATATGGCGGACACACTACCCGCCCCCCCCTTTTGCTGTTATAAAATAAAATAGCTCCTATTCTGCAGCTTGTAAAGATACATCAACGTGCCTGTTTGTTATTGTTTGTTGGCTTTCTTTAGAAAGGTAATATTTCTGCTGTGAATTGTGAAATAAGCTATGGCAAGTGACATTGCATTGGGTCTGATTCACAGCAACTGAGAAAGGCAGAAGAAGGTGGGTTGTGATGCAGTAGCCCTGGTTGAAGCACAATTGTCAATCCTACATCAGGCTGTTTCCTGCCCCCCAGATCCTCATACTTGGCATGACCCATGGGATCATCAAGAAGGAAGCCATTGGTACTACAAAGTTGGGCAATGTGTGTGAGCCTCATTAAAATGAGTATATATATATATATATATATATATATATATATATATATATACACACACACACACACACACACACACACACACACACACACACACACACACAATAACACACACACACTGACACTGACACTGACTACTTGTTAGCTCTCAGTGGTGTCTCAAGCAGCTCACGCTAAAATTCATAATCAAACATAAGATCTTAATTAAAATTGAGAACTGGAACAACAATAACAGCACAGCAGCAACCATTCCTAATCTTCTTTCTAGAATGAAAATCCTATCCAAACAAGGAAAGTTTAACTGCTTCTTAAAAGCTGGGGAGGATTCAACCAGGTAAGCTTAATGCATCGGCTGTTACAAAATAAACAACTGATTGGCACATCCAGTTGAGGCACGGGGGTCTGGATACTGTGGAATATACTGTGAATGCACCAGCCATTTTGCAGTGACTGGTAATCACTATAAATGCCACGTCTGAAACTGAACATCATCACCTCAAATGATGGATAAAATTAAACTAGTGTTGATCTGAATCGCCCACACTTATTTTTACCTCCTCTCATATATGTTTAGGACATTACTAAACAATGTTTAAAATTAGTAGAGAAGTACACTTTATGGGTTTTCCAGCCATGTATTTAAAATTGAAGAAATACAGGTAGACGATTCACAAAAAACTTGCCAGGAGACAATCCTTTCCTTAGCCACAATTACTGTAAACAAGTAACAGAGTTGCGTTCTTTCAAGGACTATCCAGTGCTGACAACAATATTTCTAAAACTTCCGCTTACGTTTCGTTCCTCCCTTGGAACCTTATCAAAGCATAAAGAACAAACCCGGCATACCAGCCGGTAGCTGTCATTAACTTTCAAAGAACATCGCTCCGTTTTTGTAACATTCACACAAAAGAGGGCGGGAACCACTGAACTGATAGACTAATTGGTTTCAAGTGAGAGCGGCTAGTTGACAGCCGACTGCACTCCTCTAGCCTTTACCCCTTAAAGGGATATCACTGCAATATATCAAGTTACATACAGAGAAACTAGTTAATTAGAAGCGGAAACAGATTGTTGCAGGCTAACCAAATGTAACCTTTCCTGCATAGTGCGTTCCTTTGTTCGTCCAGGCAACCTATTTAATAACGGAAACCACACTTTGTTCACAAATGACAGCTCTTGCTGTCGGTTAAGGAGGTTCCCTGATCTCCTTTGTGTTATTGCCAGGCTTGCCAGATCATCGCCGGGACGGGAGCGGTCTACCCTTAAGGGGGCGGGGCGTGGGGGGCCAGAACACATCGCGTTCTGGCCCCCCCACGCCCCGCCCCCTTAAGGGTAGACCGCTCCCATCCTGGCGACGATCTGGTAAGCCTGGTTATTGCTATCGCTTCCAAATTTTGCCTCTGTCTTTTGCTGGGTTCATTATAAAGAGAGCGGGTTGCCTGGAACGCAATCTCATGTCCAGACTCCGCTGTATGCGAGGAACCTTTGATAAGGTTCCAAGGGAGGAACGAAATGTAAGCGGAAGTTTTAGAAATATTGTTGTCAGCATTGGATAGTCCTTGAAAGAACGCAACTCTGTTACTTGTTTACAGTAATTGTGGCTAAGGAAAAGATTGTCTCCTGGCAAGTTTTTTGTGAATCATCTACCTGTATTTCTTCAATTTTAAATACATGGCTGGAAAACCCATAAAGTGTACTTCTTTACTAATTGCAACAAGCTATGAAAATCTGCATGCTACTCTGAATGTTTAAAATCTCTAATTATATTATATAGGAAAATCTTCTCAACTATAATGAGCAATAGCTTTTCATCTAGTGTGATCTGCACCTCTCGTCTCACTTTTTTTTGCAAACAATAGAACACAGATTTTGGTAGTGATTTTTGTTGCACATTTCCATTTAGGGTTGTGATGATGAGGTATGCATTCATTTTTTGAATGAATGGAACACAAACCTCTTGGGGTTCATTCAGTTCAGTTTCTATTTGAGCCCTGAAAATGAGCACTGAAATGAAAAACGTTGAAGTGCACACCTTTATTCAGAAACCCACCCACCCCCAATAATCACTTTTCATTGTTTTTATTTCTGAACAAAATTCTTAAGAACTGACGAAAAGCTCTTCTGAATCAGAATCTACTTTCGCTTTTACTGCCACGATGACAAATAGGAATGGGCAAACATTTGATGCAGAGGCACTCAACTGTTTAAACTCAAATTGTTGTAAGCAGAACGATGATGGGCAAAATCCACCTCGAGCAGACTTCCCCACCTCAGTTATGTTTGTACCCCAGCTATCTTCTAGCTGCTATCTCTCCTCCCCTTCCCCAAGAACAGAAGTATCAAATTGGGGAAGGGGGGTGGGCAGAGGCGTTGCTCCGGTAGGGGCGGGGCTGTAAGTATCGCTGCGGTCATAGTCTCTTTACCGAGCGAGGAGGAGGCAGCCCCGCCCCCTCACTGTCCGAGCCAGTCCCCTACGGAGAAAGCAGCAGGCAGGGTCTCTTCCCTGCCAGTTTCTCCGTAGGGGACTGGCTCGGACAGTGAGGGGGCGGGGCTGCCTCCTCCTCGCTCAGTAAAGAGACTATGACCGCAGCGATACTTACAGCCCCGCCCCTACCGGAGCGACGCTTCTGGGGGTGGGGCTGCAGCTGCAGGACATGACACTGTGAGCTGTTCCTCAAGAGGTGATGAGGCTGGACTACAAGCTCCTTCACCCCTTGCAGGTAATTATGCTATAAGAAGAAACTATGGTTTGATAGCCTGGTTTGTTAACTAATCATAGTTTGAACAAAAAACCCAGTCACCCAAGATAGGACAAAATAGGAAACTGTGGTTAGTACAAAAGTGAAAGTGGACGTTTTCGATCTACCTCTTTCACAGACAAAGGAGAAGAGGAAAGGGTGCAAATTTGAGGCTTCCCACAGCATTTTTTCATAGTGCTAAACCATAGTCTAGCGTTACATCTGAATCAGACCATTGTACATAACAAGTGCTAAAAACAGCAAAACAGAATTCTGAATCTGAAAGATTTGATTTAGTAGCACATTCTTCTATCTTTTTTTTCAGTTTGTCTTTGCAAGAACATGAATGGTAATTGTTATTGTAATAGAGAAAGTGGATTATACTAGAGAAGATGGTACGAATATCTGATTGGACTGTGAAGTCCTTTGGAAAGCCTCGAGATCTCTACCATTTCAGACATTGCAATCACGGGGGGCAATTTGAGAAAAAGACAAACCTGTGTTTTGGAAGTAAAGTATGTGCATGGTATAGCCTGAGATCATCTTCACAGGACTACTTCTGATCTCTGCTTCATATGTGAGCTTTAGCCATGAAAAACTGTCTCATCTTAGTTGAAATTCTTTATTGGTCATTCAACCAAAACATTTTTAAGGGAAGAGAATAGATAAGGTTTTTTTTCCTCAGATTTAGGGCACAATCCTATCCTATTTATGCCACCGTTGTAACCAGCAGCGCAGCAAGAACAGGAGGCCCCAGAATGGAAAGGGGATTCAAATCCCATTCTCCCGTTCTCGCTGCGCCACTGGTTACAACGGTGGCATAAGTAGGATAGGATTGCACCCTTACTGTGTACAGGTGGGCCCCCATATCCACTGATTCGCTATCCACGGTTTCAGTTATCCATGGATCGTGGGGACCCCCCCAGGCTTTTACTTTTTTTCCCAGTAAGCTTCGTTTCTTCCTTTAAAGAAACAGGAGAAGCAGCCTCTGGCTGCTTATTACAGGCAAGTAGAATGAGACTAAGTGCTAGAGAGGCTCTGCAAGGTTAACAGAAACCTTGCAGAGCCTCTCTAGGACTTAGTCTCATTCTACTTGCCTGCAATGGAGGCTGCTTCTCTGTTTGTTTTTAGGAAGAAACAAAGCTTGCTGAAAGAAAAATAAGAGCTGGGGGGAGGGCAAGCATGCCTGCCTGCAGGGGAGGCAGGATGTGGGAGCCTCAGGAAACCATGGAGGAGGTGTTCACTCTTATCCACAGTTTCAAGTATCCACGGAGGGGCCTGGAACATATCCCCAGCGGATATGGGGGGCCACCTGTATTCTCTATCAGTTGCAGTTATTTTATTAAAACGAATGCCATCTTACAGATGTACTCAACTGTTTAAACTCAAATTGCTGTAAGCAGAACTGTGATGGGCAAAATTCACCTCGAGCAGATCTCCCCACCTTAGTGGGAAAACTCCAAGGTTTTCTGGCCAAGGGCTGGATGGGTTTGATGGACAGTCTTCTGGGGCCAGTGGCCCCGCCCTTCCGGCCACATCATTCCTGTCACAGCAGCCAGTGGGCAGCTACTCGCTAGCCACTGCATCTTCCTGCTCTGTTGCCCTGCGTTCTTAGGGAGGCAGGGGGAGCCCCATGGATTGGCTGGAGGCTGCTACGGGCTGCATCGGCCGTCCTTTTGTGGGATGGATGAAATCGTCCCATGGGCTGGATGGGCCATATTTTGGAGACTGCTGCACTAGAGTAAAATATGCTTTACTCTATTTATATCTACATATTTTACACGAACGGTATGGGCTTCTATTTTGGTTGTTATGCTTTATTGCTTTGACAAAATGTTTGATTTGAATTGTACAAAAGTATGCAACGTTATTTTCAGGGATGGCTCCAGGATTTTGTGTATCCGCAGTGGACTCTCCATTCCTCCCTCATACCCAGGGGCTGGCTGGGTGGCCTGACTCCTCTCCTGACTAGATTTGTGGGGAGTGGAGGTAGAAGTTGGTTCTGCTGATCCTACTTCTCCTCTTCACTCCTATCACCTGCTCAACCACCCACTTTCTTTGGGTCCAGTGAACAAATTGAACTGAACAAATGGAGAAGATGGGAGAAGGAACTGGTAGTGATAATGAGGAGGAGGAGGAGGACCTGCCAGATTGGAGCAAATAGGGAGAACAAAGGAACTGACTGAGGAAGAGGAGTAGCAACAGTTTCCAGCTACTACTAGATTGGCAGAGAGCTACCATTCAGCTGCAATTGGGAAAGGTAGGCTTTGGAACTCTGCTGGATGTTGGCCCTAGCAGATGCCCCACAATGCCAACCCTTGACACTGGGCTCTATTATTTTCACACTCATACAGAATTGCTGTTTCTGATTCTGAAAAATGTTCCATTTATCCATTTGGCAAGAATGGGAGTAGTGTTCAAACCCCCCCCCCAATTTTTTTATTACCTCATTGTGTGTTAAATTATATTACCTAAGTTTATCCCCCAAAAAGAGATGTGTGTCCATTTAGCTCTCGTATGGGGAATGAGAGATTTATTGTATTTCTATGAGAAAGTTGCCACTACAGCTCAGATACCAATTTGTGCCTCTTCAGATTGAATGTTGCACGCTTAGGCAGTATAAGAAGTGGTAAAAAGAAGTGGTAAAATGGTATTTCATTAATTTTGAAATGTCTTCGTGATTCGGAACAAAAGCAAAAGTCCAGTGCAGAACTGTAGAAAAAGAGATTGATGCAATGACCCAGCCCCAAAGGCAAATTCCTTTTCACCCCATCTGCTTTCTCAAATGCCAAACCCTAGGAATGCCACATGTTCCAAACTAGCAGACATTAACCATGTGTATGAATCTTACTCATCAATACAGATTTCTCACAGAAAAAAATGTACTATGTTTTTGGCTGGCAAAAAAATGCTAGAGTAAGGAATGCCAAAAAATGGAACGTGAAATATGTTGCTGTAATCTTGAACTGGTATGGATACCAAATTTTGAGAATGTATAACATTTAAGTGGTACTGAAAGCTATGGCAAATTTAGATAGCATAATAAAAAGCAGAGACATCACCATGCCAACAAAACTTCGTATAGTCAGGGCCATGGTGTTCCCAGTAGCAATGTATGGTTGCGAGAGTTGGACCATAAGGAAGGCTGAGCGCCGAAGAATAGATGCTTTTGAACTGTGGTGCTGGAGAAGACTCCTGAGAGTCCCTTGGACTGCTAGGAGATCAAATCAGTCAATCCTAAATGAAATCAACCCTGACTGTTCCCTGGAAGGACAGGTACTGAGGCTGAAGCTCAAATATTTTGGCCACCTAATGCGAAGAGAGGACTCTCTGGAGAAGATTCTGATGCTGGGAAAGATTGAAGGCAAAAGGAGAAGGGGGAGGCAAAGGATGAGATGGTTAGACAGCATCACTGATGCAACGAACATGAAAATGAGCGAACTCAGGAAGATAGTGGAGGACAGGAAGGCCTGGCGGGATATGGTTCATGGGATCACGAAGAGTCGGACACGACTTAACGACTGAACTACAACAACAACATAGAGTTATTCCATGTCATTTATATCACAATTATTAGCATTGATATGACCCTTTCATCCCCAGTTTGATTTAAATTTGGGCTCAGTAATTGCCTTGTTTTGCACACAAAAAAGTGGGAAATAGCTCAGTTAATTTTGAACCCAGTTTGAACCCTGCTGAGCTACTAAGAACGCATTTGAGGTCTGAATTTCTTTACTAAACAGTCTCAGTCCAATCCTGTCTAGCAGGACATGGCGATGCAAATAAGGCGCCAGCTGGATCCTGTACAGGATGGGGCCTGTGCTGGCGGAGCCAGAGACCTCTTCAGGGTAAAAGGATGTTCGTCCCTTTACCCTGAGTAGAGCCCCAGCCGCCCCAATGGGTCTACTCAAAAGTGCTCCAGCTATTTTGCTATTAAGTGCTCCAGCTATTTTGCTGGCGCACACTCGAGCTGACTGTGTAACACCAGCCAAGCTCAGGAAGGGGGATAGGATATGGTGAAGGAGGCTGCCGCTGATCCCTCCCTTTCCCAGGCTCGGCCAATCAATCCCACCCCCAAAGCGCCGTGTTCCACCGCCATGCCGCGTGGATACACCTCTCTGCCACGGTGTTGATCCATCCGTGTTGCTGGTGGAGCGGCGCAAGCCTCTCTGCTGGCGCCGCTTACTTATTGGGTGGTACAAACGTGCTTTCCGGCACATTTGCGACACATTAGACCAGTGGAGTGATCGCTCTGCCAGTCTAAATGTAGACAGGATTGCACTGTGTGTTCAAATGTCTCTGTGAGTCATCAAATCCTCTTTTGTTGTTGTGTCAGCAGGGATTGCAACAAAGACAGAGGGAAGTCGATCTCTCTTCTTCCCTCTCTCCTACTTTTTCTTTCACCCCCTTTTTCTTTCATCTGCCTCACAAGTATATGGCATACTATTGTAGATGCTTTCAAGGTGGGATACTGTGAAATATAATTTTTGAAATCAGGTGGTATATAAATAGTGTAATAAATAAATAGAAAGGTGGTATATAAATAGTGTAATAAATAAATAAAAACTATATTTCCCAGCATCTCTGATCTAGTTACATTCAAAGTTCCAATATATTTCACTTCCTGCTTCTCTTCCTCTTGCTAGATTGGTGAATAAAGGGGCTGGACGGGGTGCTCTTTTTGTCTCCATTTAAAATGCGAACTAGAGAAGGATGGTGGTGGTCTGATTTGGAATACTCTGCACAAGTGCACCAAATTCGGCTGCTATTAGGTTTGACAATATTGACTGACAACCCAATCCTATCTCCCACCAACCCATAGCATGCAGCACTGCTGTTTGTGTCCTATGGTGGGGGGAGGGAGCAGACAGCCTGGGAGAGGTAAGTAAAAATCTTTTACTAATCTTCCTGTAGGCCGCCTGGCTGCCAATGGGTCTCCTCAGACCTATGCCAGCTATTTATGGTTTGGGTCCTTCACGGTTTGGGTCCAGGATATCTGAGGGACCGCCTTCTCCCATACATTCTGGCCCGCTCTCTTAGGTCATCTGAGGGGGCTCTCCTGCGTGTACCACCTCTATCACAAGTTAGGGGAGTGGCAACACGTTGGCGAGCCTTCTCTGCTGTGGCACCACAACTGTGGAACTCCTGACAGGGGATCTGAGAACCACCCCCTCCCTCATGACTTTTCGGCGAGGGCTCAAAACGTTTTTGCTTCGTCTAGCGTTTGGGTGATGGGTTGTGGGCTGCCTCCTGTGTCTCAAGATGCTCTGCCATGCTGCTTCTCTGCTCCATTCTGTCCCCCCCCCAGTGGATTTTATTGTTTTTAAATTATGTATTGTTTAAACTTATTTTCTGTATTTTAAACTATGTATTTTAATTTTTGTTGTAAGCCGCCTTGGGCATTTGCCTTCAGCATAGGATAAGGCGGGATATAATTTTTTTAAATAAATAAATAAATAAATATTTAGGTAGTATAAGTTTGTGAAGCCTTCAGAATACCCCACTTCAGAGGGTATGTCGGGCCAGGAAAAGGGGTCTATGATCTTGGTGTGCGCTGCTACCACCAAGATCCAACCCTCCCACCCTCAAACTGTCTCCTGCCTGGCCCCACTCCCAACTTATTCTGCCCATGTTCCTCCCCCCAACCGACCCCTGCTGTCACCTCACCTGCCCTGTTGGAGCATCCAAGAGCTGTTGTCGCATATGCAGAGCCTCCGGCCGTTTGTGCCAACCCCCCCAAAGCACACATAGCGGCATGGCTTTTGTGTTGCCGGCCAAGGACTTATTGGCAGCAAATTGTGAGAACTGCAGCCCTAAGCCTCAGATAGGATTGGGGCAAAAAGAATGCACAAACATCTGGATATGATTTTGAGATAGGTCATACAGGAAAATTTTCCCTGCATGTGGTCTGTGGCTGTGCATATGTCTGTGATCACATGTCAGTTGAGATTTGGATTGATCTAGCTGCAAGTAATTTCTGAAATTATGAATTATGTCATTTACTAGCTACCACAATCAAAGAAATCTACAACTGCATCTGTGTACTGTCCTGTTGATCCTCCTTTTCTCCCCCTTTGGGTGTACCCACTCTTTAGTTGAAACAAGCATTTTCCAGACAAGTGAAACAAGCACTTTCCACTCTTTAGTTGAAACAAGCACTTTCTTTCCAAAAAGAAAACAAACACTGTGGTGCTTTAGAAGAAGGAGGGAAGGAACTGTACATATCTGTGGGAAGGAAAGGGGTTCAGACTTGACTTTTGAATCTTAAGGGAACTGCTTCATCAATAGAGTTGAGATTTGAGTTTTCTGAATCTCACAATAAGGTTGAAGGGATTACTTTAATTGCTTTGAAGAATTACTTCTGACTTCTTCTTTAACCCTTAAGTGACGACTTCCCCCAGGTAACTAAGTTCTCATTCCAACCAAAGTTCAAAGTTTGGTGTTTTGAAGTTGATTTCCAAACTCTGGTTAATAGCAAACACTGATTACCCTTAATTAAGTTTAAGATGAGTGCTGGACTATGCTTTGACTTAACAACTACAGGTAATTCGGATATTTGTTAATTGGCTAATTCCTATACTGTAGTTTGAAACTGCTTATTTTTTTCTATCTTCACCTGTTTTTCATTTTAGCAGGATCATTATAACATGTTCACCACCACTGTTTGCATGTTTTTGGTCTCCCTTTTGCCAGTTGTTCTAAACTACATAACGTTGGTGGATGGCATATCCCAACTTTGCGTATTTTAACAAGACAGACTTGTGGAGAGTCTTTTTCCCCATTTAATTTACAAAGAGAGAGAGAGAGAGAGAGAGAGAGAGAGAGAGAGAGAGAGAGAGAGAGAGAGATGTAAGTAAGGGCAGAATAGAGCCCTTAATCTTAATTATGCATTCTGCAGTATTATAAATGACTAAAGATTACTTCCAATGTTGGTATAATCTTATAGTGTGCAGATGTGACTCTCTTTGGTACATGCCATCTTTACTGAACTCACAATTTCCATAATGCTGTCACATTCTGCATGGGAAGCAGATTTACAGATAGGTAATCCATGTAAGGTATTTTAAAGACAGCTTATTAAAGGATTGAGGCCTGCTGTTAAATTACATATGCTTTCAATTGCTATGAGGAGCAAACAGTATCAAGAAGTACAATAATTTAGCTACAGCTGGAGAAAGGCCTATTTAAAGTTTCGATGACAGATCCTTTAAACTTTTTCTTTAAAGTTCTTTTCTGCTTTATATCTATTTCTGTGTCATGTGGGGTTCTCTTTTATATTGTATAATTTTACCAGAAGGTCTAAACTGTGTATGTTAAGAAATTGAAATTTGGTCTTCACACTGATACACTGAGTTCACAAAACGATTTGAGGGTTCCGGTCTCCACATTTGATGGCATTATCTAAACACCTGACAGTAACAACTAAGTCTTTGCATTTTTAGCATTGCTAATTATAAACGGCTCAAAGCCACGTTCGGTGCTTATACCACCGCCTTCTCCACTGAAGTGAGCTGTGATTATCCTGTTTTGTACATGAAGTTGTTTGAGCATATTGGATAGTGCCCCCATCTGTCTCTGAAAACACAAGACAATGTGTCACTTAACATGCCATCTGCTCTCGTTACCCCCTTTAAAATGGCTCAAGGTTTTTATTCAGAATGTTGTTTCTTTTGTCTGCTGCAAAGTGTGTGCAAGAATGTATTTGCAGATTTCCTCTTTATTAAGTGTGTGTGTGTGTGTGTGTGTGTGTGTGTGTGTGTGTATGTGTGTGTGTGTATATATATATATATATATATATATATATATATATATATATATATATATATAAAACCTCTAATGTTGAAACCCGATGTCAAGAGCTATTAAGAGCATCAGAATTACAAAACACAGTGCTGCAGAGGTGCACATTATGCAGACACAAAGCATATAAAGCATATAAAGCTGAAAGGGGTCTGTGAAGCAGTCACTTCATAAAGAGAGCCTGGCCACGTGTTTATATGTGAGCATCATTACAGTCAGGGCGGGAGGGAGGCAACATTATTATAGCCTGTAGCCTTGGGCCATTATTAAAACTGGGTATCAAAGCTTTAGCCTGAATGGCTATTTGATCCTATGTTGAATTGTTATTTTGGTTTTGGGTTTCTACTGAAAATGATGCTGCCCAAACTAACTATTTTCATTTGTTGGTAATTCTGTCAGCATTTAGTATGGCTTTATGTAGCATCTCTCTCTCTCTCTCTCTCTCTCTGCACGTGTGTGTGCGTGTGCGTGTATGTGTGTAGGTATGCAAAGACAGAAATAATGATAAAGTCCATAATATAATTTGCTATTCTAATTTCCGTAACAGAGCTCTACTGCAAAATATAGCTATCTCAGACTATTAAATTTCTTTGAATCTAAAGACACAATTTTGCCTTCCCTTAAGGTCCTATCAGCTGACCAAATTTTCCCATCAATAATGTGAGAGCAAATATGCCATATTGCCCACTTTTAATAAATGTAAGGTAGTATATTTTTATTTTGAAATATTTATAGTGTAAATTAACAAAATGGTGTTTCTATCCTTTTCTAATAAATCTCCTTTTGCAGAAGTGTTAGAGGTTAATGGCAAGATTTTAAATTGCATTACAATTTTTTTGTAATAAATGGATGTATAAGACCCTTATTAAGTCATTTTTTGTCTGTGTTAATTTTCTCCCTGCATAATAATTTAAGAAAAAAAATCTCAACAACAGAAACTTTAAGATATGGGATGGCATTTGTAAATGTGTGCTAATGATAAATATCTAGAGGCTGTTGCTACTGAAAAATAAATTAATTGCTTTTAAAAAAGCTAGTTTAAGATGTACTTTTTAATCCTAGTTTCAAACTGCAGTATATTTTCCTTGATTTGGAAAATGACTTCAAAAAAGCATTAATGCCATTGAAAGAGAACTGTTATTTAAACATACCATAAATTTGATCAATAATTGATCAGTTAATTTCATTTTGTGCATGATTGCAATATTGGAATATAGTACCAACACACATCATTAAACTAATCAAATATTACATGAAATAAACTTGCTTAAATAAAGCAAGACATATGTCTAATTAAACAAAACATGAAGTGTCAGCAGTGTGGTGGTTTTAATATTGGAGGTTTACTGTTTAGGAAAGAAAATATTTTCAAACAATAAGAATATTAGGGTGATGTTGGGGCTCCTTGAAGGTCAAACTAAACTCAGTATTATAAGTGAAAAAAATTGAAATGTAAATACCTAGATCTTTGATAGTGAAGTAATTAAAATGTATGGTTTTGCCTACTGTGTATAATAAGGGCTTATATTTGATCAACCATAAAAGTTATTTAATCATTTTAACCTTGGAATTCTACCCCACAGAAAAAAAAACCCCTACTTAATAGAAGTTAGCTGAGAAGCATTAGAGTATCACAACATCAGGACGGCTGAGCGAGAGGGCATGGAAAATTCAAGCACAGCTTATTTCTGCCATAATGCTATAGCAGGTTGCATGGCAACCAGTGGCAATGGATTTTGAAGTTACTTTATCCTTATTCAATGAGCAAATACTTAGGCCTGTATTTATTTTGGTAATTTCTAGAATTAATCAGGTATTGCAGGCCTAATTTGTAGCATACTCTTGTTGTGATTCAGAGTATCACATAGGCAGTGCAATTCTATGCATGTCTACTCAGAAGTAAGTCCTGTTGAATTCAATGAGGCTTACTCCCAGGAAAGTCTGCAGAGGATTGCAGCCTAAATGTTTTAACAAGCTCAAAGAACAACATGTTGTTGTTGTTCAGTCGTTAAGTCGTGTCCGACCCTTCGTGATCCCATGAACCATATCCCGCCAGGCCTTCCTGTCCTCCACTATCTTCCTGAGTTCGCTCATTTTCATGTTCGTTGCATCGGTGATGCTGTCTAACCATCTCATCCTTGGCCTTCCCCTTCTCCTTTTGCCTTCAATCTTTCCCAGCATCAGAGTCTTCTCCAGAGAGTCCTCTCTTCGCATTAGGTGGCCAAAATATTTGAGTTTCAGCCTTAGTACCTGTCCTTCCAGGGAACAGTCAGGCTTGATTTCATTTAGGATTGACTGATTTGATCTCCTAGCAGTCCAAGGGACTCTCAGGAGTCTTCTCCAGCACCACAGTTCAAAAGCATCTATTCTTCGGCGCTCAGCCTTCTTTATGGTCCAACTCTCACAACCATACATTGCTACTGGGAACACCATCGCCCTGACTATACGAACTTTTGTTGGCATGGTGATATCTCTGCTTTTTATTATGCTGTCTAAGTTTGCCATAGCTTTCCTTCCAAGGAGTAAGCGTCTTTTAATTTCATGGCTGCTGTCTCCGTCTGCAGTGATCTTGGAGCCCAGAAAAGTAAAATCTGTTACTGCTTCCATTTCTGCCCCTTCTATTTGCCAGGAATTGATGGGCCCAGATGCCATGATCTTAGTTTTATTAATGTTGAGTTTCAAGCCAACTTTTGCACTCTCCTCTTTCACTCTCATCAAGAGGCTCTTTAGTTCTTCTTCACTTTCTGCCATTAGGGTGGTATCGTCTGCATATCTGAGGTTGTTGATATTTCTCCCGGCAATCTTGATTCCGGCTTGTGATTCATTTAGCCCTGCATTTCTCATAATGTACTCTGCATATAAGTTAAATAAGCAGGGTGACAATATACAGCCTTGTCGTACTCCCTTCCCAATTTTGAACCAATCAGTTGTTCCATGGCCGGTTCGAACTGTTGCTTCTTGACCCGCATACAGGTTTCTCAGGAGACAGGTAAGGTGGTCTGGTACCCCCATCTCTTTAAGAATTTGCCACAGTTTGTTGTGATCCACACAATCAAAGGCTTTTGCGTAGTCAATGAAGCAGAAGTAGGTGTTTTTTTGGAACTCTCGTGCTTTCTCCATGATCCAGCGCATGTTGGCAATTTGATCTCTAGTTCCTCTGCCTCTTCGAAACCCAGCTTGTACGTCCGGTAGTTCTCGGTCCACGTACTGCTGAAGCCTAGCTTGTAGGATTTTGAGCATAACCTTGCTAGCATGTGAAATGAGTGCAATTGTACGGTAGTTTGAACACTCTTTGGCACTGCCCTTCTTTGGAATTGGAACGTAAACTGACCTTTTCCAATCCTTTGGCCACTGCTGAGTTTTCCAAATTTGTTGGCATATTGAGTGCAGCACTTTCACAGCATCATCATTTAGGATTTTAAGTAGCTCAGCTGGGATATCATCATCTCCACTAGCTTTGTTGTTAGTAATGCTACCTAAGGCCCACTTGACTTCACTCTCTAGGATGTCCGGCTCTGGGTCAGTGACCACACCAGCGTGGTCATCAGGAACATTAAGATCTTTCTTGTATAGTTCTTCTGTGTATTCTTGCCATCTCTTCTTAATCTCTTCTGCTTCTGTTAGGTCTCTGCCTTTTTTGTCCTTTATCATGCCCATCTTTGCACAAAACGTTCCCTTGATATCTCCAATTTTCTTGAAGAGATCTCTAGTCCTCCCCATTCTGTTGTTTTCCTCGATTTCCTTGCATTGTTCATTTAAGAAGGCCTTCTTATCTCTCCTTGCTATTCTCTGGAACTCTGCATTCAGTTGTTTATATCTTTCCCTTTCACCCTTGCTTTTTGCGTTCCTTCTTTCCATAGCTATTTGTAAAGCCTCATCTGACAGCCACTTTGCTTTCTTGCATTTCTTTTTCTTTGGGATGGTTTTAGTTGCTGCCTCCTGTACAATGTTACGAACTTCCGTCCATAGTTCTTCAGGCACTCTGTCTACCAGGTCTAATGCCCTAAATCTATTCTTCACCTCCACTGTATACTCATAAGGGATATGGTTTAGGTCATATCTGACTGGTCTAGTGGTGTTTCCTACATTCTTCAGTTTAAGTCTGAATTTTGCAATAAGAAGCTCATGATCTGAGCCACAGTCAGCTCCAGGTCTTGTTTTTACTGATTGTATAGAGCTTCTCCATCTTTGGCTGCAAAGCACATAATCTATCTGGTTTCGGTATTGACCATCTGGTGATGTCCATGTGTAGAGTCGCCTCTTGTGTTGTTGGAAAAGAGTGTTTGCTATGACCAGCGTGTTCTCTTGACAGAACTCCGTTAGCCTTTGCCCTGCTTCATTTTGCGCTCCAAGGCCAAACTTGCCTGTTATTCCGTTTATTTCTTGATTTCCTACTTTAGCATTCCAGTCTCCTATGATGTAAAGGACATCTTTTTTGGGTGCTAGTTCTAGAAGGTGTTGTAGGTCTTCATAGAACCGGTCAACTTCATCTTCTTCGGCATCAGTGGTTGGGGCATACACTTGGATTACTGTAATGTTGAATGGTTTGCCTTGGATTCGAACTGAAATCATTCTGTCGTTTTTGAGGTTGCACCCCAGTACTGCCTTTCCCACTCTTTTATTGACTATGAGGGCTACTCCATTTCTTCTAAGGGATTCATGCCCACAGTAGTAGATATGATGGTCACCTGACTTAAATTCGCCCATGCCCGTCCATTTTAGTTCGCTGATTCCCAAGATGTCAATGTTCAATCTTATCATCTCATTTTTGACCACATCCAGCTTGCCTTGGTTCATAGACCTCACATTCCATGTTCCTAAGCAGTATTGCTCCTTGCAGCATTGGATTTTCCTTTCAACCTCAGACACATCCACAGCTGGACGTCCTATTGGCTTTGGCCCAGCCGCTTCACTCTTTCTGGGTCTACTTGGAATAGTCCTCCGCTCTTCCTCAGTAGCATATTGGACACCTTCCGACCTGAGGGGCTCATCTTCCGGCGTCATATCTTTTAGCCTTTTGGTACTGTTCATGGGATTTTCTTGGCAAGGTTACTGGAGTGGGTTGCCATTTCCTTCTCCAGTGGATCACTTTTAGTCAGAACTCTCTGCTACGACCTGTCCGTCTTGGGTGTCCCTGCACGGCATAGCTCATGGCTTCATTGAGTTACGCAAGCCCCTTCGCCACGACAAGGCAATGATCCATGAAGGAGAAAGAACAACATAGACCAAGTATATTTTTAGATAATATAACTGATAAGTGTTATATCATCACTGAAGTTATGTGCACAGGGATGAAGCAGTGTAAGGGGATCACTTGGTCAGTTGGGGCAGAATCTCATTCCCCAGGAATACCCTTTACAAGCTATGAGATTTGTGCTGGATGGGAGATCTTGTGGCTGGGACAGGACCTGGATCGAACTATGGTCTACATCAGGGCTTTTCAACCAGAGGGATTTTTACCACTGATGGTACATCATTGTATAGCAGGTAATATAACACTGCCTCCCTTGGTGATCATGTGGCGCTGCCCTGCCTGGCCTAACTCCATTAGAAGTGGAGATGTTTGGGGTGGTAGTGCACCAGTGGGCATTATATGGCTGTGCAGATGCCTGGTCCTTCAAAAGAGGCATGGTTTGGGGAAGCAGAGTGCAGAGCAAAGTCTCACCAGTGGGGCAAGCCACCCACTCCTGTGCAGAGCTGCTGCCTATGGTGGCAGTGGTGGTATTCGCACAAGGTGATACGTGGGGGGGGGGGAGGTTTGCAGAGGGAAAAAAAAAGTTGAAAAGCCCTGCCTATACTATATACATCTCTGTTTGAAAGCTGGGTGATGGAGAGTTCATTGTACAATATTCCACACCTTAATGGTATTTCTTCCTAGTGGCTCTCATTCCTCTCTGGGAATCCATGCAATTCTTTCCATGCATTCTTGGTCCCAGCCTAAGGAGCAATTATCAGGCAATAAGGGCTATTCCAACCTGTATGGTGCTGGGCGTTTAAATGTTTCAGAGGTGCCATAAAATCAGCTCCCAAGTCTAAAACATCTAAAGGAAACCTGAGTTGGTATCTAAAGTGGGGATGGGAGAAGAGTGAAGCAGGTAGTGAGTGGAGCCCTTTCTACCTATTGTCCATCAATAACTGTAGCCGTAGCACCAGAACTATTTGAGAATGAAGTATTGTTCTTGACACAGAGGTGTACTCGGCAATCAAATAGTATTAACATTAGTGAGTTGTATATCCTTCCTAACCTTGCATAATCTCTGTGAATGGAAGGAGTTTTTGTTCATAGAGTGCAAAGTTAGGATGCAGTGATTGCCCTAGCTCAATTAATGCATTATAACTAGTTGGATTAATGTTGACCCTTACAAGACTTGTTCTTAGATTTTCTGTTGCCTGAATATCCTCAATAAGTAGCCTTACCAGATCCACACCGGGACAGAGTGCCTAGACCTTTAGGAGAAGGAATGTGGGCAGCTACACCTGCCCACATTCCTTCTCCTAAAGGTCTAGGCACTATGTCTCAGTTTGGATCTGGTAAGGCTATCAATAAGATATGAGACAAGGCATTTGGAATTAAGTGGGCTACAACTTTATCAACTGAAATATCAATAAATCGTCCTAAGGAACAACTCACCTAGCACTCCCCCCCCCCCACACGCACACACATTTAGTGCAGGCTCCCTGAGTGGCAGTGAGTGGCACAGTCCTAGCAACGGTCTAAACACTTCCCACTTGCACCCCCAGTCAGTCAAAGTGCCCCATTTTCCTGCCTTGCTTCATTGATGGGGGATGGGCAAAGGCATCCCTCCAGTTATTCTCTTGGAGATGGGCAATATTGGAACAACTGGGAAATTTAAGGGTTATTCACTAGTTCACAGCGCAATCCTATCCAACTTACACCACCGATGTAACCAGCAGTGCAGCAAGAACAGGAGGCCCCAGAATGGAAAGGGGATTCAAATCCCCTTTGAATTCCCCTGTCTGGGCCTGGGCGATCCCGTGCCGTTGGGAGTGCGCCCAGCGGCCTGCCGGCAGGGCTCTCCAACAGCGGGCGATCCCCCGGCTCCCGTCCTGGCTGCGGGCCGAGGCCCCGGCTCCCTCGGCACAGAGCAGGGCTCGCCTCCAGACTGCAGCCCGGGCACGGCGCTCCCCACAAGTTGCGTGGGCCCACTACAAGGAACGGTGGACACGGACTTCCCAGGGATCGGCCACCCCCCTGGGACGCCGCCAGACGCTGCCGCTTACTCACTGGGGAAGGACCCCCTCCTCCGGGCAGGCAGCGGGACGTCCTTGGAGCCCTGCTCCCCAGCAGGGAGCCCGGCCGCACTGGAGGCAACACCCGCCCAGGTGAAGTGGTAGGATTGGCTGAGGGGCAAGGGGCGGGACAAGGAGGGGTGGGGCCAAGGCAAGGGGGAAATGTATATAAAGGAAGGCACAGAGCCAGTGACGAGGTCGGCAGGCGGAGAGGCTGGAGTAACTGAGCCACAGTCGACGGGAGGACCGCTCTAGCCAGGCAAGGGCAGAGAATCCAGGTGACCCAACCCCCTTACCCTTAGCCAACTCTGAGGCTTCTGTTGCAGGCCACCCGGGGGGAGGTACCTCAACCCCACACCTCTCCTTCGGGCTGGTGGTCGACCCGGTCACCCCAGGTCCGGAGGGGTCCGACCGGGCGTTAGATACCCCACTACCGGGGTCCCCGACTAGCCCCCCTTTACAAACCCTTTGGAGGGGATTTGAATCCCCTTTCCGTTCTGGGACCTCCCGTTCTCCCTGCACCGCTGGATACACCGGTGATGTAAGTAGGATAGGATTGCGCTGTCAATTATGTAGCTAATATGTCAATTTCAGCCACTTGAGAAGGCCTGTTGAATGGAAATAGTGAATATGATATGATATGATATGAATGATATATATATATATATCATATCATATCATATCATATTACATGGATTTTGCTTTGGATTCTGGCAAAAAGGGCATTTTAATTTGGTTCTTTTTGAAAGGCTCTGACCCAATGAGGCTGCTGTATACTGGCATGAACTGATTCTGGCATTGGCCGCCTTAAAGGGAGTAGATTTAAGCTGCAATCCTATGCACACTTACCTGGAAGCAGACTCCATTGAATTTAATGGGACTTACTTCTGCATAGACATACATAGGATTGGGCTGTAAGATTATATATTTTACTGCACCAGCTTGAATCTCTGCACTCTGAAACATCAAAGAGATCTTCGTTATACATAAATGGAAAAACAAGTATTTGGGGTTTTTTTCAGAAAAAGTTTATCCAATAGACGTTACTTATTAATTAGTGTTGGTTTCTGCTGTTGGTTGATAAGTGATTTTGCACAGTCTTTACTAAATAATACTTATTTTTATAATATGCTTCCGTCAAGGAGCTCAGAACAGTGTAAATGAATTCCAGCCCCCTTTTTAACTTCACAACGTCCCTGTTAGGTTGAGAGATGGTGACTTGTTCAAAGTCACCCAGTAAACTTTATGGCTGAGTAGGGATTTGAACCTGAGTCTTTCTGATCTAAGTACCATATTGTAACCACTACACTACGCTACACTACACTACACTACATTATCTCTTCTAATTTCATTGAAAGAAGATGGCAAGTGCATTTATTTTGGAAGGGCATATCACAGTTATGAACATATGCATCTGCCTTATACAAAGCCCTATCTAATCTAGTACTATCTGCTACTCTAACTTGCAGTGACTCTCAAGATTGCAACAGGTTGCTTTTGCATGAAAACGTATGCTGTACCACTGGCTGTGAAGTCTTTTGTCCATAGTCACACAGAGTATAGATTAAAATTGTCAAAGTAGGAATGAATGTTTGGGATCTCTAGGAATCCACTGCAATTTTTGCACAATGTGTGAGTTGGACTGTGCAAAGGGAATCAGAAATGTGACCCTAATGCTTACCAAGTTTGGTTTCTATGCTGGAGGAGCACCCCACTGTATCCACTGAGTTTTGTGGCTGGTGATCTTGCATCTATTTGCTGCTGCAACAGGTTTTAACATTAGAACATAAGATTAACTTTGGGTGGCTTCCTTTATGGAGAGTTACAGACTTTTCCATTAGTAATGCAGCATATTTGCCCTTTTGTAGGAAATGTTTTTTTTCCCCCACAGAACCATCAGTTCTGAAGAAGAATCCTAGTTGTTCCGTGACATCCATTTAAATTGTTAGTGCTGCAGTTCACAGTGTCGACAAGGAATCATGTTCTTTAAATTATGTGAAAATTTTTCCATGATTTGGGTCCTGCTGTGATGTGTCACACTCCCTCCTTGCCAACTGTGAGCCATTAAAGACCACAAGAGAAAGACGTGTAGGGAGCACCACTTCGAATAGATTAAGCACACTCCTAGTTTTTGACTGCTATTAATGACCATATTTTGACTGTTGCGATGAATATTGAATGCCAACGGGAAAGCAGAATTAATTAAAATTTGTGATGACTACTGAACAACTACTAGTATTTGCCTAAAGATCAACTGGTGGGTTCCTGCATTCTGGAGGGAAAAATATTATTGAAGAAGGTTGCATTCCTGGAGCTGATCAAGTTGTGCCTTCCCAAAAAAGAGAAGTCAGCTGGTGGTCTCGCTTTTAATTATGGAAGACTGTGAGAACTGCAATGACACATTTGTTTCATTTACGTAGAAGATGTTCTTGTATTTTGTTAAGTCTTTTGAAGAACATCTGTAACTTGCTGATAAGATTTTCTTTTATATCATGGATAGCAGAGTACAGTTCAACTCCAACAAGTATTAGAGTCCCAGTATGTTTACAGAAGACTAGCCTCATAAGACAAAATTCACCAATTGCTCCTGCATGCAATCATATGTGCCCATTTATTTCTGAAGAATATTTTGTTAGGTACAGAATGCTTCTCTGAATTTTGGTAAGTCCTTGAAGATGTTTTCCTCCTATAAATTGTAATTAAATAGAG
Source organism: Plestiodon gilberti rubricaudatus (assembly GCA_026170595.1). Taxonomy (NCBI): domain Eukaryota; kingdom Metazoa; phylum Chordata; class Lepidosauria; order Squamata; family Scincidae; genus Plestiodon; species Plestiodon gilberti. The sequence goes on along the minus strand of JANXHW010000004.1, from coordinate 21,111,275 downwards.
AGCCAAAAACTGACCTAAAAAGAAACTTGAAAACAAAGCTTCTTCTTTCTGTGTGCTTTCTTAGGTTTTTATTTCCCCCAACGGTTTTTTTCAGGGGGGGGGGGAGGTACTATAAAGAGAAAGTATCCTGGCACCTATTGAGGCAGTTACCCCTCCTCTGCATCTTTCTAGTAGGAGTGACATCATCACCAAGTTGATCAGATTTGACTGAGAGTTCAATCCTAACCTTTACACACACACACCTGCCGATGCAGTGGCACCAAAATGGCAGCCCCTGCATCCTGTACGGGGGGAGGGGACGGACCAGGAGGCTTCTGCAAGGAAAGGGGATGTTTAATCTCTTTAAAGGTAAAGGTGACCCCTGACAATTAAGTCCACTTGTGTCCGACTCTAGGGTGTGGTGCTCATCCCCATTTCAAAGCCGAAGAGCCAGCATTGTCCGAAGACGCCTCTGTGGTCATGTGGCCAGCATGACTCTCCTTGCCGCAGCGCGTAGGATGCGGCTGGAACATGGAGCGCTGTTTACCTTCCCACAAGCGGTACCTATTTATCTACTCGCATTAACATGCTTTGGAACTGCTAGGTTGGCAGGAGCTGGCCAAGCAACGAGAGCTCACCCCATCGCGGATTCGAACTGCCGACCTTTCGATCAACAGCTCATGGTTCTGCGGTTTAACCCACTGCGCCACCCACGTAAAACTGCGTAAACCTCATGACCCACAATCGGTCTCCTCAGACCTACGCTAGCAATTTTGCTAACATAAATCCGAGGATAGAAAAGGGGTGGGGAGGCTTCAGAGAAGGGGGATAAGATCCGATGCGGGCCTTCCGCGACGGATCCTCCCCTCCCATAACTTTCTTGCCTCCCATTACGCCCCTCCCTGCCCCTGTTCTGCTCTCCCCCGCCTTTCCACTGGTTTACCTTTCCCAGCGCGCGTCCGGACGTCCTCCGGCATGGCTGGGCCAGCAACCCTGGCAGTGTACTGATCAGCGCACTGTCGGGGAGGCTTTTGCAACTGGCGCTAACTGCTTTATGGCAGTCAGCACCAGCGCGGGAGGCGCACTGCCATTGGGCAGCATGCTTAGGATTGGCCCACATGTGATATTACTGAGGAACAATGAAGCTAATTCAGAGTGAGAGCAATGTTTCCTAATATTACAATGAAATAATGTCAAAGTTTTCCATAGAATAAAACTTTGGTTTTCTTCTTGCCAGGTCTTCTTTTTTCTCTTTAGAGCTACTAATAAGAAGTTACATCATGAAAAATAATGACTTTGTACAGGTATTTCAATTGCACTTGGAAGTCATTCATCTGACGCATGCTCCACTCTTTCATCTATTTCGTTTTCCCGCTCAATTGACTCGTTCGGGTCATTCCGTGTCAAATCAACCAATAAAAAATACATTTTGGAACTTGATGTCACGGATTTTGCTCATATTCGGTACATTTGTAGCTTACCATGAGATGTTTAAAAATTATTTTTTTCAGATTTTATTGTCCATCCGTTTTTGAGATATTGAATGTTCAAAATTGCCAAAAAAGGCCAAAATCCACTTGTCACCATACATTCAAACGCCAGTTACAGGATAACGATGAACGCTACAGACATGGGACAGGTGTCGTTTTAAAGCTTATGAATAGGGCCTTCATTTGATATACAACATGACAAAATTGTAAATTTTCAAGAAATTCAAAAATATTCAAATAATATTAATTTTGAAATTTTGAAAAATCGAACTTTTTTAAAAATTTCAAAAAAATCACACTTAAAGGTCACTTAAATCACACTTCTTGCACACCGGAGACTCACCAAGGGAGGTCAAAGAGGCATTTAAGTGGGTTTGGACAGTGTGTTTTTAGTGAAGCTTTCTAGAACATTTTTGTTGTGAAGCTGCTTTATTAGTCTTTATTAAGTTTAATTCATTAACTGTTTGATAATTACATGATTTGAAATATGGAGGAGAATAAGTGGTCAAAAAACTGTTGCAGCCCTTTTAAAAAAAGGGGGGCACTGGGTTAGTAAAGACTTGAGGAATGTAACTGATTGGATGGTTTCACTAAATAGTGAAATCAAACCACACATGAATAGAAGCCTTGTCAGATGGAAAACAATATACTTGAAAAGGAAATTCCTCCTGAGAATTATGAGATTCCGGGTCTTAGTCATATAAAGGAGTCCGAGTATTTGGACCCTGATACAGCTTTAAGCCACTTAAATGCCTCTTTGACCTCCCTTGGTGAGTCAAGAAGAAAGTATCTAAAGTGCAAAGAAAAGATGGGGAAGATTAAAAGGACCTACAAAGAATTATTTTTTTACTTCTGAAGATGATTTAGATGAGGAAAAATGTCACTGTGCTGATTCAGAAATTATTCAGCAACTAAAGGAAAATTGTAAAACTACGAACAGAAGTAAAAAGCTCATGATTTTGATAGTTTTACCAAAAAGCTGATCCTGTAAAAGAATAGAAAGTGAATTCATGCTCTATAAATCTATCTCTATAAGTCCTGTTATAAATTTTTGGATTCATTTCAGTTTACCACCTAATTTTATCAATGTAAACTGTAGAAAAATGGACTTGAGGGGTTTAATTCCTGGTCACTGCCAACAAGAAAATTTAATTATGATACCATTGAGATACCATCTTGAAATTTTGACTGATTGACTACAAGACATATACCTTTAAGTGTGATTTTTTGAAAATTTTAAAAAAATTGATTTTTGAAAATTTCAAAATTAATATTATTTGAATATTTTTTAATTTCTTAAAAATTTACAATTTTGTCATGTTGTATATCGAATGAAAGCCCTATTCATAAGCTTTAAAGCGACACCTGTCCCATGTCTGTAGCGTTCATCATTATCTTGTAACTGGCGTTTGAATGTATGGTGACAAGTGGATTTTGGCCTTTTTTGGCAATTTTGAACATTCAATATCACAAAAACGGATGGACAAAAAAATCTGAAAAAAATAATTTTTAAACATCTCATGGTAAGCTACAAATGTACCGAAAATGAACAAAATCCATGACGTCAAGGATTTTTCATTGGTTGATTTGACACGGAATGACCCGTTCTTGCTCGGCAGGGTCCTGCAGCTTGGAAGCCAGGCAGGGTTGTGCTTCCCTCACTTGCCGTAGTGACCAAGCCCACCAGGCCTCAGAGCAGGCACCTGCTTCACCCATGGTGGTGCCCCAGCAGACTTTGTACGCCAGCACTTGCCGGCTGGCCCTTCCAGGTTTGCCCGGCCGCAGAGGCGGCCTCTGCACCGAGCTAGGTTGTGTGGCCCCGCACCAGGACTGTGCAAGGCCGACCAGGGAAGGGGTGAGGGACCTCACCCTACCTCAGTGAGTCCATGCCCTGACATTCTTAATGGCAGCCGTTTTGCATTGGTTTTGCTTTTCGGTGATTTTCAGATTTTGACAAAGCTTCGGTTCTGTTAAATAAGTGGGGAATGCCTGTACTTGATTTTCCTCAGTATTACCAACTGAAATAATGAAGACTGTGCTTCATGTCTCTACAGCTAGGTATGTATGGGGGAGATAATTGCTCTGTAGGTCCTCCAGAGAAAAAGACTATGGAGGTGGAATGGCCCAGTTTGGGACACTGGTGTGCTTTAGAAGTAACCAAATTTTAATTCTGAACTGGGTTATTACAACATTTTTAGACATCACTATTTTTCTAATAAAAATAGATATTTTTAAATCTATCAGTGGGAGTATGGAAAGCTGATCCTTGAATCAGATTTGATTTTTGCTTCTAATGTGAGTTCTGTAAGAATAGCTGAATTCTCTTTCCGTTTTGAAATTTAGTAAACTTTGTTTTGAGCTCAGAGATGTCTAGAATCAGTGGTCTTCAAACATTTTTTTGCCACGACCCCAATAAATAAATAAATATGAGGCTGGGGACCTACAATTGATCCCGCCCCCTCCAGGAACCCGAACCACCCACCCCCACCCCTGTCACCATCCCCTGCCCCAGTACCCTCGTCCTGCCGAGCTTGCCCGGTTCACACCACCAGAGGCGGGGTCATTTCGGAATAGGAGAGCCGAGCTGTTTCCCCACCACCATCCCCAGCAAATTGAAAGAGGGAGGGGAGGAGGGGGATGAAATCCCTGTGGAAGCCCCCCAGTAGATTCCGCACCACCCTGCAGCAAAATAATGGCAAAATTGGACTCCACGTTTTGGTAAGTTGCCGCAATGCCACAAAATTGGACAGCCCTTTTGGTTCCTGTAAGTTGCCACGATCCCACAAATGAGGCTTTGCAACCCCATTGGGGTCCTGACCCCAAGGCTGAGGAACAAAACTTACTAACAAAAGCGGTAGAATTTATAGGTTCAGAAGCCATATAAAATTCTTTAAATGTTTAAAATACGTGAAAAATTCAGTGTTGAATTTTTCACGTATTTTAAAAATTTAAAGAATTTTACATGGCTTCTGAACCTATAAATTCTTCCTCTTTTGAAAGTATACCTCTTTTGAAAGTATACCTCTTTTGAAAATCTGGGGCTGGTTTGCGAGTGAGCCCTTTCAGGAGCAGCGAGTGGCCTCACTGGGACCAAGTGGCTCACTGGGACAAAGTGGCAAGGTAAAAAAGACACAGCGAGTTAAGCAGCTGGGCGAGTTCAGCAGCGGGGCGAGGAAGCCAGGCCCCACACACTGCCCGGCACTTCTCCTCTGTGGAGAGGAGAGAGGAAGAGAGGAGAGCTCCAACAACCTTGAAGAAGAGGAGAGCTCCAACAACATTAAGGTACCCAAACTTTGATAAATCCATAACTTACACTCAAAAGCTATGCAGTCAGACAGCCAGCAGAAGGGTGGGGGCTATCCAGTGTTTTGCACTGAGTGTCTCATGTATGACTATCTGCCTCTTGGGCACAAGTCATGGGTGTGTGCTCGGTGCAAAGAGCTCCAGGCTCTCAGGGAACGGGTTCGCTCCCTTGAAGCCACGGTTGCTGACCTGGAGAAGCAGAGAAAGGTAGAGAGGAACCAGGGTGAGACTTCTAGGGACGTGGAGGCGTCATCCCACCCTCAGTTGGCCAGCTCTTCAGCTGCCAGGAAAGGGAGTCTCAGGGCTGGAGGACGTCGCTCTGGAAAAGAGGGAAACAATCCCACAGTGGGGACCCCTTCTTCAGGTGATGGGCCCGTATCCAGTCGCACTATGGATACTCCTCTGGGGAGGGGGCGAAGGGGGCTTCTTGTCGTGGGTGACTCTATAGTCAGGAACATAGAGAGGGGGGTCTGTGACGGATGTGAGGACCACACGGTGACTTGCCTACCTGATGCAAAGGTTGCGGACATCACCTCTCGTCTAGATAGGCTGGTAGAGATTGCTGGGGAGGAGGTAGCGGTTGTGGTGCATGTTGGCACCAATGACGTGGGGAAATGTAGCCGGGCGGTCCTGGAGGCCAAATTTAGGTTGCTAGGTAGGAAGCTCAAATCCAGGACCCCAAAGGTAGCGTTCTCAGAAGTGCTACCTGTTCCACGCGCAGGGCCAGCTAGGCAGGCGGAGCTCAGGGGTCTCAATGCATGGATGAGACACTGGTGTCAGGAGGAGGGGTTTAAGTTTGTTAGGCACTGGGGAACGTTTTGGGACAAGCCGGGCCTGTACAAGAGGGACGGGCTTCACTTGAACCAAAACGGAACCAGACTGCTGGCACGTAACATTAAGAAGGTGGCAGAGCAGCTTTTAAACTGACTCCTGGGGGAAAGCCGACAGGAGCCGAGGGGCATCCGGTTCGGGACTCCTCATCCCTAGGGAATGAGGGTGCAGAGGATGGGGAACAGTCAAGTAATAGCAGAGTAAAAATTGGGAGCAGTAGCGTGATGGGACATGACAGCCAGTCCAGCAGGACAGAAGGCTGCAGGAATAAAGGTGCAAACATGCAGCCCTTCTTGGGGGACCAGGTATATAAGTGCTTTTATGCAAATGCCCGAAGTCTACGGGCAAAGATGGGAGAACTGGAATGTTTGGTGGCTAGGGAAAACATTGACATAGTAGGTATAACAGAAACCTGGTGGAATGCGGAGAAGCAGTGGGATACTGCAATTCCAGGATATAAACTCTATCGGAGGGACAGAGAGGGGCGTGTTGGAGGTGGGGTGGCCGTCTATGTCAAAGAGGGGGTAGAATCCACCAGAGTAGAGCTGGAGGGGGGCTCTGACTCCTCCGTAGAATCACTGTGGGTTAGATTACCAGGCTCAAAGAGTGATGTAATAGTAGGGGCATGCTACCGTCCTCCAGATCAAAAACCTGAAGGGGATCTTGAAATGAGGAAGCAAATCAGGGAGGTGTCAATGAGAGACAGGGTTGTAGTCATGGGGGACTTCAATTATCCTCACATCGACTGGCTTCAATTCATGCTCAGGTCATGAAAGAGAGACTGGATTTCTGGATATGTTAAATGACTGTGCCTTAGAGCAGCTTGTCACGGAACCGACCAGAGGACAGGTGACTCTGGATTTGATATTGTGTGGCACTCAAGATATGGTCAGGGAGGTAAATGTTACCGAACCGTTGGGGAATAGTGACCATGCTGCGATCTGTTTCGCCATGCATGTCGGAGGGAGAGTGCCGAGCAAATCTGACACGAAAACCCTTGACTTCCGAAGGGCTGACTTCCACAAAATGAGGAGACTAGTTAAAAAAAAGCTGAAAGGGAAGGTAAATAGAGTCCAATCGCTCCAGAGTGCATGGAGGCTGTTTAAAACAACAGTCATAGAGGCCCAGCGGGAGTGTATCCCACAAAGGAGGAAGGGCTCGACTAAGTCCAGGAGGGTGCCGGCATGGCTAACAAGCACAGTTAAGGAGGCTGTAAAAGGCAAGGAAGCTTCCTTCCGTAAATGGAAGTCTTGCCCTAATGAGGAAAATAAACAGGAGCACAAACTGTGGCAAAAGAAATGTAAAAAGATGATACGGGAGGCCAAGCAAGACTTTGAGGAACGTATGGCAGGCAACATAAAAGGGAATAATAAAAGCTTCTTCAAATATGTTAGAAGCAGGAAACCTGCCAGGGAAACGGTTGGTCCGCTGGATGGTGAGGGAGAGAAAGGGGTGATAAAAGGGGACTTGGAGACTGCAGAGAAATTAAATGAGTTCTTTGCATCTGTCTTCACGGCAGAAGACCTCGGGCAAATACCGCTGCCGGAACGGTCTCCCCTGACTAAAGAATTAAGTCAAATAGAGGTTAAAAGAGAAGACGTCTCAGACTTAATTGACAAAATAAAGATCAATAAATCACCAGGCCCGGATGGCATCCACCCAAGAGTTCTGAAGGAACTCAAGAATGAAGTTGCTGACCTCTTGACCCAAATATGCAACTTGTCCCTTAAAACGGCCACTGTGCCAGAGGATTGGAGGATAGCTAATGTCACGCCAATCTTTAAAAAAGGAAGGAGGGGGGACCCGGGAAACTACAGGCCGGTCAGCCTAACATCTGTTCCAGGGAAGATGGTAGAAAGTCTCATTAAGGATAAAATCTTAAAATACATAGAAGAACAAGCTCTGCTGAGGGAGAGTCAGCATGGCTTCTGCAAGGGGAAGTCTTGCCTCACAAACCTGTTAGAATTTTTTGAAAAGGTCAACAGGCATGTGGATGCGAGCGAATCCGTGGATATTATATATCTGGATTTTCAGAAGGCGTTTGACACGGTCCCTCATGAAAGGCTCCTGAGAAAACTCCACAGTCAGGGAATAAGAGGGCAGATCCTCTTGTGGATTAGGAACTGGTTGAAGACCAGGAAACAGCGAGTGGGAGTCAATGGGCAATTTTCACAATGGCGAGAGGTGAAAAGCGGTGTGCCCCAAGGATCGGCCTTGGGACCGGTGCTTTTCATCTTATTCATAAATGACCTGGAGTCGGGGATAGGCAGTGAGGTGGCCAAGTTTGCAGATGACACTAAACCAGAAGGGATTGTGAAGAGCTCCAGAAGGACCTCTCCAAACTGGGAGAATGGGCAGCAAAATGGCAGATGCGCTTCAATGTAAGTAAGTGCAAAGTGATGCACATTGGGGCAAGAAACCAAAATTTCACATATACGCTAATGGGTTCTGAGTTGTTTGTGACGGATCAAGAGAGAGATCTTGGGTGCTGGTGGACAGGTCGATGAAAGTGTCGACCTAGTGTGCGGCGGCTGTGAAGAAGGCCAATTCCATGCTCGGGATCATTAAAAAAGGGATTGAAAATAAAACGGCCAATATCATTCTGCCTTTGTACAAATCAATGGTAAGGCCACATCTGGAGTATTGTGTCCAGTTCTGGTCACCACACCTCAAAAAGGATATAGTTGAATTGGAAAAGGTGCAGAAAAGAGTGACCAGAATGATTCGTGTGCTGGAGAACCTCCCTTATGAGGAAAGGCTACAGCGTCTGGGGCTTTTCAGTCTAGAAAAAAGGCACCTGAGGGGGGACATGATTGAGACTTATAAAATTATGCATGGGATGGAGAGAGTGGATAGAGGGAAATTCTTCTCCCTCTCGCACAACACCAGAACCAGGGGACATACACTAAAATTGAGTGGAGGGAGAGTTAGAACAGACAAAAGAAAATATTTCTTTACCCAGCGTGTAATTCATCTGTGGAACTCCTTGCCACAGGATGTGGTGATGGCATCTGGCCTAGATGCCTTTAAAAGGTGTTTGGAAAGATTTATGGAGGAAAAGACCATCACAGGTTACAAGCCATAAGCAACCTCCTGGTTTTAGAAGTGGGTTTTCTCTGTGCCAGGTGCAAGGGAGTGGCAACTGGACACAGGTATCTTGTTGTCTTGTGTGCTCCCTGAGGCATCTGGTGGGGCCACTGTGTGACACAGGAAGCTGGACTAGATGGGCTTTTGGCCTGATCCAGCAGGGCTCTTCTTATGTTCTTATGTACCTAGCCATGAGAATATCCATGCTACATTAAAACTTACTAAATTTCAAATCTGAAAGAGAATTCAGCTATTCTTACAGAACTCACATTAGACGCAAAAATGGACAGATTTTTTATCCCCCCCTCCTGTCTCGGAACCTCCCCCCCGAACCTTCCCCTCCCCACTGCCAACTTACCGGTGACTGAGGAGGCCTGACAGAGCTGCTTGCATGCGCGCGCACAGCACCTCTCACAGTTTGTAGCAGTGACCCAGAATTGCGCGACAGCAGCCAGCTTTTGCACCCCCAGAAAGCCCCCTGAGACATAGGATGGGGCCCTTAGGCTCACAACTTCACCACCTTAGGCTCACAACTTCACCACCTGCCATTGTGCTTTTTGATTTACATAGGTAGGCTGATCTAAACCCCATTTTTTCAAATGCAGTTTTTACAAATATTCTATGAGAGAACTCATAGAATCGACAATTTTTCAGGAATACGGGAATTAATGCCATGTAGTAAAAAAGAAAAGAAGCTTGAACTTTAATCGTTCTCCAATACCGTAGCGGATGTCCGTATTAGGCAGCCGCAAACGGAGTAAAAGTCACATTAAAATCCAAGGAACTGAGCCCAACGTTTCGTTCCAGCCACGTGGAACCTCTTCATAGGAAATCTGGAAAGACCATCTATGATCTTTCAAGATTTCCTATGAAGAGGTTCCACGTGGCTGGAACGAAACGTTGGGCTCAGTTCTTTTGATTTTAATGTGCCTTTTACTCCGTTTGCGGCTGCCTAATACGGAAATCCACTACGGTATTGGAGAACGATTAAAGTTCAAGCTTCTTTCTTTTCTTTTTTACTACATGGCTTTAATTCCCGTATTCCTGAAACATTGTCGATTGATAGCTGGCCATGAAAGCTTCAGAATGAAACTCATAGAATCCTTCATTTCCCAGATGTTTCCTTCTGAGTGCAGTCAACGTCCTGGCTTGTGCTCTGATCTTCCAAGCTTCACAGTAGCCATTTCACCCTTGGAATGTTGTCAAGATGTTGTCCATCTCTGGCTGACTCCTTCACATTCCAGACATTCCACACCCTTTCATGGTGCCTTTGCGAGGTCTGTCACCAACTGCCATCTCCCATCCAAGTGAGAACCGAGGCCGATCCTGCTTAGCTTCTTCAGGCAGGGCACTGTCTCAACCTCCAGACCACACCTTATGCCCCTATTCATGCTTCTATTTTTCATGGTTCTTCATTCTTCCAAGCGCCATGATTTGAACATCACCACAGCTTATAGGCAAAACTGGACAACAATATTCATAGATAGATAATATAAAAATTTATGAATTCATGTACACTGAAAAGCTTAGTCCGCTTGTTTATGCCACCTATGTACCCCACTCTCTTTTCCTACTAGCTCGGTTTACATGGACATTTTTTTATTTGCCTTTCTCCTGCATTGAACCATCACAGTTCCTTTTTTGTGACTTGTCTTTAGAATCCTGTTCCAAACCCTAGTGAAAATCCCATATATGTACAACACATTTGGACAATTATTAATGAGGTAAAATTAATTAGGATTAATCTTCTCCTAGTGGTGGATCCCACAGACAATTACAATTAACTGCTTGCTGCTTTCTGTGTGTATTTCTTGTCAAGTTAATGCATATGAATTTGTCTCTCTGGTATCTTTTGTTTATTAAATATATATGATTAAATTTAATTAACCCATAAATAGGAATGTAGGCTTAGCACATCTAATTGCAAGTAGCTTTGCTGTCTCTCCCCCCCTTAGAAATAAAATACTGAACTTAATGAAGAGGTTTAACATGTATAATTTAGTAGGAAAAACCATGCCACTAAATGCAGAACTGCATGCAATAGCAAATGTCTACTAACTAGTTATAATAGTGGCTACTCTTGATCATAGCCAAAAGGCCATGAAGCGATTGGAGGAGGAGCTGCAGGGTGCAGTGAGTAAATATTGTTCCCCACTGTGTTTTCAGATTTTGACTAGGGCTGACCATCCCCCATGATACCTTGCCCGGCTGTTGTGTCCAATTGAACACAGGGCTTGCACTCTGACCAGGTGTAATGTATTCCCCTCGACTGTGTTATATGGAAGATATAATGGGATACCCTATTTAGAAAGATGTTCCTGTGAGCCGGGCATGGTTGAGTCTCTTCCTCATATGATATTGCATTGCTGACTCCATTTGGCTCTTCGTAAGAAACTTTTAGTCCCCCTGCTGAGTAAGTGGAAAGGCTTTTCAGATTGTATCATATTAAGGAACATCTTATCATCTGAGGATTCTAGTATAATTGAGACAGTGGGAACCTTTTAAAAATATCTCTTGAAGCATTGAAGTCACAAATATTGTCCAAGCATGGCGGCTAATTAATGCTTCTGTGGGGTTTCCCCCCCTTCTTTGTCTGTTTGATTGTTGATTTGTGTTGTAGTTGTTGTTTGTGTTATAAGCCTACTACTACTACTACTACTACTACTACTACTACTACTACTACTACTACTACTACTACTAGTGACTACAGAACATCAAAATAATATCAAAGTATTTTTTTCAAAAAATATATAGGTTGTTTTTAAACTAATCCCAGAACAAAGTCATTTTTATGAATGCTGACTTTCCTACTTTGACCAAGTTTCTAAATTTACTTTCTGACTGGGACTGAAAATAAAATGCTTGAAATGGAAAAGGCTTGATGATCATTTGGAAGGATCCAGAGCTGAAATAAATGTACTTTCGAGATTTACTAAACTACATTGATCTGTTTGGTAAACACTTGAGTTTAGTCTGTCACCTTGCTGATCTTTGAACTTCTTTACTTGGGAGTGCTTTTCTCTCTGCTGTGCTAAAAATGTTATATATTTGGCGTCCAGGATCAATTCATCATTAGTGTAACTGTTGTAAAGTTTACTTTGTTGTTCAAGTATATTACACATATATATGTATATACAAAATATTACATGTACAGCGCAATTCTCAGGGAACAGCCGATGAACAAGCGTTCCATCGCCAGGAGACGTTGCAAATGTGCCGTAAAGCACATTTGCGATGACTCGAGAGCAAGGGAGGCCAGCGCAGAGGCCGGCCTCCCTTGCTCCGTTGCCGGAGCGCCCCTATGGCCGCCAGACCAGGTAAGCTGGGATCTGGCAGGGACATTTCGGCGGGCGAGAGAGAGAGGGACCATTGGCTTAGCTGGCCCAGGAGGGGCGGGGAATGGCCTTGGCCATATCCTGGCTCCGCCTGGTGGCTAGGCCATTACACAGCCTCCTCCGACTTCCACCAGCTCTTTAGCTGGTGGAAATCCGAGGAGGCCGATAGGGTCTGTCCCGGTTTACACTCGGGGAAGGGGACGAGCATCCCCTTCCCCAACTAGACCTCCGGCCCGGCGGCAGCATGGCCGCCGGTGCACAGGATCTGGCGGGCGGTCCTGGGCCGCCTGCCGGATCCTAGAGCCGATGGTTAAGTGCATGGGTTATTAGCCAGATGTCTCCAATACAAATATCAGCTAAGCCATAAATTCACTGGATGGGTAAACACATAAATACTGTACTTTACACTGCCATATTTTGAGTCAACAGAGTAAAAAAAGGGGGGAGGAGCAGCCACTTGGCAAGGAAAAGAGCTGGAAACCTCCAACCAAAGTGCAGTACCAAAAAAAAAAAAATGATAACAGCCCAATATAGCCTTACAACTTCCTGAAGGGCATTAAAAATAAAATAATCAAGCAATTATTATCAAACAATAGCTCCTACAGGACTCTTTAACAGCCCAATCCTATCCCCTGCTACTCTATAGCATAGAGCAGGGGTGGCCAAACTGCGGCTCCTGAGCTACATGAGGCTCTTTGATATATAACGTTCATGGTGAGTTTAAATGCTTCTTAAATGCCTTTTTTGGGTAAGGTGATTGAGCGGGTGGTGGCGTCTCAGCTCCAGGGGATACTAGATGAAACGGAGTATCTGGACCCTTTTCAGTCTGGCTTCAGGCGGGGCTTTGGGACGGAGACAGCCTTGGTCACCCTGCTGGATGATCTTCGCCGAGGACTGGACAGGGGGAGTGCATCCCTGCTGGTCCTTTTGGACCTCTCAGCGGCTTTCGATACCATCGACCATGGTATCCTTCTGGGCCGATTGGCCGAGTTGGGACTAGGGGGCACTGCTTTGCAGTGGTTCCATTCCTACTTGGCTGACAGGTCCCAGATGGTGATGCTGGGAGATGCCTGTTCGGCGCCCTGCCCTTTACAGTGTGGGGTGCCACAGGGTTCTATTCTATCTCCCATGCTTTTCAACATCTACATGAAACCGTTGGGAGAGATCATCCGGGGATTTGGAGTTGGGTGTCACCAATATGCTGATGACACCCAACTCTACCTCTCCTTGCCATCTCGCTCCAGGGAGGCTGTGGAAGTCCTAGAGCGCTGCCTGGAGGCGGTTGGGGTCTGGATGAGGGCTAATAGGTTGAGATTGAATCCAGAAAAGACAGAGGTCCTACTGGTCAGGAAAGCTTCGATGCAGGTACTGAGTCATCTGCCTGTTCTGAATGGGGTTGCACTCCCCCTGCAGGAACAGGTGCGCAGCTTGGGAGTACTTCTGGATTCACAGCTCTCCCTGGAAAGCCAGGTGGCGGCTGTGGCCAGGGGTGCGTTTGCCCAGCTTCGGCTGGTGCGCCAGCTGCGGCCGTACTTGAGTCGATCGGACCTGACCACGGTGGTCCACGCCTTAGTGACTTCAAGACTGGATTACTGCAATGCGCTCTACGTGGGGCTGCCCTTGAAGACGGTTCGGAAGCTGCAATTAGTGCAGAATGCGGCGGCCCGGGTGGTAGCTGGAGCTAGGCGGTTTGACTCTGTTGAGCCGCTGCTTCAGCGGCTGCACTGGCTGCCCATTCGTTTCCGAGCCCAATTCAAGGTGCTGGTAATGACCTTTAAAGCCCTTCACGGTTTGGGTCCAGGATATCTGAGGGACCGCCTTCTCCCATACATTCCGGCCCGCTCTCTTAGGTCATCTGAGGTGGCTCTCCTGCGTGTACCACCTCTATCGCAAGTTAGGGGAGTGGCAACACGTGGGCGAGCTTTCTCCACTGTGGCGCCACAACTGTGGAACTCCCTGCCAGGGGATCTGAGAACCACCCCCTCCCTCATGACTTTTCGGCGAGGGCTCAAAACATTTTTGTTTCGTCTCGCGTTTGGGTGATGGGTTGTAGCCTGCCTCCTGTGTCTCAAGATGCTCTGCCATGCTGCTTTTGTGCTCCCTACTGTTGCCCCCCCCCAGTGGTTTTTATTGATATTATTGTTTTTATTGTTTTTAAATTATGTATTTAAACTTTCTGTATTTTAAACTGTTTTTAATTTTTGTTGTAAGCCGCCTTGGGCATTTGCCTCGGCATGGGATAAGGCGGGATATAAATTTTTTAAATAAATAAATAAATAAATAAATAAATATTCAAGAATTTAAATGCTTCTTACATATTACAGCTCTCATACATTTCTCTTATGTCTCTCAAACATCTGAAGTTTATCGTATGTGGCTCTTACATTAAGCAAGTTTAGCCACCTCTTGCATATAGCCACATCAACAGAGCGCGCACTGCATGCTATGGTGGGGTGTAAAAAAAAACTTTTTACTTACTCCTCGGTAGGCCTTCTAGCTGCCTGTGGATCTCCTTAGACCCACGATAGCTATGTAGCTGGCACAAGTCCAAGAAGAGGAAGGAGGCAGGGTGGTTTGGAAAGTAGGAAATAGGATCCAGTGTGCACTTTTACAGGCAAATTCCATCCCCTCTAGCCTTCTCCCCACTCCCTGCCCTTCCCCCTCCCGGTACCAAACCACCCACAGTCTTCCCCACCACCACTTTACCTAGGCTAGGGGCAGGGGTGTCACTAGGGGCATGGGGTCAGACCGGTCTGGGTGTCACCCCAGGGAGGGGTAACACCAAAATGACTTTCTATTCTATTTGTTACTAGTGGTGCAAAAATGTGCCATTTGTAGAAAATGTGTTTTTCCAGATCCCCCGCAACTGGGACCACATTTCCCAGGAGGCCTCCACATTGTGTGGTCTGGTGTTGGAGGAAGCCCATGGGGGTGACGCCATGAGATCTCGCCCCGGGTGTCACCAACCCTAGTGACACCCCTGGCTTTGGGAGCATCCAGGTGAGTCTAGCATGCATGATGTGCTGCTGCCCATTTCTGCCGGCACTCCATTGCATTCAACAGTGGCACAGATTTCATTCCATCACAACAGGGCTTACAGCAGCAGATTGCAAGATCCGCTGCTGTAGGCCCTTGATAGGATTGGGCTGTCACTCAGTGATTACCAGTAGAAAAACTAAATAGAAATGTAATTGACTTAAAACCTTCACAATAATAAAGGGTAATAATAATAATGTCCTAAAGAACTGAAACTTTCATGACCCGCAACAATTTTCAAAGAAGTAAAGACCAGAAAACTGGTCATGTTGATAAGTTATTTACATTGAAAAAAGGTTAAAAAAAACCTGAAAGATTAAAACCATACAAAACTGCTACATTTCACTCAAATCCTTGGGCATCCTTAGGCGGTACAAACAGGTGGGTGGGGTGCTGCCTGGTTCCTTTTTAATGAGATCTTTTGCTCTGTGTTTGTAACATCTTCACAGCTAGGGCTTTGTTTTCTATGTACTGCCTGAGGATGCTCAAAGATTTGAGTGAAACGTAGCAGTTCTATTGAATGGTTTTAAACTTTCAGTTTTTAACCTTGTATGGTTTTAGTCTTTCAGTTTTTTAACATTTTTTCAATATAAAGAACTTATCAACATAACCAGTTTTCCCGTCTTTACTTCTTTGAAAATAATGTCCTACTTTGCAGGATTGTTGTAAAAGTTACTGACAAAAACTATATGAATCAACTTGATATTTTAGGGAAATTTCTATAGAAATACTGTGGCCAGGATTAAGGGGTTTTAAGTTGAGGAATACTGATTAGACAGGGGTTTGCACATCTGTACAAGGGCTTTGGACATACTTTGATTTTCCTTGCGCAAGCAGTTTGCATATGGAAATAGCCACTCTGATTGTGGCAGCCTGTTATTACTACTCTGATATTCTGATTTATTCTTAAGATCCCATTCGTGTCAGTTTCCTTTTTTTTTTTTTTTTGCAGTTTCTTGAAGTGTTTATGTAAGCACAAGTGCTTATGGTGTCTGTAATGGGGCCTTAGCATAAGTATATGTAAAATGTTTCAGTGTTTTAAAGATTTTTGTGTGTGGACTTTTTAATAGAGAATTAAATTTTCCAACTTCAAATTATATACCATGTAACATTTTTGTGTTGTTTTTTTTAAAGCAACGTTAAGGTTTTGTAGATATTAGGCTTTTTAAATATTTGTTTTGGACACGGTTTAACATTTTCTTAAAACCACAACCCTCTGATGCTATCCAAGAGCAATTCCTTCTAGTGAGATCTAAGCTGCAATTAAGTCCCATTTGACCAGAATAGGACTTCCTTCTGAGTAGACATGCATGGGATTGTGCTGTTTATTTCCTTATGCTCCAAGATATTTCCTGGCCAATTAGAAACTTTAACCTTCATTTAATTTACCTCTTTTGTTTTCCTTTTATTGATTTATTTCAGAGTGCTATCTTCTAAATCCCTTTTCCAATGAGCTCATGACCCCCTTATCCATCTGACTGGATAAGTTAGGGGTACGCAATTTCAGCTTGCCAAATCAGTTTGGATGAGATCTACGGAAGAAACATTCCTGCATAGGAGAGAACCACACTTATAGCTTAAACATGGCTTGCTGTTTTCATCATAACAGTTTCTACTGAATAGTAGCTGATCTATTCACCAGTGGGAACTCCTACAGCAAAACCAGCAAGCAGAGCTTCACCTGTGCATATTATCTCTCCCCCCCCCCCCCGATCCCAGCCATGATAGTAATATTCATTTAAAATCAAGCCAAACTGATGACCTTCAGTACTTCAGCTATGTTCACTGTACAATTATGCATAAAACTATGCATAGATTGACCAGATGTGGAAAGTTCTGAAGCAATTCAGATTACAGCTCCACTTTTGAGTAACCCAGCAAGTTGTCCTTGACTAAAATTGCAGGTAGAGTTGCACGGTATTATTAGCAGTGGAAACCTAGGACATGACCTCTTACAATATGGATAAGCACAATTCACTTGGCAAAATTCAGTTACTACTTATATTGCAATATTATTTGTGCTGTTATCTTCACTGTCTAATCCTAGTGTTCATACAGTATATGCTTAGCATAAGTCATCAGTCGTTATTGTCTCTATTGTTTTAACTATATATTATATTGCAACATATTTCTTGTGACATTATTTTCCTGTGTACTTTTTCTTTGCCATTTCTGCAGCTAAAGGGTACTTTTTATTAACCAGTACATACCATACTGTATCGGATATGAAGGCTTGCATGCTGATAAAATTAACCGCTACAGTATTCTCTTTAAAATACACAGGAGTGATGCCTGTGCTTCCCACCTTACCCATTTGTATAATGTGTATGAATATGTGCACCCTTTATGACTGATGCAACATCAACTGGCTGATTCTAGCTAAGAACATCTGGCCAAGGCCAGTAGACTCATTGTTTAATACTTTTCTGAGGGAAGAAGTAGTCTCTGATCTCGGAAATTTATTTATTTATTTATTTATTTATTTATTTATTTAAATAATTTGTATCCCGCCTTTCTCCCAGCAAGGGAAATCATTGTATGGCCACTTCTTAAAGCAAACAAACAAATAAGCCTCCCCTTATCCTTCGGATCTAGGAAATTTAATCTCTTTTCTGGATAAGGTGATACAGCAGATGAGGGTGGGGCAGCTCTTGGGTTTCTTGAATGAAACTGAATTTCTGAACTCTTATCAATCTTGCTTCAGGCCTGGTTTTGTGATAGAAACTGCCTTGATTGCGCTAGTGCATGACCTTCATTGGAAGAGTGTGCTCTCTCCAGGATCTCTCAGCAACTTTGGTACCATCAACTGTGGTATCCTTCTGGGCTGCCTGGCAGCATTACAATAGGTGAGCACTAGTTTGCCATAGTTCTGCTCATATCGGTCAGGTAGGTTTCAGAAAGTGGCATTGCAGGATTCCTGTTTGGCCCCTTATTCTATCGAGTTCAAATTGTTCTGTTTTATCCTCTGTGACCTATAATCTTACCTATATAGATGTTAGAGCATTTGGAATTCTGAATCATCAATACATTGATAACATTCAGTTATAGCTCATCTTTTCCTTAAATCTCAATGAAGCAGTGAAGCATTGATATCTGGAATAGATGAGAGCCAATAAACTTAAGATCAGTCCAGATAAAATGAAGTTGATGTTGCTAGTGAAACCCTAGATCAGGTTGCTCATGAATGGCCTATTTATACAAGGAGAGGGCACACGTTCCTTGAATGAGCAGGTTTGGAACGTTGTTATACTTATGGTATACGTGCTCTTCAACTTGGTGTACCTGTTCCTTGGTGTGCATCATTTCCTTGATTCTCTCAATGCCTTGATAATCTCAGTCTAGATTAAATTACTGTAATGGGCTTGATGGGGGGCTACCTTTGAAAACAATCCAGAAACTACAATTGGTCCCAATTAAAGTCACCTGAATTTTAAGTTGTTCAGGCCACAGGGAACACGTAACACATCAGTGTACTGATGAAACCATACTCCGGAACTCTGGATGAGATCGCGCAGTGGTTTCATGTAGATTTTTAACAGCATTAAACTGTTTAAAAGCATTCAATACAGCTTTGAGGCATCATGTGGCGTAGCTGCGCTAGTGCATGGCCTTCATTGGAAGAGTGTGGTGGATTGTTTTAAAAGCCTCTAAAAGGTCCCGGAGAGTTATAAAGATTCCATTCCCACTGTTCTTTTGCTAGCATAGGTCATCAGGGTAGTGCCAAAACTGGGCCAAAAAACAGATTGAAATGGGTCCAAACCATTGGTGTCCTGTAAGGGTGATATCACTCTCTTGAACACCTTGCCGAAAAGCATATATCTGTGACTAGCCAGTAGTTGGAAGAGTTGATCTCTTTCACTGACTTTAGGTGAAGCTGTGGGGATATTACTAAACCAGTTTCTATGATCTGTAGTGAGCTAAACTGGTTAAATCCCAATAAAATGAAGATGGTATTGATAGGTGATTTGTCCATGCTGGGAAACATTTGGCCTCTTCATTTCCCCGGAGGACCAAGTTCATAATTTGATGGTCCAACCCTACTCAGATGGTGCTACTCAGTCCAACCCTATAGTTGAAAGCCCAAGTGGCTCAATGGCACAAAGCACCTTACACCAGCAGGGCAGGTGCACCCGCTACAGCCTCTCCTTGTCAAAGGGAGCCTAATCACTGTTACTTGCATTCTGGTAAAATCCAGTTTGGATTATTGCAATGTGTTGTACATGGTGCTGACATTCAACATAGTTAGGAAACTACAGTAAATTCAAAATATAGCAGGTAGATTAGTCACTGGGACCGGCTATAAGGAACAACAGTCTTAAAACATTTGCACTGACTCCTACTCTGTTTCTTGGCTGAATTTTAGGTGCTGTTTTAGCATTTAAGTGGTCACCTCACATGGTCACCTCCTCACATATGAACTTTGCTGGCTGTTAAGCGCCTCTTCAGAGGCTCTTCTTGATGTCACCAACCTTCTGTGGCAAGGTTGGTGGTGGCCAGTGATGGGGCTTTCAACTGTGAAACATTTCCCAGGAAGACGTGTACCTGACTGATGTCGTTTTGCTACCAAGTAAAGACCTTTTAATTTGTGCAGGCCTTCTATATAATGAAAACTTTAAGCATTGTTTTAATCTTTCCACATTTCTCTCTGAATACTGTAATTGGAGTGCATGATCCTTCTCTGCTCCTGCTGTTTTATATTGTTTTATGTAATGTTGTTTTGTTTCAATTGTGTAAGCTGCTTGAAGAGGTTTTACTTTATGAGCTGGGTATAAATTTCCTAAATAAATAATGACTTGTAGTCTAACCTTCTGTTCTGCAAATGGAAGCCTCCTCCTTTCACACAAGAGGTGGGAGCAATAATCGCTGATTTCCCCATAGCCACTAGAGATTGCTGTGCTCCACAGAATCTTGCTGGGAGAGGGCACAAAGGGGCTGTCTTGCTGAGAAGGGGGTGGTGAAGTTTGCTTCTGCATGAACTCTTCCATGTGCATTCCTATAGCACCATTAGACTGGTTTGCCTTGTGATTCTGACCACCTCTTGCTTCCTTCCTCTGCTTCAGTTACTAGCTTTTATATTACAGGTGTACCTTACACTTGTAATGGGTTGCTGTTCAAAGTTTACCTAGTAGCCTCCGTTCTTTCTTGCATTGTTCAGGCCAGATTGCTGCTGTGTTTGTGATGTCTTAACTGTCTTTCCACTCTGTGCTATATGATATTTTAATATCTTTATATGGTACAGCACTTTAGCATGAACTTTATATTACAGAAGGGAGTTGTGAAGAAAACACTTTATTCTTCCTCAGAATTCAAAGCAATACCTAAACTTTTCTTGCTGGCTACAGAATAAATGCTGCCTGAATGAGTAATGATTAGAAAGCTTTTGGAACTGTATTACCATAGGTGACAGCTCTGAGGAGATAGGCAGGTAATGTTAAGAGGCAAGGATAAGAGGCTATGACATTATGTCTGGAGGGTTAAGGACTCACAGTCAAAGCTTGAACTGCTATTACTGGATCAATACTTCTCAGTTCAACACTTATCTTGACTACTGGTTAGAGGCTTTTGTAGATATGAACACTGAGAGAGCAAAATAAAAGTGAAAAAAATGATTGTTGCTGTTCACTTACATGTGGATTGCTGAAGTTATTTAGGTTTCAGATCCACAATTCCTTTTTTTTTTATGGGGCCAACCACTGATGACCTGAAAACAGGATAAAACTAACAAGTTATGAATTACAGTAGGGTTTTTTCTTGTCCTTCATTTTGTGCCCAAAAGGAAGCACAGTTTGCCTTAAATTCTCTTTTTCTGAATCATCAACACACACACACAGCCTCTTTTTCACTTTACAAACAATTATCTCCTCTGAAGTGATGACACCTTTTAACATGTAGTGCTCTGGAGGCCAGTGAACAATATGGAATATCTGGCATTTTCCCAAGAGGCCCAAAGGTGAGAAAAATCATTTTACGACTCTGAACACTGAATTCAAAGGCTACAATCTATAAAGTTTCCACACAGATTTTCATGTACATACCGTATATTGATTCACAACCTTAGCCAAATTTTAGTCAATTCCAGGTGATATTGTTCTTTGCAATATTTTTGTATTTTTGTAGATTATATTTTCCAACCCTAAAGATCATGAATCCATTTTAGATTGATACTTGGAGCTGGATGCTCAATTTGAAATCTTTAGATATTTAAATCCAGAATCTATAGAGGCATTGGGTCAATTCCCATGACAATCCCCAATGTGGCAGCTACCACTGCTTCCGGCTACTGGTGTTCTGCACAGAAGTCGCTGTGTGTAGGTCAGTGTAGTTCAGAACTCTGCACACACTGATTTCAGTACACACTGCTCAACCAAAATGTTTTTGGCAGCATGTTAAAAGTTGACACCGATAGTACTTGGTGTATCTTATCAACCAGATCTGTCTAGAAGTCAGCATGACTGTGACTTGGGTTGAAAATTGTCCTATAATTAGGCTTACCTTTGTCTCGGAATCGAGCCTGGCTTCGGCCTAGAGCGAACCCGAGCCGCTCCCAAGTGTGCACTGCGGCTGCCCAATGGGCTTCCGGCTTCCGGCACTTCCGGTCGATGACACGACCAAAGCCGGACCATTAGCCAGCCGCGGTGCACCCTTGGGAGTGACTCGGGTCTGCTCTAGGCCGAAGCCAGGCTCGATTCCGGGACGAATGTAAGCCTAGCTATAATCAATATGATGTACAATGAACAGCCTATTGGACTTCATTCTGGGAAAGAGGAGTCCAAATACAGTCTTCAAGTTGTCTGCAGCCAGCATCAATATCCGGGGAGAATAATTACCACAGGCCTTTTGCAAGAATGATTCTGATTGTTCCAGAAAATAGCCGAGTTGAACAATGCCACTTTAAACTGAATTGCATTGTCCCCTGGAATTACTCAGAATTAGTCTGCATGTTGCATCCCCCATTGTGGCATCCAGGCAAAAGCAGTTCTGTACATTGGCAGCAACATTGTTTTAATTGTTTTAATTGCTTTTAATTATTTTAATTCTTGATTTTAAATGTATTCATGTATTTTAATGTTTTTATTGTAAGCCGCCTTGGTTGCCCTGGTGGGAGAAAGGCGGGGTAAAAATTCTATAAATAAATAAATAAATAAATATAAATGTCAGCTGTTCTATACATTGGCATTGCCCATGTGGATTGCCATGATCACATACCGCAGGCCAGCACAATATATGTATATATAGAAGGCCTGCAAATCAATTGCATATCTCTCTTATTTGTTCACCCTAGGGGAAAATCCGAATAACTGTTGGGTGTGTGTGTGGGGGGGGGTCCCATTTCTCTTCGGGAACAATTGAGGGTCCACCAAAGCCCATCAAAAGTTGGTGGTGGGGATGATGTCTCTATCACTAGGTTTTCCTTGGACCTCCTCCCTCTGGATTCAGACTCCGATGATGAAGTGTATTTCTTATCACATCTTTTTGTTCTATGCAGAGTGTGTGGGAGGGAACCTATGTGGGGGAGGGAACCAGGATCAGGACTGCAGCGAGGGTGAAGAGAGGCTTTAAAACTTTTCGTTTGCTGTATTTCCAATCTGGATCAAAACTGGGACGCACGCAACAAAGTGTTAAAACTCGTCCACACTGCAGTCCTGATCAGGATTATCTCCATCTCTGCTAGCTGTTGTTTACATTTTTAAAGAAGCATGCGGGGCCAAATAGTACATAACCTCTCTATATGGCTTCTGGGGGCGTTTAAAAACATTTTTATTTCACTTGGATTTTGAGGAGAAACAAACCTCCTAGGGATCCCTTTTTAATTTAACATATACAGGCCTTAGTTGCTGTTTTATACTAGTGTAATTATATGTATTGCTTTTCTTACATCTTGAGCAGTCCAATCCTGCGTAAGATGTGGCAACTGGCAGGATGAAGCCGGCGTAGCTGGGGTTCACCTCAGAGGAAGGGGATGTTTGCCCCTTCCCCTGATGTAAGCCTCGGAAGCCCCAATGGGCCTCCTTAGATGTGTGCCAGCTCATTAGCTGGCACACATCTGGGAAGGCTGTGTAAAGCCGGACTGGGAAGGGGACGGGGATATGGTGGAGTGTGCCACCGATATCCCCACTCCCCTGCCAGGCCGGACCAGTCAATAGCCCCTAGCCCACCCGCCCGCTGACCGGTGCAGGACTTACCTGTGTCCAGCGGCGCAGGTCCTGGGCGACGGCCTAGTAAGCAGTGCCGGCCATGCCGGCGCCACTTACTCTTTCGGTGCCACGAAAGTGCTTTACGGCACTTTCGTGACACTGAAGGCCGGTGGAGCACGCACTCCACCAGCTCAGCCACGAAACTTCCTGGGTGACCTTGGGCCAGTCACTATCTCTTAGCCTCAACTACCTCACAGCATTGTTGTGAGGACAAAAGGAGGGAAGGAACTATGTGCACCACCCTGAGCTCCTTGGAGGAAGGGTGGTATAAAAAATTAAGTGATATCTGTGATAATGCAGAGAGAGAAAGGATTGAACTGTTGGGCACACTGTTGAGCACAGAGAAAAACAATGGGTTAAGGAGTGTTTTCTTTTGACCTTGGGTTAAAACCATAACAAAACTGTGTTTGTGCAGTTAATGTAGCAATATGGCCATCTGAGTAAAATCTGATTAAAGTGTAAAAATGGCCCTTGGAGTGGTTTGAGTTTGGTGCTCCTGGCAGGGAGAGTTTCCATCAT